>JASJET010000087.1:1740000-4140000 GCA_034092305.1 Diaprepes abbreviatus
GGGCTGTGACACTAGAATATGGATATTCCAAAAAGTGTACACTTGGTATGCTTATCATAAAAGAAGAAGTAGGGCATGACACAGTACCATTATTTTTCAATGTAGTATGTATCCAGAAATTATTTGCTTTGATACTGAAAATCCCAAGAAGAAAAAATCGATTATTAATGGGGAAGCAATAAGGACAACTGGGTGTTCATATGATCATCTGACTAAAGAATAGTTGCATGGATATCCCCATAATGAATAAAAACATGTTTTATAATCCAGAGTTTGGGGGTAAGATTATTGCCGCGTAGAAAAAATTTTAATTGAAATTTAGAACTACTCTATAAGCATTTTATGTATTTTGTAAATTTTCGTCTAATTTGGCATTATCATAAAATAAGATTGAAGAGAACTTGAAGTAAACAAATTCGTTTATTTTTTAATTTTAGGAATGGAAAGCATCCCTATGGAGATTCAAGGAAAGTGAGGGGAAGAAGAGAAATAACTAGCTCTAGAGAAAAAAACAAATCTGTTCGGAGAATATGCCTTGGATAACAGTTTACTGAGATAAATCATGGTCTAAAAGATCATATGGCATAAACTATAATTCCTTATCTGGGATGGGTGGAATTGGGAAGAATACAGGGAAACTACTGTTTGTAAATGTTAGAAGCAGATTTTGTGAATATATACCAGAGCTGAAGAAAAACAGAAAAAACTTACGCAGCACACCTGTTATAAAAACTGAGATGCTTCAGCTCCAGCTAAGGAAGCAGATATAGCGGTGAATGGATTTAATTTGAGTGAAAAAATACACCGATCCTTAAAATTTTTTGGTGATGGGGATTCTAATATTTCAAAAATTCACGAAAAAGTACGTTTTGAAAAACAAGTTAGCAAAATTTAATGTACTAATCATGCTTTAAAGAATTACGGCAAACGTCTAAGAAAAACCAAAGCGGGCAACATTATAAACTTGCAAGGCAGAATATTGTTTATAGAAAAGATTAAATTACTAGTTAAACGAGAAAAATACTCAATATATGAACACGCCAAAAGCAACGTCCAGAATGTTGACTTTTTGAGAAAAGATTTACGTCAGGGTTTGCACACGTCTTTGGTAATTATTCAGAATGTTCAAAAGAAATTTGAAATACGCCAGTAGACACTACTAAAAATTTAGTTCCTGATCTTAAGAGACCTCTTATGTATAACCATATATCTTTATCTTTAATTTTATTAAAATACATTTATCATGTTTAATCAGAAAAACGCATCTTCTCATTGAGAATGAAAACAATGATAGAAAGGTAAAGAAAACCGCAGCCCAGTTTAATACTAGAAAAAGATTAAATTTGATTCAGCGTGTATCTTAACAAAGGCGAGTGTATCTTTCTGAGCTCAAACATAATAAAAAGTTTATTTGGTAATTCAGTCCATATAAAAATATTCTTGGATGTAATCCAGGAAAATATTTTAAGGATTTCATTAAGAAAAAAATGCATTTCAAGGAAACAAAATGTAATAGAGATTGTATTTTAAATGATTAAAAACCTGACTCAAAAATTATTTGCTTTGATACTGAAAATCCCAAGAAGAAAAAATCGATTATTAATGGGGGAACAATAAGGACAACAATATGAACATCTGACTAAAGAATAGTTGCATGGATATCCCCATAATGAATAAAAACATGTTTTATGATTCAGAGTTTGAAGATAAGAATTATTGCCGCTTAGAAAAAATTTTAATTGAAATTTAGAACTACTCTATAAGCATTTATGTATTTTGTAAATTTTCGTCTCATTTGGCATTATCATGAAATAAAATGTCTGCTTTAATTAAGCATACTAGTCAAACTAGAAGTAAACAAATTCGTTTATGTTTTAATTTTAGGAATGGAAAGCATCCCTATGGAGATTCAAGGAAAGTAAGGGAAGAAGAGAAGTATAAGGAAGATCTCTCTATTCTAGAACAGATAACTGCGCTAGGAATTTGGGATAGGAGAGAAGATTTCAAAGACAAGTTTCTAGCTCTAGAGAAAAAACAAATCTCTTCGGACAATATACTTTAGATAACAGTTTACTGAAATAAATCATGGTCTAAAAGATCATATGGCATAAACTATAATGCCTTATCTGGGATGGGTGGAATTGGGAAGAATACAGGGAAACTACTGTTTGTTAAATGTTAGAAGCAGATTTTGTGCAATATGTACCAGAGCTGAAGAAAAACAGAAAGAACCTACTCAGCACACCTATTATAAAAACTGAGACGCTTCGGCTCCAGCTAAAAAAGCAGATATAGCGGTGAACCGATTTAATTCGAGCGAAAAAATGCAGGATGTTCGATACTTAAAATTTGTTGGCGATGGGGATTCTAATATTTCAAAAATTCACGAAAAAGTACGTTCTGAAAAACAAGTTCGTAAAATTTAATGTACTAATCATGCTTTAAAGAATTACGGCAAACGTCTAAGAAAAACCAAAGCGGAAAACATTATAAACTTGCAAGGCAGAATATTGTTTATAGAAAAAAAGATTAAATTACTAGTTAAACGAGAAAAATATCCAATATATGAACACGCCAAAGGCAATGTCCGAAATGTTGACTTTTTGAAAAAAGATTTACGTCAGGGTTCCTACACGTCTTTGGTGATCATTCAAAATGTTCAAAAGAAATTTGCAATTCGCCAGTAGACATTACTAAAAATTTAATTCCTGATCTTAAGAGACCTCTTATGTATAACCATATAAGGGGTGACTTTATCTTTAATTTTATTAAAATAAATTTATCATATTTAATCAGAAAAACGCATCTTCTCATTGAGAATGAAAACAATGATAGAACTGAAAAGGTAAAGAACACCGCAGTCCAGTTTAATGCTAGAAAGAGATTAAATTTGATTTATGTGGTAATTCAGTCCATATAAAAATATTCTTGGATGTAGTCCAGGAAAACATTTTAAAGATTTCATTAAGAAAAAAATGCATTTCGAAGAAACAAAATGTAATAGAGATTGTTGATAAGAATAATGTATTGCTCAAAAAAAAACTAACCTAAATACCTGTGATTATGAACCCAATGTGGTAGGAACCTGAAGATGAAGACAAAAAAAGAAGGAAATTGAGGAAGTTTTAAAACGATTGCAGGTAATCTTTACATGTAGAAATTCTTATATCTCAGTAAATCTGTAAGAGTTTTTACAAAATACTAGGTTGTACTGATTTAAAACGACTGTTACTTTGTTTAACCTGTCGACATAAAACTTTTAAAAAAACTGTATGAAAGCTTTAAAGCCATATTCAGAAAATATATTTTTATATTATCTTGTACCCTTAATCTTTCTAATTTTGGAGTCATAATAACCTTAATATCTCTAATTTGGAAGTCATTGTAACCTTAATCTCTCTAATTCTGTCTCCTGAGGGAGGAGCTTCTATCTCATATAAACATGAAAGTGATATTGAAAATTGTATCTCCACTTCATTAACAATATCTGCATCAATATCCGATAAGTTCCTTGACCTTAATTCTCAAAATGAAAATGCCTATAATGTAGAATTTTTCCGCACTACGGTGATAGAACGCTCACACTGACTCTTCTTAATATTCCTGATGTATTTTCAGAGGAAGTTGTGGTAACTGAAGACCTTGTTGAAAATGTAAATAATAGTTCTAATGGTAACTTTTACCATTCTTATTGTAAACCATCCACGAGCTTCTCTGAATATTCTAAATTAGCCATACAAGATCAATATTCATTTTTAAATGAAAAGCCCACAGGCTTATTATCAAAAGCAGGGTAAAGTAAGAAAGATTTAACCCCCCGAAGAACAAATTATGTATAATTATCACAGAAATGTTTCAAAGCTTTCTAAGTTAAAATCTTTGCTGAAAAATAAAAATTATAAACTTTGTGCAATTAAAAATCTTTATGAAGATGGTCGTTTTCAATACATAGAAGAGAATTTGAATCAAGTTACTCAATAGATTATAAATTGTCAATTAAGAAATGTACATGTACATCCTAATGCTCGCTGATGGACTATTAAAGATTTGCCCTTTCCATTTACAAAAGGAGTCCTCTGCTTTACAGATACCTAAGATCATTTTTCCACTTCCATCCATTAGGACACTTAAAATAGTTTTATCTTCTTTCCCTGTAGAGTCTGGCAGTATTGAGCCGTTTTAGAACATTTGAAGGGACAAGTGGAAAAAAATGGACGATTTAGATCGATGCTGTGCTCTTATTTTTGATGAAATGTTTCTTAGTGCTGGTTTTCATTATGAAACCAAGACACAAAAGATATGTGGATACGAAGATATGGGTAAATTCGGTCGATCTAAAGAGTATGCAAACCATGCTTTGGTATTTACGATAAAAGGAGAACCTATAAAATGCCGGTTGCCTTTTTTTTCACTAAAGCTACAGTTAAAGCAGAAATTTTAAAATAACTAATAGTTATTATTACTAGATTACAAGAGATTGGACTTAACATTGTTGCTACAGCTAATCAAAAAGGTATTAAGCTATTGACCGAGCAGAATACTGATGACAAACCTAGCCCCAATCATTTTGTGATTAATGGAGCTCCAATTGTAACGATTTTTGTTGTACAACACCTTGTTAAATGTACTGTGGTGAATACATGCTTATTTTACGATATAATATTAAATTTCAGATTTAATATTGCCCCAAAACTCCCTAAACAAAATAATCTAAATAATAAGGCATACAGTGCTAAAACTATAATTCGTCGATAACGGGGAAACTCGGAAAATAACCGGCGCTTCGGCTCGGTGCTTCCCCGAATTCAGAATGCAACGTTACCACTGCTATAAAAGCGAGAAGGCAGCGGCGTGATTAAGGACATTACGGGTTGCTCTTTTAGAGACAACTTGTCCTTTTTCCGATCGAACTTAGCTCTCGGGGGCCACGTTGACTGTTCAATTTTTTTGGCAGCTCGTGGTTCTTAAAGTAGGTTGTCTTTGACAACATATCATACTATAGAAAATAAAGATCGTGCACGTATCTTAATTCCTGATATTGACACCTTCGATAAAAAGACGAGTTCCTCATTTGAAAAGAATATCAAAAAATTAAGAAATATATTGAAAAGAGTGGTGTGTAACCCATGACCTTCCAATTTTATAATGAGTTAGAAAAATTGCTATGGGATGGTCAAACCGGAAGCTTGAAAGGAATTGATTCTTCAGTCAGATAGCCATACGGAAAATCTTCCGATGGTTGATGAGGATCAATCATTGGTAGAAGTCATTTGTAACATAGATGAAGGAGACATTACCCTCACAGGAATCCCTATTTCTTGAAGCTCTACCTAAAGTGATAACCTCAACCTCCTGGCAAATCGGGACTTTTGGTAGTTCCACCACAGCCCGGAGAAGAAGTGTCACACCCGCATGAGGAAAAAGTGACACCAGGGCCTACTTGTAATAAGAGTACCACTCCTTCAAAATCAAATCTTCTTTGTAGACCTTACGCACAGGCCCACGTTTTGTACCTCATGATGATACTTATGACATTTTATTGTTAGGTTAGGAAGTAGCTTGTTTTATTTTCTGGTTAGGCATTGTGTTGAGAGTTGAGTGTTGAGCAAATTTTTGATTAGAAATATGAAAAAGAAAAGAAATGTGGAGTGACGAGGAAATACGTTTATTGTTACCTCTTGGAGGAAAAAAACTCAACCCTGCTAGATGGAAAGAAAGTCGGGGAACAAGAATTCTCTTGAAACCCCTATGCTAGAATAAAACCAAATTAAAACTTCTGATGAGATTTCTGTCCATCCTAAATCGTATCGCTACCCTTATATTCATAAAGAAAAGGTACAAAAGCAAATTAGCCAAATGCTGACTGATGGTACCATCAAACCTTCTGGTCCTTGGTCATTACCTATCTATGGAGAATTGTCATAGATCATAGAAATGTTAATGAAAAAACAATCGATGAGAGATATCCCAATGCTAATGTAACCGACTTACTCAATAAACTTGGCAAATGTCAATATTTCATCACCATTAACCTAGCATCCGGATTTCATGACCCATCTTCTATTTCCAAAACCGCACTCAATGTCGAAAATGTACACTACGAATTCGTCTTTATACCCTTCAGCTTAGAAAATGCACCAGCCACGTTCCAAAAAAAATCGTGGACTTGTGACCCTTAAAGGTATAAACCAAAACCCGGAAAAATTTGATCATTTTAGAATTTCCAATTCCCAAAAATCCAAAAGAAATAAAATCATTGACGACATGTAGGTTCTTAACAAAAATTTATTATACATATATATTCCCATTCTATCCCAGTGAGCGAGAAGAAAGGTGAGGCGGCTAGAGTTTTCATTCTAGTCGGGAGGTTTGGCGGGACTTCACCAACAATCCCTGTTTGTGTTAAAACTTCGGTTTTAATAGTTTATAATGCGTAAATTTTTAAAATAAAATTAATCCCGACGGAATCGAACTTCCACGTTTCCGGAAGGATAAAATTAATCCAATAAACCCCGTAAACAGGTCCATATTTTCGGAGATGAGTAGAAAAATACCGAATAATGGCGAGATGCAGTGACGTCTCGTTAGAATCGAAAAATAATTAAAAAAAAATTGCGAAAGGTAGTTTAAAGATACCCTTAGAAAAAACTAACAAAAACTCGGTAAATTAAAAAAAAAACACTCATCTTCCGCTAATTGCGGATATATATATATATATATATATATATATATATATATATATATATATATATATATATATATATATATATATATATATATATATATATCGCTAATTAATCACTGGTTAAAGAAAAACAATAAAGTACAGCACACCCGAGAATTTATAGAATCATTCGAAAAATGTAACTTTTGCTAACAAACGATCCCATCTTAGAACACCCAGATGTTTTTAAAGCCTTCATTCTCAATTGAAAAAAAAAATCAAAAAATAATAGAGGCGTGACTGGTTTCGAAAGGCGCCCTCTTGCCAGAGCATAAATATGATTTCTGTGAAATTTACATATATTTTTTTCTTTCTATTAAAGCTGCAAAGGACCCGAAAAACATTTTTCGCTTCTTTGATTTTTACATTATGCACGATTTTGCATCTAAAAATTTAATGTTTTAAAGATCATATTTACTCTTGTGTGTTCCCCACTTCTAATTTTATATTAGACATAATTTTCTCTCCAAATATTAATGGTTTTAAGAGTATTATATTCCTTTGGTCCCTGTTAGCAGAAAGTGAAAACAAAATTTAAGAAGAAAGGCAGGAATTGTGTCCTGGTTGTTACCCAGATTTCAGAAAAATTTACAGGCTCTTGGACAATGAAGATCATCTAAAGAGTTTCCATTAGGTAAATGGGAGTTTTAGCATTAACCCCTCCTTTTTATTTTAATTGTAACGAACCCTGCAAACTTTATGATTTTCGATTATGGTTGCATCAAAACTGTTTGTGTACATTTTCTGAGAATGTACGATTGCCGTGGACTAAAGTTTGCGAATTTTGTGGATTGGTTTGAAGCCTAATGAATAAATTAAAGTCAGCGACTGTTGTTAATTGGACAAATTTTCGCAGAGAGGTTGACCTAGTTACAATTGTAGAAAATTCTGAAAAATTTGCCGGGGAATGAAAAATTGTTGAAATAGATAAATGCAAGATGGGTAAAAGAAAATACGATAGGGGTAGAATTATTGATGGACAGTGGATCCAAATTACAACGTTCCCAGACGAACGCTCCGACATCTGGCAAAAAAAAAATTGACAAAAACATGAAGTTAGGAAGAAAACCACTTTTTAGTGTTTAAAAAGAAAGAGTTGACATCTCGTATTATACGTCTAAGTAATGTCGGATATCCTTTAATTCCACGTGTACTTCGCATGTGCGTCAAAAGGTATTATGAGGCAAACAATATTGTAAAGGGCAATAAAGCCGCTATGATTGAAAGAGATTGACTAGTAGGTTTTTTAAAACGGTACAAGAATATCCGGAACAGGAATGCCCAAAATTTACATCCAGCTAGTGCTCAAAAGCTAAACAAAGTAGCAGCTTCAAACTATTTCATGACATTAAGAAAGGTAATGGTAGATAATTCGTGTTTATACATCTGTTTTATAACAGAACGGACTTATAACAACGACGAGAAAGGTTATCAGCTTAAGCTACACAAGACGCCTGAAGTTTTATCAGAATGTGATAAAAAAGAGTACATCTAGTGACCCCTGAGCATGCTGAGAACGTCAATATTGTCTGATGAGGCAATGCTGTTGGCTATACAGTCCCTCCAATGATTTTATTCAAGGACAAAAGGATGAAACCAGAGTGGTTAGACTCATTACCAACAGGCGTAGTTGTAAAAATGACTCCCAAAGGCAGCATGACCGTGGATGCTTTGGTCAAATGAATTCACCATTTTGCTAACTAACGTTTCTGGAACATGTGGTCTAATATTTGATGGTGCTAAATGTCCCTTGGATGATGCCATCGTAGACGCCGCGGACAAATTTTAAATTAAGCTTTTCTGCCTACCGAGTAACAATACACGAATTACAACCTATGGACAAATCAGCTTTCAGAGCTTTTGAATACTACTGGAATGAAGAAGTATTGAAATATTGGTCTCAGCATCAAGATACAAAAATAACCACACAAAGATTTGTAGCAATTTTATCCAATGTTTGAGACAAAACTCTAACTCCGGCAAATATCAAAGCGAGGTTCGAGGCTACGGGGATATATCACTTAGATCCCAGAAGAATTCCTGAAGAAGCATATGCGCCAAGCGTTCCAACTCATCGACCTTCTCCTACTTCTTCTAATGCATGCACTGAAGAAAATTTAAATGCCCCCAATGTAAATGAATCCGCTGCAAAGGATACGTCGCTTATCCCGGCAAATACTGGCGAAAATCTACATGAATCCACTAATAATAGCACCACATGATTTGTGTCAGAGTGGAGATGATAATCCCTTAGCGAATCTTCTCCAAAAAAATGAACACAATGATCCAAGCCAATCAAATCCAGTTAGTGATAAACCCAATTCTTCTATTTATGAAATGCTGGCAACTCCAGAGAAGGCATCAAATCCAGCATTTGTTCCAAAAAATAAAACCGTCAATAGTCTAGACCAGGGGTCGCCAAATGGCGGACCGCGGTCCGCATCCGGACCGCCGACCCATTTTGTGTGGACCGCGAGAACACAGCAACTTGCACTACAGAGTACCTACGTAATTTAATAAAAATGATCCTCCGCATTATCTTTGTTGACGTCAATTCGAAATTTGCCGCGCGAAGTAGCGAACTAACAAGAAAGAAAGAGTTCGCGGACTGCGAAAGCGTTGATCGTGGCGATAGCTCTCGTAAGTGCGCGGGGAATCGCGGGGGCGGGGGTAATCATGCGATCGCGCTGCGGCCTCCGGCCGCCCGGGTCAGTGCTTTGTTTTAATTTTGAGTGAAGGTCGCGTTGCGTCGTGTTGAAATATTACGTTTGCTTGTTTACTTACCTAGTTTAAGTACCTATTTGTTTACAAGAGCGAGTTTTATTACTATGGAACCGAAAAAAAGAAAAGTTGAAAGTGAAAATAGACAGTTTTTGCCAGAATGGACCGACTTATATTGTTTTGTCCTGCCAAATCGTGCTGGAGCAGTACCAATGTGCTTGATTTGTAACCAGACAGTGGCGTTAATTAAAAGCTCGAATATAAAACGTCATTATGATAGCAAACACAAAACGTTTGTCGAAAACTTTCCACTTGGTACTGATCTGCGTAAGTCTAAAATTGCAAGTTTACTTTCAAGTTACTCATCTTCGACCCAGATCATAAATCGCTCAATGACCGAACAGGAAAAATGTAGTGAGGCTTCTTTACGTATTTCTTGGACTCTTGCTAAGCATATGAAACCATTTACTGATGCTGACGTAGTTAAAGAATGCTTTCTCGAAGCGGGTAATACTTTATTTGAGAACAAAAAGGACGTTGTTGAGACGATAAGACGGATTCCGTTATCAGCTTCTACTAGCACTAGAAATACACACGTTTTGGCAGAAGAAAGTCATTGTGATCTGAAGCGGCAGTTAAATAAGGCAAACTATTACGCCTTGGCTATGGATGAATCATGCGATATTCTTGATACGGCACAGTTAATTATTTTTGTACGCTACCTTGACCAAACGAGAGAAACTTTTGTTGAGGAGATGTTGGTTCTTTTGCCGCTATTAGGAAGAACCCGAGGAGAAGATATGTTCAAAGCAGTGATGAATTATTTTGAGAAAAATGAATTAGACTTAAAAAAGCTTTTATCGGTAACTACTGACGGTGCGCCAGCAATGACTGGGTGTAAAAAAGGACTAGTTCACATGTTGAGTACCAATGCAAGATGTAATGAAAATTGGATTTCCTACCACTGTATTATTCATCAAACTGTGCTTTGCTGCAAACTGAATAATAATTTTGAGCGTATTATGCAAGAAGTGATGAAAATAGTCAATTTTCTTCGTGCGAAATCATCACTGCGACATCGTGAATTGAAATCATTTCTTGAAGACGTTGACGCACAATATGGCGATCTACTGTTGCATAATAATGTGAGATGGTTAAGCAAAGGCTGCGTTTTAGAAAGATTCTTCAGCATTTTAGAACACTTGAAGACATATCTTTTCAACAGTGATCAGACTTCAGCTAACGCCTACTTAAGTTTTCTTAACGAAAAAGAAAATGTAGCTGCAATTGCTTTTTTGGCTGATATTTTCAAACATATCAATGACCTGAACCTTAAACTTCAAGGTAAGGGAAAGCTTGTATGGGAGCTCATGTCAGAAGTAAAAAGTTTTTCGCGAAAACTCGATATCTTTATTAATGATCTTGGTAATGAATGCTTACACTTCCCCAATTTAAATAAAATAATTATCAGTGACAACGAGATTGACGTCGGCCAATACAAGACTTTCATAAAGGATCTTAAGGGGGGCAGTCCATGTAAAATTTTCAAAAAATCGAAATTTTTTTTTTTCGATAATCTGAAAATATAGTATGTTGAGCGTGTACTGACGAGAGGAAAAAAAAAAATTTCGAATATTTACAAAGTTATAGCTATTATAATGGTACATGCCGGAGTGCGTACTGTAAAGTTGCGAGCCAGGTAGTCGGAGCGCTTCACATAAAAGGGACCCTTTCATTATAATGACAAAAGGTTTCTTTGGTCCGGTAACTGGAAATACTCTTATATATTGTAATAAGTATTTAAGTATATATATACATATATATATATATATATATATATATATATATATATATATATATATATATATATATATATTTATATATGTTAACATTTCTGTACACGTGGAATATTACTATACGAATAAAGTTTAGTCGAGAAATATAGTTATTCTAACCTGAGAATTCGTAGTGTCCAGTCGATTTCGGAGCATAAAAATGCCGAATTATATAAAAGGTACGCGAGGCAATATTGCACGCAATAATCCTAGAAAACGACGTTATCATGGCAATCAGTTCACAGATGAAAAAGGTGAAAAATTCGAAGATAATACAAGCCATAATGAGAGTGCCAGTAGAAAAAAACTCGATACGCGTGATATCAAAGACATAAAAACTAATCCTTTGCACGGGTATAGAATAATTGAATTTTTTACAGTGTTTACAGCTTTGTCAGAAATTGTGAAGTGCTCAGTATGTAATCAGAAGATAAATTTCAGTGAGAGTGGTTCTAGAGGTCTCGGTTTTAAAATTGTTGTCACGTGTCCGTGTGGTGATAGAAAGATAAATTCAGGACCTTTTATCAATAACGGATATGAAATAAATCGAAAATTAGTGTTTGTTATGAGACTTTTAGGCGTTGCAAGAGAAGGAATAAATGTCTTTTGTAACCTGATGGACTTATGCTGTGGTTTGAGTCAACATTGTTACGCTAATATCGTGGAACACATTTACACTGCAAGTAAATCATCATTTGAATTTCTTTCGCAGAAGGCAGTTGAAGAAGAGGTGGAAAAAAATGTCGAGCAAGGAAGGGGAAGAAACATTTTAAAAGTATCTGGTGACGGCACCTGGAAAAAGCGCGGCTTCAAATCGAAGTACGGTGTTGTAACGCTCATTGGTTATTATTCAGGGAAAGTCATTGATTTGAAAACCAAAAGTAGTTACTGTCAAAGCTGTACATACTGGAAAAAAAGGACTAATACAGAAGAATACCGTAAGTGGTTTGAATATCACGAGGATGAATGTCAAGAAAATCATAAAGGTTCGTCAGGAAAGATGGAAGTCGATGCCATGAAAGAAATGTTCTCGTCGTCTGAAGAAAAATTCGGAGTAAAATATGGAAACTACATTGGCGACGGAGATTCTAAAACATTCAAGGCTATTCGAGATTTAGAACCTTACGGTGATGAGCTTTCTGTTGTGAAGAGTGAATGCATTGGTCATGTAGAAAAAAGAATGGGTTCAAGACTTAGAAATATAAGAAAAGAAAAAAAACTTTCAGGGAGAGGAAAACTAACTGATAAAGTTGTGAAAAAGCTAACAACATACTATGGTTTGAGCATTCGGAGAAATATTAACAGTGTTAACGAGATGAAAAAAGCCATAATGGCAACTTATTATCATATTTTTTCTACTAAAGAAGAACCGCGACATGAAGACTGCCCAGTAGGCGTCGATAGCTGGTGCAAGTGGCAGAAGGCTATTGCTCTAAATGAAGATCCTCGAAACGAAGATTTAGCTCCATTACTTGGTGAAGAAATGAAACAACATCTCTTACCAATATACGAAGATTTGTCCAAAGATGATTTGCTTGAGCGATGCCTTGGTGGTCATACGCAGAATGCAAATGAAAGTTTTAACGCGACAGTTTGGCGATTATCACCAAAACATCTGCATTCAGGACTAAAAGTAGTTGAAATCTCAGCATACATTGCTGCTGGGATATTTAATGAAGGTTTTAATTCAGTATTGAGGATAATGAACCTTCTAAATTTGACTGTTGGCACTTATGCTAAAGTATTTGCTCATAATACAGACGAGGCGCGAATATTCCGACAGGATCGTAAGAGCCTTTCTGAGACAAAAGATGCTCGTACAGCTCGCAAACAAGAACTATTGGAAGAAAATCGGTTTTTTGAAGAGGAGGAAGGACTATTGTATGGACCTGGCATTGCTGATTAATCGGTAAGTAACTTAAACTGGTCATTTTCCTGTACTCAAACTTTAAACGCGATTATTTCGAAACTGTATTTTTAAAAACTGCTCGTGTTGTAACTCAAAAAGTTATCGACCGATTTATTTGAAATTTGGTGAGGCCTTTTCGTACATTACTATCGGAAGGTTGAACCTATAATTTCAGATATTTCGAGTTGATAAGTTACTTTTTGGGGGTTACAAATGTCAATAAAATAGCCCGAAATTCTGACTTTTGTTCAAAGGCTTATTTTATAATCAAATTTATACTTTTTTTTTAATTTTATTGGTTCATCCTTTACGTTAATGTGTCATAAAAAGAAACCACTGTCGTTTTTTTGTTTCAGATTGATAGATTAAGAGTGATAAATAGAGCAGTTTGGGACCTCGCACCGTAGGCAGCCGACAAGAAATGATCCTGAGCTGCCATTTTGGAAAAAAAAAAAAAAAAAAAAAATTTTTTGTACTCTCGAAAGGTTAAATAAAGTTGTGTTAAAGTTTCAAAGAGATACAATTATTTTATTACCTTTCAAAACATGTTTAAAAAATGACCGATTTTGAGGCTTCTACATGGACTGCCCCCCTTAAGTCGGAATTTAAAAACAGGTTCGCAGATTTTACGAAAATTGAAAATGTTGTAGAAATCCTCAGCAGCATTTACACTCTGCAACCTGATGGTGAATGGAGCAACGAAGCTGCAATTGTTTTCGAAAGTGATAAAGCTGCTCTGCAGATGGAAATGATCGAATTCCAAGAAAACACAGTATTAAAACACAAACATGCGGAAGTTTCCTGTGAAGAGTTTTGGATAAAATTTGTGTGTGGTAATAAATACCCAGAACTACAAAAATTGGCTTTGAAACTTCTTACTTTGTTTGGGTCAACATATATTTGTGAAGCGGCGTTTTTCAAGATGAACTTCATTAAGAATAAATTTCGATCTCGACTTACTGATGAACATTTCCAGGATTTAATGTCAATAGCTTGCACTAATTTTACTCCAAACTTCAGACAGATAGTTCGCAACAAAAAATGTCATTTTTCACATTAATATGTTAAAAAATTTTACCTTTGTATTTTTCGAAATTACATTTCTTTAATAAATATTTTTTCTATTAAATTTTGTGCGGACCGCGATGGTCATTTCATTTATCAAAACGGACCCCGAGCAAAACTAATTGGCTACCCCTGGTCTAGACTTAGAGGTAACAAAGTTTACAAACAGACTTGACTAATAAGAGGAATAGTCCCGCACCATCAAAAAATAATCATTCAAAATTATTCTCCAAAGAATTGAACACAATGATCCAAGTCAATCAAATCCAGTTAGTGATAAACCCAATTATTATATTTATGAAATGCTGGCAACTCCAGAGAAGGCATCAAATCCAGCATTTGTTCCAAAAAATAAAACCGTCAATAGTCTAGACTTAGAGGTAACAAAGTTTACAAACAGAACCTTGACTAATAAGAGGAATAGTCCCGCACCATCAAAAACTAATCATTCAAA
The DNA here is from genome assembly GCA_034092305.1 of Diaprepes abbreviatus. NCBI lineage: Eukaryota > Metazoa > Arthropoda > Insecta > Coleoptera > Curculionidae > Diaprepes > Diaprepes abbreviatus. The sequence goes on from JASJET010000087.1 coordinate 1,754,709, forward strand.
ATTATTCTCCAAAGAATTGAACACAATGATCCAAGTCAATCAAATCCAGTTAGTGATAAACCCAATTCTTCTATTTATGAAATGCTACCAACTCCAGAGAAAATATCAAGTCCAGCATTTGTTCCAAGATAAAAAAAAAAACGTTAATAATCTAGACCTAGAGGTAACAAAATTAACAGGTAAGACCTTCACTAATAAGAGGAATAGGCCCGGATCATCCAAAACTAATCATTCAAAAAAACTGAACGAACAGAATCTAATTGTTCCAGTTAAGAGTAAGGGACGCGGAAAAAGCAAGAATGCTACTCATGCTGAAAGTTGATATTGTTTAGCTTGCGACGAAGACAAAGTCGCCAGTGTGAAGCTTTGTATTAAATGGTCATCTTACGTCCACAAATAATGTGTTGGACTTACCTCTAAAGACAAAAAAAAAACTACATTTGTGTAAAATGCGAGTAAAAACAAAAAAAAAATCAGCCTATTTGCCTAAGTTCATCTTAGTTTTAAGTACTTGTCAAAGAATGTGCCATTTAATTCTAATTGTTAATGTCTTTCTAAAAGATATCTTCCTTGTAACTGATTTTTGCATTAATAGTTATATTTTTTTTGTTAATTTGCCTGTATGTTTAATGCATATCGTTAATATGGCCACTATGTGGCTATATTTATCTACACTGTCGAAAATACGGCCACTTTCCTAGTTTCTAAAAATTATTTATTAAGTTCAATTTTACTAACACAGTATTTTCTTTCTACCTATAATGTGTTACCCAGACGAATCCTTAACTAAATAAAAAGGGATTGGGTGAAAACTGATATCAATCCTTAAGTTGGTCATATTCGACCCAACTACCTTAATAGAAATCAAGGCCAGGATTGTGTTCTACGATCTCGAAAGAGGAGGTATGTGTCGAAATATTTTCAAAAAAAAAAAACTCATTTTCCTAGCTTTCACTTAATCGAAATGATTACCGAAGCTTTATTCCAAGAAGAAACTTGCATTGTCAAAATACTGGGCACAATCAAAAATTGCCCAAGAATCAACCTTCACCATACCACTTGCGGCATATCAAGATAAATACTCAAGAAATCGTCGTCTTCCCTGTAAAATCAATAGTAATCGCGAGCAACTACCAAGAACTAAGACGATCTGCAGTAATCAGTGTCCGTACGCTTATTATCTTGGACAAATACCCACTAGCAATTCATGGTCAAACATATGCAGTAGAAAAAAACAAGCAATATATATTACAGTCAAGAAATTCCAAAACTAAAAATTCAAGAACAAGAAGTCCCATATTTGAAATTAAAAAAAAAATCATGAAGAAATTAAAGATGCTAACAAAATGATACCAGCCATAAAGTTCCAAAATCTTGAGGATACTGGACTCCTTACAGTGGTACAGAAAATGATAAAAACATATCAGAACCAGGAAAAACCTAAAGAAGCTAACGATCTTCAACCTCTATTTTCCGAACTCGAGGAGGGAGGAGTTATGTAGTTAAGAAACTGATTTTTGTACACTTTTTCTAATGTTTGTTTTCTTTTACTATTTATACCCAACTTTTGCACGGCACTTCGTATTCGAACTTCTATAAAGCCAATAGGGCACCTAATTTTACTCTGGCGGAAAAGAGTTTGTTATTTAATATAGTTCCAAGATACAAACACATAATTGAAGATAAAAAGACCAACCATGCCAATACAGAAGAAAAAGTTTGGACAAAAATTGCATCAGAATTTAATACATCTAACCCTAACACCACATATGGTTCTGTTACTACATGTTTACGAAAAGCGTATGACAATAAAAAAAAATAAGTGCACAAGCAAGTAGCTGAAGAAAAAAACGTTTAATGCTGACAGGTAGGGGCCCACCTCTTATATAAAACATGACGATTGTTATGTGCCAATTCTTTGAATTGTGAACGAGAAAATTGTAAATGGACTGAAGCCTTTATATGACAACGACACTGTGACACAACCAATTATTGTCTCAGAAAGTGAATAAAGTTTTGAATTTCCTGTTAATATTGCCTGAGTAAAGTATCATTTAACATACTTCGGTAGTTAATTTTTCATCATTATTTGTCATGCAACCACACATGTGACTCAGTAATTCAGTAAAATATTTTAAGTCCAAAATTTAGTAAATCAGTTGTTTGCTTATTGCTAATAAATTAGAATTCATAGAGAGGCACTGGTTCCAAAAGCATTACCTGATGATTTCAAAACAGCACTAAATACTGCTGTAAAAATTGTAAATTATATTAAAAGAGACCCTTATAGGCACATTTATTTCAAAGGCTGTGTGAAGAAATGGGTGATCTTCATACATCTCTTATTCTGCATACAGAGGTACGTTGGCTATCCAGAGCTAAAATACTGACACAATTAGTAGAATTACGCAATGAAGTTGTAATTTACTTAGAAGGAAAAACTGAATATATAGAATCTCTACTGGACGAAAAATTCATTCACAAGCTGACATACTTGGCGAATAATTTTTTAAAGTTAAACGAATTAAAATTGTATTTGCGAAGCTCAAACGGATCCGACATTTTTGGAGTTCACGACAGAATTCGAGCGTTCATGAAAAAACTTATATTGTGGAAGAGTTGTGTTAAGGAAGGTAAGTATGTTTTAAAACTCTTAAAACTTTTATTATAGAAAACCAAGTGTAGCTAAATATGAACGTACTGTCTGCCATTTCCACACTGTTGAAAAATAACTGACGCCTACGTCGGGGAAGAGATAAAAAAAAAAAGATACACGATGAATTGGATTTTTAACCATTTCAAGACCACCCAGCAACTAAAATGTCAACAAAAAAAAGTGAAGAACTCCTTGATATATCAGAAAATACGTCACTGAAAAATAGTTTCAATCGCAAGCAGTTAAAGAAATTCTGGCGCTCAGTTGCCGACAACTACCCTTGCCTGTTTTATGAGGCTATGAAAGTTCTGCTTCCCTGCAGTACCTCATGCCTATGTGAGGCGGGATTTTCGGCTATGATTAATATTAAAAATAAATGCCGAAATAAATTGGACGTATCAAACTCATTGCGATTAAAAGTAACTAATTGAAGTTAATGTTAGAGCTATGACAAAAACTAGGAAACATATGCATCCTTCTCATTAAAAAATAGCATAGTATTTAGGTATTAAAATGATCGATTGGAAATTAATGTTTTTTTTTTCTGTTTGAACAGTCCTTCATTCATATACTTATGCCCCCTTCGTAAAAACCAAGAGGTGAATGGTGAATCCCGAAATTGAAAGTTCTTGTTAAGTAGCTCGCGGTCCAATCAACATTGAGAACCACTGCGATAGAGTATTTGTGGACCAATACAAAACAAAAAAGTATATAAACATAAATGCAAATCATAAACAGGTAGAAGCAACAATTCAGTATGTATGGCAAGATATTTCAAGGTCACCATGCCACATTTATTTTTTTTTACTCACATTTGATAGAAGAAAGAATTTTTAAGGTTTCTAATAATTGTGCCACAGACTGTAGGTCAAAGTGGTAAAAGTACAAAAACTAGACTTAAATATCTTAGAACGGCAAAAATAATATAAAAAAAAACTGAGGAATGTCCTCACACTGTATAGATCAGAACCATTTCATAGATTTAATTAACCTTACAATACTCCATTCTGAAAATAAAAGTAAAAGATTAAATTTACTTGAACTTGAAATAAAGAAATCCTTAAAAATTAACTCAAATATGGCTACCAATGACTAACAAAACTTTCTTTCAAGTCCAATTATAGATAAATATTTGACGTTGTCCTTAGATTTACAGTAACAAAATTAGGTTTAGGTAGGCAAAATATTGGATATACATTAATGTTAAAAACATCTTTTTAATTTTAGTATTAAATGTACTCTTGAAAACGCCCTCATAAGGCGAAACATGTAGAGTTTAGCTCTATTAAACTACTGAAACTTGAAAGAGCAAACAGTGTTTTATTTACAAGTAGTACTCATTTATCCTGGATGGTATATTTTCGGTAGAGGACATCAATCACCTAAAGCTACTGAAAGATTCATCGTTTTTCTCTAATAGCAAAATATATCACCTCTTGCATTTCTTTTACAAATTATGCAACAACAAAGTTGATAATAATGATCTCTAGAAACAACTTGACTTTCGAGGTCTCTTCCAGTTATTATTACTAAATATAAAGATAAATTTGACTACAAGGGCTACCTTTGATATTTGAGCATTTTCTAATACACTGCCTCACTTAAAGCATATATAAAAAAAAATAATACGTGACCGACGCCAAGTCTCTTACGAGGTTTGCTTCTCATATAGGGTCAACTTAGTCATACCTGGGTTATCTGCTGTATTAAATGCCTCATATCAGTTGTTACTAGATTAATCTAGCCAATGTTTATTTATTTCAATATGTTGATATATACTGCCTAAATCTCTATGGCCTTTGATTTAAGGCAAATGTCCTGTTAGACAATTTATAGTTATGTACTTATTATATTTAGATTTAGTACTCCACTCATATATACAAAACCGTCAGTGTATTAGTTTTGTTTTATTAAGGCAGCGTAGTTCTAAAGCCGAATTTATGAAATATCATTTCTCAGCTCCACGGATATGCTTATTTGATGGCGGCAATACTCGCCATGTCACAACACCGTCATAGGATACATGTAGCATTTCTTGAGCTAACTTTTTCCAAGAGTTAACCACTACATCCTGTTAGTGCTGCCCCATTTGGACTCTGACGCGTCCCATAGTATACTCTGGTCTAATTTAATTGCTGCAGTTTTTATTATCGTTAGTATCTAGTAGCTTCAGATATATAAACCATAATTCGTCAATAAATTTATGTATACCATAACAATAATTATGTATTTGTCCACTGTGTGTGAAAAAACTTTTGTGTGTAACATAGTACGATGAGGAATTTTAAAATGCATTTACTGATGGAACTCCACATTGTATCCTCATTTTTAACAGTCAAGATCAACTAACAGTAGCTTGATGAAGAATACCATATCATCCTTAAATGACCACGCCCCATAATGGCCAGTTGTTACAAGATAAAATAAACCTCCTAAATAAAAACCTTATAAACCTAAATGGCAACAACATGAGTCAATTTTTTGAACCATATACTCTGTAAAGAAGGAAAGAAGTGCGCTTGGCATGATTCAAAAAAATTAACGACAAATCAACATCGATCTATCGCAACGGAAGATATCGTCTCAGGACATGAAACCTGGGTGTATTGTTCACATCCTAAGATCTGTAAAAAAAAAACATAAATAATACCGTGTTAATTGCTATTACATATTTTTTGTACAGTCATCGTTACTGCTATAAACTAAAGCTGTAACAGAGTTATTGTTTTTAACCTCAGCAAAACAAGGTTTACTTTATTTCTGGCTTGTTATGTGATGGTTATTTCCTCTACTCTCTTGAAGTACGCTTATAAAAAATTTCTCATTGCAAAAGGATGTAATTTCCTTTTTGCACCAAAAGAAATGGGCGAGGATTAAAGAAAACTAAAGAAACAAGAGTATAATATATTACAATCAAATAAAACATCTACTTAAATACTGTGAAAGCCATATTTATATATGAAAGTGTTAACACCTTTGATTAAGATATTAGTGGCAGGTTTATAACACAAAAGTCAACTCAAATTTTAACCTAAATTGACCGAGTCAATAATTAAAATAATATTTATGTAATTATCACATGATAATTTAAAAAAATACAAAATGCTGAAAACCTCAAAACTATAGGAGTTTATTTTTTTACTAATTTTTTGATTTTTTTGCGCCCTGTACTATAAAAAATCAGTGAAAAATATGGCTTTCTACTAAAAGTAACAACTAAACAAGCTTATTTAAAATGAATATCACAATATTTAAATCTAAGTTTAAATATATAAGAAAAATTAGATTTTATCAATAGTATGTATGTAGTTCAAAACAGAGGATAAATTTTCAAAACATTGTTACTGATTATCGAAAACAGTTTTTTTTTTATCTTTTTCAGGTTTGACAATTTTATTGAGAGTGTCAAAGGATCCACCATTAACCTTATACAAAACGATTCCTAGTGAAATTGACTAGAAATGTAGTAAGATGCAGTTTTTGACTTCCTAATCAAAAGTTTTCATAGTCCCGAAGCTAACCTATGGATAGTTCTCGAAATACAGTAGGACCAAGGGATATTGGCTATGAGCGATGGTCCATATCACTCACTCGAAGCGGAATAATTCGAAAACTAGGTGTTCTAGAGAAAAAAATTTAATATAAAAGTTATAAATAATTAAGCAGGGCATGTTATGATGATTTTGACTTTGATCCTGATTGTAATTTGGAAATATGAAAAATGTGGGTAGTTCCAGATTCAACGGTATAACTTGAGTGGCCAAATGTCACATGAAGGTCGAAACTGCTTGTAATCAAGTGTTATGGAAAAATTTACATATAAAAGTTGTAGGAAATTCAACGTGGCATGCCGTAGTGACATCGAGGTTAACCTTGAGAGTAAACTTCCAAGATCAAGTCAATTTTTACGTATATTTGACTTTCACACAACCTCCAGACAACATTTGACCTCATAAGTTGGATGCGAAATTCCCCCATTTTTCTATTTCTACAATAAAAAATATGAATTACCGTTTTAAAAAATCAAATCGACCTCGAAACGATCCAAAGGATATCACTCAAAGTTAACTTGAAGCTCGAAATGCTTCGTTAAATTTTCTACAACTTACTTAAAAGTTTTTCCATAACGCTTAATTTCAATAAGGACCACGGTCAAGATCAAGGTCAGCACAACATACCCCACTAAATTATGTACAATCATTTTATTAAATCTTTTTCTCCAGAACGCTTAATTTATGAGTTTTTCAACTTGGAGTGACGTGAAACATCGACTATAGGTAACACCATACCCTTAGTACTTCCGTTTCTCAAAAACTAGCCACAGAATGGTTTCAGAGATGTGAAACTTGCGAACATGAGGTCATGCTACATCTCGTGCTGATTTCACTGGGAACCATTTTCTATAAGATTGGTGTAGGGTCCTTTCCAATCTTATTTTACCCATAAATAAAATACCTAAATCATTGACTTGTAGTTCGTTATTATTAAATGAAATAGAAGTTGGCAAAGACTTATTTCAATTTATAATAATGAATTTGCAGTAAAAAAAAACATCCTCAAATATAATATCAAAAAAGTTCATACATAAACTCGTACATTTAAAGCAACTAGAACATCTAGAAGATCTACAGAATAACTATTTAAATGTACTAATTACTTACAGTAATGACTAAATAGCGTTAGTCGATAACCCGAAATTAAATCATACAAGTCACAATGAGGACCAGGTCACAGAGCTTTCGAGGCAACATAAGGACTTTCAAGAGTTGCTTTTGATTCAACTGAATAATCATGGAAAGACCGTTTTTCTTCAACGTTTCTGTATTCCTACTTATCCATATCATGTAATGATAATATAATTAATTTACTCATATTTAAGATATATTAATTACACCATAGATATTTATGTATTTCATACAATAGTAATATTTTAAACAAGCACTTTCAAACGGTGGATAAAAGTGTGTTAATAGAAAATAATGTGTCGATGTAAATTGCTCTTGACGGTGGCTCCGAACTGGGAGCTGGAATAGTTCTAATTGCAAAACAGAATAAATCTAAAAACGGCTTATTTTGACTTTTTAAGGCTTTAGGTTAATTTTATAATAAATGCTTGTATTATGTAAACTTCATTAAAAAGGCTTGGTTATTACCAAAACAGAAAATACAGTAAGACCCGCTTAATACGAGCATGTTTAATACGATTTCCCGCAAATTGCGCCATTTTATGTCAGTCTCTGCGACTTAAGGTACGTTTTCATACATTTGGTCGTGCTTAAAACGATTCGCTTGCCCTCTGACCACCACCTACATGTTACCTCACGCGGTAGCTACCAACGACGGTTAAAAGCTTTGGATGATCTTTTTCAGATGAATGGAACTACTCTGTTCATCCCAAAGATATTAAATAACAAGCTTGTTTTCTTAAAAGCAAATTGCATGGTATAGATCAGGGCATTATAAAAGTCCTCAAACAACGTTAAAGAACACAACTAATACATCGCTTTCTGAAGGGAATGGACGACCCCGTTTGCTTGTGCATGATGTGATACTAAACATTCCAACGGCATGGAAATTAATTGAGCCTGACACTATAAGAACATTTTTTCGGGAAGGTTTCCGAAATAAAGAAGCTATTATTGTGTTGGAAGAAGCAAAACCCGCGATACCGCAGAATTTTCCTAGATATTCTTCCATCGATGGCAATATTATAACCTACGAAGTCCGTTCAATCCAAGATTTTATTAAAGATGCGAACAGCACTCAAAAAGCACGAAAAACACGTTTTTTGATGGGTCCCTTCAGAATCGTCTTAAACAGATTTTACTGTATAAAAATATTTTTAATTACATTATTATATAAATTAACCATAATTTTTTTTCAAATTGTACACCTTTAAAAAGCACAAAATAAAAACTGAAAATAATTAACAATAAAAAATATTTATGAAAACTATGTTAAAACTCAAACATCCATTAGATTTTGAAATCAGATGATCCATTTTTTGGATATACATAGAATATTAGAAATAATATGAAAATATATATGTACCTGTTTTATGGTTATTTTTTCAAACATATAAAGCCATATTATAGTTTAAGTAAACATGTTTGTAACGAGAACGGCATATTAATTAAAATTCTCTGTCAGGAAGCAATACGGGGGCTAACAAAGACCATGCATATAAGGCTAAACACAACCAGCTGGAGATTTCTTTTATCCACATAGAAGCCACATTGTAGTTGAATTGTTCGATATTCGAATTAGGCCTAAAAAGTTTTTTAAACATTAGTCATTTTAAGGTAATAAAAACATGTAGATAAAAAAATTGTTAGGGCAAACAACCGATTGGCTCGATATGCAATTAGTTAGCTGTTTATTTTGTACGTCCAATATTCGAGGCTTTAATTACTCCGCCCTGTGCAACGATAGTCAGTTGCTTGATATTCGTGAGATCTACCAGACACATTCATAATGAATGCGAAACATTCGTTTGGATGAAGCAATCTCGATGGTGTAAATAGACAAATAAAAATACCAACAAAATGAACCCCGGACCGACTCAATCTTGAGAAAAACCGGAAAATTCGAATGGTAATTTACATGCACTTTATGCATACCAAAACCAGGCGCTGTAGATTTATTACTTTTTGCACAATTACCAATTGAAGTTTTTAGCGTAAAAAGACTTTGAAAGTAGAACTAGCATTCTACAAGTCTATATTTCCATTTTGAATTAAAAAGTGATATACGTAACAAATGCTAGCAAGCACGACCAGAAACAGCTGAGCGCGTGAAGTAGAAGCGTAGTAGGGGCAGCGCTGCTGTCGAGGGGAGTCATATATACTATATAAATACGACTCTGTCGCCGACGAGTGCCGTTTCGTTCACGATTATTCGATTTTAGTCTAGTATTTGTCCGTCGTTCAACGAAGTACGAGCGTCAAGCGAACGTCCTTTAGAATTTGCATTAGAATATGAATTATTTTTAATGTAAAGCTCATACAAGGTCATCTGGCCAAGCGCGACCCCCATAGGGATCGCAGAGGTAACATCAAAACCATCCAGGTTGCCTAAATTGCCGCCCGCCTCATTTAACCGTAGAAATGAAGGCAGATGACTCTGGGTTTTGGACATGTTCGCGTCTGAAATAAAATTCTCTGTTAACTCAAACGAATTTTAAGATATTTATTACTCACGGTGGGCTTTTTTGTTTTCTTTCTGATTATCCAGAGAATGCTTTAAGTGAAAGGACTATGTTTTCGTCTTTGCTTCATCAAGAATTGATTACGATCTTGAGTTAAGTTTAATTGATAAACTTCACGAGATATCTTCTTTCTGCTCCGTCCCGTTTTATTCGTTCTGGTTTTCCGAAAATCGCGAGAATAAAATTCTATTTGTCGATTCCGGAATAATCATTAGTTTCTTAATTAGAAGCTGATATGAAAGGTCGCTTGAGATATTTAAACGGTCTTTCTTTGCGTAAGTGACACGATGTAAACGTGTGGCAATAATAAGGCTATTCTTTTGAGTCATTATCACTTTCACTTCTATCACTTGAAGTAATCATGATCACTTCAGCCCAATGACAAGTAAATGCGTAATCAAAAGAACATGAAGTTATCAGTTTCACTTTTTTCACTTTGATCAATTGATAATTACTCAAAAGAATATAGCCAATTTTAATCCCAAAATTATCCGTTCAGATCTGAATTTCGCAAAGTCTATTTGACTGAAGTGTACTAATTGTGGTTCCTTCCCTGATAACGAGCTTTCTCGAATATCAGAGTTCGCCACCAACGATTGTACCGCCTACGAGATATCGTCGCCCTTCTGAGCGCAACTCTTCCTGAAGTTTTGTTTGCTTAAAACGAATTTCTTTCTTTGAATCTTTAACCGTCTAGTAAAGGCAGCTAAAAACGCTGAGTACTTCTTCTGCCGTCGTAAGCAGAGAGGCATTCCCACGATGCACTGGCGTAAACAGCTTAGTGATCCTCTTGAAGCTGAAAGGGGCGCTCCAGGACTACCTCTATGACTTTTAAATTTCCTACTTACCGAAACGATATCCTTCCTATTGAAAATTCCCCGTGCTTTTCTCCACCGTAGTGCAAGTGGTAGACTACTAAGCAACGGCAAAGAATTTCGCTATCCATACAAGCGAATGGTAGACACTTGCGATTCGCACTGTATTAGAACTTTGATGCGCCGACTTAAATACTTATTGAGATCTGGCTACAATCAATCAATAACGGTCAAGATCATACTGTCGTTCACAAATTAGCAGCGTCCTGCATTTACTTTAGTTTCTGGAAGCCACGCCCAGTCCCTTATCAGGTGACCAATCCAAATGTACTTCACTCTATAGAAACAATTTTCCGTGTTTTTCGTTCTTTCAGTTGGTTTTGACTGTTTTCCGGGAATGTAAGTCGCGAATTCCACGTAGAACGGATTTTGAAGGCGATTCTACCAAAACTCCCCTCGGCAGCCTCGCGGCCCTAACTATACGACAACTTTCATGCGCCCGGCTATGTTCGGTCGTTTACCCTGAATTTTTAATGAAAAATGAAAATATAAGCTTGTAGAACAATACTTCCACTTTCAAAATCTTTTTACAAAATTAAAATCGGACCATCCATGACGCATCCAGGCATATTGAAAGATAGTGCACTAAAAATTTCAAATGGCAATTTTGCAAGAACACATCTAAAACTGCAATCAAACACAACATCAAAAAGTAATTTCAATTTGGTATAGTCAAACTCAAAAACCACCATTTATTTTAGATTAAATACCTTTAATTCATACTTTTAAAATACTGCAATTTTTTTATTTACTTACTTGTACCAGTTAGTCAAGGTCATCATGACGTACAACGTAGCCAGTGCGAACATTACGTGGAAAAAGCTCCAGCTATAGGCAACGGTTTCTTCCTCATTGTCCCATACTTTCTTGCCGTCGCCGCTTTCACCTCCATCGTTACCTGCGATAGGAGTATAGGGCTCTTCACATTAAGTAAAAATAAACGGAAAACAAAAAAGGAAAAGTTAAGAAAATAATAAAAGAAATAGAATTATGTCCAAGGCATTATGGTGAATTTGTTTCTATCTTCTTAACCCTAATTATATTACTTTGTGTGTTTGTGTTCATTGTTTGTTGAGGTATGGTCCCATAAAGTTAGAATACAAAAAATAGACTATACAATATGGTCAAAAAGTATGGAACCCCTTAACACACGCACAGGTTGATTTTAGTTTTTTTTTTCGTTTACAGAATGCATCAAAAAAGCTTGATAGATGTTAAACAGTTGCAAAATTCAAGGCGTTTGCTTAAATGGATCACTAAATCGGATAATCCGTACGCGTTGATGTACTGCGAATCCCCAGTGAATACAAAAGGATCACACTTAAATTCCACGAAAAGTCTAGGCTGAATTTTTTTAGAACTGAATGATTGGGCCATTCTTTGAATCGATTTCCACATTAATTGCCTTATGTCAAGATCCGAAGTACCCAAATAGTCCTGCGAGAGATATTTGAACTCAACAAAACGGTAACCCGACCCATTAAGCTGCAATAGTAAAAGGCTATTTCAATATGATGTTACCCCACTGATGTATAAGCCAGAAAGGAAAAAAAGCATGGCCGGCCCGTTCTTCGAATTTGACGCCCCTTAGACTTTATTTAACGTTAAAAGTAAGTATGACAATGGTGTATAAAATGAATTTCTGACACGCTAGAATATCGTCAAATTGTGAACAGACATTAATTCGAACATTTAATATTTATTTATTAATATCTAGCAGAAATCTTCATTTATGATGATATATACATACAAAAATAATAAGAATACTAGAAAATAGTTCATAATCACAATAAATAATATCAGCAAACAATATACCACAAAGTATTAAGCCATAAGATGATAAAAGCCAATCTCTTATTGATTTGAAATAATGACTAGGGGTCTTTGAGAATATTATTATGAGCAGAAGGTAAATAAAACAAAGATAATGATGTGCCGATGCTGGCAGCACAGAAACAAATCCATTACAGTATCTTCTCTCAGATAATACCAAAACTTTCAAACTACAAAGCAGCAAATATTGTATATTGTACCCTCTATGAGGATAAACACCTTCGGTCTTAAATATGGCATATTTAAGAAATTTTCTTTAACCTATTTCGAAAATATTGACATACTGGTCATAAAAAGAGATCCAAACAACTCATCCATATTCCAACCAAGATCACACATGGAAAAAATAGAGAATGTTAAAAGATCGAATGGTTTCAAAGAGCTCACAGGTTTGGATCATAAATCCCAGCATTTTGAGAGATGACTCACAAATGCCGTCAATACGCAGGTTAAACAAAAGTTTAGAACCAAAACACATTCCCAAATCAACAAACTCCTCCATTCTAAAGTATCAAATACATCTGAATCAAACATTTTGAGAATTCTACAAAATGAACTAGGCATGACTACAGTCTTAGTAAGGTGATTCCAAGATTGTCGAGCAAAAATTGCTCTAAAATAGAGACAGGAGATGAGACTTGGGTACATCGACGAAATAAACAAACAGAATTAGAGTCCAACGAGGCAACGGGTACATAAAGGTTCTACGCCTTCAAAAAAGGTCAACTAGGAAGCCGATGGCCACCATCTTGGGGAATCAAGCAACGCCCTACAATAACGGTAATAGGGATGTTGACTATTTTTGATAAAGTGTTTAAAACCATGTATAAGTACCTAAAATGTTTAATATTATTTTTTAAATACAACTAATACTTTAAAAATCATAAATTTTAAATTCCGTTTCAAATATCGCTCCAAAAAGCCAATACTTGTCGCTTGACCGCTGTGACGTCACATTTTGTCAAAAACTGGTAAACCGACAAAAAGAAAAAAAATTTTTCGTAATTGTTGTAATAAAAAATTAGTTCTAAGTTTTATAAGTGTTGTGCAGTGCCTCTGTACAAGTACTACAATTAAAAGACCTGAAAAGTTATTTGTTAACGTTTCACGTTCAGAAAATAATAGGAAATGTGGCTTCAGCTAGCCCACAAGGATCCGGCACTTGTGTTTACACAATCCAAAATGTACTTTTGTGAAGATCATTTTGATGTAAGTTTTGATAATATATATACCCTTTTTTTGTTATATTAAAAATTATTATTTTTCAAGTTTTCAAAGATGACAATTGGAACTTTGAGGTTAGAAATAAAGTAATCAAAGTTGGGTAACAATGTTTTGTACTTGTTTTATTTTAATTTTGAGCACAAGCTCATCAAACCTATGATTATTATTACGTATTCATTATCCGTTGCGGAAAAAACAATTCTTAGTATATTACTTAGATGGAGGGTCTTTACATTTATAAATTCGGCAGAGCAAAAGTTAATGTTTTTTGCGAAGAAATTGGTCACCGTAATACAATCAATTCTCGACAAATTCGAACTATTTTCCTTAATATATCCACTTTTCATCAAGGGAAAACTTCTTAGGGAGTACTAAGAAAATTTAGAAGAAATTGAACGAAAATCACTATAAAACAATCTTAACCTGTGACTTGAGAGTGATTTAAAAACATTTTGATTATTAAATAAAAATTAGATTCCTTACAAATAAAGAAAAAATTTGTTTTTTAGTATTTCTATTATGGAAACTATCGTTTTGCGACAAAATTATATTTTTATTTTAATACAGTCAACATCCCTATTAGAGACCAACGGGGCAACGGATACATAAAGGTTCTGTGCCTCCAAAAAAGGCCAATTAGGAAGCCGAAGGCCACCATCTTTCGAAACCCAACAGGGCCCTATAATAACGGCAATTATTTACTATCATACATTTAACAAAACAGTTGTTGATCAAAAACGTCCTGATTTGTGTAAGAACTAGCAGCTACCCGTTGCGGTTTCGCCAGCGGGGGTAATGCGAAACGGTTTTGGGAGGCTAATATATTACGCCGCAATAATTAATTTAAACTTTTTGGTTATTATTCTGCTTCTATTTATATCAATGTGAAATAAATAGCATACTATTTTAAAAATTGTCGCGGCATAGTAATGGAGTTTGAACAAAATCTACGTAAAAATCTTAGCGTTATATGGCAAAATAATAAAAACACATTTTAAACCTTTTCAGCAAAAAATCATGTTGTTATCATAATATTTCGCAGAGAAAATTACTTTTAATGAACAATCGTAAAATAAAGCTTTTAAAATGCTAATATCAAAAAATCAAGAAATTAGTTTTTAGATATTGTTATACGCTACCTTTTGAACCCAAAATGGAATCAATATCTTTATTTGATTAAGAGATATCGATAAATTTATCAAATGGCAATTTACCCCTTGTCACTCTTTTGGACTGGGAATTTTAAAAAAATCTCTTCTTAGTGGGCACCTACATGCTATTGCCAACCCTGTCCTGACATTTCATAATTCTGTCTTTAATTGTTTGGGCTGTGCGTTGATAAGTCTGTCAGGCCAACACCTCTTATAAGTATAACTAAGAATACCCTCCTTCTTTACGAGAATGCGCAAGTTCAACCTAGTGTCCACAAATGGAACTTTTTAGAGTTCAACTACTCAGTGTCATTTTGCAGACAATAACCAATTGAAACAAGGTATTAATGTCCATTTTAAAGACCAACAGGAAACATTATTATTATCAAATTATCAAAAAAAAATCACAAGTCTTTAGTTCCATTGTCAGGAAAAAAAATTTTCTAGTGACCCTTGTTCTGAAAAACATAAAAAAAATGTAAAAAATAAAACTAAAATCGGCGTGTCCAAGCATTTTTTCAACCTCTCCTATTAAAAATACTGCCCCCTGCTTTTTGACCACACTATATATAAAAACATTATTTTCTGTTTGTAAATTAAATTAAAAGAAAAAGTATATTCATAAATACTGATCGATTGTGACGTTCTTATACATTTAAAATTACACAGTTTGCATGTATTTTAACTTGTTACAGGACAACTGTTTTGAGGTTGTAATGACATACCTTCGTTTACAACTAGATTGTCTGTTCCGGAGCCTCTAACTGAAGAAAAAATAGACATTAGAATACTCTAAAACAGTTAAAAAGCTAGAATATTACTTTTAGAATGTTATAAAAAAAAACAGGAACAATAATACCTACTTATATTATTAAAACTCATAATGGTTTTAAGAAATAATTTTTTAATAATATTGCTTAAGTAAATTGTAAAAATTGAACTCTTAGTCATTTTATTGTTAAGAATTAACATGATGTTATTAAAATAAACCATAGTCAGAGGATGGATTTTTTCAAAAAAGAAGAAAACCTTTTTGTTTTTCTAAAGTTTTCCGTTTTCAATCCACTTATAGACAACAGGCAAACTGTGATTCTTGAACTTTACGCAACGTTCAAATTAATATATGAAGATAGGCTGGCAAATATCGGGCCTTACATACAGATGGCGCCACCAGGTGACATTTTGTGCTGGCATTCTATAGTACTATCCTTAACTAGTTTAAACGTAGTTTCAGGTCCGTATTTTTTTGAAGGCCTTTTAATCAAGATGATATATAAAATGGAAAATATGGAAAAGCACTCAGTTATAAAATATTTTTATTTAAAAGGTTTAACACCTTCTCAAATCAAAGAGAAAATAGACAAAACGCTAAAAGGCTTTTCACCGCCATATACAACGGAGAAAACGTGGGTTTCTGCATTGAAAAAGGATAGTTCAAGCATTAAAGATGAGCCACTCTCTGGACGCCCCATGGAGGTGAAAACTCTTAAAATGATAGAAAAAAAAACATAAAATCGAGCTGTAAAATCGCAGATTAAAATTCTCTGAAATAACAGACTAAAAATATTTTAAAAAACGTGTAACTAATATTTTAAATAATTTTTTGGAAATGCTAAGGCTCTGTGCAAGGTAGATGCCGCGTTTGCTAACGGCTGAGCATATTCGTTAGTCCTTGCAATCGCTAAAATAAACGAACTGAAGGTTGATTTGTTGCTCATCCACCTTACTCGCCAAATTTAGCACCCAGCTACTACCACCTGTTTCCTAACCTCAAAAAATGGCTTACTGGACAATGATTTCAGAGCAACGAGGCAGTTATTGGTTCTGTATATAGCTATTTTGTGGCACTCAACGTTTCGCAGAATAAAGAAGGTATAATCAAATTAAAGCACTGCTAGGAAAAATGGATTAAGCTTTTTTAAAAAATGTGTTCATTATCAGGCCTAAGACTTATCAGCCTACCCTCGTATAATTCTTTATATGGATTGGGTATGTCTAGTGGCAACTCTCCATTAGCGAATTTTATCTTTCCAATTACAAACGATCAGCTTAAAAAGAAACCTTTATAGTAATTTTACTTCAGTTTTCATTTAAAATCTTTTTGATTTTATTTTATTTTATATATATATATATATATATATATATATATATATATATATATATATATATATTTAAATAAGAAATTTGAAATAATTGGGAATAAAAAGTGTTCTCCGAGCCCAAAAAAAAGATTTCAAGCACATTATTTACAGATATTTCAAGCAAAAAAATTATTTTAACTGATTATTGGTCTGAAACAACATCACAATTTTTATTTCACATTTGAAAACAAATAAATATAAATAATTTTATATTCACTCTTTAAGAAAAAATATACCACCTGTTAAATCTGAATATTAAATATACAATTAGTATTATTACTCCTTAATTACTTTTATAACATTCCCTTATTAGAACTATAAACAAAATAATACAGTCTGTTTTAATACTTCATTATTTACTTTACCAAGATGGTTGTTATTTCAGAAGAAAGTAATGGAACACAAAAAAGTACTAATTAAAGCAGTTGAAGTAACAATTTACAGTGCATCGTCATTTTCACCACAAGGCTCTTATAGATCAGTTATATTATTAATACTTCGTTTTTTTTTATAAAATTTCAATAGAAGTTGCAGAAAATACAGATAGACAACAAGCAAACAACGCCGAACAGGAAAGAAATAATGGAAGAAACTGCATATGGTTACAAATACTTATAGAGTTCCAAAAAAAAAAACTCGAACAACACAATAACAAATAGGGGCTTAGAAGATTCGCCAAAGAAGTTTTAACAGATGTCTATAAAAAGGAAAGAAATTGAAAGAGTGGAACAATGCAGTAGTGATTATGTTATACAAAAAAGAAGACCACAATATAATTTCAAAATTATGGGCCAATGAGTGTCAAAGCCGTTTCCGTTTGCATCAAATTCCGTTTCCTTCAAACTATATTTCAAAATTATGAGTCTCACGATAAATATGAAAAGATTAAATAACTTAAAACTTGCTGAGGATAATGGAACAGGCTTAAAAGAAATATTACATAAACTGAAAGAAAAATCGGAAAAAATCTTAAATAAAACGAAAATATAGAAAGCTGGGAAACAAAACAGCACGATATATAGTATCAGCAAACTAGCTGGAAAGATAGATAACAACAGTGCAAACAAGGAAAGAAAAGAAATTACCCACCTGTGATTGTGAACGTCTATGAAATAATCAGCCTGCGTTTTCGTCACTTTCAATCCATCTAACAGGATTGCCTCAATTTATCAAGATTTACAGGAGAAAATCATGTCGTTCCAGATAAAATAAAATTTAAATTATGACCACTTACACAAGTTATAGATGATGAAATGAAAACTATTTGTTTTCAGATAAATTTATTCCTGGAAATAGACATAACAGTAACAAAATCATTTTGTAGTTATTTTTCATTAGAAAGTATCAATATTTCATCGTCTACGATTTGTGCAATAGAACAGGATGGTTGTTTGTACATGAAGATTTGTACAAAAGATATTTGAGCAAATTCAGCGGCATTTGAAAGTGTAAGACCTACTTTAAGATACTATGTATAGTTTTTTGAGAAAAAAAATGTCGCGATTATATATATATATATATATATATATATATATATATATATATATATATATATATATATATATATATATATATATATATATATATATATATATCATTTTTCTTAATTTTGTATTTTCTTGGGTTTAGGTTTTATAATTAATAAAACACAAAACGATTGACGTTTCGCCCTTTATTCAAGGCATTTTCAAAATTTTTTCCTTGACATTTTGCTGGTCTGTTTCTAAATTTTCTAAATCATTTAGAAACAGAACAGCAAAATGTCAAGGAAAAAATTTTGAAAATGCCTTGAATAAAGGGCGAAACGTCAATCGTTTTGTGTTTTATTAATTATAGAACCTAAACCCAAGAAAATACAAAATTAAGAAAAATGATATAATCTATGGTTCAAGAATCAAGAAAATAAATATATATATATATATATATATATATATATATATATATATATATATATATATATATATATATATATATCACCTCAAATATAGGCAAAATCGCGTTCTTTACATTTTTAGGCTAGGATATTTTAAAAAACATGATGTGATGGAGCAATTCTGAGGCCGGATTCCAATTCAGCGACCAAAAATTCTACAAGAAATGACTATTCTTATTCAATGTACAAATTTCACGTTGTGTTGTGTAACCTGATAATCAATAACTGAATTGTATTGGTACAGAGGTGAAAAATGCGACACACTGTATAACACAATACAAAAGTTAACAATCCTTCTGCTTTTACACTTTACACATTCAATTGCACACAGACATTAAGCAGAATTTAAATGCCCTACTTCAAAAAAAAAAAGATTAAATAATAAATAAAATTAATTGTATCACACAATTTACCATGCTTTCAAATTTAATAAGTCCCATATTGTGAAAACTATTTTATACTGCTATTACTTACTCAATACCCTAAAGAGAGTGCAGAAATATTATGAATTCAATCACAAGTTTATTAATTAACTTTCATGCAAATATAGGAAATTATTTATGTTCAATACACAGATGACTAAATAATAAATATACAATATATCTCCCGCCTTAAATAATAAAAACCTTTTTCTGTACACTTTAAACCCAATTCAATACATATAAACTGTAACTTCAAATTGAAAAATTTTAAACGTAAACTTTTAAAACTTTGAAGCAATAATACGTCTTGATGACATATAAATATTAAAAACTGAAAACTTAATCGACAAATTTTTAGGTCAACCTTGTACCGACCGAGTTTCACTACATAATGCCATGGCTCTATTGCAACTACAAAGCAGTATAGACAGCTATTCAAGAGACAAGCGTAGCAATATTTAAAAAAAAATACATATTTACCTGCACCATTGTCGTGGGTCAACATATTTTCGGACATTGTAAGTTTTGAGGATTTGCTTGCAGATCTAAGTGATGAATAAAGTACACAGCACATCCAAATGAGTAAACCGATGATATCGAAATTAGAACCAGACGATTTACCGCCAAAAATACCCCAAAGTCCAGGGTTACATTCCTCTAAAAAAAAAGATTATATTTTAATTATTTCCAAGCAAAATTCCAATGTATCAAAATCACACCTGGAAACATGGAGACAATAACACTGTATCTCATTTTCTTTTGTTAGAAGAAAAGAGAATATCTTTAATGTTGTTGGATTAGTATTACACAGAACGTTAGGAAAAGCAATGTAAATCCTTGAAACAAAGTGCAAGGAATCAAACAAATTATTTTAACCCAACATACGAAATCTCACGATTTTTAATATGTTCTTAATTTTTGCAGTTTCTCTACATTAAAGATTTGGATCCGTTTAGAACCCAATAAAACTTATGGAAACACGCTACAAAGCTTTATCTTTATATAAAATTAGATTGAACTTAAAATTTAAGTAACAAAAATCAGCAAAAAAATCCGATTTCATTCCCTTTAAAGATTTATATCACTCTTCCTAATATCCTGTATATATAGAGAAAATTTCATCACTTGAAATTTCCAATTTCTGATTTATTTATCATCATATCACTTAAACAATACACTGAAAAGTTTTGCATATTACTTACTTAATATTCCTTATTAAATTATTCAATTTGTACATAATAACTCAAAGGACTCGCGACCTGAATCCCCCCACCCTTTTGTATATTATTTTACACTGCATTTTAAAATCACTAAATTGTTAATATAACTAAAAAAAATTCTAGATACCTTGTACCTTGTAGTTTGTCAGTTCAAATAGTATAATATTGAAATTATTAAATATACTTTAATTTGATGTGATGGAATTTATTTTTTATGACGTATTTATTTAGTAGTTCTTTTTTATTATTATTTAAAAAATTTCCATTGTATAAAGTGTCCAAATTATTTTATAGAATAAAATTGGTAAAGAATTTAAATAAAATTATATATTTATTTGTTTTTTTTTTTTTTAATTCAGCTCTGGTTATTTAAATTGTGGTTTTTTTTTGACCGAGATTACGTATATCTTTTTTATCGTTAAGAGCATTTTTTTTATTCTAATCATTTCTTTTATAGTCAATTTATGATAATTTGAGACGTAAGTTAAGATTTTGGTATTGTTAAAATCGAATTCATGTTTTGTTTGGTTTTATGCTTGTGTAATGCAGTTGAAGCATTTTTTGTGTATTTATGACCATTCAGTCTATTGTCTCAGTACTACATTGTCAGTTTAGACCGGTATTGAGTACATAATATTTGATTTCTTCTTTTTAAGTACTTTTTTGTTTTCTCTGAAAGATCATTTGTATAAGGCAGGCTACTTATTATTTTCTTCTTAGCTTTTATTTTTTGTTTTTGTTTTGTTATAGCACAAATACATTCTTTGTTTTATTATTTTAGATATATATTTTTTTTGAAAGTAATTGTTTATAAGAACTGTTTGTACCTCTTTTACGGTTTTGTGGTGATATTTTGCAGCGGTTAAAGCAATAGTGTAATCAGTTAAATCTATTATCAATTTGTTCTTGACTTTTTAGGCGATTCAAGTTATAGTTTAGATAAGGACCCAACCAAGTTTTTCCAGTGTACCATTTAGTTTCGATTAGGTGACTCTGTCTATCTCTAATTAAAGTTAAATCTAGGAAACTTATTTATTTATTTCAATTTTGGCTGTAAATTGCGGTTTTGCATTGAAGCAGTTAAAAGCAGCCATGGCATCAATTTTATTTTCTGGTATAGTAGTTAAGCAGTCATCAACAAATCTCTTAAAGAATGTTATGTAATACCTAACAAGAATGTTACGTAGCATATAACAAGAGTGTTGTATAATATATATAACGAGAATCTTATATAATATATAGCAAAAATGTTATATAATATGTAAGAAAAATATTGTAAAATATATAACATTCTTTAAGAGAATTTTTGGTGACTGCTTAACAGCCATAACAAAAGGTAAAATTGATGCCATATTAGCATGCAAAGTCAAAATTTACCACCAAAATTTAAACAAATAATCAAATAAATTTTATAGATTTAACTCTAATTAGAGATAGCATCACAAAAACGAAACTAAATAGTACACTAAAAAAAACTTGGTCAAAAGAACAGTGTGATAAAAGGTCTATCTGATTGAGCTGTTACTTTAAACTCTGCAAATATCATCACGAAACCTTAAAAAAATACAAACAACTCATAAATAATCACTTTTCAAAAAGAATATATCTGAAGTAATAAACAACAAAATAAAAACCAAGAAAATAATTATTTGCCTGCTTTATACAAATAGTCTTTCAGAGAAAATAAAACAGATTTTGTCAAATCATAATATAAATGTTTTTCATAAAGCACAAAATTTACCGAAAAATTTTTTATCCCTAAAAAAGAGAAATCAAATATTATTTATTCAATACAAAGTCTAAGCTGTTCTAAAACATATTGGTATGACAACGCAGCAGTATTTAGACTATAGATTGAAAGGTCATAAATATACAAATAATGTTTCAACTGAATTATACAAGCACGAAATCCAAACAAAATATAAATTTGATTTTAACAATACCAAAAAATAACTCAATATCATAAATTGACTATAAAAGAAATGATAGGAATTAAAAAAGAAAAAAAACGCCCTTAACGATAAAAAATACACAAGTAATCTCAGTCAAATTTACCACAACTTAATTAACTAGAGCTAAAATTTCAAAAATCAATAAATAAATAGGTAAACAAATAACTGCATAAACTTATTTTAATCCTGCACAAATCTTAGTCTTCATAAATAATCTACACACTGTATACAGTAAAATCTTTAAATAATAAAATAAGTCGTAAAACTTTTCAGTGTTTTTAAGCTCCTTAACTATATTTTTAAATGTTTTCATTTTAATAGTTTTTGGAAAAAACTTGAAAAAGCAAGAAAGCACGATAACATGTGCGAAACGTCGTAAATAAAATATTTAAAAAACAGACTAAAAAATGAACTTTTGAATTTTATTATCAACCTTATATATATACTATTTCCAGTACTTACTTGGAGAGTTAGATACTGCAGACCATGTAAGATAAGTCACATATAAAGTAACAACTGAAGATTGTAACAATCCTGACCTTGGCAGCTTCTCTTGCACAGACGGTAGAATAGAAATAACACTAACAATTACACAAAATATTAAATTGATGGATATAAAGAATTTATTGAGGTCACAAGAATCTACCTAAAAAAAAATTAAATTTTAATTAAAAAGAGATGGAAATTGTCATCAATTTACTAAAAAAGGCTTACTTTGGTAAAGAATATAAATAGCAATGTAATTCCAGTAATGCTGAAAGCATAGCATAACAATGTAACTCCAATAAGAGCAAAATACCATCCTTTAGATTCAGTTTCTTCATAATTTCCTACCCAGGCTTCGGCCCATGAATGTGCAAAGTCAATAATTAATATCAATTGAATTAAAATAAACAGAAATCCTCCAATCATCCCAAACCACATCCAGGTTATTCCAAATGAGCCCTCAGGAATAAAAAATGCACCTATTATTCCTCCAATTACTAGAAGATATTTAATACCCCAAAATCTGCAAAATAATTATATATTAGAATTAAAATGGAGTTTGAGATTTATTTGCATACCCATTTTGGATACCAGCTCTAGGGTCTCGCGATGACTTAACACCAATCATCATTAAAGCAAAGAGGACAAAGAAACATGTCAATATAAAACAAATTCTATATACTGCCAAATATCCAACTGCCTGATCACAATCAAATATCACGGAAGATGGTATTATGGCACCACCACTAGTAGTGCTATTTTTACAAAATGGAACCTATAATTAAAAGAAGATAATTGTTAATATTTGATATAAAAAAAAAACACGTTAAACAAATATTTACCCTTAAATGCAGAATATATTGGTGGAAAATTGTCTTGAAAATGTAATTATTAATAATCTTCATAACCATAAGAAGGTAAAAAATAACACATATAAACAAAACTATTGTCACCAATATGACTGCACTCACTATAAATGTTAAAATTTTTTCATAAAGTTCCTATAAAAATAAATATACTGACCTTTCTAAGTGCATCTTGTAATCCTGGGGCCAATGTAATACAGGCGGCGATAGTTCCCAATAGCAACATCAAAGCATACATTATACGAGAAGAAGTTGAATGTTTGCATGATGGACAAGCGGAGCAACAAAGAGAGCATGCTGCACTACCACAGCAACATGCCAGCTGGTGGAAAAAATTTTATTAATAAAATGTATAGTGTACCATAATTTAGAAAAACTAAATAATTTACATAGGTTTCACAACAAGTCTCTCTTTAACCTAGCAAGTCAAATCTGAAAAATTCTATGATGTACGTAAAAAATACAAATATAAATTTCTTATAAGTTATAATAAATAGCAAGAAATATTCTTATTAACAATTATTTATCTAGTCCGATATAAATTTGACAAAAATGTACCATTGTAATATATTATTATTTAATAATTTTGTCTGAATTTAGTTCTCTTTAAAATGTAAAGTCAAAAAAACTGACAACCGCTTGCGACAGCAGGCCCTTGTTATTCATATATTTATCTTAACATTCCCTGATAATATTGACCAATCTCTATGCATGACTATGCATACAATATAGTATTATAATATGGTAAATTTAAAAAAAAATTTTATAATTACAAAAAGTACAAAATTAAAATGCTGTCTTCAATATCACTCGAACTAATCAGTGTTCTCAAATTTACTACACAAATACTCATCAAGGGGAGACCCAAACCCAAACCAGCCATCATTTGCATCCACCTTTCAGCTGAAAAGACCTTCAATGAATACTGATGATTGTAAATATCTGCAGCAGAATCTGAATAATATTGAATGATGTGAAGTAAATATTTTTGTCTTAACAATAGGAAATGCTCACCAATATGTCTTTTACTCTTAATATGAATATTTTAGATTAAGATTATTCTATTAATGAAAAATCATTGCAATGGACATCTTGTCGAAAGAATAGAAGGTACTATTTAATAGTTCATTAAATTTCAACAAGCACCTAATAAATAAAATTAATAAAGCACACAAAGTAATGAGTTTTATCATCACACCTACCACGCATTTAATGTTGATATTTGTTTGACATTTTCAACTTAATCAGCCCCACAAAATAAAGCCTATGAAAAATGCATGATAATATGCAGAATAAGTGCTCATTACCAACTATTTTTGAGGTTTCTCAAAATGAAAGACAGCTTTTTGGTCAACCAGGTGAGATGGTCTTCTAAAGTCAACTTTGTATCAATATAAAATCTCAAATATTTCGCATGACATGTCAATTACAGAAATCGCAGGGAGAAATGAATTTTTTGGTTTCAGCCTCATTCATACCAAATCTGATTGATAACAACTCTTGGTTGAAGTTGCGCATTCTTCATACTCTCTTGTATTATAGTAAGCTTCCAAACTCATCGATCAGGTCACACCCATAAGAATTTTGTCAATAAAACTTTTTAACGGTCTTACCATCCAACAAATTTAAATTTGCAACCAAAAAAAATACCCCAACATATAAGACCATAAGAGATCTGGTAGTTCTTGGGATTTGACTGGGGACAATAACTGTTGACAATCAATCTTTAGCCCAGCTTAGTGGGAATCGAAGATTGGATAATTTAATTCAGTTTTAATTACGTATTATTTTTTAATTATTAGAGTCCTTTAGTGTCAATGTAGATTTATACGTTTTTACTATTAGATAAGTGTCCCACATATTTTAGACACATTTTTGTATTTAAATTTTTTAATGACAATGCTTAAACTTGATTGTATAATTATGTCCAGACTCTATTGTACAATTGTCTTTATATTTTGCAAATAAAGTACATTCATTAAATACATTTAAAGTAGGGAATTTTAAAATTTAATTTTTGGGGTATAGGTGTCTAAATGAGGAAAAAAAAAAACCTTTCCTAATATATTATCTCTATTGTTTGAAAGTTGCAGACAATGCTGAAGACTGACTAAAATATGGTTTTATTTGTTATTAAGAATAAACTGAATCTTTTAAGACTATGAACTTACATAAGGACTGTGTCAATTGAAGCGTGAAGTTATGGTTCACTATACACACCTCAATAATTTGATGTTAAAAAGTGGTGGTTGCCAAAGATTAGGTAACTCAACATTGAATTTACTGAACGTTCCAAAATTATTTTTAAGGAAAGCTGCTTCTATGAACTTTCTCTTTTTCATGTTGGAGATGAATATATACTAAACAATAGCTCAATCAAGGATCTGTTGTAACAAAACGAGGAATTATATGGAACTTTTATAATCGCCCAGTATCTATAAGCAACAATGCAGATTCACTTGAAAAAGAGATAGCAATTATTAAATCCGATTTACAACAGAATAGTTATTCTCTAAAACTGATTGACAACGTTATAACTAACTTTAGAACAAAGACCACTGAACAGGATAAAACACATTCCTTTTTCATATTTCTATAAATTAAGGGAACCTCAGAGAAAATAAGATGAATTGCCAGTAGTTACAACCTAATAGCACCTTCAAATCTAGAAATACACAAAGTTCCATGTGAGTGTAGTGAAATGTATACCAATTAGTTAGAATTAAGGAACATAAAATTCATACACAAAAAGGTGAAATATCAAGATCTGGTATTGCAGAATACGCCCAAGATGAACAACACCATATAAAATGGTCTGGTAATAATGGAATCTTAGGGAAACTTAGTGTTGAGATAGCTAATCTTTAGCAACCAGTACTTTACGTAACATCAAATCAGTGAGGTGTGTGTGTGTATAAAAGCAAAACATTCAGTTTATACTTGGTAAGGATTAGAAATTCAACCCAAACGAAACGACGTAAAAAAAAACCAAAATAAAGACGATGCAAGCTCGACAATCACATTTGAACCACGATCTCCATTGCTCTCACAACCTAATAGTTTTAAAGAGCTGTCTGCGAAAGTAAATTTATTACATTTAAATCCTTCTGTAAATACAAAACAAGAAAATATGAAGTACACATGTAAATCTCACCTGAGCAGCAGAACAAAGGCCCAAAACAGCTCCCATAGTTAGGAAATAATATACTACCTTCGCTTTGAAAACTATTAATAACTAATGAGACAATTAATATTTTTGATTATTCTTTACGAAATGACTCACGAAATATCCAATAAAAGTAAATAAACCCTATAATCACAAATGGCGACACTTCTGCGTCCTTCTACGCTAGCGCATCGTCGCAATCAAAAAATACAGACAGGTCGCAATTCCAGAACAAGAAAGTTAGAGTAAGTCCAGACGGAGAGAAAACCGCGGAACGTAAGAGTAGCGTAAAAAGACATATGTCAAATTTCAAGCATTGTGATTTGTTAAATTTACAAAAAGACAAAGACCGACGATTTCCCGCCTAAATCTGCCACTTCCAAGGTCATTGCGCAAGATTGTTAAATTTTTCAGCGGACTGCTTTAAATATGGTGGAAACTGTTTATTTTTAATATTTTGTATGAACATAATCTGATTTTTTTCAGAAGTTTGTCGTTTTATTTATGTTTTTCATTTTGCGATTTTTTAGATGATGGATAAAAGGAGTATGTTAATTTGTTTTAATTTATTAAAAATGCTTGTTACCGAAAATTATTATTGCTTTGTCTATAAAAAACAATTCTTGTTCATTATTTTTAATAATTAATTAACAATTGCAATAATACAGTTGTATGTTATATAAATTAAGTCTTATGTAATAAAGGCCGCAGTAATAATAAAATTTCTATTCGAGGATATTCTCTGATATAGAGACGCTAATCTACAGACATGCTATACCAAACTTTATATAAACCTATTGTAAACAATAAAAATGTAACAATTACCATTGATGGAAATTTAATAACAGAAATACAGTTAGTATTATATTTAACATATTCGTAAAACAATAAACAATGTAAGTATTAAAATGATTGTTAGAATTACACTATTATATTGAAATTCTCATCTTTGAAAGCCCTGGCAATTCCTTACAACGTAGAAATGGTAAAATTTGGAAATAAAACTTTAGAGTTCTATTTTTCGGCGCTTGTTTCCTGAATCATTTCTGAAACACTGTATTTGCTCACTCGGAATTCGCACTGTAGATCGGGCAGGCTGGTTTCATCAGCTAAATATCGCAATATAATTTTTAACTTAGTAATGGGGATATATTGCTCTACACATTTGCATTATGGGTGCAACAAGAGTGAAGAGCTCTTCAAATTCGACGATAATAACACGAAAATATTATTAGAAAATTTGGATCATTTTCTTGTATTAAATTAATAGATGTTCAAGTCTTTCCCTAGTGTTTTCCACAAATATAGACAAAACTCAGTAGCGAAAATTTTTGTTTTTTTTTTTTTAATAAGGAATATATCAATAATCTTCTTACATTTTGTAACTTTTTCTTTTTCTAGATTACAACACTGTAATAAATAATTTTAAAAAGATTTTTTAAAGGGGTTTTCAACATAAACCCACCACAACCAAAATATGCAGCTACCTGGGATCCCAGTGTTGTATTGACTTATTTAGGTTTATTTCCTTTTGATAAATTATCATTAGGATAAGTCGCTGATTAGAACAATCGCATTGTCAAAATTAAGACCACATCTGAACCACAAAACAGGAACAGCAGTTACAAAGAGGATGTTATTTGTGAATAATCTTTGACAGTTATCTGGACTGACAAATAATCCCGGAACAAGAAAGTTTGCAAAACATTTTCGTATGACTTTTTGAGAGGATTTTTTTTTATCAATCTTTTTCTTTATATGAGGGAGAGCGTCCATCTACCAAACAAAGACAAGATTTCAGTTCAGTGGCTCGCATTTCTTTTAAATTAATTTTTATATCACGTCTGTGCCTTGTCTTTGTCTGTTGGATGCATATTCGGCCTTTAGTCAAAGATTATTGTTGATATGAATCCTCTTTGCTTTAATTTTCAATTTGACGGCTTTGACCAAAAGCGGGGCCCACGTCAGCAGCCAGATTCTTTCCTTATCTCTTTTAAGGCAGTAATATACTTATGCATTATTATAAACTCAACAAAGATGCAAGATCATTATTATGATATTCTCTTTTCCTTTATTTTTATAGAATCCCAGCTCGGGCGCTTATTTAGAGCAGAATGACTGTTCTGTATAGATTACAAAGACTCCAGTTTGGCGTTGACCCTGTAGAGATACTCTTATATAGTCAGCTATGTGCCCCAAAACCTCTGACTTTTTCACTGCACAATAATAACTAGTTTCCAAACTGGGATTTACATACTACATAAATCTACCGAATACTTAGGTGACCTCTCATCCCAGGTAAATCCAATTTTTTAACCAATGGGTAAATCCTTCTCTTTTATTCTTTGAGCATGCAATACCGGAGGCAGCCTGCAGTGGTCCGCGCGCGTTAAACGGCAAAGACAGAGGGCAAATATGAGAACCCAATCCCGTAATTTCGAATTTCGCGCCGGCCAA
Source organism: Diaprepes abbreviatus (assembly GCA_034092305.1). NCBI lineage: Eukaryota > Metazoa > Arthropoda > Insecta > Coleoptera > Curculionidae > Diaprepes > Diaprepes abbreviatus. The sequence goes on from JASJET010000087.1 coordinate 1,784,298, forward strand.
TCGCGGTTCGGAGTGAGAGAAATACCATAACTCTATATTCGCCCTCTCTTTTTCTTTACCGTGTAACTACGAACTTGAGATATAAAACTGGACTGCTCGTGTTCCATATCTCCCTTATAAAAAAAACGACCCCACCGTGCTCCGTGCCATTAGGTGCAAATAATTGCTTTGGCAACAATGAATTCTCTTCAGACATCAAAGGAATTTGCGTCGCAACATGGTTTTGGTGTGGACATATTTTTTACAAATTGACGTTAGGTTAAATTCCATTAATTTTTCAGGTTGATTTTAAATAAGCCAACCTGTGACCACGTCTGATGTGTTAGTAACAATGAAAAGAACATGTGCTGCATTTATTATGTATAATTTTATCAAGCAAAAGGGGAATGAAATGAAAAGAACATGTGCTGCTTTCATTATGTATAATTTTATCAAGAAAAAGGAGAAGAAGAAACAGGCGATATATATCAACATAAAAAATTATTTAATGATATTAAATTGCATCTTGCTTTTTGTTTTTATTAAAATGCCCCTTATTACTTGGGTCCCATAAAATCCTTTGTTTGATTTTCTTGTATAAATAAAAGAACGTCGTCCTTGTTTAAAATAATTTCTTATTGATTAGATCCAACTTGAAATCAATAAACAAAAATAATAAATCAAACCTAATAATGCATAACTTCACACATGGATTGATCACGGACACACAGTGCGTAACATAAATATTTATGTCTGCAAGATGCAAAATATGCGCCGCAAATATTTGTTGCGAATCCTACATCAACATATTTTTTACTAATGTGGACGCGCCTTAAAGTAACTGAAATCCATGGGCTTCGAACATATCTCTGTGGGTAAAGGCAGGACGAAAACGGAATTCTTTTCGAACGCTTAAAAATCCGACTGAGAGTCTTCATTCTCATAATAGACATATAAGCACGGATTTCTGAAAATAAATTATAAGTGCGTGCATATAAGATATAAACCGCGGGTCCCTAGAGAGACTTGTGAAACTGGTAACTTCATGTTCTTTTGACTATGTATTTACTTGTCATTGGATCGAAGTGATCATGATTACTTCAAGTGACAGAACTGAAAGTGATAATTACTCAAAAGAATATACCTTTATACGTCTATATTAGGACTATTCTTTTGAGTAATTACCACTTTCACTTCTATCATTTGAAGTAATCATGATGACTTCAACCCAATAATGACAAGTAAATGCATATTTAAAAGAACATGAAGTTATCAGTTACACTTTTTTCAGTTTAATCATTTGATAATTACTCTAAAGGATATAGTAATTAGTACCTCTTTCCATAGGCGAGCTAAGAGGCCAGTAGGCTCGATATTCCTTTCGCCTGACAACTATAACCAACCAGAAAAATATATTTCTTAAGTGAGGAGTATTGCGCGTATGGAGCTCTTAGCTCCGAGCATAGAACGTTATTATTTCGCTGTCTCTTTCCAAGCGAGAGCCAATGCACTTCTATAGAATCCGAGGTATATACATATCCCTATACGTCTATGGTTGTCAAAGAAAAGTTAACCTAAAACCACAAAACCCAAAATATTCTCAAGACATCTTGCTGAAATTGACGAGCTATTTTTTAACATAATCGTACAAATGGCTGCAAATGCATTTCATAAAGTTGTTTTAACCGTAGGATTTTTATCTCTTTTTCATTCAGCTTACTCCGCCGCCCAACGTAAGTTTAATTTTAAAATTCAATACCTAATTATCTATTTGATGGTGCAACAGGAAATGCCTGTTAATTTATGGGCATTTATTATTGCCTTTTATATCTAAAAATTATAATTTATTAATATTTTATATTCACACTTGAAATTACTTATTACTTTCAGATCGATCATATCTAAGATTGAATGAATTAGATTTTACTCGACTGCCATCAGATGTAAGTACCATCTCTATTATACAAGTTCAGTCTCTTTTTCAAGTAAAAAAGGCAACATTGTCGATTTTAATTATTTTATGGAACCTAGTAGTACAATAGAGAATAGATCAGTAAACACAGACAGTAATATATTTACCATATTAAAGTATTTTTTTAATTTTGTCAATACATTAAAATTTGGTGGGTATTACTTTTTCCTAAAAATGTTTTGTCACTTTGATGTTTATTTATTTTTCAGATATTTGCTCAAGCACTTATTAGCCTCTTTGTGATTATGTATGGAGTATTACATGTAGCTGGTGACTTGAAAGAGATCAAAGCTGCTGCAGACCTAGAAAATAAATCCTGGGAAACCTTTAGAAACATTCCCTCTTTTTATACTTTTTGTCATAGAGGCAGATCATTCTCAGGCTAGTTTAATTTCTCAGAAAGATACATTTTCTACAAAATAGTGGTGTTGTACAAAAAAAATAACCTGGGATATGGGAATTTTGACTAAAAAACATTCTGGCTTTTTAGTTAATAATGTATATACCTCATATAGTTATTTTATTTATTTAAAAGAATGAATGAATATAGACTTGTTTTTAAAATAAATACCATTTTTTGCTTCATATTTGCACAATTTGCAAATATTCCTAATTTCTTAGATTTGTAAATAAAATTAGATCAATAAAATAATGGTTCCTGGAGATTTTTTTTATTTTTGGTATGTATATATATATATATATATATATATATATATATATATATATATATATATATATATATATATATATTAGACTTCCCTGGATTAGTTTAAGATATTTGTATGTGTCCTTTAAACTAAACATTTATCATATATTTTTTTTAACTAGCACTGGTGGCTAATATGGAGATACATTTCTATTCATCAAAGAGGTGTTTTTGACTAAATTCTTCCGAGATACCGCTAAATTAACTGGCCGCATCTAACTGTCTCTCTAGGTTATATTTATTTATTTACCTATCCACATCTACAAGTGTACATTATAAATATATATTTCAGTTCTTTCAAAACTCAAAAAAAAAGGAAGATTTGTATCAAATACTGGAAAACATTGTAAAAGCTGCAATCATGGTATTCAATTCTTCATTTAGATCTGTCAGCTTATTATACGTTAAAAAGTAATTGTTCATAAGGGCAAAATCAGCAGACTCGAAATTGAAGATTAGCAGGACTTAGATAGGGTTTTATGAAAACTGATGGACAGTTTTAATGCCAGATTGTCTAGATCACAATCTACCAAGTCATCACATTTATCAATTCAATTGCATTCAAAACTGGCAAAAAAAAAAAGATCTAGGGCAGAATTATTGCTGATTATTACAAAATTATACAGAGATAAGCCTGAAAACGAAATTGCATCAAGCAGCAAAATTAACAGTTGTAGATAACAAACCAGGATAGTCATCATAGAGAGACCATGTAAAATTTGTAATCATCAATAATTAGCACACTATTGAACATATCACAAGTACATGCCACCAAACTGCATAAAAAATCACAAGTTTAGTGTTGAAGCCCCTTGCGCATCCACAGTATAAAATGACACTCTCCAAAATGGAAGCTCTGCCACTTTGTCACAGGAAATTCTTAAAGGGCGTTTAGGACGAAATCCTCTAACAGCGGTTCTACCTCCGCCTCTGAATTTTGAGCATAAAATGCAATGTTTAGCACTACAGAAATCACAGATGATATTGTATTTATTTCGTTTTGGTTCAACTCAACCTTGCATTTTAAGCAAGACATGGCGAAATAACTGATTTCACTAGATGAACCGACGTATATATACTACGTTTACCGCAAAGCGACTGAATTCAGTACCAGAGACGCACTATAGACCACTGAGTATACAGTTATTTATTTTTTTATTGCATTCTTTCATTATATTCTTTATTAAACCTAGATGGCCAGTATTGGTCAACAGATCAGTGAACAAAGACAAATTAACGATTGTTAGAGGCCCTTCGAACTCACAAAGTAAATAAAACACAAGATAATCGAAACTTGTAACAGTATACCACTATTCATGATTTAAAATCGATGAATAGCTCCACTAATGAATGAATATTGATCAGATTTTCTCCCTTGGTTAGACTATTACCCGAAAAAGGAATATAATGCAAGTAGTTGATCAATAACTACAGTTTCAAATTAAACAGGAAACAAAATGGGTCCAGGTGTTATCTTGACCTACATTGACTACAGTATTCAAAATACATTAAAAAAATGTACGCAAGCTTATAGATATCAACAAAATCTACAAATATGTCTTATCTCTTAGGTATGGTCTATGTAGAAATTGAAAAAAAAAAATAGACAAAGTCGTACTTGTGTAAGGCTGGAACTGATTGCTAGTATTACAGGGTATCCAAGATAAGGAGGACCAATATGAGATTCTCGGTAACAATAAGAGATATAGATTTGCTTAATAATCAGCAATGTTTGATATGATTTTTAGTATTCCCGTTGTTAAAAAAAAAACAGCATGTCCGGATTTCAAATTATATTTTTTTCTGGGATTAATAATAAAGTTAAACCGATACAACTTTTACGACAACTTTTAATGAGCTTAAAGGTTACGTCTTCGGCGTTTTTATTTGACGTTTCATCTTCGAGCAACCATCATCGACTTAATTTTTTTAAATACGGTCCTGATTTTCTAAAATCAAATTGAATTCAACAATGTATATTAATGATGTTTGTTCAAGACGAAACAAAAAAAATCGATAACCTCTACTTTAAGGCGAATAAAAGTTGCTGTAAAAGACATCGGTTTCGCTCTAACTTTAATATTAACGCCACAAGAAAATATTACCATTATATTGTTGATTTGCCCTCCCTACTACTTTTAAAAACGTTAATTTAAAATTATTTAACATTAAAATTCACAAAAATATCTGATCTTAAAAAAGTTCTTCTCTTTAAATATTTATATGCAGAATGACTTTAGCGATCTTGATATAAATTAAGAAATAATTAAAGTAAATCAGTATTTATCATGTTTAATAATAATAAATGTTTTTGTACCAGGGGTTAAATACTTCATTTTATATAAGTGTTGTAAAATTTAAATTTTTGTATTTATTTTAATCTACACTTTCTTGTTTATATAAGTGTGTTTACTATAATGTTTGACTTGTAAAAATGCATTGTATTTATTTATGAATAAACTAAACTAAATTCATATCTCTTACGCCCTGACCCTCTTTATCTTGGACACTCTTTATCGAGTCTGTGTTAACTTTATCCTTTCAAGATAGCATTCCACCGATGGAAAATTGTACAAAAAGTTGACTATATAAATTAAAAATATATTTTACACCTAATAATAAAAAATGCTTATTTTTAAATATTTATTTGTATCTAATGGACCAATCTTTATATACATGTCTATAGCTATATAATAAATAAGGTAGTTATAAAAAAAGAGAAGAAAAATGTGCACAGTCACGCTAGTGAAGTGACAATATTTTTGTAAACGTCAAATTAAAACTATAGAATTATTCAATAAAAGTTTTTCAGCTGTTCATAAGTCACAAAAAATATAACATTCCAAGGTCCCATTCTAAACCAAGTGGGAACAAATCCTTTATAGAATGCCCAGAAACCTTCGTTTTTAAAGGTCTGAACAAAACAGTCTAATGTTCCTGTGTAAATTCGATACGGTACTGAAATTCCTGCGTTCTTCAATTTTCTTTGATTCATAAGACGAGTCTGAAATAAAAATAAAATCTTTATTTACATGTAATACACAACAAATATTTAATTGAAATTTTGTTTCTATTTTTTGACCATGTAGTTATTAATTAGTTTTTACTTTTTTGGGTTTCGGTCATATTATTACTTTATAAAAAATTAACACATGTTTTTTTCTGACGTTTCGGTTTATTTTATTGATTAAACCATCTTCAGAGAATTACTGTAAATATGAAAAGGAATATGTAATTTTATGCTATATAAACTGAAAATTTTACTTTCTTACCTAATGTTATCAGGTGGTTCACTTGAATAACTTACATTTAACTATTTTATTACTTTAATACAATATAATTAAACACTTCTTATTTAATATAAATATAAATATAGAAAACTATTATTTTTTGAATGCAGTTTTTTTTTCACATCTGGTTTGTTTTGCTTTTGACAGAGTACTACCAAAGGGTTTGAAAGTTTCTGGACCATCCGCAATCATCCGCAATTTTATTGCCCTATTAGATTTGTATATACATTACTCAGGTCATTTGTGTCCATTCTGAAATTCATTGTACCGGGTGTTCTTTTAATATGGATCATTTCTTTAATTGTTCTTTTTTTGTAATTAATTTCTTTGTCTAAAATCTCTACGTTGTTAAAATCGATGTTGTGCATGTTATCAATTGCATGTTTGGCTAAGGCAATGATATGTATTTTTAGGTTGGTGGAACATTGCTTTTTGTTGGTTGGTGGAGAACTCTATAACAACAATCAACCAACAAAAAGCAATGTTCCACCAACCCAAAAATACATATCATTGCCGTATATACCAGAAATTACTAATCCCATTAAAAAAGTGCTAAAATCATATGATATCCAAATAGCTGAAAAACCTTCGAATAATTTCAAAAACCTTTACACAAAACTTAAACCTGATATCCCTAAAGACGAACAAACAAATGTCATTTACAAGATCAATTGCTTAGATTGCAACCAAACATATGTCAGTTAAACCAAGCAGTATTTAAAAAATAGAATACAAAATCACAAATACAGCATTAGACATCACAATAACGATAATAAAACCGCCTTAGCCAAACATGCAATTGATAACATGCACAACATCGATTTTAACAACGTAGAGATTTTAGACAAAGAAATTAATTACAAAAAAAGAACAATTAAAGAAATGATCCATATTAAAAGAACACCCGGTACAATGAATTTCAGAACGGACACAAATGACCTGAGTAATGTATATACGAATCTAATAGGGCAATAAAATTGCGGATGGTCCAGAAACTTTCAAACCCTTTGGTAGTACTCTGTCAAAAGCAAAACAAACCAGATGTGAAAAAAAAATGCATTCAAAAAATAATAGTTTTCTATATTTATATTTATATTAAATAAGAAGTGTTTAATTATATTGTATTAAAGTAATAAAATAGTTAAATGTAAGTTATTCAAGTGAACCACCTGATAACATTAGGTAAGAAAGTAAAATTTTCAGTTTATATAGCATAAATTTACATATACCTTTTCATATTTACAGTAATTCTCTGAAGATTGTTTAATCAATAAAATAAACCGAAACGTCAGAAAAAAACATGTGTTAATTTGTATAAAGTAATAATATGACCAAAAACCAAAAAAGTAAAAACTAATTTAATTGAAATGTTATTGAGTATTTAGACCATAATTCTATCAAGGAGAGCTGTGTCTTACAAATGACACACTTGCCGAAATTAGTATGTATGGAGAATTTAAACAAAAAGACTTGCTTATCTACAGGAACTTAAATAATTTTTAATTATTAAATTGAAAAATATTTCTTTCAAAAATTTGTGAACGTTTTTAAAGAAAAATAAAATCAAATCTGGAAAACCCTTATTATTTAAAAATTGACCTTGTTTTTAACTCAGCATTTCAACTAGTGGCCTCAATTATTTAAGCATATTTTTTACGTTTATATTCCTTATCACTTTCAAGACAGTGACATACTTATACGGTAATACAAACTGAACAAAGATGGAAGATCCTTATTATGACATTTTTTCCCTTTCTTTTTATAAAATCCCAGCCAAAATGCAATTATATACACCAGAAATACACATTTTAAACGATTTTGACTGAAGTTTCTATCGGATGCAACATTTTAAGTCAATTCTTTGATTTTTATGATTTGAATTGATCACATCGAATGAAAAACATATTTTCACCGTTCAAGTTGTAATCGAACTGAAATTTGAAGTTACAAATGACAAGTGCGTCAACAACTGATCAATGCTAAGAATCAGAATCATCACTGCATCAACCAACGGAGTCAAAGGGTGCCCCCAGCCTGCAGGACCAACTAAATGACACAGAATTTACAACACAGCATTATGCTAATGACTTAACTGCCACCGTGAGAGACGAGACTGAATGGACTATCACAAGCTTTATAAAAACGGCCTTAAATCAAATAGTAATTGGCGCACTATATGTTAACTTTTATGAAACGGTCCTTTTACGAAAAATAAACATGAACACTCCCAACTTTAAATAGAACGATAATGAGCTTTTGAATCCTAATGCGTTCCTGACACGCACTTGGCCGCTTTTTTAGTTATAATATTGTTCGTGACATTCAATTTCTGTGATACTGGTTATAGTCAGGCTTCGAAAGCGTCCAATAATATTATGCAAAAAGAAAATTATCTCGATATTTTGGAGAAATGGGAAACATGGAAATTTTTTTGGTAAAGAACATTAATTTTTAAGTTTGAGAGATATCCAAGAAATTATTTTTAGGTATTTTAATACATCTGAAGATACGCATATTTGGCAACTCCTACCTTTTCAGATCGTCTGTATTATTGATTATCGATGATTATCGATTATGGCCTTTAATATAAAATAGTACCACAACTACAATATCATTCCATAAATAACTAAATAAGTAAAAGAGACCATCGATGATTTAGCATAGGAAGAAATTTGTTAAAAAATGTGAATGTTTTGGTTATTCCAAACTCAAATACATAACTTACCCTAACAACATCAATAGGAGTTGAAGCAATTGCACTTCCTAAGCTGGCAAAAAGACTAGAACTAAAATAAAGAAAAATATTTTTTAGATACCGTGAAAGGATAGGCCATTATAAAAACAGAATATAAGTTAAAATAATTATGATTCTAGCAATTTTTTTCATTCAAACGAAAAAAAAACATGTTTATAGTACACTTAGATGAATGCAACTACATATGCAAATTGCCTTACACACAAAATCTTTCTATGGACAAAGAAAGTTCCAATAGTAGGTTTCTGTTAATTTATTTGTGTGAAGTTTTTAGATAATTCAATAAAAAAAAATCAGTCTTTTTCAAAAGAGCCAAAAGTAATTCTATAGACGTATATATGTAATTGAAATTTTTGAAGTCGACTCCAAATCTGTACCTTAAAAATGAGTTCACAAAAAGTTATCTAAAAGTTATTAATTGGAATACATAAACTTTCATACATAAAATCTGGTAACTGACACAGATTATTTCAACTTACAGATGCAACAACAGCGTTGCTGCCCAAACAAATTTTGTGACCTTTCTCGCTTCGTGATAAGCTCTATTACATTGGGAAAAACTGTTAAAATTAGAGAGAATACCGCTACAAATTATTTGGAAGTCCCTACTAAAAGCAAATTCCTATTGAATTGGATATAAACCATTTTTGCTTAAAAATGGTATAAGGAACTTCCTGTACTTGGCCCGACTGTACGTTACACACTGGGGAAAATATGACTTTTTTAAATTTCTTAAAAATACCATAAGGTCCGCATTCGAATATTATCAGATATGCTAAGAACAAAAAAAAAAGCAAAGTGCTGGTCAAAATTAATAAAATTTATTAAATGATTATCCTATGTTTTAACTTAAGCTTAGCTTGTTAGCCTGTGTAATTATTTGTATCATTTAGTATTAATTTGTCCGCGACTTTAAAAATTTCAATTATTGTAAACATTTATAAAATCATTTTCCGCTTTTTATTGCTTTTTGGAGGTCAAATTTTTGTGTAATTTATATTTAAACTTATCCGAATATCCGCAAAATGTTAAAATAACCAATTACTAGTCGAGATGTTAGCGTACCTCACAATTTTTCAAGGTCGCAAAAAGTACCTGTTTTAGTTAAAATTACTATAAATTGCACTAATTAAGCAATAAAGATTGCTATTCTGAGAATATTCCAACTGAAATTAATTAGATTAAACAAAAATTTATTCCACCCTGTTGAATTTGAAGAAATTAATTTTAAATCCATAAATACGCTTTCAAAAGCCCCTAATACCAATTTACGATGAAATATCTGTTCATTTCGTTTATGTGCGAAAAATCAAAATTTACACTAATTTGCGTGATATGTTCCTTTTTTTCCTAAAATTCACACAATTGTGGAGTTTTTTGATAAACAATTTCTTTGTTTTAATAGTTTTTTAATAAAAAATCGTGAAGTCAGAGGTTATGGATTAAGATAGCTTGAGATTTTTTGTATTTAAAAAAAAATAAAAAGAAACGATCGAGGATTTTAGCGCCCTAAACCGTCACTTTTCCTTTTTAGATACATCCTGTAGTACTTATAAAAGCTACAACAAAATATCAAATTTTTCCTACTTAGAACAAAAATCTAGTACCTTTAAAAAATCATATACAAATATTACCGATATATTCACAAATGAAAATATACAATAAAATGATACAATCATTTAGAGGGTAACAGTGAAAATTAGTTAAGTTTGTAAATGTATACAAACACAGATATAAATATTCTACATAATTTACTTACAGTACAGTTATATGTATTGTGATTAGTTACCTAGAAAACAATAAAATTATTTTTGCGACGTTTAAAAATAAAACTAATAAGATATTAGAAATAAGAAGGCTTCAAGTATTTTCAAACGTTTTCGTGACTTAAAATTCCTGAAGGGGTCACTTAAGAAACTTTTCGGGAACTTGTTGTAAATTTTAAGGACTTGCAAGTCCTTTTTAGTGAATTTTGAACTCTTTTAAAATATTCAGAAATTTTTTAGTTTCTCGAAATACTTCCGGTGCGCGTAACTCCGGAATTAATTAACTTAAAATCACATCTTTTAATTTCTAATTATTTCTGCCACTTAAACTATTATGGTATACATACCTTAGATCACTATTTTATTAATAATAATTTTTTAATACCTGTCCTTCCTCTAACTGAAGACATTGTAATCATTACTACTTTTTATTAAAGATAAATAATTTTAATTAAAAAAAAAATATTTTTTTAATAGTTTTATAAAAAACAAATTTAAACAGCCTAATCTTTTGCTAAAACCAAAATTCTCTAAAAAAAATACCCTGTTTTCTCTTCTCTATACCGAGCAGAGCCCTTATCTGTAGAAATAAATTATTTTTTTAATATTCTTAAAAAAATAATAAATTTAAACAACCTAATCTTTTACTAAAACCAAAATTCTCTAAAAATACCCTGTTTTCTACTCTCTACAACGAGCAGAGCACTTATCTGCAAAAATATAATATTTGAGAATAGGTGTTTTAGCTCTGAGGACTTTGTGAAGGTTTGAAAAATAAGTTATTCGATATGCAGATGATCGGTAAGAAGCGGACGGCGTGACCAGTGCGGACGGCGCAGCCAGTACGGATGGCGCGATTAGTACGACCAATGGGGCTAGCACTACCTAACTCATGACGGTAGTTTCGCTGTTGAAATATCTGCTTGATATTACAGCTCGATTTCAAGCGAGCTGTAAACTGAACGTTGAGATTGTTGCCCTGCGATGTTGATTTCACACGTATTTGTTGTTGGACTGGGCTTATTATAGATGATTTCAATGCGTGCAAAGTGACAGTTTGGAAAAAATAACACACTTGTAGCTAATTTTCTATCAAAATGCACAATCAATAAAAAAAATGTATAACAATTAACTCTAAATGTATGAAATTCACTGTTAATTCATTAAACATTGTCTTAAAATTAGAAACCCTCATAAACAATGCATTATGGAGAGTCTTTGTAATTGATGAAATGCACCAGAGAAACAAGCACGAAAATAAGACACGATTAATTACAGAATTCCGGCACGAGCCCACGCAAAGGATCCCGCAGTGACGTCATTATCTTACATGGTTGTCATCCAGCAGCGAAACAAACGTCGTGTGAGCTACACTTAAATCGTATTAAAATATTGGTCTGTCCTACGTGCGACATATCGCGTTAACACACGCCGTTAAGAATGTGTGATAATTTGAAAAATTCGCCGACTGCGTTTTGGCAAACTTATTTCAATTGCTTGCCAGACATTATACATGGTAGAATGTTCAAATGAGCGATACGTTTTTGGAGTTATTAATAAGTCATATTAATTTTTGCATATCAAAAAAAAAATTTAAAAATATCTGGAAATTTTCTGTAATAATTACAAAATAAAGAAGAAATTCTTAATTTTTCATATATGTAATGAAATTAAGCTTATTTAGACCTATCTGGTAAATGATATAGTGGGATTAACGTCTTTTTTATCACTATCTTTGGATAGAGGTTATGTATGTTTTCTTGCTGACGGCATGTTCGCTACTGAGCCTCATCTCGATGGCCGCGCATGCGGAATATAGCGAAAGTATTGCAAAATGGGAAAAGTAACAGTAAAGAAATCTGCAGTATTTTAAAACAGTTTATGGACAAAAAGTATACTTACATAAAATGATTAGACGCTTTATCGCCTAAAACATTCAAGAGATGACTTTTACAAAAGTCATATACTGGCAATTCAACTGCGGCAATGACTGCAGCTCTCTGCGCGGTTGGATTCACACCCTGAAATTGTTTTTTTGGATATTAGAAAATACATAAATTCTTAAAAAATTATTTTTAAATAATCTGCTAAAATCCATGATACAAGCGAATATTTAGTAATGTTTATTAGATCAATTTTCGGAAAGGTCCACATTTTAATTTTAATCCATTAATATGTAAACAGAATTCAGTTTTCCTTAATTAGTTATCAGTTTAATATTAAGGCACAGAGGTACCATAAAATTACTTCTTAAATGACGTCCTTTAACGAATTCTTTTTTTACTCGTTTATCATTTTTCTTGTAGCAAGTATAATTTTATGTTTTATTTTTAAATTGATTTTTGCCGTGATTTTAATAATATTGGACTAACATGGAACGCTAAAATTTTCAAGATATGAATTTATATTTGTTTACTAATATTTCATCATAGCTGTTACAATCATTTTCTGAAAGTTTATCACATAAAATTTTTTATTATTACACCAGAACGACATAAAAACAAAAAATATTTCATTTTACAAAATGCAAGATAATTCCAAGTTCCTTTTAAGATCAGGTGGCGTTGCGGGTATGATAAGCCATGCATGCGAAAAAAATACTAAAGTTAGAGAACGTAAAACAGTTTTACGCACTGATATCGCCACTCGTCGACAGCCGCTCTCCAATGTTTATTACGCATTTTGCCCCACTTACAGTTTACTTTTTGTTAGTTGATACAATTGATCGAATTTCAAAAGTGTGTTTCATGTATGTATAATGTGCTTAGTCACGAGCGAAATTACGTATTATGCAATTAAAAGTTTAAAGATTCTTCCAATACATATATGGAAAAAAAAATATAAAATTAAAAAAGAACGGCCTTGACTAGATTTCTTTAGTGAAAAATCGTATAAAAGACTATTTGGTCGGGAAAAATAACAATAAAAATTTGTTATTAATAAACAAAAAGTTGATATGACAAAAAGTTTACACAAATAGGCCAGATTAACATTCACTCCAAAAGAAGTAGATGTCTGTTCTACCGCCTATTAAATTAGATTTAAACCCTAATTTAGTAGAAAAAAAGCGCAATTTAACAAAAGAGTAGAAACACAAACGGCAACAAACGATCCCAATAAACAAATTAAGAAATCAAAAAGGAAATGGATATACAGTGGCGAACAAAAGTACGGAGACATTTTACATTTTAAATTTATGTTATAATTGCCTTAGGGATCCGAAAAATCAAAGAGTTTTCATATACTACTAATCGAGGTACTTTAATCGCCGAACAAAAAAGATTTCCTATACTCCTCTGAGGTACACAATATCAAAGATAAGGTTTTATTGGAAAAAAAGTATATTCTGTATTTAGAGTGCTTTAAAGGTGACACGATAAGTTTGTTCCTATATTTTATATGTACTGTCACTGCTAAAAAGCCAAATAGTAAATATAATAGTTACGATATGAAACAAAAAAATTGCTTCACTCTATCACAATAGAAAAAAGCAGATTGACATCAAAATCATTAAACATGCATAGAGGCATTGTAAGTAAAATTATTAAGCGATTTTTACGGAAAAGATGTCAAGCTGTTATTGATGCTAGAGGATACCCAAATAAATATTAATTACTTGTTTTTCAATTGTTGTTAGCTGACAATTTTATATTTGTTTAAAAGATGTTTACACACTTTTGTTTGTTACTGTATATTGTTTTCAGTAATAAGTGGATATGCAATTTTAATAAACAAATCTCTCGTAGAAATAAAGCATAAACACAAAATTGTTTAACAAACTTGGTTTAACTAAGTGACATAAATATTAATTATCCAAAAATCATTTACATAAAATACAAGGAAACAGCTGGATTCTGTCTATTGGATTAACATTCAAAAATTCAACGGGAATATAGGGCAGTAGATAATTTACAAATTTTAAAATCAAAAATCTTACTGTTAATAATATCCCTGCAATAGTCATTCACATTACATATTTTGATTATTGGACCTTCAGTTATTCTACATCAAAGTGAATTTATCAACATATGCAATTTACCATTGTGTCTCTTTTAATTCATTAATGCCCAATTGTGATAAAATATGCCCTTAATGCCGTTTCTGATTACAAAAGGAATGGTAAGAATTAACGATAAATAATTTTCCGGCTATTTTCGAAAGTGTACTACCGATTTCCGTTAATAAAATTATAAAAAAACTATTATTTATGCCAAATTTTTATGAAATAAAATAAAAAACCCAAATTTCAAACTAATTTTTTCCAATTAGCCAATTTTACCTTGAAAATTGGTTAAAATCTTTTGAAAAAAAGATGATTTCCACATCTGTACTTGAAACCCATATGGTTGGAATTAACGAAAGAAATAAACTGGGGTTTAAAAAATGGCGGTAATTCCACGAAAATTTTTTAACCTAAAAGTACATTCGTAGCATAGGTTTTTTACCGACCTATTTGAAATGTAACTCTGTATATAGAAGTGTTTAGGGTCTCTGACCACAAATCCGGAAAGCAATTTAGCAGATCCAAAATGGCGGACCTGAAGTTTTAAAAATTTATGTTAATACTCAAAACTTACATTATAAATGTTTTTGGGGTCACTGATTATGAATCTAGCCTCCGATTTTTAAGATTCATGATGGCGAATTCAAAATGGCAGAATGAAAGATCTCTTTCATTTTCTCATCGAATCGTCGCATTGGAAAATTTCTAAACTTTCAAATTTCGGTTCAATATCAATTGGCCGAGAATTATTTTTCTATTCAATAAGTCAAAGTTTCAAATAATTCGAGTACTACTTAAAATAAACTATTTTCAGCCATTTTGGATCCACCAGCTTGATTTTTAAAAGTTTGGTCCCAGACTGGTTACTCCAAAAATCCTTATTATGTAGGTTTTATGCATAGAACAGAAATTTTTAAAATTTTACGGCCGCCATTTGGATCAGCTATCTACAATTTTACAAACTGATCTCCGGATTCGCGACCAGAGGCTCCAAAAATCCGTATATACACAATTAAAAATTAAATAGGTAGGTAAAAAACTTTGCTACGAATACATTTTTAGGTTTAAAAATCTTAAAGGGATTACCGTCATTTTTTTTTTGATAATTTGAACCACATAGGTTTCAAGTACAGATATCGGAAATACGTTTATCAAATTTTCTTGACTGATTTCAATCTATTTTCAAGTTAAAATTAGAACATGAAAAACAAAATTACTTTGACAACAGCGTTTTTTAATATTATCTTGCAAAAATTTTGCATAAATAATCATTTTTTGTAATTTTCTTGATAGAATTCGATGGGGCACCTTCGAAAATAGTAAGAAACGCACTTTTCATAGACTTTACCACTCGTTTTTTAATCGGAAACAGTGTTGAAATAGACAAAATTTAATCACCTTAGGGCATTAAGGCATTGTGTTCGAAAAAAATAACAGTAAATTTAACAATTATTATAAATAAATGGATTTAGATCATAACTACAGGGTGCGCCATCTTTTATGTCCGTGTAAACATTGAATAACTTTGAAAAAAAAAACTGATTTCTATATATGAGGTATTTTTATTAAATTTGGCCCTTTACAATTTATTGGGACGAGTTTTTGAATACTACATCGATCAAGTGGCCACCTTTATTGGCCAAAACAAAATGTGACCTTTTTGATGCGTTGATTTCAGCACGAACGTTTGCCTTGCTCTTCAATGGTCTGAGCCTTGTTGCCGTACACTTTGCTTTTTAAATAACCCCACAAAAAGAAGTCCGGAGCGGTCAAAACTGAAGATCTGGGTGGCCAGCCAATGTTGTATCTTTTTGACATCAGACGTCCAGGAAATTTCCGTTGCAGAAACTAGATTGTTTGATTTGCAGTGTGGCATGGTGCACCGTCTTGTTGAAACCAGTAACCATCAAGACCTTTTCACGCATTTGTGGGCAGACATAATGAGCCAACATCCACCGATATCGATTTCCATCGACTGTTTCGTTTTCTTTGAAAAAAAAAAAGACCCAATGATGGTTTTGACACAAACTCCGGCCCAAACAGTCACTTTTAGGTCATGAAATAGCGTTTCGTGGATCTCGTGTGGATTCTCCGTCCCCCAAATGCGGCAATTTTGCTTATTAACGCCATCAGAGAGTGTGAAATGGGCTTCCGCAATCATCAAAATTTGCTTCCAAAAATCAGGTTCAGTGTTAACCATTCAAGCGACTGTTTGGCCATATTTCAAGCAACGTGAACAATCTGTCGGCAATATTCTGCACTTTATACGGAAACAAATGCAAATCATCCTTCAAAATGCGCCGCAAAGGGGTTCCACTGACGCCAAAATGCTGAGCGCGGTGACGATACGGCCCTTTTGAGTTCTGGGCGACGCTCTCTCTGACCGCTTCAACCAGTTCATTGAAACGTCTTGGTCGTTGATAAACGGTATGTTGACGATCTCCCACTGTCCTGTACTCAACAAAATTCGAAACCAAACGACGGATAGTGTTGTCATACGGTGCCTGTTGGCCACGATATTTTCGACGATATGCATGTTGAGTTAACACAACTGAACGGCTATTTTCAATGTACAGGGTGAGTCAACGATTGTATGAAGTAAGTTTGTGCCTTTTCGGTGAAATTTACAAAGAAACTATATTTATTGTTTGATACAGTTTATTTTTACGCAGATTTTAAAAATATTTAGGACTCTACAGGGTGAGCCAAAAAAACTAGGACAGAATAAAGTTGTATTTTTTTAAATAGAACACCCTATATACGAATCGTATTTTCGATTTAGCTTATAATTTTAAATCTTTTTTATTAAGGGTTTACTATAACAAAACTTTATAGTTTCTGAGATAATTAAGTTTAAAGAAAAAAAGTCACATTTTCAAGCATCAATTCAATCCTAAATAACGTTTTCAATTTTGTGACAAATATATTCAAATTTGGAATTTAGCAAGGCCAAGGACAAGTTAACATAATTTTTTCCTAATATTTGCAATAAAAGCTACAGGGTGTTGAACACATCGGCTCAAATTTGAACAAGTTTAAATGAATAAATATCTTTTTTTTTAATGGTACACCCTGTATATTTTCATGTTATTTAATAGAGTAATAAAAACCCTAAACGTTTTGTTCAATATATCCTATACCTATTTATAATAGTTTTTGAGATATTTCAGTTTTTCTTATTTTCCATACTTTTTTACAGAAATAGTCTTCATTATCATAGTAGCCATGTAAAATAATAAAAAGAAACTACAGAAACAAACAGAATGTGGTTAAATATGATGAAATACATTATTCGTTATATTACAACGGCAATAGTTTAATTAAACATAATGGGAAAAAATTAACACCACAATAACGACAAGGCAAATACATATTTACTTTTATACTAAATTGAAACAAAAAAATTACCTATTAAATACTGAGATTAATTATTTCTTTTTAATAAGTGTTCGAATAAACGACCCTCTTGTGCAATGCACAAATTTAGTCTTTTTTGCAGATTTTCTTGGACCCTGGACAAAATTAGTGGCGTTATTGTTCTACAGGTATCCCTAATCCTGTTTCGCATATCTTCCACTGTTATTGGTGGATTAACATACACCTTATTTTTAATATAACCCCATAGGAAGAAATCTAATGGGGTGATGTCGCAAGACCTTGGTGGTCACTCAATGAAACCCCCACGTCCAATCCATTTTTGCGGATATCGTTGGTCCAAAAACGCACGAACTTCACGATGGTAATGCGAAGGCGCACCATCGTGTTGGAACCACATACTGTCGAGTTCATCCCTATCGAGACCTTGAAGCAGTTGGGGTAGTTCTTCTTGTAGAAAGTTCAGGTAACTATGGCCATTTAGTGGTTCATTAAAAAAGCGGGTTCCAATAATTCGATTATGATGAATACCACACCAAACATTTAATGACCAGTGGTTTTGATGTTGCACCTCTCTAATCCAAAATGGGTTTTCTGTAGCATAATAATGCATGTTGCGTCTATTTACGGCACCGTTGCTTCTAAAAGTAGCTTCATCACTAAAAATTACCTTGCATAATAAATTTGGATTTAATTGAATCTCCGCATTTATTGTACGACAAAAGTTTACACGACTTTCAAAATCCTGTCCATGCAATTCTTGGTTTAATTCCATATGATATGGATTATACCTATATTTCTTGGTAGTACGATTAGCGGTGGATTGTGATGTTTCACATAATGCTGCTAACTGACGGCTAACAATATAAGGATTTTCCTGAACATTTAACAATACTTGTAGTTCTTTTTCTTCATTAGTTACTGGTTTGTTGACCACTTTACGTTTTGGATAATCAACAGTACCAGAAGAATCAAATCTTTGCATTAAGTTTTGAAAAGTATGGGTATTAGGCTGGCGTCGATCAGGATACTTCATTTTGTAAATTCTTTGAGCAAGAAGGCAATTTTTTTGAGCCTCTCCTATTGTATAAATCATATCTATTAACTCATTCTTTGGAAAATTCATTTTACAATATAAGATGAATGCAAAAAAGACCAAATTACACTACATAAAAACCAAAAGAAGCGATTGCGGTTATAAATTTGACACACAGAAAAATGTTCTTTTACATTGTTTTTGCCATGGCTACTGTGATAATGAAGACTATTTCTGTAAAAAAGTATGGAAAATAAGAAAAACTGAAATATCTCAAAAACTATTATAAATAGGTATAGGATATATTGAACAAAACTTTTAGGGTTGTTATTACTCTATTAAATAACATGAAAATATACAGGGTGTACCATTTAAAAAAAAAAGATATTTATTCATTTAAACTTGTAGCTTTTATTGCAAATATTAGGTAAAAATTATGTTAACTTGTCCTTGGCCTTGCTAAATTCCAAATTTGAATATATTTGTCACAAAATTGAAAACGTTATTTAGGATTGAATTGATGCTTGAAAATGTGACTTTTTTTCTTTAAACTTAATTATCTCAGAAACTATAAAGTTTTGTTATAGTAAACCCTTAATAAAAAAGATTTAAAATTATAAGCTAAATCGAAAATACGATTCGTATATAGGGTGTTCTATTTAAAAAAATACAACTTTATGCTGTCCTAGTTTTTTGGCTCACCCTGTAGAGTCCTAAATATTTTTAAAATCTGCGTAAAAATAAACTGTATCAAACAATAAATATAGTTTCTTTGTAAATTTCACCGAAAAGGCACAAACTTACTTCATCCAATCGTTGACTCACCCGGTTGTTTCGGTGTAAAGCAATTCATCTTTAAAATTATAATAAATTGACGTTTCAAAAACACGTATAACCAAATCAATCGGTTGATAAATGTCAAAGTTACTCAATATTTACATACCGATATAAAAGATGGCGCACCCTGTATATTGCTGTACTGCTGTAACTACTATAATATTTTTATAATACAGTATACTCACCCTCCACAGTCCTGAGATTCCTTCGTGAGTATAAACATCTTTAAAACAATCCACTAATCCAACATTTCCCGCGGTGCCCTGAACCTGCATACGCACTTTAAGTACATCAGTTGGGTTAGCAATGGCGCTAGAGAAAGCTCCAGCTATCACAGCACAAACTATATTAACGCTAACACTCTCTTTGCCCTTATTATGTTCTAAAATAATACTTTTGAGGGAGTAATACGTGCCGAACTTAATTGTTCCATAAGTCGCTTGCCGTAATACTGCTGGCCAAATACTGAAAAAAAATCAAAACAGACAGCACGGTTATAATAATAAAATAGACGATACATACCGGTTACAGAAAACGGCCACTGTCCCGTAATGGGATTTTTTTGACCAGGACAATGTCTACAAAGAAAATTGATTAGAACTAAATTTAGGTTAGGTTATAATTAAGTGTGGTTCAGTCTAAGGCCCAGTTTCACAATGTGTAGTTACCGATAGGTTAGGACAAAACCGTTGATTACTTACAAAACACTGTTTCATAATGGTTTCACCGGAAGTTAACCATGAGTTAAATTTTGCTAGTGGGCGATCCTGAAGTTATTTGTTAAACCAAAAAACATAACCTCATTACTTAGACCAGGGCTTATCTGTTTTTAGGTGGATGTGAAATGGAACATGGAGATTTTTGCATGAGAGCCTTCAGAATAACCTGAATAACGATAAATTTGATATGCGTCAATTCAAAAAGTTGGGCAACAATGTTTTTATTAATAAAAATATAAAATTAACGAAAAAAAAACTTTTTTTTCAACTTTTCTCTCGTGTAACTTTGAACGTATTCATTTTAGAGGAAAGTTAAAAAGGAAAAAAGTTTCGTAATTAAATTTTCCATAAGATAGGGTTGGTCGGAAATCTCAAAATATATGTCCCGTATTGTAAAATAGCAATAATTAAAAAAAAAGGTAAAAAAGCAGTTTTTTAATCAATTTTTTTGACCATTTAAATTTCTCTGAGGACCTTTATATTAGAGCAAAGAAAACTTTATGCCATGATAAAATAACACGCTAAAATTCGTTAGGATCGAACAGACAGTTTTTGCACAATAATTTTGCAATCCGATTTCGTTTACAAAAATTAACCATTTTTCAAGTTTGTTTGAGTCTAAAATATCACGTTAATGTATTTAAATTTATTTTCAACATATAGTAGGGAACTCAAGTTTTCCAACACTTTTTTCCGAATCAAAATCGGATGATTTGGACGCCTTCAGGAATTGTCTAAACACATTGTTGTTATTTTTGCTTTTAAACAAATAGATTATCTCGGCGGATTTTCATTGGATTTTTTCTTGCGATGCATGGTTTAAAAGTACTTGGAAACACGCTTCTTTTCATGGAAAAAAATTTCAAATCCGTCAATTGGTTTCCGAGATACAAACTGTCAAAGTTGATAGCCTGTTACGGTGAATCTATAAACAATACAGACCTGATTCTTGAACCTAAAACTTTGTCTTGTCAAGTTCTTTTTTGATACAAATATTTAAATGTTTATGTTATCGGAAACTTCAATAAATAATGAAAAGAACATCGCCCACGCGCGTGAAAAAGGAAAAAAAATGGTGGGGAGCTCTCATTTTAAAATTGAATTCGAAGATTCAAAATACATATCTGAGAAAAATTTTCATTTTGTCGGCTTCTAATGGAACGATTTTGATCATTGTTTTAAACCGATGAACCGCGAATAATCGAGCGCAAATATCATAGTGCCATATGCCCATCATGCATTCATTTTGTTTTAAATAAATGACATTATTTATGCATTATACTCACAGCAACTGCACCCTATAGTATTGGACTTTCCAAGCGAACCTTCGTTTATTAATATCATTAAGCATAATATGACTATATATATATATATATATATATATATGTAAAAAAACGTTTTTCTGCACTCTGTAAAGTTTAATATGACTATATATATATATATATATATATATATATATATATATATATATATATATATGTAAAAAACGTTTTTCTGCACTCTGTAAAGTTTGTAATATAATATTTAGTGTTAAGAGTGCTTTATTGAACTTGAACTTATTTTACGAATAAAATACTTTAAAACCAAATGTTTTTTCAATTTCTTTAAACAATGATTGGTTTAAATAATTTTGATAATTAAAGTAAATATATATCGTTATGGTATGCCTAATTTTATTAATAAACAAAGATTCGCTTGAAAAGTCCAATACTCTAGGGCAGGCGCGGATCCAAGGGGGGGGGGGGCGATCGCCCCCCCCCCCTCCCCAAGAGCTTTGAGTTCAGGAAAATAGACCCGATTTTGTCTCTTATACTATAGTTTATTCAAGAACTAGAGAGAGTAATAAATCATTTTTTACGCCTTTTTTTTTCTCGAAATACATATGTTTTTTAGTCCGATGTCTTTGGCAAAATCTGTTAGACATATATTTTTTCCATAGGAATGGGTTAGAAATTTTATAATAGAAAATACCAGTCTATAATAATGGACCATTTGGGTTGGATAACAATAGATATTTGGATGTGTGAAGTGTTAAAAAGGATTTTAATCCTTGTCATAGACGTCGAAAGGAGGTTTATTTTATCACTATTTATGGCATAGAACATTATTTCGGTAATAAACTTAAAATAAAAGGTTTTTATAAGATTATTTTATTTCTTATAATTTTTTAATAATTCACATACATTCGAAAATATAGATAATTTTGATATATTTAACACAAATCACAACTGTATTTTTATTATTTTTAATTTTGGCATAGAAACCGTTTAAGGCACATTCAGAATAAAACGTAGCCTTTTTTTCTCAAACAATTCTAAGTTATAATTTAAATACTTACAAAATACCCATTGTCAAAAATACAAGAAGTTAAACATATATAAAAAAATAAATTCGTCCATATAATGTGAACATTTTTTTGGGCTATCGGTCATTTTATTATTAATTAAAAACCTTTTTGGGACATTTGACGTTTCAGTTTATTTATTTCTTAAACCATCTGCAGAATTACAATTAAACACTAACAAGGGACTCAAATGTAATTAATTTTTGTATGTTAAAAATATTTAAATAATAAATTGTGTTTACGATGGTAAACATTACGTATCTAATTCGTAATCCAAGTCAGTGAAGCTATCTCCGCTCAAATTAATTATAATTAGTTCCTCTATCTCACGGATCATGAGATGAAGTTTCCACATCTGCTTTTATTCTTTTATTATATGGATTTTACCAAATTTTCTGCAGTAACTTTATTCCAAAAAATCTTTCAAAAGTTCTGTTAAATTACTAATTTTGTAAGTTGTGTTATTTCTAGCAACTCTACCTTTTACTTGAGAGATGTGTCCTTCGCCAAGGGAGATTTTCCGGACGATTTATAAGAACAGATTTCCTATTTAGTTTTTCCCAGCAAAAATTAAGTTCTCTGAGCAATTTCCAGAGTTCAGTTCTTTTTATTTCAGGTAAATCCCGATCTTCATTGATTTCAGTTAGAACTTTGTCGACGGTTGGGTCTGCTTCTCATAATAAGATGTATGTACAACTCCTTTTATTGCAGTTTACATCTCTTCTTCCAACGAGGTTTTTCGTCTGTCAGTGATCGAATGTGACTTGGGAGCACTAACAATTCTAGTCGTTTTTTTTCTCCTTCAGTATTTGGTACATAGTAGATTTTCCAACTCCTGTTATGTTGGAACACATCTCAACAGAACTTTTAACAATATTATCTAGATATTGATATTTTAAGGCATCATAAACATTCATAGTAATAAGTTTTTCGTTGAGGAAAAAATGCCCTGGTTTAATGATTTTAGATTAATTATGGATGCAGAAGCCATATCTTTTGGGTATCTCACTAATCTCATATAATATATAAAAACAACCACAACCACGATAAATCACTAAGGACACACTGTAAGGTGTACTTTGCTCACTGACAGAAATCAGAAACTCTATGGTTGCAGTAAATTTATAAAACCTTATAATGTTTAAATATAATTAGATTCACGGTAGTTCTCAGTTACCTGCGGCACTGGAGCAGGTAAGTTGAAGGTTTCGGTAAGAGTTTTATTACTCTCTCTAGTTCTTGAATAGAATATAGGAATGTGTATGCTTGCGATCGCCCCTCCCCTTCCCAAGAGCTTTGAGTTCAGGAAAATAGAACCGATTCTGCCTTTTATATTAGGAATGTGTATGCTACTAGCAGTCCCCTCCCGTTGACAATTGTTTTTCTTGCGATAGCAACTCCCCCCAAGAGCTTTTAGTTAAGAAAAATAGACACGAGTCTGCCTCTTATACTAGGAATGTGTATGTTGCCCGCGTCCTCCCCCCCTGTCTACAATTTGTTTTTTCTTGTGATCGCCCCCCCTCTAGGGTGTAGTATGCTGTAAATATGATGCATAAATAACGTCATTTGTTGATAACAAAATGAATGCATGATGGGCACATGGCATTATGATATTTGAGCTCCATTATTCGCGGTACATCGGTTTAAAAAAAATGATCAAAATTGCTGCATTAAAAGCCGAGAAAAGAAACATTTTTTTCAGATATGTATTGATCTTCGAATTCAACTTTAAAATGAGAGCTCCACACCCCTCTTTTTTTCATTTTTCACGCGCGTGGACGACGTTCTTTTCATTTCTTATTAAAGTTTCCGATAACATAAACATTTATATATTTGTATCAAAATAGGCACTTATTTTGATCGGATAATCAAAAAATGCAATAATATACAGGCGGTTCTATTTAAAAAAAAAAAAACATTACTTTGATACTTTCAGAGCTCTTGGGACACCCTGTATAATATGAAAATAATTTTAAAAAATAATTATATTAGACCCCATATATACCAAATGTAAAACTTTTTGAAAGTCACGTATTTTGGCCGCCATATTCCGTGCCGTATAGGGTGAATAAGCCTGTATATATATATATATATATATATATATATATATATATATATATATATATATATATATATATATATATATATATATATATATATATATAATAAGTTAGCTTTGAATTTATATTTTAAAAATACCTTTGAAAAAATTGAAATTAAGCGTGAAAGGTAACATTTCTTTTTTATTTATTGTTTTAATAACCACACTAAACTTATATCCATAAAATTTAAGTACCAACTTTGACAAATAAAACGGAACCAAAGGTTTCGTAACTAACCTTCGATTTTTATATGTGAAACACGTGGTTTTGAAAACTCATGGTTAACTTGAAAATGTTGGGTTATTCAAGCATTAGATTTTACTATCGATTGTGAAACTGGACCTTACGAGTTAGTTAATAATAAATTCTGGAGGGTTACTTTAACCTAAGACATTTAGACTTTTATTCTTATCACGTAGTAACTTTACAGTGTCACACGTCCGGAAGAATAAAATTTTTAGACTGTCAGACTACACCCTCAAAAACCATCCAGTACAAATTTAGAATAAAATCAACAAATGCGAAAATTTTAGTCCGCTATATTTGATTCGTTATATTGAATCTGTTAAAAATAATTTTTAATTCGTAATTTACACCTTCAAAAACGCCGCTATACCAATTTTGGAGAAAATCGAAAGATTCAAAAATAATTTTAAATTGGTAGTTAGCACATCCAAAAATTCCTTATACTGATTTTGGACAGAGTCGAGACATGTAAAATGGCTAATCCGCCATATTTAATTTTCTTAAAAAATTTTGGAATTCTTATGTGCGGCGCCGAAAACTATCCCTTACAAATTTTGGGGAAAAACAGAAAAAACCTAATTTTTTTGTCCGCCCTATTGGATCCGCCATATTGAACTTTTTAAAAATAATTTTAGGTTCGTTATGTGCGACCCAAAATACTTTCTTAAACCAATTTTGGAAAAAATCGGAAAAAAATATTTTTTTTTTTATCCGCCCTATTAGATCCATCATATTGAACGTTTTAATAATAATTTCAGATTCACACCGCTTTCTTACAATTGAAGAAAAATTAGAAAAAAATCAATACCAACTGGACTTATTCGTTGTGATCATGGTGGTTGGTAGCTTCATTCAAGCAGGTGACGATAGTGTCGATATGAACATTGAAACAATTTATAGAAAAAATAGGTATCACAAAATAGTGCAAGTTTTATTTCAAAATTAAACAAGTATAGAAACAATTTCTATGCAAAGTTGCAATATAAGTCACTTCATGACAGCAATGTTCTTTTTTCGAGGTTTTGTTTATCAAAAGTCACCCGTCCAATTTTGGATGATTTAGATAAGCAACATTAAGAAGAGGTCAAGACATGCAGACGAGTGTCCATTTTAAAATCGCTATACATTTTTTTACTGCATATTAAGGGGCGAAATTTAAAAAAAAAAAACTTTACATTGTGAACTTCAACACTGTATATGCAGAAATAATTCAAAACTTCGTTACTCAACAACTAAAGAAAATTTTCGATGTTTCCTGCTCAACCAGAAAATGCTTCGGAAATTTCAGACTGATCCTGTTGTTTTCAGGATCAGCTCAATAGTATGCCACAGAAATTTCATACAGAAATCTTTATTATTCGCCGAGTTATAGCGATTTGAACGCAAAAAGTCAAAATCATTTTGTTCCCATTTGTGTCTTAAAAATTCGT
The DNA here is from genome assembly GCA_034092305.1 of Diaprepes abbreviatus. NCBI lineage: Eukaryota > Metazoa > Arthropoda > Insecta > Coleoptera > Curculionidae > Diaprepes > Diaprepes abbreviatus. Next base: position 1,810,858 of record JASJET010000087.1, read on the forward strand.
TTTTACTATGTTTTCCCAATTTTGAAAAAATAAATAAACTTCATATTAGTATTTAGCACCCTCCAAAATATAAAGATCGACTTTTACTAGCGACTAGAATACATCTGGTCACACTTTCGTGTTTCTAAGCATATTTTCGAGGATTTACCATCGCCTATAACTAAAGGGTGTTTTTTTTATAGAGGTATAGAACTTTTAAATGGAATAAAACAAAGATGAATTTTTTAAATTGACATGAAATTTACTTTATTCGAAAGATAACCTTCTGGCATTATAATTTAAATATGACTTCTGGCATATGACCGCCACGGCTAGCTCGGACGTAGTCTAATCTGGAAGTCCAATTTTCGATGACTTTTTCCAACTTTTGTGGCCGTATATCGGCAATAACGCGGCGAATGTTGTCCTTCAAGTGATCAATCGTTTCGGACTTATCGGCGTAGACTAGCGACTTCACATATCCCCACAGAAAATAATCTAGCGGCGTTAAGTCGCACGATCTTGGAGGCCAATTCACAGGTCCGCAACGTGAAACTATGCGGTTACCAAACGTTTCCTTCAATAAATCAATTGTGGCACGAGCTGTGTGACATGTTGCGCCGTCTTGTTGAAACCACAGCTCCTGCACATCATGGTTGTTCAATTGACGAACGAAAAAATCTCTATAGCGGTCACCATTGACTGTAACGTTCTGACCAGCATCGTTTTTAAAGAAGTACGGACCAATGATTCTACCAGCCCATAAAGCACACCAAACAGTCAGTTTTTCTGGATGTAACCGTGTCTCAACATACACTTGAGGATTATCATCACCCCAAATACGGCAGTTTTGTTTATTGACGTATCCATTCAAACAAAAGTGAGCTTCATCGCTAAACAAAATTCGCTTATGAAAATCGAGATCAACGGCAATCTTGTTTTGGGCCCATTCACCGAATCTACGCCTTGCTAGGTGATCGTGTGGCTTCAATTCTTGCACGAGTTGGATTTTGTAAGCACGCAAACCAAGATCTTTCCGCAAAATCTTCCATAAAGTGAATGGACACATATCTAATTCCTGTGCATGATGGCGGATAGACTGATTCGGGTCTTCCTCTACGCTACGCTCTACAGCAGCAATTACTTCTTCTGTACGCACTGTACGACGTCTCTGTGGATGCGTATTATCATTTAGAGTAAACGTGGTGCGAAAACGTTCCATAGTTAATCGAATTAATTGGTCTGATGGACGATTATGTTGACCGTAAAATGGACGTAGTGCGCGATACGTATTTCGAACAGAACCATGATTTTCAAAATAAATTTGCACAATTTGGAAGCGTTGTTTAGGCGTCAGTCTATTCATGTTGAAATGCCAAACCAAACTAAACATAAATCACTTGACAGCTGACAAAATGGCCGCCAGTTAAAAAAGTGTTGCCAACTTAAAGTTCTATACCTCTATAAAAAACACCCTTTATAAAGAAAAATCAATGACCTTTGTTTACAACATTTTACCTTCAACAAATGGTAACTAACTCGACTTCCAAATAAGCTTTAAAAATCATTTTGACATAATATGACAATATGTTTAGCGGTAAAATTTAATGCTTTTCATTTTTGAGACTGGAAAAATAAAATTTAGTTGATTAAATTACATTCGAATGTTCCCCTCTATTCCTTACAATGCTTTCTTAAAGAGGTAATGCAGTTTCATTTTTTATTCAAGAAAATTTAATATTCTTGCTGAAATTTCAAACCGTGTCATTCCAATGATTTCGATATCTTATTTAAATTAATGCATAGATAAATCGATTTATTTTGGGCACTTACGTAGAACTTTAAGATACTAAGCAAGCAGTAAATTTTTTTTATCAATCATTATCAATATTTTATAAAAATTTACATTGTTTTGGCAGCTTAAAATCTTACATATTATTTTGAGTGACTTGCCAATTATTTCAGACAAACCAACAAAAATTAATATATGCACATCTGACAACCCTCGAGTTTAATTGTTTTTTTCGCAAGGTTCATATCAGTAGTATCGCCAGCTGTAAACTAGAGTAATACGTAGTAATATACAGAATAAAAAAAAACGTTAATTATAACTAAAATGGACAAGTTAAAAACCAATTTTTTATTATAAAATCCAGATGATAAAATGTTGAAATAAAGGGTTTTCCAATAAGAGGTGTTATTTTGATATTCAAAGAAAAATGCCATTTTTTAAGATAAATGATCGGATATTTATTACATTATAAAGAGGAAGGTATGCCGTTAATGATGGAAAATAACATCAGCCAAATGACCACTACGACCATGCCTACAGGACCATATCCTTTTCATGAAATTTTCCATAACCAAATCGCAAAGTGGCTGCCCTATGTCCTCGATAGCCTCACGAATTCCATCTTTGAGGTCTTGAATCGACGCTGGGCTGTTGGCGTAGACCTTGTCTTTCACGTGGCCCCAAAGGAAGAAATCGCAAGGTGTCACATCACAAGATCTCGGTGGCCAATTGTGATCACCTCTTCGAGAGATAACACGGCCCGGAAACTTTTCCCGTAAAAGATCAATGGTTTCGTTGCTTGTGTGGCACGTAGCGCCGTCTTGTTGAAACTAAACGTGGTCCAGATAAATACCATCCAATTCCGGCCATAAAAAATCATTAATCATCTCTCGATAGCGCAATCCATTCACCGTAACTGTTGCTCCAGCCTCATTTTCGAAAAAGTAAGGTCCAATGACCCCGCCGGACCATAAACCGCACCAAACAGTCACACGTTCAGGATAGAGAGGCTTTTCAACAATAACTCTTGGGTTTTCCGAGCCCCAGATGCGACAATTTTGTTTGTTGACGAAGCCACCGAGGTGGAAATGGGCCTCATCACTGAAGATGATTTTTCGATGGAATTCCGGATCATTTTCATGCATTTCAAGAACCCAATCAGCAAAGGCACGACGTTGTTGATGATCGGCCGGCTTGAGTTCTTGCGTTAACTGAACTTTATAAGCCTTAAGACCCAAATCTTTATGCAAAATACGGTGTAATGACGTTTGTGGAATCCCTAATTCTAAAGAACGACGAGGAATGGACAAACCTGGGTTTTCTTCAACACTTTCGGCTACAGCAGCAATATTCTCGGCTGTTCTTGAGCGACGTGCACGGGTTTTCTTCTTCACATAACTAACTTGTCCCAACAGCTCGAATTTTTTCACCAATTTCTTTATTGCGCTCCAACAAGGTGCTTCATGACGACCCAAAAATGTTCGAGTTTTACGAACCGTCTCTGCCAAATTTTCACCATTTTTATAGTGAATTTTAATAATTTCAATGCGTTGTTGAAGCGTGTATCGTTCCATCTTTATTTATGGCGTAGTTTCTACTTGTCAAACGTCAAAAACTTACAGCTTCAAAAGTGACATCTACCGAAATAGCGGGCTTTTCAAAATGACACCTCTTATTGGAAAACCCTTTAGAATATTTTGTATTATAGATCTTAAAAGTCTCTGTAATATATACTTATTATCACTATATAACTCTTCAAATATCAAGACAATAAACTAATAAGTTCTTATTAAATAATTAAATTTTTTTTTGAAGATGATCGGCAAACCTCAACTTATGCAAAAGCACGATTACTTCGCACCTATAATAAAAGACCGTAACACTTCTAGAGAACTTGGCAACATTATGCATTTGTGCTTTACTGATTTAATTAACTACTATTTAATTTTTTTTCTCCTGAATTGAATTATCGTTTCTATTCGCAAGCCTACATCACCCCCTTGTTTCCAATTATCGCCCTGCAACACTACTCTCAGCAATAACGAAACATTTTGAAGTTATTCTAAAAAATAGACTAAGTTCTTTAACTCGGTACAGAATATCGTGCTATCAATTCGGATTTAAAAAAGCAATATCCACCATACATGCATTAGCAGTGTTAACATCCAATAGATAAACATCTTATGAAGAGCATTAATGTTTAGCAGCTCTTTTCATAGACAAGAAAAACCTTTGAAAGGACTTCCACAATAAAATATTGTACAAACTTCATGTGACTGGATATCCCGAAGGTTCTCCTATATCTCCCTGCCATGAACTATACAACCACCGTAACGCAGAACCTATGTATGTATGTACGTATGTGCGTAGAATAGGGGTCTGTACACTGCGACCTGGTAGATCTATTGTGCCCCCCTACTACTGCCAAGTAGTAAAAGTTCCTCAGGTACCTTAGGATGTTGGACGACTTCAAGGTGGGTAGCTCCCCTTCCTCGATTTGGTGTGTTCCCAAGAACCGCATCCTAGGGTTTTTTAGAGCGCTGCAATCTGAAAGGATATGAATGAAGGTTTCGACCTGGTAGATCTATTGTGCCCCCCTACTACTGCCAAGTCGTAAAAGTTCCTCAGGTACCTTAGGATGTTGGACGGCTTCAAGGTGGTAGCTCCCCTTCCTCGATTTGGTGTGTTCCCAAGAACCGCATCCTAGGGTTTTCTAGAGCGCTGCAATCTGAAAGGATATGAATGGAGGTTTCGTCCTCCTCCTCACAGAATCTGCACTCTTTCTACCAGTCCGAGTTTCTTGAGGTGTCCCTTCAGGTGGCAATGCCCCGTCAAGACCCCTGTCAGAACTCTGAGTTGATTTTTACTCAGTCTTATGCATTCTTTGAATCTCTTCTGGTCGCAGTTCGCTTGCCTCAATCCTTACAGCTCCGTACAATAATTGGATCTCCTGCTTTCTTCTTCTATTTTTAGTTCTTCCAGCATTACGTTGCTACTGATTCCATAGAAAGGCTCAGCCCCTGTCTTCGCGAGCCTGTAACGCAGGACCTAACTTAACTAATTTGAATCATTGATGATAAGGCTATTAATCTCAACACAAGTCTTAGGAAAACCAAATCTCATGTCCAAATATTCTGTAATGCTACTATTCACTGGATAGAGAAGTGGTACGTTATACCCAAACCTCAAAAATCTAACACCCATTTTTAATCACAAAGTTTCTAATGCCTCTCTTACAGTCCCATCATCCAACCTAGTAATATTGTAAATATTTGGGCATTATTATGGTTCTAAAACCGAACTTTAAACTAGACACTATAGATGTCAAGCAGAAGGTGCTTTTCAGAGACAAACACTTTCGATTATTCATCATGTGAACGCTCATAAATTAGACCTCTGTAAGTGAAAAAAGCAGCAATAACAAAAATGAGACAACTTTAAATTAAAAATTTGTCAATTAACCTCAAAACAAAACAGTTATTTGTCAACTTGTTCTCACTAGAAACCCAAATACCCACCGTAAATGAAAATATCCTACTCAAATCCTATAAAAATTTTACAAGAGGGATGTTTTTAATCAGTTCTAGTATCACGAGAAGACTACCCTCTACTATGGAAAAGGACCCCTCAATATAAGGGAACCTGGAAGTAATTCTGGACTCACGACTGAGCTGGAATAATAATAATAATAATACTAAGGTGAAACTATAGCTGCAATGGAAGCAGACCAAACATACAAATATCTAGGTATGAAACAGGCTAAAAGAATTGACCATGGCACCATGAAGGCCGAATTGACAGCCGAATTTGTCAGGAGGGTAAGGCGGGTATTACGAACTAATTTAAATAGTAGAAATTTGTTTAAGGCGCTCAACACGTATGCTTGCTCTGCGCCGAGCTACTCTTTTGGAATTGTAAAGTGGAGCAGGAACGGACATCCAAAACCTGCAAAGAAAAATAAGGACACTCCTAACAAAAGCACAAAAACATCATCCTCGGAGTGCTATTGAACGTACAATGCTTCCAAGACACCAAGGAGGAAGAGGATTGGTGGATATTGGTAAGCAGATCGACCAACAAATAATAAACTTACGTTCATATTTCCACAGGTTAGTGAACTCTTCCACACTACATCGAGCAATATGCGAGGCAGACGATTCAACCCCGCTACAGTTAGGGGGAACAGGATGTTGCTTCTCACCACCAAACAGACCAAGAGAAGTTACAAACCTGGCTGCGGAAGCCGCTTCATGGACGGCATCCAAATGAGGTCAATCAGGACAATGTCGACAACTCAGCGTCGAACTACTGGTTGATTTCAGGACAGATGTTTCCGGAAACGGAGGGCTTCTTGTTAGCTATCCAAGACCAGGTTATTCCGACGAAGAACTATCGGAAGTTCATCATTAGAGATCCCTCAATAGAAAATAACCAATGCAGATATGGCTGTCGAACATCGGAGACAATTCAGCGCATAACTGAAGGATGCCAAGCGTTTGCCGCAACTGAGTATAAGGAAAGACACGACTCAGCCGCTAAGATACTCCACCAAGAGTTAGCAGAAAAGTTAAACCTATTACAGGTAGGAAAAGTAACTTATTACAAGTACAATCCGGAGCCTATTCTTGAGACAAACCAGTTCAAGTTATATTGGGACCGAACGGTTCTGACGGATCAAACAGTAGCTCATAATAGACCAGACATTATACTAATAGATAACATTTCTAGGCGAACTACACTAATCGACATTGCTGTACCTAACAACAACAACCTAAGGCCAAAATACAACGAAAAGATCGCCAAATACAGAGATCTCGAGGTCCAAATCCGAAGACAATGGGCAATAAACAGCGTCCAAACGATTCCTATAATACTGTTAACAACTGGAGTGATACCAAAGAACCTCCTGCAGAACATCAAGGGACTGGGCCTTAGTGAGCATCTGTATAAGCCGATGCAGAAAACAATTCTCCTAGCAACCGCGCGAACCGTCCGAAAGTTCGTAGGAAATACAGCAGACAACGTCGCCTAGGACCCGATAACATGGAAAGGGTTCCCACAGAGCTTCATACTTTTGGTGTCTTTGTATGCCTGGTATGAGTGAATAATCCCTAAAGGGAGTGCGAAGCCGTTTGGCTTGTAAATCATAATAATACTAATAAATCGCCTTTATTTAATATACATATAAATGTTTACACATATACATATGTAGCAAAGGACATGAATGGAGAAGTTTAGCCCTGGACTATTCTTACAATTAACCACCCCTACCTCACAATGGCAACTCTATACAGATCCCGACCAATTCTATCCGTTCCTTTTGGTAAAAACAAACTGAAACCATTTATTGAAGAAAGTGCTCGGGTCTGAGGTGTACCAGGGGACATATAATTAGAACTAAAGCGAGATTTACTATGAAACTTCTCTCCCTGGAAAGAATGGAACGGCAAATTGTAGTGGGATTATTGAAAGGACATTATCACCTGCGAATTCATCTTCATAGGACTAGTGTCATGGGTGACCCAGTGTGCAGATGGTGTCTAGAAGAGAAGAAACTGTTGACCGTGTCCTCAGAGAATGCCCAGCTCAATGGACTAAGTCACAGGCATTTCAGATGTATATTATCACCTGAAGCCGCCAGAGAAGGCTAGGTAACAACGCTAATTGGATTCGCAAAGACGATTGGCCTCGAATGACTTGTAATCAAGGTGGGCTTTAAAGGGTCCAACGAGGCCTAAACATCGAAAGTATCACCACTTTTAATTCAATCATTCTAGTATATATATATATATATATATATATATATATATATATATATATATATATAATATATATATATATATATATATATATATATATATATATATATGTATATACTTAAATCAAATAATGAGTAAGGTATTCGACAAGAAGACCTCGGTAGTTAGCCATTTGGGCCATTGTGCCTAATAAAGTCTATTATGTTGATGGAGGTTTTGTTATATAGATATACAGCATAATGTATAATGTAAAGTACTCGAGCAATGACAATGGTACTAAATTTAGTTGAAGATTAAACAGGAGTCTGGGTATACGCCAGGTAAATTTATCTATGCTTACGTTAATTAAACTATTTGTGATTCACAAATAATAAAAATCAAAGTAGAAAGATTCCAATAGATAAACATGATTTTGTAGCTATCCGTATAAAAAGGAGAAAAATCCACACTAACGTGGGGATTGCCAGTGATGTCAATACAAAATATCTCGTAATAGGCTCTCCAAAAAGTCATTAATATCGTGATATTTCTTTAGACTGCCCCATTTTCAAAAAGCATAATATATAAAGTGAGGTAAAATATATAAACACTACTATAAGATATAAAATGCATAACTAAAAATTGTCAGTAAATTACGTTAAGATGACTTTAATAAAAAAAAAAAGGTAATCATTTAGAAAAAAGTAACAACGACTTTTTGATAAAGATTTAATAGGAAAATTTAGATCAGTAACCAAATATGACATTTTTCCACGGGGTAGTAGTAAATGCAATAATCTCTACGATGGGGAACTTTGCGGGAAAGTAAAAACGATAATGCACGCCTGTGAACTATTGCATCAAGTTGCGTAATATTTGAAGGCTTAAAATTCAAATTCAAATTCAAATTGAAAAAAACGTTTATTAAACATAAAGAAACTGCAATTAACACAATAATCAACGAAACTATAAACAACGTTAAGAAATAAAAAATCACTGAAGCATTTTTATGCTTGTCTGTGACTTAAGATTAAACAAAGTTTATCACAATATACAAGTATTACTACAGCGTCATTATCTAGTGAAAAGTCCTTAGTCAGGTAAAAATGTCACATTTTCAGAATATGTTACAACTAAGAGTTAACGTCATGGTCAGGGAATAAAGTCAAAATCATTTAAGTTTAATAAAAATTTTGTCAACAAACACGAAGCTAAAGCGTGCACTTAAAAACAATACCTAATTTCATTTATCTTAAGTATCTTAAATTCACCAAATCATTAAATACTTTTCTGCCACGCTCATATATCCAGTTTTGTGTAGTTGTTTTAAATTTATTGCATGTTTTTATTGATTTTATTTTTTCGGGTAACGTCTGTTATAATTAAATGTTGGGTAAAAAAAAAGGGTCGCTCATAATATTTTTTATGACAATCATCACAAGGTTAAGGCTCAATTCATACTAACGAACTGCTCTTCCTCCAATCAAATATTCTTAAATGATTAGTATATGAGCTGTTATATACAGGTATTTCGCGTAAAACTCAATCTCATACATTGAGGAAGTAAAGTCTGGAATAAATTCTTTATTAAAAAAAAAAACTGAACTTTTTGAAAAAATGGTTCGGTCACGTCGACTTTGTTTTTTTTTTTGGTACGAATTCGTGCCAATATATCAGATTTTACAGAGTGACTCGAAAATGCTACAATTAACTTTGATTTTTTAAATAGCGACCCCGTATTTTTTCTACACTTTTAGATTCCCTGTAAAATTCTGAATATTTTTTCTGTTACATGTCTTATATATATATATATATATATATATATATATATATATATATATATATATATATATATATATATATATATATATATATGTAACTGTTTTCGATTTATCAGCAGTTATACTCGAAATTAAATACAATAATTATTTACAAGCATAGCTGATTCAATGACCTGTTCCTTTGTTCGAATCAAAAGAGTGGTAACAAACTCGTTGTTGGAAATGAGTAGAGATACCATGCCAAGAACCTATAACTTTAACAGACCCAACACCATTCATCTTAACAGGAAGGCGAGTTCTGAGAAAACATTGAGTCAGTCAGAAAACCTCGTCTCGTACACGGAGGGGTCCAAAACTGACCATGGTATAGGTGCCGGAATAGACGGGGACACACCCAGACTTATCATAAGTGAAGCATTGGGGCAGCATACCACGGTAGTTCAGACAAAAATGCATACTATTAATATCTGTCGTTGGGGAAATCTGAGGAGGAATTACAGAGGCAGAATCATTCTCGTTTTCTCCGACAGTCAGGTAGCGCTGAACGCTCTGACGTGCTATCGAATAGCATTAAAACAGACCGCCTGGAACTGCCTTCAAAACTTTATCGCTCTGACAAAACACAAGAAGATTACTCTTTCATGAATATCACGGCACAAGGGAGTCCCGGGCAATGAAAGAGCGGACCAATTTGCAAAACAAGGATCTGCTACCATATTTATTATTTTAGAATTCTATTCGTTGGTTGTAATCCTAAATAAATAATAAATAAATAAATCAACAACACCAGGCCTGCTAGAACCACATTGGGGGCCACAGGCCCTGCAAGCTATTGCTGAGCAGACCATTCGACAAACTAAGCCGCGAAATTCTGCGTCTATGCAGATAACAGATCAGACTAGTAACAGAACATATAACTAGTCACTGCAGCTTGAGGAACCATCTATATACAATGGACATCCTTAATAAAAAATCATTATATAGATTATGTGATGAAGAGGACGGCGACGGCCTCACACCTCATCTTCGAATGCGAAGCTTTAATGTACTGGAGACACTTTCAGGGATCAATCAAATCAGAAGTCATACCCAGAGAACGAAGTAGTGAACAGGCTGCTAAACCTAATCAAGGCAATCAAGACACAATAAGTCTTAAGGCTCCAGTGTAAGGCCTCCTCAACCCTGGTCTGTTACATCACATAATCAATCAATTTTTACAATCGACAGCGAGGAAGATCCTATAGAGTGACCGCCCAGCTCTCCAGACTTAAACCCTCGTGACTTTTTTGTGGGGTTACCTTGAAGATAAAATTTACCAAACTAAGACAATTGACATAGAAGACTTAAATAACCGGATTATTCAAGAAATACGATTACTTACTACAGAAATAGTCATAAATGTTCAGAACGAATTTATAAATCGCTTAGCTCCCCGTCAATCAATCAATGGGATGCATTTTGGACATTTAATAAAGTGAAAAATTAACTGTTGTTACAACTTTATTTCGAATTTTAACTGTCGATAAACCAAGAAGAGCTACATTCAGGCACAGGACATGTAATAGAATAAATGAATTTTTCAGGGAGTCTAAAAGTGTACAAAAAATGGGGGGTTATCCTGTACGATTTAATATATTAGAAAAAATTCATACAAAAAAAAAACAAAGTCGACCCGTCCGAACGATTTATCAAGAAAACTTGGCGTTTTTTAAATAATTAATCTTTTTTTCAGACCTTATGTTTTCATTGTATATGGATTATTTAAGAAAGTTTGGTGCGAAAGCGGCTCGATATTAGGAATCAATTTTTTTCCCTGGATTTTTTATTAACCCCTAAATTGATATATTTTCGCTTGTTTAATTTGCTAATATATTTCGAAGATGTGATTCAAATCAGTAAAAGAGTATATTTTGATAAAAAGTCGTATGAAATATTTTTCTAAAGCACAAAATTTAAATTTTGTTATGAAGAAGAATAAATTTATTGCAGTGTAATGTTACGTTAATAACTTTCTTCTTATTATATTCACTTTTTACTTTAATAAAAATATTTGTGCCGCAATAGTTTTAATTAACGAGGCAAATTAAAGAGAAATTGATTTTAATTAGGTTAATTTACTCATTAATTATAACAATAATATTAACAAAATTACATGTGTTTGTTATATGTTAATTAAAATTTGTTAAATTAGCGAGTGATAGCGTCATTTCACCGATTTTTATATATTCTGGCCATATTAACAATATTTAAATCATTCTATTTTTATGCGTATTAAATACGACAAAAAGATTTGCACCTATCGTCGTATAATTAACAGATAACACTAAATAGCTAACCAAACATTGAAGTACAAATGTTCCGAATTCCAAGGTTTAAGAACAAATAAATTCTAAGATCGGATGTTTCAATTTCAGAGGGCGAAGATTAAACAGATATATTAATTTCGATTTAAATGAACAAAAACCAATATATATTTTTTGATCTGTTATATGGCTCCACATGATCCATATTTTCGATTTATATAAAAATATTTGGGTCTTTTTCACTATACCATATTGGCGACAAGTAGGTACAAGAGGACCAAATACTGATTCCCGTGACTACTTCCAAATTTACTGAATGACCATTATTAAAACACAACCTAGTAGCGCTAGGATCAATACGAGATTAACCATTGCAAAGGCACACCCTGAAAACCTCAGCTTGTCAAGTCGTAATCTGCGCTTCATACAGTCGAAGGCTTTTATGGGAACACAAAATATTGCTACGGGAAATTGACAATCATCATTTAGCCAACAGAATAAACATTCTCAAGTAGACGAAGCAATCATACGCACAATATACGAACTGAATTCCAAAAACACCATGGTAATTAAAACAAATAACACTCTAACAGAGGAAATCCCACTATCCATAGGAATAAGACAGGGTGATAGCCTAAGTCCAACACTTTTCAATGTAATCATGGACGAAATCATTGATGAGGTAAAAAGCACAAATATTGAGTGCCCAATGGGACACAACATCATTCAGATTATATGTTTTGCAGACGATGTTGCCTTGACAGCAGACAGCGAGGACAACTTACAAAGAATGCTTTTCCATCTCAATCGAACAGCCAAACAGTATAATATGAAAATATCTGTGGAGAAAACCAAAGCAATGGTAATAGCAAAAGAACCGGTAAGATGCAAACCAATGGTTAATGACAAACATATCGAACAGGTTGGGAAGTTTAAATACCTGGGAGCACATATAACAAGTAACAGCGCAGTAACGGAAGAAGTACGCACACAAGCCAACAAAGCGGCCATGATATCAGGCCAACTAAAAGACATAATCTGGAACAATAAACATATGACGGTTGAGAGCAAAGCAAGGATTTACAAGATCTGTCTAAGACCGATACTGACCTACGGCGCAGAAACAAGAAATGAAAACACAAAGACAAAACAAATTATGAGAACCACACAAATGAAAACGCTGAGAATGATCACGGGAACAAGTTTAAGAGATAGAATAAGAAACGCAAAAATACGCGAGGACAGCGGAGTGGGGGATGTTGTGAAGTGGGTTCGAAACCGTCGTAGGCAGTGGAGAGATCACGTGGAACGAATGGACGATGACAGACTAGCAAAAACCGTCATGAGAGAGAAACCAAACACCAAACAGCCGCCTGGACGGCCCCCCAAAAGATGGAGAGACAGTTGGATTTCGACCTCAAACGAGGATCGATGAGGCACCTCGATGAGGCATTGTGTAGATAGCCGAACTTGGTTCTACCTAGAAGAAGAAAAAGAATAAATATTCTAGAAGGGAAAAAATTGTATCATTCCGTGCCTTTCGATGCTTGAAATCCAAACTGGGAAGAACTCGGTATTCCGTGTCGGTTCAAGAAAGGCATCGTGTAGCTTTTTACGAGTTTTTCCACCATCTTTGCAAGAATTGGAAGCCAAGAAATAGGTTTAGAATTCGTAAGTGACTCCATATTACCGTCCTTAATGGCAAAATAATTGTCCATATAAAATCTAAACTCGATGGTAGACTGTAAAAAAATTTTGCTCCTGGTTCGTTACAGCTCCCTTGATGGGACCCTTATATGGTCGAAATGCATATGAATAGAGAATCAGAAAAAGGGTAACGTATTAAACTAGGTTGTTCTCTTGTTTTTATTTGTAAGAATACTTCCCTGATTTCATTTATTTGTGTGGGCTGAAATTAACATGTGTCCGACACTGAAATTTCTTTAAGAAAATCCAAAGCATTTCTTTATGTGCCAATTTGTCACCAGAGAACCGTATCTAAAAATCAAAATTTATTTCTTTCGTGCGAAATAAAACTTTAAAAATTTTGATCCTTACCAGCAAAAAACTGAACCAAATACGATTTAAGATCACCATAATTAGTGAAAGTTTAACTACTCAAAGAGCTTTACAAACTCCGAATTAAATGATAATCAGATGGACCCAGGTCAGGGGTGTATGGGGGACGCGACATCACTTCCCAACCAAGCTCCAATAATATCCCACGAGTTACTAAAGATGAGTGAGGTTTTGCATTATTATGATGGAACACATTCCTTTGCGATTTTAAATTTTTGGACGTTTTTCTTTAATTACTTCATCCAGTAATCATTTCAATTGATCGTCCAACCTCTTGGAAGCAGCTCAAAATACACACCAAATTGACAGCACAGTCTTTTTTAAATGCAATTTAGCTTTAGATGTGATTTGTACTGATTCATCACGCTTGGAACATTAATGTTTTAGAATGATGTTACTGTAAATGACACAGTTTTCATCGCCAATGATTATTCTATTCAAAAAACAGTCAGTTTCATTGCGCGTGAGATGCATATGGCTAATATTAGGTTCGTTCCAACCATCGTCAGAAACAGTTTCTGACCATCAGGATTCTGCGCATTAACTTAAATGTGATGTAAAATAAGTTAATGCGCAAAATCCTGACGGTCAGAAACTGTTTCTGACGCGGGTTGGAACAAACCCATTGAATCGTTGTGTTACGTGAATCTGTTTCAATTCATTCGGAATCAAAATACAAACTTTCCTGATGTTTCCGGGCATTCTATTTAAAACCGAGCAACCAATCCCACTCTTTTTATTTTCGATGAAACGACAGAATTTAGCTGGAAACTAAAAATCTAAACTGTATTTACAAAACTGTAACTTTATTATTTACCAAATCCCGTTTTGATCCACTATCGAAAAACTGACCTCAGCCAACATCTACCAACTTGCACGTCCAAAATAAAAATATAAATTACGTGGTGTATTTTCATAAAGTTATAATTTACTAAAAATATAAATATTACTATACATTAAATCGTTTTAGTTAGAATGCCAAAAAATTAAAATATATTTTGAGCCAACAACGTAGCATATTAGTAATGCGGAAAGTAAACAAAAACTATCCTAAAATACTAGTCATTCAATGCGATTTTATTAATTTTTGTATAAATTAATCTATTTGGACGATAAAAGGACGATGACATGTTCAATTCTTTTACGATAGATAAGAATACAAATTAAGATAACATAAATCTAATTAAAACTGTTCCGCTTTTATAGTCTAATTTGAAAAATATAGCTTATAATAAAAGTTGATAGTTCAAAATATATACTTGCATACAATTTGAAACCTATTTATTGACTTATAAAATCATCTAGTGTTAATTAACAATTATTGTAGTAATCTTAAGTTGTATATATTTTATAACCGTTGTATTTTATTAAGACATTTCATGTAACACCGCACATTTTATAAGAAGAAATAATCTGTGGCAACACAGCAAAGAAGGAGGTGGCGGCTTCCTTAAAAAATCGATTTCAATTAAAAAAACTAAATTAATTTCTTTCACAGACGTTTCCTTTTTCTGCGAAATTAGACTTATTTGCTCGAATTATTGAAACAAACAAAATTTTTCACTTTTGAGTTTTTTTTATAGAACACAACATAGCCAGGAAATGATTTTTATGTACAGTATACATATAAATCAGAAAACAAATATACACAGCGCAAAAATGAATTAAGGAACGTCAAATATTTTGCTTGCAACAAGCAAAAATCAAATAAAAAGAAATTTGTTATTAATAAATATAATACACATTTTAGCGTTGTTCCCCAACGACAAATTGCAGCCAAACTTGACGTAGGCCAATCCGTATTTTCAAGAACGTAGGATTAAGTTTTTGGATACGGACGACGTAACAAAGAGGTCATATAGACCTCGCACTCGCATTACAATCGCTCGGCAGGACCATGTTAGTATTAGCAAGAAATGCAAATCCATATTTTACTGCTTGACAGCATGCAAATTTACAGCGCTAATATATTAACAGACTTGGTTTTAACATATACCGCTACGTCTGACGAGGCCCATAGTAGGACGAAACAGCGCTGTCGCCATCTTTCGGAACCGGAGTTTTCCCATACTTTGGAATGCTCCGCACTTTAACACGAGAATCATGTGGATTGACAAATTTCACGCCCGCTTAGCCAAGATTTTATTCTATTTTATTTTAAATTACACGAACAAAAACTTATCTATTTAGTTATTTACTTGTTTGGCTTTGAAACAGGCTAAACGGTGCTCTCATGCGGGGATCGTTTGGTGCGATGCGTGGCTTTTGCTGCTAAAATTAGCAGTAAGCCTGGTTGCCTCGTGCCGAGTAATGCGACCCCTATCCTTTGGGTAGCGCGTTTCGTGTACTCGATTTTATATATTTCTGTTTTAGTTCACCGTCGCGCCACTACATGGCGGTTTTTACAAACTTTGTTAATTTGTGTGGTTCTTGTGTTATCAAATGAACCATCGAGATGTCGCCTTTGTCGTCTTGTTTGCTGTTTTTGATTTTAAATTGTTTTATAGGATGCAAAGGCGAGATGATGGTTTGTACCGAATGCGGTGGCCTAACGAGTCACGTATTAGGACAGCGCTGTCGTCATCTTTCGTACTCGGAGTTTTCCATACTTTGGAATGCTCCGCACTTTTTAACACAAGAATTATGTGGATTGACACTTCCGCTTAGCCAAGATTTTATTCTATTATATATATATATATATATATATATATATATATATATATATATATATATATATATATATATATATATATATTGCAAAAATTAACTACTAGCGCCATCTTTTTAATGAAATTTTGGCAACTAGTTACTACAACCTTCCTCTCCCCTCATACAAAGTTTCAAGTCCGTCGGATCACATGCAGCTGTTCAATAGCAGTTCACATGGTAGCGGTCATAACATAACCACGTGTTGCGATTAAATTTTGCTATAAAGCTGGTAAAAGTGCGACAAAACGTTCGTCTCGTGCTATTATTTTTCGACCAAAAAAATTGTGTTTTTTTTTTACCCCAAAGTCATCGTCCACAAAGAATTTGTTCCTCAAAGCACTACTGTGAATGCTTCATTCTACCAACCAGTACTGGATCGCTTCCAAATGAAACTGCACGCGTTAGACTCGAGTTGTGGACAGATCGTTCTTATTTCCTCTTGCACGGTAACAAACCAGCGCATACCGCCGCGATTAACACTCAATTTTTGGCCAAAAATGGTTCCTGCATTCAGCTATCCACCATAATCGCTTTATTTGAATCCCCCTGACTACTTCCTGTTCACCAAATTAAAGATGGACTTGAAAGGGAACCATTTTGCGCCGATACATGAGATACAAGAAGCCGTGACAACAAAGTTAAACAGTATTTACAAAGAGGAGTTTTGAAAGGCATAAAAAGGCTGAAAGGTTGTCAGCATGTGTATTTCTTCTAATGTAGATCTTTTTGAATAAAATATTTTTTGAAAAAGTTTTAAAACTTATGGAACTCACTGTGTACGTATATCGTTCAGTATTAATCCTAGATTCGTTTCATTTTTTATACAAACTGCTGGTTTCAAATCAACCAAGGAAATTTAATGGGCTGCGTGCTTCATACGCGGTAATAGATCATCCTATTGTTGGCGTTGGCTCCGCCCCTTTTTGAGACCCGTTGGTGGTGTCAGTCTAGGCTCCGACGGCGTACCGTTACCATAATCTCGCCTGAAGAGAGTTTTCCAGGTGGAAGAAAGATTATGTACATCGTCTCTCTTATTCAGAGTGCCATTCTTTTCAAGTTCAATTAACTCGCGAATCAATCTTACCGTGTAATGTTCCACGTTAGCAATATGCTGGCAGTTGTCAAAATCAATTTTGTGACCTGCCTCATTGATATTCTTCTGTTGATCTGACCTACGCATGTTTTACTGCAGCAGCCGCATGCGATCTTATATACGCCTTAATTTTCTAGATCGTTTTTGTTCTTCGAGTTTCTTCTTATGTGAGCAATCTGCCAATTCTATCTGTTGTACCTTTTACGTATGGAGGTATGACGATTTGTCTATTCTCGGTAGGTGCTTTTGTTTCTTGTGTGGATTTTTGTTGTAATTTTATTGCTTGATTTATGGTTGGTGGCTTGTAGCCATTTTCTTTAAGAGCTTTTTTTATGGGTGACAGTTCTTTTTCTTTTCCTTAGTTGTCGGTTAGACGAAAGGATCTTGATATAAGGATGTTGGCTACGCCCTGTATTTGTGAGAATCACCATTGATGTATCTGTCTGTGTTTGATTTTCGTTATACTGTATGTTGCAAGAGTCCTAGAGTCACTAGGACAACTAGAAACGGGAGCTGATTATTTTCCGCAAATTCCATTGCGAATCGTACCTTTGTGTAGATAGAATTAAGAAAATCAAGGTAGCAGTTGAGTTGTTTACCATGGGGTAATATCACAAATACATCATCCACGTAGTGATACCAGAATTTGGGTTTGGGGAAGGATTCAAGAGCTTTTGTTTCGAAACAGGCCATGAACTGATTTGCAATAGCTGGAAATGACGGCAGCGCCATTCATCTGTCTGTATACCTGACCGTTAAACAAGAAATATGCGGTCTGGTGAAATCAATGACATGGGTTGGAAGATCCTCTGGTCCAGTGCTTCACTACCGTTACGCTTGGATACAGGAATTTTACGTTGAAGCTTGCAATGATCTCATCATTGTCAAGTCTTACAAGGAGCAAAAAAGATCTATTCAGAGTTTTTCACCTAAGATGTAGTCTTCTCTACACCTGGTTGCACGAAGTCAGCAAGGTATTTCTCTGATTTTAGAGTCGGAGGGTTTTAAGCGCTGACGATGGGTCTTAGAGAGGCAGTTTGTCTATGAACCATTGGAAGTCTGCAGAGTCTTAGGCACCTGCTGGATTTTTCCCATGGTATCTATCGTTTGACATCTGAGTCTATTGGTGAGTTCATGACTTTGATATTGGTTTGTTGAGAAAATATCATGGGATTCTTTGGCACAGTGTTATAAGTCTTTTAAAATATTTCATTTTTGTAGTATAGTCTCCAGTATCAATGATGACGGATGTATTGCCTTTATCTGCTGGTAATATTATAATGGTATTACTTTTATTCAGAGGCCTTTTTAAAGCTGTAAGGTCTACTTTGCTGCGATTTTTGACACATCCTGCAGAATTTGTTATTCAGCCTTACTGTTATTGTGATTTCAGTTCGCCAACAGGAGAGAGTTTATATATATATATATATATATATATATATATATATATATATATATATATATATATATATATATATATCACTTGTGGGATGATAGGAAACGCATTCAAATGAAAAAATGACAAAACCAACAACTAGTAGATAGTTTAGAATCCGAGATTTAATCAACGGTATGCTACACCTTCGTCCGCAGATTGAGAAAAATATATTTACAACCACTCTATAGTTAGATTTTTTAAAAGCAGTCCCTAACTCAGTGTGCGGAGTATATAAAATAAATTCTACATTCCAAGGTTTACAAATGACACTTTTTGTAAGCGGATGTTTATTATTTTTGGAATTACAAACATATGATAAAATCGCTCTATCGTTCTGAATTAGGTATTCGACAATTGTTAATTTTTATAGTTTGTGAAGCAGTACAAATTAGGCTAATGGTGCTTATATGTTGGCCAAATAACTTGGATTTTTTTGAAAATTATTTAATGAATCAACGCTGAAATGAAAAGAAATAATAATTCACATTATTAAAGTGAAAAAAATTTTTCGAACCGCCAGCACTATATAGTGCTGCTAGTAGTTTTCTGAACACTATTCTGTCAGTATGGTATTTGACACCTTCGACCGAGTACTAGAAAGGCCATATCATGGACAAATTAGTGTTAATTAGCGCCGATTTTCTTGGAAACTGTTCATTTTTACTTATTTTTATAAATACATAGAAAATAAGAAAATACCGAATGGATTAACAACGATGGAGTGAAAAATAATCAAATAAAAAAGTTTCAGTACTAGCAATACAAGATTAAACTGTATTCCAGGAACGTACTGCCAAATTGCTATTTTTTTTTGTGTATTTAGTAAAGTGCGGAAAGATTCTTACCTGGAAACTCACATCAAATCAATATTTGTCAACCTTACTTCGTTGTCTTACTATTTAAATGTTAAGACTACAGAAAAAAAAATATTATTCTTTATTCTATTTTACGAGTAGTTTAAAGGGGAACTATCGATTAAAAATGTATTAATACAAATCCAGGTGACGTAAAATCTCATTTACAAGTAATTGTAATGCATCGCCTAACGCCGATCCTCTTTAAAATTTCGTCAGCTAATTGCGTAGCATTTGGTGAATAAAATGTGTCGGGAAGAATCAATATCTATTGAAAATTATGTAACACCCCATTTGGAAACTATTCTAATTACCCATTTGAAATTCTGGAATTCGATTGTCAACATATAAAATAGTTATTATTCGTGTGAAATTAACTTCTGTGGCTCGTAACTCTGTAACCAATTGTGAGTTTCAAAACTTAACAAGTCAGTGAAAGTCTAACCAATGTAAATGTTTCAGTATATCTTGGCCGAATAATTTAAATTTGTGATAGTATGTTAGTATATTTAAAGCCTTTTCTTACCCTGAATATAGAGCTAGAAATCCTTCTTGCTTAATAATTTTTAGCCCACAATCTACCATTCCACTATACTTCAACTTGGCATGATTCTTATCTAATTTCTGACCCTGAATTTGTAATCTGGTTTTTGTTGTGTCAATAGGAAAAGTGCCTGCAATAAAAATACATACGTAAATATAGCACTGCTACGAATTAACTAAAAAATGTCAGACTTATTGAATAAAAAAAAAATAAAATAAAATTTAAATGAAAAATTAAAAATTTCAATTCCTAGTATGACCAAATTAAAACTAACTTTTGGTTAAATAAAAAGTAAAGGGATACTAGCTTTTTTAAATAGAACATGTGAAACAGGGAATCTTCAAATTATTTTGCTCCACCAGGAACCAAACAGTGAGTGGTCATAAACCGTAATATATGTCATCAGTTGGGGCTTATTTACTAATTGATCTGATTTGAAAAAGAACCATATCTCAGAAAGCGTTCACCGTAGAGATTTTAAATATAAAACTTGAAAATAAAAATAGTCAAAACAAATGGCTAAAAATTATTTCAAGGTTTAACGCTAGAAATTGATAAATGAAAAGTTAAAAAGGTAATTTTCTCTTAAATACGAGGTGTGGTTATAGAATAAGGTGGCTACAGAAGAATTATGCGTGCGTCAGGTGTAATAATACAGCAACGAATTGTGAAATTTCACATGACAATATTACTACCTTGACGTTCTTGTGAGAGAATAAGAAAAAAAAGATCCGAATTGTGGGAAAATAAGTCATGGGTTCACAATCAAGACAACGCGCCGGTTCATTCTGTATAATGTGTCAGGACGTTTCTAGCCAGCAGAGTCAAACCATCTGCCTCATTTGCCTGACTTTGCACTATGTGATTTTTATCCCCAAGGTTAAATCTGCATGAAAAGGAACAAGATTTCAGTCCGCTTAAGCTGTGAAAGGAATGGAGGCATGCGTCATGGAGGAGCTCACAAAAGAAGACTTTCAGCATTGTTTCGAACAATGGAAAAATCGCATGGCGCGTGGTAAAGATTGAGGAAAGGTGTATATTGAAAGTGATAACTAAATATACATACATTTAAAATAAAATGTTTTACAGCGATAGTTTCGTTATTTTATAGCCATAGCTTGTACACCTGATATAACCATGAGGGAATTTTGTGTCACTAATTACTCTGGTTTGATAAGATACTCAATAAGTCATTATGGTTTTGTGACAGTTGTTTAAAGTTGTATATAAAGGGTGTCTCAGAATGTTTTTGGTTTTTGTTTTGACTGTTACGCGCCAAATAATGATAGCGGGAGGAGGGAAGTGGCGTCAAACGTTTGCTTTTCAAGTTTAGTAGCGATGGAACGTTTCACGGGACCACAGCGCCCATTTTGCATTCGAGCGTTTTTTAAAAACAACGATTCCTACTATGTATTTCAATTTAACAACAATGATAAATGTGTCAAGTGCGAATTTGATCAAGCATTGGGTGTGCCACTTTGAAGGGACTGAAAACATAATGCCGGATAAATCATCTAGACGTAAAAGGATATCAAGAACAAACAGAAATGTTGGCCACGTTCACCAGTGTGTTAGACACGATCCAGCATCTCCAAATTTGCAGACCCACGATCCACAGCATATTCGCAAAGATTTACATTTTCACCCTTACAAAATTATTTTTGTGCAGGAAATGGAGTCCGATGATCCAGGTAAACGACTTGAATTCTGCAGGACAATGAAAACCCGTTTTAGGAGATTCAATAACATATGGTTCCCTGATAAATCAAATTTTCACATTAACGGCATTGTAAACACACAAAATTACAGATATTGGGCTCCTGACACTCCGCTGGAAGTACCTAAGGTTGTCGTTTGGGCTGCTATATTAAGTCTAGGAATAATCGGTACCTATTTTTCTAACGACTCAGACTTTTAATTCCGGTCGTTATTGCCATATGATCTGGACTTTTTTGGCTCCAGAAATACAAAACCATACTGGCTACAGCCGGAAAACATTTTTCCAACAGGATGGAGCAACTTTCCACGTCACGAATCATTCTTTGGCAGCTCTTCATGATTTATTCCCTGAGAGAATGATAAGGACATCAACTGGCCACCGCGAAGTCGAGATTTAATACCTGCTGATTTTTTTCTATGGGCTTATTTAAAAAGTAAGGTTTTCAATCCATTACCATCCAACTTAAAAGTTTTAAAGCAAAGAATCACATACGACACCCACGCGATTCCAAGAGCGATGCTCCAGCGAGTAATTGAAAGTTTCAGTTCGAAGCTAAACGACTGTGAAGAAGCGGAAGGTGCACATTTAAGGACAGTTGTTTTTCATAAGTGAAAATTCAAAACCTACTCTATAATTTACCAGCAATTAAACAAGTATCGTAGCAGCCGGCCACTCCAAGAATATCTGACCGCTATATTCCTTCGCTTTAATGCTTCAAATACCGATATGCAGAATAGTAAAGCATGTGAATCCACCGCCAATGCCAGAACAAAACACCTGTCTTTTAATGGTCTAAGTCCGAATAATAAATTGTAAAACTGAGCACGGCAATTATTAAAACAGTATCCCTGGTGTGAGGACCAATGCAGTTTTGGGCTTTAACTATTGAGTGCTGGTTCAAATACAAATTCACGAAATAAAACCACTAAGAGCGTCGGGTTCTACAAGATTATCAGGCATACAGCTTTCTATATAAGTTGCGATTTCATACAAAGCGGTAGCCTTGGCGGGGTGGTATCGTAACAGCAGGCCACTCAAGGAATATCTGACCGCTATATTCCGCCGCTTTAATGGTTCAAATACCGAACCAGAATAGTAAAGCATATTAAAGGTATCTGGGGAAGGCATTGGCGGACCCACTGACTTCAAAAAGATTTTTTAAAATAAGTTTTCCTTCAAAAAAATTTCATAGTGAAATCTCTTTAGAAACATATTAAAGGTATCTGGGGAAGGCATTGGCGGACCCACTGACTTCAAAAAGATTTTTTAAAATAAGTTTTCCTTCAAAAAAATTTCATAGTGAAATCTCTTTAGAAACAAATTGCCCATTACCTCTTTTGTGCCCTCCAGGCAAAATAATAATAAAATACGATTGAAGGTCACTTCCAAAAATCTGCAACTAAAAAAAATACAAAGTAGACAGTACTACCGGCCCAAACAGCAGCCCCAGCTTCTGTTGCTCCTTTTGATGACTAGGCAGCTGCTGTCAACGTCTCCAAAAACATAAAATACATATACTACTTTTAATAATAAAAGCATTTTTAATGTAATGTAATGTAATGGACCCACTGACGAGTCCACCGCCAGTGTAAGGACGAAACACCAAATTTTTAGTGGTCCAAAAATAGATTGTAAAGGCTGAGTTGGGACAGTCAAATTTACAACACAAGTCTAAATTAATTCTGTTTTATTTTTTAACAATAAAAACAAAAAACATTCTGAGACAGTTTTATTAAAAATATAACTAAATAACAAAAACAAGAAAGGAAATTGTGAAGAATTTCCTAAGCATATAAAAAATATATTGCGAAATAGTTTAAATAAACGTATTTTCATAAAACATTCCCTTTTACTGTCCTTGAGGACTGTACCCTTTAAAGACAAACCTAACAATAATTTCCAACTTTTTTTCTTCACCATTCTTATTAATCGATGTTGTGTTTTACAGCTCTAAAATAACTAGTTCCGGAGATACGATCAAATTTTTGGTAATTTCATACCAAAAGGTTTAGTTATTGGAGTAAGGAGAGATTAGGAACATTTTCAAATTATGATTTTTCAATTTTCGTGCGAATATTTCTCAACAAACTCTCTAGCAACTTTGTTCAGGTTAGTTCAGCTTCAAATTGTGTTTAACTGCTATTAAATACATTTCTGAATATAGCGAAAGAAATAGAAAGATAAGCTATATATCTAAAAATGATTAAAACTGCCAAGCTAACTTCGCACCTTGATACCGTATTTTCGACTCATCTTGTATCCCCATAACCAACTTTTACAAGATGACGATGAAATTAGTCATACCAATCTTTATGCGGTTCTGGGTATCAACATGCGTGAAATAAGAAAATGAGTACCAGAAATTACACGAATTTAAATGTCAGTGAACTCGTATCCTTTCGATACTGGCTAGAACAATTTGAAACGGCAAAGTGCAAATAATGAAGATAAATTAGCTAAAATAATGAAAATATATTTAACTTTTCCTAGTTAAGTGTTTAAATACGATAAATTTCTCAATTACAGATGCCAAAAGTAAGGCATTTCTATAGATAAAAATATGAACTGCTTATTATTATATCTTCTTCTAGCAACATTGACCATGTTTTTAATCAGTTTTTTACATACATATCTCGTTTGTCCAACATTTGCATACTCTAAAGCAGCGTTCGATTAACATTTAAAGCTCAAAAAAGGTTTTATTGACAAATTTTCCATTTAATGATTCCAGTTAGGAAAAGTACTAAATATTTATGTAACTAATTTCACAACGTCGATGTCGATCGTTTGTTTTTACCCCCAGCGGAGACTACAGACGTACTGGCTAGGGTTATCAAAACATGACCCCTACAACTTAATGTTACTGATTGCAAAAATAATCGTATTTATTTGTGTCAGTAATGGAATCCTTACATTTTAACTGCAATCTTATACATACAGTGATGGCCCACTAATTAGAAATATTTATGATAAAAAAAATATTTTAGTACAGTTTATAAAACATAAATTTTACTTGTTCAACAAACTTATTTTAGGGCCATCTCGAGGTTAATATATATATATATATATATATATATATATATATATATATATATATATATATATATATATATATATATATATATATATATACGCGAAAGAATACTCGGAATATCATACCATAAGTCTAATCAACCATACGCTTAAAATAATCCACAACAGAATATCTAAAAACTAAATGAGGATACTGGAGAAACACAATTTGGGCTCCACAATGGCATAGGAACTTGAGAGGCCTTATTTGATCTTAATGTATTGATTGAAAGATGTCGCTATGTTAACGGTAATCTGTATTTCTGTTTCATTGATTACAAAAAGGCCTTCGACAATGTACGCCCTACAAAATTCTTATCAATTCTCAGAATCAAAGGCATTGAAGAACATACTATAAATTTAATTCTTTATTACAAAAAAAATCGCATGGAAGGAGAATAATCGAAAGAGATCGATATTTGTAAAAGCGTAGGAAGACAGGAATGTAGGTATGTATGTTGTCTCCAGTATTTTTCAATATCTACTCTGAAAAAATATTTCAAGGTCTTTAACTATTACGTCAGTTATTTGGCTGTATCGACAAGACAATGATCCCCGTCATACAGCTCATTCAGTGAAATTTTCGTAACCTGGCGTCATGTCGCCCCTGACCTAAGCCCCATAGAAAACCTGTGACACCTGAAAAGGAGAGTAAAAGACAGAAA
Organism: Diaprepes abbreviatus; assembly: GCA_034092305.1. Taxonomy (NCBI): domain Eukaryota; kingdom Metazoa; phylum Arthropoda; class Insecta; order Coleoptera; family Curculionidae; genus Diaprepes; species Diaprepes abbreviatus. The sequence goes on from JASJET010000087.1 coordinate 1,836,625, forward strand.
AAACTACAATTTCAATGAACTATATATACCAAAATAAATCGCACTCTATACCCTTGGGGTGATGTCAACATTTTGTCGAATAAATACGTAGAAGATACAGGATTGATATTCAGAACAAAGTATATCCAACGAAATCTTAGACTTTGTATTATATATTAACTAATATATTTAAATTTGAAAAGTCTTCTTCCATTATAGTTTTTTTTTGTCGAAATTAGTGTTTCTAATTGGTTATCCAGTAAAATATAGAATCGTTTAGAAAAATTGGCCTTAGTTTGAAATGCGTTATTTTAAAAAATTAATTCACGATTTCTTTAAAAAGTCATTTACTAAATAGGAAGTAATATACTTTAACTACTTAGCATTACCATATCAAAAAATGTAATATTTTAGTTAAAATTTTTTTTTTAATAATATTGAATCATTTGTTGCTATCATGATTTTTGAAAAATATCAAAAAATATGTAGAAACATATGTATATTATTAACACTGCGTTTATATTTAGTTGCTTATTCCTTTTATTTTGCGCCGAAATATTTGTCAAAACATCCTATAATAAAAAAACCCGTTTTTAAAATGTAAAAGATAGCTTATACTATTATCCAACAATTTGTTCGGTTCTCATAATTAATATATTAACTGATGTCCTTGTGCATACGAGGGGCACTAGAAAAGTTTTCTCACCAATGAAACAAATAACTTACGATTTTATTTTTCAATATAATCTCCCTTAACTTCAACATACTTGCGCCACCTGACGTGATGATTCCTGTTGGCCCTCAAAATAGGCATCAATATTCTCTTTGAACTGATCACTGTGCAAGATAACGTCCTCTGAGCTGCATTTTCCAATTTCTTGATAAAATAAAGTGAAACGGGGCCAAAACTAGACTATACAGCAGGTGTTCAAAGCTCAAAGAAGTTGCACTTGCGGAGAATGGGTTGAACTTTGGCAGTTTTGTGAACTCGCACATTGTCTTGAACAAGAACATTCTGTGACAGAAATGATGACCTTTTTTGATTGGTAGCTGTATGCAATTTTGTTAATGTATCATCACCCTTCGGCATGTCTTTAACAAGAATCACTTCTGCTGACCTGCATAGAAAAATTCCAAACGAATGTGAGAAATATATATACAGTTTTGTTCTGAACTTTACGATCTTGAAACCTCACCCTATTCAATCTATTTTGACCCAACATTTTACTTTAAAATAGGATGGAGTCTAGTCTTCATATACGACAATCATTCATTAGTGAATATTTTAGTTAGAACATTATTTTGTTCCTTTGTAAGGAATTTGATGACAATTCCAATTTCCCAAAACTCCTTTTTTGTTGCAAACCATAAAATAATGATCGAATGGAAATCAAATTTGACACTATTCAACGTTACTATGCAATACACAGCCAGTATCCCTCGTAGTTTTCATCATATATTTTTACGTTACCAAATGTGTTAGCCATAAAAATGATATACGAATTAAGTACAAAACTTGTAAACGTATTCTGTATCAACTTTTAAACAGCTGGAAACTTATAGTGCAATAAGAATGAGTTAAAATTGATAGGCATGTCAGTTATTTGTAACATTAACTTGTCACTAGAATCATAACATATTAGTTACCTGGCAAGCCACTATTTATTACAGTGGGAGAAAATGTTAAAATTAGAAAGAATATCGCCACATCTTAACCAGATATAACAAAAGGGGTTGCCGCCAAAACCAAATTTCTAACAGATTTTTATTGAATTGAAACTAACTTTATTGTTCATGTTTTATCATATCTCTCTCTCTTTTTAAATTCCCTTAAAGTAAGCATTTGAATATTTTCAGAAATTATGAGAAGAAAAAAAGGGATGTGACGGTCCATATTAACAAATGATTAACCTCTGTTTAACTGTAATTGATAAGATAACGTTCTCAGGGGTCCATCTTCGATTTGCCTCATTCTGTAACATGTCCGATTATACTAAAAAATATTCAATACATATTTTTTGCACCTTGAATGAATGCACGAATGAAACAAAGGGTGGTGATACTAGATAATCGATGCCTACATCGATTCATTTACATCCCATCATAGCTGCAGGTCATTAGAGGGCGATCGTCTTTGCGAATCCAAGCAGCCTCGTTAGTTGAACTTGCCTAACTGCTTCCAGTAACAAAATTGTATCTCCAAAATATCTCTGTATCAGTCCGTTGAGTGCTGGACACTCTCTGAGGAAATGGTGAACAATTTCATCCTCCTCCAAATACCATCTGCACGTCGGGTTGTCTTCGACACCAATCTTATGAAGGTGACAATGTCCTGTCAATAATCCCACCACAATTCGCAGCTCTTTCCTTACTAAGGAGAGAAGCGCCTTAGTACGCCGTGTGCTAGGTCCAGATATATGTTCCTTAACACACTTTCTTCCAGGAGCTGCCCTACACGATTCACTAAATTTGCTTTCCAGCAACGATGTTGATTTCCTTTTGCCAATGGCAATTGGGACAGGTAGAATTGGTTGGGGTCCATATAGTTCAGTTGCCGAACCCAACTTTGCCAGATGGTCTAGTTTCTCATTTCCGCATATGCCCGGGTGGCCCGGGACCAACACGAGTCTGATGGTGCAACCGTTCCTTGTCATACCATTCAGTACATCCTTGCACTCAGACACCAGTCACGAAGTTACGACACTCGACTTCAGTGACATTATCGCAGCCTTACTGTCCGAGCATATATTTATTACCCTATTCCTGTCTATATCACTCGCACAGAGATGGGTACACTGCACAATAGCATAAATTTCCGCTGTAGAGATCGTCGCACGTTGTCCGAGAGAGTTGTACTCTCTGCTCCTGTCGAACACTCCGGTTCCAGCTCTTCCATCTTGTCGAGATCCATCAGTATACCATCAGGATCCATCTCTCGGAAAATTTTGCTCGCCCTTCTAATCCTCTGTATTTGGCAGAAATATCTCCAGAGAGAGGTTGGGTTTTAACAGTGGCGTCATGTAATCTGTCTGCATGGGCAATGATGGACACCAATCCACCGCGCTTTCCCAGACACATGAGTAGCCGCTCGTTTCAATTCCAAGATGCCCTAGGCAACTGAGACGATAAACAATCTTCAGGGCCTGGTTTTCTATGTATAAGTAAAGAAGAGGCATGTTCGCCAGGACTTCAACAGTTTTAGTGGGAGCAGTCCTCGTTGAACTCAATATTCCCACACAAGACATTCTTCGAAATTTGTCAAATTGAAGGCTGTGTTTGCGCTTTGTTGTACCACGCCACCATACAATAGCGGCGTTCGTCATCATGGGGCGGATGACCATAGTATACATTTAAAATAGCACTCTAGGTATTAACCCCCATGTGCAACCAAAGACTTGTTTACAAGCCCAGAAAGCACATATAGCCTTCTTGGTTCGAGCATCAATATGATCATTACAGCTCAGTTGTGAGTCCAGAATTACTCCCAGGTATTTAACTGCCCCCTTGTATTAAAGAGTCCTCCTCCCTGCCAATGTAATTGTGGGAAGTTTCCTCACTTTTCTCATTTTGTAGAGTATCACCTCGGCCTTGTCCGGGTTTATTCCCAGCTCCTCCCTGTGGCATCATCGTTTCGCGATCCGGAGGGCCCGCATCATTGGCCTCTCTAGATCGCGGACATCGCGACCAGGGCACAAAATGACCAAATCATCGGCATAGGCCCGTGTTTACAATCCAGCATCATTCAGTTCACTCAGCAGATTATCCACCACAAGGCTCCACAGTTCCAACAACCAAATTCTTATACTAAGATGGATTCAGCTTTTTGTCTCTTAACTTAAAGAAATGCAACACTTAAAAAAAAAATAAGTGTAACACCTATTATTTTTACTTTTCGTCAGTGGCGTACCATATATCTTAAGGTATTTCTAATTTTACAATTTTTTCTAGTGTAATAGCGGATCGCGAGGCAAACAAGATCCCGAATTTTAGACCTTTCAACTTCAAAGGCACTGCGAAATCTGTCGCATCAGCAAGATGATAAAATCTGTGATATAGTTTACATAGAATAACGTAACTGGTTTGAATCAAACACAAACCCAAGCAGAATATAATAAACTAGGTTTGCGCAGTCCGAGCAAGCAAACGGTCCTCCGAGCCAGTAAACGGTTCACGTTCTATAATTCATCACAAGTAACAAATTTATTGTATACCCTTAGGGTTTGGCCAGTACCGCATTTACTTTTTCCTTCTAGTTTCGCCAATAAAATAAATTTCTCTATTCGCCTATATAAAGTTGCGTTTAATCTTGTCAAATATAGTAGCAACTTTAATATAAAACTAATTGTCGATTGTTACAATAATGACTAATTACTACGATGTTATTAAAACCAATAAAAAAATATCAATATTTACTTATTCATTAGTTAGTAGCATCATAATGATACTGACTGAACAAATATTATTTAAGGAAAATAAGGGGTCAGACTTTTATGTAAAAATTATCTCTTGGAAATATTCTAAAAACAACAGATAATAAAGTTAATTTAGATATTATACTTTTAAAATGCATAATTTGCTTTCAATAAAAATGGAAAATGATTCAATGACGTAGCAGATCAACAATCGAATGGATTTAAAATGTATTCTAGAAAACAGCAAAACCGGCCAAATAACCAAAAACAACCTTTATTTTAATATTTTAATAAAACCGTTTTTTGAATGCTATAACTTATCAGATTGGCAGAATTAATATTTTGTGGTGCTAATTTTGAAGTTGTGTAAAAATACCGCATAACTAAAAAAAAATATAAAAATGTTAATTGGCTGTTTAACAAACTTTAAGAAGTAAAACTTCGATTGATTCATATAAATATCCTTAACGGCTCTGTTTTCGAAATACAGGACATTGAAGTTTTTAAGTAACTAAAAATAATTTATTTGTATTTTTATAATCATAATAAAGACAAAATTGAAACTTGGCACAATTGCACCGATACTTAAAGACTAGAGAAGCATAGATATGGATAAGACCTCAGAATTTTTCGAGAAAAAAATGGCACGTCATGGATCTTTTCGCAATTTTATCACTTTGATAATTAAAACAAGCAAAAAAACGCTTTAATTACTTTCGTTTTAATTACCAAATTTATGAAAATGAAAGAAAAAAATCAGTGCTTCCCATTTTTTCTTGAATAATCCTGAGGAGATTACCCATATCTACACCAATGTCATTTAATCATTGATTATCGATTAAGGTGTACTGTAAGATGCAAAAATCTTAAAATTTCCATTGTAAAGCCTCCGTTTAAGGGAGGTTTTACAATGATCTGGCTAATTACAGACCCATCTCACTTTTGCCATGTTTGTTTAAGATCATTAAGATGCTAGTTAAGGAAAGAACGATGACTTTTCTAACTAAACACAACACTTCAAGTAAATGTCAGTTTGATTTTCGAGAGGAAACAAGCATGAATGACGCAATGTTTTCCTTCCTGAAGGACCTTTACTTGAGCCTAAATGAGACGGATGTTGCCGCTGTCGTGTTTTGCAATTTCTCCAAAGCGTTTGATTGCGTAAATCATGGGGTAAGCTCTTCAACTATGAATTCAGTGTCGGGTAGAAGGCAAATTGTTGAGTCGATGACATGGTTCTATGCTTAGCCCTATTCTATTTCTTCTTTATATAAATACCTCGCATCGCTTGACATAAGAGGTCGTTTCACGATTTTTGCTGATGATACAACCATTCTATGGTTTCATAAAGAGCAAGAATCGCTGATGAGGATTGTGTTGGAGGATTTATTAAAAACTAAACAACGGTGTGATGCTAATCTTTTATCTCTAAATGTAAATAAAACTAATTTGTTGGGCTTTAAGTTTGTTTGCTTGGACTAAATGATTATTCGGGATCAGCAATTAGAGACAAATAACTGAAACAGATTTCTGGTGGATTGAAGTTTCATAACCACATTTCGGCCATGAAACAGTAACTGGCTAGGGGGTGTTACACTGTTAGGGTTGTAGCAAATGAATTGGGACCAAAGGCTACAAGATTGGTATATTTTTCTCTTCTTGAAAGCCACTCGCACTACGGAGTTGCATTTTGCCAATATATCTTTAATTCCGTTTTCATTTTACAAAAAAAGAGCAATTAGGTGCATTTGCTGTAAAACCCTTAGAGAGTCTTGTAGGCCCTTACTTCAGGACTTAAAAATATTGACATTAAGCTGTTTGTTTATATTAGAAATAACTTGCTTAATATATAAAAAAAATCGGAAAGCATCTTAATGGCATTTGTTCTAATAAACCCTATAACAAGCAAAATTTTAACTTTCCGATGCCTATTTTGAGGGCGGAATTATCTAGGAACTACCTAATTTATTTAAGGATTAGGATTTTTAACCATCTCCCACATAGTATTAAAACTGAGCAAATACTTATATGTTTCAAAAGGTCTGTTACATCACTCCTTAAAAGTAGGGCCTTTCTCACTTGACAAAATATTTTGTGTGCGGCTGGAAGTAGACTTGTTTTGTCTTATTTATCCTTGGTGACACTGACTTTGGACTTTTAGGTTTTTAGGTAATTGTGATGGTTTATTTGTCTATTTATTTATAAATTTATTTCTTTTTTATACCATATTTTAAATTTTAATTTGCTTTGTCCACAAATACTTCATATTTATGACAATAAATCATGTTTTGAATTTGAATTTTATATCTATTACAATTTAAAAAATACAAATGACTTAAAAATTTCAACACTCACTATTTTGAAATTAGGGCTGTTGCAGACCCATATTTATTTGAATGTTTTGTCATAGAACTACTCAAAGATTTATTCCTTAAAAGCTTTTCTAGATACTTAATAGACATCTATCCTGTATATATAATGCGAATGTAAATCATCCCCCAACCCAGCCAAATTGAATCAGACAAGAGAGCGGAATTGGGTAAAATCTAGGTCAAATGATATTCTTTATTTATACTACTTCCTGACATCAGAGGCGACAGGGTATTATCAACTAAAGAATTACAAAAATACAAAAGAAGGTTCACGAATCCCATGTGAAAAATAATTTAATTATTAGACGTCAACATTCATATTGATTGGAACTTTGATTGTGGAGTAACAAAAGATTTTTTTTGCAAATACAACTTTATGGAATATACAGTGCCTTCATTTCAAAACGAACCATCCTTAATAACTTTGTTAAATAGAAAAATTTTAAAAAAAGAAAAAACACGTCAATTTAGATATACAGGGGGAAGTTTAATTTTGCATTTGTTAAAAGTCTGTCAATCACCTCCTCACCTCCAGCTAACCTCACTTTGATATGTCAAATGGGAACCCCCACCTTGTGACACATCATTGTAAGCAGCATAAAATTGTCTATCCAACCGTATAAAAAAAATTAAATCGGTTGACGTACAAGCGAACAGTGTGCAAAAATGTCTTGTAATAATGCATAATATATCGGCCTCGAACTTTAGTATGTCAAATGATTACCCTATAGTGTGATACATCATTTTAAAGGGCATACTATCTCCTATTTAGCCAATAAAAAAAAACAAAATCTGTTGATGTACAAGCGAATAGTAAGAAAAGATGTGTGGTAATAATAGACACCTTATCACATTAAACTTTATTATGTCAAATGGCTACTTCATAGAGTAAAATATTATTTTAAATTTAAAATAAATATTTTTTTAAAATAATAAACAGTTAAAATATTTGCGAGAAAAAAACTAAGCCTGTTTTAAAATTCATCGCAAAATTCATTGCAGTCTAATCAATCTAGTGTATTTATTTCAATGATATTTTTTGCGGTACCTGATAGGTACAAGAAATCACTGCAATAAATAAAATTTTTAAGATCTTTAAACACCAGTTGTTTATTATTGTTAAAATTGTCATTGTGACGCCTAGTTGAAACGTGAATATAAATGGTGTATACGCTAGCCGAAAGAATAGAAATAATTTTTCTCTATGGAGCTGAAGATCGGTGCGCTCATAGAACCGCCAGAGCATTTAACGAGAGGCATCAAGACAAAAACGTGGGCCATAAATATGTACTCGAATTGGTACGAAAGTTTGAAGAAACGGGATCCGTTTGTAATAAAAAATCTATTGAGAAAAGGGTTGTAGATGAAGCATGCCAAATCGAGGTACTAGGACAGTTTGCAATAGATCCAACTTTATCCATCTCAAAGGTCGCAGATTTAACCAACATTTCTGCTGGCTCTGTGCATAAAGTTTTAAAACAAAATAAGTTTTTTCCCTACAAAATTCAAATTCTTCAAGAACTCGGAGAAGACGATTTTGATAGGAGAATTCAATTTTGCGAATTAATGTGCCAACGAATTGACGAGGACCCCCATTTACCTAAGAATATCTGCTTTAGTGATGAATCAACTTTTTTTCTAAATGGACTGGTTAACAGACATAACTGCAGATACTGGGATAATGAAAATCCGCACCTTTTCCGAGAAGGGCATACTCAATATCCCGAAAAAATTAACGTGTGGGCAGGAATTTATGGCAATGAAATCATCGGGCCATTTTTTTTGGAAGATAATTTAACTGGGCAAATTTATTTAAACCTTTTAGAAAACACAATATACCCTGCCATTGTGCAATCTTTAGAAAATCAAGTGGATGAAAATGCTGTTATGGTACTAAATGAAAATAATTTGCATTTCCAGCAAGATGGAGCTCCCCCGCACTACGCTTTGGCAATTCGAGAGTGGCTTGATGAACATTTTCCAGGGACGTGGATTGGCAGACGTGGTGCAATTGAATGGCCAGCACGGTCTCCAGACCTAACCCCTCTAGACTTTTTTCTTTGGGGGTATTTAAAAAGCAAGGTTTATAAAACCCCACCTGAAAATATTGACGATTTAAAAGATCGAATTGTTCGGGAATGTAGAGGAATTAGCAGAGAAACCCTTGCCAATGTTCGTGGGGAATTTCAAAATAGGCTTTTTTATTGTCTCGCTAATAACGGCGCACATTTTGAACATTTAATAAAATAATTTTCTTCAACTGAATAAAACTGAATAAACTGCTTATATTTAACACACATTTTTGCATCCTAATTGCCTATAACGTCTATTAACTTAATTTTTTTTGACATCGTTGGATAGCAGATCGTATGTCCTTTAAAATGATGTATCACACTATAGGGTAATCATTTGACATACTAAAGTTCGAGGCCGATATATTATGCATTATTACAAGACATTTTTGCACACTATTCGCTTGTACGTCAACCGATTTAATTTTTTTTATACGGTTGGATAGACAATTTTATGCTGCTTACAATGATTTGTCACAAGGTGGGGGTTCCCATTTGACATATCAAAGTGAGGTTAGCTGGAGGTGAGGAGGTGATTGACAGACTTTTAACAAATGCAAAATTAAACTTCCCCCTGTATATCTAAATTGACGTGTTTTTTCTTTTTTTTAAATTTTTCTATTTAACAAAGTTATTAAGGATGGTTCGTTTTGAAATGGAGGCACTGTATAATAAAAATATTTGTTTTCAGAAATATTCCTAACTAGCTCAACAGTTTAGGCTAAATTGGGACAGTTTTCAAAGATTGCTAGAATTTATCCTAAGAATCAATTTCATTAAAAATGTATAATTAAAGAAAAATCTTATAGTCTTGAAAATTACAATCTGAACATGCACAAAATAATACAAATGGGAGCTAAATATCAAATTTTAATAAAAGGATAGTTTTAAAAAGTAAGAGTTATTTATATCTTGTAATCACAAACGATAAAGGTGAAAAATAATTATAAATTAGCAAAATAATGATTGCAATTGAATTAAAACACATTATTGTAAAAACTGGATTTATCAATAAAAATAATAATTATTTAATCATACATGTATAACGTGATAGAAATCATATAGCGTCCTTGAAAAAGTCTGCATCATGTTCCACTTTTTCAAAAAAAGTGTTAATTTTATTAAAAAATATATTTTTTTTAAGGGAAATAACACAGGATACTTTTAGATGATTCATATATTTCTCACCGCAAATAATATAGTATTAAAAAATAATAGAAGCTCTAAATGTATAATATATACCAAAAATGGAATAATAAAAAATGGCTATGATTTAAAGGGGCAGTAGTAAATTAGTTTTGGTGAGTATGAAATTACAAATTGTACACTGGATGATAAAATGTGAGCAATAAATGAATGAAACAGTCAAGACTACTCTGATCTCAATATCTCGGAATTTTCTGAAGAGTTACACTATAAAGTGGCAGGTATGCCTCTTACAGAGGCAGACACCAAAATCATCACACCCTATAGATCACCAGGAGGAGATCTTGAAAGACTTTTTTAAAATCTATTAACTTGCGTTGACATATTGAATTTATTTTAAGATCCATTTTTCTGGATATGATTGAAGATCAATGGATCTTATAAATCTTATGGCTTGTTCAAAAAAGTAAATTTCACCACCAGATTAGACATCCAATGTCTTTTCTAATATGGATTTCAGTGAATTTCTTTCTGAACCGTTCAGTTTACACCATCTTTTAGACCATCATAGTATACTTTTTGACGTCACTGAATTCAAACGCATGAATAACAGCCGCTTAAACTATCGACCCGTATAGCGGAGGTGTGTTTCTTTTCTTCATATAAAACCATTGAAGCCATTAAGTGGGACTTCATTGCCGATGTTGAGAATAAGTGTGAAACTTTCATTAACGCCATAACTGAAGTAGCACAATCTTCTTTTCCTATAAGGTCTAGGGATTTCTCTCGAACTGTCCCTGTCAATTGGTTTCACACTTAACCGAAGGAAATACTGCATATGCTTTCTCTTATTAACAAAGAATGTTATGCCTTTAAGAATTCTTAAAGAATATAAAAAATTGTACAAAGATGAATTATCTAAGCACATACAATCATCTGATCATCCAAAATCTGCTATGTGGAACATTATAAAAAACAAATCATTAACAACTTTTGTGTAAATATTGCTGATAAAGTCATCAGTAAATTACCAAGAAAGGAAAAAGGTTTTAAAGATTGTCTAACCGCACTTTTAACACAGAGTCTTTTGCATTCAAGTTGACCACCAATAAGATTGTTAGACACAAAATAATTAATTTAAAAACTAGTAAGAGTAAGGAATGCTATGATATTAAGACAATAATTTGTAAAACTTCAAAGAATCTTCTGATATTTCCACTAACTAATCTGATAAACCAATATATAACTAATGCTATCTTTGCCGCATCTCTAAGGGCTACTAAGGTCATTCCTATTTACAAAAAGAAAGGGTCAATTAATAAGTCTAATAACTATTGACCTATATCAGTTCTCCCTGTGTTTTTGAAGCTGTTTTGAAACATCAAATGAATAATTTTGTTTTGAGCCATGGTATATTTTTTCAAGGTAAGTATGGTTTTAGAAACAAAAAATCCACTCATCTCGCCTTTGACAACCTTGTAAAGTGTATGGCTGTGGGTTTAGAGAGGGGGGTAAATACCTATGCCTCTTTTTTGGATTTAACAAGGGCATCTGATTAAGTATCGCATGATATTCTATTGTAAAAATTATCTTTTTCTAACTTTCACCCCCGATCAATTAGGTTAATCAAGTCGTACTTATCAGACAGTATTCAAAATGTCTCTCATAATGGGAACAAGCTAAATAAACAATTAATAATTCACAGTGTACCCCAAGGCCCAATATTATTTTTGATTTTCATTAATGATCCTGCTAATTCACCAAATAACATAATTCTCTTTGCTAATGATACCACCAATCTTATATATCACCATCCTTCTGAACCTTTACAAAGTATAATCCATGATTCACACTCGTTTGTTGAAGGATAGTTTCTGTCAAATAGACTAAGTCCTAATAATTCCAAGAATCAAAACATTAATTTGTCCCTAAGGATTCTCAACCAGACTGTAAATTTTAATGGTGTAGTGAAGTTTCTTGGTATTTACTGGGATGCTAGTTTGACCTAGGGTGAGCATATTGCACATCTTGGTTGTAAATAATCAAGAATCATTTATTTAATTAGAAATCTTCCCAAGAGTGTATCATTTGTGGTGTTACTGTCAGCTTACCATGGGCACTTTGGATCAAATATGCCATATGCTATTCTTAACTGAGGGCACACTACTCAGGCTAAAAAATCCTCAAGCTACAGTGCAGATGTATTATGGTGGGGCTTGGTTACCATTAGTGTTGCTGACATTGCTTTGGGAAGCTTGGCATATTGGCTTTGACGTCAGTTTTTATCTATCAATGTCTTACTTATATAAACAAAATGTTCAGCTTTTTACACAACTACTTAACAAAAAACAATAATAATAATGTACCAAATTTTCATCATTTGGCAAGAACCAGAAGAGGTATTGACTATTACAGTGTCAAGTTTTTTAATATCCTATCTGAAAGGTGGAAAAAGGAAAATTTTTAGTGAAAATATAGCAATATTTTATTTTATTCTTTTGAAGATTACCTCCACAATAATTTTAATGACTTATCTTAATGTGTTTTGTACTCTGTTTTCAATGTAATATTTTATTATAGTAAAATTTGTTTTTAATTTCTGACTTAAATCATTTTACTTTGTTACCAAGTAGTAACGTATTTATTTATATGATTGGATTGTCATTATACACATTTATGTTAGGTAATTATATATATATATATATATATATATATATATATATATATATATGTATATATATATATATATATATATATATATATATATATATATATATATATATATATATACTTTTTCTTTTAAGGTCATATTAATTACTGATATTTTGAGTTGTAAAAGGACTTTTGCTTAAATATTACCTACCAATTGTCTATGTATACAGAGAATTTAAAAGTGGTAATATATCTGAGTAAAAGAGAAATGTATTGCTTATGTAGTAAAAGCAGAAACCAAAGTATGTCACCACATAAAAATAATTGCAGATGAGGTTGCATATGTATCAAAAACTAATATTTAATAAATAAGTTGCTTTTGTGTTTGTCTACATAAGTTCAATTATTATTGAATATAAATAATTATATCCACAGTCTTTGTAATATTCTGATTTTTTTCTCCTAACTAGGTAATATTACACTGAAGATTTTCTTTACATTTTTCATTATTATATCTCATTCGATCTTAAAAGTACTAAATACATGCAATTTTCAGAACATATTCATTAATTGAATGAGAATTACAACAAGCCTAATAAGTTCTCCAATATATTTTTATGAAACTCAACCATTATGTGCTATGCTATTTTTAACAAATTAGTGGTATCATAATACTCAGCACAATTATCATGTACTTCTGAATTATAATGTATTTGCTTTTTGATACCTAACACTCAACTGATGTTCCCCAAAGTTTCCTATCTATATCTTTTGTAAATAGTTATGAACAGAGCACGACTACGGCCCCATTAAGCATGCATATCTTTACAAAAATAAATCTATAGTAGATGGGCAAAGGAGAATAAACTGAATGTATTTATAAATACAATACACAACAAAATGTATTTAGTGAAATTCTATAGTCAGTTCTATAACATCAAATTTGCTGGAATCATATGTAGGTTACCTAGGTAAATATTTTTTCTGTAAGAAAATGATTGGAAAACATCCAATATTTCTCAGCGAAAACCTCTATTAGAAAGCATCTAATGATAGCCAATTATAAACGAAAAAAAGCTTCATCTATTAAGTATAAAAAAAAACCGCTTACCAAACTCAGCAACACAACTTGCGAGGCCTCCGTATACGAAAGGTCGCCAATCTCTATCTCCCATGCCACTTTTAACCATTGAATAATAATTATTTCCTTTTTCTTTGATAAAATAAGAATATTGTTTAATTTCCCGACCTAGGTTAGGTTAACTTATTAGCAAACTCTGCAGTGAATCATTTATCGTTTCGTTATTATTCGGATTTGAGGGTCGCAATTCGCACTTCTTCGTCACATGTGTTAAATTCTCAAAAGTTGTACATTACAGGGTTTATGCATTTTGAAAACTATTGTACGAAATTATGTACATTTTTTGTGAATAGTGATAAGAGTAGGTTCACACTAGAAGGAAAACCAGTGGGTTCAGAGTAGTTCTGTAAGGGTGAATCCGTACATTAGAACAATGGCAGAATAGAATACGCAAAATTATTGCAAACGTCACATCCGTGGATCCTAGCAAATCCTCGTGTATTAACAGTCCAGGAAAATTCTCGGTTTAAATGTATTTATTATGCAATAATAGGCAAAGAGTTAATATTAATAATGCACTATCCCTCCAACAGTTCTCACGCATGTGTAAACATCGATCAGTAGGAAACATATAACTATTTACTACCACCTATGCTAGCTGTAGATGAAAGCGCCGATATAGAGGACATCCAATACCCAATCTCCACTCTCCCGTGCGCCCTGTGCAAACCTAGGGATCTGGGTAATGTATACAATAAAAACTAATATATTTCTACCCAGGAATCCGTGCAGCTTTTCGGTTCACCGACAGCTGCTTCATGGTCTTACAGCTCATATCAGATACAGATTTCTCCATTGGAGGTTAGCTGTCAGGCTAGATCACATGGTTTCCCATGCGACCATGTACGATTCGCTTCGGTACCTGGAGTTTCAGATGTTTCCCGGCACGATGTTAAGACTCCACTTCGGGTTATACGATTCTACCTGAATATCTGTGCCAAACACCACTCAGTCGCATGGTTCTATGACTACGACACGCTAAGCGCGCTGAATCGCATTTCGCTTCTTGAGGATTTGGTTCGTCAGACCTGTGACGCGGGGTCTTGTAAACCCTATCTTCAAACAGAGGCCATTCTTCCGGTACACTCTGTATAGACTATGTTATGTTGAAGTATTTTTCGGAAAAGCTACAGATAGATATATCCTACAGGTCACTGTTGACCGAAGCTTCAACACATATCAGTATTCTTGAAATCTCAGCATGAATTCACCCAACTCAATGTGACGTTACATTACTATTACGTATTCTGTCGAAATACAATAAAAACCAAACAATATAGTGATTTGTTGAAATTATTAAAAACTAAAAAAATCAGACGACAAAGAATAAACCAACACTTTTTTGGTAATGTAGCTTTATCCGCAGATAGAAACCCAGAATAACCAAACGATTTATATATATATATATATATATATATATATATATATATATATATATATATATATATATATATATATATATATATATATATATATATATATATATATTTGTTTCTTTTTATTACAACTGACCTTATTGACTACAAAATTATGTATATAATTTTACTGAATTTTATAATTTATTACACTATTTATAGAGAAACAGTAAACTTAGCGAAAATCTGACGACATATCTTATTTCGAGCCTTGCGATTGGCTGATTTCAAAAAAGGCAAGAGCAGGCGAAATAAGAAAAATGAGAGTAATTAAAACTGATTTTTTTCTAATTCAGCCAGTCACTACACTTAAAATTTCATATATGTTTTTATCTACCTGAATTCCGGTATATGATTTTTCTACTATTTGAATGTGCTTTGTAAAACTAGAACACAATCGAGTTAACTCGTTGTTTGACATTACATTTATCATTTGGTAAATATGAACCCGATCATCGGACATTAACCTGAATTAATAAGTTTCAATGGAAACGAAATATATTTGTTACTTTTTGTTTAATATGACTGTATTAATTTAAATATTTTTGTTATGGGCCGATGAATTTGAAACGTGTAAACTCGCCTTTAACCGAAAAAATATGCGACCGACGACAACCTGCCTTTTAAATAACCATCAGCACCGCGAAAACTCCTAACAATGAAAAAGAGATAAAATGAGAATTAAGAAAGATAACAATAGTTTGTTGCGTTTTGCGTTTTATCAGACGTATTTCACGTTATCGATTGCGGGATGCGGGGAGTGTGTTGGGAGTAGACGTTAGTGTTTGCGTAAATGTAATTAAATTGTTTTTTTATTATTAAAGATATGATAGATAATTACGAAAACAGAACAAGGTTTTTAGGTTTGAAATACGCATTTTAGTTTTTTCATTTATTCTTTTATTAGTGACTATAAACATTTTAGGATTTTAATTGGGAATCATGATGGGCCCTTTTGACTACTTAAGTGATTTAAAATATGTTTAATATATTTCTGGTATCGGAAATTCAATGGTATGGATGTTACTAAATTGTATGTAAGTACCTTCTTTAAACGGAAAATTATAATATATATAATCATATAAGCCTGACCACTCTTGGTACAGCCACAGCTTTGTTATATATTTATTTATTTAATTAAATTATGTTGTCTTTGGACCAAAGAATCAAGCTTTACAGTAAAATTAGATGAATTAAAAATATAAATTGTTTGATGAATTAAAAGCATAAATTGTCACATTTCATTCAAAGACCAGAGATAATCCATTGGCAGTCTTTGGCAAGTTATTATAGATTGGTATATTGTAAAATTTATTTTTTATCATTATTATTTATAATATCAAAAATGGTCTTGGTTCTCTTTTTTCTGTTTATGGTGGAATATTTCGCTATGCTTTCTACTGAATATTGTTAATTACTGAAACATCTTACAGTGAATTATTGTCTTCCAGACTCATTTGTCAGGGCACTTTTTTGTTTCCTACTAGGGCCATACATGAAAAAGATATATCTAATAACTTTATGACTTATTTCAATTAAAAAGAATAAACTATCAAAACACAATGCCTTAGCTCAATCCACTGGCAGTAGTAAATGTATGAGCGAATAAAAGGTGGTGACACTTGATCTTCGATACCTAGCCCTCATTGGGGCCTTCACATAACACCCTGGCTAGGTAATTTTTTCTAACTCATGTATTGTGAAATATTCGATTTATCAACGTTTGTTTTCTGTTGTGCTACATTATAAAGTGTTGGAACCAAATGTTTCAGAAAATTTATTAATTTTGGGTAGCATAGTATTTATTTTTTGGAAATTTTAAAAATTAGCTTTAAAAACTCAGTTTGAATAGTTTTATAATATACATAAGTATATGTATTATATATATAATTATTTCAATATTTAATTTACTTGTTTATTGCTGCTCTTGTTTTAGAGTTAAATTACTTATTTTGTTTATAAAGCACAATTTATTATTTAAAGAACATACCTATCAGTGGATATAGTCATATTTTATGAAGAGGTTATTTAGTTTGCAGAGCTAAAGCACTAGCTCGAGAACCATCAGGTTTACTATTGAGGTACTTTATTACAATCTTAATAAAAAAATAGGATGATATAGAGATTATCTTCATATACACCCAAAATCATATTGAGAAATGAGCCTTAATTTTTAAGATAATTAAATTCACATCATGTTTATGTTTACTGATTTAAAACCTAATTAAAGAATCATGATAGTTAAATTGATAAAATAACTAACTGGCAAACTCTAGACTTGTGTTCAAGTTCTGACACAAGCATTTCTTTTTCATTTTTTAAGCCACCCTTTTCTTGTATAATAAGTTAATCTTTTTATACTAATAGACTAAATTATTATCTAGGGAATACTGGGTTTAAGTCAATTAATACTATCTCCCACTATATGCACAAACTTATCTAGTATACTTGTTGATCTTGCCTTGTCAAACGTTGAAGAGTATGTTACTCCCCAAAGATTGTATATCATTGGGTATTATCTTTTAAAAATAAATAATAAATTAATTAGCCTAGTAGCTGAAATCAAACAATTTCCTGATTTATCACAAGATAATCTTCATATAATCAATTAAGAGTTACTAGATGTTGACTTTTCTGTATTCAGAATTTTCTTAATGTTAATTATATTTATGGCAACATTATAAAAAAATGTTTCAATGTTACAAATGATGTATCGCCTTTAAAAGTGGTTTGATAGGGAACTCAAAAAAAAATAGTAAGTAGAGAGATTAAACTTATATAGATTTTAAAAGACTAACTGTACTACCAAAATAATAGGAGAATTAGATAGGTTTGTTAACATACTTAGAAATAAAAACAAGAGTACTTCTATAATTAAACTGACAAAAATAGCAATAACAGGAAACTAATGTGGGAAATATTAAAAATCCTGGCAAATAAGACTGATACTGTATTCCAATAGTGATACTCAACCAGTTGCAAGAGGTGAGCAAGAAATAGCAATAATTGTATTGAGTTTGCCGATCTTAGTGGAACTCCATATAAAAGATAACGTAGTAAAACTAGATTTTCACTTAAATTTCACTTTAATTGAAACTTGAATAATATTCAGTACATTTCGCTACACGGTAGTTTTATCAAGAATACTATTCTTGATAAAGCTACCGTGTAGCGAAACATGTTGAATGTTATTCAAGTTTCAATTAAAGTAGAATTTAAGTAAAAATCTAGTTTTACTACGTTATCTTTTAAAATAGCAATAAGTTTTAATATGTTTTTCATGTCAAGATTAGAGACACAAGTCAGACACGGTGCTCCCAATAAATTGCAAATTTCCTCAATTTCTCTATTTGACATCAAATAAATTACTCTACAATAATCAGTTGGGGTTTAGAAAAAAAACACTCCTATGGATCTGTGGTCCAGTTGACTCTCTAGTTGGATCAGTATTCTTCCTTAACTTACGCCGAGCATTTGAAACCCTTAAATAAGGAATTCTGTTAGACTAACTTAAATATGATGAAGGAATTTTTTTAGAATAAATGTTCTTACAGATAGGCAACATATAATGAAAATAAATAATGGTATAAATCTAAAATAATTCTAAATAAATTTCGAGTACCCAAAGTGATATAAGCCATTCAATAAACCTGAATTAGTTAAACTTTTTGGGTGATGACACACTTCTTTCCTGCTGTGATTAAGATCTTAATGTTGTTATTGACAAAACAGTGTTAAAAAAATGAATATATGTAATATGTATTGTATGTAAATAAATTAAAATTGAATATCAATAAAACAAGAGCTCTAATTTTAACAGCTAAATTTAAATTTAAATACAATGAAAACATCGAAATCTTAACTGAAATAAAATATTTGGGTTTATACATTGATAATTTCTTATTATTTAAAAGTATTTTAACTACATCAGGAAAAAAATTTGTACATTGTTATTTTTCTTCTCTAGAATATTATATAATTGTTCATTAAACTCTAGACTTCGTGCCTGTCATGGTATTGTTGAGCGTCATTTTAATTACTTTGCGAATCTGTTGTATTTGTTTGACCACAATAGTAAATTTGTTTACAAAAACTACAAAATAGAACAATGAGAATATATATACTACGTAACCTAAGATGCTAGAATACCTGGACTGAAGATCAATTAAAATTTCATCAAAATACTACACCGTGATTTTTTCTTTTATAAAATTTTACATAAATTTCCTTCCTTCTAACTTGAATCAAAGTATTTTACTTAACAAGGATATCCATTACTATTATACATGAAATAACAAAAATGTTCATGTTCCTAGAACAAAATTTAGTCCATAAGCAGTCTCTGTTCTGTAAGTGCTTTGATGAATACAACATATTGCTGCGTGTATTAAATTGTATTAGGGATGTCCTATTTTAATAAATATTTTGTTATTATTTGGATTAATAATTATTTTTAACATTACCATTAAGAAAATCCTAAGGATTACAACTTCATTTGTGTAAGTGTATAATTATTGCAGCCCAAAATAATCCACATTACCTTATTTTCTAACAGGTGTAAAGGGTTAATTTCATCCTTACTACTTACCAATAAAAAAGAACTATAGTATTTAAATTGCTGATACCTTATTATACTGAAAAATAATTTTTTTGACCAATGGTGGGATACTGTAAGAAAAAAAATCCATTTTCTTAACAATTTTTTTACTTATAAAATCAGTACGACCAGAGATATTCTCAGTTGATGATCGCGTATTATACCCTAGTATTTCATTTGATCCGCCCTATCAGTCCTAACGCCATCAATATATATATATATATATATATATATATATATATATATATATATATATATATATATATATATATATATATATATATATTTCTAAAATTTCTTGGGTATAAGGTATTTTGTTTTTAAAACAATCTAATCAATATTTGACGTTTCGCCCATTGTTTTGGGCTTTATCAAAAATATAGTCAGTCAGTCTATGGATAAAATCTACAAAGAAAAACAGAACAATCAGTCATCACTCAAACAATTAAATACACTTAAAATAGACATACATATTTTATAAACTAACACACTGTACAATATTAAAAATGTAAATTTAAAATTCGTTGCTAGATACGCACTCGTTGTAGTTGTGCCGTATATAATTCAACTAAGAGTATACATTGCCAGTATGAAGGAATTTGGTGTTATCAGTAAAAGTTTTTTTTTATACATTTTTATTAATTATTTGTGGAGCAATTATTATATTATTAAAGACTCAGATATTTTTTTGGTATTTTAGTATTGTATTTGTTATAATTTTTAATAGAGTTTTTAATTAATTAGGTTATTATATATTTGGCTAAGATTTTTTATATCTTATTTGTCGTTTAGGATATGCTTTTCTTTTTTAATGTGAATCATCTCCTTAATAAGCAGTTTGCGGTAGTTCTGGTCTTGGGCTAATATCTGTGTATTTGCGAAATCAAATTCGTGTTTTTGAGAGGATTCGTGCTTATGTAACGCAGTTGAAGCATTTTTGGTTTACTTGTGACCATTCAATCTATTATCCAAATATTGCGTTGTCATGCCTATGTATTTTTTTGGCCAGTTTAGGCAAGGTACAGAGTATATTAAATTTGACTTCTTTTTGGTTGCTACTTTGCTTTTTAACAGAGTGAAAAGTGAAGACAAAAGATTTTGGGATTTGGGGCATACAACAATGTCGTGTTTTTTTAAGGTCTATTTTATTTTTTCTGAAAGTCCCTGAGTGTACGGCATAGCTATGTATTTTTTGTTACCATCTGGGTTCGCTGATTTGTCTATATTACTAGTGTTATAAAATTTATGAATTCGTTGTTTAATAATTTTATTAATTTGATATTCTAAAAAGTTATTTTCAATCAGAATCTTTTTGACTTTCTTAAGTATTTCGGCTCGATATTCAGGAGACGTTAATGTTAGTGCTCTGTCTGTTAGACCGATGACAACGCTGTTCTTTTGAGATAGGGGATGGTGTGAATTGTAGTTCAAATATCGACCAGACCATGTTTCTTTTGTATACCACTTCGTCTTAAGGCATTCATCAACATTGTTTCTTATTATTGTTAAGTCCAAAAAGTTAATCCTACTGTTTTGTTCGATTTCTGATGTAAATTGTAATTTGGGGTGAAAGTTATTGAAACAATCTAAAATGTCTTGTACATGGATTTCTGGAACGGCAGTAAGGCAATCATCAACATACCTTTTGAAAAAGGTCATAGGGATATTAGTATTATTTAAGATGGTTTCTTCCAAATATTCCATTACAAGTTGTGCAACTGTGGAAGAGATGGGTGATCCCATGGCACAGCCATCTAATTGTTGGTAAAAAGTATTTTGGTATTGGAAGTAATTATTAGTTAACGTTAGATTTATAGATTCTATAAAAAGATCTTGATTAAGGCTGGTATGTTCCTTTAAAATTTCCCACTTTTCTTTTATTATTTGATTTAAAAGTTCGTTAGGTATATTGGTATATAATGATACTACGTCAAGAGAAAGTAAAATATAATTATTTGGAATTTTTGTTCTGTTGATGAATTCCTTAAAACTAAAAGAGTCCTTTATATAATACTCATTTTTACATGTAATTTTTGATAAACAATTACTAAGATATTTAGATAATTTGTAGAACAGTGGTTGTATGCACGAGACTATGGGTCTAAGTGGAATGTCTGGTTTATGTAATTTAGGCAGTCCGTAGATCTTCGGTGCAACTGCATTATGTATTAATAATTTCTTGCCTTCCGTTTCAGACATGAGTTTTTTGGATATCATTTTCTTGATCAAGGTATTATTTTTTAATTGAAAAGTGTTAGTAGGATCACTGCGAAGTTTCTTATATGTTAGGTTGTCAGATAGTAAATTATTTAATTTTAAGTTGTAGTCCTTTGTGTTCATAACTACAGTTTTATTTGTTATATATATATATATATATATATATATATATATATATATATATATATATATATATATATATATATATATATATATTTATATATATATATATATATATATATATATATATATCATAATTATCAATAAAATATTTACAATTTGCACTGCTTCTGAGCACTATATGTTTTGTTTTTGCAGAATTTGATTTTAATTTAATCATACACAGCCAGTCAAACAAAACAGAGAGTTCAGAATTGATTTCTGTTAAAACTTCATGGTAATTTGTCCCCCATATTGAAAGAAGCGTGTCGTCAGCAAACAAACTCAAAAAAGACTTCTTGACTTATTTATAAAGGTCATTAATAGATAGAATAAATAAAAGCGATCCCAATACACTTCCCTGGGGAACACCTATGTCATTTCCAGCTAAACCTTAAACCATACTTTTACCCTTGCCTTATATCTTTCCAACAGAAAACTTGTAAGCCTCTTTATTACACATGATGACAGCCCATACCGTTCTAACTTTGTTATTAAATCTGCACGGTTGGTTGTCTCAAATGCAAGCTAAAAAACCCACAAAGACACTAACAATGACACCACATCAATTAATATCTTCGTACCATTTTGTACACACCTATTAAAGCGAAGACTCGGTCTGACCCACGTAAATATAATTTAGGTTTTCGAAATAGTCCGGAAGTTGTCGGTACACCAATGTTTCTAGTATTTTATCTACCACTGTAAGCAGATTAATGGAATTTAATTTTTCTGATCTAGTTGGATTTTGTACTTTTGGTGTTGGCACAATTACACTTTTTATTTGCCATTTTAGAGGTTTAACTTTACGAATCTAATAAACATTTTGTCTAGGATCAATACTCTTATGTCTGGTTCTATACTACGTCCATTGGAAATAGAGGAGGGCTTTCAATACACTTTCTAGCTCGCACTGCAGGAACGATTGACATTGGGAACGCGCAGTCTAATCCTATTATCTTCCTCTTTTGAATTTTGCAACACTGTAATAAAGGAATACACCTCAATTTACTTATTATTCGTTAATTTATTTGTTCAGCTTGGTTCTAATACTCTTTTCCAAAATACATTTAATTCTGTTTCTCAAGATCTTCTAAATGGCTAAAAGTACAGAGTAAATAAAACTTAAGCAGAGTTATGTTATTCTGTTGAGACAATATATAGATTTTTTTGCGATACCTATAATCCTGCAGTAACATTTTTTACTACATACCAATAATATAATGCATATTTTTTATTATAAAGTTTCAGCGGGATCTTTTATTATATATATATATATATATATATATATATATATATATATATATATATATATATATATTTACATATATATACATTATTATATTTATATCCTGAATATAACCATGTGTTAGGTTTAATCATAAAAGACTCCGCGTTTCCAATGCCTTCTGTTCCCACAGTACAAGAGAGAGGAAAATACGGCCTTCACTCTTCTTTCTCTTTCGTTCTATAGGAACGGTTAGCATTGGGGACTCTCAGTCTATCATATGCTATGTCTATGGGTTTAAAACTTTAGCTAAGGATTAACTAATTTTCCATAAGACCTAATGCCCAACCTTAACTGACTTTTTAGGGTCTATGTTTGTGCTGGAATAAAAAAAAATTATATTTTTCACCACTTAATAGAATATTTCGTTTGTTCTTTTCCTTTCTAGTATGCCTTATGTATTTATTATAAATTAAAATCGATCAATAGGTTTTATTTTCATTCGAAATATTATTTTTCTTTTTTTAGATAATATGGAAAAGGTAAGTTACTAGCTGTACAAAAATGGGTGGTTCCGTCAGTCAAGTATTTCAATCTGGAAGTGCATTATTGACTAACGGGCATGGACATAAGGTGTCTGATTCGACGAGACAGAAAGTTCAAACTATCTTCGATGCACTGACAGCTAATCCCAAAATAGGTGTGCAGCGGTTAGAAGGTCTTTTACTCCAAATACCAAAGGTAAGGCGTAAGTAATATTCAAACTGCTTAGTAGACCACACAGACCTAATTGTTCTAGGTCAGCCAAGACGTCTAGGCATTTCTGATGCGTTAAATGTTATACAAAAGAGTAATCTAGAAAACCTTTTACACTTTTCTTTGTAAAAGTAAATAAAAAAATCCATATAATAATGGTATAACTTTAAAACCAGTCTAAAATTAATAAACATTCTTAAATATAAATTTCATATACTTTCTTCAGCCTAAAATTCCTAAATACATCTCTGTAATGTAGATTTCAAAAACCATTTGACCCCATAGAAATGTGGGCTTTTCTCTCAGCTATAAATGATGCCAGAATTTACTCTAGATATAATATAGTTGATGACTCATATTTAAATCATTTACGTTTTGCTGATGAAATTGAACTAATTAGTAGCGATACAAACTTAGAACAATGGTAGAAGACCTAAAACAGATGTCAGCACTAGGACTTGAAATTAATTCATGGTGAAATAATAGAGAATGTTGAAAACTACAAATATCTTGGACGCACGATAAAACTCGGAGAAATAACCAAACTGCAGAACTCACCAGAGTGAATGTGTTGGTTTGACAGCATTTGGAAAGCTCCATTATGTATTTTAAGACCCTTACTTGCCAAGAAGCCCGAACAGAAAGGTGTACGAAGCGTGTGTTTTGCCAGCTTCAACTTATGACCTAGACACTGCTACATTAACAGAAAAGTGTGAACAAACTAAGAAATATGCAACTAGCGATGGGACAAAGGATATTCCGAATAATAGAATATAAAACGGTAATATTAGACAAATATACTAAACTCACAAATATAGAATTTATAGTTCATCTCAAATGGCAGCGGGTTGGTTATATAACCAGACAAAACAACAGCAGATGGTCGAAAGATTAATACAAGAGGAATAGGAAGACCTCCAAAGAGATAGCTGGATGACGTAAACTAAATATCGGATACCCTATCGTATCAAATTACTCAAGACAGAAATACATGAAAGAGATTCAAAGACTCATATATTGCAGTGAGAGAACGGTTGATAAAGAAGAAGTTGCATATATTGTTATCTGTCGAATCGTACAGCCGTATTTGAAGATGGCTCTTTTATAAATGTTCTTTATCTGGTTGGCGTAGCGATCCTTGTTTTGTTTAGCGCTTGTTCAGTTGTCAATAATTCAGCGATGTCGAAAGCCTGTCTAAAATCTTTAAATACTAAGCATAGGGTATCATATTGTATTTTATGTTGTTTTGTTCGGTAGTTTTCTTATCGTTTGTAAATGTTCAATAACGTTGTACCTTCACCTAAACCCTGCCTGTTCGTTTCGCTGATAAAAGTCTGGTTTTGGTGTTAGTTGGTTAGTTATAATTGGGATGATGACTATTTTTGGGAAAGTGTTTAAAACCATTCACAAGTACCTTATGTAGCCTAAAATATTTAAAAAAAAAAATTAATGCAACACTTTAGAAATGATAAATTTTAAATTCCGTTTAAAATTTACCGCCAAAAACGCCAGTACTGGTCACTTGACCGATATTACG
Source organism: Diaprepes abbreviatus (assembly GCA_034092305.1). NCBI lineage: Eukaryota > Metazoa > Arthropoda > Insecta > Coleoptera > Curculionidae > Diaprepes > Diaprepes abbreviatus. The sequence goes on from JASJET010000087.1 coordinate 1,862,308, forward strand.
TCACACTGTTAAACTAACAAGGATATATACACTTTTTTTCGTAATTTTTATGATATAAGATGAGTTCTAAGTGTTGTGGGGTACCTCAGTGTACAAGTACTACAATTAAAACACCTGAAAAGTTATTTATTCACGTTCCAGGTTTGGAAAATAATAGGAAAATATGGTTTCAGCTAGCCCTGCATTACTCATTTTTATTTTAGTTTTGAGCTTATAAATACCGATTATTACTATTATGTATTCATTATTGGTTGCGGACATAACAATTCTTGATAAATTACTTACATGGAGGTCTTCATATTTCTAAATTCAGCAGAGCAGAAGTTACTGTTTGTTGTGAAGAAATTGGCTACCATAAAACAACCAATTCTCGGCAAATTCGAACTATTTGCCTTAATAAATCCACTTTCTTTCATGAGAAAATTTCTTAGAAGCGTTTTCGAAGGGAAAAGTAAACAAATTTCGAAGAAATGGCATGAAAATTACTATGAAATATGAACGAGGCAACGTAGCCTTCGACAATGATCACGAATGTGACATAAAACCAAAAAATTTAAATGTCAAGTTCGTGACAGCGATGACGGTGGCTGTATTCTTTAGAGTGATCAAAGTGAAAAAGTGAAACTGATAATTTCACGTTCTTTTGCATATGCATTTACTTGTTATTGGGTCGAAGTGATCATGATTACTTCAAGTGATAGAATTGAAAACAGTAATGGCTCAAAAGAATAACCATATCGGGACGGAGTGCCAGCGATGACCTTAGTATGGAGTGACATTATTCACTTTGATTGGTGTTCGTTGTCACGTGACTCGAAGGAAATTTAATTACATTTTTATTATTAAATAAAATTCCTTAAAAGTAAAGGAAAATATTGTGTTTTTTAGGATTTCTATTGTGGAAACTACCGTTTGGCGGCAAAATTATATTTTTATTTGAATACAGTCAACATCCCAATTCTGGGGAACAGCTTATAGATTTGAGACAATAAGCGGATATATCTATACTTCTCGAGATCCACGGTATCTTTTCTCTAATGGATTAGTATCACAAGTGTATTTGTGTGGTTCCTCTATTTTCAGTATCTATAATAGGATTCCATCTTCTCCAGCCACTCTTTCATTCTTCTTCTCATTAAATGCAGTTTTGATTTTGAGTCTGAGAAAATTTCTTCGGAACATTTTCGACTTTCTTGTTAGCTTGTTTTCACAAAGATCTCTAGGAGTCTTTTATTGCTCTTATAATACCATCTTAATCGCTAATAAAATCACCACTCTGATCGTTCCCTTTCAGAATTTCTTGTTTTGGGGTCCTTAGTCGCTTTCAGAGAACTTTCATTCCTTTGTGTGACATTTTGGGCTATTTTGGTTTTATATTTCCATAGGTTTTTCTTTGTCATTTTTCTCATAATTCTGTTTAATTTGGTGTATTCTACTGCTAGCAATGGAATCCTAAAAATCAGATTTTATCCAAACCAATAAATTGCCAGTTGTGTTTGATAACCCAGCAACAGCAAAGCTGTTTTTATCACCTAGTCGTGCAAGTGGCGCTGGCCATAAATAAATGAATAATTTGCTTCGACAAACAAATTCTCAAAGTGGTTATATACATTCCATTTAAAAAAATCGTTGAATATATTAAATTCAGTAACAAATTGGCTAAGACAATTACAGACATAATTATTAATTTTTTTTCTTGATTGCCTCTTTGTATAACATTGCACGTCTACTAAAACAAATACTACTAACTAGACATTTCAACATTTTAGAATGAGAACATACTGTCTATCCATGATGAGACTGGCTATAATTTATTACAAAAATGTGTCGGTGCAAATAATGTGGAACTTGTCCGATGGTTACTGGCTCGGCACAATGCGGCTGATGTCAATAGGTTCCCATGTAGTTTGCCCCTACATATAGCATGTCTAAAAGGGTACGTTATAAAGCTCAAAGTAAGTAGACAGGAAACATTTATACCAATTATGCATTTTATTCTAGGTAACATTTGATATTAGGGTTATTTTCATGTATTTAATTTAGAATTTCTTTCGTGTTTTGCGGTCGGCGTGATTTAAAATCTCCGAGCAGAGTAGTTACGTCAATGCTTTTAATTAATTCCATCAGATAAGCTAATTATAATATTTATTTATTTCATTGTCATTTTCGTTAGCAGTTAATGCTTATCTTTGAATAATATTCATGTTATTGTCTTGAGACTGTAACTGGATCATATATTCAAGTAATCGAGAGCACCTCTTACATGGGGGGGTCACTAACTCCAAGAATATCTGCAGTCATTCTTTCCATGTCAGCAATAGATATTGTACACTTTAAGAAATAGACGGATTTTGTATTTCAGTGTATATTTCAAATTATTACTATCGGCCAAGCGCTTTCGATCTAACTTAGACCCTAGAAACAAGGAATATGGTCAGCAAATAAGCTTACTCAGTACTCACCAACCACACTCACTCGTCAAAGGGCACACCTTAACCCTGCCAGTTTGAGAACAGTCTCCAGTCGGCAGCGTAGCCTCTCACAGAACAAGTCGTATATATTTAAAAAAAAATTTCCCAAATTAAAATTAAAACTAAAACATTCAACACACTGTGTACATTGACATTATTAAAACAATAAACCTTTTTAATAACAACCCAGCATAATATAGCAATAAAATTGTCCAAAAATTAGAATTATATACAAGTATGTGTAAGCCTGAGTGGAGATTTTCTGTATGAGTTGTATTTCAAATCAATAATTCATTGACAATGAGCAAAAAGAGAAAAAAGGGCAGAAGGAAAGGGCAATAAAAGTTTATTAATCTACAGCGTTACTGTTATCGGCCATTCTGTGATATATTTCGAACACTTGGGTTCAGTTATCAAAGATAAGCCTAAGTTTTGCCTCAAGAACTCCACAGATTGGTCAAAAGACTAAACTCTGTAACCATGCCAGACGACTCTTTGCTTGTTTCCTTCGATGTATGCAATCTGTTTACGTCGATTCCGAGGATGGAAACTCTTCCGATTATATCAAATCTGTTGACAGCGAACAACATCTCTAGTGATGACCAACTTAATATAATGACCCTTCTTAAGTTCTGTTTATCTCTGGACATTTTTGCTTTCAATAACAAATACTATGAACAACCCTCGATTGGCAATGTGGAATCTTCTATCTCCTCTTTTAGCAGACATCTTCCTGGACAACTTGGAAAATGCATTAATTCCGAGATTGATTTCTGAGAGCAAGATAATTAACTGGCTTCGTTATGTGGATGGCTGTTTTACAATTATTCTGGGCAATGAACAGCGGGCTATTGATGTTCTAAATAGTCTTAATTATCTGCATCCTGCTCTAAAATTTACCTGAGAAATAGAAACCGAAAACAAACTTAATATCTTAGATTTAACTATCAGAAAAACCAATAATTCTCTCAGTTTGAAAATCTTTCGAAAACCCACCCAAACAGACCACATAATTCCTTCAAATTCTAACCACCCTTTACAACATAACATGGCCTCAATAAACTGCTATGTTAATAGATTGCTCAACATTCCCATGTCAGCGGAGGATTACAACAACGAGGTCAATATTCTGAAGCAAATTGCCGTAAACAATGGGTATGAGCATACAGTCATCGACAAATATATAGAGAAAATTAAAAACAAGAAAGAATCCCAAGAGGCTTACAGCTCGACTCCTTACAATGAAAGTTAACAAGGGAAATTTTTCTCACTCTCGTACTTAGGTCACTTCTCTAATAAAATATCACGGACTCTAACAAACCACACTCAAAATGTGAAGATTTCATTTAAGAGTGTAAATCAACTCAGTTCCCATCTGGTCAATAACAAATAATTGATATCTCTCATCCAAAAAGTGGGGTCTATCAACTTTCTTGCCCCGACTGCCCTTCAACGTATATAAGAAAAACTATTAGACCATTAGCAGTCCGAATTAGAGAACATATTAACAAACCTCAGGCCTCTATGTTTGGTCACCATATTAGTTTTACCAAACACAGTTTCTCTCCAACTCATAATAGTAAAATCTTATACCACTCCAGGGGTAATAACTCTAAAACCTTGGATTACAGAGAGGATCTTGAAATATGCAGGGAGATAAAAAGAAACCCTGACCATTGCCTCAATGTAAGAATGAACAACGTAAATGACCGCAACCCCATTTTCAAACTTTTTCCTTAATTATTAAACAATTTAAATGTCTGGGAGCTGTGATAGCGTGGGGTGCAATCTTATAATAATTTTGATCATTTTTTTCAATTTCAGACATTTCATTCTAAATATATTAATAGTTAACACATTTCAACAAATTTCAGCTATGCCTATGTTCGTGTAATTTGTTGCTTTTTTACAAAAATGGAAATAATTTCACGCCACTGAACCCAAGTGTTCGAAATATATCACAGAATGGCTGATAACAGTAACGCTGTAGATTAATAAACTTTTACTGCCCTTTCTTTCTGCCCTTTTTTTCTTTTTTTTTTTCTCTTTTTGCTCATTGTCAATGGTTTGAAATACAATTGACAAGAAATTAAAAAATTAAACTCATACAGAAAATCTCTACTCAGGCTTACACATACTTGTATATAATTTTAATTTTTGGACAATTTTATTGCTATATTATGCTATGACTGTGTGTGGCATAACCTCACTCTTTTGGGTTGTTATTAAAAAGGTTTATTGTTTTAATAATGTCAATGTGTTGAATGTTTTAGTTTTAATTTTAATTTGGGACAAAAATTTTTTAAAAATTTTTAATTGTATACGACTTGCGAAGTAGTAGATATCTGTTGGACTTCCATTGTCTTTATTTTTGTTGAATATCACATTTCGGCTAGTTTCACTTGAAAACGGCTAGAGATAACTACTAACCGAAACGTCGTGATATTCAACAAAAATAAAGACAATGGAAGTCCAACAGATATCTACTACTTTGCGAGAAACATCATTGTCTATGACCTTCAAACATGTATACGACTTGTTCTGTGTGGAGACTACGCTGGCGACTGGAGACTGTTCTCAAACTGGCAGGGTTAAAGTGTGCCCTTTGACGAGTGAGTGTGGTTGGTGAGTACTCAGTAAGCTTATTTGCTGACCATATTCTCTTGTTTCTAGGATGGTCTAAGTTAGACCGAAAGCGCTTGGCCGATAGTAATAATTTAAAATATACACTGGAATACAAAATCCGTCTATTTCTTGATTTCTTCAGTGTACAACCTGTTAATAACTTATTCATTGTACACTTTGCCTGTATAGTACATACTGTTGTTTGACAGGAATTTTGCTTGCTGATGACCTGGAAGGCCCTATCGTCTCTTCCTATGCCGGATCTTCGACTCTGAAAACTAACGATTATGGTAAAATTTTATTCATTTTCCATGATAATTCAACTAGGAGAATTAACGATGTGGTTCGCCATTACCTTCCTCATATTGGTATCCCAATCTCTTTAATATTATTTATTTTACGTTTAAGGTTTTTTCTCCTGCAGCATTTTTGTCTGTCCGGCATTCGGCCATAATATGCTAGTTTTGGTTTGCCCCAGATATTTCGTTTCCCCAGTACAACCCAAATCTAGGAAGCACCTGGAGGGGCGTCTGATGGGGATCTAGCAACTCCACATATTAGCCATCATTGATAACAATGTCAACTTGATTATCCAAAAGCAAATTAAATGTGATTTAAAAAATTATCATTTTCCATAAAACTTGTTTCCTTTTAATAACATAAGTCTTCTTTTCAGTCATGACGAATGTGTAGAAGTACTTCTTAAACATGGTGCAAAGACTGATGTTGAGGCGAGGATGTGCTGGCCTGGACCTCACAGTAGCAATTGTGAGGAAAGGGGAAAATATGGTAAGTTTTTGTAACAGTCTAGTTATCTTGTTTAAGTTTTAAAAGAGGAAATCTGTGTCTTGGACTACCCAGTCTCGAAATTGTGATTTTATCGTTATTAAAAAAGTCTTCAGCATTATTTTGAAATATTTTAATGCTTTAGCTGCTGCAATACAGCAAGAAGAAAGCTGCATTGAACGAGAAACTAGAGATACCAGACCTCTCAGTAAATTACAATCTGCTATTTATTATGCTTTAGATGGCGATCAAGTAAATATTTTAATTATGCTGTCTCAGAGAAGTGAGGATCCATGGGTAAGTTCACCTTTTAGGTTTGCCTTCTCATCGGTTATTACAATCCAAGTTGATATCCTATATTTCAGTAGTCACCAATTGTAAGAATACTGAAGCAAAACTAAATATTTTATTTTATTTTTTAGAATGGTATATTCAGGGCGAGAAAACCATTACTTCACGCAGCTTGTGAACGAAAAGCATGGGAGTGTACACAATATTTGGTCGCAGAAAGATCTGATGAAATCCATATTTTAAAAGATGAATATTATCCTATTCATTACGCCGCGTCAAATGACCTTAAATTTTTAGAATTATTAATTGCAGCTGGAGCTGATACCACAGTTAGGACTTGCACACAACAAATGACGTTATTACATGTTGGTAAGTTATTGATCATATGTTATTACAAATTTATTTATCACGCTTTCGTTAAAATTTTGGTAGAATTGCATTAAGGGGACATTCCACTTTATCAGTCAAAAAATTGATTTTTTTTAAATACATTCCTTAAAAGTATGAATATTCAAGAATGTTCTCAGAAAATTTCATTAAGATCCAAGCAGTTCTGAAGCTTTAAACTGAGCGGTCGCATGCTTCGCCTCTTACATACGTGCACAACCTTGAGCGTTTCTGAACTGCCGCAGCTCTGAAGCTTCTAGGAAGTTCAGAATCTAGTAAAGAGATGCTAGTTTACAAGAATATGAGCTTTGCGAAGGACAGATGACATTGCTGATTTTTCTTAAAAAAAAACTTTAAACGCGTTTTTCTCGAAACAACATGTTTGCATGCGGCGTTAAGGGATTTTTAAAAACCATTTGACCGATCCTCTCCAAATTTTAACCACATATTCTAGACACGTATGTCTTCTAGTAAAACTAAAGCAAAAGAGTCATATTTATTATTTTTCCTGGCATGTCATATGCAAAAGTAGACCTCTGTTTTGCAACTTTTTGCATGAAAACTCATAATTTTACACAGCTGAACCCATAACGTCAGCAACTTGTCTTTTTTTTTACACTCCATGTTAAAATACAATTTTTTTTTTCTAAAACAAAATCAAGAAAAAAAATTGTTCACATACTTTAATAGGATATTAATATAGCCCAAAAAGGATTACATTGATATCTATAATAAGAATTGCTAAGAAAAATAGCAAAAACTACGTTTTTTGGTATTGGATGACCGTCGACTAAAAGTGCGCAAGTTAGCAGACGTGGTAGGCATTTTAAAAAGTGCTATACATTGCATATTGACTGAACATTTGGACACGTTAACGTTGTGTGAAAGATGGGTGCCGCGTTTGCTCACAATCGAACAAAAACAACGGCATGAGGATGGTTCAATCGAGTGTTTGGCCATGTTTTGCCGCAACGATGCCGAGTTTTTGCGTCGGTTTATATCTATTGATGAAACATGGGTCCATCACTACACAACCGAGACGAAGAAACAGTCAAAACTGGACTGAAAGGGTAGAATCGACTCCAAAGGAAACAAAGACAGTTCTATCTGCAGGCAAGAGTATGGCTTTAGTTTTTTGGGATGCGCATGGTATAATTTTTATTAATCATCTTGGCAAATGAAAAACCATCAACGGCGAATATTAAAAAGAACTTTTTTCAGTGTTTGAGTGATGAAATTAGAGAACAAAAGGTCGCATTTAGCGAAAAAGAAAGTGTTATTCCATTACTACAATGCGCTTGTTCACACATCCTTTATTGCAGTGGCCAAAATCAATGATTTAAAGTATGAATTACTTTCTCATGCACCCTATTCGCCAGATTTAGCACCCTCGGACTATTTTCTCTTTCCAAACTTGAAGAAAGATTTGCCAACGGCAAAGAGCTGATGTCTGCAGTGGATGGCTATTTTGAGGAGCTCAACGTTTCTTACTATAAACAAGATATTGAAGCTATTGATCATCCTGGGAAAAGTGTATCGAGTTGAAAAGAGACTATATGGAGAAATAAATAGTTTTTGCCAAATATTTTATGCTTTCTTTGTCAGGCCGATTAATACTGGGACTTCCCTTGTATCAATTCAGATGTTTACTATCAACAACTAATGAAACTGAAATTGTGTTCCATCATAATAATACAAAGCCCCCGTCACCTTTAGTAATTCTTGAGAAATTATTGGAATTTGGTTGGGAAGTGATGTCGCATCCCCGATACAGCCCTGACCTGGTACCAAGTTTGCAAAACTCTTTGAATTGTAAAACTTTCACAAATCATGATGACTTTACATCGTATTGGGCTAATTTTTTTGCTGATAAGGACCAAACTGAAGCTGTAAGAAAGATGACAAAAGCTCATTGAACAAAATGGAAAATATATAATTGATTAAAGTTACTTTCTTGCCGACCTGATAACTTTTACCGATTGATATTGACTTTAGGACCAGCTTTTCAATTTGCTTCGTCATTTTATGTACACTTCTTCTAGTTAAAGGTATTAAGTAGTTAGCCTAGAATATGAAAGTACAGAAAATAAAACTTTTTTACATTCATTGCAACATAAAATATCCCCAATTATTCAAAATACAGCTTAACATAAATCATTTGCTACCAACGTTTTATTTTAGATTTGTTGATTATAACTAAGTAGAAGATGAGTATATTAAAACTATATGTATAAAGGGGGATTCTCACAGGGTTTTATATGTTATGAAAACTAAAGATAGGATAAAGTAGCATATTTTTAAAAACATTTTTTATTTCCACACATTTATGTTCATAAACAACTAAACTATTTAATTTGACCCACTGCGGCATGATCGACGACACCCATAAACAAAACATTAATAAACCTGCAAAGTTTAATTTTAGAAATGGCAAATTTACGATACATAAATATAATTCCCGCACTTTTGGTCATGCGCAATACAAAATGTGACCATCGAGAGAACAAAACTGTGAAAATCGATTTGCCCTTCTTTTGGAGAACTAAATCATAGACTAAAACTAGAGAAATTTCGACAGTCAATGTAATTTGTACGTCAGTTCGATAATCTGTCAAACCGACGAATTGTTACAGTAGTTTGAGCTATACTATATCTTTTTTTGACGATTCATAATTATGATGCTTTATTGTAGTTTTACTTGTCGCACACAAATCTGCAGAAGATACAATAGCAACGATCCGCCTCCTGTTAGAACACAACTGTAAAGAACTGATTAATACACCTGACAGTTTGGGCAATACCCCGTTGCACGCTCTTATAGTTCGTTACGCGTTAGAAGAAGCTCAATATGGATACGATAAATGGAACAAGTGGGACGTGTTACACTTGGTCCGGTATCTTATACAAGCTGGTGCAAGGCAGTCGATAAATCATACTGGCAACTCGGCAGTGGCGTGTGTATTGAGACATGTCCGGGATTGGGATGTATGTTATGAGTTACTGAATATGTTGCTGCATGAAGAAGGTAAGTTGAGGATTTATAACAATTGTTAATTTGTTTTTACTTTTTAGTACACATTTTTGTGATTTGACGAGAATTAGACTTACCAAGTTACATGTAACAGTGTTCAACTTATTTGCTTTTATACTCCTTCCATCTATAATATATTTTCATAGACTTGATGGCTACTTTCTGTAATAACCAGTTTTGCTTGGTGTACCCTATATATTTAGAATTTCGAAATGAAATTTACTATAGACGGAGCTGGTCTAAAAAACTGCTATAATAATTTTTGTATAAATTCAAATGCAGATCTCATAATTTTACAAAAATGATAACGATACATGCAATTGCTGTAGTTATTTACTGTTTTTAAAAATTAGTTTTAAGTAAGTATTAACTTGCCATGACTTTGTTTTTTTTAGAGCGTGTTAAAATTCATACATATTTGCTTACAAACTTTTTTTCCAAATATAAAAAAACGTATCGATTAGTATTAAATTACAGTATATTCAACAAGACAGGAACCTACCCTTTTCCTAGAAAAACGAGAAATGTATGTCTATTTTTTTTTGGGGGGTGGAGGTGGGGAGGTATCGGACGATGAAGAGGCTATGTCGCTACACCTAGTTCATTCCAGCGTTGCTTGGGACGTGGTAGAAGGAAAGCATTTTTAAAATAAGTGCTGCCTGGGTACGCTAAGCAATTCGAATCGATTTTTCTGTGCACGCACCCGAAAGGACCAAAATTATCGTACTCAGGTAGCGTGAGAGTTATTAAGACATTTAAAAAGTTCATTGTGAAGTGGGTAAAACAGTATAAAGAAGTAAACACTGTGGATGACCTACCCGAGTGAGGAAGAAAAAGAACCACGACGAGCAAGCAGAACAAAGCGATTTTACAGTCGTTCGAGCGTGTCCCTACTCTGCGACTACGCGAAACTAAATTGAATCTAGCTAAAAAGGGAATCTACGTTATTATCAACACCGTTAGGCAGCGGCTGAATGAAGTGAAAGTGCTCTATAGATCTACGAGCTCGAAACCCCTACTTTCCGAAACCCATATTCAGAAACGCTTGAACTGGGCGATCAGAAATTACCATCGCGATTGGTCGAACGTTATTTTTTCTGATGAAATTTCTAGGCATGGGTGCCAGTAAAGCGTGCAATAATCTGCCCCTGGCAGAAATTTCATCTTGCGAACTGTTGAACACCCTGTAAAAGTCAGTGTACGGTTATGCTTTTCACAACGCGGTTTCGGATGTTTGGAGCTTTTCACGCAGGATTTGGACACTAGAAAAATGGTCAAAATTTATGGACGTGGTCATCTTAAACCGGCCAAGAATATGTTTGAAACAAATAACAAAGATTGCGTGTTACAAGAGGATAATTACCCGACGCACTGCAGCCAACTCTGGAAAGACGGAAACAACATTGTGACGATGAAGTAGCCATCGCAATCTCGGACGCTAACCCGATCGAAAATGTATGATTTATGAAGGACAGATTAGCTGAGGAGCATCCGCAAAATGTTAAGCAGCTTTCAATATTCATAAAATTTGGCGGTCGTTAACAACTATTTACTCTCGGAGACTAGTACAAAGTATGCTTAGAAGATGTCAGGCAATTATCAACAAAAGAAGTACTGATGCTGGTCGGGGAAGAACAGTATGTACGCCGCAATTAGAGGAAAATATTTTAAATGCTGTAGATGACACTCCTTCTACGAGCACTCGAAAATTATCAGCGCAGTTTAATACGTTGAAAACAATCATGAAGTTCTTCAAGAACAGCTGTTATATTCATATCATTTGAAAAAAGTGCATGAACTAATTCCTGATTCCCCGTAGAATGAAGTTTGCAAACTAGCTACTGGATCAGCAACGAAAGAATGTAAACTTCATGAGCACTATTCACTTCACGGATGGAGCAGGGTTTAAATAAGGAACAATGCTGAGTTGATGTGGCGGATACAGCAGTCCTCGATTCGTCGTGCCCACAAGTGTATCAGACTTCATGGAGCCCATGCTGAACCCTCTTACTATGTTTTTAACTAAGTAGTTAGTTTAACTTTTTATTGAAACCATGATAACAGGGGAAAATTTCCCTTTTTTAAATTCGACCCGATAGAAGTTAGATGACTAACAGTGTAAATAAAATGACGTTTTTTCGAAAACGGTTAGGACTAGCGACATGAATGAAGAGAACTTAATTTTTAGTCAATAATTAAAGGTATGTACAAAAAGGTTGTCCAAAGTTCTGATCATACAGAGCGTAAAAAAATGGGGTCATGAGTGTCACAGCTAGTACGTCCCTGCAACTGTGAGTAATTCACAACACTTTCTTAGATAGTAATTTGAAGGGTCTTACCTAGTATACATTATATTAAAAAAAATTGAAATATACCTGGTGGTTCAATAATTATGTATAAAAAAATTGATTCCATTCCAGCTCCTTGGGAGCCCATATCTCTGAAGAGGAGGCCTTTACGAATAAAGTTTATATGAACTTGTAGTATTCCTTTCGCGTGTTTTTTCCATATCCGGGAGATTTCCCACATTTTCCCGGACACCCTGTACAGTAACAGTACTTTGAGACAGTTATGATTTAGGCGCTGAATATTAATACTTACCCAAAATAAGTTTAAAAAAGTTTCCTTTTTCAGGAAACCCAAATGAAGTAGGACGAGATGGTTCAGTCCCCTTAATGGTTTGTTTAGTTCCTTTGATTAACAAAGATCCGTTACATCATTTTACACATAACATGAAGGTAATGACTGTTTTTGCTTACATTGACCTTTTATTAATTTGACTTTATTTCACAGGTGTGTTATCTCAACTGTATAAGGATTCTCTTGAAACAAGGTGCAAATCCAAACTGTAGTTACCGGGCGAATTTGACTCCTCTTCATGTGTTAGTGTTCACCGTTTCGGAAAACATAACCTTAAACTGTGATGTGCAAAAGCAATTGAACTTCGAGTTCGTTTCGGAAAACATAACCTTAAACTGTGATGTGCAAAAGCAATTGAACTTCGAGTTTATCAAAAACTTACTAATTCTCCTCTTAACTCATGGACTAGATCCAAACGTGAGAGTGAGTACTCGAACTCAACATATATTGCAATCATGTATGGATATGATTCAAAATGTGCGCGATTGTAAGGATATCCACTATGTTTACGATTTAACGCTTACCCTGATTCAGTATGGTGCCAATCCAGATTTAATACTTAATATGTCCGAAGCAATAAAAAGTCATTCCTTGGTTTCCCAAAGTATATGGAAAACCAAAAATTACATATTGTATTATTACATAATGTTAATATCACGAAAAGAAAACTTAATTATGGATCCTAATATGACATTTTCGAAAATAATAATGTTATTTTATCTTGTTATGCAGCATAAGCCGCTTTTTGAATGTTTAAAGATATTGCACACTCAACAATTGAGTTTGGTACCTGGAAAAATGACTGAACCATTGACATGTATTATAAGAGATTTATATAGTAGACCTAGGACGCTCAAACAAATATGTCGGGAAAAAATACATAATTGTCTCAATCGACGTCCAGGGTTGTATATAAACAAATTAAATTTACCTAATCAACTGAAAGATTATCTTTTAAATTTCGATCCGTAATTATGTGGATTTTTATGTGATAAAATAATGATAAACTGTTTTTCTGTCATATTCCAAAAGGAATTCCTTACGAAACATAAGTAAAAAATGTATCAAATAGTAGAAGACCGTTATTAAAAAATATTTCAGAATTTGTTAAATTGGCATGGATTTATGTAATTCGTTTTTTATTACGTTCTAAATGGGAAATACTAAAACTTCTATGGGTTAAAAAATGCTTAATTTCCTTTAAGACATTCCAAATAGATTTAAGTAACTAAAATGTGATTGTCGGACTTGCATTGTCTTTAGTTTTATTTTTTTTTACGAAGTTTCTATTAGGTGGTATCTCTAATCGTGAGAATTTTTGGTCTTAAGGCTACGAGTTTATATATGGACTGTGTCCATTGAAACGCAACGTTTGGTTTCACTACACACACCTCAATAACTTGACAACGGCATAATATGGATATATCCTCTATATCCTCTGCTATTGTATCTCACACGAGAGGAATCCGTGAAAGCCGCATAAACATGTATACGCCATCCGACGGGAGGTCAGCGAAACCGCGTTCAGTATTTTCATGCGTCCTTCCAATCTGTCGTTTGCACAGCCAGGTGCATGTCGGTACCCTGATGAGTCTAGTAGAGACGACACATGTACCTCTGCCGTAGCACTGTGGCGGGGAGGGTAAGTTTTGACTTTCTTCTCGGTATGGTGGTACAGGTAGGCCATCATCTCGATGGTGGTGGAATAGGATGAATTGTGTTCCTTAGCAATTTGTCCCAACTGTGCAACCTCCAATACGGAAAGGATATGGTTGGAACGAAGTTTGCATCTACTGTTCGCATTTTGCTTCATATATATATATATATATATATATATATATATATATATATATATATATATATATATATATATATATATATATATATATATATATATATATTGGCGATAACTGGAGAAAGTGAAGAACCCATTGGAAGCCCGTCATCCTGAGTGTAGAACTTTTCCTTTATTGAAAAGTAAGTACTATGTAGGTAACACTTAAAAAAGGCCATCTCGTCCAATGTAGCTCGTTCTGATAGTGTTGCATCATTTCAAAGTATGGTTTTGATTATGTCTAGTGGTTCTCATAATGGCGCATTAGTATAGAGACTTTCCACATCAAAACTTATCGGTCTGTTTTCCGGCTCTAGATTAATGCTTCTTATAATACACACGGAATTTGTGGGATTTTTAACATATGTGTCCGTCTTTCCTTCTAAAGGTTGTATGATTTTTAAAAGAAAATTCGCCAGTACAGTCAGTACACTAGCTGGGGATCCTCTGGATCTGGTTATTGGTCACAATGGTATATTCGTTTTATGAAGCTTCGGTAGCACGTAAATATAAACTCGTAGCCTTAAGACCAAACATTCAGTTTATACTTGATAACAATTAGAGATACCACCCAATCGAGACGACGTACAAACAAATAATAATAAAGACAGTGCCAGTCCAACAACCACATTTTTATCAATCTTCAACATTGTCTACAGGCACGGGGACGAAAGACAGACGCTGGTTAAATTGCCTCAGTCGCAATGGCCATATAAACTTGTATTTTAAAAAAAAAACTTTTCATTTTTATGAACAGATAATTGGAAAAAGTTTTGTAAATTTTCCTGATTCATACATCATAAATAGAAGCAGAAAGAAACAAAAAAAGTAAGAAAAGAAATATAGTGGATGAAATTAAATATTTTTTACTCTTGTAAAATGGGACACAAGTTGATTTTTTTTCCCCAAAATGATTGGGCACATCTACCTGTGAATTAATTTCCAATTATTGCCATCTTTAAAAGGAGAACAACAGGCGTCTCTCTCTTTTCAATATCATTTCAGTATAATTTCTTTGTTTTATTCTAAATAATTGAAATAGGGATTGTAGCATCGGATGGAGTGGTTTTCAATAAAAACGCATTTGATTTTAAAAAGTCTCCATCTAATAATTATGATTCGATCGGCATTTTTCCTTAGAAGCAAGGCCTACGTCTTGACTAAAACTTTCTGTACAATTTCGAATATTTGTTAAACGTTTTCATTTACAATTTTAAAATAAAGCTCATATATATAATTACCCGAATTTTCTGCAATTTTTAACTCGTATCGGTTTAACATTATCCTTCTATAATGTATTATAAAAAATTTTTAAACAAATTGAAGCTAATTTGATCGATATCGCGAAACGGTTTTCCAAGAAAAGAAAATATTGTTAAAGATAAATTTGTTGATGTTGTTCTTAACCGAATTGTAACATATTTGTGATACCGAAACACAAAGTATATGAAGGATTAGGAAATATATTACTCAGTACTTTAAGTGCAGTTCCAAATAATATATCTAAATGTTATAGAGGATATTTCGTTGATATGGTAAGGATAATAGTAAAAAGTGTTAATGTTATCCCACTAATGTATGACACCCTCTATTTTTCACGATAGAGGTCGATTAGTTACGTCTTAATACTTATAGATACCGGGTGTGCCGTTAAGACTATTGAATATCTATATCTCGGGGAAACTTTGTTCAATGAGCTTTGGGAAAAAAATGCTTACGTAAAGTGAACGATATGAATTAAGATAAAATATTTTTAAGTGTTTATAAATATATATATATATATATATATATATATATATATATATATATATATATATATATATATATATATATATATATATATGAAGTCCGCATCATATGGGATTTTTTTTAATTACTTTATTCGAAATTTGACTTTGGTATCAACTTCAGTCACGTGATTAGATTTGTCAAATTGTAATTTTTTTCTGACAGAAAAAAACAAAAATGGGGTTATATCTCGAAATATCGAAAAAAGTTATTGGAAAAAGTTTTTCTAAATGCAATTTTTAGCCCATATGCAGTGTATAAGATAATTAAGATTTTTTGTAAATTGCACCACTGTTTCAAAATAAGACTCGACGCAACCTACATAAAACTTCTTATTTTTGACATTGCTTCATCCCAGATATATTCAGTTTAAAGTAGCGCCAAATTAAATGTGTGTTTTTCTACAAAATCCAAATAGGGCTATTAAAATTTGTCACATGTGATGCAAAGTTAATTTGTTTTTGACCCTGTATAACTTCATAAAATAATTATTTTGAAAACGTAGTTAGTGTCTAAAAGTTTGCAAAAAAACTAAATTATCTTATACAGCTGAAATTTTGCGTAAGGCTAAAAATTGCATTTAGAAAAACGTTTTCTAATAACTTTTTTTCGATATTTTGAATTTCTTTGGAAAAAAATTAAAATTTGACAGATAATGCTAATCACGTGACTACTATTTTTTTTGGTTAGTTTTCATCTCGATTGAAGCAGAAATTATTGTCAAAGTCAAACTTTGAATAAAGCTGTTAATAAAAAAAATTCCATATGATGCGGACTTTACTGGTCACACTGTGTATATATATATATATATATATATATATATATATATGTCTGAAAATTGACACAAAACTTTCGAAACATCGAATATATAAACGCGACTACAAATAGAAAAAAGTTAATAATAAACTATTTAATATAATCTGTTTATAAATACAGGGTGTGATGCATTAGAATCTAGTTTGTAAAAATATGTAAAAAGGATATAGTGATAAATTTAATATGATAAATTTTTCTCGACTTTTCTTTAGGTTACTTTAATGCGAATATTTGTTTTTATTGTTTATTAAAAATATCTCTAGAAAGTTTACATTATTCAATTGCCAATTATTGTTTAACAAATTTTTTTCATCTACTTGTCTACTTGACAAACAACTACCATTTTCAATTTGCGATTGCAAAAAATAAGGTTTAAGAAATTTCATCCAATTCCTCAAGGTTTCATCACCTAAATTTTATCGTATAACCGCAGATTAATCAGATGAGACAGCTTTGGCGATAACTTTGAGGTTGAATTTCACTGGGAAAAAATGTCAAAATTAGAAGAAATATCGCAGTTACATTGATAAAAAATAAAAGAAATACTATAGTTTTTTTTTAATGATCCACCCACGATCATCACATCATTTTTTCCCTTATTATCCTTATTTCTGAGAACAGGAACTTCCTGGTGTCATATTTAAGCGAGAATAAAACGACATGACAGAATGTGGTATAAACAATGTGGTTAGGTTAAATCTAGAGTTAGCCGATATATCGATCATCGTGATTCAGTCGCCGGAAAACTGCAAAGAACATATCAGTATCGGTAGCGCGTACTCCGCCCGACTGAAACGGATCACAGCGACCAAATCGGTATTTAATAAAATAAATAAATGTTTCTTGGACTTGACCTATTATTGGGCATCCTTATTGATATTATTTACGTTAAGTTTATGTTGTATTCTTTTTCTTTCTTTTACTAATATAACCGGTAATGATCATCGGGTAAAAAGGAAAGGTATTAGATAGGTATATAAAGGTGGATATTTTGTAAGTTATTTTAAACGAATGTTCCTATATATATATATATATATATATATATATATATATATATATATATATATATATATATATATATATATATATATATATATATATATATTAATTTTCTTGATTCTTGAACCATAGATTATATCATTTTTCTTAATTTTGTATTTTCTTGGGTTTAGGTTCTATAATTAATAAAACACAAAACGATTGACGTTTCGCTCTTTATTCAAGGCATTTTCAAAATTTTTTCCTAAAAAAATATATAATTAAAATACATCAAATAAAAAACATATTTTTCGATTTTGGAAAACAAACAAGACACTTAAAAACAGTGGTCAAAACTTTAAAACATTTTAAAAATATTTAATTTTACCGGTACATACCCTGACATTTTGCTGTTCTGTTTCTAAATAAACTTTAAATTTTCATCGTTTACTGAGGATACGTGGAATGCGAATGTGTATTATTTTTTTAATATTTTTTATATTTTACAATGCATAAAAAAAAACAAATAAAGGTATATGTTTGGTTTTATGTTTAAGAGGATATTCTATTTTTGATTCTTATTTGACCGGATCGAATACTTAGTAGTTTTGTTTAAATTAGGTTTGCGTAAATGTGGCTCAAATTTCAATACATTGTTCACAAATTTAAAAAGTAAAACTCCTCTAATGAATAAATCAAATATAATATATTCGATCCCTTGCACAAATTGTCCAAAAAATATATAGGCATGACGAGCCAATTACTGAAGAACAGATTAAATGGCCATAAATATACAAAAAACGCCTCAACAGCGTTAAACAAACACACACAGGGCGAAAAACACACTTTTGATTATAACAGTACCATTATAAAAAACAAAGATATGAATTACCAAAAATTACAGATAAAGGAAATGATTGAAATTAAAAAAGATAAAAACACTGTTAACGACAGAACAGATATGGCAAATTTGAGCCACATTTACGCAAACCTAATTTAAACAAAACTACTAAGTATTCGATCCGGTCAAATAAGAATCAAAAATAGAATATCCTCTTAAACATAAAACGGCTTTTGTTGCATCTGATTAATCTGTGGTATAACATTGACGATTGTCTTGTAGATATTAAAATTCTGCACGATTAGCTAGAACAACTAACACGCACACAGTTTGGGTTTCGCGATGCTCTGGGTACACGGGAGGCACTTTTTGCTGTCCAGGTCTTGTTCCAAAGATGCAGAGATGTCAACTGCGATATATATGCATGCTTTGTGGATTACCAGAAGGCATTCGATAGGGTAAAACACGACGAGCTTATATCAATACTTGAAGAGATCAGCATAGATGATAAAGATCTGAGAATAATCAAAAATATTTACTACAACCAAACTGCTAACATAAGAGTAGACAACCAGTTGACAGAAGCAATCTCAATAGAACGCGGAGTACGGCAGGGATGTATACTGTCCCCGATGCTATTTAATGTTTATTCTGAGCATATCTTCAAACTAGCCTTGGAAGAATGTGATGAGGGAATACTAATCAACGGTGAACGTCTGAACAACATCAGATACGCAGACGACACAGTGGTATTCGCAGACAGTCTGGAGGGATTGCAGATGTTGATGACAAGCATAACTGAAGTAAGTAAGCACTGTGGGTTAGATTTAAATACAAAGAAGACAAAATATATGGTCATCAGCAAACGCCCAATCCTAAACACACAACTGACCATCAACCAACAAACAATTGAAAGGGTTGAAAGCTATACATACCTTGGCACCAATGTAAACAGTCAATGGGATCACTCATTGGAAATAAAACAACGTATAGCAAAAGCCAAAGCAGCGTTTACAAAAATGAGCACCGTCTTCAAGGGCCGTGATCTGCCGCTGAAAACCAAGGTCTTCATGCTGCAGTGCTATGTTTTTCCAGTTCTGCTCTACGGAACAGAGGCTTGGACACTCTCTGAAGCGTCCATTAAAAAACTTGAAGCGTTCGAGATGTGGTGCTATAGGCGCATCTTAAGAATCTCCTGGGTCGACCGAGTCACAAATAATGAAGTCCTGCGCAGAATGGGAAAGGAGTGCGAAGTGATCAAAACAATTAAAAAACGCAAATTGGAATACTTTGGACATATTATGAGAAATGAACAGCGATATAACCTCCTCCAATTAATTCTGCAAGGGAAGGTGTACGGCAAGAGGGGGCCAGGACGAAGACGAATCTCTTGGCTCTAAAACTTAAGAAAATGGTTCAACATGAGCACGACTGGACTGTTCCGCGCAGCTGCCAACAAAGTAAGAATAGCCATGCTAGTCGCCAACATTCGGAACGAATAGGCACCGCAAGAAGAAGAAGAAGCTGGAATTCTGAACAGTTGTGGCCAAAAATAATAATGAACACCAAGCCAAAAATTAAACAACAGTGATTTTAGCCTCTAACTCATCTAAATATGCTAATACTGACTATGTTACATTCAAATTGCAAAATTAGGTGGCGTAAATAATGACGAGAACTCTGGCGGAAACCGTAACAAGTGTATATCCAGTAGCACTATGATATTTTTTGGGGTTGCTTAGCGTTAATTTTAAGAATATCTTTTAAGTCGTGGTAGGCTAAAAATAAATTGAATCGGAGGATTCTTAGTGGTCACGTGTATTTACTGATCTTTCCGCATTTTCAATTTAAATCTAGTATGAATGAATGAATGATCAAAGGTGGTGATACTTGATCATCGATGCCTAGGCCTCATTGGGCCCTTTATATCCCACCATAGCTGCAGGTCATTCGAGGCCGATCGCCTTTGCGAATCCAAGCAGCCTCGTTAATTGAACTTACCTAATTGCTTCCTGCCCGAAAATTGTATCTCCGAAAAATCTCGGTCTCAGTCCTTTGTGTGTTGGTCACTCTCTGAGAACATGGTCAACAGTTTCATCCTCCTCCTGACTCCATCTGCACGACAGGTCGCTTACGACACCGATCTAATCAAAATGGCCCCTTAGGTGACAATATCCTGTCGGCAATTTCGCCCCATTTCACAGCTCTTTCCTTCCTAAGGAGAGAAGCTCCCTGGTAAGCCGTGCGCTAGGTAGAATTATATGTTAATTTGTGGTAAATGAGATTTCACCGAAACGTCAGTTGCCCTACAATCCTGAGAAGGACTCGGCACACACACACGGAATACCCGAAAACCTTCGATCGCACCCATGAGAACATCCGACATAACATACATACATACAACCCATTTGAACCTCAATTGGATGCGAGCTGGTGGTGTTATTACTATATTTTTTAAAATCAAAGTCATGTGATTCCATCCGCCATTCCGTGAAATCAATTTTTCTCACGTGATTATTAAGGTACGACATCAAAATTATTTGAGCCCATTTAAACCTTAATCGAATGCAATCTGGTGGTGTCATATTTTTGAAAAAAATATCGATATTACATTGTTTTAGCCGCTATAGCGTGGAATAAATTTGGCCACCGTAGAGTTTAAGACCTTTCATTTTAACCCTTATAAACCTCATGCGTTCACACTGTATGTTTATGCGACTTTTACAGATCCTTCCGTGTCGTGTGAGATACAATAGCAGTGGTTATACCCACATTATGCTGTTGTTTCAGCAAACGCACAACTATCTGCAACTTCGTGTATGAATGAAGTGAAATGTGAACAATAAATGCAAACTTTGTTCCATCATATCCTTTCCATGTTAGCAGTTGCACAGTTTAAATAAATTGCGACAAAACACAATTTATCTGGTAAGCCATCATCTTGGTGGTTGAGAAATAGGATAAATTGTGTTTTGTCGCAATTTATTGAAACTGTACAAAGGATATGATGGAACGAAGTTTGCATTTACTGTTCGTATTTCACTTCATATATATATATATATATATATATATATATATATATATATATATATATATATAAATGAGTGAAGTTTTTTCGCAAATAAAAATAAACAG
Organism: Diaprepes abbreviatus; assembly: GCA_034092305.1. Taxonomy (NCBI): domain Eukaryota; kingdom Metazoa; phylum Arthropoda; class Insecta; order Coleoptera; family Curculionidae; genus Diaprepes; species Diaprepes abbreviatus. The sequence goes on from JASJET010000087.1 coordinate 1,883,931, forward strand.
TTTTATTCTTAGAAACGCAGAATTTATTATCGATCCAAATGTAAAAAACTAGGTATAAACCATCGGCAAATATTGGTTGCTCTAGTTTATTTTTACTTAGTAATGAGGTCTGTTACAATTACCAGTCTAGGTTCTCAAACTAGATATCAAAATAAGGATTGTGACATGCAAAAAGAAGACTACAATTTTTTGTACAGAACTCGTTCAAATCAAATTTTTTAACGATAATTTGTAAAACCACGTTTACAGGACTGTGGAGATGATGTGCCATAATGATTTTACAAGTTTTAAAAAATGGGTTGTTTTGTGTGACTACAAAAAATTGTAACATGTGTCAGAGCGTGGCATATAGATGTAAATGTTATTGAAAATCATAATTTGTTGATTTGATTTTACCTGAAATGTTAAGTTTTTTCTACAACAAATAAAAGTTTTATTTAAAGCTGTTTTATTTTGGACTAGCGACTGCGGTTGTCGACAGGGTCAATTACAATTCTAAAAGAGAGGTATGTAATAATGTTTTTGTATGCGTGAAGTGATCGGTAAGTATCTTAAGTAACTATGAAAATACCCGGGAAAAAATTATATGTAATTATATATGAATGACATATCGATGGTGGCTACGAAAAATATGATTGAAGATAAAAAATCTTTCGGGACAAAAAGTGGCGAAGAAAATCACACCGCTTACTGGTCGGCGAAAAAAGTTCCTCTCAAAAGTTGTGCGGCGAAAAAACCCCTCCTTAAATAGGAGCCGTGAAAAGAAACTCTCTCCTATACAATGAGCGGCGAACAAAATCCCTTCGCTTGTTGTGAAAACGAAAAAAAAAACCTTTCTGGGCAATTAGCGTGGAATTAAATCACTTGCATCCTAATATACTATTTTGATACTAATATGATGCTACATCTTCTTCTACCTTCTATAATAGGTCCCTGACCTGTTCCTTCTTCGATTTTCCTCATTCTGGACTTAAATTATCGCTCCATCTTTTCCGCGGTCGACCTCTACTGCGTGTACCACTAGGCGATTTATCTCGTGCGATCCTTACCAGTCTATCCTCTGTCATTCGGCTTATGTGTTTGTTCCATTGTGTCTTACGCTGTAGGACCCACTCATTAATGCAGTCTGTATTGCATGATTGCCTAATGTTATCGCTTCTTTCTCTGTCTAGTAGCGTTTTTCCTGTTATTCGTCGAAGTATTCTCATTTCTGTAGTCTCCAATAGTTGTTTCGTTTTTGTCGTCTCTGGCCGTGTTTCTGAGGTGTATGTCATAATAGGTCTAATTGTGGTTTTGTAGATCCGAACCTTTGTTTCTTGTTGTAAGTGTTTGTTTCGCCAGATCACGTCGTTGAGGCAACCCGCCACTTTGTTTGCTTTGGCCACCTGCCCTCTTTCTTCATCTTCGATGTTGCCATAACTAGTTATGTCGATTCCTAGATATTTGAAACTCATTTCTTGTTGTATTATTCGACCGTCTAGTTCTAGTTTGCATCGGAGGGGTTCTTTTGAGGTTGTCATACATTTAGTTTTTTCGGCTGAGATAATCATATTATATTTTCTTCCCGTAAGATTAAAGGTATTTAACAATCTCTGGAGGTCGTCTTCATTTTCGGCACATATCACAGCGTCATGAGCGTAACAGAGAATTTTTATTTCTGTATCACCCATTTCATATCCTCTACCAAGTCGCACCTCCTTTATTATTTCGTCCATTATCATGTTAAACAATAAAGGACTAAGCGAATCTCCCTGTCTAATACCGCTGTTGACTGGTATGGGTGTAGATAATTTACCGTTAGTGCGAATCTGAACTTTATTGTTTGCGTGATGATGATGCTACATGCTAGGATAATTTTTAATCAAGGAGTTGATTTTTTATAATAATCATTTTATTTGTTGCAAATGCCTTACAGCAGTTGTAATTAAAAGACGGGTTGTTCAAAATACTTTTCTATAGGTGATATATAATATTGATGAATGCCCTGTCAGTTCGAGTTAAAGTAATAACACAACACCAGCATAAAAATTTTAATAATAGTATATACTTGTTTTCAATATACCGCCCAGCCACGGCCCTTTACAACGGAGCCTCCTTGAATATGAAAATATTTTTATCTTGTAATTTCTTTTTACTTTATACAGTTATAATTTACTATGGTATAATCGATAAAGTTGGATAGTTTAACTAAAAAACAGTATTTGTGCACGTACATATATGGATTACAATTTATAGACTATAATACAGTATATCGGAAAATTCCCGCCTGCATTATGGTGGGGAACTCCGTAAACAAGGCAATGTACAAGGTTTTTTTCGCCACAATTTTTACGAAGGGATTTTCTTCACCGCACTTATCGTTGAGTAATTTTCTTCCAGACATTTTTCATCAAGGACTTTTTTCCTCCGCACATAATTTTGTTCACATTTTTCTTTATAACCATCATCCATATATATATATATATATATATATATATATATATATATATATATATATATATATATATATATATATAGGTTTTCACGGATGGGAACATGTGATTCAGTATTAATCCGGGAATACATCCGTTCGTTAGTTTGGTTTCCTGTAGAGGTTTGGAGACGTTTCGCCAAAATCCCATTTGGCATCTTCTGTGCTTGGTGGTTGTAGATCAACTGAAAGAAATTCAACGTGCAGCGTGCTTTATGTAATATGGCCTCATGGCGAACAACAGCTCAATTGTTTCCATAAGTTTCTTAATTCTATCCACACAAAGATACAGTTTACTTTGGAACTTGAAGAAAATAATCAGCTTCCATTTCTAGACGTCCTCATAACCAAAACAATGGATGGAGATCTACGACACACAGTATATCGAAAACCAACACACCTGAATGCTGATTCTCACCACCACCCCTCACAAATACAGGGCGTAGCCAATACCCTAATATCAAGATCCCTTCGCCTAACTGATGACCAAGGAAAAGAAAAGGAACTGTCACACATAAAAAGGGCCCTCCAACAAAACAGCTACAAGACACCAACAATAAATCAAGCAATAAAATTGGAACAAAAATAAGGCCACCTGCTGAGGATAGACAAATCACCATACTTCCTTACATTAAAGGCACAACAGACAGAATCGGCAGATTACTCCGGAAACACAACATATCTACAGCCTACAAACCATGCAAAACAATAGGGTCTTCTTTAAGAAATCCAAAAGACAAAATCAATCTGGAAAATCAAGGCGTATATAAAATCCCATATGGCACCTGCAATGAAACATATGTAGTCAGACCAACAGAAGAATATCAGCTAGACTAGAACACAAACTCAGTATAAAAAACAAATAGATAACATCGGCGCTTTTTCAACACCAGCACGAGACAGGACACAAAATTGATTTTGACACCGGCCAGCAAATCGCTAATATAGAATACTACAAGGCAAGATTGATTCGTGAATTCATCGAAATTGAAAAGAATAGCACTCTGAATAAAAGAGACGATGCACTCAATCTACCTTCTACTTGGAAAACTCTCTTTAAGCGGGACCATTGTACCTACACATATCCTGTCCGTGTTCGAGGTTGCATAGTTTGAATGAATTGCTACAGAACACAATTCATCCTATTACACCACCATCGAGATGATGGCCTACCTGTACCACCATATCGAGAAGAAAGTCAAAACTTACCCTCCCCGCTACAGTGATACGGCAGAGGTACATGTTTCGTCTCTACTAGACTCGTCAGGGTACCGACATGCACCTGGCTGTGCAAAGGACAGATCGGAAGGAGGCATGCACATTCTGAACGCGACTTTGCCGACCTCCCGCCGGATGGTGGATATATCCACTGCTATTGCATCTCACACGGAGGAATCCGTGAAAGCCGCATAAACATATATACATATATATATATATATATATATATATATATATATATATATATATATATATATATATATATATATATATATAAATTTTTTTCCCGAGTATGCATAACAAATCGTACGTGGGTACGCTATCTAGCACACAGTACAATCCATAGACAAAATATAGAGATACTCGACCGAGGATCCTATAGAAGAAAGTTGGCCCACGCTTAGAAAGAGAGCGTTTTCAGTGAGTAGAAAAGTATTATTCTTCGCCCCGTCTCTTTCTAAGCGAGAGCCAACGCGCTTCTATAGGACCCGTAGTCTATATCTTTATATCTCTGATTTATTTCGGACATAACCTGGAAAACGTCTTTGCTACTATTTTTGGTAATTATTTCGAATAAATGTAGGAAAATGACGGTTGGTTTGAAAATATATTGACGTCTATCCCATTTCGAGGTCTCTGAACACGATTCTAGCCTTGGTTTTTCACTATTGGTCTTCACTTTCCCGGAAAGCAGAGAAAATCAATTTTCACTGTAGGTTTTTTACACTAAATGTTAAAATTTCGTTACTACAAATTTCGCACTAATAGAAGCTTTTGTATTATATGAAATCTCATAAAATTGACCTTTTCTAATCGGAAAAAATCAGAAAAAAAGGATAAAACAAATCAAAACAAAATGGCACGTTGTAGTTACTTTATATGTGCGTGGTAGTATCTATAGGGGCGTCACTTGCTTGGAAAGGGCGCTGTTGCCATAGCATAAATACGATTCTTGAAAAGGACCCGATTTCTGCTCTGATTTTTGTATTATGCACGATTTTGTCTCCAAATATTAAAAGTTTTAAGGATCGCATTTGCTCTTGTCTGTTCCCCTCCTTTCCCCCTCTTTTAATGAGAAAGAGGAAAAACAATATATTTTTACAGGATATTTCTTAACGCAAATAATTTCTTCTGTTCGGGTACTAACCAATACTCTTCTTCCATCGAATTAATAATTCTAATTCATTTTTATACATCTTGGTCTTATAATTTTTGCTAACCATATTTTTTGCAGCAAATACTAAACCACCCGCTGTCCTGCTAACTTGGACCTTTCCCAATTTGGTAGTTTATATCTCGAAAGTATTTTACATCTGGCAACGTCGCAACGAATATTTCGCTTTTTCAGTAGTACGATGATTGGTGACGTTCACGAAAGATATTTTTGCTTTTTCGTTGAAAACAAAAGTTTTTCTAAATTTCTTTGCTAAAATTTTGCAAAAATAGTTGAAACATTACATACAATGTACGTAAGTTTACTGTTTTCTTCAGAAATAAGAGTGCCTTGTGAAGTGAAACGTGGTGTTTTTTGGGCTTTCCGGGAAAGCGAGGAAAAATAGTGGAAAACCAAGATCAGAATCGTGTTCTACGACCTCGAAATTCGGGAATTGATTTTTTTTTTTAAAGTCGTTTTCCTAAATTTCACTTTCACTATGTTTTTACTGTATAAGAAATAAAACAACAGTGTACTCAATAGCCCGTTTTATTAAATAACATAAGAAACTTAAACATAAAGGATTAATTTGCGATCAAGTTTATTTTAAGGAAGTATTGTAAAATTATTTACATAAAAATGCTAAAGCCAGTTTTGCCCTACTACAGCGTGCAAATTTTTAAGAAGTGGAGCAAAATTCAGGATTTAACTTTGCTTTACTATAAATTAAGTTTAAATTAGTTATAGGTGTGGTCCCATAACAATTTTTACGAAAAAAAAATATCAATAAGTAAATATAAGGTTAAGCTAAAATAAATAAAAAGCATATGAAAAATTAAAAGCAGGTAAAATAAGTCACCCATAGCATTAACGAAAATAGAAAATCGATCAAATTTAATTTTTACTAATTCCATAACTGAATCGTACAAGAAAAAAACTAAAATTCGCCTCTAAAAGCTTAACTACTGGTAGCATTCTAAAATTAGATTTTTAACTAAAGAAAAATAGTATTTTAGGTATTTTTATACTTAAATTACAACTATGATTGGTAAATGTTCTTAAATACATTAACAATCAGAATATACATAAAACTAATCGGTACAAAAACTGTAAACGACTCTTTAAGCCATTTTTCAAGCACGTTACGACAACTAAATAATTGATTTTTAAGCCACTCGATTTTATGGCGATATTAAATAATTTGGACCTTATTTTTTTAACGTTACGCAACTAAATTAGTCAAGAGGCAATTTTAGAAACGTATAACTTGCAAGTATGTCGTTAATATTTGCCGATATAAATTGCCAATTTATGAATGTCATTCAAATGTTCAGTTATGTAGCTGATATTATTCCAAGCTCAAGTTTCCTATATATATATATATATATATATATATATATATATATATATATATATATATATATATATATATATATATATATATTTGAACGGGTAAAGTAAGAGGCATACTAGGAAGTAAATATAATTTATACAGAGGGATCTTACAACCTGGAAAATTATTAGCTAATCAAGATTTAGGATACAAAATCTAACAATTACATTTGTTCCAAGGAAATTGTAATCGCAGGGAAAAAAATGTTTAAAACCGATGTACTATTTCTAAGTATATCGCTTGCAAGTGACATGACTTGAATTTCACATTTATTTGTTCCTCGTTTTTAATTTAACATGACTGCTTAGTTCTCAGTTGTGCTAAGTTTAAAGGCAGTAACTACATTTTTACAAAAAAAAAAAAAAGTGAATTTACCCAAATTACTAGAAATACCTGGAAAAATTTGAATTAATTCAATTACTTATTTATTAGGAAACGACTATATATAAGATTTATTACTAAAATAATAACAAGATATATGAGGTAGTTGCACTAAAATTACTATAGGAAAATTAAACATTTTTTATTTATAAGTTGTCACCTTAGAGCTCCGCACAACATATTATATGTTTGTAAGGTAATTATTAGTCATACTACGCCACTGCAAAAGTAACCATTATTTCAGAGAACATGTATTTTAGGGCGTAGATTGCGAAAATGAATATAAAAATTCGCAAAAAAAATTAAATTTTTGAGATATTCCTCAAAGAAATACGAGAAGCATACAACTCTTCTCTATAAGAGCCCACCGAACTAATTACGGCAAGAACAATGTTGTGGAGAACCTTTTAATGAACTACGACTTAAACTTTCAGCATATTGATTTGTTTTGTATGACTTTGTGTAAATTAAAACAAACGCTTAATTTTGGATAATATGTGATAATTTTGTGCCTGTTATGTAACAAGTGTTAATAACTGTTAATATCATTTTATTTTGCAATGACTATGTTTATATTTGTTTGATTTTATTTGTAAGCTTTGTGGCATTTACAATGTCATTTGTTGTTTTTTTTTTTTTGGTACCATTTGGAATAGTTTATTCTGTAGTGTACTGTATTTGAATAAATAAATAAATAAGATGTGCCTACTTCGGAAGTTAGGTTGTCAGTGCCTAAATTACCATTTTCCCTTCTTTGTTGTCATATTTGTACTCTTTTAGAAAAATTAAGGATACAAATTTAAAGATAAAATCCTGGAGTGGATAAGATAAACAAAATTATCCATTTTCCAAGTTTGATAATTAAAGAAAACAACTTTTAAGGTTGCCTTACTATTGCCCTTGTCAGTTAAAATACTTTATTGCCAATTTAGACCAGTTTTAAAGTTGGGCCATTTTAATGAAGGGGTAAATATCTTAAAGCCACTAAAAAAGTTTCAGATGGAAGACTTATGGCACACGCTTTCGCTTGTCATACTGTACTATCTTGTATACCAGTGTGGTGGAGGTAATTTCGATCTTTTCTTTGATCTTGTGTTATTGTCCCCCTCTCATAGACAAAAACTGGATCTGGTTGCTATGGAAGTTAAGATCCCCCTCATCAGTTTTGTTTTGCTCATAATATTATTATAATTTGTATTAAACGAGTCACCAAACAAACCTTTACGTTATAAAATTAAGGATAAAAACGTAGAACTACGCCACAGAATCGATAATAGAACCAGTCGTGTTCCGAAAAGAAACAAAATACATTTTTGCCGGTTTGATAATAAAAAAAAAACGATTTTTTTTTAATTCTTGTATTTTAAAGGTTTATTGCAGCACTTGAACTTGATAGGCACTCTTTATGACTAAAGAGTCAATGGCTTTGCTGAAAGATGGAATATCTCTTTTCAATACATGAACTACCAGATGAAGAGATTATCGCACGTCGCAAGCAAATTATTGTCTGTCCATTCGCTGATACCCGATTGTCGGGCAAAATTATCCCTCTCACCCTAGAGCACACACAATCTTTATTCTTTACACCGTACATTGAGCTTAAGTCCCGTCTTTGTCCTCAAACGGCCAAACCACGTTTTTTTGCACGTCGGCACAAGTGTTGTCAACCAAAACGGAAGCCTGATTGTGACACTTATCACTTTAGACACCTTACTGTCATCTTAAAACAGTTTTAAGGTTAGATCATGTTAATGAATTAAGGGATTATTGAATAACGTTGATTTTTATGGGATAAATTTTGATAAGTCTAAGAGCCGTTTTACACACATAAGAATTATGGCCAAAATTTATCTGATAATTAGGCTGAAAATTTTCATAAAACTAATTTGCTGTTTTACACATTAAAGAATTATTGTCAAAATTTTGGTGAAAGTTTTCGGCATAAAAATATAGAATGTGTTCTTTTAAGGTTATTCCCAGATTATTTAACTGCTTAAACGTCACATGTTATGAAAATGCGCATGAGCACCGACAAAATTACCACCAAAATTATATTCAGAATTCTTGTGCGTATCAAACAGAGTGATATTTTATTGTAAAAATTATCTCCAAAGAATTTTCGGCAAAAATTTGCTGAAAATTTTTGTTATAATTTTCGGAATAATTCTTGTGTGTGTAAAACGGCTCTAATGAAGGAATTTGTGATGGTAACCAACTCCACCGCATAAAAACTTTTAGGTTTCTTTTTTTATTTGTTGGCATGACCGCTAGAGTGTAATCTTATTTTAATTTGATTTCAATTGTTTTTAAATTGCAAGTTTAGAAACAACTAAATAAGAATAAAGACAAAACGGCGTCTGTCAACAAACAGAAAACCCAAAATTTGTTACGATGGTGGTAACTTAACATCTCGAATTTATGATCTTGAATTAATTAATGTAATTTTCTTAAGTTTTTAACGTTTTCAAAGTGAAAGTATTGCAATTTTTATGATTAAGAAAAAAAATAGGTACATGTAACAGCTCTGTTCTATTGGGATTTGATATTTGGCATAATTTTTGGTCTTACAACCTTCAGCCACTTTACTTTATTCCTTAGAACCTCCTGAGAGTCGAGCAAAGTGCCCCAAGAGCTTCGATCAATATTTTATATAAAAACGCTAAAAAGCTTCACTTACTACGCCTGTAACCAGTGGGGTCATTGTACAAGGGAAGACATATACGTCAACGTCCAACTAAATCGACTACGACCTTTGAAATTATAACTATAAAGGAGACTTCCGTTTCAGTCGTTAAACTTTCACACTTAGCAGGTACGCTTTTGCAAAAAACAATAGTTTGTTGAGGACGCGTCCAAAGTGCTTAGGGGAAAGTTTGTGCATGATTGCGTGCTCTACGAAAAGCGGGGATATTTTCGCCCCACAAATCGATCTTTTGTGCAGTGAAAGTGAATGGACATACCTGTGGCGGACGGTTAATTCTGCATCCAGTAGTTCAAGCAAAAAATATGGGTCTGAAATATTTAAATGCCTGTAACAAATGTGACTTTTTTCTTATAGTCGATCACACACGTGACCAACAATTCTGATTGTATGATGGAAATATCGAGGCTCTCTTAAATGAGGCATCCTTCTGGGTTTTTTTTAATCTTAGAAGACGGTCTCCCAAACTCGATTAACGTGTAAACCTTCCCGATGTGTCCCAGATAGGGGGGGGGGGGGGAGAGAAAAACAAGTTGACTAAATTACTTCAGTCGCAGTGGCCATATAAACTTGTAGTTGAAAAAAAACGTAAAAGAAAAAAGACAAATGAAGTATTGACAACCTAAACTCTAAAGTAAGTATATTTTCACAAAAAATGTCTTAAAAACTAAACGTTTCTTGGTTGGATACTGATAAGCATTTCCTCAAATAGAACAGAACTAAACGCTTCCACAAAATTTCAATCTATGTCCCAAAACACATGTTATTATGAAAACGCGTGGAGTACTACAGCTAAAAAATTACCGTCCAGGAAATTTCATATGCTTTATAAAAACATAATTTTTCATGTAATCAGAAGTAAAGTTTCCTAAATTACCTCTTGCACTTCAAAAACTGAAAAACCAAAAGTAATAACTCAGTTCTACAAAATAAAATATACTGCTTACTTACTTACTGTCTTACTTACAAGTAATACCTACATTAAAATTATAGAAAATATTTGCACAACTTCTTGGTGTTTAGAATTGATTCCAGAAACATTTAAACTGTGTCTGATACCAGTCACCAGACTATGAACAGTTGAGGCCTTATCTTTATGAGCCGTTAATCAATAAAAATAGTAATAGGACTATTTTTAATTTGCTGAGGTATATCTATTATTTGTATTGTTATAAATGATGCTTTTAAGTGTCTTATTGTCTGTTAACTTATTAATAAGTATTAAAGATTGTAAAGTGGCTAAAACTGATAGGCTTCAATGGTTGTAGTCAACTGACTTGGTCTGTTACAACAAAATTACGACACTCAAAAGTAACATCACATCAAACATTTGCAATGCCATTAGACGAAAAAAACATATTTACAAGAAACAACAAATATATTATACTGTCAATTCCTATGAAAATTACAAAATTAAGAATTATATATACAAAACGCCAGCAATGAATAAGTTTATATTCTAAGGCATCTTGAAATGCAACTGCTTCTCCAGTAGTATGTTGTATATGTATAAACGACGGTATAATATGTGTGTAGGTGAGGGCACAGCATTGCGCTGATCTGATTCAACATTTTACGATAAATCTGAAAACGTATAACAGCCTATTAGTTCATATATTTTCCTTTAACAAATCCTGCAAAATAATCTTGACGTTCCCATTGTTCATAAACTTTAGGAAATATTATTAAATAAAAATATAATTTTTTTTTCTGTGGTAAAATATGAATTACGCTGCCATGTTGTTGCCTACAATTTGTATTGTGAATTTGTCAAAAGAAATGGAGAAAATCAATTTTATAGTCATTATTTAAGAAAACACAGCTTGAAACTACGAAAGTAACTGTTTATATTTCGGGAGTAACAAACAAAAACAAATATTTATCACTGAAAATGGTTTTACTGTTTTTAAAAATATTCTCAACTTTTGCATTATTTGAACCAATCCGAAGATCATTTTCGCCGCTTCTTCTGACGTAGAAAATCATTGACCACGCAGTTTGTTCAAGTACAGAAACAAAAAGAAATCACTGGCTGTCAAATCTCGGTGCTGTACGTCGGATGACCCATCAATTTCACGTTTCGAAAACTTAAAAAGTTACTTATTTGAACCGATCTGAGTTGACATTCCTACCAAATTTTATCATCGTAGCTTGACATTTGTAAGTCAGGCCGCCTTGAGTACATCTACCTCTGGATGTATTTTCGATTTATTTCAGTTTCAAAAATGAAGTTGAATTTGCAACGAATTTTTATTAAATTTTGCGTGAAAAATGGATTCAATGGGGAGAAAATCTTGAAAAGAAAACAATCGTTTACCAGTGGCATGAATGCTTTAGAAGTAGTCGTGAGTCCGTCGAGGATGACAAACGCAGTGACAGGCCGTCAACATCGAAAACAGACGAAATAGAGTGATAAAAATATTGGTCAATAACCGCAAATTAACGATCAGAGAAATGGGATCCGTTCAGGACCTGAATTTCATGCAAAAAAAGAGAGCGCGTTGACATCGCCAAATATACGATTTTCAAGGCTAAATCCGACCAACATTCATCAAATCATTACTGGAGATAAGACGTGGGTTTATCAGTACGACACGTCATCTAGATATTAGGCGAGAGCTTTGAATTAACCAAGATCAAAAAAAACACGTCGTTTTTAGTCGAAAAGAAAGCGATACTCACGATTTTCATTGATTATAACGGTATTGTACATCACTAATTTTTGCCACAAGGTCAGACAGTTAATAAGGGAATATTATATTATATAATTCGCCAAAAAAGTAAGGATTTGTGAACACATAACTCGTGTATTTTGCATCATGATAACGCACCGACGCACAATGCCTTCATTGTCCGTAAATTTTTGACCACTAACGAAATGAATACTATCCAATAGCCATCGAATTCATCTAATATGGTTCTCTGCTACTTTTTTCTGGTCGATTTCTAGAAATGTTTCGAGAGCTGGATCAAGCCTTGGTATAAGTGCGTTGTAGTCGATGAGGAGCACTTTGTAGTGCAATTGTAATGAATAAACTTGTATTTTGAATTTTCTGAATGAATTCCGCGAACTTTTTGATCAAGGTTGTATACGCTGTTATTAATGCCCAGGGATGCCTAAATCTCGCGGCACGTCACCTGACGATCTTGCATTATCAGTTCACGCACAGCATCAACTTCACACAACTCGTCCATGAGCGAACGATAACCACCAAGCTGATTGTTACATAAATCAAGTTAAAGTTGTGAAAAATTACTGCACAAAAATATTCACGAGTTATTTCCATTTTTTCACCGAAATGAAATTTTGAGGTTACTGTAAACAACACAGCCAAAACGTTGAGTATAGACACTGTCTAAAATGTCAAACAATACAATGGATATGTCGGTTACAGCTAGCATCGCCAATGTTGCCAGTTCCCGAAATATAAACGGCTACCCTCGTAATAAAGCCATTGTAGAACTAGTTGGCAGGAAATAAGAGAGAGAGTGTTTAATAAAAAAAAACGATAAATATCAAGTTTACAATCATAGCCTAAGATGTGTGCAAAAAAGTAATTTTAGCAAACACATTTAATTAAAAATAGTTATATTCAAAATTATGCTTTAACAGCTGTGATGTGGTTTTTTGTTTCATTATTATTCCTATATGTTTATCCAAAAGTATGTAACTCATTTTCTTTGTCTGCATCATCAGCACTGTATTCATTATCTTTTAGCGTTTCCTATCCGCCTGCTAAATGCTACTGATTCAAATATAAACAAACATCCCGATCACTAAAATCACAGCCAGCCCAAACTGTTTTTAATATATTTTGCATAATTTTGCCGATACTTACGCACTGGTTTAACATAGTGGCAGTCGGTGTTACCAATGACGCATTACTGTGGAAATACTTCGTCATTTACACGTATATAAACTGTTTCATATTTTTAAAACTTTAAGAAACTATGAGAAAATATGCCTAGTTTTATTTTTAAAAACTACTGTGGAAAAATTCGTTGAATAAATTAGCCAAGAATAAAGTCATGTAATAAATTAATCAAGAATGAGGTCACGTTTATATTTGCCTATGAAAAAATATAACCCAAAGATAATAGGACTATTCACATGACAAGCAAAAACTAGTCGGCGCCAATCAGGTGGTATGAAAACAGTTTGATAACTGTCGCCTATCTGTTTTTGCAAATTCTGGTTGGCACTGACTAGTTAGTTTGTGATTTTTCAAACCTAATGAAAGCAAATCTATGACAATAGTGTATATAGTTGTCTACATCCTTTTAACTTGCCAACTTTGCTGTGTTCATCAGCACTTGAAATAGCAAATTGAAGAATAATTAAATATTTGAACCTTTTTAGTTTACAAAGAATTTATCACTGAATTAGAAAAAACTAATAAATAAATAATTGAGCAAGTTCTTCGTTCTACTCATTTAGATCAGATGGTCATAACTAGTGTGTGATTTGACAACGCTGCGTTTTTACTGTTTACGTGTATATCCGAGACTTCCTCTTTCATAATAAATAAGTTCACAAAATAGCAAAATGTTTACTCATAATATTGGAATGTCTCATGGTAAAAGATACTGGTAAATTTGTAAGTCTCAAACGTAAACAATGGAGTCAGAATATATTAAATGCAAAAAACCGTAAATTATAAGAAAATTTCAATCCACAAGCTGTTCATATTAATAACTAAGTGAGAAATAAAATGTTTTACTGATGATTTGTGGTGTAAAAATAGTAGTTTACCAATATCTTTAAGATATGTCGTTAAAGAGGAAATTTTTGTTTTGGTATTTTCCATGAAAAATGCATAAAATGTAACAGTATAAATTTAGGTCATACAAGTAGCTATAAAGAAGATAATACACATCATAATATTTGACATTAATTTCAGATCAGCTTTTCGTAAGAACTAATTTCGTAAATATGTTTATATATCTCACAATAATTAATTAATTTGTATTATTTCAAAATATTAATGAGTCAAAATTTTCATACTGAATGTATTCAAAGATCTTAAGTGCATGCTTATACGACGTTGCCAAACGTTTCGACTTAATTTTAACGCAGGTAAATCTTAAATTTTATCATTTCCTTTAATTGACATCTCAATAAACCTCATGGTTGGCAAAATATTTTATTGCAAAAAAAGGAATCTGTATATTTCAAAAAGCTAATTTTTTTTTTTCAATCTCATCTAATTGACAAATGGTAGCAATTTTTTTTTCAATCTCATCTAATCGACTAATGGTAGCATGATTCAAAAGAAAGTGCCAAGATCCAGATTTCCCATTAGACTCTGTACAAATTTACATTTTGGAAAATTGAACTCTCAAATATTTAAACTGTAAAGTTAATTAAAATTCCCCAATAGTATAGACTACAATTTAAAATATTATTAAAAAAATTGATTTTCATTATATAATATTTTTTTTTTAACATGGGCAGCACTTAGATCTCCTTAAACCATATTTTATTTTACTCTCATAGATATACTTGCTGTTATTAGAAAAAAAAACAATTTTAAAAGCCTGAATGCTAGAAAAAAGTAAATTCAGTTAATTGCCAATTCTTCTATTAACTAATTTACATAATACAATAAGAAGTTATCTCAAATGTCAGTTTGTCTTTATCTCTCTTAATCTAGTTCGGAAAAAGTATATTTTTCATGTTGCTGTATGAATTTTCTGGGACTTTTTAAAAACCTCCATAAATGTTTAACAAAATTTGAAATTGTATAGTCTGTCAGAGTTAAAATAAATAATACCAAATGGCTAAATAGCTGTATATAATTAATTATAAAAAAGTTGATTAAATATTTTATTATTAAGAAAAAATACTTACAGCTAGGTGCGGTCTGACTACTGTAGTTCTTTTGAATTTGATCATAAGTAAATTTGACAAAGGCATCATATTGTTCAGCAAGTTTTGTAGTCAGAACATTGTCATACTCTTCTCTTATTTCAGATTCTCGTTCTCTGAGCATTCTCTCACAAATAACTCCAACCTAGAATTCAATAAAAGTTAGTAAAATTAACAATTTATTAGAGAAATGCGACAGTCAAATCAACTAGCTGAACCTGTATTAGAGTCTTTAGACTTAATTCTTAGTGTAAGTTTCAATTACTAATTTGTTGTGCCATTATTGCTAGTTTTATGTTTCATTCTCTATTATTCTTATTATTTTTTTCTTTTTTAAGGTGGTAAGCACTCTTGCATGTAACAACCTGTGTTTCTCTAGGGAGTATAAATAAATAAAATATAAATATTCAATTGGAGATTCACATTATTCTCTTTTTATTTTGTCTAATAAAAGTTTTAGTATCTTAAGAGTTTACTTGAATATAGAATGTGTACTCAGATTCGTAAACTTTTATGGTATTGAAAGGAACCGTGGAAATATTAAATAATCCTTCATCATCAATTTCTATTAGCCAAAGCCATACCATAGAAGAAATATACCAAGAATTCCTATCCTGTGCTATAATTTTGACGCTCCTAAATGATACGCCAAACTGGTACGCCATCTCATTCATAAAAGCAATTTACAATATTGTCAACGATTAGATATTATTTTAATGTGATATACATGCTTTTGGTAGAAACATTTATAAAAGATTTATAAATTTTCGGATTTATGTTGAAAACGTGGCAATACTGCATATCCCTTCCTACCGACTAAGAGGGGTAAGCTCCACCTTTTTATCGATTTAAATGCAAGGTTGCCGCAGCCTAGCGAAGTTTTACTGAAAGGTTTGGTCATCACAACGTTCCCTTTGTAAACTTAAACAAATATAATAAACCAAGGGATAGAAAAACTTGTACCCGTAGTTTAGATCAACTATCCAATACGGCATATACATCATTCCTTGCCGTTTTACTACTTATAGTAAAAACTACCTTTTATCAATGACCGTTTTTCATACTTAGCGTTTCCAATCCTCCCATAAGAATGAGCCGTCTTAGTATAATTCGTCAATGGCCATACCCACTACTACAAACTAGAGGTGGGCAAAACGGACTTTTTGATGATTCGGACCGTCCGGATCACCAAGTTTAAAGATCCGGGTCAAAGAACCGGTTCAATTGTCCGTTTCCCGTCAAGAATTCCAAAGTTCGAACGATTTTTCCATTTCATATTTTTAATATATAATTTTAGGAAATAGTACACCACAGATAATTACATTTCGATCCTTTTTTTTATAAAATCCAATTACAAGCCTCATTAATTAAAAAAAAAAATTAAGCTTAAATTTAACTTCTATTACAATTTAGGAGATAAAATAAAAAGGCGAATGGGACATTTAAGCTGTATTTTAAACAAATAGTAATATTCTCTGTGCCTACATCATACTACTAAATTATCATTTTCAGCAAAATAATATATGTACCTACTTTAACAATCGTAACAACATAATTCGATGATGAAACAAAACATTTATTATTATCATTACATTTTAAATTACATCCACTTTCCCCAAAATTGCAGTTAAATATCCCTATCATACCCAATTAAACTTAAAACAAGCGAGAATCGGCATATAGGGCTAAAAAAATTTTAATCACGTGCCTATTTCATATTTTAACTACCGAAATACTAGATTCGTAAGTATATATTCTACAAACGTCCTAAAGAAACATAATCTAAACTAGAGCAATCCTAAATCCTTGTAGTCCACGGCCATTGCCTTTAACGTATTTACTGTTCCTGCAATTATTAATCGAACGAAATGAGGTTCGCCAGCGGGTCCGAAACATCAGTGACCCATCATACTATACCGAACCCAATGTTCGAAAGATACAAAGACCCGTAAAAGACACAACGAACACCGTCCGATTAAAACGGTCCAACGGATCTCGGCTCATTATAAGTCCGATGTTTACCCCTTCCAACTTCCTTGGTCCGATGTAACGTATGGCCAGTCGGAGGGCGAACTTTCGTACTGTCCGAGTCCGATATTTTAAATTTTAGTGATCCGGATCTTTCGGATTGTAAACTGATCCGGGTAAAAAGAACGGGTTTTTCAAGTCCGACCCACCTCTACTACAGACTAGTCCCAACCCTGTGTACTAGATCAGCTCGTTCATAAATTTGTTTTTTGCATCAAGATAAACATAAACAAAATTTTTCCCTTTTGAAAAAAAATAAGCAACAAAATCTTCTGAATACACAAATTTGATCAGCTTATTTTATCACTTACAAAGTGTTTGCCATATCCAAATAATTTTGACTATGTTCTTATCTACTTATTTGTTTTGTAAATTACAATCCTAAAGAAGGATTATTACCTGTTTAAATGTAAATAGAGGTTTTTCTGATCGTGAAGGAGACAGGTCACTGATTCCTTCGCTTCCACTGCTGTCGGAGTTTTCCATCATGGTGTACTGTAGTTGCTTACGTCTCTGTAGTCTTTTTAATTCAGCTTTGATATTTTCAGCCATGTATTCTGAAATTGGTTATATTAAAAATTGAACTTTATATTTTACAAAGTATTTTGTTCTCTTATTTTAGAACATTTAGGTAATAAGTTTTTATGGTAGCTCCATTTCCATCTAAATTTCGAAATATTCATTTAGTATACCCAAACCTATTCTAGTTCTTTTAATCACAATAGGCATGATGACTGATTTTGGAAAAATACTCCACGATGTTTTTAGGCACCTACGTTATACAAAATAAATCTTATTTCCGCAAAAAATTTATGTTTTGATGGAAAAATTGACCTTTTTAAAATACAATTTAAATTTCGCACCAAAACGCTAGACTAGTAATGGCGTCAGTCTGTGACGTCACCCTTTCGTAAACACTTGACAAGTTACATCTTATTGCTCGTTTGGAATCATATTTTCCATTATTTTCTGCGATAATCAGGAATTCTAATGTGTATGGATGGTGTGTAGTTCCTCGATGTAATAATATATCGATAAAAACTCCAAATAAGTTATTTATTAACGTGCCAATGAAGAAAAATATTAGAAATACATGGCTAAATCGTGCGAGGCAAGACCCGGCTTCTATATCTGTTAATTCAATAATTTATTTCTGCGAAGATCATTTTGATATAAGTATTTATTTTATATAATTAAGTGGCGAAGCTCACAAACAAAATATATGCAAGGTAAATACTTGTCAATAACACTGTCGATCCCGTTTGAGGTTAGGTTTCATTTCTTTATTACTGTATTATATTTAAAGTTCCTAATTAATAGTTTTTTTCTTTTTCCAGTTACCAAATGATATGGAAAATGTAATGGGTTCAGTTTTACAAGTGCGCATAAAGTCAGGGTGTATACCCACAAAATTTGAATGCTAATCAGGCAGAAGCAAATGAACTTCTGACACCGCTGAGCGTCCCTATGCTTTCAAAAAATAAAAAAGGTGTCTAATTGAAGAAAGTGACAAAGATTTAGCACAAACAAAACCACCTACAGAACATTTAAAACTCGCAGGCACTTCATCAGAAAGTTCAGGTACGTACCCATTGCTTTCTTATACTGGTAACCTGTTTTAGTGAATTCAAGTGTATATCTTTTCTTTTTGCCGATTTAATCATAACATTATAGGTAGTTATGATTTAAAACAATCTTTGTGGTACCTATTATTATGATTTACAAGCCAAACGGCTTCGCACCCCTTCCAGGGATTATTCACTCATACCAGGCATACAAAGACACCAAAAGTATGAGCTCTGTGAGAACCCTTTCCATGTTATCGGGTCCTAGGTGACGTTGTCTGCTGTATTTCCTACGAACTTTCGGACGGTTCTCGCGGTTGCAAGGAGAACTGCTTTCTGCATAGGTTTGTACAGATGTACCTATTATATTATTATTATTATTATAATATTATTATAGTCTGTTGCAAAAATTAGAGTACATAATAATGTGTAAATAGTTACAGTTTGTTCACAAGTACTTATTTTTATTTTTTAGCTTTGCACACAATTGAAGATCTAGAAGCACCTACCACCTTTCCAAAATCAGCAGATAAATCAGTACAAGTATATATACTCTACAAATTCAGAAGTAAAGCTGTCCAGACTGAAGTTAAAATAGTGCACCAGCAGTCGATTCTTGGCAAATTTGAGCTACTGGCCTTGACAAATCCTCGTTTCATGACGTTGTTCTACTTTTGGTAGCAGGAAACTGACACACTTGATAGTTTTATCCACAAGATATCTGATTAACGATGCAAATAAAGACAAATTCGAAGGATAAAGGCGATAAACAATGATGACTGATGTGATGTTTACGAAAGCGTGACGTCACGCGCTTCTGATTGGTGTTCGATCTAATATGGCCGATTTCCATATTTTGTGTTTTTATTTTTACTAAAATAAATATCGCTTATAATCTAAAAATAAATGTGTTTTTTAGAATATGTCTATCCTATATAATTACTTCAAGTCATAATTTCAGTGATTCTTCGTTACAGTCATCATGCCTATTCGACGTATTTTTAAAATTTGTTGTAATAAAATTTAAGTGTGATTGTTTTGCAATGGAAATTTGTTCTAAGGATTGTATAATTATCTGAAATTTAGTGATTTCATAAACGATTCTAATGCCGGTTGCACACGAAGTCAGGACAGTAAGCCAGTCCAGTAGTGTTACCAACCCTATCGTTTTAACGGTAGATCTACAGTTTTTCAATGAGAGCTACCGTTCTACCCGTTTTGATAAGTGATCTACCGTTTTTTTACTCACCGTTTAGGTTATAATTTATTACATATTTAATTAAAGTGATTAGAAAAAACTATTATTATTGCATTATATTAATTATAAAACGGGTATGCTACGGAATCTAAACGATTTCATGCCAAATTTACTAGGTGGCGCTACGTTGCACACGTAAGCTAGTCGTTATTCTCTCTTTGTTTACCAGCGCAATAAAAAAGAACGTTACTGTCTTGAAAAATTGGACTTTCATTCTATCTACTGTCCTGTCTCGATTACTAGCTTGCAGTGTTGCCAATCCCATCATTTAAGTAAGTCCGTTTTTTTCTATCCTTATTTACCAGTGTACAATAAAAAATAACAGATACAAATCTGACTTTTCACATGTAGAACAGAAGTTGTATCCAGAGAGGTTGGTAAAAATCACGCAATTAATATTCAATTCAATTCAATTCTTTTACGCTCAAAAACAAAAAAAAAACAAGATTAGTGACAGTAATATAAGTCAGCAAGTTAATTAAAAAAAAAAGCATAATTTGTATTCATATTGACATTCTTAAATATAACGAGGTATATTGGCAACACTGCTGGCTTGAGACAGTTGCGCTGTGCTAATATTACCGTGCACACGGAGACAATACTAGCCTGGCTCGACTACTGACTTCGTGTGCAAGCGGCTTAAATGAGCGTTCACACTAGGACAATACTGTATTATTCTTAACTGCGTGAACAACTCTACAAGCTTTAATTCAAGACAAGACATTAAGACAATACTGATTTCCGCGTTCTTCGTTATTCAACAAGTCGGAAACGGATCAGCGACACCGCTGATTTTTAAAAATTTTGTGTGAAGAAATGTTAGATATTGTGGAAGATAAAAAATGAACAGAATTAAATTTTAGCGCCATTTCTAAAACGCACTACCTAACAATTATTCTCCTACTGTTTCGTCTCGCAACTGTTCACATTAAGACAATACAATAAGGACGAAAGACATTGTCTTGAGTAGATAAACTCAACTCAAACTGAAACTACGTGTTTACACGTGTCCCTTTGTATTGTTCTCGCTATTATTATGTGTGAACTCGACGTAAGGCAACGTTCCGATCCGATCGGATCAATCTGACCAAGTTATATCTTCAAACATACACTACTGGAGGCAGCATGCAATGTTCCACGCGCGTTACATGGCAAAAAGAGAGGGCGAATACGGGGAAATATTATCTCTTCTGCTCCAAACCGCGATTGTCCGGCGCACGTTTCGATAAGAGTGGAGAACAAAACTAAACTTTCGGAGCGAAAGAGAGAGCATTTCTACGTATTCGTCCCCCTCTATCCGGGCGGTATAAAGGGGGGAACGCTCATTATAGAGAGAGTCCTAATACATATTGAGGAAGTTTATACCTGGTGGCGTGCTTTATAGAGAGAGGGAAGAATTTCGACTCACAAATCTATGTACAGTAGACTCGCGTTGGGGTGAACATGCGCTCACGTGAACGTCCCAGTAGTATGAACAGTCAAAATGAATGTATTTTATCCAATAGTATGAACAAATAAGCATCTCGACAGTACGCAACAACTTGTAGAGCAGCCAAGAGTTTGACCTATTATTGGCTGCTCTACAAGCAATATTTCTTGTCATTCGTTATATTTGTGTAATTCGGTGTTTCTCCTCGTGTCTATTGGGATTTACTGGAAAGACACGCGACGAAAGAAAGCATGGAAATCTCTGTATTGTTTATTGCTATATTGTGGTGGTTAGTTAGTACGCTTGTTAGTGAGTTTATAGTAGTTGTGTAAAATGGTAAAAAACAAGAAGTTTTTAATTCTTTATGAGAAGTCCAGAATCGGAAGATTTATCAAAAAGGTACGACGGTAACAATTTTATCTAAAAAATACAAAATTGCCAAATCAACCATTTGCCTAATCTTTAAAAAAAAGGACAAGATAATGAAAGTTAAACCAAAGTGTTAGGCCAAGTAAGATTAAAAAACCCACTCTTAAAAACGCAGAATATCCAATGATGGAAGGTGCCCTTGACAAACAGATTAAGTTTGTCTGTATTAGGTGAGATTCTTAAACAAAAAGCTATTCAACTACATGTGACCAATACTGAAACCTTTAATGCAAATGATGGATGGTTGCAAAAATTTAAAGTTCGACATGGAATAAGGATTCTAAAATTGTCTGGTGAGAAGTGATCATCAGCCTCAAAGAATGTTTAAAGTCGACTTTTTTGATAAGATCAGAACTCTAAACTTGCCAAATCATCAAATATACAACGCTGATAAGACCGGATTGTATTGGGAACTATTGCCTAACAAAACATATGTTTTGAGTTCTGAAAAAACTGCACCCTGCAATAGTCCAAGCAAAGAATAACTTTTCTGGGCTGAGCAAATGCTACAGGATCACATAAGTCACAAAGTCACCTTGTTGTTCTAAAAATTTTCACAACTCCTGCATTTACAAAAACAATCAAAATATAAGGATGACCCAGGAAATTTTTAAGGATTGTTTTTTTAAAAACTTTGTTCCAGAAGTAAGCCTGTAATTCTGAATTAAAGTTTTTTACATTTAAGTACATTTGAAGGTTTTTTTTTTAGGTAAAAGCATTTTTAAAACGTCAAAAAAACTTCCTGAAAAAGCAATGCTTTTGTTAGATAATGCTGCGTCTCACCCGACAGAATCAAAAACGGAAGACGGTGTCATATTTGTTCCCTTAATGCCACCAAATGAAACAACGCTTATTCATCTGATGGAGCAAAATGCATTAAGATTGACTAAGTTGTACTATAGAAAACATTTGTTAAGTTATGTAGTGGCTATGGGAGAAAATATAGCAGATACCCTAAAAAGTCTAACTTTGATAAATGCTATTGTTTACTTAAGCAGAACATGGCACCAATTGGAGCCATTAATCATAAAAAAAATGCTGGAATAACATTTTTCATGAAAATTATATTTATGAGGATGACCTTCCCCTTGCCACGCTTGGAGAATAGTTAATTATCCAAAAATCACAACCTACTTTACAGGAAACCAAGAATTTGTTGGAAATAATTGGACCAGTTAGCAAAATAAAGAAATATTTAGATTCAAATGACTCAACTTTTTTTATTATGTATTTTTAGGGCCAGTACCAGGATCAAGATATTGAGGAACAGAGACTAGAGGTTGAAAACATTCTTCTCACTGGCACAGGATAGGGAATCAGAAAATGAAGTCAAGGAACCTAAAAGTGTCGATTTTAGAACCTCTTGTATTTCTAAAATTATTTTTTCAGTGGTTAGGGCAAAATAATGTTGCAGTTAGTGACTTAGAGTGCCTCAGAAATATTCAAGACATGGCAGTATCAATTTTTTCGACAACCGAAAAAGGTCAATCAAAAATAACAGGTTATTTTAATAAAGAATGTGTAAATATATATATATATATATATATATATATATATATATATATATATATATATATATATATATGATTTTAAAATATTTCTTGTGTTTTTAAATACACCTTCTGTAATATGAACACTTTCAATAATATGCACATTCTTGGATTTTTTATGTTCACATTTACTGCCATCGATTCATTGGCATGAGCAGCTCAGAGCTCTCCAGGTGCAAGAAACGCTCGTTTTATTCAAGTAGTGCATTATGTCTTGGCGCTGTCAGATCTGCTTTCCCCTTGCCCCCTCAAGCACCATTAAAAATATTTGGTGTATAAAGCCCTAGCAGCCATCAGTTATCATTTTTAGATGCTATTTTTGGGTTAAAAATATTTTATACATGAAATGGAGACACAAAATTAAGATTATTTCACAAGATATCGGACTTCCGTTCATAGTTTTTGTTTACGAATTGCGAAAAATTGATGGCCGAAAATGCCATGACACTAGACAAAATTCAAAACTAATAAGTAATAATATAATATTTTTACCTTTTTGTCTTCAATATGTTTCGCTATGTATATTAAAAACACAAATTCCGAAAAAAAATAATTTAAGGTTATTTACTGTTCAAATTAACACTTGAACCGCTTTATTCAGATTTGCTCGGAGCTACTCAGGGTTTGATGCACCTGAGCTTAAAAGTCTTGAATCGAGGGCAGTAATTAGCGCGAGTCTACTGTATATGAATCATATTCAGCAGGATATGCACTGAAACTGTTACAATGGCTCTAAATATGCATTAGACTTGAAACGAGTTGGCGAATTGTCTGAGCAGCAAAGCCATCACATTAATAGTGGAAAGGAAGAAAAGAACAGTCGGCATCACTTTCTTTTTTGTTTTAATTCTGTATTTTATTACAAAAAACTGGAAATAAGGGATCAGATGAGAGAGTTCTCAGATCCATATCATTAAAAAGATACACAAGAATTTCAGATTTTTTGTTATATTATCAAAATGTATATATTTTCAATAGAAATTATTAAAAAGAAAATTATAGCATATACAATATATTTTTAGAAAAAAAGATCTGAACATGCCAGTTATTGTGGTTATAACAAAGGTTATCTTGCAGTATCATCAAATTTCTGACACTTAGTAATAGAAAAAAAAATTAATAATAACGATAATCACTACAATTTTAAAATATCAAAAATAATAAATAAAAACCTGAACTTCCTTGAAATAATCAACCTTAACTAAACTAACTCATAGACATAAGATATAGTCAAAATACTGATAAACTTGTCACGTCCTGCCACTTGTGACAGGTCAGAGTGGTTCTGGTTTATATAATTCGAATCAGTTGGTATCAACTTGATATAAACTCCAGGACCAGACGTTATATTTTCTTTGCAATTTTATATAAAACTATTCCACATAAAGACATTAAATAGGTATCATTTTCACACAAAATTATTAAGTATGAAACACTACATTAAAATAATAATCTCAGAGACTTTAGGCCAATATGGCACACAACAATAACTCAAAAATTTAGGGAAATTTTTAACTCCCTATAATAATAATAATACTTTATTCATCAATTAACGGTTACAAACAAACACTGTTATAAACTTATCAGACTAGTCAGATATCAAAATGTTTACAGACATAAAATATTAAAATAGTGATAAATTACAAAGAACATCAACAATACTATATATAAACAAATCAAAAAAATAAAACAAACAAAATGTAAACAACACATGAATTAAAATTCAGAAATTCCTCTAGAGAATAAAGAAACTTGTGAAGTTAAACAATTAACATGCTAAGTTTACTACTTACTTATTTAAACTCAAGACATATTGTTAAAATTAATAAACTAATTAAAATGAAGTCAAATTTATACAAAAACAGTTATATAATATAGAATTATACACCTTAAATAGTTATCAAAATTCCTGAAGTGAATAGTATGGTCTTTGAAGTAAAAATTCCATCAACTATCTTTTAAAGTTTTTCAATGTGCAAGTCTTCAATGCTGGAACAATCCTCGTGAGAAAATTCAAAATCTTCATATCCTAATATCACGATGCTGCGAGGTCGCCAATCTAGAATAAGGCTGATGCAGTCGACCTTGAGATCTGGTATCATGTTGATGTACCTGGTCATTTCTTTCATAGTCACCTATATATTCCTTAATATGAATAGACACCTGATAAATGAAAAAGGATATAACCGTATGAATTTTGTTGCTTATAAACACAGGGCAGCAGGACTGTCTCCTGTTGCAATGTTAAACATAACACACAGAATCTTCTTTTGTAATACCAGAATATCTGTCACGTAGCTCATAGAGCCCTAGAACATTAAACCATAAGATAAATGATTTTGAATAAGGCCATGATAAACTGTTCTAAGAGTTTTTTCAGATATGCTTCCTTTTATTCTAATAGAATAGAATGTGCACTTTAGCTAATGAATTATCCCGTGATCACGTTGATTTGGATATTTTTAACATGTCCTTAAATAGTTTTAAAAATTTTTTAAAGCGTAATCTATAGTCCAAATTTTTTACTTCTCATTGTTCTTTATGTAGTCTTAAATGTGAGCTTACTGTAGTTTTACCGGATGCTTTGGATTTATTTGTTTATTGTTTACTATTGTTTTTTTTTATCTATTTGGAAACTTGTTTGTAGTTGTAAATTTTTAAATGGTTTGATGATTAATAAAGCATTTATTTATTTATTTTATTCTAATAACAAAGCACGCCATACTAAGCTTTTCACAGACCATATTTGCTCATGTCACTTTTTCATCAACAATAAATCCACGGAATCTTGCACTCTCCACCTGTTGAATTGCACATCTCTGTACCTTAGTATATAGGCTTTAATTTTGTATACTGTTTTTGGGTACAAATGTGGTAAAAAATCTCATTGATGTTTAGAGACAAGTCATTTCCATGGCACCATGCACTCAGGTCCTACAAAGCACAACTAACCCACACAGTCATTGCCCCCAAATATTCATCTGCAATATTATATAATCAATGTCCTTTTTATTTCCTCTGTCTGTATATAGACTGCACATCTCCACTGCCAGTTGTTCCCACAGCGTGAAAGAGAAATAATATTCAAGATCATATTATGCCCTTTCTAATGGGCAGAGTGTTGAACCATGTGATCCCCAAGGGTAGATAAATAAATATTTGAAGAGATAAACAAAAGGGACAAAAAAATTTTTTTTTGGACTAAATATGCCAATTTTGAAATTTTTTGTAAATCTTTAATTCTATTCCCAAGAGCCTTCCTATTAAATTTTTTTGATTAAAATTTGGCATTTCGACACTATGTCAAATTTTATTATAGCACATACAATATTTATATTATATTGCTTTAAATTATCAATAAGTAATGTGATATAAACACGAGTAATAATGCTTCAAAAAAATATGCCTAGTAATGACCGGTTAATATAATGACTAGTCATTAAAGTTTCAGAATTGCCGGTTAAACTATTACACATTTCATAATTAAAAAAAAAACTAGAAATTAAACCTAAAATTGTAAAGACGGAATATTTTTACTTAAAGTTGTGCCCCTAAACTAAATTTAACTAATCAAATTGTTATTTATCTTAAATCAGCTGATGACAGATGGAATGTCATAAAAATATAAACAAACAGTTCAATTAATTATTTAAATAAACAAAAAATAATAATTAACTACTATAAAGTCTACAATATTAAATCGGACGGTAAACAATAGGTATTTTATTTACCTGGGGTCAATTTTCTGTTTAGTACATCTGGAAAGACTGATTTTTGGGAACTGCACATGGGGCTGCTGGATGGACTGCCTGCAGATCTTTCCCCATGTTTATCTCTTTGAGTTGGACTCGTACAAAAAGGAGCACACCGCCTTCTTTTTGCCGGTCTACCGCCTCCAAGAACAGAGTCCCAATCCAGTGTCCTCTTCAAAGTTGCACACGCCATTTTTAGTAGGGTCACCAACGGTTAGAAACAAATCAAGAAACTTTACTTGTGTTGAGAACTAGCACAAAAACTTATTAAAAGTCTATAAAATTTTGTAGAACGGCCTATGAATTTGTCAGTTTCAATTCCTTTCTCAAATGTTGTCAAAATTCGTTCCAAAATGTGTTATTTTTTTCAAGCTCCAATATGGCGAAAGGAAATAAGAGACTGACAAAACAAAACTGACATTTTGGGAATGGATTGAGGAAACGTAGGAGGCGCGAATAGTTTGAAGCGCATGCGTCCTTCAGGGTTTTTCTTTGTCTTTGTGTTGGTACCTGCAACGGTCGATCGAAAATAGAGACTTATGGCAACAAAACACGGATTACTTTTGAGGGCGTGTTTAATGTTCATTAAATCGTTAGTTACTGGGTAAATATTTAATTAACTTGGCACATAGGCCAGCCCTTCCAATATACAAGATGAATTCAGAATTGAATTTATGAGTAAAAATAAATAGCTAGTCCAGTTTGTAACTGAGTATTATCAGTATTTTAGCCTATGACTCCGACAGATTCAATATTGTGATATAAATTACCAAAGCACAATTAATGGAAACAACGAAGAAAACGAAATTAAGGTAATTATTTAGATGAAGGGAAATTTAGGAAAACTAGTTTTTTTTTTTGAGAAAATTTGGTCGCAGAATACGATTCTGACCTCGGTTTTCCATAATTTTTCTCAATTTTGCGGAAAACAGGAAAAATAATTTTTTACTTTGGGTTAAATTTTTTTGCAATAAATCGCTGAAATTGAATCAAGGATATTATCAAAAAACAAATAAAAACAAAATTACTTTTGCCATTAAAAACTGATGTGACCTCTTCCGAAAGGCGAATAATTTGCGTTGTCGCAAGATTGCAAACACGATCTGTGAAATTTACATATAATCTTTTATATTTTTCTCTTCCTTTTGATGTGCCTTCTTCACGTTATCTCCACTGGACAATAATATTTTTTAATTAATATATCTAGGTTAGTCTCGCCTCCACGTGATCTCCGCTAGACAATAACATTTTTTTATTAATAAATCTAGGTTAGTTTAAAATTAAAAAAAAAAACCAAGCTAAATTTAAACCAATCAAAAATTTTGGGGATTATAAGTTTAATTTTACCCTTTTTTATGCATAATAAAAATTAAACTATGCTGTTGACTGAGATGGACAAAGTTTATAGTTTACACCACGCAAGTATTTTACATCTGGCGACGTTGCAAAGAATATTAGGTGTTTTCTCGAGTCTGATCATCAATGGTGTATCCAAGACCTATCTTTGGTTTTTCGTTGAAGATACAAGTGGTTCACAAAAATTGTTGCAAAAATAGTTGAAATATATTACACACAATATTTTTAACTCGTACCATTGAAAATAGATACGTAAGTTCAACGTTTTCTTCAGAAATAAAAATGCTTCGTGAAGTAACTTTTGGCGTTTTTTGAGTTTTCCGGGAAATTGAGGAAAAATAGTGAAAAACCAAGGCCAGAATTGTGTTCTTCGACCTCAAAATAGGGGACAAGTATCAAATTTTTTTCAGAAAAGGTCATTTTCCTAGATTTCCCTTAACCTAAATAATTATTGAAATTAATAATTCACTGCGAATGTGTAAAATAGAGTTACGACTTAGAAATTAAGGTTGTAAATAGCGAAAATGCGAAATAATTTTGATTGGTTGAACCACGAACTTGATATATAAAACTGGAC
The DNA here is from genome assembly GCA_034092305.1 of Diaprepes abbreviatus. Lineage (NCBI taxonomy): Eukaryota > Metazoa > Arthropoda > Insecta > Coleoptera > Curculionidae > Diaprepes > Diaprepes abbreviatus. The sequence continues at coordinate 1,913,060 of JASJET010000087.1, forward strand.
TGCTCATGAAAATAATTTTTGACCCCCCCCCCTTACTGGTGGCCATTCGATGCAATGATTTGTATGGCAACATTGAATTTCCTGCTAGTTTCTTACATTGGCGTGAATGTGTCGTGTATGAATGTCAATTCTATTATTCTAACAGGTTTAGACAATACCTATCTCTTTCTATACTATATCTTAAACAATAAATCGCTCTTCCTTGTTTTACTTGACAGGTTAATCGAGTATATTCAATAAAAAAGACCAGAGCTCCGATTCTGTAAGCATATTTTTTGACATTCTCGTTCCTTATCTCTTTTAGGACAGTGATATATTTATGTGTTAATACAGACTGAACAAAGATAGAAGATCCTTATTATGACATTCTCTTTCCCTTTACTCTTATAGAATCGCAGCCCAGGATAATTGTTTCTGTAAAACAATATTTACCTTGAATTTCTACTTTTAGTTTCCTCAAAATTATAATTTTTCTCTTTAAAGCAACTCCAATAAAGCAAATTTTTTTAACTTCTTTGGAACAGCGTAAATATGTAACAATTTTATTAATTTTAGATAACAAGCATGAAATGTCAGTTCTTATAAATAAATGAAAATGCTTTTTCTATGACTGTTTACATATTTTATTTTTTACGATAAAACTGTTATTTAGCAAAATAGCTAAAATGTGAAATATGCGCCAAAAACAAATCGAGACTAATTTTTTTTTTGAAATATCTCTTAGAAACATCCTTATTCGGACGTAGAGTATAAGAAGTTAACGAAAAAAAGTATTAAGGCATTTATTTTTAAAAATTTTATATCATGAATTAATATAGTATACTGTTTAATGTAAGGTATCGAAATGTCCACATAATCTATTGCAAAGTAAGATAGTTTCATCATTTAAAAATAGCTTCGATTGGGTCTTTGTTAAAATTATTTTCTCCTCGATGCGTTTAGGGAACTGATATGTTAGATATTTATATAGGGTTAACAACATTCATAATAATGTTGACATTTCCTTCATAAAAACGGAGCTTTAGTTTAAATGAAGTAAAGTAACATGTACTAAACCATTTTATATTTAATTGTAAACAAAACAATATTTATTAAGACACTTTAAATATAAAGAAACTTGTAAATACAAGAGAATTCTTACATTAATACAATCATTTTTAATCTAAATATATACATAAAGATTTACTAGCAACTTTTAATTTTTACACTAGGTCAAACTTTCAATTTACTTAACTGTTTAAGGATCTGGAATTGACCTTTCCTAAAGTTGAATTTTTCAAATGGTGATCAATCGCAGCTTCCCACTACTTTCACAAAGGATTTTCATGACACAAATTTCCTATCTGAGCTAAAATCAAGAATTTTTGTTTTATTACTTAATAACATATTCAAACAAAAGGTTATTATTTTATTTTTAGACAAAACAAATACATAAAAGTAAAATTTATGTAATTTCCAAACATCCTTAATAATATTGAAAAATTTCATATTATATGCAATCATTTATTTCTATTTTAATATGGCATATTGGTTTTTAAACGTATAATCATTTTAAATTTTAACACCATACCAGTTTCGATGTTCAGCTTTATGTCAGTGGAACATTAACTTTATGGTAAAACGATATTGTTGTTGGTTAATGCACACCCAATTCAGGACTTTTTTTGTAGAGCTAGTGTATGTTATTAAGTCCAAGTTTAGTTGCTTCAAGATGTTTACATCAAACAGTGCTTCGTAGTTTTTTTCAGGCAGTTTATTTGTAAGAAGCACAACGCAAACTTTTTGCTCATCTTCTTGTATAAAACAATTTCCAGAAAAATGCTCTGAACAGAGTTACTTACCTGATGTATAAAAGAATTATGATCATGACCCATTTGCTTCAGCTCTTGAATTTGAAGATTCTTTTCTCTTAGGAAGCTAAAATATTGATAGCATTTAATAATAATCATATATCATATCCATAAGATTAAACTTGTTACCCTTAGATTTACAATTTGATTCTAAGGTAAAATTTTATATAATTATTATTGAATGCTTTATAACTTACCAATTAAATAAATTACAATTTACCAGATGAGGTATTTGCACGTCTTACGATGAAGAATCATATTTTTTAAAATACAAAAAAAAAACCTTAAAGTTCACATTCCTCTTTGAAATTTTCAGGAAAACGTTACATAAAATGTGATAAAATCCATAAAACAGCAAAATCAAAAATAAATTTTTGTTAAAATGAAAAGTATTCAATCAATGTCAAAAATACACTTTCACCAATATCATAAAAACTCGGGGAATTCATTGTTGCCAAAGCAATTATTTGCACCTAATGGCACGGAGCATGGTGCGGTCATTTTTTATATAATGGAGATATGGAACACGAGCAGTTGTCGTATATGCACGTCCGTCGGTTCGGGAAAATTAATAGTGGAGATCGGATTTTCCGCGAGAACGCCACGAGGTACGTTTCGATCGAACGCGAACGACGTATACGAGCTGTGAATGACTTGCGTATCAGGATTTTTGTCATTTGTGGTATGCGTTTGTCCCTGCATTAAGTGGTCCCCACCTTGACGTGAAGCTTGGATATCATTTAAAAATTGTTCCATTGGAGAAATTAAAGTGTTGGGATATAATTCAGCATTTTGATTTATTTGGGTCATGTCAGATTCATTACGAGTATGGAATCTTGTTAGGTCTGGCGCGACCCCACGAGGGGCCGCGGAGGTCCCACCAAAACCACCCGGACAGCCTGAAATGCCACCCGCCTCATCAGACCGGAAGGGACTATGAGAGAAGGGATTGGACATTTTTAATAAATTATTTTTTCTCTTAAAGTAGAATGTTTTGTATAAAAAATACAAAAATCACGGAGGGCTGGGCTTTAGTATACTTAATATATGGAAAAATTAAGTATATGGAATTTGGGTTGAATGAGAACTTGGCCAATAATTACTTTGTTTTTATTAGACGTGAGCTCTTATAGGACTTTTTCGCAGTAAAAAAATTTTTTGACTGGGACTCTTAAGTTTTGTGTCGAAATTAAATGTAGTATTGGGACTCTTAATAAATTTTCGAAAATTAAATTTTCGCAAAAATTTTTGTTTTAGTGTTAAACGCAAACTAAGGCACGTTTAGTGTTCTTAGATCTGTTTTAACGATGTCACTATCAGGTTATCACTAATTTTCTCTTAATAGAAAATTATTTAAGTCGCAATCGGGAATGTCTAAATCGGGTGTGTCGCTATCAGGTTTCCTTTACGCAAATTATTATAGTCGTAGAAGTAGCCGCGTGAATACTCTATATTAATTTAAATAGTTTCCGCAAGAATAAAAAAATCGACGTGGAAAGGTTTTTTTAGAAAAGCTTATTTTTTCCGACGGCGCTAGAATTTTACTAAAATTCGCGTTTCACGGTTTTTATTTAACTGGAGATTTTACTTTGAGGTTCCTCCCCTAGCACTGAACTGATATCAGCTACTAGAGTTCGCCTCTAACGAATTTCCGCCTAACAGACAAGGTTTCCTGGCCTTTCTAGTACCGCAATCTTCTTATCTTCTTTCTTGAATCGAATTCTTGATCGTCTTATTAAGACAACCAAGAACCTCTCTTCTTAAGCCGTCGTAAGCAGAGCGGCCTCCCTCGTTGCACTAGCGTAAACAGCTTAGTGATCCTCTTGATGCCGAAAGGGGCGCTCCAGGAAAACCTCTTGGAAATTTAAAACTCCCTACTCGCGTGTTGAACCGTTTAATTTTTTCTTCTGGAAGGGAAACTGACAATAATCTCTTGCGAGATTACCGACGAGTGGCCCACCTATTGAAGATTCCCCGTGCCTTTCTCTGACGTGGTGCAAGTGCCAGACTAATCAGCAACGGCAGAGAATCTCACGTTTCGCCTGAGTAAATGCTTCAAAAGACTTAGATACTCGTGTGCGCGTGTGTAAAAAAAAAAATTTGAGATATCTGTGCTCTTCAAAAGACGACCAGATTCTGCTCACGAATCGCGGCATCGGGTGCTATTTATAACTTCTCGGCACTCCGCCGGGTCTTCCGAAAGGAACCGATCAGCGTTTAGCGCGGTCCGCCAAAGCTTTATATCTGCGCCGCCGTCTGTGTCGGTGTCTATGCGCCGTTACCGCCGGCAACGTCCAGTTATTTCTCGGAATTTCAACCGTTTTTAGATGTTTATTTTATTTTTATGATTTTTTTTAGGATCTTGTAGATAGAATTCTACAACACCCCCCCACTTAGACGAGCTCGCATACCTAAGTTGTCCTTCTTAGGTAGCTGTCGTAGCAAGAAGTAATCGTGAAAGTTTGAATTATAGAACACTCGGTTCCTCGAATTTGCTTCGGTCTGGGTCTGTACCTGCTCTAACGGTTTTTGTAACTCGTTATGCATTTTGGTCACAGCCGGTAATTCATTCACATTAGTTACTTTTAATTTGCTCAAATCGTTTGGTTTTGATTTCTGTTGTCCAGGGATGCCATACTGACGAATGTGCTCATTGTCAGTAATTTTTTTATTATTGTTTGCCTTGAAGCCGTCATAGGTTTGCGTCTCTGCATTTATTTTAAAAACAGGTGAAGTGGATACCTCTATGACGTCTCTCGAGATTTCTCGGAAGGGCAAGTTCGGTGTAAGAGCTCGTAACAGAGTCGTTGGTCGAGTCCGCTGCGATTTACTCTTCTTTTTTCTTTTCGACGTAGATTTATTAAGTTGTCCAGCTTTTTTACATAAGTTAACTTTAACTTTCGTAGCTGAATTTTTTGAATTAGTTTGGCTGTTTGATAAACGCTTTGCGTCTCGGCTATCGTCAGTTTTCTGGTTTTGATTCCAGTATAACGTTTGCCGGTCAGTACTGCCAACGTCGACACATTTTCGGAAAAAATCAATTATCACTTTTTCCTGCTCCAAAAAGGGAATTCCTAATAAGAAGCTGGTGTCTAAATTGTCAACAACCAAGAATGTAGCGGTGTATTCCTGATCTCCTAATTGGAAGTTCAGTTCACATGATCCAACAACTTTAACTTTTACGTTGTTACATGCTAGATGTATGCTTTTTAGCTTTGTGGGTCTAAGATGTTTATTAGCCACTTTTTGAGATACTATGTTGCAATCTGCACCAGTATCCAGTAAGGCGTTGTAAGTCTTTCCATTACAAACCGCTTTGAGGAACGGTTGATTGCGTACACGCAATGCTGTACGTTGACGTTTCTTGTCGGTATTTTTAACAACATTCGAATCAGTGTTGTTATTGCATTTTGCAGAGGATTGTCGAGTCGCTCGGATTTTTCTTATCCGATAACCGTTTCTGTTATGTTCGCTTTTATTTTCTTGATTTTCCGTATTGTTTCGACGTAAATTATTTCGGCCTATTTCCGGACATCGCGAGTCCATGTGCTGGCCCTGGCAATGCCGACAAGGTCGCATGTTTTTGTTATCATTGTAATTATTATTATAATTCGAACGCTGTTGATTTCTGTCATTATTTCTAAAATTTGGCGTATCTTTATGATTTCGAGTATCTAAGTCTTTCCTTCCTTCTCTAGAAGTTAATCTAGTAGAAGTACTTTGCGCATTTCTTTGTTCTTCTTTCAAATCTTGTTCGATCATTCTAGCCAACGTGGTTAGACGCTCCAAGGAGTTTATTTCACTACCTCGAATACGTGATCGAATTTCGGGTATTAGTTGAGTTACTATTATTGCAATAAAGTCTTCAATCGGACCGTAACTGTTTAATCTTAAGTATAACGCATGTTTTCTTAAGATAAAACGTTCAACTTCTTCATTGGGTTTCTGATGTATTCCGTATAACGTTGTTCTCAACTCCGCTATATTTTCTACGCTAGAGAAACGTTGGATCAATTTTGTAGCAAAATCGTCGAATGTTTTCACATAAGGACGATATGGCTCAAACCATACCTTAGCCTTTCCGCTTAATTTATCACGGGCGTAATAAATTTTTTCACTTACTGGTATGTTGTTTTCAACTATCCAGTTTTCCAGATCTCTTAAAAAGACTCTGGGGTCTTCCCATTCTTCTCCCGCAAAATTTGCGCGAAGCGGCGTTTTTCCGGTTGAGATTGGTCGGTTTAATGTTTGCGCTAAATTAGCCATGGTTTTTGCATTTTCTAATTGAATTAAGAGTTCCGCATCACGTTGAAATGTGGTCTTATTTGACGACGCACTGATTTCAACAGGCTTTTGTTCAAAGCTCATTCTGAACGGATTTGTGTCTAGTCGATTTTCCTGACCGTAAGCCGTTTTATTTTGGGGTATCGCCGTGTTAACTTCAACACGATTCTCTCCTGTGATCTCCGTTACGTTGCCGAAGAAATTTCCATCAAGGCCATGTCGTATATTTAATTGTGATCGTGGCTCTTGTAGAGACTTTCCGTAGTTAATTTGTCGTTCGGTATCCGTATTGCAGAAGAGGTCCCCACCAGGGATGCCATGTCGTATATGCACGTCCGTCGGTTCGGGAAAATTAATAGTGGAGATCGGATTTTCCGCGAGAACGCCACGAGGTACGTTTCGATCGAACGCGAACGACGTATACGAGCTGTGAATGACTTGCGTATCAGGATTTTTGTCATTTGTGGTATGCGTTTGTCCCTGCATTAAGTGGTCCCCACCTTGACGTGAAGCTTGGATATCATTTAAAAATTGTTCCATTGGAGAAATTAAAGTGTTGGGATATAATTCAGCATTTTGATTTATTTGGGTCATGTCAGATTCATTACGAGTATGGAATCTTGTTAGGTCTGGCGCGACCCCACGAGGGGCCGCGGAGGTCCCACCAAAACCACCCGGACAGCCTGAAATGCCACCCGCCTCATCAGACCGGAAGGGACTATGAGAGAAGGGATTGGACATTTTTAATAAATTATTTTTTCTCTTAAAGTAGAATGTTTTGTATAAAAAATACAAAAATCACGGAGGGCTGGGCTTTAGTATACTTAATATATGGAAAAATTAAGTATATGGAATTTGGGTTGAATGAGAACTTGGCCAATAATTACTTTGTTTTTATTAGACGTGAGCTCTTATAGGACTTTTTCGCAGTAAAAAAATTTTTTGACTGGGACTCTTAAGTTTTGTGTCGAAATTAAATGTAGTATTGGGACTCTTAATAAATTTTCGAAAATTAAATTTTCGCAAAAATTTTTGTTTTAGTGTTAAACGCAAACTAAGGCACGTTTAGTGTTCTTAGATCTGTTTTAACGATGTCACTATCAGGTTATCACTAATTTTCTCTTAATAGAAAATTATTTAAGTCGCAATCGGGAATGTCTAAATCGGGTGTGTCGCTATCAGGTTTCCTTTACGCAAATTATTATAGTCGTAGAAGTAGCCGCGTGAATACTCTATATTAATTTAAATAGTTTCCGCAAGAATAAAAAAATCGACGTGGAAAGGTTTTTTTAGAAAAGCTTATTTTTTCCGACGGCGCTAGAATTTTACTAAAATTCGCGTTTCACGGTTTTTATTTAACTGGAGATTTTACTTTGAGGTTCCTCCCCTAGCACTGAACTGATATCAGCTACTAGAGTTCGCCTCTAACGAATTTCCGCCTAACAGACAAGGTTTCCTGGCCTTTCTAGTACCGCAATCTTCTTATCTTCTTTCTTGAATCGAATTCTTGATCGTCTTATTAAGACAACCAAGAACCTCTCTTCTTAAGCCGTCGTAAGCAGAGCGGCCTCCCTCGTTGCACTAGCGTAAACAGCTTAGTGATCCTCTTGATGCCGAAAGGGGCGCTCCAGGAAAACCTCTTGGAAATTTAAAACTCCCTACTCGCGTGTTGAACCGTTTAATTTTTTCTTCTGGAAGGGAAACTGACAATAATCTCTTGCGAGATTACCGACGAGTGGCCCACCTATTGAAGATTCCCCGTGCCTTTCTCTGACGTGGTGCAAGTGCCAGACTAATCAGCAACGGCAGAGAATCTCACGTTTCGCCTGAGTAAATGCTTCAAAAGACTTAGATACTCGTGTGCGCGTGTGTAAAAAAAAAAATTTGAGATATCTGTGCTCTTCAAAAGACGACCAGATTCTGCTCACGAATCGCGGCATCGGGTGCTATTTATAACTTCTCGGCACTCCGCCGGGTCTTCCGAAAGGAACCGATCAGCGTTTAGCGCGGTCCGCCAAAGCTTTATATCTGCGCCGCCGTCTGTGTCGGTGTCTATGCGCCGTTACCGCCGGCAACGTCCAGTTATTTCTCGGAATTTCAACCGTTTTTAGATGTTTATTTTATTTTTATGATTTTTTTTAGGATCTTGTAGATAGAATTCTACAACACAGTCCAGTTTTATAGCCCAAGTTCGTGGGTTGAACATATACTACTGGAGGCAGTATGGAGTGCTTCGTGCGCCTTACACGACATAAAAGGAGACAGAGCCAGTAAGTGTATACATTATCTTTCTTGGCCCCGAACGCGATAAAGGAATGGAGAATAAAAGTTAACCAGCGGACCTAGAGAGATAGCATACACACCCATTCGCTCTGTCTTTCTCTATCATATAACGTTCACGGAGCTTTGAATGCTGCCTTCAGGATGGATTTCATATTGAATCAGTGAGAATTGTTTCGCTATTCGCGTTTTTGTTAATCTACGTTTACACAAATAAAACCGGTCTAGAACTGACTATCCCAACCACCGATGAATTAAATAAATAATTTTTCAGTATTTGGTTCTGCTGAAAAAGAATTTATTTCTGGCACCCTATAAGTACTTTAAAATGTTGAGGTTACCTGAATTGTCTCTATCTGTTACAGACTTCAAAACCAGCCAGCTTCGTCTTACCTTCGAAGTAACCATCCATATTTTAAATTTTAACCTCACACTGAACTGAATCTTCTGACAAACTTATAAAACTTTCGTCATTTTCTGTCAAATAGAACTTAATATGTACATTAAAAAATGAAAAAATTGAAAAAGAAAAAGTCTAAAAATATCGCAACAGATAAACCAACAAATGGATATTATCGTTTTGAAGTAAATCCTCTAATAAAACATGAAATAATGCAGTTCATTAAAACAAATGATCGAAAAGCTTTGCGAAATTCGAAGGAGTATCGAGTATGGAATAATTACGAAGAACCTAAAGAATTTGAGAAAGTTGTCAAATTATTAGCTTATTATATGGGAATAGATGCGGGAATTTTCTTTTGATCTAATTAGATATTTTGTATGTATGCAATAAATGCGTCTTAAGTAAAGATTCTGTTTCTTTTTAAGTGGGCTGTCTAGTAGAATAAATTTATTACCTGACCCTTTAGTATACACAGGCTTTACCATAATATTGCACAAATTACATAACTATAATTTTCGTCTGATGCATAAAAAGTTAATTTTATAATCAAAATATTTAACATGTAAGAAACGCTCAATCATTTCTCCATTATTAAAACCATATATTAAAAAGATATAACTAAAAACAATATCGTAAATGAGGTTAATATTATATATTTGGCTAAAATTGCTTAAGTTTTTTATAACAGTATTCACACTTTAAATGATCTTAAGTGAGTCAAATTTCAAGCATTGGGATTTGTTAAATTTAAAAACAAAACAAAGACCAAAGATTTCCTACCTAAATTTGTCTTTTCCAAGGTCATTAAGCAAATATTGAACTTTTCAGCGGACTACCCTAAATATGGTGAAAATTGTTTATTTTCATTATTTTGTATGATTAAATGATTTTGTTTTCAGAAGTTTATCGTTTTATTTATGTTTTTCATTTTGCGATTTTTGAGATAATAGATATTAATGAAGTATCTTAAATTGTTTTAATTTATTAAAAATGCTTGTTACCGAAGATCATTACTGCTTTGTCCGTAAAAAAACAATTCGTGTTCATTCTTTTTATTAATTATTCAACAATTGCTATAATATAAATAAGTTTGTTATATAAATTAAATCTTACGTATTAAAGGCCGTTATATAATAAAATTTCTATTCAAGAACAATCTTTGATACAGAGACGATAATCCACAGACATACCTTTACCAAATTTTATATAAACCGATTGTAAACAATTAAAATATAACAATTACCAATGATGGAAATTTAATAACAGACATCCAGTTATTATCATATTTTACATATTCTTTTAAAAACTACAAACAATGCAATTATTAAAATGATTGTTACAGTTACACTATTATATTGAAAATCTCATCTTCGAACTCCTTGGCAATAGGTAGAAGTGGTAAACTTTGGAAATACAACTTCTTTTTGAGAGTCCCATATTATGGCGCAAGTTTCCTAAATAATTTCTGAAACACTGTGTTTTCTCACTCGGAATTTGCACCAAAAATATTTGCACTGGAGATTAAACAGGCTGGTTTCATCAGCTAAATATCGCAATGTAATTTCCAATCTAGTAATAGGAGGGTTTCCTAATTATCGGCGCAGAGCTCTTCAAATTCATCGACGTAATACGAAAATATTTTTAAAAAATCCGGATCATTTTCTCACAGTTCTTGAATTAAATTAATAGTATGTCTAAGTCTTTCCCTAGTGTTTTCCACAAATAAAGACAGGACCTAGTAGCGATGACTTTTCTGTTTTTTTTTTATTTTTTTTTTTTAATAAGGAATTCATCAATAATCTCTTTACACTTGGTAACTTTTTCTTTTTCTAGAATACAATACTGCTGCAGTTGATTTTTAATTTTGTTTCATTTTAATTTTTGGATAATAGAAATATTACCAAAACTTCTGATAAAAGTTAGGTAAGAAAGAAAACACACACACCCCTCACGACTGCGGAACAAAATGGCCCGTCTGGACTGTGGACGATATATTTTTAACTTGAAAGGACGTAATACGCTTACGCTCAGATTTGTTTTGTCGTCTGGACTCACCCTAGGGAGAAGAGAACCTAAAGCCGCGTTCACATTGGTAAAAATTTACGTTCTATGTGGCATGCGGCAAAATTTTGCATGGGTTTGTATGTATCAGAGTGAGTCCACACGATACCAAAAATTTCGGCGTAGGCGTATTACGCCCATTTATGTTAAAAATGTCTCGTCCACACGGGGAACTTTTATCGTGCAGTCGTAATGTTTTTTTTTTGTGGTAACCTAACTTTTTTCTGATTTTTTGATAATATTTATTTATGTATAAATTAAAATGAAAGAAAATAAAAAAAATAATTGCAGCAATGTTGTTATGTAGAAAAAGAAAACTAAAGAAAAAATTACAAAAGATAAGGATATTATTAATATATTCTTTATTAAAGAAACGGAAAAGTCGTCGCTACTAGGTCCGATCTGTTTTTGAGAAAAACATTGGAGAAAGGCTTGGACATACTAATGATTTAATTCAAGAAATGCGAGAAAGTGATCCTGATTTTTTAAAAATATTTTCCTGTTACTCTTGGTGAGTTTGAAAACCTGTTGTTGGGCCAATAAATAGGAAACACGCTATGGAAATGTGTACAGCTATACCCTTATTACAAGGTTTGAAAAAACATTGTGATATTTAGCTGATGAAATCAGCATGTGAAAGCAACAGTGCGAATTCCGAGTCGGTAAACAGTGTTTTTGAAATTAGTCATGTTACTTGTGCGATAATATGAGACTCTTTAAAGCAAGTTTTATTTCCGAAGTTTGCCACTTCTACCTGGTAAAGAATTGCCAAAGAGTTTAAAGACGAGAGTTTTAATATAAAGTGTCATTTTAACAATCGTTTTAATAATTACAATTGTTTGTAGTTTTTAGAAGAATATATTACGTATAACACTAACTGGATTTCTGTTATTAAATTTCCATTAATGTTAATTTTTACTTTTTAATTGTTTATAATAGGTTTATATAAAATTTGCTAAGGGTAGGGTTACCAGACGACAGGAATTTTCCTGACATGTCTGAAATTTTAGCCCCTTGTTAGGGAGAAAGAGGAAAAAACTGCAATTGTCAGTATTTTTTTGAAATTAAAAGAGGAAAATATAAGTAATGAAAAAATATTTATTAATCATTCTAGTGAGAAAAAATAAATTGATTAAACGTTACCAAAATGAGTGAATTGTTAATTTAGTATATTAATAAATTTAGTTTCATACTTTTTATTGTTTGATGTTTCTTTTGGCAATTGCTGGACTTTTATAACTATTTCATGACATTCTTCACATGATATGTTCTTTAAGTTAAATTGTGTCTAGAGTAGAACCTTAACAGAAGACGTTGTAAACCAACTATTACTACAAATTATTAATTATTAAATTAGTATATATATTTTTAAGTTACTCTTATGGATTAATAGATAATTATAGTCTAATATTTAATACTCCCTTAAGAAATAGTTATATCTTAAGTAAATTTATGTTCTAATAGGTTCAAACAAAAGCATGCCTTAATCTCCGAAACTCTAAAACTTTACTTTTTACAGAGACCATTAGTTTTGTTTATATTGTCATCGTCCCATAAATATACACTTTTTCATTTCAGTAATCATGTAAATAAATAGTTATAAGTTATATTTGTTAGTACGCCTATGACTGTCAAATATATAATTTAGATTCAGAATAGAATGTAACTAGGACATGAACATTGAAACGAGAGGAACTAAAATCAAAAAACTACAATAGTAACATTAAATTAGTAAGTAAGAACAAAAACTGTTGTTACCTCATGATTTAGTGAACATTATAATAAAATATTAAAAAAGTAATATTAGAAGATTTATTTGAATTCATCGAACTAGCAAAGTTATAACATTGATGGCAGCGAAAGGCAAAGCTTATAACAATATAGACAGCCTGTCTCTCCTTAGTCCACTACGCTCCCATTAATGAGAAGACTCACTCGATATTGGCATTTGATGCTTTGATTGCAAAAATTTTGAAAATCTCACTGCCTTAACGTACAACATTCAGATAAAATGTCCGGATATTTACAGAAACATTAGGGATCTTGTCAGGAAAACTCATTATTTGATCTGGTAACCATATAGCTATGGTCATGTCTGTGGATTAGCGTCTCGATATCACAGATTGTCGTTGAATAGAAATTGTATTATATAATGGCCTTTATTTCATAAGCTTTAATTTATATAATGAACACCTGTATTATTGCAATTGTTATAAAATTAATAAAAAAATGAACTAAAATCGTTTTTTTTTTTTGAGGACCAAGCAGTAATGATCTTCGGTAACAAGCATTTTTAATAAATTAAAACAATTTAACATAATTCATAAATATCTATTATTTCAAAACTCGCTAAATAAAATATATAAATAAAACAACAAAGTTTAAAAAAAAACATAGGTTATGTTTTCATACAAAATATTGAAAATAAACAGTTTTCACCATTTTGAAAGCAGTCCGCTGAAAAGTTAAACATGATTTGGCGTAATGACCTTGGAAAAGGCGGATTTAGGCGGGAAATCTTCGGTCTTTGTCTTTTTTTAAATCTAACAAATCACAATGCTTGAAATTTGACATATGTCTTATTACGCTACGCTGCCGCCGAAATTTTTGGTATCGTGTGGACTCACTCTCAAGCCCATACTCGCATAAATTGTATATGCGCTTATAAATTTTTGCCGCACGCCACGCACAACGTATGTTGTTACTAATGTGGACGCAACTTAATGTTCTAAACGAGCGATATAGCTTATGTTCCTATTCGTTCTCTTTCTGGCATGTAATACGCCCTGAACTTTCAATTTTACTTCATGTTGTAATAAGCTCGAAATTAGATAATTTGAAGTCATAAATTTCTTCGTTTGATCTCGAATTAATTTTTGAATATACTCTCTGTAACTTTGTGTCTTCCATAGCCACGTTGGCTGTCTTTTAGAAAGAGACAGAGCGAAATAGGTTGGTAGTATCTTTCTTTATGTGGTTGCAGTTAAGAGCCCCGTACACGCGATACCTCTCAAATCATTAAAAAATATATTTTTCTGGTTAATTGTGGATCAGGCAAAAGGTGTGTCGCATGTACGGGGTTCTTAGCTCCGCCTATAAAAACAGACCAATAGACCTATTTCGCTCCGTCTCTCGAGAGTCAACGCTCTTGTTCAGGACCCGCGATATAAATATTTATATGTCTATGGTTTCGTGATTCTTTTGCGTTGACATTTAAAGGTTATGTTGGTGCGGGTATTTTGGTTATGAATATGTTTTTAAAGTTTAATTTATCAGAATTAATAAAATAATAAAAATTTTATAAAGTAGACGTTAGGCAATGTGCGACTGACATTTGAAGATGCATTTTTCACTGGTATTCTGTTTATTTTTTAATTTAAAATTTGTTTTGTCATTTGGAAATGACAATTTTACAGAAGAATTACTTATAAAACCTTTATTTAGTGAACAACTTTATGCTCATTTTCAATTCAGCACCGTTTGGAATATAGATGCAAAGAACAACAAATGTAAGTAATTGGTATTTGTGCCCTGTACTGCAGCGTTAGATATGCGTCGATAACTTTACGAGTTTTGAAAAAATAGATGTCATAAAATTAAGATTTTCAGTCGGTAAAAATTTTATTTTATATATTTTCTTGTTTCTAACACAATTGATCATTGTTTTCTTCAAATTGACAAGACAAGTTAATTTTAGGTTTTTTTTGGATGAATGTTCACATACTTATTTTTATTTCTTAATTGCTAAACATGTTTTATTTCAGAAATGTAATTAATTATTACTAAACGAGTTTCTTTCTTATCATTTTTTTTTAAATATGTAAACCCATCTAAAATCAAATTTATTTTGGAATTTTATGGAAGATGTAAATTTTCCCAATAGTTCTTGTACTGAAATATGATGTGTGATTTATTCAATTCATAAATAAAATTGGATGTACTTTTTAGTGTATAATCTTTTATTTTTTCAAACTGGTACTACAGTGAAACATTTAAAAAATTCTACTTTAGTGAAGATGCATGTTTTAAGTTATATTTCACTAAATCATTCAGTGGTACTAATCTCGAGAAGGGAAGGTCGTTGAAAACCTTGCACAATTGTAGGCCAAATGTTAGAAAGCAATTTTGAGATAACATATTACAAACCCAAGAAAAAGGATTTATTTTTTAATTTGGTTATAAATAAAATTAAAGAGTCTTCTCATAAAAAAAATATAAAATATGTTATGTTATTCTAACTAGTAACACATATTCCTGATGAGTGGAAGAGGGGTTATGTTTACCCTATATATAAGAATTCAAATAGAGCACATATAGAAAATTATAGGCCAATTTCTAAATGTTCCATACTTTCAAAAATATTCGATTCTCTTTTAACTGATGAATTAACAACTGTTTTTGGCAATTATATAGTTCCAGAACAACATGGTTTCTGTAAGGGGAAGTCCACAGTTACAAATCTTTTGATTTATGTTGACTTTTTGCTATGTGCTTTGGAGGATCGTTGCCAGGTTGATGCTATATATACTGATTTTTCCAAGGCGTTTGACACAGTGAATCATACTTGTCTTTTAACTAAACTGAAATCTATTGTTATTCAAGATCCGCTCCTTTCGTGGATGCGAAGCTATCTTACGGGGAGAATACAAATTGTACGATATAAGAACTACTTGTCGCGTGAAATTAGGGTACAATCTGGGGTTCCTCAGGGTGCGCATTTGGCCCCTCTTCTGTTCAACTTGTTTTTGAATGATGTCGTCAAGTCTTTTTCGCATGGAACGGCACTGCTTTTCGCTGATGATTTAAAATTTTTTAAGTGCATTAGATCTTTGCAAGATTGCATTGATTTACAGTCTGATTTGGATGCATTTAGCGTATGGTGTACTACTAATAGATTGTACCTTAACATTGGAAAGTGCAAGACAGTGCGGTTCTGTAGAAAGAAGACTTTAATTGAGTACAATTATAAGATTAACGGTGTGTCTGTGGAATTGACCGATTCTATATCTGATGTTGGTGTAATATTGGATGGTCAGTTAACTTTTAAAGAGCATATACATAATATCACTAATAAGGGAATGAAATTAGTGGGGTTTGTTACACGAAATTTGTCTGACTTCAATGATATTATTTGTCTTAAAAATGTTTATTGCAGTGTTGTGCATTCTATATTAGAGTATGCCTCACCAATATGGTCACCTTTCTACAATGTACACAAATTGGAGCTAGAAAGAGTGCAGAAGCGCTTTTTAAGATTTGTAGCGTATAAACTAGGTGTTCCTAAAGAGAATATCAACTACCCTGATTTACTGCTCCAATTAAATTTGAAGCCTCTTGAGCATCGCAGGGAATACATTGACTTACTTTATCTATTTAAAATCGTTAATAGTATAATAAATTCTCCAGAACTACTAATGCGTATTGGTTTCAATGTGCCTCAGAGAAGTAGTCGATGGGTTGAAGTGTTCTCTGTGGATGTTCATAAAACCAACTATTCCACCTATGCACCACTAAATAGAATGTGCACTTTAGCTAATGAATTATCCCGTGATCACGTTGATTTGGATATTTTTAACATGTCCTTAAATAGTTTTAAACATTTTTTAAAGCGTAATCTATAGTCCAAATTTTTTACTCCTCATTGTTCTTTATGTAGTCTTAAATGTGAGCTTACTGTAGTTTTACCGGATGCTTTGGATTTATTTGTTTATTGTTTACTATTGTTTTTTTTTTATCTATTTGGAAACTTGTCTGTAGTTGTAAAGTGTTGTAAATTTTTAAATGGTTTGACCGTTAATAAAGCATTTATTTATTTATTTATTTATTTATATTACTTAATATTGAAGGCTTTTAGAAAACAGACATCTGAAAGATTAAACAATTTCTTACTTATTATTAAATTTGTTTCTATGGGATATTATAAGTCTTTTCTATTAAAAAAAAATTGAAAATTTTGAAAACTATTATTTCAAAGTTCAAGTGAAAAATGGAATATATTTAGGTTACTAGTGTTATGAGAAAATGTTAAATATTGCGGCCAGTCTTATGCAAGTTCATTGTTCAGAAATGGCTTAGTCAGTGTTTGAGAGTAGATTCAAGTGTGGTTTATCAAGCATAGATCACCTCAAGTATCCAGGGGTTCAAAGAAATAGATTTTTCATGATATTCAGATTTATCATGATTTTTAATAGTACTATGTTATCTACTACTTCAGCAGTACTATAATATTTATTGTAACTGGCACTACATACGACCATTTAGATATTATGTTGCATAAATTTTCTAAGTTTATATATTCTAGAACCCAAATTAACTACCCCAAAAGTAATAAAACTGAGTTTTGGTTTAAATATAACTGATGGCCTCGGCGAGAGAAACGCAAGAGGTGAGATGCTGCTCAACTACCTGAAAAATGAATATCTCTACTGCCTCAATACTTTTTACAAGAAACCTCCTCAGGGAAAATGGATGTAGAAAAGCCCGGACAATAAAACTAAAAATGAAATAGATTTCGTGATCTGCAACAAGAAAGAAATATTTGTAGACGTCTCATTCTTAAACACATTTAATACCGGCAGTGATCATAGACTGGTTAGGGCAAGACTCCTCATAAACCTCAAACAGGAAAGATAAAAACTGATCCGTTCACACTCACTCCCGCAGCTAAAGAACTATACACATGACAAAGCGAATACCAATATGAAATAGCGAAAAGTTTGAAATCGACTAATACTCTGGAACAACATAACATCAATGAAATGATAGATAAAATCCAAACTACTAAAAAAAGATCAATGAAAATGAAAAATGTGGAAGATTAAGGAAAACTACAGACAAGAAACTTAGTGTAAATACATTACAGATGATGGAAAGACAAAGGTTAACTGAGAGAGACACAGAGGATTTTAAACAACTGAATAAAAATATCAAGAAAGGAGTAAGGAAAGACATTAGAACGTTCAAAACAAAATTAATACGCGAAACAATAGAAAGAAACGCAAATATGAATGTTTTGAGGTCAGGTCTCTCAAGAGGATGAACCAAAATAACAAAATTAAAGAACAGAGAAGTGGTGACAGGTGGCATCATAAAGGCTGTGGAAGCATTCTATGCGGACTTATACTCCGATCAATACGGATCCAGATCCAACAAAACAGTAAAACAAATAAAAAATGTAGGATCAGAAGATTTGCCGGAGATATTGTTAGATGAAATAAAAAGAGCTCTAAAACAGATGAAGGGTGGAAAATGCCCGGGCGAGGATCAAATTACAACTGAGATGTTAAAGATGGGTGGAGACAGTCTTGAAAAAGCGAAACAAACACTGATGAATAAATGCTTATACGAAGGTAGAGTACCAGAACAATGGTATAACTCACAAATCGTACTTCTCTTCAAAAAAGGGGACACAACAAATATAGAAAACTACCGTCCTATCAGTTTATTAAACCACCTATATAAACAATTCACCTGCATATTGACAAATCGCCTGACTGAAAAGCTTGACTATTACCAGCCTGTGGAGTAAGCCGGCTTTCGACGTGGATTTAGTACGATAGAGCATATCCAAACCCTACGCACAGTCCTAGAAAAAACCTAGGAATATAACATTCCTATACACCTGGCATTTGTAGATTTTCACAAGGCCTTTGACTCTATAGAAACATGGGCGATCTTGAAATCACTTAATAATGCTAGAATTGACTCCAGGTATACCACTATCATACAGAACATATATAAAAACGCAACTATACAGGTTAAAATCGACGAAGACACAAAAACCTAAAAAATAAACGTTATGAGAGGTGTGCGTCAGGGAGACGTCATCTCTCCGAAACTATTTACGCTAGCTTTGGAAGATGTCTTTAAAAAACTAAGTTGGGATGAGAAAGGTTTGAGAGTCGACGGTTCTTATCTTAGTCATC
Organism: Diaprepes abbreviatus; assembly: GCA_034092305.1. Taxonomy (NCBI): domain Eukaryota; kingdom Metazoa; phylum Arthropoda; class Insecta; order Coleoptera; family Curculionidae; genus Diaprepes; species Diaprepes abbreviatus. Next base: position 1,931,863 of record JASJET010000087.1, read on the forward strand.
TTCGTTTCGCCGACGATGTTGTTGTCATGTCTAGCAACCCAGAAGAGCTAAAACAAATGCTTCAAGATTTCAATGAAGAGGCGAGAAAAGTGGGACTTAAGATAAACTTGGGGAAAACTAAGTTAATGAGCCCTGACGCAAATGTACAAATAGAGATTCAAAATGAAATCATAGAGAATGTCCAAGAGTACATCTATTTAGGCCACGTCATGAAACTGGACAAAGAAAATCAAACGGCGGACATAACAAGGAGAATAGGGCTGGCATGGGCTACCTTTGGAAAGTTGCAGTACGTATTAAGAGATAGAAACACACCGATCAACCTTAAACGGAACGTGTGTCTTGCCTGTTGCTACTTACAGCGTGGAAACGATAACATTAACCAAACAAAACGCAAATAGGCTCCGAGTCACTCAACGCTCCAAGGAGAGACAAATGTTAGGAATCTCGTTACGGGATAAAATACGAAATCAAGTAATAAGATCAAGAACCAAAGTAGTTGACGTCATTGAACGCATATCACGACTAAAGTGGAAATGGGCGGGGCACATAGCTACACAACAGCCCGATAGGTGGACGAGTAAATTACTGCAATGGCGACCGCGAAAAACGAACCGACACCGTGGCAGGCCACAACTCAGATGGGTAGATGATATAAGACAGTTTGCTGGAAAAGACTGGCTTCAGAAGGCGAGAGACAGATCAAAGTGGAGGACCATCGGAGAGGCTTATGTCCAGGAGTGGACGTCAATAGGCTGAGAAAGAAGAAGAAGATAACTGATTTATATTACCTTGATGTATAACAAATTTTGGGTAAAGACATAAGATATACATTGCAATGTTTCAAATCCACATACAGCGTGGCCCCAAAAAATTCCTCCATTAAGTGGAATTTAAGTTAATCAACAAAAAATAAATAAAAGTCGTAATGAACTTTTGTACCCTTACAATATTGTACTGTCATCAGAACTACATATGAAAATATCAACTCAATTAGACATGTGAAAGTGTGTAAATTATGTGTAACAAAATTTCTTCACAAACAGATAGAAACATAAGAAGACAAGAAGAAATTAAATAAATACATCTAAAAAAAACAACGGGTTAACTACATTAGATTTAAGACTTCGACTTCTTAGCGATTCAATTTGTAAGTTCTTTTAAGCCGTCCCTAAAACTTGGGGTTACACGGTGACCTATGTACTATACTATTTAGAAACCGCTTAAAGACAGCAAGGGTAAGAAGGTAAATTACTCTTTTTTTTTTTTTGGTACGTGATCTATATACTTTAAAACAGTAGTATGTAATATAGGGCTAACAATTTCCAGTTATTTGAGAACCATATATCACAATTCAATGATAAAAAAATTTATCTCATTTATTAATTTGTAAACAGAAGAACGATTTGAAATTTTAAAGAGGAATTGCAAATCACAAAGTGTTATACAATATAAAATAAAATAATTATATTAAAGATGTAGAAAATGATAATTTTTACATTATATCTTTAGATACAACAGATATTTTCAAAAATAAGACGAAGTATTACATGGTATTCGAGGTTAAATTCTCAGGTTCCTTAGATTGTTTTCTAATTTCTTCATTTGCCTGCAGTATTTGTACTAGGTGGGCGTGTAAAGTATCATTTCTGTTTTCAATTTTATCTAGTGCTACGAATAAGGCATCGAGCTGATGGTCCAAACTTCTAAACTTTCTGGGAACTATGTTTTCATTTGAGCTATTGATGGAAAGACTATTTTCGGATAAAGTATGTTTAAAAAGATCTAATGATCCATATGAACCTGTTCTTTGATTTGCTTTACTGTTTTCTGAGTCTGATTGACCTTCCATTTTTTAAGTGTAGAATAATTGAAAATTTGATATTAGTATTGAAAATTTTGATGAAACATTTAATTTACTTAAATTCCATAATTTTAGATAAACCGAAAATAGACAATTTTAAATTGACAGTGATTTATTGCAACAATATTGCACATGTTCCTGTATTCACAGGTGAATTGACTGAAAATAGTTTGCTTATAATACGTGAACATGCATCCTGTGTTAGTACAATATACCACCTAAAACACTAAATTAATTGGTGATTTTAATTTTAACGTTTCATATTTGAGGTCATTGTTAGTTTTTGCAGAAATTGTGAAATAAATTATTAAGAACTTGTATTAAACTGATAGCAATTAATTCATGGCGATACATCTTTGTTGTTTTAGATCATCATAGTCACCTATTTCCCAGAGCAATTGGAGAAATCATCGAAAGACATAATGTACAAGAACTGCATATTAGTTTAACTGGAGGCCTTTGGCGGTATGAAACGTGGGGTTATCCTGTTGTTGATGCTGCACCAGGAGCTGAAGTTTGGGCGTGGTTTAAACCTGGCACAGTAGATGTTGATAAAAATTGGAAATTGCTAGCAAACACACTATCTGGTTTACTTTGTGCCTCATTTAATTTTGTTGATGCTTCAAATACTATTAGCCCAGAATTCTCATTTAGACCCAGAGGAGCTGTAGATTGGTCCAGTATTAATAACACGTTTGTAAGGTATGTGTTTCTAAATAAGTTCAAGATTTCTTACCGTTTAGCTCTGCAAATGCCAATTTAAAATGAGGTTATTAGCAAACTATCAGACGAAAACAAATATATTGTGAAGACTAGTCACTTGTTTTTAATAATAATTGCATCGAAAATTTACATCTGTGATACTGATGGCTTCTTACTATATGCAGTGTGTCCCATAAGTTTTAAGACTGTAACTATAAAATCGATTTTACTTGCGCCATCTTCATGAAATTTCTTCTGTAATGTCATTAATCCGGCTTTAAAAAAAGCATGGCTTCATCAAACTGCAAGCAGTGTATTAAATGAGCTATGTTTTCTGCACATTCTTCTTGAACTACCGGTAGTTATCTGACATCCAAATTGCATAGAAAATTCCTTCCTATAAAATTCTCAGATTTTCTTCTTTTAGAGCTATTAAAAAGAGATAATCTATTAGGAGAATGCTAAATACTTAACAGTGCAAACAAAATTAATTATGATTATTTACTTGTTTTATAGCCTAATTTTGAATCTTGTTGTGAACTTAAAGAACTGTGGTCCGAGAGATCTGTTAATTAGGCAAAATTACTCTTTAAATATTACAACAAGTCCATCAATTCAAACAGTTGAATCCCTTAAACTAAATAATTTCATTATAATATTCGCAATTGCCACTATTTAAATATATTTTAAACAACAGTATCAATTGTTTCTGAATGAAAATTGTGAGGTTATATTACTTACGACTAGCTTCGGATCTTTGTTCCAAATATTTTAAGTATTTTAAAAATCTCTTCCGTTCTTACTCATTATTAGCAGCTAAATTCTTTGCATACAAAGTCTCAAGTCCGTGGAAAATAAAAAATTTTTGTTTCTAACCTTTTTTTGATTTAGACCTTCCTATTGGAGTTATTTCCGTGCGTCTTTTAAAATGGATTACCATGTATAATACACCAATACTTCCTCATTTACACTACTGTTATACCATTTTATTTATTCTCAACCAGAATAAAATCTCTTGCATTCAAAACTACAACATAGAGCAATAAGTCATCCCTGAATGGCCAGGGCTTACACAAACTCCAGATATATTAAGAGAACTGCAGTGATTAGTCCGTAAGAGAGTTTTTATTATTGAACTTAAATTATAAATTAGATTCTTAAGGATTTATAAAATAGCAATTATTTAATTTTTTGGTAATAGAAGTAGGTTAGTTATTGCTATGAGCCTAATTCTTTATATATTTTTCTCTAAATCTCGTTATATATCTAGATTTATTTATTTTTTTAGATATGCCAGTCTACCTCGTGAAATTGTTTGCACCGAAAATTTAACCCCCTTTAAGAAATTACTGCCATGTGATTCAAAGTCTGGTTTGGCATCATTGTTAAATTCAGGATATATTCATAACACAAGATATCATTCCATTGGTCTCCATCTGCGTCAGGTTTGCAGAACAGATAGTTGCGAATCGGTGGCGTTAGATCTGCAGTTATCTGTATCATTAGTTTATGATTACGCTATTTTGGGTACAAAAAATTGGTCTTTTAAGAAGCTTTTCGGTCAGGGTTTGAATGGGTATTGCCCCCTTGCCGAAAAAAGTACAGTTTATGTCGACCTATCAAGCGCTTCTAGACATAATTTTGATTTAACACCGGATCCGGATGAAGTTATAACTTCCGTGAGAGGTGGTTATGTGAGTGATTTTGCAAAGTTCAGCATTCCACCTTATTTTTTTAGTATTAGTGCGAAATATGATGACAATTTTGAACTAACTGTTAATAATCCTCCTGCTTTACATGCCAATCAGTACTTGACGGGTTATGGCCAAGAAAGAGGCGGTATCGTAACAAAAATATACAACAATCATTGGGCTAGTTTGGACGTCGTGTTGCTTCAAAATATTGCTTGGTATGTTCCAGTCTACCTTCATACCTTAAAGATTATTTCAGATGGTCAAAAAATCGAACCCACAATTTTACGATATGCTCCAGGGAAGCAAAGGGAGAAACCTTATTATATTGAAGTTGTTTTGAAGTTACCGCCACGTTCAGAAACATCTGTGTCGATAGATTTTGATTATGTATTTTTAAAATGGCAAGAGTATCCCCCAGATGCCAACCACGGCTTTTATATTGGATCTGCCATTGTATCCAGTTATTTACCTCTAGCAAAAAATTATTCAGGTTTACCGCAAGATTCTTCTACAATATACGGTAGTTTCAATGCTTCACGTAGTGGTTACTTGATACAAGTGCGCACTGAAAATATGGTAATTACTCTGCCTACTCCAGACTTTAGTATGCCTTATAATGTAATTTGTCTTGCGTGTACAGTGGTGGCTTTGGCTTTTGGGCCTTTGCACAACATTACTACGAAAAGGCTGATTTTGAAGAAAAAAAATCAAGTAAAGTTTTTGGATAGACTGAAAAATAGAATTTTAAATAAATTTAAAAAGAAAGAAATCGTTAAGGAAAAAGATGAGTAAGTAAGTACTTATTATGGGTGTTTTAGTGGTTGTAAATTTTTTTGCACTGATTTGAATGTATTTATGAATGTGTTTTTATTGTTATCTGTCATTAATAAACAAATAAACATTATACCAATTTGTTTTTTTTTACTTTTGTAGCCTTTAAAAAAATTATAACTGATAACTTAGAATATAGATTCCATATTGAAGCGCCGTTCTTGGTTAAAAAGCATTTCCAGTCGTGGATACCAATGTTTACAAAGATTATTTCTGGTACCCTCGAACTAGATGGCGCAGACATCTTTCTCCAAGTTCCCCTCTTCCAGATGAGTTAATGTGAGAAATGAACTATATATATTAAATGTCTTCGTGGCCGAGACGTTAGGAGTATTGAAAAATTATATTTTTCATTCTATATTATATATATATATATATATATATATATATATATATATACATATATATATATATATATATATATATATATATATATATATATATATATTTAAGCAAAAGAAGTATTTTTAGTGAGTTTTCCCGTTTACATTTTGTTTTGTTACATTGCGATAAAAAGTTTTACGAATAAATTATACTGTTTATCCCCGTTCCACAGGGGATTCCTTTCACTTACGACATTTATTAAGTTTTTTACGTCCATGGCTTGTTTTTCGTCCTAATTGATGCAAAAAATCTCATTTTAACGGGACCTGTCGTATTTCTTCGGACGAAGACGCACTAACGTCGTGATTCCAATGGAGAATACAGTTGTAAGGAATGGAATTGTTTGCAGGATTTCGTCAAAATTCGCCCATTCGTAGTTCGCATGAATTCGAATCTAGTGGATGATTTGGTATATTTGACGATAAGGATTTTTTTTCGTTCTTCTAGAATACTGATAATTCTAAAGAGAAATATATATTTTCCCGACTTTCTAAGATATCAGTGGCGGCTACATATGTGACGGAATTTGATTATAGACTCTTGCCGATGACATATTGAGGTAGCGTTAATTATCTTATCTATAATCATTTTTGTCCCATATTAATTAGTAACTATTTTAATAACCTACAATTAAATATCACAGTAATAAAGACACTCTGGAAGTCTGGTCGTTCAACTTCTCTCTTGCAGCTTTAGTACCAAACACTACGGTTATTAAAGCTTACCACAACCATGACTCAGATCTTCAGGACTCAGGAAAGGCTGCTAATTAGTTGGTCAGTAGACATCTCTTGCTTTGTAGATCTCGCAGCAGCGCGCCCGCAAGTTAATTCACGTGAAGGTTTTAATTAAATTGAATAAAACAAGTTTCTCAAAGCAACTTAGTCTATTAACAAAAATAAATAGAATAAAACGAACTATTTACAATGAGAAACTTAAAACTAATAACAATTACGAAAAACTAACATAATTGCTCTTCTCGGCCGTTATTTAACCAAAAACTTAAAACCCAATTTTGAAGAAACACGTATAAATAGCTTAATAAAATATTAAACAAAAAAAAAGGAATAAAACGCGAAAAACAGCTATTTATATTACTTAATCGAACCGTATGAAAATCGCGAAATGCCCTACTAAAATAACACACGATAATCTCTTAATTTCCCAAATTAAATCAAAAACAAATCAAACAAAGAAAACCTTCATTCCCGCCAAATATGCACTACGACACTGGGCTTATAGAATGGTACCGATCACCCTTATTCGAATTTCAGATTGGAACTAAAATTTACTATTCCTTAAAAGAGTGTATTCAAATCTTACCCCCCCCCCCCCCCCCCGGACACCCTTCTGTTCGAAGATTTGGGAGTTTTCTTACTGAGGGCGTTAGCTGTACCATACCGGATGTTTGATTCACGAATTGACCTGTAAGCATCTTAAGCTTAATTTTTATATAACACAATTGATAAAACTATTCTACTTCTTTCTATAACTAAAAGAATATATGTTAAAGACTGTAAAAAAAAACTATTCACTTTTCTTGGCTGTTTTGGCAATAAACACCTTAACTCATTATTTCTTGTGAATAGAAAAAACAATTATTAATCATAATTCTTTTTACAAATGGTCAAACGATATATTTCTATTATAGTGAGTGTATTTGATCATTCTTTTGTTTCCTAATAATGGGAAAATCGTTCAATACTCTAAAACACCTTAACGGTATTCCACATACCACATGTTAAAACTACCCTTATCACATCTGGTCCTATATACTTAACCAGGACAGGATTACTTGGACGGATTTATAGGCAATTCTAAGAGAGGGTCTTTTACGTCTTCATAAATTAACTGACTTTATGTATTTTTTTTAAGAAAACATTTAAACGACAATGATCATAAAAGTTAAGTTCGATAACTGATTTATTCTTCCTTTAGACCTTCGTGGATAGTGATAAAAAATATAACTACCCTATTCCCACGGCATATCTATTCACAGAGTGATTATTTAATTATTTATTTTAACAAAATATAGTTGACATTGAACAATGAAAATAATTAACATTTGTTCCATTACATTTTACCCTCCCCCTTAGATTGAACATTTTCCCACAAAAGGAAATTAAATGAATACAAATCTCAGCTACGCTGCAATATATCAATTTGTAGATTGATACAATAAACCTTAACCTAATCTTCTTCACTCTTCTTTCTTCATCCAGAAGTTCCTTTAAACACATCTGCTAAGTGCAGTCTTTTATGATCGAGTTCCACTTTTCCACGAACACGCACTAGTCTGAAAACATACCGCTTTTCACGATTCACTGTCACGTCCTTTTGGGTCTTTAACCAGTCCCTGCATTGTCCCCTTCATGTTCTGGACTCCTCTTGATGACCCGAACGTTGCAGAGAATGCTGCTACCTGATTGCTATGTTGTTCAAAAAGCAAGGCTGCTCGCACTCTTGTTAGATGTTCTCTGTACCCATAATTTTGCAATGAAATCCACTATTATTGAATCGTTTCAAGCTTCCTCTGTCGTGACCTATGTGAATTGTTTCATACACTCGATCTCTCCACCTTGGAAAATACTTTTCTTGTATGAGGATCAGTGTGGTTGATCCCCATAAATCTCCTTGCTGTCAATTGTTACTGCTTCCTTGGCAATGAATTCAATGTTGACTCCACTTCTTCATGTCCGTTCCAAGCAAACACATCGTTGGAGTTAACCAGTGAAATCGAATGTTTCGTCGTGGAAGGTTCTTCATCTGCTTCTGCCTCATCCAATGTCCTTTGCGTCATAGGTTGTTGTAATTCCAGCCCCACTTGATCGGTTTGCTGTGTCGCTTTCACTGAAGTTCCCGGACTCTGTCATGGCTTCATACGAGGGAGAACTTGTTCGTCAAACATCGCCTAAGCAATTGGATGACCCAATTTCAGCGTTACCATTAGCTATCCACGGTAGAAAGTACTGCTTGCTCTAAAACTCCAAGACATTACTAATATTCTCGACAAATATAAACACCTAAAAACTCCAGGAGAACAACAAAAAAATAATACAATCACCCTTAAAACAAATAAACAAAACAAAAAAGAAATACTCCTGATGTATTACACAGTGTGACGTATCTTCTTTAATTAAGCATAACCATTAATGGCATCTCTCTTCTTCTAGCTACCTGGCTCTACTGTGTCACTCATATCTGTACTTTGGAAACATTTCTTGCTGCGACAAACTGCTATTTATAATAACATTTGTAATAATATTTATAATAATATTTGCTAACTGATCACTCGATCCCTAAAATAACCAAACCCATTTATACACGTATTTACTTTCTTTAAGACCCCCGTACGCGAATTTCTTTTACATCCGTACCATGTATCTCTAACATCTGTCACTACACCACTTAATTCGACAATTCGCTATGGCTTATGCTTTTCTCGGCTGCTTTTGTATCCCCCTATGTTCCTAGATTGCGTGATACTTAGTGTCCTAACTTGAACTCTTACAGTGTAGTTTTGTTGACTGTAATTTATTGACCCAAAAGTAACCCTTAAACTGTTTAATTACCTAAATGAAATCCACACATTTGCATTTCGAAGTGCGATACTTTTACTATGCATATATAGTGTGAATTGTCTACTGGAGTCTTTGTTAAGAACTCTTGACAATCGAAGACCTGATGTTAAAAAAAACGGTAATTGCCAAATTGGTCTCTATCACAGCCAACTAAAACTGTCCATTTGAATCTAGGTATTTTAAAAGCATTTCCCGGATAAAGCTGTTCTTAGGATGTGCAAATTATCCTTCACAGTCTTTAATCCATCTAAATTTGACATTTTCCTCGGCCAAATTCGCTAGTGTTATTGCAAATTGCGAAAAAAAAAATAATAATTCCTTTAAGTCCTTTTTAACTCCATGCCACTAATTATAGCAATGACCGAAGATCATATTTCTATAACGGTGGCTGGTCTGGAGTAGTGTTTAAAATTTCTACCTGTTTCGAACAGGGACGGACTCCTTCTTTTAGTGTAAAGATAATTCCAATCATGGACTTTCATTTACATAAAAGTAGATCTTTCCGAATTAAGTTATAGATGAATATGTTTTTTTTTAACTTTGTGTGATTTTGCAATGGCTGCTTAATGTGGCTTTATACAAATACTTTTATGCCATCCAAATAGACATCACAATGTAAGTCTAATAGATAATGAATTACACACATCATTAATCATTGCTAGGTAAATGGAGAATTAGCTAGCCTAAAAGACATATGGTTACATTTCTAGTGACCCCAGGGACTGAATATACTATTTATTCTCTATTCCTTGGGTCAAGTTTAACCCGCCAATAGCCTTTAGTCGTGTCCGGTGTAGAAAATACTTAAGCTTCTCCTATCGTCTTATTCTGTCAAGTATACTAAGATTGGAGAACAAAAGTAAAATATAATTTTACTATCTTGGTAAAATCGATACAACATCTAAATTCCTTGGTCCGGCCTTGTCTTCTTAGGACCACTGCTACACTTCAAAAAGATACAGAGGGTTTATTAGCCTATTTCGTCTATTTAATTCTTAATTTTTTCGCGAAACTCACACGAATTTTGATAAGGCGCTCCTTCGTCCGTAGTTTCTAATGGCTAAAAGTCGCACTCCATTATTAATTAATAAACAAAATGTTCAGGGTGCGTACTGGTAAAATTAAATATATTTGTGTCATAAAATAATAATATCATGTTCACATATGATGACAAATTAAAGCCTCCAATCGATTAAATGGAGGATTCAAATGAACCAATATTTATTCAGAATGGCGACGATGACTAGTATGATGATGAATATAATAAAAACGACGAATAAAAAATTGATAATTTGTCATACACGATATAATTTTGATATATATATATATATATATATATATATATATATATATATATATATATATATACAGGGTGATTCAAAAATCGATCACGAAACTTAAGGGGGTGATTCTACTTGACAAAATAAGGGTAGAGCTTCATATAATTTTTTTTCAAAATGTCATTCGTTTTCGAGTTACAAGCCGTCCAAGTTCAAGTTTTTATTTTTTGTTTTTTGAATTACTCGCTTACAGGAAAACCGATTTGACTAATATTTGAAAGATAGGCTAAGTCTTCTGCGCTTCATCATTTTAGTAACAATTCACATTGATTGTTTGCCGCTAGAGGACACTTTACCTACATTGAAAATTGTTTTTTTGTCATAATTTTTTAGTGTTGACAGCTACAGTAGTTTTTGGCATAATTTCTGAAAGACTGATGCCAGGCCTTTAAAAAAGATGCTCTTTATTTACATCGCTAAACCCAACGGTTTAGACGTAAATCACCCTTAAAAATTAAGTGGTAAATTTACTTTTCTCATTTCATTACCACCAGCTACCAGGTAAATAGCTATCAAAGTATACTAGAGCTGTCAGTTTAACATCAAATAAATTCGCTTTTTAAACTATTTAATTTATAATCTTAAAATAACTAATAATGGCTAATCACCAATATTCAAATATCGAATATTGTGATATCCATTTTTGTTATGGACAAGCAAATGGTAATGCAGAGTTGGCAAGAAGATATTATATGGAGAGTTATCGGGAAAGAAATATCCCTCATGCTCAAACATTTTCCAGTGTGCACAGGAGGCTTGCGGAATGTGGTTCCTTTAAAAGTTATAATGGAAATAGGGGAAGACCTAGAACTGCTAGAAACGTGCAACAAGAAGAAAGAGTGCTTGAAATTATTGAAGATAATCCAGGTATTAGTACTAGAAAAATTGGGAATGAAGTGCGGCTCTGTCAGGCTAGTTCATGGAGGATACTAAGAGAAGAACAACTCTACCCGTTTCATTCAAAAAAGGTGCAGGCTCTTTATGACGATGATCGGCCGAGACTGTTGGAAATGTGCAATCAGATCCTAGCTAAGTATGAACACGATAATCGATTAATTGGCGTCATATTATTCACTGACGAAGCTGGTTTCACTCGTGATGGCATAACAAATCTACACAACATCCACATATATGCTTACGAGAACCCAAACAATGTGGTAGAAACGAAACATCAGCGTAGATTTTCACTAAATGTGTGGGCAGGGATAATAGGAGATTACCTTATTGGTCCTCATTTCTTTGATGGCCCATTAACTGGTGACGTATACTTAGATTTTATCCAAAATCGTCTCCCATTGTATCTGGAAGATGTGCCATTGGAAGTAAGGGCCAACATGTGGATCCTCCAAGACGGAGCTCCGCCCCACTTTAGTATACGTGTCCGACAGTATTTGAATGCAACGTATCCTGAGCGATGGATAGGACGAAGTGGACCATTGGCATGGGCAGCGAGGTCACCAGACCTTAATCCTATGGATTTTTTCTTTTGGGGTCATTTGAAACAATTGGTGTACGATATTCCAGTAATCAACGTCGAGGATCTTCGCTTCAGGATAATCGAAAAGTGCCAAATTATTAAAGAAACACCAGGAATTTTTCATCGAGTTAGGCGACATTTTTTGAAGAGTGTTAGGAAATGTATGGAAGAAAATGGGGGACATTTTGAGAATCTTTTTTAGTTTGTTTAGTACTGTTTCATTAATTTTTATCAATTAAATGTATATCGCAATAATCCATAATATGAATATTTACTGATTAGCCATTATTAGTTATTTTAAGATTATAAATTAAATAGTTTAAAAAGCGAATTTATTTGATGTTAAACTGACAGCTCTAGTATACTTTGATAGCTATTTACCTGGTAGCTGGTGGTAATGAAATGAGAAAAGTAAATTTACCACTTAATTTTTAAGGGTGATTTACGTCTAAACCGTTGGGTTTAGCGATGTAAATAAAGAGCACCTTTTTTAAAGGCCTGGCATCTATCTTTCAGAAATTATGCCAAAAACTACTGTAGCTGTCAACACTAAAAAATTATGCCAAAAAAACAATTTTCAATGTAGGTAAAGTGCCCTCTAGCGGCAAACAATCAATGTGAATTGTTACTAAAATGATGAAGCGCAGAAGACTTAGCCTATCTTTCAAATATTAGTCAAATCGGTTTTCCTGTAAGCGAGTAATTCAAAAAACAAAAAATAAAAACTTGAACTTGGAACTCGAAAACGAATGACATTTTGAAAAAAAATTATATGAAGCTCTACCCTTATTTTGTCAAGTAGAATCACCCCCTTAAGTTTCGTGATCGATTTTTGAATCACCCTGTATATATATATATATATATATATATATATATATATATATATATATATATATATATATATATATATATATATATATATATTTATTTATTTATTTATTTTTACAATAAATTTCTTCCTGAATTGTGTATATTTAGAACATTTCATGCTCTTCAACTGGTAGATTCCTATGTAACTGTCTCGCTCGCATTCACATGGTAACCTTTTTCGCTCTAGCAGATAGTTGGTGATGGAATTTTGTTTTGGCTTTTTATATTAAATGTTCTACATGTATTTTAATTATTCAGTAAAAATTTCAACATTAATGATATAACAAAAATAATATTTGTTTAGATAAATATTTACAGATTTCTGCAAACAATTGGGAGTGAGGGGGGAATGTTCAGGCAATATTTTTTGTAAAAGTATTCTCCTGAAATATCGTGATCAAATTGAGTTTTATTTCTTACCCTCTTTGTAATTTTATGGTAGTACACGCCGACTACAGGGATTTTTTTTTGATAGCTTTATTTGAAATTTGACTTTGGCATCAATTTCTGCTTCGATCGAGATGAAAATTAACCAAAAAAATAGTAGTCACGTTATTAGCATTAACTGTCAAATTTTAATTTTCTTCCAAAAAAGAAATTAAAAGTGAGGTTATATCTCTAAATATCGAAAAAAGTTATCAAAAAAAGTTTTTCTGAACGCAATTTTTAGCCCAGATGCACCACTGTTGCAAAATAAGACTCAACACAACCTACATAAAACTTCTTAGTTTTGACAATGCTTCATTCCAGACATATTTTATTTAAAGTAGCGTCATATTAAATGTGTTTTTCTACAAAATCCAAATAAGGCTATTAAAATTTGGTCACATGTGGTGAGAAGTTTATTTGTTTTTGACCCTGTATAAGGCAGGCGCGGATCCAAGGGGAGACGGTGGGGGCGATCCCCCCCCCCCCAAGAGCTTTGAGTTCAGGAAAATAGACCCGATTTTGCCTCTTATACTATAGTTTATTCAAGAACTAGAGACAGTAATAAATCATTTTTTACCCATTTTTTCTTCGTAGACTACCTGTGTTTCAGTTTATTTATTTCTTAAACCATCTGCAGAATTGCAACTAAACACTGAAAAGGGATTCAAATGTAATTAATTTTTATATGCAACAGTTAAAATTAGACCTACTTATTTTTATTACTATTGCACTGACATCTTAATTTAATTTACTTTATTATATGGAAATCCGATAGCTCCAAAAAAATTAAATAAACATGTTAATTTTACACGCTTAAGAAAAAGACACAAATACAATAATAAAATAATAAAAAAATTAGGGCTAATTGGAATTAAATATATGCAAGATTAAAGAGTGGGACACCCTAAAATAAAAATATATATAAAAAATATATAAACAACATTAAACAATAAAATACAACAAAAACAAAAAATTTAAATAATAAATTGTGTTTACACTGGTAAACATTACGTATCTAATTCGTAATCAAAGTCATTTAAGCTGTCTTTGCTCAAATTAATTATAATTGGTTCCTCTATCTCACCGATCATGAGGTCGAGTTTCCACATTTTGTTTTATTCTTTTATTATATGGATTTTTCCCAATTTTCCGCAGTAACTTTATTCAGAAAAATCTTTCAAAGGTTCAGTTAAATTACTAATTTTGTAAGTTGTGTTATTTCTAGCTACTCTACCTTTTATTTGAAAGTGATCCTTCCTTCTCTAACTGACAGTTTCCGGACGATCTATAAGAACAGATTTCCTATCTGGTTTTACCAGCAAAAATTAAGTTCTCTGAGCAATTTACAGAGTTCAGTTCTTTTAATTTCAGGTAAATCCCGATGTTCATTGATTTTATTTAGAATTTTTTCGACGATTGGGATCTGCTTCTCATAATAAAATGTATGTACAACTCCTTTTATTGTACTTTTCATCTCTTCTTCCAACGAGGTTTTTTGTCTGCCTGTGATCGTGGGAGTAAAAACAATTCCAGTGTTTTTTTCTCCTTCAGTATTCGGTACATAATAGATTTCCCAACTCCTGTCATGTTGGAACACATCTCAACAGAACTTTTAACATTATTATCTAGATATTGATATCTTAAGGCATCATAAACATTCATCATAATAAGTTTTTCGTTGAGAAAAAAATGCGCTGGTTTAACGATTTTGAAATAAATATAAATGTGGAAGCCATATCTTTTGAGTATCTCACTAATCTCAAATAAGATATAAAAACAAGCACAAACAAGATAAATCACTAAGGACACATTGTAAGGTGTACTTTGCTCACCGACAGAAATTAAATTGAACTATCAGAAATTTTCTTTTTACAGTAAATTTATAAAAGCTTATAATATTTAAATATAATTAAATAATAGATTTACGGCAGTCCTCAGTTATCTGCAGCACTGGAGCAGGTACGTTGAAGGTTTCGATAACAGTTTTATTACTCTCTATAGTTCTTGAATAGAGTATAGGAATGTGTATGCTTGCGATCGCTCCCCCCCCCCCTCCCAAGAGCTCCGAGTTCAGGCAGATTCTGCCTTTTATATTAAGAATGTGTATGCTGCTAGCAATCCCCTCCCCCTATCGGCAACTTGTTTTTTCTTGCTGCCTTACTGTACTTTTGTGATATCACCGCCCCCCCCCCCCCAAAGAGAAAGACTGAATCCGCCCCTGGTATAAGGTAACTTCATAAAATAACTATTTTTGAAAACGTAGTTTGTGTCTAAAAGTAATACACAGAAATTGTTGTCAAAATCAAATTTCGAATAAAGTTATTAATAAAAAAAGATCCCATATGCGGATTATACTGGTCACACTGTATAAGATTTAATGTGTAAGTTGTCATGCCTTTTGAAAAGACAACACGAAATACGTCGCTGGCTGTTGGTCTATTTAAAAAGAAACACTGAAAGTAATATAAAAATTGTCTTTTTTATTAAAAAATCTTAGTTAAATCATAAGACTAGTTCTTTTTAGAGATTTTTAGTAACTATTCTAATATTTATAATTAAACGTTTTTTACAATAATATTGAAATACAAATTTAAATTTACGTATATGATAATAGTAAAAGCGCAGCGTGTAATATAAAAATATACTGGTATTGGTCAGGCTTTTCAATTTGCAAATCTTAAACAAAAGTAGTATTGATATATCTGAATATAATAAATATTGATATTCAACTTTTGTTTGCGAATCTCTTTATTTTTATTAAATTATTAAAATATTTAGAGTAATTAGTATACTACCACATACTATAACATATATCTATTTTTTTAAAACATTAACATTCCTAGTTCTACTATTAAAAATCACAGTATTTGTTACTTCGGTATATCTAAATTAATACAGTTTTACAAATCATAACTAAAGTAGAAAATAAAATAATTAATTGATGAATTTTAAAATTTGCACGCACTAGAGGTATTTTATTTAAATGGCACTTAATTATTTTTAGGTATTATATTTTTTACTTTAGTTATCTACAATTTACAATATTAAAAAAGTTCAAAGTGATCATCATAAGATTTAGACATATTTAGGCCCCTAAAATACTTTGAATATCTTAAGGGAACATATTGTCAAGGTTAATACTGCTGACAGTTTAATATGATAACTATCAAAAGTATCAATTATGACGTGAAGCACTTATAGTGTTCAATGCACCAAGCTATGTTCCGTATCTAAAAATTTAATATATATAATACTTAGTTTGTGTTGTCTAAATCTCACAAATGCCAAATTACAGGAAAAAAAAGGAAAAAATTAAAAACGAGTGACAGTAGCGAAGAAAATTGCAACTAAATAAAGAAATTTTCTGTAAAATATAAAATAGATGAAATTAGGATTCACTAGATGCACATTTTATTAATATTTGACATGTAGAATTCTACAGAAATCATTTTTGGGGTAACTAGCTTTTATTAAAATGATAAGAACTTTTTTAAAAGAGTTCTAAATGATAATTTTCAATTTATATATAGACTCCTTTTCGTTAATTTTATAAATGCTTCGATTAAATAGAAATTTAAACTATTTTTAAAGAAAATAGTTTGACAATAGTTTTAATTGTACTGAGTGACTCAGAAATTTATACTGTTATAATTTCTTTCCATAAAAGATCCTGTATATTTTTATCCATTTGAGTTGTATTGTCAGATTTGCACATATTTCAGGTTATGTACCTTAAGTCTAAATTAAATTATTCCCGAGATATTAACATCTAAAAAATGAGTGTGTCACATACACAGCACATACACGGGATGCCCGAAAACCTTCGATTACACATCACACCCGTGAGAATATCCGACATAACATATATATAAAGTCTAAACGTATAGACGCCATCCGGCGGGAGGTCGGCGAAGCCGCGTTCGGTGTTGCATGCTTCCTTCCGATCTGTCCTTCGCACAAACAGGTGCATGTCGGTACCCTGATGAGTCTAGTAAGAGATGAAACATGTATCTCTGCCTTATCACTGTAGCAGGGAGGCTAAGTTTTTACTTTCTTTTCGGTGTGGTGATACAAGTAGACCACGATCTCGATGGTGATGAAATAAGATGGATTGTGTTTTGTAGTAATTCATCGAAACTGTGCAACCTTTAGCACGGAAAGGATATGATGGAGCGAAGTTCGCATTCACTGTTCGCATTTTACTTCATTTACGTACGGAACTGCCTATAGTTGTACGTTTCTGAATGTGATACTACAACGGCATAATGTGGATATTACCACTGCTATTAAATCTTACAGGGAGGAATCTGTGAAAGGCGCATAAACATATACATAACAGGATATCCGGATATGTATATATATATATATATATATATATATATATATATATATATATATATATATATATATTATCTTTTGCAGACGATCAAGTACTTATAGCGTAAACTTACGAAGATATGGAATATATGAAGAGGAAATGAATAGAAGAATACAGAAAATGGGGATTTTACATAAACATAGGAAAAACGGAATATATATGTATTGGTAGCGAACACAGAGACCCGATACTGGAAGACAATCAAGTAATTAGACACTGCGACAAGTACAAATATCTAGGACTAACTATCACAAAAGATGGAAGTATGGACAAGGGAATAGAAGAAAGAAACAATCAAGGAAGAAAAGCTATCACACTCATCAACAATGTACTGTGGGACCATACAATTTCCAACACACATAAACACCGAATATACAACACGATTATCAAAAGCATAACTACTGATCGCTGCGAATTATGGACGCTGAAAGGGCGAACCAAAAAAAAACTAGAAGCTACAGAGATTGACTTCCACCGGCGCACAGCCGGAAGATCCAGGTTGGAAAGAATTATCAACGACAGAATCAGATAAATTATGAACGTGCAGCATTCAATCGTAGACGAAATTGGAACCTAGCAGTTGAGATGGTATGGATACGTACAGCGAATGCCAGAGGAGAGACTGTCGAAACAGATCTTTTAGTGGAAGATGGAAACAAGGAAGACCACGTCTTAGTTGGAGAGGGAATAGGCCGAGAGATGAGAAATAGAGAACTGGAAGAGAATCTCTGGACAGACCGAGATAGATGGCAATTGGGTATTGGAAGACTTCGAACATTGTAAACCGATAAATATATATATATATATATATATATATATATATATATATATATATATATATATATATATATATATATATATATATGTGTGTGTGTGTGTGTGTGTGTGTTTAAGATGAAATTTGGATAGAACTATCATCAAAACTATACAGAATGTTTCGCTTTGAAATGTACAGGTTGGATTGGTTACAAATTTTTGGTGCACCTTATATATTTAAAAATTTGTCTGAAAATGCTTCCTGTTATTTTTTTTTTATCTAAATTTATAAAAAAACTTTTATAAATCGAATTTATTTTCTCTTTATCTTTATATTTACCACTAATACTCAAAAGGAACAATTCACCCATATTTCTTTATGGTACTCCTTTACAGGCACTTATAGTGCTAGGCAAGCAACACCGTGTCCTGACGAAATTAAAGGGAACATTTGACGGAAAGTGTCTAAATTTTCAGTTCATTTAAAAAATGAGTCGTTCTGTTGGAGTTGTAAGCCGCCAAAATGATTGTGGTAGATCAGGGCAAGGGTGATGGAATGGATGTTGGAAGCCAAATTTCTAAGGTGCATGACATATGTCACACCCTTCTTTCCAGTGCTGAGTAAGCTGTCAGAAAAACAAAACTAACTATAATACCTACAGAACAGACCTCATTTATCTATTAAGCACTAAATACAAATAAATATATAGTTAAATTATTTTTCTATTTGAGACATTTGACACTTTGAAGCAACACATCTCATGTAATTTTTTTTTATATATTTATTATTGCTTTTCAAATTTAACAATTCAGTGATTTAGTGCCATAAGTAAATATACGATATGTCTTATAGTATACATATACACATATAATAACCATTGAAATTGCGTGCTGTGTAGTATTTTCAGCTTAGACAGCAGGTCAGAAACAGGACATCTGGCTAAGCCGTTTGTTGTTGGAGTTATATGAACAGAGTTGATATGAATTTAATCTTATTCTATAAATCGATCATAAGTAGTTGTTATGGATTCTCCATCTCAAACGGATTTTTGAGAAGATAGAAGAAGTTAAAGTTAATACATTGAAAAAAGTAATTGTCTCGGTGTTGAATATGTAAAATATATTGTTTGGTTGCTTTAACATATTTATGATTCAAAGTGTTTTTACAAATTAAAAAATGCATTTAGTGATACCTAATCCCTTTTCGTTTATAATTGTAAAAATTCTTTCATTAAGCTGTATTTTAATTATCCACACTATCTTTAATTAAGCAGATATTTATTCCTTTCGTAAAAGTCTGCAGTTTTTAAATTACATTCAACTAGTAATATTTATAGTTGTACATATGTTAAGTACACAAATATTACCTTTATACAAGTTTTACAATCGATAAGTATTTTGGTATTGTTTTATATTATAACAAGGGCAAGAACTGATGCTAAAGTTAGTAAAACTGTCACGTGAATAGTAGCACTTCCGTTGCCCCCTCCATCGATACCGTTTTCTGTGCTTATTTGAGGTTTATACACGGCTGTACAGATGTCACCACAGTCTTCACCTTCGCAAATGTCACAAAGAGTTGATCTAGGACCATTATAGAAAACACGAGCTCTTCTTGCTAAAATATTTATATATGTAAGTTTATTAATTTATTAGCAGATAATTCAATCAATGTTAAATCTAAAGTTGTAGGTAATGATGATTCATCCAATAATATCTAGCCAAAAACATCAAGATCAATAATGAATATGCAGTAATTCGTGTTACATGACGAAGAGAGGTTTGATTAAGTTCGACGAGTATGATAAGAGCGCATGCATCCTTCCAAACATATACTTTGCGGGCTGTTGCACAGTGTCTCGTTCAGTACAAGCTAGCGGAACAAAATTCATGACCTAATTTCCAAGAACTGGTTGCAACAACTTGTAAACTTCCCCCCTCTTTTGAATGTATGCTTCACATCAGCTATCGCTTAGAAATAAAAAAGTGGCACGTCAGAGGAGACAACAATACAGCTGTTGTGAAGCAACGCTCACAAGAAATTCAAAAAGCGTTTAAAGTTTGCATAGGTCTCATACAGTGTTGGTCATTAATCAATTAAATTTTCAATCAATTAATTAATTGATTGAAAATTTAATTGTGATTAATTTAATCTAGTTAAAATTAATTGCAATTAAAATATTAATTGTACGTTGCAATTAATTTAATTGAATTAATGTATATTAATTGTAGCTTTCAACTAAATCAATCACAATTAACTTTTTCAATTGTTCTAAAAAACAATTAAAACTAACAATTAATCCGCTTGGATATAGATAAGATCGACACTTATTACTATTACCATTGTTTACCTTATACAATGCTATTACGTTATTGACTTTTTTCGTGTACTGTAAGCAAGAAGGAAATGATGGTATTCGCTCGCAATATGTGTTTTGTTCTT
Organism: Diaprepes abbreviatus; assembly: GCA_034092305.1. NCBI lineage: Eukaryota > Metazoa > Arthropoda > Insecta > Coleoptera > Curculionidae > Diaprepes > Diaprepes abbreviatus. The sequence continues at coordinate 1,952,612 of JASJET010000087.1, forward strand.
CGGTAAAAAAGTTACTCTGTTTTTGTTGACGTGACATCTAGTTTAATTAAAATAATATAACAAATAACAGCTTTTATTTCCTACGGACCCTTATCTTGCGTACATTTATTCATAACTACTCATAACTTACACTTAGTTTTAGCGCCACTCCGCTTTTAATACAATAGTAAGTTTTAATTGTTAGTTTTTAACCAAATACGCCAAAAAGATTGACAATTGATTAATTGTTAATTGTGGAGACTCGCGATTAACAATTAATTAATTGTTAGTCACAAGTTTTCACAATTACAATTGATTAATTGTAATTGCGATAGGCGTGATTAACAATTAATTAATTGTTAGTTTTTAATTGTAAAAACAATTAAATTTTGTCCAACACTGGTCTCATAGTAGATAAACCAAAACCTGACTATGGCAACACGAATGATGGAAACACAGCTCGTAGATTTTTTTCAAATGCTGAATTGAGCAGCGAAATTACAGGATTGGACGTAAGTCTTATTCGAGGATTTCCTGGCATTTTAAGAAATTTGTCATCGGGATATGACCTAAATTGTTTGGGATTTGAAAAGTTTTGCGTTGAAACAGAAAAATTATGCCTTGATCTGTATTTGTGGTATTGCATGCTCGTTACTGTGCATAAGATTCTTGCATACAATGCGGAAGTCATTACATCTTATTTTCTTCCATTTGGGCAGCTTTCCCAAGAACCCCAGGAGACAAGAAATAAAGATTGTCGTAGATTCCGTGAACGACACATCAGGAAGCGGTCACGCATTACCACGAATACGGATTTTTTCAGAATACTTTTGATTATGTCCGTTCCTGTAATCAACACTTTTAGAGAATTATCGCGAAAGAAGATTATTGCAATGCCAGCGGAGGTTCTGCAGTTGATTATCCCACCTTCATTATCACCCCAATCATCATCAATTCTCGAATTTAATGAGGAGGATAATTTGTTATCAGACTCTACTGATTGGGATAGTAATGACGAGTAATCATCTGATGCCGAAAATTAATTTTTTTATAGTTAACTTTTTTATTGCAATTAATTCAATATGCCTTATTTTATTATGTAGTTGTAGTTATAGTGGTTCTTTTAATTGCTTTAGTTATTTAATGTACATTTAATATTGTAAATAATTGTTGCTATTGTATTATTGATTGATTTTATTAGTGTAAATATAGAAATTGTAAATAAATACATACCAAATAATTCTTTGCATAATGATGATTTTTAATTTTTCTAAGCCTTCTTTATAAATAAAAAACAATACACTTGTCAAGAAATTGACGGATTTTGTATTTCAGTGTATATTTGAAATTATTACAATCGGCCAAGCGCTTTCGGTCTCTCTATCGGACCATCCTCAGGGCTCAGACCTTGTCAAAGGGCACACCTCAACCCTGCCAGTTTGAGAAAAGTCGCGAGCGTAGCCTCCACACAGAACAAGATGTATACAATTACAAAAACCTCTAGAAACATTTAAAATCAAAACTAAAACTAGAACATTCAATACACTGTGCACATTGACATTAAAACAATAAAACTTTTTTAATAACAACCCAAAAGGGTGAGGTTATGCCACACAGGTGTGCCCTTTGACAAGGTCTGAGCCCTGAGGATGGTCCGATAGAGAGACCGAAAGCGCTTGGCCGATTGTAATAATTTCAAATATACACTGAAATACAAAATCCGTCAATTTCTAGATTTCTTCGGTGTACAACCTGTTAATAACTTATTCAATACACTTGTGCCTTACAGGCATAATGAGTAGGTAAACAGTTAATTAGAGAGCAATCGCCTAGACCATAGTGTCAATATTGATCAAACGTGTAAAATGGTGAGACCATCACCACACCATACATTACAATACCTACCTACACAGATTTCTAGTTCTTTTCTCTTCAAATATCGCAATATACATCCAATATACATAAACAATTATAATAAATAAAAAAAATATTTTTGTCCTGCTAGCTTGTACTGGACGAGTCACTGTGCGCTGGTTCAAACATGTAGACATGTAGTGTAAAATGAGCGCGTAACATTTATTTGATGCGACGTCCAAAGACCGGCAAGGAATGGGACGTGTGATGTTACGATGTTCTGTTACGGAGTAACGTCCGAATTTGAAACGCAACGATGTCTGTACATATTTTAGGGTTATTTAAAGTTTGATTGTGGCTGAATAAATTTTTGTTGTTAGTAATTAAAGACAAAATTTCTCATTTAATTCATTAATTTCATTGATGCACAAAATATTTAAAAAAAAAAATTGTGAATTAATTTTTTTGATAAAACAATAAGAAAAATTGAACATTAACGTGATGAGTGTCACACACTTATTTAGTCGTCCTTTTTAATTGGTTAAAACTTACATGAATCATAGTAGTCGTAAATCACAACAGGAACTGGTTTTTGTTTTGCAACTTTATGTGTCCTATACGCTGAAACAGTCGGACAGTATTCTGTAATAGTCAAATTGTTGAAATATAATATAACTTTGGTGTCTCCATGACTAGTTTCTACTTTCTGGACATTTTGTGATACTTCCAGGCTAGGCAACGAGTCTCTATCTGCGGTAAAGCCTGATGGTAGAGTAACTTCCATTACAGCCATATTACTCAAGGGAGTAAACGATAAATTACGGCTTACAAATCTAAAAATATTAAAATAAAAGGTATTTAATACGGTAAAGCCTGATGGTAGAGTAACTTCCATTACAGCCATATTACTCAAGGGAGTAAACGATAAATTACGGCTTACAAATCTAAAAATATTAAAATAAAAGGTATTTAATAAAACAACTTACTATTATAAGGTCTACTCTATATATATTTTAGTATACCTATACATTTACCGTAGAGAAATGTTTGTATTTACAGTCTGTGTCAGAAAGAAGGAACGGCGTTTTTTTGAAGTAAAAAATGTATTCTTGTCTTCATTTTGTAGCGTGATTGTACCACCAGAGAGCTATGACGTCAGCGCTGATTCATGTTGACGCAACTAAACCAAACAAGTATGCAAAGTGTTACGCGAAGTTTGGGCTACCAAAAATGTATATGGATCAAGGTTATTTTTTTCCACAAAGTAACCGTTTAGGCGTGGGTTCAGCTGAAGCGAGCTTGATTTACCCGCGCTAAACATGTTATCCAGCGCACTGTTAAATATCTAATGAAGGTGAATATTGTGAATGCATTCCGAGCGCGGTTTCGGCTATTTAAAGATCCAATTTTTCAAGCTTGGACTTTTAAAATCTGCGATGAACATGTTTCCATAGAAAAACAACGTCAGCTTTGCAAGTCTTGAGAAGAAGGAAATGACGTCAAGATAATGGACTGGCCTTCTCAGTTCCCTGATGCTAACCTCACTGAAAATGCGGGCGGAATTCTGAAAACCCTCTTGCCGGAAAGCCTGTCTACGATTTGAAGCAATTAGTGAGCACTGTACGCAAAATTGGGTCCTCTTTGTCCACGGATTACGCTTATGTCAAGAAGGTTACAGGATATACTTGACAACGATGGAAATTACACATACTTGGGACATGTCATCTGGAATATAATTCAATGTAAAAAAAGTAAATGCAAGATATCTTTTATGCTTTTATTGATTCAGTACCTGCCGTTGTAGAATGAAGAGGGCAGAGGATGTAACTGATCGAAGTGTTTTTCATAAAATCAGTTCTTCTGCATTTTAATAGATACGTGTTTTGGTTAGAATCTAATATATTGTTTTTTATTCACATTAAAATAGATAATGGTTAATTTTTACTTTAAGAAATACTGGGCATCTTTAAAATGAGTTAGAAGACTTTTGACAATAATACATCCTTAGAAACTATATCTCTGTCATTTTTTCAGTTTTATTTTTTTTTTCGTTTATTGTTTTTTCCATTAAAACCACTTTTATTTATTTATTCTATAACTTATTTAATATGAATCACACAAGTTAATTCTATATTATTATCAACAGAAATGTTGAGACTGGGTTACGCCTTACGTTAAGAACTGGGTTAAATTAAATGGTAATATATACATTGTATATACTACTTAAATTTCTGTCTCTAACGCATTTTTTAGCGCTTGTAAACTGCAATTCCTGTATTTTTATTGCTTTCGGTAATATATTTTCAAGGAATGGTCCAAATATCAGAATTACTAGAGCGTTTACTCCTTGACGAAGCTCTTTCATTGCGTAAAAATTTGGGATGTATTTCAGTGGTATCTCTAATTATACCAGGGTGGTCATTTATATTTCTGTAACTGGCAACACTGGCGTTGCTAGGTGCCATCTGACACACGCTATCTATTGTAAAGTTTGACATTTTGATCGATATACCAACTCGAAACGTTTTGACATACGAACGCTATTTGTGTCGTTTACAGTGACTTCATTTCGGTAGTATATCTTAACCAGACTGTATCGATAAACTTCATTTTTTATATAGTGATGAAACACCTACAAATACCACTATACATGACAGGGGTGGATCCAGCCTCTCTCTTTAGGGGGGGGGGGAGCGGTGATATCACAAAAGTACAGTATGGCAAGCGAAAGCAAGTTCTCGACGGGGGGGGGGGGGGACACCAGCAAACAAGGCAGGGTCGAGTCTATTTTTCTGAATTTGCTTGCTATCGCAAGAAAGATAAATTTACAACGCAGGGAATGCCAGCAGCGTACACATTCCTTATATAAAAGGCGGAATCGGTTCTATTTTCTCGAACTCAAAACTTTTGGAAAGGGTAGGGGCGATCGCAAGCATAAACATCTCTATACTCTATTCAAGAACTAGAGAAACTGTTACCGAAACCTCTAACGTAGCTGCTCCAGTGTCGCAGGTAACTGAGGACTGCCATAAATCTAATTATATTTAATTATATTTAAATATTATAAGCTTTTATAAATTTATTGCAATATTAAAATTTCTGTTCAATTTAATTTCTATCAGTGAACAAAGTACGCCTTACGGTGTATCCTTAGTGATTTATCTTGTTTGTGCTTGTTTTTATATATTATTTGAGATTATTGAGATACCCAAAAGATATGGCTTCCACATCTATATTTATTCTAAATTCGTTAAACCAGGGCATTTTTCCCCGACGAAAAACTTATGACGATGAATGTTTATGATGCCTTAAGATATCAATATCTAGATAATAATGTTAAAAGCTCTGTTGAGATGTGTTTCAACATGGCAGGAGTTGGAAAATCTATGATGTACCGAATACTGAAGGAGAAAAAATCGAATGGAATTGTTAGTACTCCCAAGCCACATTCGATCACAGGCAGACAAAAAACCTCGTTGGAAGAAGAGATGAAAAGTACAAGAAAAGGAGTTGTACATACATTTTAATATGAAAAGCAGATCCCAACCGTCGACAAAATTCTAACTAAAATCAATGAATATCGGGATTTACCTGAAATTAAAAGAACTGATCTCTGGAAATTGCTCAGAGAACTTAATTTTTGCTGGGAAAAACCAGATAGGAAATTTGTTCTCATAGATCGTCCGGAAAATATCCATTGGAGAAGGAAATATCTCTCTCAAGTAAAAGGTAGCGTTGCTAGAAATAACATAACTTACAAAATTAGTAATTTAACTGAACTTTTGAAAGATATTTTTGAATAAAGTTACTGCAGAAAATTAGGGAAAACCATATAATTAAAGAATAAAAGAAAATGTGGAAACTCGATCTCATGATCGGTGAGATAGAGGAACCAATTATAATTAATTAGAGCGAAGATAGTTTCACTGACTTTGATTACGAATTAGATACGTAATGTTTACCAGCGTAAACAAAATTTATTATTTAAATTTTATCTAACATATAAAAATTAATTACATTTGGTTCCCTTTTGAGTGTTTAATTGCAATTCTGCAGATGATTTAGGAAATAAATAAACTGAAAAGTCAAATGTCCTAAAAATGTTTTTAATTAATAATAATAAAATGACCGATAGTCCCAAAAAAATTTTAATATTATATGGACCAATTTACTTTTTTATATATGTTTAACTTCGTGTATTTTTGACAATGGGTATTTTGTAAGTATTTAAATTATAACTTAGAATTTTTTCATTCCTATGAAAAATATGTGTCTAACAGATTTTGCCAAAGACCCCGGACTAAAGAACACAGGTAGTTTGTGAAGAAAAAAAAAGGTAAAAAATGAGTTATTACTCTCTCTCTAGTTCTTGAATAAACTATAGGATAGGAGGCAAAATCGGGTCTATTTTCCTGTACTCAAAGCTCTTGGAGGGGGTATAATCCTCCCCACCACCCCACCCCTTGGATCCGCGCTGGATATGACGAAACATCCTACACCATGACAATGCGAGCTCACACACTTCGGCTCAAATGGATGACTTTTTGAGCACTCAAACCGTGGAATTGATAGGTCAGTCACCGTGTAGCCGTGATTTGGTACTCAATGATTTATTTTTGTTTCCGTATATGAAGAACTGACTGCGTGGTCAACAATTTACCACGTCAGAAGAGGTGGTTGATGCGTTCAAAAACTATGTTTTGAGTATTACATCTTCACAGTCGCAAAAGTGCTTTTCGGATTGGTTAAAACTCATGCAAAAGTGGAAATATTTTGAAAAATCATTTTCAATGAAAAATATTTATTTTTGTTTATTATTCCCAAAATACCCCCGTAGAAAGAAAACTAGATTCTAGGAAATTAATAATACTTACGCTGTGCAGACTGACAATTGCAGATGATCTACATTGGAATTTTTATCAACTTGAGGATCCAAAGTAAATAATGGCCAAGGACCAGTGACATTCTTGTTGTATTGATATGCTACCCTAAAAATACCGATTCCATTCCCTTGGGCGGTAACATTTACTTCTCTCGACTCTTTATCGATCTAAAAGACAATTATTTTAGTAATTAATGAAGAAGAATAAAAAGAAATATAGTGTGATATGACACGTAAATTTTCGCTGTTAATAAAAAGATTATTATTCAATATTAGACTTTGATTTAGACTCTGTTTTTTTAAAATTACTTGCCATCACTTTGTCTCATGTAATCGTACGCAAAGCAATTCCATGTATTCTCATGCTGGTTAAATGGATTAACTTAAAGAAACTTGGGAGCTTATAAGGATCATAATTTTATCTTCTGTATTGCTTTCTTACCTCGGTAGATTGAAGAATAGTTGCTGAATTTTGATTAATATTAAATTTGCCAGTTTTTCCCTTATTGTAGGCAAATTCAATTTGCAAGCTAATAGGCATAGATAGCTTCAAGATCATCCTGTACAATGCTTGCCATCCTACAACAGTGTCCCTTGATGAAGTGAAACCTCCACGATTGTTTTGTTGATTAACAAGCCAATTTAATATGGGTAGTGCGTCTTCAACCAAATTAGCTTCCAAGTACGTCAGAAGTGCGTAAGATGTCATTTCGATGTCGATTGATCTTGGTAAACGGGACCATGGGTTTTTATCTTCTTTTTTAGAACTATCCTTAGACCACCTAAATAAAAAGAAGGTTGGGGTAAGTACTGAATATTCTGCTAATCTCCGTTTCTAATATGGAATCTTTAAATATAAAAGATTTACTGGATAAACTCCAAATTACCTTTTTAAACCCTGAGAGAAGCAGTAAATAAAATTTAAAGTCTTCTTGTCCATTAGAAAATAACTGGTCTATAATTGATCGTTAATAATAACTGTTCATTTGCCATAATCGGTGTACATACATAATATATATATATATATATATATATATATATATATATATATATATATATATATATATATATATATATATATATATGAAGTTATATGCGAACAGTAAATGCAAACTTCATTCCATCCATATCCTTTCCGTGTTAGAGGTTGCACAGTTGGAACAAATTGCTAAGGAACACAATTTATCCTATTCCACCACCATCGAGACGATGGCCTACCTGTACCACCATACCGAGAAGAAAGTCAAAACCTTACCCTCCCCGCCACAGTGATACGGCAGAGGTACATGTTTCGTCTCTACTAGTCTTATCAGGATACCGACATGCACCTGGCTGTGTAAAGGACAGATCGGAAGGAAGCATGCAAATACTGAACGCGGCTTCGCCGACCATCCGCCGGATGGCGTATACATTTTTATGCGGCTTTCATGGATTCCTCCGTGTGAGATGCAATACCAGTGGATATATCAACATTATGCCGTTGTAGTGCTAAAATCACATTCAGCAAACGTACAACTATATGCAGCTCCATATATGAATGAAGTAAAATGCTGGTTTTAATGTGTCGTGAGGATTGATCGGTAAGAAATATTTTATTTAGTTTAGCATTTTGTGAAATGTTTTAATTATTTATCTTCAAAATGTATTTATTAAAATTGTAATCCTTACGATTTATCTTTTTTAATACTCTCCATTATTTCTAGCAAATTGTCTGATTGGCCCATTTATTTATGACCATTGACATGTCAAAGATATCTGGCAATGTTATAAAATCAAATTATTCCTACCATTCGAGAGACTCTGCCAAATGATAAATTTGACAGCAAGACAGTTGCACTGCACATGGTTCAATGGAAGTACAAACATTTTTAACGGAGACTTTTGGTGAAAAAAATAATTTCCAACAGTGGTCTTGTGCGCTGACTTGCTGTCTCCGGACTTAACAAATTTAGAGTTTTATTTATGGGAATATATAAAAAATGAAGTATACGAATTTGATTGCCCTGAAAGCAGGAAAGTGCTTGAAAAGAGAAATATTCTTGGTAATATCAATCGAAATACCATTCATCGTGTAACTAGAGTCGTTTCGAAAACATCAACAGTGTATTGAAAATGTAGTTTGTAATTATTAAATAACATTTTTACAATAGGGGATGTAGTCTTATGCAGAAGTGTTGTTATTAGTTTGAATTTTTAAGCAAAATAACTATATAAAAGTTCGGTGTTGTCAAATATTCAAATTCTTATTAAAAAAGTTAAGTACTTTTCGATGAATTAAAAATCCAAAATCGCATTCATAAGGAAAAACAAAGTGAATGATGATCCCAAAAAGTCGAAACGTTGTAACTAAAATGGGACTAAATAGACGTATTCTGCGTAAAAAGTGGCCATGTAGAAGTGTTCAGAGATTTAAAAAATATTGGGAAATAAAAAAGTTATAGCTGATGAAGAAAATGTAGGATTTTACTTTTTTTAATATCTCAAAAATGCAATAAACCAGAACCGATTCACGAGCACCTATAACTTACTTGCATAAAGCTTTCCCTATATAACCACCTTTATATTTCTTACAGTTTTCGAGATTGCAGTGTATATATATATATATATATATATATATATATATATATATATATATATATATATATATATGTATATATATATATATATATATATATATATATATATATATATATATATATATATATATATATATATATATATATATATACATGCCTTAGTACAAAAATGCACGGTTGTCAAGTTACAGCACATTGTATAATTTTTCGGTTTTCTGGCAATTGGTGATAGAAAATTTAATTTTTTGGTATAATTTTTCGATTTGAAATATTTTTTTTCTTTTTTTTTTTGCTTCATACACTGTAATAACAACAAGAGCCCTAAAATTAAAATAACACACAGAAAATTGTGCAATCAAGTTTCATTCTTAGATTTGAGTAATGTTTTTTTCCAACAGTGAGAAAAATAAATGCATTCAATTTATTTTAGAAATTACTTTGTTGAATTACCTTTACGGTGGTGTATCGAAACCCGTATGAATAAAATAATATATTCATTAAATTCAGGGAAGATATTTATATTAACGAAATTAACAATTTTCTCTATTTATTTTTACTTTCCTAAAATTACCAAAATCACATTAAGTATTATTTTACATATTATGTTCGAAATGTAAGCCACTATTTTTAATACATTTTCGGGCCCTTTTCCTCACTTGGATGGTGGTTACGCCTAGTTTCATTTCTTCCCTAAGTGTAACACCTGATTCATTAATTCTTTCAATCAGTTGATTTCGGTCCGTTATTTTAACTTTATAGACAAGTTCTTTCATACGTTTCCAGATGTGAAAATCTATAGGCGTCAAGTCTGGGGACCTTGCAGGCCACAATATGGAACCGTTTCTTCGATCTTCCTAAAAACTTTAAGTAATTGTCTCCGTCTTAATGTTCAGGAAGGAAATATGGCCCAATGAAAGTTCTACCGATAATCCATGCCCATACATTTACATTGAATTTCTGTTGGAAGGATATTTCTTTTTTCATATGTGGATTCCCATAAGCCCACTAATGCAGATTGTGGAAGTTTCCCTTCCAAGAAAATTTCGATTCATCGGACCATAAAATACTTTTTAAGAAAAGTCCATTTTCCACATCAGCATTTAACAAATAATGGCAGAACAGAATTCTCCGTGCTGGATCACCTTTTTCAACACCTTGAATCGGGGTGTAATGGAATGGATGTTTTCCTTCAAATTCCAAAACGTTCCACACTTTCCAAGTAGACAAATTAAGTTGATTAGCTACCTTTCTAATAATCGTGGTTGGATCTGCATCAAATGAATCCAAAATTTGTTATTCTACTTCGAGAGCATGTCTGTCTGCATGCAATCTTTCTCTGAAATGAAGATTACCGGTTTCACAAATAAGGCGATATGTGTTAACAAAAACCTGTACATTGGGAACACTTCTTGCAGGAAGTCGATCTCGGTTTAGTCGTTGAGCTGCAGCTGCATTGCCAGCTGTTCTACCATACATGAAAATTATATCAGCGTAATCTAAATTAGAAAAAGTAGCCATCGTTTTGTCAACACGGCAATTTTAAATTTTGCAAGTGAACACTGAACTGGTATAAAATAAAATGGCAAGACGTGTGCGTCCAGCACTAAAGAGTCAAGTCAATTTCTTGATTTCTTCGGTGTACAACCTGTTAATAACTTATCCAGCACTAAAGCCGATATCATCTGTATGGCTAGCTAAGAAAACTGGTTGTTTATCTATTGGTGTTTTTATTTTGTTTATGTTTATTTTAGAAATAACAATTACCGGCCTGGTAAACAGAAACACAAAAATTCATCTTTTAGGCGTTCAGAACATCCAATGCAATACATTAAATATTTTGTATTTTAATTAAATAAAAAAAATTGAATAGAGAAAATTATTAATTTTGTTAATATCAATATCTTCCCTGAATTTAATGTATATAATATTTTATTGATACGGGTTTCGATAAACCACTGTAAAGGTAATTCAACAAAGTTATTTTTAAAATAAATTGAATGCAATTATTTCACTCACTGTTAGAAAAAAGCATCACTCAAATCTAAGAATGAAACTTGAATTTTCGTAGATGAATAAAATTTTTGAGTGCACAGTTATCTGTGTGTTATTTTAATTTTGGTCCTCTTGTTGTTACTATAGTGTATTAACCAAAGAATACGAAAATAAATATTTTAAACCGAAAAGTTATCTCAGTATCATAAAAATTAAATTTTCAATCACTAATTGCCAGAAAACCGAAAAATTATAAAATGTGCTGTAACTCGACAACGGTGCATTTTTGTACTAAGGCATATATGGCATAAATTATTCAAAATGACATTCTCTATCACCTCTTCCAAACTTTCTATCGATGTATGAAACACCCTGTGTGTATATATATATATATATATATATATATATATATATATATATATATATATATATATATATATATATATATGAAGAAAAATGCCCACAGTGAATGCAAACTTCGCTCCATCATATCCTCTCCATGTTAGAGGTTGCACAGTTTGAATAAATTGCTAAAAAATACAATTCATCCTGTTCCACCACCATCACGATGGTGGCTTACCTGTACCACCACACCGAGGAGAAAGTTTAAAAACTTACCCCCTCCGCTACAATGGTACGGCAGAGGTACATGTTTCGTCTCTCACTAGACTCATCAGGGTACCGACATGCACCTGTCTGTGCAAAGGACAGATCAGAAGGAAGCATGCATCACTGAACGCGGCTTCGCCGACCTTCCGCCGGATAGCGTATATATGTTTATGCGGCTTTCACGGATTCTTCCGTGTGAGATGCAATAGCAGAAAAGTGCCCACAGTGAATGTGAATGAAGAAAATGCTCACTGTGGGCATTTTTCTTCATTCACACACGGAGTTGCATATAGTTGTACGTTTGCTGAATGTGATTTCAGCACTACAACGGCATAATGTGGATATAACCACTGCTATTGCATCTCACACAGAGGAATCCGTGAAAGCCGCATAAACATATATATATATATATATATATATATATATATATATATATATATATATATATATATATATAGTATATCGTATATAATATATAGTATAAATTAGTACATTACCATGTCATATCATCCTTAGTATTTGCTCTCGAATTAAGTAAATTAAACACACTTTGTCTAGAAGTATGTTTAGCCAAATGAAGAACATAGCTACATATGGCAACTGTATAAGTTGATTCTGACTCTTCCATGTTTCTAGTGATATAGTCGAGACTTTTGTATATCGTGTTGGTATAATTATTAGTGAAGCTTCTCTAAAATTAACAATATTATTAATAATTGATGTTTTGTTAGATTTTCTAGTTTATAAAAGAAGAAAGATGATTTACCTGATTTTCCATAAATGCTAGTATCGTAAAAGCAGTTAACGCGAGACTGTTTCCATCTCTGTTTTGTAGATCATCGTAGATAATTGTTCCAGTTTCTACGAAGCTACCGTTTGATCCTTGATTATTCGAGAGCCATTCTAATGCTGTGTCAATGATGGTGTCATCTACATATATGAATTGTTTGGCCTGTTTGAATACTAGAGCTACATAAGCTGTTAACCTAAAAAGAATACACTTTTGTGAAATAGTGATGGAGCTAAGGATCAATATGCAATTTTTGTCCAATGAATTCGTTTTGAAGCTACTTTTTCTTTAAATGGTCAAGGTAACAGACAAAATTGCTGGTACTTTGCGAAGGAATATCCTCCCTGGAACGATGAAAATCACATCGAATATATTGAAATACTGTCTAGGCAAGGAATATTGCAAATAGTGTGATTGAATCATTTTTTTCCAAGTAAGGTCTCATTGGGGACAGATATCTATATTTTCTTTAAAATGATCTGGTTTCAACTCTTCCAACTCTGTTTCGAAATAATAATAATCCTGATTTACCAAGTTTAACATTAAGTGTTCAATGGGATGGTGCTCCTCAACATTATTCTGCTCATGTATGCGAATACTTAAATACAATTTTTCCGGGGAGGATAGGTAGAAGAGGGGCAATTAAGAAGCCACCCAGATCTCTCGGTCTGAACAGGCTGGACTGATAGATCTACGAAAAGTTGCTGGAAGATATTTTCAACATTTTATAAAACAATTTTTCGATAATTTGTTATTTGGCTATTTGGTTTTAAAAATCAAAAATACAAATATTTCAAAAACAGGTAAACAGGTTGCGTTTTCTAGTTTCCACCACCGCTGTCACCCAGGGGCGGATCCAACCTCTCTCTTTGGGGGGCGGGGGAGCGGTGATATCACAAAAGTACAGTATGGCAAGCGAAAGCAAGTTGTCGACTTGGGGGGGGGGGGGGAGACACCGGAAATATTCCTATTTCTAGTGTAAAAAACAGGGTCGGGTCTATTTTTCTGAATTTGTAGCTTTTGGAGAGGGAGGTGATGTCAGCAACATACACATTCCTTGTATAAGAGGCAAAATCGGGTCTATTTTCCTGAACTCAAAGCTCTTGGGGGGCGGCTATCGCAAGAAGAACAAGTTGTCAACGGGGTGGGAGTGCCAGCAGCATACACATTCCCAATATAAAAGACAGAATCGGTTCTATTTTCCTGCACTCTGGGAGGGGGGATTTCAAGCATACACATCTCTATATTTATTCCAAAATCGTTAAACCAAGGCATTTCTTCCTCAACAAAAAACTTATTACGATGAATGTTTATGATGCCTTAAGATATCAATATCTAGATAATAATGTAAAAAGCTCTATTGAGATGTGTTCCAATATGACAGGAGTTGGAAAATCTACTATGTACCGAATACCGAAAGAGAAAAAAATGACTGGAATTGTTAATACTCCCAAGCGACATTCGATCACAGGCCGACGAAAAACCTCGTTGAAAGAAGAGATATAAACTGCAATAAAAAGAGTTATACATACATTTTATTATAAGAAGCAGATCTCAACCGTTGACAAAATTCTAACTAAAATCAATGAAGATCGGGATTTACCTGAAACTAAAAGAACTGAGCTCTGGAAATTGCTCTGAGAACTTAATTTTGCTGGGAAAAACCAGACAAGAAATCTGTTTTTATAAATCTTCCTGAAACTGTCCGTTGGAGAAGGAAATATCTCTCTCAAGTAAAAGGTAGAGTTGCTAGAAATAACACAACTTACAAAATTAGTAATTTAACTGAACTTTTGAAAGATTTTTTTGAATTAAGTCACTGCGGAAAATTGGGAAAAATCCATATAATAAAAGAATAAAATAAAATGTGGAAACTCGATCTCATGATCGGTGACATAGAGGAACCAATTATAATTAATTTGAGCGAAGATAGCTTCACTGACTGATTACGAATTAAATACGTAATGTTTACTAGTGTAAATACAATTTATTATTTAAATTTTTGTTTTTGTTGTATTTTATTGTTTAACGTTGTTTATATATCTTTTTATTTTTTTTTATATATTTTTATTTTAGTGTGTCCCACTCTTTAATTTTATATATATATATATATATATATATATATATATATATATATATATATATATATATATATATATATATATATATATATATATATATAATTCCAATTAGCAGCAATTTTTTTATTATTTTATTATTGTATTTGTGTCTTTTTCTTAAGCGTGTAGAATTAACAGGTTTATTTTATATTTTTGGGGCTATCGGATTTCCATATAATAAAGTAAATTAACTTAAGATGTCAGTGCAATAGAAATAAAAATAAGTAGGTCTAATTTTAACTGTAACATATAAAAATTAATTAGATTTGATTCCCGTTTTAGTGTTTAATTGTAATTCTGCAGATGGTTTAAGAAATAAATAAACTGAAACGTCAAATGTCCTAAAAATATTTTTAATTAATAATAAAATGACCGATAGCCTTAAAAAAATTTTAATATTATATGGACGAATTTATTTTTTTATATATGTTTAACTTCTTGTATTTTTGACAATGGGTATTTTGTAAGTATTTAAACTATAACTTTTAAATTTTTTGAAAGAATAAGACTACGT
This sequence comes from Diaprepes abbreviatus, assembly GCA_034092305.1. NCBI lineage: Eukaryota > Metazoa > Arthropoda > Insecta > Coleoptera > Curculionidae > Diaprepes > Diaprepes abbreviatus. The sequence goes on from JASJET010000087.1 coordinate 1,967,928, forward strand.
TTTAGTCTGAATGTGCCTAAAACGGTTTTTATGTCAAAATTAAAAATAAAAAATACCGTTGTGATTTGTGTTAAATATGTCAAAATTATCTATATTTTGTAATGTATGCGAATTATTAAGAAATCTTAAGAGATAAAATATTATTATCGCGATCGCCCGCACCGCCCCCCCCCCCCCTTGGATTCGCGCCTGCTGTCACCAATGTTTCGTTTTCTAATCACGGGTATTATGATTAAAAATTAAAATTAATAGAAAAACTAAGGAATAAAAATATGATTCTGTATAATTTCGAAAACAAACTTATTTTTTTCTTTACAGACACAACTTATGCGTTCTAAGATTACGAGGTAACTAACTCAATGATTTTTGATTCTATCCTATCTAAGGGTTGATTTAGAGGGGCAACTCATCGAAAATCGTTACCCATTTCCAAAGAGTACAGAGCCAATCAAAAATCAACACCAAATAATTATAAACTCTGAACAACCACATGGAATACAATTTGGGTTTTATAATTATGTTTTTACAAACAAAACATCTTTGCCTAGGATTTAACAACTATCTTTTAAAAGGTTCCTAAACAAATAAATAATAAAAGTATGGTCTAATACAAAACTTAAAAAGTCCATCAAACCGCCGCCGTTTTATTAACACCTGTTACGGTTATTACAAGAATATTTGAAAATTAAGAATCTATAAGGGTTCAGTTTAGCTTGTGAGTCATGGTAATAAAAGATAATTGATAAAAATAAAATATAAGTAATATAAAGCAACCTAATTATAATACGGATATACATATAAGTCCAAGAGTTACAACAACCGATATAGAGCCTATTCCTTTTACAATATTTTTATGCGGTATTTTTTATCGACATTGATTTTCCCACTTTTAAAGTACTCACAATTGATGTATTTCAACCTTTGTGATTTTTTAACTGTTTACTAAGAAAACCTTTATCAGCCCACATAGCATGAAATATTGCAGCAGATTTTCAGCAAGCTTTCGAGAAAGTTTTGAAACTTCACAAAAAGATTTCGTGGAATCCTGCGGTAATTAAAAAATGTCCGCAACTAATACTAACGTAAAGATTACATCTAAGCTTACTATCACCTTTCAGAAAACTATAACGTAAGATGTTTTGTAAGCTTACTTCAAAATCCACGTCGATTTCTGAAAGTTTCTTCTTGTTATATATAACGTTACACGAAAGCTTCCTATAATCTTTCAACCAATATTTCTGAAAGCTTTCGTGGAATCTTCCAGCAATTATCTAATGTCTGTGACAAACACTAACGGAAATATTACGTCTAAACTTACGATCACCTTTCAGAAAAGCATAACGTAAGACTCATTGTAAGCGTAAGACAAGACGAGCAATATTTGTGAAAGCTTCGTAGAAGCTTCCAGTAATTACCTAATATCGGTGACAAATATTATGGGCAAAGTTCCATCTAAGCTTAAGATATCCTTTTAGGAAAGCCTAACGTAAGTCTCTTTGTAAGTTTACAGTTAGTTTACATTGATATATATATATATATATATATATATATATATATATATATATATATATATATATATATATATATACCAATATAAATATACAGGTGTGGAAAATCCAAACCGGAACCTGGACGTAATACAATGCTGGCGCGGTGACAGCGAGCGGCAGCATACGCCACGCCCTAGCACAACAAGAGGATTCCAAGCTATCATTCAGGCCGTCGAAGCGTAAGTACCGTGTTTCGCGCCAATTTTTTTTGTTACAATGGTAGTTTATTCCACGGAACAAAAAGAGCAGATTATTAAGTAGTACACTATTCTGGTAAATAATCGGCAGATTTGCATTTACGTGCAAGAATCATCCTGTTCCTTGAAAATTTAGAATTTAGGAATTATTCAGACAACCGATTGTCTAAAAATTTGTAAAAAATGCACTGATAGTAATGAGGAGCAACCGGTTCCTCAAATTACTGAAGAACGAGCAAATCGGGGTACTGACGTTTGTAGTTTAGAAGAAATTAATTTTCCTTGCAATAGTACCGTAATTGCCGAAAAACTTGATATTAACGCTCGAACACTTTGGAATATTTTAAAGCGAAACAAATATCGTTGTTAGAAATTACGAACTTTTCCGAAAGACCAGAAAACACCTATGGTGTTTTGTGAGGACATGATAGAAAGAGTTAATAGGGATATAACCCCTGAAGTTTTGGTAAATACGCGAACCCTATTTTACAATAGACTGAGCTATTGTCTCGCTCAAAGTGGAGACCTGTTTGAATACCCTTTGTAGACTTTTAGGTGTTTTTGTTGATTTAAATTGAATTTAATTATTTGTTTATTTATTTATAATTACTGAACGTGTTATTTTTATTTTTTACGAGAATAAAAGTTTATTTTTGAGAATGATTTCTAATTTTAAAGTGGCCTATTAGCTTATTTACTTAGAAATTATCGTTGCGTTTCACTAGTATTTTTATTAGAATAATTTTGTAACAGAAATATCAATTTTCTTGACGCTCAACGCCCAACAAAAACTATTTTTTTTGTATTTCGACTATTTGATGTATTTAAAACAATCAATGTAGCAAATAGTCATTAAATATTCCAAATTCCGTCGATTACGTTATAAGTTTAGATGAAAAGTAAATACACCTTCTCATTCGTTTCAAGGTACTGCTCGTCTTCGTGTCGCACGGAAGTTAGCGGGGGTAATATTGCGGTAGGCGTTCCCTACGATCTTCTGTCCGAACTAATCTGAAAGAAGTTAGACGGGCTTAGTGGGTTAGAATTTGAGAAACGGCCAAAATAATTTCTAGTTAAGAAATTTAATAAAAAAGTTTGGCTATAGTAACGTTTCTATTAAATCTCGGTAATATGAACGGCCAGTCTTTTCTTTCTAAAGTATCGTCTCAGGTCAAAGGTAACAGTGTTGTGGTTGCGTCACGCCCAGTTACATTTAATTGCCGAGAAACAAATATCAACGAATTACAAAATTGGGCTAAACAGAAAGGCAGTAATATATTTTCACCGTACTCTGGTGTGTAAAATACAAAAAAAAGCATGTTATCCACATGACGAGTATCTAACTTTTACTAAATCAAAAGCCGAGGTTAAATTCCAAAACTTACAGGATCATACAGTGGATCGAATTATACTGCTTCAATTAGACGCCCTTGAACAAATCGATAAATTAGATTTGTAGATATGAGTTTCATTTGCAAATGGGGCTTCGATGGAACGTCAGGTCAGAGCCAGTATAAAATGAAATTCACTGATCAGAATATTTCTGATACAAACTTATTTATAACCTCTCTTATTCCACTTCAATTAGCAGGTATTAGCACGCAAACTCAACAAGAACAAATTGTGTTGTATAATTCCAAACCCTCGTCTACTATGAATTGTGGGCCTCTGAAATTTGAATTTATTAAGGAAACTGAACAAAAGTCTTTAACGAAAATAGAAAATTATGAACTCAAACCAGACACCTTGCACCATATAAAAGAGTGCCATACAACATCTCAGTTCAACAACATTAATACTGTGTCCCAGTAAACACAAAGTATTTCAAGCTATAAATGTTAGCTCTACACGCATGTATTAGATTCTTCGAAAGCTGCTTGTATTTGTCGTATCAACGTGACACACAGCAGTGGCACGCCCGTAAGCAGAAAGACAATGAGGACTTCTGGTTGACATGCCAAAGAAAGGGTTAGGAGGCACTAACGATGGCAACATAGTTCGACGTTTCTTCGAGAACAGTGATGAGTCAGTTATTATAACAAGAGTAAAGCAAAAACTGATCCTCCAGTTTCCTGTCATTTTGCAAACTATTGGAAGCGGACATTAAACTGCAATAGAGAAGATTTGGGAATACGAACTTCAAACAGCAAGATTATTCTTCAAAGGATATTCTTGGTACAACATTCCAACAGTAATCCACAAATTACTTACTCCATTGACCAAACATCACAGCATTTGCAACATTACCGATAGGTAAACTATCGAAAGATGCACAAAAATCAACGGATAAGTTGATAAGAAACTATCGCCTAGACTTTGCCCGAAAATCTTCTCGAGAAAAAATATGGAGGATGTGTTCCAAAACTTTTCGCGTCGATGGATCCTTATACTGTTTTTGACACAGTAAGGATTCGGATAACAATTCATACGTATTGGAGAATGAGAAAAGAGTCTTAACAAAGAAGGCAGTGATTAAAAATTTTTTTTTATTATTTTTATTACAGTCGTATTATTTATTCATTTATGTGAATCAATAAATATTATATTACTTACAAATTATTTGCATTGGTATTTATTAAGAAGTCTTAAGCATAGAGGAAAAAGTACTTTCGCCTTTTTAACGGTTATCGATATCCATGTATTTATTATTATAGTATTATATTTAAAATGTACTTTGAAGTCAAGCGCAATATTTTATTCATGGACATACAATTATTCTTTTTATTTTATTTTTAAAGCGTTGAACCACATTAGACGTTTTTCGAATTTATTTTCATGATTTTAAAGTTTCAGTCTGCTATTGGATCCGATTTTTATTTTTAATATCAAATCCGTGCTTTCGACCCACTGTGTTTTGACGACCCGAAACCAGCGAAAAGTCCTTGCCCGACACTATTTTTGCTGGAAACCAGGAAGCAAGCTACAATACAACGGTATGCTTTATTTCACTTTTTCAACATGGATAAACGGGTTGTCCGTTTTTTTCTGTTACATTCCCTTTTTTGTAGGTTCTGTTGTGGATATATATATATATATATATATATATATATATATATATATATATATATATATATATATATATTCGCAAACTTTCCTTGAAATCTTACTGCAAAGTTACATTAAACTTCAAAGTTTGTTTATTTGAAAGATTGCTACTTTTTTCTTTAATAATGATTGTAACAAGGTTTTACAGAACTTTCTGAAAATATGGAAATACATCTTAGACGTTAGCTTCCATAACGTTTATAGTAAGGAAAATATATAACAGACTTCCACGTTGCTTTCATCAATTCTTAATAGAAGCTTTCATTTTAGTTTGTAGCAAATTTCACATCAAGATTCTAAGAAGATTACTGCACGATTACAGAAAGTTTTTTTGGAAATATCAGTTTAGAATAACAGAAACTTTTTTTAAAATCTTGCTGGCGACTTACCCCAAGCTTCTCAGTTTGCTTACTTGTTAGATTACATATACTTTTTTTTAAGAAGATTGCATGTTATCTTTCAGAATATTGCAAGAAGGTTTCACGAAACTTTTCGAAAATATGAAAATATAACGTAGCTTTCATTAAGTTTGCATTAGGCTTTCAAGGCAAATATATAAGAGGCTTATATGATGATTTTATAAATTCTTAACGGAATCTTTCCTTCAAGTTTGCAGCAAACTACCCCTAAAGGTTCTAAGAAGGTTGCTGGATGATTGCCGAAAGCTTTCTTGAAAATATCAATATGGAATAATAACTCTTTTCTTTGAAATCTTACTGAAAAGTTGCGCTAAGGTACCCACTTCGCTTACTTGATAAATTACAATATCTTTTCTTGAAAGACTACACGTTATTTTCCAGAAACTTGCAGGAAGATTTGACGAAACTTTCACAGTCAGTTTCACGTTAATCTTCCATGTAACATTTTTTTTTGTTTCTCGGAATCTTTCATGAAATATTACGTAGGATCCCTTATAAAATTTTTCCATAAGCTTACATCAAACTTGCATCGGAAAGCTTTCATGTGACGTGTAGAGCTTCCATGCTATGTGGAAGAGAATGTCATTTTTGGGTGATATCCGTATTTTTTTATCCTTCCTTCGTGGGATGAAGTGCCTAAGTCCTCGCATAAACCTCGACTTCTTTCAACTTACCAGACATTACCATTTGCATCTCGTTCCCCAAATGGGCTAAAGGATCCATCAGCTCGTTTATACATGAGTTGTTGCTGATAACCCTTTTCCAAATCGCTTACTGCGTCATTTTTAATAGTTGGATTCTGCTGGCGAGTGCTTTTTAAGTATTGCAAGATTATCAGGCTCGGCATAAGATGAACAATATTTTGTTCACCGCAGCCTGCTGGAAGTCTAAAAAATATGAAAACTTATTAGTATGAGTACATAGGTAGAATATGTTTTAAGAAAAAAAAGCATTGTTTTTTGAATGCGAATTAGTTTGTTTTTGTTTAATCACAAGTTTACAATGAAAATTACCTTATTAAATTTAACGGATAAAGGATTGATCCACCCAAAAGATTTCCTATGGTAGAAACTTCAATCTTTTCCGAGCCTTGTATTGCGTTTTTCGGAATAGTAAAGTTAAGAGATTTTTTAAAAACATGGGCTTGTCGCATGTCAATTAAAACTGATTTTGTATAGTATTCAGTTTCACCGCCAATCTATAATAACAATAATAATAATAATAAATAAATGAGAATATATTTTTTTCGTTTATTTATTGCAAAAAAATATGAGAAATTTGCCATTTTCAGAATAACACACTGTTGTCTAGAAGTCGATTCTATGATCTTTTAAAAATAAGTGCTTTGATTATATTACCATAACGTACCCACACAGCACTAGACGTCTTATAGACGTCAGTTTTATATTCAGACTATGTCTGAACGTCTTAAGACATAAATAAGGCGTCTTATAGACGTTGTTTTAAAGACGTCTATAAGACGTCTATATACAACGTCTTTAAGATATCTTTTAAAAGTCTACATATTACATTTTATATGAAAATAAATACAGTTGTGTATAATTTAGTTGATAAAAACTAAAAAGCATTTCCTCCCCTATGGATTTTGTCGCAGTTGGGTAATAAGTTTGCAACGCCGCACAGAGCTCAGCTGAATACAAGTTGAGGTTAAAATATTTGATTGAACGACAAATTTTTAGTAGCCTCACTACGACCTTGGTTAATGGAACTCTTGCGTGATCTTTTTTATCAATACTTTGGTGCTTTTGTCACAGACTGATGTACCAATAACAATAACAATATGATGCCAGCGAAACTATAACTTTAAAAAACCCGCCTTTTGTTTCTGTCATTTTTGTTTTTGTGTTTCGTCATGTTATTCATTTTTAATGTTGTTGGGGTGCCCACTGTGAAAATTTAGCTTTTGAAAGAATTTTATTAAAATAGTTGATTTATCTATGTGCCTCTGAAAATCTTTTTTATTCGTGTTTATGTAATACTTAAGGTAAGATCGAGAATCATATGTACTTAGGAAAAACAGTAACGTTATTTATAGGTTGTGTTATAGGAAATTCTCGAATGCTTTACCGCTTATATTTTTGTAGTAACTCTATGTTATTAGAAGTATGAAATGAAATCTTCAAAAATATTATCTGTGCGAAAAAGGCTTGCACAGCTCATCCAGACCCGGTCCTAAATATTACAAGAAATATTACTAATGAAGTGGAAGGCGAAATGTTTGTTTATGGAGTGCTCCACTAATGAAACCTGTAAGATTTATTTTGTTCCTGATGATTGGTTATATTTAAAGAACATAGAAAATAGAGTTTTGTTAATTACAAGAAGTAATTTTGTTTAAGGTTTTAGAAATTTCAAAACTGGGAGTAGGGAGCATTTATGACTTTGTAAAGCGAGCTTGTAAAATTACCATATACAGTTGATTAGTACGAAAAGGAAAGAGAAAGTTCTACGATTCCAACTTGGCGAGACTTATTATGAGTAAGTTCTATCTTTCATTATACATAATAACCTTGAAATAGCATAAGTCACGATTCTATAGTAGAGGACAATTATAAAAATACGCAAAAATATCAACAAATTTACTCCCACAAATGATAAACTTTATCCTATAAAATTAAAATCAGTTTGTTATTAGGATCTACAGAGACAACAGGACTGGCAAAAAGTCGGAAGAATGAGGAAATTTCAATCCAAACATGGCTGAAAAGGGCATCAGACCAGATTTGTTATTCGACTAAATAAAAATTCTTGTTTTTAAAACTATTTAAAGATTTGTGTACTTTTTATTTCAATAAACTATTATTTTGTTGATAGTTTACCTTAAATTTGATAGGTTCACTTATAGTTCGAACATTAGTAGTTCTGAAAATATTTGCTCTTCTACCTCACTTCTTAAATTTCAAATTAGAAAAAGTTTATATTATGCTTAAGTTATGTATTTTTTTGTATAAAGAGATTATGTTGAACATATTTTTTAAAGCAAATTATTCATGCGGAACTTGTAGTTATTTAAAATGGTAGTGTATATTTTGCTCTTGATTTTTTCTTAATTAAAGTTATTTCTTGGACTTTTGAATAATTAAGGTTTGACTTTGTAAACAAGACAAACAAAAAAATTAAAGGGACTCTTTTTAAGATACATAATTTTATTGGTGGAATATGTTGTTTTAATGTTGGGAAGGGACGTCCATAAGACGTTGTAAGCAAATGTCTTAAAGACGTTACCTTTTGTAACATAAGACGTCTATACAACGTCTTATGGACGTCATTCGTCTTTTATGGACATACATAAGACGTCCTGAATGTTGAGATCAAACGTTTTATGGACGTCTTTAAGACGTATTTGTGCTGTTTGGGTAACAAGTAATCTGTCTATCTATTACCATCTTCTGTCCACTGACGGATGTAGGTCTCCTCATCTGCCATGCAGCTTGGGCGGGACGCTTTATATCATCTAACCACCTAATCTAGGATCGATCGCTTGTTCTTTTCTCTAACCAGGGACGTCACTCAAGGATCGTGCATTCCACCTCTGATGGAATTATCGGCTGTTGCCATTTTAAACGTGTGCATCTTTTTCTGGTATCTGTTATTCCTGTTTTTCTCCTTTTCTACCTTTTGTTTTAGATTTAGCTACGTTCCACGGCTGTTCCATTTTTTTATTTCGTTATAATTCAGATTTGGCTGTCATATGTTAATACTGGCAATGCAGATTTTCAAATGTGTCCTGATATATTGAGGAATCTTTTTACATAACTCGGTTTACCGTCTTTTATTATTTTTGACAAGCAGAAGCTATCCAGTGAGCAGAAGAAGCCCAAAAATACCGGGAGCCGTCGTTAGGCCGTAAATAACACATAATAGTTTATTATATATGTAATTCTCCTTTCAGGCAGAGAATATGAAAAATATATATACAAACAGTTTATTTCCTGCAAATATCGCTCTGGTCCTCTCTCCATACGCGTTTCGATCACCTCATGATCTCATCAGTGGAGCTGTATCGGACCGAGAGCAACATTAGCAGGAAATAACTGATATATGAACCATACATTTCAAGGTATGTCGGCAGGATATTACACCTGCCGTCTACCAACTTCGATGTCAGACTGAAAAATATCGCCAGTCAAATATCAGTTATTTCCTGCTAATGTTGCTCTCGGTCCGATACAGCTCCACTGACGAGATCATGAGGTGATCGAAACGCGTATGGAGAGAGGACCAGAGCGATATTTGCAGGAAATAAACTGTTTGTATATATATTTTTCATATTCTCTGCCTGAAAGGAGAATTACATATATAACAAACTATTTAAATACGGCAGAAAAATTTCTTTATTTCTTACTGAAATTTTGATTGTTTAAAAATTTCACGTTACTCCGTTGCTTCATAGATGTCGTTCAACTGGCGATATTTTTCAGTCTGACATCGAAGTTGGTAGACGGCAGGTGTAATATCCTGCCAACATACCTTGAAATGTATGGTTCATATATCAGTTATTTCCTGCTAATGTTGCTCTCAGTCCGATACAGCTCCACTGACGAGATCATGAGGTGATCGAAACGCGTATGGAGAGAGGACCAGAGCGATATTTACAAGAAATAAACTGTTTGTATATATATTTTTCATATTTTCTGCCTAAAAGGAGAATTACATATATAACAAACTATTTAAATACGGCAGAAAGATTTCTTTATTTCTTACTGAAATTTTGATTGTTTAAAAACATAATAGTTTAGATAATTTGGTTGATGGCTGGCCTTGAAACACTTTATAGACTTGATTTTGACAATAGGCACGAAGGTTTTGATGGTAATACTACTTATCACAGAGTTATGTATATTTTTGAGGGAAAAAATGATCAAAAAATCCTCTGGAATTGAATGGATTTTGATGTGATATAATGGCACTTAGATTTTGTGAGTGTTTTCTCTCCTCCGGGATTATGTGCAAGAATAGACGGTAGTGCTGTATTCCACACCGTGTTTCAAGAGGCAGGGCTGTAGTTAGGGGGCGGGGTGGTGAAGAGAAATATCGTATGTTATTGACGTTATTTGTTAGGTATGTATTTAGTTTTATTATATAGGATGTTCAAATAGTATGGAAACCCCCTCCCTCTAACTTGGTAAATACTAACTTCTGAAAAAAATTACCGAAACAAAATTTTGACTGTGACTTTAACCTTTATCTTCAAGGTCATTCAAAGATCATTTTTAAATAGGGACATCTACTTTTGATCCTGGAAATTTTTAGGTCAGGACAAGGTTAAGTGGGTGGATCTTAATCTTAACTTAACTGGTAGGATTTCCAATCTTGCCTTGAGTGACCGAACCTGTAATTAATCTTGTCTTAAGTGACCGGATCGCAGGTCTTGCCTTAACGGGCTGGATCTTGATTTTTCCCCAACTGGTAGGTTTTCTGATCTTGTTCTGAATATACCCTTAAAGATCAAGGTAATTTTTTGATACCCTACAACTTTTGTAACGGTGATTTTTCTTAAAGTAACTATTTACGATATTGTTGAGGTTACTTCCATTTAACCTTGTCCTGATCTTGATCTGATGGGAAAAGTCATATCCGTTGTAAAAATTTCTGATCTTTTCATTTCCGGGATCAAAAGTAGGGATCCGAATTTGAAATGCTTAAGATGATCTTCAAATGACATTGAATATCAAGGTGAAGGTCTCCGTCCAGGTCATTATTAGAATCTCCGTTCGATTTCGTATTTTTATTCTAGTTATTTTTCCTAAAGTTAATCTTCATGAAGTTAGCAGGATGGTTCCACATTTTTGGAACATTCTGTATTATGTTTACGGGGGAGGGTGACTATCATGTCTGGATATATTATGAGTATAGGGGGGGAGGACGTCATATTTTATTGTATTATGTGACGAGGGAATGCGTGGCATATTTATTGTTTATCCGTTTTCAAATAAGGATTACGATGACATCGTAGCGCACGCGCAGTTAATAAATGAATGTATACCTGATAGAATGATGAAAAGGCAAGAATGGATGACAGACACTATCCTGGAACTTATGGAAGAGAGAAGACAATACAAAAACAGAAATAATGAGAAATACAAAGAACTACACAAAAGAGTATTGAGAGCAATCAAAGGAGTTAAAGAACGATGGCTACAGGAAAAATGTGTTGAAATTGAGATATTACAAGCGAAACACGACAGCTTTAACCTCCATAAAAAAATAAAAGAAGCAACAGGAAGTTACCGTAAACGGAGTCCTGGAATAATCTTGGACTCGGACAACAACATCATCACCGAAACTGACAAAAAACTTGTAAGATGGAAGCAATACATGGAGGAATTGTTTGGAGATGAGAACAACAGTACTGTGAATACAGTCGTTGGCGGGGAGGGGCCTACCATCACACAGGCGGAAGTGGAATCAGCGATAAATAGACTCAAAAATAACAAAACCCCTGGGCCAGATCAGATACACGGAGAAACGGTCAAATACCAAAAGACTGGCTACTGTCGACATTCATCCGGATTCCCAAAAAAACGAACGCAACTAAAAGCTCCGATCATAGGATAATCAGCTTGATGAGCCACGCTTTAAAAGCTTTTCTTAACATCATTCAAGCACGAATATATAGAAAACTCGATGAAAACGTAAGTGACACGCAATTTGGCTTCAGGCAGGGACTTGGCACTAGAGAGGCCTTGTTTTCCATGTAGGTTCTGATTCAAAGAGCACGTGACATCAATGCCGACGTCTTTGCATGCTTCATAGATTTTGAAAAGGCATTTGACAAAGTGCAGCACAGTAAACTGATTTCAATCCTACAAGAGACAGGAATCGACGACAGAGACAGAGAGATAATATCAAAGCTATATTCACAACAAAAGGCTATTGTACGAGTTGAGAATGAGACAACAGAAGAATTTAATATAAAGAGAGGAGTACGCCAGGGCTGTATACTGTCGCCACTTCTATTCAACGTATACTCAGAACATCTCTTTAAAGAAGCACTGGGCAACATAGAAGATGGAATTATTGTAAATGGAGAAGTAATAAACAACCTAAGATACGCGGATGATACCGTTCTTATAGCCGATACTGCAGAGGGAGTTCAAAGAATTATCGACCGAATAGTGACAGCTTGCAACAGATATGGTATGAAGATAAACTGCAAGAAACGATTATTGTCGGTAAAAACGACGTCGGCAATATACAGTTTACTGCCAACAACGTAACTCTCACAATGGCCGAGACGATCACATATCTAGGCTGCACGTTGAATAAGGACTGGGACCACTCTCGAGAAATAAGAAGCCGAATCGAGAAAGCAAGAGATACTTTTAATAAGCTGCGCAACATACTCTGCAACCTATCCCTCAATATACATACGCGGATCAGGATTTTGAAATGCTATGTACTCTCAACTCTCTTATATGGAGCAGAAGCCCGGACCCTTACCGATGCTTCATGTAAACGTATAGATGCATTTGAGATGTGGTGCTACCGCCGCATGCTTAGGGTTCCTTGGATACACCACGTATCAAACGAAAACATTTTACAACGTATCGGTGGAGAACTAGAATACCTTACAAATGTCAAACGCAGAAAATTGGAGTACTTTGGACATATCATGCGGAATGAGAAATATCGCCTGCTCCAACTTATCCTGCAGGGGAAAGATGGAAGGCCAGAGATCAGCTGGACGAAGACGAATATCATGGCTGCGCAACCTACGAACATGGACTGAAATGATATCAGTAATATGGACCAATGTGATAGCCAACATCCAAAGAGGATAGGCACTTTAAGAAGAAGAATGCTCTGTAGGAGTTGTCAGATATTATAGGTAAGTATTGTGGTAAGTATTTATATTATAATGTAAGATTATTATTTTAATTTTTTATTATAAAGGCAGCTTATAATAGAGCGGTTGTCATTATTATGTCTAATTTCGGTTAGATTACGGTTGAGTTCTATACTGTTGTACATATTCATTGAAAAATGCATGTCTGTCATGTTATACAACTCATCTAATCTGCTATGCCTTCTAGATGATCAAAATCTCTCTCAGTTCTGTAAGCGTTGGTGTGGCATCATTTGTATTTGACTTACGGAGCACCAAACAGGTACTCTACGAGTCATAATTAGTCTAATTATTTGTCTGTATATTAATGACCTATTTTGAGGCGATAAGAAAGAGTTAGATTTCAAAGGTTCCGTGATTTCCATATATTTCACCAGATTTTTAACGGAGATTTCTATATTGTTAACTAGCGACCCGCCCCGGCTTCGCACGGGTGCAATGCTGATACTAAATACACTACAGAAAAACTGTGACTATTTATTTTATTTTTACAACAATTATTACATCGGCCTCCGACGCGCTATTTATAGGCACGCTGCCGCCGCCCCGGTCGGCCAGTACCGCCGCAAGCGCTACTTCCCGCAATTTTAAATCTGTAATATCTTCGAAAATATTCATTTAAATCTTGTGCTGTAAAGGACCATATAGATCTATATTAAATCAACAATGTATTTAAGCTATTTAATTGGATAAGGATTAATGCTGTATTGGTTAAAATCGCTTCAAAATTTGCCATTATTTGTCGTAAAAAGTAAATGACAAAAAAATGTTATTGTGGGATATCCATGAGAGATAGACATATACCATCGCGGAGTTTTCTGTAGACCTTTTCAATGTGTACAAATAATTAGTACATTATTTTGATAAATCTCGTAGGGTTCAGCCTGCGTTTGCAATGTAAGCGGAAAAAAATATGATAATTAACGACATCACATTAGAAACCTTAAAAATAACAGTATTTCTCCACTATTTAATGGATGTTATTATACATATAAACCTTCCTCTTGAATCACTCTATCTATTGAAAAAAACCGCATCAAAATCCGGTGCGTAGTTTTAAAGATTTAAGCATACAAAGGGACATAGGGACAGAGAAAGCGACTTTGTTTTATACTATGTAGTGATTTTGATGGGTTTTATAATTCGGTGATTAATGAATTTTTCGGTGATTCCAGCTGACCCACCTTTTATCAGATTTATTGTAACCTTCTATTTAGAAAGATATGGAAGGACTCACTTATTCATATGATGTTGCAAGAGAGCTTTTGCTGCCTCCACATAATAGGAATCTGAGACAATCAAGACGTCGTCAGCATACATATATAATTTAGTGATAGATAGTTTTGGTATAGCCGCTGTATAACAATTATAGATGAAGAGTGAAAGCACCGTCCCCTAAGGAATACCTGCGAGTAAAACGCATGGTAACCAGTTCCAATTTCGTTCTTCTTATAATTTCGATTCCTGAGTTATCTTTATTCAGTGTGAACATTTGTACATATGTACATTTTCTGCCTGTTCTAAGATGTTTCCCTTAGTTTCAATATTCATTATCTCTTCTGTGTTTGTTATGGTTATTGTTTTTTCCATATTAATTTGTAGTCTGATCGGTTTTAAATTTTTCTTTAGTTCCGGAATCATTGATTTTAGCTATTCTTTTTCTGTTTGTTTAGATCATTTCCATATATGTTTATTCTTTTACTTTCCCAGTTCATGCATTTGAAAACATCTTCGAGGATCATAATTTGTAGTTATTTCTGACAGTTTGATGTTTATTGGGGCTATAAGCGTCATATAGCTATGGCCAATTAAATAGTTATATACAGTTTGTTACACCTCGACATAGTCGTATGCCTTTTCATAATCTATTGCGGTAAATGGAATTCGTTTACTTTTTCTACGAGGATCTTGATAATTATTAGGTGGAATTCTTTATGGAATTTAGCTTGTTCTTTTGATAGGGACAGAATGAAAAAAATAGTCAATTAAAAACATAGAAATATGTTGTTAATTGACTATTTTTTTATAGCAATTTGTTCTTCATATCATGTTTATCGCCTTTTTTGTAAAGTAGTATTGTGATCGCTTCTATTCATTCTTCTAATATTTTTCATGTTTCTAAGCATTTGTTGATTAAAATGCTCCGACTTCATATAATTTCTTCTCTTCTCTCTATAATAGTTCTTTCGTAATGTTGTCTTTTTCAGGTGCTTTTAGGTTCCTTTCTTGCTTGATTGCATTCTCTCCTCGTTTATGTTCGGCATATCTTCTAAGTTTACGATATGTAATATTCTTCAACCCTATTTTTTAATTCGCTGCTTCATCTGAGTTCTCTTCTGTCCCTATCTTGTAATATAATCACAAGGTTTTTGCCAATTTCGGATTGTAATACTTCCATATTTTTATTTTTCTTGATCAATTCCTGGATTTTTTCTTCTTGTTTGATTCTTGTATTTTCTTTTCTGCCTTTTCTTATTAATTTATTTAATTCCGCATATTCAGTCTTTTTTTTGTCGATTTTATTGTACCATTTCTCTTCTTGCTTTAAACATTTCTTTTATCGTATTTGACAGGGTAGCTTTGTTATAATCTTGGTTTGAGTGACTCTTTGGACTGATTCTAATGTGTTTATTGTTAATGTTTCATTGATTTGTATTCTATACCCTGTTTTATAGTCATGTAACAAGAAAAAGTACTAAATGACTTAACTAGCAGTCTTGACAACGACAATAAGTTACTGGTCCAAATTAAAATTGTTTTACTTCGAAGGAGCATATTTTGTTTGTTATCCAGTTGTTTGTGTTCTTATTATTGTGACTTTTGCTGAAAATGGTAAGTTTATGGTTCCCTTGCTCATTTATGTCCTATTCGAAGAATACATTATCTTTCGAAAACCCCAGAATTATCGAAGATTTTACAAAATTATATGTATTTGTACAGATTGGGATTTATTTGATTTGAAAGTATACTTCCTCTTTTCTTACATTAAAAAAATAAAAATGTTCCAAGGCTCTTATATTTTTTCTTTTATTCTAGTTAATATATTTGATTTACACTCATTTCAATTTATTTTAGGAATAATTCAAATTTAAAGATCTAAACAAATCTATGTAACTATATTTTATTATCATTCGACCTAATCACATGTAGGAAGAGGGGAATGTCACAGTAAGAGAAAATTCAATTCTGAACCTGTGACGTTCTGAAAACCTTAAACATTTGATCAAATATCTACACGGGCGTCTCAAACAATAGAGAGAGTTATAAGATTTTCAATCTTTTTTTACAGTTTTATCTCTCTCTCTCTCTTTCTATATATATATATATATATATATATATATATATATATATATATATATATATATATATATATATATTATATATATATATATATAGATGCGAAACAGTAAATGCAAACTTCTCTCCATCATATCCCTTCTGTGTTAGAGGTTGCACAGTTAGAATAAACTGTAATAAAACACAATTCATCCTATTCCACCACCATCGAGATGGTGGCGTACCTATACCACCATACCGAGAAGAAAGTCAAAGCTTACACTCCCCGCCACAGTGATACGGCAGAGATACATGTTTCGTCTCTCACTAGACTTATCAGGGTACCGACATGCACCTGGCTGTGCAAAGGACAGATCGGAAGGAAGTATGCAACACTGAACGCGGCTTCGCCGACCTCTCGTCGGATGGCTTATATATGTTTATACGGATTTCACGGATTCCTCCGTGTGAGCTGCATTAGCAGTGGTTATATCCACATTATGCTGTTGTAGTGCTGAAATCACATTCAGCAAACGTACAACTATATGCAATTCCGTATGTAAGTGAAATAAATGCGAAACAGTAAATGCAAACTTCTCTCCATCATATCCCTTCTGTGTAAGAGGTTGCACAGTTAGAATAAACTGTAATAAAACACAATTCATCCTATTCCACCACCATCGAGATGGTGGCCTACCTGTACCACCATACCGAGAAGAAAGTCAAAGCTTACACTCCCCGCCTTTGACTTTCTTCTCGGTATGGTGGTACAGGTAGGCCACCATCTCGATGGTGGTGGAATAGGATGAATTGTGTTTTATTACAGTTTATTCTAACTGTGCAACCTCTAACACAGAAGGGATATGATGGAGAGAAGTTTGCATTTACTGTTTCGCATTTATTTCACTTACATACGGAGTTGCATATAGTTGTACGTTTGCTGAATGTGATTTCAGCACTACAACAGCATAATGTGGATATAACCACTGCTAATGCAGCTCACACGGAGGAATCCGTGAAATCCGTATAAACATATATAAGCCATCCGACGAGAGGTCGGCGAAGCCGCGTTCAGTGTTGCATACTTCCTTCCGATCTGTCCTTTGCACAGCCAGGTGCATGTCGGTACCCTGATGAGTCTAGTGAGAGACGAAACATGTATCTCTGCCGTATCACTGTGGCGGGGAGTGTAAGCTTTGACTTTCTTCTCGGTATGGTGGTACAGGTAGGCCACCATCTCGATGGTGGTGGAATAGGATGAATTGTGTTTTATTACAGTTTATTCTAACTGTGCAACCTCTAACACAGAAGGGATATGATGGAGAGAAGTTTGCATTTACTGTTTCGCATTTATTTCACTTACATACGGAGTTGCATATAGTTGTACGTTTGCTGAATGTGATTTCAGCACTACAACAGCATAATGTGGATATAACCACTGCTAATGCAGCTCACACGGAGGAATCCGTGAAATCCGTATAAACATATATATATATATATATATATATATATATATATATATATATATATATATATATATATATATATATATATATATATATATATATATTATATCTTAAAAAAATTTAATCGACCACTGGAACAACAGTCTAGAAGAACGTTAAATATTGCTCACCTCTACTCGTAAATATTTGACTGCAATATCCTGGGTTCTAGGACTATTTGCAGTTACTTTGATTTGTGTTAAACCTGTTTTTAGTGGAGTAATCATGAAAGATACCGCGGCACCTGTGTTTTTACCAACTACTATCTTCTTGCTTGGATATAATTTGGTATCTGCAATTCAACAATAGATTACATTAAAAAGTATATTTCTGTATGTTTACAAGATTAGGATAATCAATTTAACCAGCGAATATTTACACTAACCTGCGGAAATGTTCTCGTTTTTTAGGATTATTGGAACAGAAACACACCTTTTCGGGAGTGCTTATGGACGTCGATGTGCATTGTGGTTCTGTACGTCATTTATAAACCATTTTATAACGACAAACACAAAAATCCCAAGAAATCAAACAAAACTATGGTTTAGCGGATTTCTATGATGTGACGTCATACATGTCACGTGACCAACGCCATTACTCACATTACATTTCGACTTGTTTTTTTTTTACTATTAAAATTTTTTAATTGATTTATCTTATTAAGAAGACATGACATTTGGCTTCCATTTTTTATATACATTTAATTTAGTTCTTAATTGTCTTTGTACAAAAGTTTCTTAAATTGTTGTGTGCAATACTTTAACAATATTATGTAATTAAATCTCCAAGATTATCTATTTAGTGAAAAGTAAATGTATTCCAATATTGCTACTATAGAAAAAGCAAGATTTTATGTGTTTTGGGGCTAGTTTTAGTTTGTTATACCAAACATATATATTTAGATTTAAAAAACTTTTCTTAGAAATATTTTTCTGTTATTAAAATTAATTTTAATGCAGGTTTAGGTATCAGGATTTACAGACTGATCTGATACCGTAAAATGGGGTGGTCCGCAACTGCTGTACTAATTGCAACGATTTTGAGGAAAAACATGTTTTATTTCTTATACCAGCCTGTTTACTTTTCAGAAGCTTAAAACCCTTTTAATGGGTGCCCGGAACCTTTACTTAATACTTATAGTACGAAAAACAAATTTTTAAAGAAAGAAGGTTTGAGGTTATAATATTTAAGTAAGGGTAATTTTTTTAAATGTTTTTCTCCCTGAAAAAACATCTGACAAACCCATTTAACATTTACATTTAAGGTAAAGACTGGTTCCTAGTACCATCCTATTTATAATTTTTACCTTTGGCAACACGTCAACTTAAATGTTAGGAATCTATGAATTTTGAAAGCTGACACACAGCTGACACAAACTGGGAAATAGTGGGGTGAAGCGTAACGACGGGTTCACACTTGGCAGCCGACGAACTTACTTTTGTTTTTCGCTCAGACAGAGTTACTAACATGTCGCGTGATCCGAGGGCTAAACCTTGCCTTCAGGTTTCCGATGAAGTGTACGAAAAAGCGATTAAGGAAGTTAAAAGTGGTGTTTCACTTAGAGTGGCAGCAGAAAAATACAAAATTGAATATACGATAATGTGTAAACGCGAAAATAGAAAAGACAAGGGTGAAAAGTGGCTTTCCAAAGGTGGGCAAACTGGGTTGTCCAAAGAAGTCGCTCACCAAATTGTAAACAGAATAGTTCAATGCTCCGAATGGGGCCAACCATTGGATTTATATAATCTAAGAGTTATAGTAAAAAATTATTTAGACAAAATCGGTCAACGAGTTGAATATTTCAAAGACAATTTACCGGGGTTGAAGTTTATATCTTTTTGCAGATATTTTGCATGTTCTGATGGTATTCAATTGGTTGACACACTTAACTCTACATTACAAAATTTATATTGACGGTGTTCTTGTAACCAATTAAAAATAAATATGGAAAAAAACCAAATTTATGATAATCTGCAATGAGAATGATTACAGAAATTTTTCTATTATTAAAGTAGGCAATGAAACAATTGAAATGGTGGAAAAATTTAAATATTTAGGAATAATCATAGATAGACAACTTAAATTTAAACAACATGCAAATAACTTAATAAAAATAATCTCTTATAAAATTAGCTATATTCAAATATGTTCTAATTTTTGACAAGGTGGACTAAAATAATCATGTTTAACACTCTGGTATTGCCGCACTTTATTTATTGCTCCACAATTTTGTTCCTTCTTAATCAAAATGAAAAGGCAAGATTTCAAAAATTGCAAGATAGAGCCATGAGAGTTATACTCTCAGGTACAAGAAGAACATCAATTAACTACATGTTGAGGAAAATGCAATGGTTGTCGGTGGAGGATTTCTTTCACTATCAGACATTGATCTTTATTTTTAAAATCAGATCGGGTAGTTCTCCTATATATTTACAAAATCATATTAATTATAAAGAAATATACATGCATATGACACTAGATCGAAGGAAGACTTTTATATTCCTCCAGTATTAAAGAGACAAACACAAACCTCTGTATTCTTTAAGGGTCTAAACAGTTTTAATCAATTGCCCACAAATATTAAATGTTTAATATCTCTAAATAAGTTTAAACGGTGTCTGAAGCAGTATTTATATATATATATATATATATATATAT
Organism: Diaprepes abbreviatus; assembly: GCA_034092305.1. Classification (NCBI taxonomy): domain Eukaryota; kingdom Metazoa; phylum Arthropoda; class Insecta; order Coleoptera; family Curculionidae; genus Diaprepes; species Diaprepes abbreviatus. The sequence continues at coordinate 1,988,448 of JASJET010000087.1, forward strand.
ATATATATATATATATATATATATATATATATATATATATATATATATATATATATATATATAGTAAGTCGGCCACCTCCCTCATATTTGCAGCCGCAGCAGACGGAACGATTTTACAGCCTTACGTCTTGTATAGGACCAAACATATGTATTATACGAATCTTGAAAGGTAGGGGGTCACCAGGTGCTCGTTTCAGTTCAACCCCTTCTGGACGGTTTGACAGTAACTGCTTCCAGAGTTGGATTGAGACGGTTGCCATTCCGTATTTTCGAAATTTGTCCGGCAAAAAAGTATTAATAGGGGACAATCTTTCTTCGCACATCTCTTTAGAAGCTGTACAAAAATGTGAAGAGCATAACATATCGTTCGTGTTTCGACCACCGAATTCTAGCCACATGTCTCAGCCCTTAGATGTGGCATTTTTTCGCCCATTTAAGGAGGCTTGGCGTAAGATACTAACTGACTGGAAAAAAGGCCCAGGCCGAAGAGAATCGAGCATTCCAAAGACCACATCTCCTTAAATTATTATTAGACGCAATTAAATCTAATGCGGCCAAAAATATTAGGTCGGGCTTTCGAAAATGTGAAATTGTTCTAATAAATTCTGATGACATATTATCAAGACTACCATCAAGTTCATAAGTTTTGGAAAATGATGCGGGTGCAGTAGCAGATTCCGTAATTGATATTTTAAAATCATTAGGATACAAAAATCTCCCTAAACCAAGGCAACAATGCAAAACGATTAAAATTTTACCGGGTCGTAGTAAAGAAAAAATGAATTTTAACAAAAACAAATCTAGTGATTCCAGTAATATTGAAAATATTTTCGTTCACCACGCATCCAGAGAAGTTGAAACAGAAGCATGTTTGGAAGAAGACGTACAAAGTCTGCTCGATTTTTCTCCACTTGGTTCTCCAAGCACAAGTGTCAGTGAACATCCTGGCATTTTTGACAGTTTTGTTACCAAGAATGGTAAAATTTTTGAGGGCTTTTTTTCCAGTTACAACAAAATCTATAAAAATTGACGATTGGCTGAATTTTTTAGTCAGAAATACATTGGCAGGATTCAATCCTTAGATGAAAATTACACGGTAAATTTTCTTCGAGTAAAGCCTACGATGAAAAGACCGATAAATACAACATTTTTTGTTTATCCACTTATTCCAGATGTGACCGAGTTTAGATTGGACCAAATTATTGGCATAGTTGGTGCCTTTAAAAAGGGTCTAAGAGGTATTTTTATATTCAAAGTGGACGCCAATAAGTGGTAACTTTCTATGTTGTTTGATGTAAATCAGAAAATGTTTTTTAAAAATATTTAGTTTGTTGCAATCCACCTCTTAGATAGTGTGAAAGCTATTAGATGTGAAATCAAACAGGTGTTGTTTTTCACACCGGTTGTAAAGTGAATCGCAACACGGCATATATGAATTATTTTGACAGTTATTTTTAAAGAAAGAAAAGATACATATATTAATGCTTAAAGGGGACACCGAGATTTATTCTTTGCTTATTTTGTTTTTATTTTATGCGTAATATTAGTCACAGTATAGATGCATTTATGTTTAAACATGTTGCTATTCACCCCATTTTACGGCATGTTTAATTTTTTTTGACAAGGTACAATATTTATGCCGATCACTGTATGGCACCAAACGCCTCATGACACAGAAAACTATGGTAAGATTTCAAGAGGTTCTAGTATTGATAGTAGTTGTCATTGTTGACAGCTAAACAATGAATTACTCGTGAGTTCCCTTTTTCGATAGCAACTGAAATTAATTGCATTGTTTTCCTTGTTTAACACACTTGCTGGTCTCTAGACAATTTAAATGTTAAAAAATTCTAGTAATTTTTAATTTAACTTACTTTTTGATGAGTTAACTTCATTTGACACTTCTGCAAATTCAAACTCTTGGTTGGGGTTATGTAACGTAACTTCTACGGTAATATCTTGTTCCATGTAATTGTAAACAACTACTGGTACAGCTAAAATTTCCCCTTTCTGCACTGAATATGGCAGATCCAAAGAAACCACAAACAATTTGGTTACTTTTAGTTTTTTAGGTTGTTTCATTAAAGCTAGTCCTCTGATCGGATCCAGGGAAAATCCAGTGATAAGCCAGTTATTCATGCTGCCCGGAACCTTTCTTCTAATTGAAGTTTTTCCATCATACCCAGACGAGAAGTTTGTAAATAGCCAAGTTGGTGCAACATTTTGGGTTAGATAGACTTTAGGTTTATTCCAAACTGGTTTGGGAATACGACTAAAGGCGTAAGGACCTGCTAATGGTGGTCGAGTAACTGTATGTAATGGTACACCAAACCCTCTATCTGGTTTGACAGTAGATGATCCATAAAATACTGGGCGTAAGTAAATATCTTCCACTAAAAGTGTTTTTTGGGTATTAAAATATCTTTCTATAGGGTTATGATAAAGAAACCAATCAGCTTTTTATATGGAACACCGCTTTTTAATGAAAAATAACAGAGGCAAATCCTAACTTTTTCGACAAAAATCACCTTATAAAGGGTGTTTTTTATAGAGGTATAGAACTTTTAAATGGAATAAAACAAAGATGAATTTTTTAAATTGACATGAAATTTACTTTATTCGAAAGATAACCTTCTGGCATTATAATTTAAATATGACTTCTGGCATATGACCGCCACGGCTGACTCGGACGTAGTCTAATCTGGAGGTCCAATTTTCGATGACTTTTTCCAACATTTGTGGCCGTATATCGGCAATAACGCGGCGAATGTTGTCCTCCAAGTGATCGATCGTTTCGGGCTTATCGGCGTAGACTAGCGACTTCACATATCCCCACAGAAAATAGTCTAGCGGCGTTAAGTCGCACGATCTTGGAGGCCAATTCACGGGTCCGAAACGTGAAACTATGCGGTTACCAAACGTTTCCTTCAATAAATCAATTGTGGCACGAGCTGTGTGACATGTTGCGCCGTCTTGTTGAAACCACAGCTCCTGCACATCATGGTTGTTCAATTGATGAACGAAAAAGTCAGTAATCATGGCTCTATAGCGGTCACCATTGACTGTAACGTTCTGACCAGCATCGTTTTTAAAGAAGTACGGACCAATGATTCCACCAGCCCATAAAGCACACCAAACAGTCAGTTTTTCTGGATGTAATGGTGTCTCAACATACACTTGAGGATTATCATCACTCCAAATACGGCAATTTTGTTTATTAACGTATCCATTCAAACAAAAGTGAGCTTCATCGCTAAACAAAATTCGCTTATAAATATCGGGATCAACGGCAATCTTGTTTTGGGCCCATTCACCGAATCTACGCCTTGCTAGGTGATTGTGTGGCTTCAATTCTTGCACGAGTTGGATTTTGTAAGCACGCAAATCAAGATCTTTCCGCAAAATCTTCCATAAAGTGAATGGACACATATCCAATTCCTGTGCACGATGGTGGATAGACTGATTCGGGTCTTCCTCTACGCTACGCTCTACAGCAGCAGTGACTTCTTCTGTACGCACTGTACGACGTCTCTGTGGATGTGTATTATCATTTAGAGTAAACGTGGTGCGAAAACGTTCCATAGTTAATCGAATTAATTGCTCTGATGGACGATTATGTTGACCGTAAAATGGATGTAGTGCGCGATACGTATTTCGAACAGAACCATGATTTTCAAAATAAATTTGCACAATTTGGAAGTGTTGTTCAGGCGTCAGTCTATTCATGTTGAAATGCCAAACTAAACTAAACATAAATCACTTGGCAGCTGACAAAATAGCCGCCAGTTAAAAAAGTGTTGCCAACTTAAAGTTTTATACCTCTATAAAAAAACACCTTTTATATAATGAACAGGTTAATGTATGGGCAGGTATTGTTAAAAATAGGGTAATCGGGACATTTTTCTTTGATGAAAGCCTTAATAGTGACAGATATCTACATTTTCCTCAAAATGATCTAGTTCCGGCTCTACTAATTTTATTTGCAGGTAATAATGATCCTAAGTTTAATCTTCTGGTCTCAACAGGATATTACTCATCTGCATTATGCTGGTCATATACGAAAGTATTTAAATAGAATTGTTCCAGCGCAGTGAATAGTTAGACTAGGGCCACGTAAAAAAAATTGTTTATACATCTAAACCCGACTTGGTAGAGACCCTTAAGGAGTCCATTCGACAAGTAATAGAAGACATTTTTCCACAAATAGTACAAAATATAATAATAGATTTTTGGACCGATTGATCTACTGCTGGTATTTTTCATTTTGTTTTACAAACCAAAAGTGTATATATTTCGAAAACAGTTGAGGATAAGTATAAGGCAAATGTAATGTTATATATTAAGTCTGATTAAATACATTTCAGTGGAAAATGTAATACTTTTCTGATCTATTCTGTATAATATTGCCTTTTCTAAAAAAATACATCATAAAAAAAATAAAATTGACGCGTCCCAGTGTTTTTTTCATGAAATAAGCGGTCGGCTTCTTTATCACAACCCTGTATATAAACATGTATTATATGCGTACTGTTAAGATTTTCTAAGACACTTACATATTTCTTAAGTATTTGTATCCATAAATTTTAGAATTATTTTTTCATAAACTCTATGGCTCTAAATACAGGCGCGGATCCAAGGGGGGGTGATCCCCCCAAGAGCTTTGAGTTCAGGAAAATAGACCCGATTCTGCTTTTTATACTAGGAATGTGTATGCTACTGGCATCTCCCCCTTCCCCCATCGGCAACCTCTTTTTTTTTCGCGGTCGCCTCTCCGCAAAAGCTTAGAGTTCAGGAAAATACACCCGATGCTGCCTCTAATACCAGGAATGTATTTGCTGCTGGCATCTCACCCCCCCCCCCCCGTAGACAACTTGTTTTTTTTTAGATCGCCCTCCCCTCTCCCAAAGAGCTTTGAATTCAGAAAAATAGACCCGAACCTGCTTTTTACACTAGAAATGGTAATGGTGCTGCGCCCCCACCCCCACGCCCCGTCGACAACTTGCTTTCGTTCGCCATACTATGCTTTTGTAATATCACCCCCCACCCCAAGAGAGAGGCTGGATCCGCTCCTGTCTCAATTTTTTACGTTTTATTTAAGTAGATATCGATTCATGATATAGTGTCTACTTACATGTGGGTTTACGTCTGTTTATATGAGCGTTTGTAAGAAGATCTGCACCTGCATCCTAAAAATATACACATTATAGGCAATGGAGCATTGGGACCCAGATGTGGTTCATTTTTAAGAGAAAAATGATGGATAGGTATATATGTTTCAAAGATATAAGATATACTTTTTAGTTATAGTCATAATAGAATTCTTAAAAGTTCTCGAATTAAAAATATAGAAATTTCTTACAGGTAATTGTGGTATTGAAATTTTTTTATGGTATCATATGATGGCCCAACGAAAACCTAAAGGGGTCCGTAACGGCCGGAAATTTTTTTTTAAAACAAAAACTCGTCTATTTTCTCTGACGAACATTAATTAATTCTGGTTGCAACCTCATCCGCAGGGGATGCATCCCCTCCAAAATTTTAAATGTTAAGATTGGTCAAGTTGCACATCATTGGAAAGCTCTTTTAATTGTCTATGCCAGTTGCGTGGCATAAATTTTACTTTTCAAGTGTTCCCACAAAAAGAAATTCAAGGGACTCCGATTTGGGGATCGAGGAGGACATTCTATGGTTCCTCTCCTACTTATCTATGTCTGGTCCAAGAATTCACATGATGAGAATGAGCTTCGTTCTGCTGAAACATAATTTTATCTTCCAGAGAGTTATTGGTATTCTCGGTAATTGTGGGTATAGCTGGATCAATAGATTCTTGCAGCAATTCCAAATACATATTACCAGTTAAGTTACCAGATATAAAAAAGACTAACAAGTCGCCATAAATACCAGCCCAAACGTTTATCTTTGCAAGATGTAGTAGTAGCGACAATTATGGCAGCTAACTAAGCCATTTAGGAAAAATGAGCACTCATCGGAAAAGGATATTTGGATTGTTTCTCGCCCGTTCACTGATGACGTTACAGAATTGAATCCGGCGGTCAAAGTCATCTTCGTGCAGTTCTTGGATATGCTGAATCTTGTATGGATGGAAATTGTAATGTTTTAAAACTCGTTGTACCCTGCTGCTACTCATACTACTTACAGAAGCCAACAGTCATGTACAGGGTATCCCAAATTCGAAACTTTTATGGGGGTTTTCGTTAACTATTAAAATTAGGAATATCCTAATATAGCATTTATGAACTGTTTTTTAGGAAATCAAAATGCCGCAAGCACAACTTTAAAATTTCCTTTTGTTTTGATACAGAGTAAAATTCAAAAGTTCGTAATTTTTATAATGCCTTTTAACGTTCTTATTTGAAAAGATCTTACAACATTTTAAACGACTTATTTTTAGGATATTTTAAGCGTAATCTATCGGTATAATCACAACTTTAATACGAGGTGTAGTGAAAAAGTTATTTATCCCAATTTGGTTATTTTAAATCCAACAACCAAGTTGGGATGAGTATACACACATTAAAGTTGCAATTACATCGTTAGATTACGCTCAAACTATTGTAAAAATAATTCACGTAATGGAACAAATATTAATTATTTTATACTATTTAACGAGAAGTATATTCTACTAAAATGAGTAATTAAATAATTACGCTGTGGATAGATTTTATCCATGGGAATGGTATATATTTTTTATTACCACCCAAGAAAGTCTAAAGGAAAAATAAATCACTTATCGTACTTAAGCATAATCTCAACTTGATTATCTTTGAGTCGTTTAAATGTTGTCTTAGAAATATATAAACCTATATAATGTATGACGATATAAACTGTACCCTCTCTTAACATTTATAAATAAATCTGTCGAAGAATTCCTACCCTGGTTATATAATTAAACTGAGGAGATAAGTGGTGAGGAAGCTCTTTAATGGTAAAGTGGTATATGCAAATGTATTAAAATATTGAACAATTTTCCCATTATTAGGAAACAAAAGAATGATCAAATAAACTTACTGTAATTTAAAATATCGTTTGACAAAATGTAAAAAGAATTCGTATAATTGCAGTTTTTTCTATTCACATGAAATAACGCGTTAGAGATTTACTTCCAAAATAGCTAAGAAGAGTGAATAGTTTCTTCAACAATTGTTATCTTATTATTCTTTTAGTTATAAAAAGACGTAGATTAGTTTGATTTACTGTTCTTTTATATAAAAAGTAATATTAAGACGCTCAGAGGCCAAATCGGGAATTAAGTATCCGGTATAGAATAGTTAACGCCCTCTGGGGACGAGAAGAGAAACTATCCGAACTAATAGGGAATGAAATTTACAGTTACGGGATGCACGGGGTGAATAGGAAGATACCAGCGGGCACAAGTTTGGCCTTTTAAGGAATAATAAACTTCAGTTGCAATCTGGGATTCAATAAAGCCGGTAGACGGTATACTCGGCGGGAATGAAGGTTTCCTTTGTTTTTTTTCCTTTTGCAGGGAGTCTATGATCCAGTCCTGTCACAGTCCTTTAAAATATTGTAATATCTTTTCAAACAGGAATGTTACAGGTCATTATAAAAATTCTCAATCTTTCAATTTTACCCTGTATCTTCAAAGAAAAGGAAAATTTTTAAGATTTATTTGCGGCATTTTTTATTTCCCTAAAAAACAGCTCGTGAATGATACTTTATTTTTTTGCTAACTTTGATAATTGATGTGAAACCCCATAAAAGTATCGAAATAGCGATACCCAATACTTAACGTAAGATCTACATCAATTTGTCTCAGAATTACTACCTCTACAGCGTTCACTGTTCTGCTTTTGATTGACCACAGAACTCGCCTCTAAGAATTCTGATAACAATTCCAATATAATTTTATGGTGGACGTATTTATCGGGATATCGTTCAGTTCAACTGTTCTCGTAATTCAATCGTTATTTTTAAAAAAACAATTGAATCATTTCCACTCTTTCTTGAATTAAGTGCATCATTTTTATTAATTTTGTATTAAAAGATGAAACACATATAAATTCGTCGACAAACCTGTCGATTAGTAAATAGCAAATGGTCTCTTATTGGGGCCGCTTTTTTCTAGAATTTTTAACAAAACAAGACAAAAACTACACAGGGCCTGAATAAAACCGTTATTATTGAATGGAAATTGTTAGTCATTATGGCCCTAAAATTCAGAAAACCTCTTTACCTTAATTATTAAAATCATAACTATTTTTAATTAGATAATTGTTACATAGGGGTTGCAGCAAGAACTAAATAATGCACGCCAAAAAACCCTTTAAATAAAATCGACGGATGTTTGTGTCTGGAAAAAAATCTTCCAGCAGTTCCGAACTCCGTTACATTTTCATTGGGCCACCTTGTATACAGTTCCTGAAAGAATATGTCGTCATACTTACAAAAGCTGCCAAATGTGGATTACTCGCACCAGGATGCCATAAAAATTGACTCTTCGAACCTGCTGATATTAAGGAGTAAGGAGATTTCAAAGCAACATCGTACATTTGAAGATCATCAGCGACATCTTGAGGTATGATGTCATATCCTGACCTTAGCGACAATATATTTTCATCCACTGCCATTAATCCTATATAGGAATTTTGACGAGCTCGTACAGTTAGTTCAACGTCTAGCTCAGGTTCTGTTTCATCGGTATTAATGTCAATATTAATCTAGAACAGTTATTAAAACATACTTTATACAGGGTGTCTCACAGTGACAATCCATTAGAATATCTCGGGAAATAATGCGATTTGCATCCTACAAATTTGTATAATGGGATTTTCAGTGACGCTCTCTTCAGATGAAATAATAGCGATCTTGTGCGACTTCCAGTTATACTGGAAGTTGTTCAAAACTTACTTATTTTAAATAGATTACCCTGTATTATATATATATATATATATATATATATATATATATATATATATATATATATATATATATTGTATTCCTTTCTTGATTCCCGATAACCTCTACTCAATGTTTTTTGCCCTACTTTAGCCCTTTTTGAGGAATAAAATATTTTTTCTTAATTTTCACCTTTAAGAGGGTGTCACCTAAAATTGAATATCGTTTCAAAAATAAAAAGGTGAAATTCGGAATTCCAATCGTAGCTTTAGATATTATTGGGCTCGATAATGAATTGTCTGAAAATAACATTTTAGATACAGGGAAATGGAAAAGTAACAAATTTTGAGCTCTATCAAAAAATTTTTAAAAAAACTTCATTTTTTTCAAATACGATGTTACGTTGTTGATTCATGGCGGTTGATTTTGAGAATCACAAACTTTTACATTCAAAAGTGAATAATTTTACAAAAAGTTCAATTGGAGTTTGGTTCTAACTTATTCAAATAAAGTTTTAATAGTGAATATAAAGTACTTACAAAGTTATCGAAAAGACCTTCAACTTGAATATCAACTACGTCACCAACTAGCTCCCCATTATCTCTGATATAGTAAACAATTAAATGGGAAACTGGCACCATGGCATGGATAGCGGTAAAGTGAAAACGGAATTCATTTCTATTATCAATTTGGAATGTATTGGTTAGAAGAACATCACCTTAAACAAAAAAAAATTAAAGATCTAAAATATGTGCCGTTATTTAAATGGAGTTTAAACAATAAAACACTTAACAACAGTACAAAAACTTCTTAAACGCTTCTTTGCTTTAATCCGGTCCGTAAATAAAAAATGTTTATGTTATTTGATTTTTAATTAGGATCAAAAATATTAATGATATTGAAATAAAAATTACAATTTTAAAAACTCTTCAACTCAGTAAGGAAGGGTCAACGATTCATGTTCATGAGAACTTTTGTATTATTTTTAGGTGGGATATCTCTATGTTTTTCGAAACACCATGTGCTAGGTGTCTCTAAAAGGTATTTGCAGTTACAGTTTTGATGTACATTGCAGAGAGTTTAGTTAAATTTACAAAGAAAAACTTTATTACCCATGAATTGTGACTGATGTTTGTTGATCTATAGCTCGGAATTTATAGACTTGCGACAAAGCGTGATCACGATTTGCAAACGCTTGCGGTGTAATACTTAGATTTTGCCTATCCAGTCGTAGCTGTTATATTTTGATTATTATTATCATTTATTATTTATTTATTATAACTTATGATTTACAAGCCAAACGGCTTCGCACTTCCTTCAGGGACTATCCACTCATACCAGGTACACAAAGATATCAAAAGTATAAAGCTCTGTGGGAACCCTTTCCATGTTATCGGGTCCTAGGTGACGTGGTCTGCTGTATTTCCCATGAACTTTCGGATGGTTCGCGCAGTTGCTAGGAGAGTTGCTTTCTGGATCGGTTTATACAGATACTCACTGAGACCCAGTCCCTTGATGTTCTGCAGGAGGTTCTTTGGTATCACTCCAGTTGTTGAGAGTATTATGGGAATCGTTTGGACGCTGTTCATTGCTCATTGTCTTCGGATTTGCACCTCCAGATCTCTGTATTTGGCGATCTTCTCGTTGTATTTTGGCCTTAGGTTGTTGTTGTTAGGTATAGCGATGTCGATTAGTGTAGTTAGCCTAGAAATTTTATCTATTAGTATAATATCTGGTCTATTATGAGCAACTGTCTGATCCGTCAGAACCGTTCGGTCCCAATATAACTTGAACTGGTTGTTCTCAAGAATAGGCTCGGGATTGTATTGGTAATAAGGCACTTTTGCTACCTGTAATAGGTTTAATTTTTCTGCTAACTCTTGGTGGAGTATCTTAGCGGCTGAGTCGTGTCTTCCCTTATACTCGGTTGCGGCAAACGCTTGGCATCCTCCAGTTATGTGCTGGAGGGTCTCTGATGTTCGACAGCCATATCTGCATTGCTCATTTTCTACTGAGGGATCTCTAATAATGAACTTCCGATAGTTCTTCGTCGGAATAACCTGGTCCTGGATAGCTAACAAGAAGCCCTCCGTTTCCGAAAACATCTGTCCTGAAATCAACCAGTAGTTCGACGCTGAGTTGTCGACATTGACCTGATTGACCTCATTTGGATGCCGTCCATGAAGTGGCTTCCGTTGATATTGTTATTTTTTTTTATTATTGTGGCTCGAAGCTGCAACACTTTGTTACACAGCGCATAACTTCAAAGGTCTAGAATAGGTTAGTTCGCTCAGCATAAAAGCTGCCTTTAGAGGCCGAAATTTTTTTGTATTTATTCGGGTATATTTGAAATTTCTCCAATTTATACTCCAACCTTATCACTAATTTCAAAAACCGTTTTAATACTATGTTAAATTTATGTCAAAAATAAAGCTACTAGATATTAGAATGTACATCCAGTTTGATTTATTTTGAATCCTAACATTATTTATTGGCTAAATGAATGCTGCAGAAAAAGTAGCGAAACGATCAACGGCAGTTTGCAGTTCAACTAGTATGGAATTGCTGGCACCCTGAATTTACTGTTCCTCCTCTCACTGAGCTGTCGGAGATTTTCTCACTAACCTGAACTGCTTTTTCTACAAGATCACTTTTAGTTAGCTCTATTTAAATTTGAACTATATTAATTTTAACCATTATATTAAACTCTCTGCTTTCAAATAGAGGAAAAATATAGCAAGCTAAAGCGAAAAATTTAAGAATTAAATGATTAAACGAAAATGGTTCATCAGATTGACTCGTTTGACAATGCTCTTTTGTAACTAATGACGATACTTATCATTGTTGACTCGTTGCTATGTAAATTTTCATTGGCCTGTTAACCCCTAAACATGCTCCAAATTTCTTGGACCAGTCCTAAGTCTGGATAAAGTGTGAAGAAACGGCTGCTCAAAGCGACACCTACTAGGTATTACTGTTATGGATAAAAGGTGCCAAGGAATAAGAATTTTTAATGAGAAATTATATATACCGAGACACAACAAGTTATTAAGCTTGACGCTCTCTGCAATATACATCAAAACTGTAACCAGATCTTAATTTCTCATCCTAAAAAACCCCAAAGAACCAAATTTAGTGTAAATCAAGCTATTACTAAGATAAATATTTACAACTTTGAGTCTAAGATAAATTGGGCTGGATCTCTATATTCCAGCCTCAAGAATTTATGCTAGAGTTTTATACAGACCTCCTAGAGACACCCTGTATAAAAAACCTTGCCATAATTTAAGTAAATTAAAACGAAAACTGGTTTTTTATTGTCAAAAAAATTCATTCATAGTAGTATTTTAAAAAATAAATTTTACTATTAGATGACAACCTTGACCCTCGACTATTGGCTTAAAATAACCTAGACTTGTTTCCTTGAGATAAGCAAAAATGTGCCACATTTTTTCCTACCAATCTTAAAATGTATACTCCTTGAAACGAATGTTAAAGGGTGTACAACAATAGTGTAATTAATATAATCTCGAAAAAGTGTCTTTAAAAAATTATGGTATAATTGCTGGCACTGATGACAGTGCTTTCATTGATATACAAGGAGCTTTTGACAATGTCAGAGCCCTAGAGGCAAGGCAAATGGAGTCTCCCGTAACAAGATGAATTCAATCAATATTAAAAAGAGGAATTATTACTGCATCTGTCGGCAACAAAACGGCGACAATCACCGCAGTCAGAGGATGCCCTTAATGGTGAGTTTTATCATCTCTGTTGTAGTTCCTGGTTGTGGACAGTGTGCCGAACACACTGCAAGGTTATGCTCATGACCTAGTTGTCACTATCAAAGGCAAGAATGAAGGAACTGTTACAAGCCTTATACAAACTGCTTTAAACCAAATTAGCAACTGGTGCACAAAGAAAGGACTAAACGTTAATCGAACAAAACAGTCCCCATGCCATTTCTCCAAAATATATCACCGAAATAATTAATAAACGAACATATAAATTTTAAAATAACCTAATAACAAGAGACATTGAACATAAACACAAAAATATGTAGCATTACCTTACAGTAGTGAGCTGTCAGAAAAAATAAAACACATTTTAAAGAAGCATGATATTATCGTATTCCACAGGTCTCATAATATATTAATTAAACTATTCACTAATTTTAAAAGTAAAACTTCTCTAATGAATAAATCAAATGTAGTCTATTCGATCCCTTGTATAAATTGTCCCAAAAAATATATAGGCATGACGAGCCAATTACTAAAGAACAGATTGAATGGCTATAAATATATGAAAAACGCCTCAACTGCATTAAACAAACACACACAGGACGAAAAACATTCCTTCGCTTATAACAAGACCACAATTAAAAATAAAGATATGAATTACCAAAAATTGCAGATACAGGAAATGATAGAAATTAAAAAAGATAAAAACACTGTTCACGACAGAACGGATGTAGGAAATTTGAGCTACATTTACACCAGCCTAATTTAAACAAAAATATTAAGTATTCGATCCTGTTAATAAACATCAAAAATTGAATATCCTCTTAAACATAAAATTAAATGTATGCATTGTTTCGGTTTTTTTGGTGCATTGTAAAATATAAAAAATTAAACACACTCGCATTCCATGTATCCTCAGTACTTAAATAGATGGTGTAAAAGTTGCATTTCATTATTAAGTTATAAACAAAATGTCAAGGCGTGTACCGGTAAAATTAAATACTTTTTAAAAAATTTGAATTGTGTTTTAAAGTGTTTCTTTGTTTTTTAAAATTGTAAATATGTTCTTGTATGAATGTTTTTATTAATATAAAAAATATTTTTAGGAAGTTAAATAAACAAAAAAAACAAAAGATTTTGAAAATGCCTTAAATAAAGGGCGAAACGTCAAATTGTTGGTTTATGGTTCAAGAATCTGCAATATATATATATATATATATATATATATATATATATATATATATATATATATATATATATATATATATATATATATATATCAGATAGACAAGCAGCGCTAAAAACTCTGAGGTTAAATACCTAGGAGTTTAAATGGATTTGGGACTACAAGCAAGCCCTAAAGCAATTGGCAAGGGACAACAGGGTAACCCTGATGTGGGTGTCAGGACATAAGCGAATCAAAGGAAACGAGGAAGCGGTTAGCCTCGGAAAAGAAGGGTTTACCTCTTCTTTTCCGAGCCCGAAAGCTTTCTGTGGATGACGAAAAAACTACATAAAAGAGGAACTCCGGAGCTGTTAACGAAAACCGATAAAATTAAGGTTGAATAAAACGCCTGGTCTCAGACAAATAAAAAAAAATAATAAATTCATCGCCAAAGAACGTAAATATGCTTTCCGAACTCCTAAAGGGAGATATTCCAGTAATAACAAATATCTTTACGGGGCGCTGCCCTCTGAGATCCCATCTTAAAAGAAATGGACTAAGCTGAAAGTAATATTGGCTGTTTCAGCGATCGTGTCAGACCAAACAGCAGAACACCTGCTATCTGAATGCATGGAACTATTCTGCGAGAAACTTAAATTCAAAGAAGGCGTTACCTTGAAACCTAAAGAAGCAAAGTACCTATCTTCCAGAAGAATAATATATTTTATGAAAAGTCTGAATATCCCGGGTTAAAATTAGATCAAGCGAATATACGAAAGTTCTTAGAGGTCGAAAAGGTGTAGAAAGGTAAAGAAAGCTTTAACGACCCAGTAACGCAATGCAAAATCTACAAGCTACAAACTACAATCTACTGTCTTTTTAAATATCTTTCTTTGAAACATATTAGTAGATCAAAATTTAATTAAAAAATCCAGAGGCTTTCCCTACTATTCAATTTTTAACTCACCTCTAGCAAGTAGAACATAATTAATGTATCTCATTGGTTCGGTGCAATTAACAATAACGTCAACATCCAAATTTACTCTCGGTTTATCAGTTTCCAAACCAACTTGTAAAAATGTGTTTCCATATGAAACTGCAGCTGGTATGGGTGATATTCGCTCTTTAAGATCTTTATATTCGGCCTAAAAGAATTAAATATATAACATAAAGTTTCATTTTTCCATACAATAAGTTTTATTAAAACTTACTTCAATTCTTAGTGCAGTGGCATTAGTGACGTCTACCGGAGTAACATATTCTAGTTTTAAAATTCCATTTTCGTCTAATCGATGAGTTTTTTCTTCGTATACTTCATCTTGTCGGGAGTATCCATGACGAATAATTACGTCACGTTCGTCTTTTCTTAATGGAGTTCCGTCGTGATTTGTTACTTTAACCTAAAATAAGGACATATATCGATACTTAAAATTACTCCTAATTACTGATGACTGTGTGGCTAGATGGCACAGCCCTACCTACATATGCAACATATATTAATCCAGGTTTAAAGTAATCAGCAGTCTTAACCAAATCCATTTTATATTTATATTTGTGAATGTGAACTTCTACACTATTATTCTGTCTTCTACCAGTTGGGGATTCTTCAATGGTAACGTCAACAATAACTGTTCTTTCATATTCGTCATTCAATCCTAATTCTTTTTCTATAAGAAAATCAACCAGTGATGATCCATCTATTTTAAATACTTTTCTGATAGGGTTTTGGAATATTGGTTGAATAACCCCGGAGTAAATTGTTGGATATACGGTAACCGTTGCTTCTCCAGTTACTTTTTTACCGTAGGTATATCTGTAAAATACGTATTAAAATTAGAATAGATACTTCTACCTTTTATAGAGTTGCTTGAAATAGTTGTCAAGAAAAAAAATAATTATTTGATATACAGGGTGAGTCAACGATTGGATGAAGTAGGTTTGTGCCTTTTCGGTGAAATTAACAAAGAAACTATATTTATTGTTTGATACAGTTTATTTTTACGCAGAATCTAAAAATATTTAGGACTCTACAGGGTGAGCCAAAAAACTAGGACAGCATAAAGTTGTATTTTTTTAAATAGAACACCCTATATACGAATCGTATTTTCGATTTAGCTTATAATTTTAAATCTTTTTTATTAAGAGTTTACTATAACAAAACTTTATAGTTTCTGGGATAATTAAGTTTAAAGAAAAAAAGTCACATTTTCAAGCATCAATTCAATCCTAAATAACGTTTTCAATTTTTTGACAAATACATTCAAATTTGGAATTTAGCAAGGCTAAGGACAAATTAACATAATTTTTACCTAATATTTGCAATAAAAGCTACAGGGTGTTGAACACATCGGCTCAAATTTGAACAAGTTTAAATGAATAAATATCTTTTTTTTTTAAACGGTACACCCTGTATATTTTCATGTTATTTATTAGAGTAATAAAAACCCTAAAAGTTTTGATCAATATATCCTATACCTATTTATAATAGTTTTTGAGATATTTCAGTTTTTCTTATTTTCCATACTTTTTTACAGAAATAGTCTTCATTATCATAGTAGCCATGTAAAATAATAAAAAGAAACTACAGAAACAAACTGAATGTGGTTAAATATGATTAAATACATTATTCGTTATATTACAACGGCAATAGTTTAATTAATCATAATGTGAAAAAATTAACACAACAATAACGACAAGGCAAATACATATTTACTTTTATACTAAATTGAAACAAAAAAATTACCTATTAAATACTGAGATTAATTATTTCTTTTTAATAAGTGTTCGAATAAACGACCCTCTTGTGCAATGCACAAATTTAGTCTTTTTTGCAGATTTTCTCGGACCCTGGACAAAATTAGTGGCATTATTGTTCTGCAGGTATCCCTAATCCTGTTTCGCATATCTTCTACTGTTGTTGGTGGATTAACATACACCTTATTATTAATATAACCCCATAAGTAGAAATCTAATGGGGTGATGTCGCAAGACCTTGGTGGCCACTCAATGAAACCCCCACGTCCAATCCATTTTTGCGGATATCGTTGGTCCAAAAACGCACGAACTTCACGATTGTAATGCGGAGGCGCACCATCGTGCTGGAACCACATACTGTCGAGCTCATCCCTATAGAGACCTTGAAGCAGTTGGGGTAGGTCTTCTTGTAGAAAGTTCAGGTAACTATGGCCATTTAGTGGTTCATTAAAAAAGTGGGGTCCAATAATTCGATTATGATGAATACCACACCAAACATTTAATGACCAGTGGTTTTGATGTTGCACCTCTCTAATCCAAAATGGGTTTTCTGTGGCATAATAATGCATGTTGCGTCTATTTACGGCACCGTTACTTCTAAAAGTAGCTTCATCACTAAACATTACCTTGCATAATAAATTTCGATTTAATTGAATTTCCGCATTTATTGTATGACAAAAGTTTACACGACTTTCAAAATCCTGTCCATGCAATTCTTGGTGTAATTCCATGTGATATGGATGATACCTATATTTCTTGGTAGTACGATTAGCGGTGGATTGTGATGTTTCACATAATGCTGCTAACTGACGGCTACCAATATAAGGATTTTTATGAACATTTAACAATACTTGTAGTTCTTTTTCTTCATTAGTTACTGGTTTGTTGACCACTTTACGTTTTGGATAATCAACAGTACCAGAAGAATCAAATCTTTGCATTAAGTTTTGAAAAGTATGGGTATTAGGCTGGCGTCGATCAGGATACTTCATTTTGTAAATTCTTTGAGCAAGAAGGCAATTTTTTTGAGTCTCTCCTATTGTATAAATCATATCTATTAACTCATTCTTTGGAAAATTCATTTTACAATATAAGATGAATGCAAAAAAAAACCAAACTACACTACATAAAAACCAAAAGAAGCGATTGCGGTTATAAATTTGACACACAGAAAAATGTTCTTTTACATTGTTTTTGCCATGGCTACTATGATAATGAAGACTATTTCTGTAAAAAAGTATGGAAAATAAGAAAAACTGAAATATCTCAAAAACTATTATAAATAGGTATAGGATATATTGAACAAAACTTTTAGGGTTTTTATTACTCTATTAAATAACATGAAAATATACAGGGTGTACCATTTAAAAAAAAAGATATTTATTCATTTAAATTTGTTCAAATTTGAGCCGATGTGTTCAACACCCTGTAGCTTTTATTGCAAATATTAGGTAAAAATTATGTTAACTTGTCCTTGGCCTTGCTAAATTCCAAATTTGAATATATTTGTCACAAAATTGAAAACGTTATTTAGGATTGAATTGATGCTTGAAAATGTGACTTTTTTTCTTTAAACTTAATTATCTCAGAAACTATAAAGTTTTGTTATAGTAAACCCTTAATAAAAAAGATTTAAAATTATAAGCTAAATCGAAAATACGATTCGTATATAGGGTGTTCTATTTAAAAAAATACAACTTTATGCTGTCCTAGTTTTTTGGCTCACCCTGTAGAGTCCTAAATATTTTTAAAATCTGCGTAAAAATAAACTGTATCAAACAATAAATATAGTTTCTTTGTAAATTTCACCGAAAAGGCACAAACCTACTTCATTTAATCGTTGACTCACCCTGTACAGGGTTATTCACCTTACACGGCACGGAATATTGCGGCCAAAATACGTGACTTTCAAAAAGTTTTACTTTTGGGATATATGGGGGTCTAATAGTTACTTTTTAAAATTATTTTCGTATTATACAGGGTGTCCCAAAAACTCCGAAAGTATCAAAGTTGTGTTTTTTAAAATGGAACTCCCTGTATATTTGGATTTTCCGATTAAAATAAGTGCCTATTTTAATAAGGTTCACAGTACCAAAACCTTAAGGGTTTTTAAATAATTTGAATTTTGACAAAATCTAACCTAATTTTCATGTTTCAAATACTTAAGAAGTATTTTAGTTATGTACTAGTAATTTACAGTGAAGTGTAACAATAAATCATATTTTATATCCCAATTATAATAAACTTGCTATATTATACAGGGTGTTCAAAAATTAAAACTAATCAAATAAGAACTTTAAGTTGGCTATAACTCGATTAATTTAAATAGAACGCTATACTTTTTAACTTACCAGAAAATGTACCTTTTAAATACCTATCCAATGGTATAAGGGTGGTCTATAGCTGAAACTTCGCGTTTTCACATAATACGCCAAATGATCGTTTTCTGCACCATTTTGTGTTTTTTGAGTAGATGTTCAAATGTATCTAGTTACCAATGACATTTGGAAATGACAGGTAATTTATAATACAAGAATAATAATCAGGAATATCTTTACAAATGTTCAGAAATTCGGAACGCGATTTATAGTCGTCCAACAGGCTATAACATGGTAATAACATATTGACGATAGCACAAAACAGAAGCAAAATATTTATAGAATGTTCGAAATGTCAATCATCCATTTCCAAACACATACATATTCTTTTTTCGAAACCACTGCTAACTTTGGACAACAGTTGCGGGGTTACAGTTTGAAAAGCGTCTCTTATGCGTATTTTCATATCTTGTGGTGTTGTCGTAGCCAATTCCTTTTATGTATCCCTATAAAAAGAAATCTGGTGGAGTTAAGTCCGGAGATCTTAGGGGTCAATTTTGAAATACATCTCTCCCAATCTACCTGCTTCGAAGGTTGACATTAAAAAATTTCCGAACCTCGTGATGATAATGAGGCGGAACTCCATCCAATTGAAGCCACATAGTTATTCTAATATTAGAAGGGCATCTTCTAATAACACTGGAAGTTAGTATAAAAGAAAATCGCGAAAAATCAAACCATTTAAGGGTCCTTCAAAAAAGTAGGGTCCAATTAAGTATGGACCCAGTATTCCTCCCCACACATTAACCGACCACCTATTCTGGTTTCTTTTAACTCTGTATTCATGCGGATTTGAATCAGAATAGTAATGGAAGTTGTGTCTATTCACGAAACCATTGTTATGAAAAGTACATTCGTCACTCACAACACATTATCAAAAAAGTGTTAATTTTCTGCCATTTTATTTAACACCCACAAGCAGAATTCAGTTCAGATGTCAAAATCATTTCCGTGAAGCTCTTGATAAAGCTGGATTTTATAAGGATAAAATCTGTATTTGTTAAGAATCCTAAAAACATTTGCTTGGTTAATATTGGTATTTTCTGATATATATTGGTTTTTTCGATCACTGAACCAAGTACAGTAAAAACATTTTCTTCATCCTCAGTGACAGGTTTTCTTATAACTGAAACTTCCACTGGTTTAATAGTCTCACAAAGAACGACTGGTTTAGGATGGTTTCTTTCAGGAAACCTTTAAGCATAGAATCGAGAAGCCAACAAACAATTTTGATGACATTCTCCAAGGATAAAAATCATATCAATACGCTCTTCCTTCGGATAAATCTTCATCTTGACAAAGTAATAACACAACACTAATAAAATAATTCAATTCAATAAATGACGTTTCACGGTTACAAAAAATAATACCGCTATTATAGTAACAGGCTTTGTAGACTAAACTGACAGATTAAATTAATTATCTGACGATTCTAAATGTCATAGGCAACTAGATACATTAGAACACATATTCAAAAAACATAAAAGGGTGCAAAAAACGATTATTTGGCGTATTTTGTGAAAACGCGAAGACTGAGCTATAGAACACCCTTATTCCATTGGATATGTATTTAAAAGGTACATTTTCTAGTAAGTTAAAAAGTATACCGTTCTATTTAAATTAATCAAGTTATTGCCACTTAAAGTTCTTATTTGATTAGTTTTAATTTTTGAACACCCTGTATAATATAGCAAGTTTATTATAAATGGGATATAAAATATGATTTATTGTTACACTTTACTGTAAATTTGGAGTACATAACTGAAATACTTCTTAAGTGTTTGAAACATGAAAATTATTTACAAACCTTTAAGGTTTAGGTACTGTGAACCTTATTAAAATAGGCAGTTGTTTTGATCGGAGAATCCAAAAATACAGTAATATACAGGGAGTTCCATTTAAAAAAAAAAAAAACTTTGATACTTTCAGAGTTTTTGGGACACCCTGTATAATATGAAAATAATTTTAAAAAATAACTATGTTAGGCCCCATATATCTCAAAAATCAAACTTTTTGAAAGTCACGTATTTTGGCCGCCATATTCCGTGCCGTATAGGATGAATAACCCTGTATAAATTTCGCTCAGCTAAGTTTTATTTTCTTTTTAGAGAATTGTATTAATTCAGAAAATTTTGAATGTTGTAATATTTTTGTAATTTGGTAATACTTACCTAGTATCTATGGCCACTGACAGTTTCTTTTCTCTAAAGGTAATATGTTTAGGAACATTGATATCAATAATAAACTTTGGCAAAATGTATTCCGCAACTTCAACGGACTTACTGTATGTTTGTCCGTGAATAGTAACGGAAATATTCCAGTTTCCTAGAACTGGATTTTCACTAAGCTTCAATTCATTGGAGAATACTCCTTTGGTAGCTTCGACATTTCTCCATTCTTTAACTCTGTTTCCTTTTCCATCCTAGAATTTAACAGAAAATATATTGTATTCTGATAATTTCGTTTCTTTTAAATTTGAATGCGTTCAGTGGCATATTTGCATGAAAGCTTAGAATCCACATTTCCTTTAAATAAAAATAGAAGAAAATAATAAATAAATATTTTTATTCGTAGCCAAATAAAACAAGTAATTTATTTAACACTGGGTACTCAACACCATCTTGTGCACTGTTAAAAATA
This sequence comes from Diaprepes abbreviatus, assembly GCA_034092305.1. Classification (NCBI taxonomy): domain Eukaryota; kingdom Metazoa; phylum Arthropoda; class Insecta; order Coleoptera; family Curculionidae; genus Diaprepes; species Diaprepes abbreviatus. Next base: position 2,009,999 of record JASJET010000087.1, read on the forward strand.
ACCTTAAATTTAATGCAAATTTAATGTCCACTCTACATTAAATTTAATGATTTTGTATCTAAAATCGTGAATAATTTACATTTACTTTAAATCTAAAGCAATTCATTCAAACATTAGTTCGTTGTATATTAAATTTGATTAAATAGTATCTTAAATTTCAATAAAGTAACTGAAAAGATATTTCAACTTTCTGTACATTAAAATTAATTCACATGTACCTTAACATTAAAGGAATTTACATTAATACTCATGGTACATTGCATGAGATTCCGGGAGATGGCGTAACTTGTATTGAACATTTTTTTAGTACGATATAAGTTGCTTAAAAGACTCAACTTTCTTATGAAGAGGTGTACATGTCTGTCGGTACGGGTACTGACGGAAACCAATAAGTTCGAAACCGGTCGACAGATGATGGTACACTACCTATGGGAACAATTTCCACTTTTTCCGGGTAGCAAAATTTTTTGACCTCATGTTAATGTTGGTGCATTAAATATGTGATAACATATCCTAAATTCAATAAACACTGGCTGTATATTTAATGTAAATAGTCACATTAAAAAGTAATAATCAAAATCTTAAATTTAATGTATGATTACATTAGATTTAATGGAATAAATTAATTTAGATTAATGCAAATTATTAAATTAATACATTACATTAAACGCATGTAATAAACTTTATGAAATTTGCTTTCAGCACATTTATCTCAAATTTAATGCATTTCTTTTTTACAGTGTGCCTCCGCGAAATGTGTCGAGAAGGCCCAATAGCGCGCTAGTTGCGAGATCGGTAGGCAAGTGTTAAGGCATTCGGAAATCAAACAGCATATTGTTTTTATTTATTGAAATATTATAAACACCATTATGTGAGCGTGTTTAGTTGCATAAATATTATTATTATTATTATTTCTTTACATTTGCCTAAAATTTATGGGCATTTTTTGATTTTATCGATTAGGTTTGTCATGTGATTTAATATTATTGAATTGGTGAAAATCGAGTGCAGTGTTAGACGAGGTAAGCTGTGCTTTCGACGGAACGGCAGTGAAAATAAACAAAGAATTAGCCATTGCCGGTACAAGTGCTGACTGCAAATTTATCTTGCGTAAGGTGGTGGCAAGTGGAATTGGATTTTGAGTTTTGAAGAGAAAAAAAAATTATTTTAAAAAGTAGGCCAACTTCAACATTAATAATCCAATCTTATGGACAATGGCCCCCAATGAAATTGGCTGGAAATATATTATGATGTAGTTCTTGATTTTCTGATCAAAAATTCTCATGGACCTGAAGCCAGCCTATGACTAGTTTTTGAGAAACAGACCCAAGAAGTTAAATAACTTGAAAAGTAAGCATCTTGGACAAAAAGTTTTAATGCCAAAAGTACAAAAATTATGCAGTGCATATCATGGTGATTTTGGCTTTGACCTTTAGAATGATTTGTGGCAGTTTGAAGGTCATGTCATTGTTAAGCATTTTGAACTGAAAACTATCAAAAATGTGATTGGTTGACTAGCTGTGAAAACAAATGCCTCTATTTTGTTGGTCATGCCTTTTATTTTATTGTGTCATATCTCTTTACCCTACAGCAGCCCCTTTTGCAAAGGTTTAGAAATGCCACTGGTTTAAATAAAATAATCAACAAAAATATTACTAGAAGTTAGTCACTGTACCTTTTGTCAGTATCTTTCAACATACATGAAAATATGCTCAGGAACAGAGAAACCCTTGATAAAGTTATATAATGACTGAAAGAAGAGAGAAATGGCCTGTGTGTCAAAAAGGTGTTCATTGATAATATATTGAAGAATTTCAGGTTAGGACCCCCACTCACACATCATAGGGAAACGGTTTCAGGGAAATTGATCATTTTTTTTGTGTTGTAGATGTACTCTTCCTAAGCAAAAGTTCACATAAAACAATAAAATAATTTTTAGGATAAAATAATGATGTTTTTACAAAAATATTTGTCACATTTCACATATTTGATAAGGAGAGATTCAGAAATTGTATATATATATATATATATATATATATATATATATATATATATATCTGTATTTTTATACATTTTCTTGATACATAAACTATTTCGATTTTGAATTTTGATAGAATATAATTTAGCATTTTAACTTACCTCAATATGAATAAGCAGCGGCTCATTCCTTACTTCAGCTGCAGGTTTTAGTGCTGGATTTAGAACTATTGCTCTAAACATTATGGTTGAACCAGGTTGGTATACTGCTCTATCAGTTTGAATAAAAACGGAATAACTTTTCTGCACATATTCTAGAGGAAAATCTGCTATAAACTCCAAACCTTTAGTACCAGTAACGTGAAGTTTATAGACACCATCTTGGATATCCCCAACCTAAAAAAAGTAAGAATAAAAAGTTAAAATTTATTGTTGAATGAGATTTTTAAACGAATTAATATCAAATACATACAAATAATTTGTTTAATAGTATATGTAGATGTGTCACACTGGAAAATTTAGATATGACAGCATTGTACGATGCAGGCTCGCATCGTTGATCATATGTAACAGTGAACAGTCTATAATGTACATTGATATATTACATGTGCTTGCATGCTTATTCACTGTGAAGCAACCTTTTGTTTGTTGGTCTCATAATAGGAAGGTACAACCGGACTAGAACATTCCCGAAATAATTATTCATGTTCCGGCTAGATAAAATTAGTTTAATTATGACCTTTTAAATAAAATAACCTGTAATAAAATAATTCCTTTTTAGACTTAATTACTTTAGTTAATATGTAGTACAAAGATTCTTTTTTGTTGGGTATCCTTTGTTCTGAATAAGAGCCCTGCATCTTGTACTCACTGACTCAACTAAATGTTGATATCACTCTAAGGGTATAGAATTCGTCAGGCTACTTAAATAGTTTTTTTTCTACCTTTTGAGGTCAACTCAAAGGTGTTCGATGAGGTTTAGGTCAGGGCTACGTGATGGCCGATATATAAATGTCACTAAACTTTCTTGAAACCATATTTTTACTAAACGAGCTGTATACTTCCAGGCATTATCTTCTTGATATATCCAAGTAATTCACATATTTTCTTTGGTCCAAGGAATCACATAGTTTTGCATGATATTTTTATATTCTTCTTGATCCAAAATTCCCTCAGCTTTCGTTAAAGGATCTACTCCACACCAAGGAAAACAACTTCTTAGTTTAATCTTTCCCATTGGTATTTTAAGGTAGTAATTGGGTATTTGGCGTTATTTTATTTATCTTTTGGGCGTCTCAAGAATTATCTGCTGCCATTTTACTTTAGTTTTGCTTTTATAGTCCAACCGATATAGTCAATAGTGAACTTCCTTCCAGCCTGGCGATTTGTTTTTGTCAAAGTAACTTTTTCTGCAGTAATTTCTTTTTTACTTATTCCGATGGCCAGATTTTTAGCTACTCTTTTGCTAGTTTTCCGAAGTCTTTTCTTTCGCGGGATGGATGCCATGCGTTTGTTTGTGTATAAAAGCAAAATTTATGAGTTTACCATCTCGTCGTTACTTCAGTCATACTACCTCAAATTAAAAATTATCTTAGATGTAGAAGAGCTACCACTTTTTTCTATCCACTACAGAAATTCTTAAAACGAATCGATACGAAGTACTGATACCTACTAATGGTATTAAAATTTCACGTTATTACCAGCAGAACGTTTGCAAGGTACTGAGCCTTCTCGATTACCTGTGCGGGGAATAATTATCTCCTCAATCTCTGCAGTTAGCTAATAACTTAAACATATATCTACAAATAAGCAAAGAAAAGTATCACTTACTGTCTGTTAGTTCTTATTTTGTTTAATGTAGGGTATACAACATAATCGAAATAAGTTTCACTATCTCTCTCAAAAAGTAGAAAAGCTAGAGGAACGGTTTTTTTTTGCTGGACAGCATAAAAGATTTTTAAATTGAATATAGTAAACTGTATACAGTGGCGAATCCAGCCTGCCTCTTTGGGGGGGGGGGTCATATCACAAAAGTACAGTATGGCAAATGAAAGCAACTTGTCGACGAGGGGGGAGACACCAACAACATTCCCATTTCTAGTGTAAAAGACAGGGTCGGGTTTATTTTTCTGAATTTGAAGCTCTTAGGGGGGGGGGGGCAATCGCAAGAAAAAACAAGTTGTTGACGGGGGGGAGGTGCCAGCAGCATACATATTCCTAGTATAAAAGGCAGAATTGGGTCTATTTTCCTGAACTCAAAGCTCTTGGGGGTGGCGATTGCCCCCTCCCCCTTGAATCCGCGCCTGCCAGTATATAATGTAAATTTTCTATAAAATTATGTAAAAGAAATGACATTCTTATTTAAATTTAATAGTTTTTCAAGCTACTACTATCATAGTAGTTGTCGCTACTGGTTATTCATTGTTTGTAATTTTTTAAAGTCAGTGTGTTGTTCCCATACGTTTTTATGTAAAGCGACAATAACAATATAAAATTTTTCTTTAATCTGTTGGTCCTCTTACCAAAGAAATCCATAAGGTAATGTTATTTTTAAGATGTATGTAATCCTGAGAACTGTTGAAAATTTTTATAGAAACCTGTACAGAAAAAACATCTTTCAAGATGTCCAAGATTGCTAGTGGAGGAAATTTGTATGGAAGGCCTACGTTCGGTAATGGATAGAATTGGTGAGTTAAAGAAGTAGAAGGAAAATAAGAAAAAGATTAGCCATATCCCACTAATCAAGCATTACTGATCTGAAATGATTATGAAACTTACTAGAATTTAATATTTTAATTTTTTAGTCTCTCGCCCAGGGACGTTTCGGAAAGAGAGATTGCAATTCGACTGTCTCTTCCTTGAATCCGTCTACATGTAAATTACTGTTTTACATATTTCTTATCCCAATTAAAATATCTTGCCTAGTTAAAAACCTAATCCAATCAAAGATTATTCTCACAGGCATTAAAAAACTAATTTTATAAAAATAATGTGGGAACGTGACATGGCATTTAATAGGAATAATGTGAAATCTGTTCTTCAGAAAAAAAACTAAATTATTTTTCATACTACTTAATTTATTTTTTGGTTGCAAAACTATTGTGCGTACTTTCAGACTTCATTTAAGCACTTTTTAAAGTAGTTTCAATTATACTCTTATAATAGAAAATACACACATGATACGTACAGATATAGAGTAAATACTTAATGATGGGAACTACTTAATTTTAGAATGGAAAAAGTGTGCTTTCAGTTATATTCAATTACATTTAATTTATTGTTATTGAAAGTGCGTTAACTTGTGAAACACGAGATAATTACAACTTACTTTTACATTACGAAACATGCATAATAATAAATTGTATTGAGGTAATAGTAAAAAACTGTAACTAAATGAAAATGCAAAAAAGTAGAATTTTTGGTTTTTCCAACGTAATAAATTTACTATTTTTTAATTCATAAGCTTTAGGTATATTTTGGATATTATTATCTCTTTTATATAAAGGCTAGTACTCATTATAAATAGAATTTTTTTTGGCGACTTTAAATAAAAATTACTCTGGTAATTTCTCATCATCATATATCATCATTAACACGGCATACAAAATCTTATCGAATATCCTATTAAGTAGACTAACGTCTTTTGTAGAAAATTTCCTAGGGGAATACTAAGCCGGATTCAGGAAAAATAGATCGACTATAGATCAGATCTTTACTATAAGACAGCTATTTGAAAAAGGATGGGAATTCAATAGAACTATCCACAATCTTTTCATCGACTTCCGACAAGCATTCGACAGCATTAAAAGGGGTCAACTGTGGAATGCAATGGCAGAATTTAAGATTCCAAAAAAACTGATCCACCTCGCCAAAGTATGCGTAAATGGCTGTAGATCCAGGGTACGAATAGGTAACCAACTCTCAGAATTGTTTGAAATAAACAGTGGCCTAAAACAAGGAGACGCACTGTCACCCCTCCTCTTTAATATAATCGTGGAAAAGTAGTGAGAACAACACAAATTAGAACAGAACTAATAATAGTAAATGGACCAAAATTACTACTAGCATACGCGGACGACATTGATATTGTTGGAAACACCGTCACCAATGTAAAGGAAATTTTCAACAAAATAGAGATAGAGGCAAGGAAAACCGGTCTAATGGTCAATGAGGAGAAAATCAAATACATGTGCATTAACAGATAAAAGAATCGAGATAGAATAGGACAAAATGTAACAATAGACACATATAACTTTGAAATAGTGGAGCGTTTTAAATATCTCGGAGCGACAATCACCGCAGATAACGATATCACAGAGGAGATAAAAGGAAAAATTCAGGCAGCAAACAGATGTATGTTTAGTCTCAACAGCACCATCAAATCCAAGAACCTAACACGAACCTCAAAAATCAGGATATATAGAACAGTGATTAGACCAGTGCTCATGTATGGCTGTGAGTCGTGGACGCTGATAAAAGCAATGGAAATGAAACTTAAATGTTTTGAGAGGAAAATCCTTAGAAGGATTTTCGGACCATATCACGACCCCAATACTAATCAATACCGAATAAGAACAAATGCCGAGGTCAAACAGATATATAACGCTAGCGACATCGCACAAGAAATTAAATCCCAACGCCTAAGAAGGGGTTGGCCATGTCCATAGGCTCCCTAATAACCGCCTTACCAAATTAATTTGGGAGAAGGCCCCGACAGGGAAAAGACCCTTAGGACGCCCAAGAATGCGATGGAGAGATAACATATGGTCAGATTTAAGAACAATGAGGTTACCCACTGACCCAATTATGATGGATGACCGTGTGAGATGGAAGCAAATTGTGCAGTCAGCCAAGACCCACCCCGGGTTATAGGGCTACTAAAGAAGAATATATCATCATCCCCCAGGTATAGACTGGGCATAGACCTCCTCAAAACGCCTTTACAAATTCGTATCTTGAGCACTGTTTATCTAGTTACTTGCTATTCTATCCATCTAGTTGGTGGTCTACCTCTACTTCTTCTATGTTTTCCGAGTCTCCATATTATTAATCTTCTGTTCAACTGTTATCAGTCATACAAGCTCATGTGACATGCCCTCCTCCATTTGACTCGTATAATCCGTTCCATGACATCAGCTACTCTTGTTCTCTGTCTTATGTTTGTGCTCAGTATTCTGTCGCGTCTACCAACTCCCAGCGTTACCGTTTCCATTCCTTTCTGCGCCACTGGTAATTTCTTTTCTGAGCGTTTTGTTAGGTTTAACGTTTCAGCGGCATATGTGATTACTGATAGGACTTAAAGATGTTTGGCAGTTTTCTGAAATGCTGTTGATCCCAAACCTATGCGGCGATAGATTTTGCAACTTTGATTGTCCCTATCAATACTTATTTCAGGGCCTAAATACTTATATTCATGAGTTTGCTATAGTTCTTCTTCGTCGATTGTTAAGTTGATATTTAGATCGACGTTTTCCGTTGCTTTCTTTAATTTTGCTAGCATTTGTTGCGCATCACGCAAGTCCCCTGTATATACAGGGTGGTCCAAACCACCCGAACAGGCCTTACAGAGTAATAAAAAATATTTTTTTTCAAAGTCTGATGATACATTTTAGAGGTACATGAGGTATGCTCTATCGATTGGCCATAAATTTATATTTGATAAAATTCTTATAGTTTTATTTCTTACACTTTCCCATGAATCCCCAGAAATGACTTTTGCTGTATCATCTGCATAAGAAACCATCAGCCCTTCTATCTTTAAATTAAGCAAAGAAATAATATATAGAATAGAAAATGTTGGGCCCCAAAACAGTTCTCTAGGGAACCCCAATTTTAATAAATTTTTTGCCACTTAAAATATTGTTAATTTTAACCATTTGTACACGTTCTGAAAGATACTTTTCAAACATTTTATAAGTCGTTCCCCTCATGCCATAATTGTGTAAAGTTGTAAGTAGTTTATCGTGACGCATAGTATCAAACGCCTTAGCCAAATCCAAAAAAAAATGCTAAACATTTTTTTTTAGATTCAAATTATTTATGACATCCGTTATTAACGTATGCGTGGCGTCGGTAGTACTACATCCCTCGAGAAATCCGAACTGATTTTCAGACAAAATCTGAAATCGTTTGATAAAAGTCATGACTCTGTTCTTAACGCACTTTTCAAAAAGCTTTGCAAAGTTGGTAATGAGACTTATTGGGCGATAATTGCGAACAACACTCTTTAAACCGGATTCACATATGGGAGTAATTATCGATGTTTTAAACTGAGACGGCACAATTTCTTTTTCAAATATTAAATTATAAATATGTAAGACTTCAAGATATATCTTTCTTTTTGGAAAAAAAGGGTTAACTATATAAAAATACGCTAGAAAAATGGCAAACCGAAAACAGAGGTTGACGTGTTTTTGTTCTTTTCTTAGAAAATCAATGTCCTGGTTAATTTTTCGACTAAAAATTATAATATACCTAAATGAAAGTTCAGATCAATTTTGTGAATGAAAGTATAATAAGCCAAGTTGCCCATTTAAAATATTAACATTTAAATATATTTCCATAATTATCAAATATTTTTGTTTCGTCTCGTAAAAGTGCATTTAAACTGAATAAAGAAAGGTCAAATTGTTTTAAAAATTTCGCCAAGGTTATTTAATTCACTAACATTGAACGGTTTTTGGGTTAGTCATACATTTTTACCCTTGAAAGCTAAAACGCAAATTGTTTTATAGAAAATGCATATTTTTTAATAGTATGATTATTTTATAGTGAAAATAAACACACATTTAATTATGAATTTTAAATTTTTATTAAAATTCATAGCGATATTTCTGTTTAAGTTTGACCCACTTCCGGTGGTTACGTGACCCACGTCCGGTGGTTACGTGATGATTTTCGGAGGTTATTTGGAGGTCGAAAAATGCATTTTTTGGAAAAATGTTTCCTACAAAAGATGTGTATTTTGTCTTGCGGAATCCGAATCTTTTGTGAAAATATGTATGTTCCATTTAGAAAACTCAACTTTGGGTCAGTTTAGCCCACTTCCGGTACAGAACAGAAGTTGATTTTATGGCCAATCGATAGAGCGTACCTCATTAACCTATGAAATATGTCATCAGATTTTAGACAATATATATATATATATATATATATATATATATATATATATATATATATATATTCTCTTTAATCTCTAAGTCTATTTAACGTTTCGCCTGTCATGGCAGACTTTTTCAAAAACTTTTTTTTAATATTTTCTTTTAAATTAAGTATTGTTTACAAACCTACAAAATGAGACGGACTTCTGTTGAACATTATTTTAAAATATTAAAATTAATTAACATCACTAACGATAAAATACACTTTGTCTAAATAATTAAATTCACAATTTAACATCTGCTACTGCCTGGAATTTTTCTATAAAAAAAATATCTGAGAAGTCACCACAAATTACAATTTACGCGGGAAATTGAATATAATAAGGAAATTAATTTCCTCGATTTGACATTAATCAGAAATCAAATACGCCTTTTTGAAAAGCATTTTTCTATTCTTTGGTGATGGAGTTATAAATTTCTTCGTTTGCCTTTGAACAGGTGTATTCTTCTTTCTTTAATTTTTCTAGATTTTGCTCCCAGCTCCGGAGCCCCGTTTTTATATGGCTTCTTGGTAATGCAGTGAAAGGAGTTTTTACCCCCGCTTTAAAGAGGCTGTCTGGTTCCTCATTTCCTTTGATTTTCTTATGCCCTGGTATAAGTATGATTACTAAGTGGAATAATGTTGTGAAAAATTGTAAGGGTAATTATAAAAATATCAAACGTACAGTCTAATAAAATAATTCTGCTGAGATACATATAAAAATAACTTATACAGAAATACCGCTATGAATTTTAATAAAAGTTTAAAATTCATAATTAAATGTGTGTTTATTTTCACTATAAAATAATCATACTATTAAAAATATGCATTTTCTATAAAACAATTTGCGTTTTAGCTCTCAAGGGTAAAAATGTATGACTAACCCAAAAGCCGTTCAATGTTAGTGAATTAAATAACCTTGGCGAAATTTTTAAAACAATTTGACCTTTCTTTATTCAGTTTAAATGCACTTTTATGAGACGAAACAAAAAATATTTGATAATTATGTAAATATATTTAAATGTTAATATTTTAAATGGGCAACTTGGCTTATTATACTTTCATTCACAAAATTGATCTGAACTTTCATTTAGGTATATCATAATTTTTAGTCGAAAAATTAACCGGGACATTGATTTTCTGAGAAAAGAACAAAAACACGTCTACCTCTGTTTTTGGTTTGCTATTTTTCTAGAGTATTTTTATGAAATTTACCCTTTTTTCCAAAAAGAAAGGTATATCTTGAAGTCTTACATATTTATAATTTAATATTTGAGAAAGGAATTGTACCGTCTAAGTTTTAAACATCGATAATTACTCCCTAATGTGAATCCGGTTTAAAGAGTGTTGTTGGCAATTATCGCCCAATAAGTCTCATTACCAACTTTGCAAAGCTTTTTGAAAAGTGCGTTAAGAATAGAGTCATGACTTTTATCAAACGATTTCAGATTTTGGCTGAGAATCAGTTCGGATTTCTCGAACGGATGTCATAAATAATTTGAATCTAAATAAAAAATTTTTAGCATTTTTTTTTTGGATTTGGCTAAGGCGTTTGATACTTTGCCTTACGACAAACTACTTAAAATTTTACACAATTATGGCATTAGGGGAACGACTTATAAAATGTTTGAAAAGTATCTTTCAACACGTGTACAAATGGTTAAAATTAACAATATTTTAAGTGGCAAAAATTGTATTAAAATTGGGGTTCTCCAGAGAACTGTTTTGGGCCCAACATTTTTTATTCTATATATTATTCTTTGCTTAATTTAAAGACAGAAGGGCTGATGGTTTCTTATACAGATGATACAGCAAAAGTCATTTCTGGGGATTCATGGGAAAGTGTAAGAAATAAAACTATAAGAATTTTATCAAATATAAAAAACTGGTTACAAATCCAAAAATTAACATTAAACTTGGCAAAAACAACATATATAGTTTTCTCTCTGACAAAGGCAAATAGACCTTTATATAATAACATTATGATTAATACTCACGTCATTAATGAGACAACACACATCGAGTACCTGGGTATTGTAATCGATTCTTGTCTTAAATGGCAACCACACGTCGATTATGTTTCAAAAAAGATTCGTGGCTTAGTCCATAAATTTTATTTATTAAGAAACTTTCTGGACAGGAAAACTTTGATTATGCTCTATAAAACCTTGATTGAATCGATTTTAAGGTACGGTATTTTAGTGTGGAGAGGACTATACAATAATGCTTTATATAAATTAAATTTAATTCAAAAATATCTATTAAAAATTATATTTCACAAAAATAAATTATACCCCACACATTTACTCTTCGATAAAAATATACAAAATGTAAGTTCGATTTATGTTTCATCTATCTGTGTTTATATATATATATATATATATATATATATATATATATATATATATATATATATATATTGACATCCAAACTTACAAACTTTTATTGATCACGATTATAACCCAAGAATAAAAACCAACAAGCATATACAGATCCCCATTAGTATTAACAATCTTAACCTAAAGTACATAAATTATATTGCAGATATACAACTTACTGCCCAGTGAGATTAGAAATTTGCAAAGTGTGAAACAGTTTAAAGCACATAGTAAGGAGTTGGTTTTTCTGAGGTGGAATCAATTTGAAAATATATTTCTGTAAGATAATGTAGTTTAGATTTTTAGGAATTTTTACTTTTTGTTTTGTATATGAAACCAGACTTTGTTTATATTCATTATAATGTCGCGTTGTAGTTTTTCAATGTGCGACTAGTCGTATTCTAGTTTTCAGATTGCGACTCATCGGGATCTTATTGGTAAGGGGAGTAAAAATAATAAAAAACTTAATTGAATTTTGTAACAAATTGGGGTGTATTCAAAAGAAAACAAGAATAAATTTAATTACAGAATAAAGACATTAGCCGAAACATTAGAACAGTTTACATTACATTAAATTTAAGAATTGAAGATCATTACGTACATAATTATTAGGAACAGCCTCTTGATTTGGGAGAAACTCTTTAAGCTCAGGATGTCATTGTTAGGAGCGACTCAACTAGACTGATCTTTGATTATTTTCGAATCAATTACCATGTATAATAGTGTATAGTCAGCAAAAACAAACCATACGGTTAACTATTATACAGGGTGTTGGACAATTAAAGTTTTGTCAATCCTTGCTCGTGACAATAATATAGAATCACATTTTAGCACATACAGATGTTTAATCATCTAGGTGCTATGATTCTGTCCTTGTAAATATGTTATAAGCTATGTTATAGGAAAATCTGTAGAGTTTGTGAATAAATAAATAAATAAATAAATATCATTAAAAAGGCCGTAAAAAAATTTAATGCACTCTCTTTTTGCGATTGCGAATGTAAATAAAGTTGAAAGTAGATTATAAAAAAACGAAACTGAAAAACAACTTTTACTACACGTGATTTCTTCCGTTCTGTTGTTAAATATATAGATAATATTATTTTCCTATAGCCCATTTTCTTCCGAGCGCAGAACGTCATTATACATTTCAAAATGATTTAAATATATAGTGAGCCTCTTATTTTATTTATAAGTAGAACAAATATAAACCAGGCATTTTCAAATGTTAGGTTGACACGCCCGTACCTGAAGAATACAAGGAGGTTATGAAATTCCGAACAATGGCTATTCTGAATAATCGTTAATATTTTATAACCAATTCTCAGAGGGTAGGAGGGCTTGGTAAATTTTACAAATATAACTTTTACACAGAAGGAAATAAATATATAACAATACAGAATAGAAATATAGACTTTTTACAATAAAAAAAAATACAAAGCACTTTTTTATAATAAATGCTCTCACTTTCATCTGAATCCAACATTGTCACAGTTATAACTAGTGATTCTACGGTTTCTTCACCAAGATTCTCGGGTCCCCCTTTTCGTTTTTTTTTATTGCGCGTTGTACAGCATTGCTCCAATTTTTTACAGTTACGTTATCCAAAGCTATTTTTAAAAGTTCTCGCATATATTTTAATTAAAAGCTAGTATTATAACTTGCAATAAATCTTTCCACATGAACCCATATTACCTCTATTCGATTTAATTCGCAATAATAAAGTTGCAACCGAAGTACAATTACATCCCTTTCCACAGCCATATCACCGATAACAAATGATTTATCTGGATATTTCAAAAGCTTCGCTATTAAGGCATCATTTTCACTAAGTAACCTTTTTTCATTCAGCGAATTTATAATATCTCCTCTTTATCAGCAGGATGAGGGCATTCGCTTTTCTAGTCTAAAATGATAGCTGGCGTAGGCCAACAATGATGGAATTATCGGGAATTAACCGACACTTCAGAAAAGTAATCTTCAAAAACATCTACACTCATTTGGTTGATTTTAATTGGAATTCAAGGAAACTTTCATTTAAAAATCCTTCGTCGCTTCCAATATAAGTTAGTATTAATGTGTGGCCCTTACTGGAAGGTTTTTTAAGCCCGGGTGCAAACCTTCTAGAATGACCTGGCGAGAACTTTGAATATTTTTATCCAGCCAACATTTCCTCACAGAATGTCCTTCTTTAACCCACCTTTCCTCCAAGTAATAAATGTTTCTTTTTCCTTCCCGTCCTTTCTGACATCTCTTTGATATTTTCTTCTCCAACATATTATTTCTTCTCTATCTATTAAAACTAATTTTCGGTTCTGCTTCTGACAAGAAAAATTCAATTCGTGGAGTATTTTTAACAATTTCTTTACATTTCTAGTACAATTTTGTCTTCTTTTATAGCTGCTCAAATTTGATCTATTGTTCTTCTTCAAGTGCCTTCTCCATTGCGGAGGTTGGCAATCATAATAGCTATTTTAATTTTTTAGGCAGTTGATCTAAATAGTTGTTTTGAACTGCATCCAAACCATTCTCTTAGGTTTTTTAGCCATGAAATTCGTCATCGTCCCACGCCTCTTCTGCCACTTATTTTGCCCTGGATTATGAGCCGTAAGATGCTGTACTTTTCTCCCCGCATAATGTGTCCGAAATATTGCAGTTTTCTCTGTTTTACTGTTATCTCGACTTCCTTTTCTTTCCCCGTTCTTCTCAACACTTCGGCGTTCGTAACTCGATCCACCCACGAAATCCTCTGAATTCTTCTATAGGTCCACATTTGAAAAGAGTTAAGTCTTCTCATTGCCTCTCGATTTAGTGTCCATGCTTCCATTCCATAATAAAGAACACTATATACGTAACATTTAGTCAGTCCTATTTTCAGGGCTAACGTTAGATCTTTGCTCAGATAACCTTTTTCATTCTAATAAAGTTGGCACGTGCTTTCTCGATTCTGGTTTTTATTTCGACGGTATAGTCATTATTTTCTGTTATTAGGGTTCCCAAGTAAGTGTACTTCTTAACTCTTTCTATGTGCTGGCCTCCTACTATTAGGGTTTCATTATTATTGGTGTTGTTTTTACTAATTATCATGAACTTGGTCTTTTTTGTGTTAAGAGAGAGTCCATATTCTCCACTAACTTTTAATATTCTATTCATTATCTTTTCCAGGTCTTTCAAACCATCAGCTATTATTACGGTGTCATCTGCATACCTAATATTGTTAATTAAAACTCCGTTTACTTTTATCCCTGCTGTTTCAGATTCAAGACTTTCCAATATGACCTCTTCAGAATAAGCGTTAAATAGTAAAGGTGACAATATACACCCTTGTCTGACTCCCCTTGGTATTTACACATCTCCGGATATTTCCTGTCCAAATCTTACTGCCGCTCGCTGACTGTAATACAGATTTGATATCAACCTTAAATCCCTTTCATCCAAATTTTTGCTTCTGAGAATCTCTATTAGTTTGTCATGCTTGACCCTATCAAAAGCTTTGTTGTAATCTATGAAGCAGACATAGAGGTCCTGATTGATATCTAAGCATCTTTGAGTAAGCACATTAAAAGCAAATAATACTTCTCTTGTACCCACCCCGTTCCGGAAGCCAAACTGTGTGTCACTATTATCCAGCTCCAATTTGGAATGTATTCTAGCGTGTACAATTTTTAAAAGGGCTTTCAAAGTATGTGACATGAGACTGATTGTTCGATAGTCTTTGCATTCTTTTGAATTTGCTTTCTTTGGTAAACATATGAATGTTGATGTTAACATTTCTCGGGGGATAGTTCCTGTCATGTAAATTGTATTAAATAATCTCACCAATAAATCTAAATTTTTGTCATTGATCAGCTTCAACAACTCAACAGATCTATTGTTGGAATCTCATTATTAAAATAAAAGAAATGTACTTTTCTTCAAATTATACGTATGGCTAGTTCATCAACTTCTAACCTCTTTCTACCAGGACTTATCTTAGGCATTTCCATTTTTTTTCATTTACTAAGAAGTCTGTAGATTTTTGATTGACTGATTCCTATCATATTGGCACATGATAGGACTATATTACGAACAGTACCTACAGACATCTAATGCACAAGCACATTCAGTAGTATAGTACTTGCTTTGGAATTAAGAACACCCTCGTAATGTACGGGAGCAATTTGATGACATATTCACAATTTAGAATAAAACAGTCACGATACCCGAAGAGCAAGAATAATATTGAAAAAAAAATTAAATGAACTACTATTTACCCACGATACGCCCACAGACAGCATGTCATTGCGCACATTATGACGTCACGCCAATAGTTTATTGTCTCTTTATGATTTCGACCCTTACTTGTGCTACTACGTGAAAGGAAATAGAATTTAGTGTATATAAAAAAACTGCCTAAAAAATTGTTTATCAAGTATCGAAAGGTTTAGTTAATTTTTGTGGTATCGCTTTAAATAATTTGTTAGTATTATCATACGAAATCTCCATAATAAATATTTGTTTAATAATGTGCTATTTAATGGAATATCACAGATTTCAAATTTTTATTATGATTGGTTATGGTCATCGATTGTCAACTCAATCGGAAATATCTTGTTTGTTTCAAGAAAACATCTAGATATACCACAAATTTTATACGTTAGTATTAGTAAAATCGAAATATGTAGAATACCCATATAAATGCACCATCTTCTAAAGCTTACGAAAGATGATCCAGACCGCTGGCTTGAATTTGATTAAATTGATGATGAATTCGCATGTTTAATATCGGATTTATTTGGAATTGATACTTTTTCAGATTAATGTAGTTTTATCTAATTGATCATGTTAATCGAAAATCTGTCAGTACGAGACTTGTACCCATTTGAAGTTAAATTTTGTACAGGAAGATTTTATCCCGACTTTGATTTCCTTATTTTGAAACAACATGGAACCAGATTTCAATAAGATGGTGTTTTAGCTAATTATGCTCAAGATATGGCTAGCAAAATCAACAGATTTGAATTCCTTCGCATTTTTTTATGGGGCCACCTTAAAATAAGAGTTTTTATAGAGAAACCCGAAAATATCGAGGATATCCGGCAAAGAATAACAACAAATTACTTCGAAAATTTTGAACACACACACAACATTTTTGTAATAAAATAATTTAAGTTCGAATTTTTTTTCATATATATTAGCTTACCAACATACAAAACATACCTTTCCATTTGAAAAAAAAACATTGGTGGCTGTTTTAACCCCTAAAATTCATAAAAACTCTAGAAATGTCACAAAAACCAAAATAAGGTTGATATGTTTTTTGGATTTACCATTTGAAAAAAAAAACATTGGTGGCTGTTTTAACCCCTAAAATTCATAAAAACTCTAGAAATGTCACAAAAACCAAAATAAGGTTGATATGTTTTTTGGATTTACCTTTTAAAAAAAAACATTGGTGG
Organism: Diaprepes abbreviatus; assembly: GCA_034092305.1. Classification (NCBI taxonomy): domain Eukaryota; kingdom Metazoa; phylum Arthropoda; class Insecta; order Coleoptera; family Curculionidae; genus Diaprepes; species Diaprepes abbreviatus. Next base: position 2,026,932 of record JASJET010000087.1, read on the forward strand.
CTGTTTTAACCCCTAAAATTCATAAAATACTCCAGAAATGTAACAAAAACCAAAATAAGGTTGATATGTTTTTTGGATTTTTCAGGTTAGTTATATATATATATATATATATATATATATATATATATATATATATATATATATATATATATATCCGGATATCCTCACCGGTGTGATGTGTAATCAAAGGTTCTCTCGTAGACGCCGCACAGTGAGTTTTGAAAATGGTGAATGAGATTTCATCGAAACGTCAGCTGAGAGGGACTCAGCACATTCACGGGATGCCCGAAAACATTCGATTATATATATATATATATATATATATATATATATATATAGACTTTTAGACTTTTACCTCGAATCTACATATTATGCTTGAATAAGGTTGCACAATGTCTTTATACTGCATCAGAAATGGAGTCTCTGTAGAAGAGGACTGTCCCTGAAGTGTGGCCGTGATCGAGGTTGGTCCCGAGGTTGCATGCACGCTGATCGCCGCGTGGTACTCGCTGTTGGGACGAATAATCCGGGGGCCGATGACATTGTAGTATCTGAAAAAAATTAAATGAATACAGTTAATTAAAAACAACTATTTTTAGGCCCACTCTTATAAAAAGTGACCGGTCTAAAAGAGTCATCAATTCTGAAGTTTAATAATGTTTGGACCGGTTACTAGGTTTTGTTTAAATCTACATCTTGTTTCCCACATTAATTTTCATAATACAAATAAGAACTAACTACACGGAAAAGTTAGAAGAGTTTTTTATTACAAGCTTATTTTTTTAGTCAATTCAACAATTATTCAGGGCTATAAATATTTGAAAAATGATAATTTTCATACTTTAGTTTGCAACTTGAAGTTTTTCAGTCTCTCTCCAAAATTTTCTGCAGAGGGAAAATGCTTGCACTATATTACAGCATTGATCATAGATATAACTGATGTCTTTTTTTTGTTAACAAATAATTAAAATAGATTTTTTAAATTTTAGAATTATGCACTATATATTGTTTCCTTATTTAGTTTTAGTTTTAATTATTGTGACAACTTCTATACGTGTAATTTCAAGTCTGATGAAAATTACGATTCTTATTTTTATCTAGACAAAAGATTAAACATTAACAGTCAGATTCACTTAAAAGGTCTAACTTTAATATATTAACTTTTTTAATTAGACAGTTTTATTTCTTATATTAATGAATAATCTACGGAACTCGTACATTAATAAGAACCAATTTTATTTATAATTAGAAATACAATGAATTACTCTCACTGTAAATCAAACAATACCTACAATAAGGATAAATATGAATAAAGTCGTTATTAATATAAATAGCACTATTTCTCAAGTCATTAACAAAATGCGAATTATAAAGACAAAAATTACATTTAGATTGAAATAATAAAAAAATACATGATTTAGATACGTGATGAATGTATTGAAATTGCTTTTTTTTCATTATTTAAAAGAAAAATTAACTGGATCAAGCAATTAACAAAATGCAGATTGAAAAAACAAAAATTGCATTTAAATTGAAATAATGAAAAATATGATTTAGATATGCGATGAATGTTCTAAAAATCGTTTTTTTCATTATTTAAAAAAAAAGAAATCGGAACAAAAATGATTTTAAATAAATAGCTTTGTTCGCGGGCCACTTTCCGAACCGATTCATAACTAGTACGGAATTAGTTCAGGATTGCCGTACAGCGCATGCTCAGTTATTAACCGGTTCAGGATTTGTTTTTACTGCGAACGATTTTGGAACTTTGAATCGTCTACTCTGGTATGCATACGGTGTTAAATGCTGATTAAACTAGTTTTTTTTGTTTTAAATAACTTAAAACTGTCTTTTATTGGGTTTTATTATTTTAAAGAAATATTGAATTATAATTGTTATTCTTATATAATATAAAGTCTAACTGTCAGTTCCTTTTGGAATAAAACGTCTTGTTTTTTGCTGAATAGAATTTTTGATAAACAAATATATATTTTAACAGGTATCTATTGTTTACTCTTTATTTTGTGTTAAGTTCATATTTCGGGAGCCTCAAAGTAAATCTAATTCTAAACATACGCCTAATAAAAAAATGGGGGTTTTTCTAAACAAAAAATAAAACGCAATAGTTTTAGGTCCATTTCTTTTTGAATCAAAAAACATTTTTAATAAAACTAAAAACCGGTCTGATACGTTCCTATAAGATGCAACTTCGTTTATCGCAAACCATAATACACGCCAGTTCTTGTCCATTTCTCAGCTTAACTGAAAATGGGGGGCAAAATTTCCTCAAAATAATTAGCACTTTTAGGAATTTTGAGTAACACTAAAATTTCTTTTAAGTCCTCATCGCTGTATGATAAATGATTTGACATAATGGGAGCATTCACTAAAAATATATTTTTTTTAGGTTCAAACTAACACTTTTTTAACTTATTTAAGATTCTAGGTCAATTAACACTAATTAAAGTAAAACCAATATAATATAATAAAATATATTCTGGAACATCAAATGCAACGAATGACATAAACAAGAGAAAAACCTAAAATAAATTAAAAACAATTGTCAAATAGTTGCACATTGCGGCCGCAGCATGAAAGCTGGCGCTGCATAAAATTCCGAACTTACAGTTCTTCTTCAATCCTTAGAACCGGTAGGACTGGTTCAGAATCGATTTTGAACCGAATTATTTTCTCCGCGAACATGGGACTGTAACTAAAAATTCTGAACTTTGTTATCCGCGAACGTTGTGATTTCAACTGCGCATGCGTGTTAGTTCAGAATCGGTTCTAAATCCTTACCGCGAACAAAGCTAATATAATGAATTAACATTAATTCTGGCGGTTACGGACAGTTCGAAACATATACCGCGAGACTGTTTATTTGAAAAGTATAGTATGTTAAATTATTATTAGGAACTTACTTACTTACGTACAACGAGAAAAGAATTATCATTCTTGCGACTAAACTAACGATATCAACATAGTATAATAAAGAAATTAATTATAACTCCTGCTTGTCTAGAAAGCTTAGATTTACAAATAAGGATAAATTCCCACGCATTATGTAAACCATATAACCCCAATTTTATATTAAATTTTAAGTTGTAAGTTATAAAACATATCAAGCGAACGCTTGAAGGTAACATACAGCATGAGGTTTAAATGAAATATTTATTATTGATGAAAAAAGTTCCCACGTTCAAAAGTTGCTCAAAATTTTTTCTCAAACACAGATCAACTCTAAGATTAAAAGATCTTTTAACTTCCTGAAACATAGCAGGGGTAATAGGTCTCAATAGCGGTTGTATTCGCTTCACCATGTCTTCTATAGTTGTAACTGAAGAAACCATGCAATGGGACAATAGCCTATTTACTATTACAAACTTTAGCTACCAATCCCCTTATGATGAGAAAATTAGTTTATAATATTTTTCCTGACATTTGCACTGAATTGAGTTGGTGCACTATCTATGTATATGTAGCCGCAACTGATACAAAGTTAAAATTTTTAAGCAAAGAAATCTAGAAAAAAATAATGCTTGCTGTTTAAATAGGGATTTTCAGCTTTAACAGTAAAAAGTGCTGCAAATTTTTTTTATTCCATATGATTATATTCTTAATAATAAAGCCATGTCTCACTCGTATACATTTTGCTACCTAAAACTTTCTTTTAGACCTCATATCAATGAAATTATAGCAGCTTCATCAAAGGGTTTTGGTTTGTTGTTTGCGTTATTACACTGTTAAAAATAATCTTAAATTTAAAGCAAATTAAATATACATTCTACATTAAATTTAATGATTTTGTACTTTAAATCGTGAATAATTTACTTTTACTTTGAATTTAAAGCAAATTCATTGAAATATCAGTTCGTTGTACATTACATTTACTTAAATGGTATCTTAAATTTCCATAAAGTAACTGAAAAGATATTTCAACTTTCTGTACATTAAAATGAATTTACATGTACTTTAACATTAAAGGAATTTATATTAATATTTATGGTATATTGCATGAGATTCCGGAAGATGTCGCAACTTTACTATGATATAAGTTGCTTGAAGGACTCAATTTTCTTATGATGAGGTGTACATATCTGCCGATACTGACGGAAACCAATGAGTTCGAAACCGGTGTACAGATGACGGTACACTACCTATGGGAATTTTGTAACCTCGTATCAGCGTTGCCAACCTTTTGATTTATGAATACTGTACAGAGCTCATATCAATTACCATCCATTACCGTAACAACATTGTAATTGATTCAATTTAAAAAAATAGATAGAAAATTTACTTTGTTTATCGGACTTGGTATTTTAAGCGGGCGATTTTCTGTCCTTGCATCTTTCTTTTAAATCCATCACTCGAAATTTGACATTAGGTTTTCTTTTATATCTAAAAATTTTAAAATAATTTTTACGTAGAACAGTACCGTAATAATCATATTATTTAAAGATCGAAAAAAAAAATTCAGCCAGATTCACTAAGAAGGTTCAAGACTTAGACCCGACCTAGTTGCCATGGAAGTTAGATCTTCTAGTCGGTCAGTTTATTTTTGCTTGTGATATCAACAAATAAACGCGTTGACAAGAATATTAAAGAAGTATTGGTGAGAGGAATACCTGTCTTCAGAAAATAAATACAATGTTCTATTTTTACCCATTTAGTAATAAAGGAAAATCATTTTTTAACCTTGCATATTTAAGGTTCTAAACTTGCTTGACTTGTCGTTGCACTTGTCAATTCAAATCCTCTACTGTCAACTTCCACCGCTTTTAAAGTTAGACCATTTAAGTGAATAAGGTGGATCAACTTTAATAAAAAAAATATTTTTTAATGTGAGGATAGATGGCATCACTTATTACAAAAAGAATTAAATCAAACACTTTTTTAAAAATATCCTAATAAAAGAAAATTGATCAAATATATCGATTTGCTTTCAGAAGCTTCTTTATTAATGAAACTTTCAAATTGGTGAAATTACCATACTCTCACGGTTAGGTAATGGGTTTGGTTCGTATACCGTACAATGACTGAAATTGCCGTACATGTACGGTAATTACCGCACGGTTGGCAACGCTGCCTTATATTAATGTTGGTGCATTAAATATGTGATAACATATCTTAAATTTAATGAACACTGGCTGTATATTTAATGTACATAGCTACCTTAAAAAGTAATTATTAAACTTTAAATTTAATGTGCATTAAATTTAATGGAAAACATTAATTTAGATTAATGTATAAATTATTAAATTTCATACGTTACATTAATTGAATTTAAGAAACGGTTTAGGAAATTTGCTTCCAGCACATTTACCCTAAATTTAATGCATTTACTTTTAACAGTGTAGGCATTTTGATAATACAGAGAACATTATATAACTCTTATTTAAGATAAACATTGGCATAGAAAATAAACAAATAAATGAATAAATAAGTGGTAGCGCTAATGTATCTACTGGTATATACTAGTATATAGAATTCAAGAAAACATTTTAAAATTTTAAAATATTTAAAGTCATTTTAAATTTATTTAATGATTTATTTTAGATTTATTCTCACGCTTATTAGGATACTTAAAAATTGCGCTATAGTAGACCAGGATAAACCCAAAAATATGGTCTGCTACAGGATAAATTAATTTTAAGTTTGGTTTTACAAATGTAAAGCAGAAATCATAAGAAGATCCGACTTTAACTCACTTTTTCAAAAGAACCTTGAGCGATTTTTAATACGTAGGAATATTCGAGTAGCTTAGAAGTGTGGGAATTGAAATATTTTTAAATATAAGCAATAATTATGCAAGAATTTTACAATATCATGATCGCAAAAATATATTCTGAAAATTGAAAGTCTATTTTCTAATAAAAATTATAAGCAAACAATTTAAAAAGGGTGTAGGCTGAAACCAAGTATACCTGTTTGATAATTTCCTCATCTTAATTTCTTTTCTCGAAAAAATGTGTTGATGGGTGTGTATTACGTAACTAGTAAAAAGTAAGGCGTTGCTTTAGTTTCACAAGTAAATATTTTACCTTGTCTAGGACCGAATAAAATACAATCTATAGAGGAATACGGAAAATCTAATTTGACAATAAAAAAAGATTATATGTGAATAAGAGTACAATAACTAAATCTTGAACCAAAATTATGAAAAAAGCATTTGTATTAAATAAAATGTTCATACCAATACAATCATGAAATTATTTTATATTCCCGAAGCAAACAAATTGGGAAAAACGAAAGTGCATTATTTAATAAAAATTATAATAATCAGATACTTAACGTAACGAGTGGGCTGTACTAATTATATAGGCCTTATAACTGGTTATATGCATCAGCATAAAGATTACCAGTTTAATTGTACGAGAAATATTAAGTAATTCACAAACAGATGGTGAACAGTAATTTAAATGTTTTCCGTAAAAAAAACAGAAAAGGATATTTCAGTTAAAACTTCTGTTAAATTAATGGTAATAACTTAATTAAATTCAAACAAGGAAATCATATAAATATATATATATATATATATATATATATATATATATATATATATATATATATATTAGTTATTCCGAGCATTTTTCCATTTTCCTATTTTAGTGACTTGGAGTTTTGTGATTATATATATATATATATATATATATATATATATATATATATATATATATATATATATATATATATAAATAATCACAAAACTCCAAGTCACTAAAATAGCCATGGAAAAATGCATGCTAGGAATAACTAAAATGGATCCTAAAAGAATAGATTGGATACGACAGAAAATCCCAATAAGTGATGTAATCCAAAGTCAATGGATAAAATTTCTAAAATGGCAATGGGCAGGACAATTATGTGATATTCCAGAAACGCAAAGAGACCAAAGAGACGCTCGATTCTCATGGGATTATGACATCAGAAAACTGACAGGAACAACTTGGTCCCAGACAGCTAAAGACAGAAAACATGCACACTCCGAATAAATTACTTTATCAAATAGAAGAAAGAACTATAGGAAAATTGAATAAGGGAGGATGAAGCGTAATTGTTGGAAACGGTAGACGAAGCTGAGGATGATTATATATATATATATATATATATATATATATATATATATATATATATATATATATATATATATATATATATATATATATATATGTATGTACTGGTGCTTTTCCGGTTTTTAATCCGTTCGTCAATAGAAATATCTTCACGACGTTTCGCCAACATCTCAGCTGGCATTTTCAAGTGATGCTTCCTCTACGGCTGCTTGGCCTAGTATTCTAAATAATAAAATTTGTCATACAATTCAACTTACATCGATGGCTTCTCAAAATAAACAGGCCCTTAAAAATGCCAGTTTCTTTTTGACATGTTTTGGTCTTGAAAGCCGCCCTAAAAGAACTTTTAGACGAAGTTGATAAAGATTTGATAAGAAGTTGATTCGGAGTGAAGTCTGAGACTCTTGTTTTTTCGCATTCTCCACGGCTTTAGGCAGCCGCGATTTTTTAAATACAGGTTCGTCTCTTTCTTCTTTTATATATATATATATATATATATATATATATATATATATATATATATATATATATATATATATATACCGGGTGTCAACGAATCTATTAGACAAGTCATAATTTTTAGAGTATTATGTGTATCAAAATGAGAATTGGTAGAGGTAAATGGTATGTGAAGGGGAGAGTTTTCGCATATTTTCCACTTTCCGGCCACTTCCGGTTTCACCGGAAATGGCCCCGGTTTTGAATTTTTAAATGGAACACCCTATATATTTTAACATTTTTGGATTTCTGAGACAATTCTAGATCAGAATGTGACATTTTAAAAACTTTTTACTTCTACTTCATTTTTTTAAAGCCACTTTCAAAATTGCATCTAGGTGGCCATGATCGGACGCAAACTACTCTAAGGGCCTTAGGTGATGTCAAAAAAATACAATCGCAAAGTTTAAGTTACTAGTATGAAAGACAGGAATAAGACAAGTTGACAAAATTACGTTTTCATTTCTAACTATTAATTTTCAAATGGCGACCCCTTTTTGACAACTACTTTTCGAAAAAAGCATTCTTTGACGAATCTAACGGTACTAATTTATTTGCAATTGGATTAGACATAAGAACAGAAATTAAATATTATTAAGCAAAATACTGGATCATTTATTTACTTATGACAAGTGCGCCATGGACAGCCATGATGCATAATAATTTGCAACTGTTTTTATCAAGTCTTCTTTGGAAAACAAAGCACTCACTTAAGTAGATAATGACAGTGACATACACTCTAAGAACGTAACGACGTAAAAGTTTCTTAATTTTCGTTAAGTTTAGTTTAAATTTTCGTTAAAATAATGTACACTCAAAGGGAAAAAGTGGATATGTTATTAATATTTGGAGAGTGTCATAGAAATTCAAGGAATGCTGCCGAGTTGTATGCTCATAGATATCCGAATCGGCAACATCCAGCCCATCAGTATTTTCCGTATGTCGAGACTTGTTTTAGGCAAATAGGAAATCAAGAGGCGGAACAGAGGTTTATCATAAATGAAGAGACTGAGATTAACGTACTTGCTATGGTTGAGGTTGATAAAACAGTTTCGTTAAGAAAAATTAGTCAAGAACTGCAGATAAGTTATGAATCAGCAAGAAAAATACTGAAAAAGCTTAGATATCGAGCATTTAAATATCAGTTACATCAACATTTGTATACTGAGGATGGCGATAGACGGGTAGTGTTTTGTGATTGGCTGCTTCAAAATCATAGAGTTAACCCAAATTTTATCGATTTTATTCTATTTTCCGACGAATCCCGATTTACAAATAATGGTATGTTCAATAAGCAAAATACTCGGTACTCGGCCCAACAAAATCAACATGAAATGAGAGAGGGCAATTTTCAAGAAAGATTTGGCGTCAATGTCTGGGCTGGTATCGTTGGAAACAGAATAATTGGGCCAATATTGTTTCAAGGTCAGTTAACAGGGGTTAGATACTTAGGTTTCCTTCAAAATGAAATCGAAAATCATCTCAATGATATACCTTTAGCAGTTTTACTGCGAATTTACTTTCAACAAGATGGAGCACCGCCTCAGAATACTAGAGAAGTTCTAAATTATTTAATAGAGCATTTTAATAATCGAATTATTGCAACCAATGGTCCGGTACGGTGGCCAGCCCGCTCACCGGATCTCACTGTGCTCGATTTCTTTGTCTGGGGATATGTTAAAGAAAGGGTTTACTATGGAGCAGCCCCAGCTACTCTTGAAATATTAGAAGAAAGAATTTTACGGGCATTTAGAAGTATAATGCCCCAAATGCTACAAAACGTGTTGAGAGAAACAATTGAACGAGCTGAAATGTGTCGTGAAAAAGAAGGAATGCACTTTGAACATTTACTACACTAAACTTTTTAACAAATTCAGCTACTGTACTTTCAAATATTTTAAGTGCATCGTCTAAGTTATTACTTTATTTTGTTAGTTTTTTGTTAATTTTGTCAAATTTTTAATCGAATTCCTGTCTTTCATACTAGTCACTAAAACTTTGCCATTGTATTTTTTTGACATCACCTAAGGCCGTTAGATTAGTTTGCGTCCGATCATGGCCACCTAGATGCAATTTTAAAAGTGGCTCTAAAAAAAATGAAGTAGACGTAAAAAGTTTTTAAAATGTCACATTCTGATCTAGAATTGTCTCAGAAATCCAAAGATGTTAAAATATACATGGTGTTCTATTTAAGAATTCAAAACCGGGGCCATTTCCGGTGAAACCGGAAGTGACCGGAAAGTGGAAAATATGCGAAAACTCTCCTCTTTACATATCATTTACCTGTACCAATTCTCATTTTGATACACATAATACTCTAGAAATTATGATTTGTCTAATAGATTCGTTGACACCCGGTATATATATATATATATATATATATATATATATATATATATATATATATATATATATATATATATATATATATCCCTGTTCTTTTCGATGATACAATTATTACTATGCTGTAGAAAATAAACCTAAAACCCTACAAACTCAAAATACAAACTAATACTAAAAACTGTATACTGCTATAGAGTCCCTTACAATATGTTGATTTTGAAAAAAGTGTGCAAGAAAAATTTTCAAACAATTGGGTTTAAAAAAAAATGAAAAAATCGTATAGGTTTAATAAAGGAATCTTAACATTTTTATGTGTATCTTTTACGACTTTTGGGATTATTTAAAATTCGTAGTAAAAGTTATTTATAAAATATTTATATTTATATAATTTTAATATAAAATTAGTTGAAATTTACATTTTCTGAGTCACAGTTATTTATTTACCTAATTAATTTGCAAATTTTAATAGTTTGTCCGTGGTAGTCACCATGGGCGTAAAAAAGAAGTTAATCAGTCAATATTTTGTTTATGAGACTGCTTTTTATTGTTTTCAGTAAAGCAGTTATTAATAAAAATGTTTTAATCAGAAAAAAGAGATAAAAATATCTGTGATTTTTCGTAGAAGAAACATTTGGGAAATTACCCCAAAATTATTTTGAATTAATAGGGTCGATATATTGATTATTTTCAACCAAAATGTTATTTTTGAGTTATTTTTACTAAAAAAAACTGCATTTAGACGATGAACCTAGATCTACGTTAGTGAGAATATTTTCCCAAGCCAGGGGAATAATTTATTTTGAAAAGTTCATTGAAGTGTGGAATAAGGTTTACAGAAACTAAAAAAAAATGATTCAGAAATAGTGCATTGACAATATTGTAACAAATATTTATGAACGTTCGGACACAATTTCGTTTTTTTTTGGAATGAATTTTTTCCAATATACTAAATTTTACAGAGTGGATCGGTAGAAGCTGTGTTATAATCAACATTGATTTTTTAAATAGTGACCCCTAATTTTTTTGTACACTTTTAGACTCTCTGCAAAATTTTGAACATTTTTTTTCTGTTACGTGTCCTATCAATGTAATTGTTTTCGTTTTATCGGCAATTAAAACTAGAAATAAATACAATAACTATTTACCAGCAATGACCTGTTCCCTTGTCAAATTTTGTCAAATTGTCACTTTAAGTTAATTTTAACTGAAAATGGAACTTTCTGGGGCATCGAGAATAGAAATTCTTATGATGATGGGATATGGCGATAGGGTAATAATCCAAGAAGGGTGTCAATTATTTCAAGAAAAATATCCTAATCTTCCGCTAATTTCACAATCAACAGTGAGTAAGATTGAGCAGCAATTCAAAAGGCTTGGTCATGTTCAAGATGCTCCAGGAAGCAATCGACGAGCAACTAATGATGACAAAAAAGTAGACGTATTATTAAGCGTACAAGATAATCGCCATATTAATTGTAAGGAGATATTGCGAAAACAACGGTATTACCTAATTTATAATAATCATTTTACATAGATGTAAAATGCTTACGGTATGAGATTTTCGGTATTTTTTAGTACATGTACATATTTTGGAGAGGGCCATTGCCCCAATGGTCCCTATCTGGATACTTGCTTGATACTATAGCTTTAGTCTTCGACTTGAACAAAATGTATAATAAAAAACTTTTGATGAGAATTACCCATATAGATATATAATATTCAAGTACAAACTAGCAAAACGATTTTCTTGTTTTTTTCACGTCATAGTCAATTTTATCTATACTATTTTGTATAAGAAGAATTTTTTATTTGTCATAGATAATCCAGAAAGCTACTTAAACAATCCGAACCAAATTTTACCTCCTATTTCATGACATAACTCGGAAGGTTCAAAGCTATATTTTATTTTCAGAAAACACTAATTTCCATTAAAAATAACATTAGAAAGATAATGCTTTAAAGAGTAGTATGGTTGCTCTCCGCTAGATGGCAGATCCATTTTAAGTCCCTCTCCCTTTCACGCAAATATTAAAAAGCCCTTGAGGTAGAGTAGGTAATAGATACATTTTTCGTTTTTATTGAGACGTTTTTTTACGAAGAAATAATGTCAAAAGTTTGGAGGAATAAACTTATATCTCACTATTATATAAAATAGAAAGGTATGTTTGTATTTTCAAAAAAAAATCTAGACAACAACTTAATCAGTCATATTAAAATTTGAACTATACATTATTATGTGTTTTGACGTGTCATAGGCTCTATATAGATGAATAAATATTTATTGAAACGTTTAAATAATTATTTTCAGGTATATTGTACAATATTTCTCTATATGGCAACCCTGTAGCAAGCCGCTTCCGCGGTTGAGTTGGCTCATGTAGATCTTAAATACAGGTCAATTATTTTCACCAGCAGAGGTTTTTTTTTTTAAATACATTACTATTGAGAAACACAGTGCAGACACAAAAATAGTGCGGAAGAGCCACCTATAGTCTTTTTATATCACATGATTTTAAAAATTATTATACATTTCTTATATTTCCTACATTCTTCTTATAAGAAAGACACTAAGCAATAAAAAATTTTACGATTATACAGATAAAAATCGAAACAAGGAGAAATGCATAAAAAGTACCTAGATTTAATTACACTTTTTATTGCTTTATACCGGTAATTTTCTATATACCTTTCACGGAAGCTTTATTCAGTTGCAAACTGACCTTCATTTTCACTTTTGTCTTTATAATTAAATAATTCATGGAACCACATTCTTAAAGTAACATTTAATATATTTTATACCAAGAAATTTTTATTTTCATTAGCAATTATTCGCAGGCATGGAGCGTAGTATTTACATTTTTATTGTTACTATAATTTTAAAAACCCATCTGCATATAAATTTTTTTAAATAACATATCGTTACAAAAAAACATGTAAAACGAGTAAAAAAAATCTTAATGTAAAAAATACAATTTTCGGGGGGTAGTCCGAGAAGGTTGAACATGTGCCCCATTTATTTTTTTTTAATGAGCTACTCCAAAAAAATCAAAGAATGAAAGCTCTACGTTATTTAGAAGCGGAAATATTGCTAATTTTTCAAGCGTGCGCCGATTTGACAACGCGCACTCACTTTGTACTCAATGAGATTCGGTTACCCCCTCCAACTTATCTTATCTGGCGTCCAGCACGTACCCTCAGTTTAGCGATCTCCTCAAGGGTTGATTGTGTATAAATTAACCTCAATTGAATGATTTCATATACTTTAGGCTCTTATTAATGAACTGTAAAAAATTCAGCTCTTAATATAAACAATCGCTCTGTGATTTTTTGAAAAAAACTCGGCTCCTATTGGTCGTAGAGACTTTTTTCAAAGTTCGTGTTTTTTTACTAGCTTTCCAATGATATGCTTCATTAACAAATCGGAAAAAAAATGCGGTTGTTAATTAATTTATTTATAAGCGAAAAACTACCCATATCTTCATGACAATTTTGCATAAACAAAATATGGAAAATATCCACTTTTTTTACTACATAATAGCCTAAGTCTTTACGAAGAGAATGAGCACTGACAGAACTCTGTAGCAGTTTCTTAGACGACAGTACAGCCAATCAAAAATAGTCACTTTTTTCGTGTTTCTAATAAACAGTTGCAATTTTACAAAAACTATTAAACCGACAACGCGCAACTTCCGCACACTTTTTAAGCACTTTAAAACTCACATTTTGGTACAAGTTGAAAACAATTCAATAAATATTAAGAAAGTTATGAACAATTGAAAAATAAGCCATTTTTAATGTTTAATTTGCAATAACTTTTTTGTTTACAGACCGATTTGGACAAACAAAAACTCATTTTAAAGATATTTTTAAGGCGTACAATTCGTTTAGGGAACATTTTTCTCTAAATTCCTTAGATTTTCCGTAAAATCCAAAAAACCGGGGAAAAATTATTTTTCGACCTATTTGTTAAAAAAACAATGTTCCAACCAAAATTTATTGAGACACGAGATGAGACATTATTTCTACTACCTTTCCTTATCCATTTCTGCAATCAGATCGCAGGCACTATTTGAGTCATTATTACCTCCCAAAAGTCGCTTCGTTTCCTGGCCTATTATACTAATTCTACAGGGATATGTTCGAAGATGTGAATCGTGCGGGACAAAACTGATCGGTCATCGGGATGCGGGACAATATCATCGAAATAGGGACTGTCCCGGCAGAGGCGAGACGGGTGGCACCTCTGATTGAATGGCCGCTGAGCACTCCAAACCTAAACCCTCCTGACTTCTTTTTGTGGGCTTACTTTAAAATTATAGTTTTCCAAAACTAGAATAGAAGACTTAAAGAATCTGATTATTCAAGAAATATGGTTACTTAATATAGAAGTAGTCATAAATGTTGAGAATGAATTTATAAATCGCTTAGATTAATGTAAGTTAACCAATGAGAGAAATTTTCAACATTAAATATAATGATAAATTAACTATTGTTATTACTTCATTTCAAGTTTTAACTGTCGATAAATCGAAAACAGTTACATTTAGGTATAGGACATCTAAAAGAAAAATGTATCAACATTTTGCAGTCAGTCTAAAAAAATTGGGGATCACTATTTAAAAATCAACGTTTTTTCAGCACAGCATATTCCCAGTCACACTGTATAATTTAATATAAGTAAAAAAATATCTTACAAAACAAAACAAAGGAGACGTTTCCGAATGATTTTTTAAAAAATCCAGCGTTTTTTTAAATAATGGGCTTATTCAAAACCTTATGCCCTTATTGTATAAACGCTTATTCGATAATAATTACAGATGTAACCTAATCGAAACGTCGTACAAACAAACAAAAATAAGAACAATATCAATGCGATAACTACCTTTTAATTAGTTATTTATTATTATTTTTTGGCAATATCTAATTATTGCATCAAAATTTCAAACATAAAATATTTAAATGTATTTTTATTTATTTAACACCTACTTTTATTCTAACAGCCATCAGCTATCCGTAAAAGGCAGTGGAAAAGAAATCAAGTTGTGTTACAATAGTTGATATATAAACTAGTTATAACATAATCATAAACCTACGCCAATATACCGTACTAAAATTAATGTTAACAGTTTAGAACAAAAGTTAAACAGATACATCTTTATGAATATGTAGAGTTAAAAATTTGAAATAACTTCGAAAGAATCGGAAAAAAGAACACGTGTTCACTTGACCGCATTTTTACTATCAGCCGATTTTACATATTATAAAAACAGGTCATTTCTTTTCTACTCCTTGAATTGCTGAAAATTACAAGCCAGAAGTTTTGTCCACGTATTTGACTGGACCTAGGATTGACTGCAAATACACCAGTTAAAGTCCGAAACAGGAAATATTTCGGTTTTTGACTAACCAGCTGAGTCTTGACTGTCTAAACGTAGATTATTGTTAGTCTGCTATCTTGAAGCCAGCTTAAAGTTTCTTATTTTGCTAGATATAATTAGCTAAGTTTATAGTTACATATTATGTTACTTCATGTAAGACGCTATTAAAATTGTTTTTACGTAATTTTTTTTTCTAAAGGGTGTTTTTTATAGAGGTATAAAACTTTTAAATGGAATAAAACAAAGATGAATTTTTTAAATTGACATGAAATTTATTTTATTCGAAAGATAACCCTCTGGCATTATAATTTAAATATGACTTCTGGCATATGACCGCCACGGCTGGCTCGGACGTAGTCTAATCTGGAGGTTCAATTTTCGATGACTTTTTCCAACATTTGTGGCCGTATATCGGCAATAACGCGGGAAATGTTGTCCTCCAAGTGATCAATCGTTTCGGGCTTATCGGCGTAGACTAGCGACTTCACATATCCCCACAGAAAATAGTCTTGCGGCGTTAAGTCGCACGATTTTGGAGTCCGAAACGTAAAACTATGCGGTTACCAAACGTTTCCTTCAATAAATTAATTGTAGCACGAGCTGTGTGATATGTTGCGCCGTCTTGTTGAAACCACAGCTACTGTATATCATGGTTGTTCAATTGATGAGCGAAAAAGTCAGTAATCATGGCTCTATAGCGGTCACCATTGACTGTAACGTTCTGACTAAAATCGTTTTTAAAGAAGTACGGACCAATGATTCCACCAGCCCATAAAGCACACCAAACAGTCAGTTTTTCTGGATGTAACGGTGATGCTAGGTGATCGTGTGGCTTCAATTCTTGCACGAGTTGGATTTTGTAAGCACGCAAACCAAGATCTTTCCGCAAGATCTTCCATAAAGTGAATGGACACATATCCAGTTCCTGTGCACGATGGCGAATAGACTGATTCGGGTCTTCCTCTACGCTACGCTCTACAGCAGCAATGACTTCTTCTGTACGCACTGTACGACGTCTCTGTGGATGCGTACTATCATTCAGAGTAAACGTGGTGCGAAAACGTTCCATAGTTAATCGAATTAATTGCTCTGATGGACGATTATGTTGACCGTAAAATGGAACGTAGTGCGCGCTACGTATTTCGAACAGAACCATGATTTTCAAAATAAATTTGCACAATTTGGAAGCGTTGTTCAGGCGTCAGTCTATTTATGTTGAAATGCCAAACCAAACTAAACATAAATCACTTGACAGCGGACAAAATGGCCGCCAGTTAAAAAAGTGTTGCCAACTTAAAGTTCTATACCTCTATAAAAAACACCCTTTAGTTGAAGTGGTTATTTTTACATGTGCTTCTTTTGGCTTTATGTATTTAAATTACTTTTTCAGGTTCATATGAAGAAGTTCCAGAATAAATTAGAAAAAATACATAAAATGTTGAGAGACCACAAAAAATACGATGAGATGATATCCAGAGAGTTGCAGAAAAGAATTGGCTTCCAATACCTTTAAACAATGATAGATGGAAAGATTTAGAAGAGGCCTCTAAGTTCACAGACAATCGGATGTTTCCTTATTTCTTTTATGCTTTGAATAACAAATTCTAGACATCGTCCGTTAACATTTTGAAGAATTCATTGCATGTTCATAATCATCGGAAATTTATTACATAATAATACCTTCTAAAGTTTCTCCAAACTCCTAGATAATGTTTAATTTACAACAATGAATTCATTGCCACTTTTCTCACAACAATTTGTCACACCGTTAAACATGAGTTTTGTTACACGAAAGTGAATGTATTTTCTACCCAGATTATACAACAGCAGAACTTTTATTTTCATCACTCTCAGTTTTCTTGTATCTCACGTGTTTATTAAAATTCTATTTGTAACTATATCCGCAAGTTCATCTATTTCTATAAATGTAAATCTGTAAGCATGCGAAAAACATCCAAACTGTTTATTATGTGTGTTTGGAGAACTTACTTTTAAAAATTAAGAGGAAAGCTTTACAGAGCTAATTAACAATAGTTTTTTTTGGTTTGTCTGTCTGTTATTAGGATGCAGGTGGTGAGTACATCATATTTACTGTGCGTCACGTGTTGTTCTTCTTTCCCGATGAACAAAAGGCATACGACATATTAATTTAGTGACTCCCATAATTTATAGCGAACCAAGAGATCACTTTTGATACCTAACAGCTGTAAATACTCTTGCCTAATGATCATTAGGAGAAAGAGATAAAAAAGCAAATACAGTCTTAGTTTAATAGCATACTACTTGAAGAGGCAAAATATTCAAAAAATCATTGAAAAATTTTTTTTTTTGCTTTAATATTCTTCAGCGTACCATTTTAAAATAAATTTTATGTAAAAATGAAAGTTGCTCTTACAAAAATTCTCATATTGTTTCACTACCATTCATCTAGAGAATTAACATCAACAGGTTGAAATTTTATAAAAGAGTAGTTGTAATTTGCTTTTTGGTGGCTAACAATTTTAACTATTAGTTTTTTCTTTAAACTATTTATAATAAACGACAAATGAAGTCTAGTTTTTGGACATATCTAAATATTTATATGAGATTTTCTAAAAATTTTCTTTCAGAAAATGGACTTAATTTGAAGGATGTAATAACCTTTAGAAATAAATTCATTATATTCGATTTTAAGAGTCATATTCGTTGATAGAAAGAAGAGAATAATAATGTGTGATGACTAACATTAGATCTTGATTTTGTTCCATATATTTCGCAATTATATTCTTCAATTGTTCAGAGAAATACATTAAAGTGTAGAAAGTTAAAAAATTAAATTAACATCAACATAGTTTCGAATACCGATCTTGTATATATCAAAAATATTGAATGGACAAAATACGAGCTTATCGGCTAAAAAATCAAACAAGAAATGATATTGTTTATGAATCCATCAGTAAGTTGAAACTAGAAATAATCAGGAACGAGCTTAATACAAATTCGAAAGTTCTAGTTGTCTATAACTA
This sequence comes from Diaprepes abbreviatus, assembly GCA_034092305.1. Lineage (NCBI taxonomy): Eukaryota > Metazoa > Arthropoda > Insecta > Coleoptera > Curculionidae > Diaprepes > Diaprepes abbreviatus. The sequence goes on from JASJET010000087.1 coordinate 2,045,229, forward strand.
GTTATCTCAATTTCGAGTAAATGTGTAATAATTTACCTGGTTGTGCTGGGTAAAACAAAAATTTTTTAGTTAATATTTAAAAGGTACTTTTACTGTTGCACCACTGGTTTTTATCGATTCACATTGATGATATTATATTGAAAAGTATCCAGTTATAAATAATGATTTTCTAGAACCTGTTTTCAAACGTTATCTGTGTTACTAAGTTCACTAATAAACCATTACTGTATTGTTCCTATACTAGTTCTCGATATATCTATCGACAAATTACACAGTACGAGGTGAAATTTATACATATAATAATAATAGTAATTTTTTGTAGAATTGCTTTATCACATCAAGTTTTTTAAATATCCTAACCTAGAAGTGCAAAAAACAGGATTTTGGTCTATATTTCAAGTTTTTTTGTCTCAAAAAACTATACATAGTACCTTAAAGTACAAGTCTTACTCTTTTAAATGCCGCTGAGTTTGTACAAATATCTTTTTTTTTCTTCGAGATATTCAATTTGAAAAATTTACCATGAATGTTGTAAGACTATCAAACCATCGTTCAATCCAAGTTTATCATTAGTTTTGCAAAATAAATTTGTTTAAACAAATTATTAAAAAATTCATTATATTTTTTTAATAAATGCTTCTATTGTATTTTGCAAAAATAAATTATTTAAAAGAGTTGTTATCGGTCTTACGATATATTTTCCTGTAAACAAAATCATAAACAATTCATTTTGCAAAAACACTCTTAAATGATCATTAGAAAAATCATATTCTTCAAATACAAAGTCTACCAATCCACATTGTTAAAGAGTTTATATTTTAATTGCAATATTACTTGTTTAAAACTTTCTTTATAAGGAAATATATCGTAATAGCGATAACGACTCCTTTGAACGTATTTATTTCTGTAAAATGCAATGGAAGAATTTATTTAAAAAAAAATGATGAATTTTGCAATATTCTGTTTAAATAAATTTTAAACACATTTATTTTGCAAAAGTAATGATAAATTTGGATTGAGCGATGCTTTGATAACCTTAAAACATCGATAGTCCATCAGAATTGTCGCTTGAAAGCTTATCGGTCACGAAAAGTGAAGGTTTTCAAAACTTGAAAAATTCATGCAATCTGAAATTTTCAAAATTGAATATCTCGAAGGAAAGAAAGATATTTGAGCAAGGTCAGCGGCATTAGAAAGAGTTAAGACACTTTAAAATGCTATATACAGGGTCTCCACTAAGTACCTCCTAATTTCTCGGGAGCACACAGGGGGGATCAAAACAACTCACTTTGTCATAGAAAAAAAATTCCTAAAGTGCCCCTTAACGAAGATACAGAGCCCTAAAGGGACACCCAGCGATTTACCTTTGGACATATACAGGGTTATTCACCCTATACTGCACGGGATACTGCGGCCAATATACGCGACTTTCAAAAAGTTTTACTTTTGGGATATAGAGGGTCTAATATAGTTAATTTTTAAAATTATTTTCATATTATACAGGGTATCCCAAAAGCTCTGAAAGTATCTAAGTTGTGTTTTTTAAACGAAACCCCCTATATATTATTGCATTTTTGGATTCTCCGATCAAAATAAGTGCTTATTTTAATTAGGTTTATAGTACCTACACCTTAAGGGTTTTAAAATAATTTAAATTTTGACAAAATCTAACCTAATATTCATGTTTCAAATACTTAAGAAATGTTTCATTGATGTACCCGAAATTTACAGTAAAGTGAAACAATAAATCCTATTTTATATCCCAATTATAATAAACTTGCTATATTATATAGGATGTCCATAAATTAAAACTAATCAAATAAATCTTCAAGTGGCTATAACTTGATTAATTTAAATAGAACACTATACTTTTTACCTTACCAGAAAATGTACCTTTTAATACCTATCGAATGGTATAGTTCTATAGCTGTCTTCACGTTTTCACAGAATACGCCAAATAATCGTTTTCTGCACAATTTTGTGTTTTTTGAATAGATGTTCTAATGTATCTAGTTGGCATTTGAAAATGACAGGTAATTTACAATTATAAGAATAATAATCAGGAATATCTTCAGAAACTCGGAACGCGAATTATAGTCGTCCAGCGGGCTATAACAGTAATAATGTTAATAACATATTGATGATAGCACAAAACAGAAGCAAAATATTTATAGCAGATGTTCGAAATGTCGACCATCCATTTCCAAACACTTACATTTTCTTTTTTCGAAACCACTGCTAGATAGATACATTAGAACATCTATTCAAAAAACAAAAAATTGTGCAGAAAACTATTATTTGGCGTATCCTGTGAAAACTCGAGGACTGAGTTATAGAACACTCTTATATCATTCGATAGGTATTTAAAAGGTACATTTTTTGGTAAGTTAGAAAGTATAGTATTTAAATTAATCCATTTATAGTCACTTAGAGTTCTTATTTGATTAGTTTTAATTTTTAGACACCCTGTATAATATAGCAACTTATTATAATTGGGATATAAAATATGATTTATTGTTACAATTCACTTTGAATTTCGAGTACTTAACTGAAATACTTCTTAAGTATTTAAACATGAAAATTAAGTTAGATTTTGTCAAAATCAAGGCAATATATAGCCAAAAATGCAATAATAAACAGGGGGTTCCATTAAAAAAAACACAACTTTGATACTTTCAGAGCTTTTGGGACACCCTGTATAATATGAAAATAATTTTAAAAAGTAACTATATTAGACCCCCATATATCCCAAAAGTAAAACTTTTGAAAGTCACATATTTTGGCCGCAATATTCCGTGCAGTATAATGCAAATAATAACAATAGCATAGGCGACAAGACTGATCCACTCGAAGGACCAACTTAATTAACAACTAAATCTGATTAACAAATTAAACGTTTTTAGTCAATTAGTCTATTGTTTAATTCAGCAACCAGGAAAGTTTCGTCGCTTGCGTTAGCAACCAACACCGTAGGTACATAAACCCATTTGAATAACGGTTTCCATAAATGCAATAAAATTTAACAATAATCCGCACAAACTCCATTGGTATGCGGTAAAGATAAGATCAAATGAACTGTAAATTGAAAAGAATTCTACAATTTCATTTTATTACAACATAATTATTGTTATACAATTTATAAAACTTAATAAGCAAACAATTTTATCTAAATGAAATAAGGAGACATTGCATATATATATATATATATATATATATATATATATATATATATATATATATATATATATATATATATATATATATATGCAGGGTGAATCGACATGTATAATTTAATGAAATTTTAATAGTTTATAGAGGCCATAAAGACTGATTAAACCATACTACAGTAGATGTTTTAGATCATCATAGAAGTCAGGAACAGACTTGCCGCCACAGGCCTAATTTTTACAGGTATAATTTTACAGAGCTGAAAACTGTTTTTTTTAAATACTTTGGTCATTCCTCTTCAAAAAAGATACTCTCAATTTATTTCGAAATAACGGGCGGTTTTCGAGATAAATCGATTTTTATGCCAAAAACTCAGTTACTAATGCTAAACACTAACAGGTAAAAATCAGGCTGTTATTGTTAATATCTACATAATGAATTACTATTGACGGAACTTGTCAAAACCGCCTTCAAGTAAAAATAATTTTGAAAAATGGAAGACTATTCTTACGTAGAGTATGCTGATATGCATTTAATTTATGGTGAAGCGCTGTCAAATTCTTCGAAGGCAAGAAGACTTTATGCTGAAAGATTTCCAGCTGGAATATTGCCAAGTCCAAAGGGTTGATCGAAGCCTAAGGGAAACAGGTAAAAAATGATTAAAAAATAATTATTAGAGTTCACGAATTAATTTTTTACATGTTATATGCAGAATCAGTTTTGCCGCGACATGGCGGTTAGAGTCCCTCCAGGAGAGCACGAGACCCAACACCAACAAAGGTTTATTGTAAACTAGCGACCCGCCCCGGCTTCGCACGGGTGCAATGCTGATACTAAATACACTACAGAAAAACTGTGACTATTTATTTTATTTTTACAACAATTATTACATCGGCCTCCGACGCGCTATTTATAGGCACGCTGCCGCCGCCCCGGTCTGCCAGTACCGCCGCAAGCGCTACTTCCCGCTTAACGACATCACATTAGAAACCTCAAAAATAACAGTATTTCTCCACTATTTAATGGATGTTATTATAAACCTTCCTCTTGAATCACTCTATCTATTGAAAAAAACCGCATCAAAATCCAGTGCGTAGTTTTAAAGATTTAAGCATACAAAGGGACATAGGGACAGAGAAAGCGACTTTGTTTTATACTATGTAGTGATATGTGGGCTTGTATCATCGGAAATAATCTTATATATCAATTTGTTTTGGAAGGAACACTCAATGGTGAGATTTATTGACAATTTTTGCAGCAAAATTTAAATAATTTTTTGGAAGATGTATCTCTTGATAGAAGAATGCTAATGTGGTACATGCATGATGGTATTCTACCCCATTTTAACCGTATAGTACGTCAACACTTTACCAACGTTTTTGACCCTCGATGCATAGGTCGAGGTGGGCCTGTTTTATCCCGGCCAAAGTCTTCAGACCTAAATCCCTTAGACTTTTACTTCTGGAAACATCTAAAAGAACTAGTTTATTCAACACCAGTAAATACTAGAGAATAATTACTAGCGAGAATATCACAGCATTCTAACGAAGTCCGTAATAATGCCGAAATGTTATTTGCAGTGCAGCGGGAAAATATTCGAAAAATAAGAAAATGTATTGAAGTACATGGAGTCCATATTGAATATTTGCCAAGATAACATTTAAAAGTTTCCGCTATTTTTGCATTTTAATAACATTGAAAATTAATTGAGCCCGATCAACCCTTTGAAAGGTTTTTGGAGTGGAAATCTTCCAAATAACATCTTGCCTTCGAAGAGTGAGACAGCGTTTCTCCATAAATTAAAGCACATCAGCACACCCTGCGTATTTTATTTTTACCTGTTTGTGTTTAGCATTAGTAACTTTTGAGTTTTTCGCATAAAAACCGATTTAGCTCGAAAACCGCCAGTTTTATCAAAATAAATTAAGAGTATCTTTTTTGAAGAGTACTTAAAAAATCGGTTCTCAGCTCTGTAAAAGTTCGTCCCTGACTTTTCTGATGATTTAAGACATCGATTGTAGTATGGTCTCTATAAAATATTAAAATTTCATTAAATAGATAAATCGTTGGGTACTCTTTTAGGGCTCTGTATCTCCGTTAAGGGGCACTTTGGGAATTTTTTTTTCGATAACAAAATAGGATTATTTTGACCTCCCCTGTATACTCTCGAGAAATTAGTACTTACCGGATACCCTGTATATTCAGTATTAATCTGGGAATACATTCTTTGGTTCGTTTGGTTTCTTGTAGAAATTCGCAGGCGTTTCTCCAAAATCTCATTTGGCATCTTTTGTGCTTGCTGGGATGAACCACGAGCTACATGTCCAGCAAATGCCCATTAACTTTAGGCTGCCTCTTCCACTACACCTACGACTTTTGTTTTATGTCGCATTCATTCGTTGGTTTTTCTCTTTTGTAGAGATATGTCCAGCATACTTTTCTCCATTGCACGTTGTCATGATACAGTGGTTCTTCTCAATAAACATCCAATTTTGGGCATCATACCTCAATTATACACATTGAAATGTTTTTATTTCGTCCGTTTGTTTTTTTTTGCCTAAAGTAACCTTTTCGATTTCCTGATCAGCAATTTTAATGCTTTCATTGTCAGGAACCTGCCAGTCTTAATTGTTGGCGTAACTAATTTAACATATCTGTCAGTTCCTCTAAGTTTTCTGCAAATGTGACAACATCGTCAGGTTACTAAGGAGTTTTTCTTTTATAGTTTTGCCTTTATCGTTCTACTCTTTTAAATACGTCTTCGAGGGCCAGAGTAATTAATTTTGGTGATAATGTATCCCTGTGTTTAACACCTCTACAAAAAGTTATTTGTCGTTTTAGTTTTTGCAGGTTTAAGTAATATGTTGCATTCCCTTGGTTTCACCAATTAATTGGACGTACCTCCTGTCCACTTTGCACTTTTGCATTGCTTGTATTGCGCATTTATGTTCTGTCGTATCAAAGGCCTTTTCAAAGTCAACGAATCCCAGTTATAATAGAAATTGATATTGATTATGTTTTTCAATTAAAATTTTCATTGATAAAAGATGATCTGATGTCAAGTATTCGCGAGCTTTCTTGCCAGACGGGTACTTAACACATTCATTAACTTCTTGTACAGATGAGATAGAAGTTTTATAAGGGGATAATTTTCAATTTTTCGGTTGTCACCATTTTTCAATGGTAATATTGTTTTCGCCGTTTTCCTGCTTGATGGGATATGTCCTTGATGCATACATTCATGGAACAAAACTGTAATAGTTCTTTTCCTGCTAATATCATTTCGGTTGTTATATGATTTTCACCTCCATTCATACGTTTTTGTCTAGATAATCCTTCCATCATGTTTATATATTCCATATTTTCTGCTGTGTATAGATTTTTATAGAATATTTCTGTAATTTTCAGTATTCTTGTTTATTTTTAATTTCTCTATTTGTGCGATTATTTGTTTTCTTTCTATGACAGGTCGTAAGCATTTAATATTTTTGTTACTTATTTTTCATTATGTTCTCAAATATTTTTTCTGATTAGTTTGTTTAATTCTCCCTATTCTATTGTTCCTTTTTTCCCTTCTCTGTTCAGTGATCTTAGTCTCTTTATTAATTTTTCTGCATTTTTATCAATTTTATCTGTTTCCTGTTTACGTCAATTTAAATCTTTTGTGCTTTCTTATATAGCTACAGTTATAGAATTGGATAATTCGTCCACATCGATATGATGATTCAAATCAATTGTTTCCAATCTTATTTCCATTGATGTCACGTATTTGTCTGATGTTTCTTTAAATTCATTTTGTGTTATTTGTACTCTGTTGTTATACATATATTTCTTTCTATATTTTTATTTATAATGATTTTGTTTCTTATCAGTCGTGATCTATGCCAATATTAAAAGCAATAAGAACAGATGTGTCTTGTATTATATGTTTTTCAAATGTAATTAATGTCATTATTTGTATTTTTATCACATTAATAAACCATAAATTTTGTTTTCTAACATTCGATATATTTCGTAGCGTATAAACGGTCTTAATAATACGTATAATGTTAAATATCCAACACTTTATAATGACCGACAACAACAAAATAAAATCGATAATAAAAAACCTGATGATGTGGGCAACTCCAAAAACCCGTTCAAAATTACTTTTAGTGGGCCTAGTGAATCTATTTATTGAGACGAAGGTTAACAATTGGCTTAAAAATTTTTTTGTTGAATTCAACGAGGTCTCTTTTGTTTTGCTATACCTATTCCTACGTCCTTTGTACATGTGTTTTTATTATAAAAACTAATTTGGGGAACCACTGTCAAACATATATTTAGGAGTTCATTGGACCAAGATAAACCTTGTTTTTATTGTTGAAAAGTGAAAGCGTGAAACAAAAAACGATATTATCAGCAGGAATTGGGAACCTTTAGATAACTTTCCCTTTATTTTATCAGAAGCGTAGTTTATTTCGTAATATTAAACTTGATTTAAATAGATTGCCTTAACTGCAGAACGTAATAATCTATTTTGGCGAGATGTGCAATAATACAAGATTTTTTAATAATACCTGAAAAACCTGACGCACGCTTGTAGACTAATTTGGATAGTTATTCATTAAATATTACAGAATAAACAATAAGTGTGCCAAATTAGTATTCACGAGGTGCTTCAGTTGTTTTATAATACTTATTTTTAGATATTTCAAATACTGATCGACATTTAGTCAAAATTTTAAAAAAGTTGATAAATAAGAAACCATTTAATTCAATCAACCGTATAAAATAACAAGCATTACAAAAATAAGAATCTTATTTATATTTATCATTGATATTTCAAATTTAATTTCTTTAAAGTCGATGTATTTCAATTTGATTACAGGCCAGACCTCTGAATAAGCCACAATAGTGGATTGATATAGTTGGACTTTGTTATGCCTCAGGGCATCACATTTTTTTATATTTCTGGACTCAAATTAAAAACTTTCCTTAGTTTGTGCGTTACACCAGTTTTTTTTTAAATATAATTTGACTTTTCTGAATAATTGAAAAAAAATGTGTGATTTTTTATTTTTTTTCTATATTTCCTTTTTGTGTTTAAATAAACAGCATTAGCAAACATACAAATTGATCAGAGCCAAACTAGAAGTTTTGTTAAAAACTAGAAGTTTTGAATAAATACCATACAGATAGTTCCAAAAAAAAAAGGTTTTTGGCTCTCAGTGGGTGCGAACGATAGGAATCCCTTAAAATAAGTCAATTTTAATCCTTATTTAGAAATAATCAAAAACAATACCCCACATATCATCTGCTCCTAATGTCAGAAATACGTTAATATGTAAAATAATGGTTTTTAACCTGAATGAAACACACACTCATCCATATTTATATACGATGATTTTTGATGTAAACTATCAAATACCGAGGTTTCATCATAGTAGTTTTGTAGTAGAATTTCCTGTTTAACACTAAAATAAATTTAATTTATTAAAGTTGGTATTTTTAGATGAATGTATTTTTAAGTTTTTGTAGTATATGTTGTCACAGTTACTTGTGTGTAGTCCTGCCAGGTTAGAGTCATGGTTTCCCTTGGCTCTTACAAAATAAATAATAAGGAAAACCTGCTATTCAACTTAACCTTAAAAATAAATTTATTATTTCAATCAATTTGCAACATTCTGCTCGTTAACGAGTATTCAGCAAAACAGTATGTTTTTAACAAAGTCTAGATACGAAAATATTTGTTTCAAAGAAACGATTGCATATATCTTATAAGGTTCAATGTTAATGGACATTTGATGCACTAAGAAATTTCATAAATTAAATAATCTGATATTTAATCAAATACAACAATGCCTACCTCAAAAAAAATATAGTAAATTGGTAGAAACTTAAATCTTCGATTATTTTTCTAGAAGTGCCTCTGTACTGTCTTAGGTTCTTTTGTATTATCTGTTCCTGAATTTATCCAGTTAGTAATAACAGTAATTTGGTATGTCCACTTGTAATGACTAAACTGAGATTTATTTAAAAATAGATGGTTTACATCACCGGGATAAATTGGAATTTGTATGTCATTTGTTTGTATGACTTAAGAATTAAAAAAATATTGTTATAAATATTAACTGATTAATTAAACAAATTAAATTAAAAGTTTACTATCAATATGGATCAGCTAACTTTTGACACAACAATGGCTATACTGAAACGCTACTTCAAGAAACTTATAAATCCAAATTCATTAAACGGGAAAAACAATTTTAATATTTATAACTTTTAACCACGAAAGAAATTATGTACGCCTCCTTCCTAATTTTATACATTTCAAAAAATTTTGATGCTCTCTTGTGAACACAGTGCATGTGTATACTATAGTGTCGTTCGGTCCGAATCGATCAAGTCGAGAATCTGGAACTTACTTTAACATTCACTTATTAAATGATAAAATACTTAAATTCATGACTTAAAATATTTTTCTAGATCGATAGAAAAATATCTATGGATACCAGCCGATGGTCATATTTTCTATTTATTGTACCCAATCTTTTTTTTTTTCGAAAATGTGGCATATTGAGAGCAAAGCACTCCTGACATGCACTATCAGCTTTTTACATTTCTTTTACATCTTAAAGATCCTTCTTATATATATATATATATATATATATATATATATATATATATATATATATATATATATATATATATATATATATATATGTATGGTGGTACAGGTAGGCCATCATCTCGATGGTGGTGGAATAGGATAAATTGCGTTTTATAACAATTTGTTCTAACTGTGCAACCTCTAACACAGAAAGGATATGATGGAGAGAAGTTTGCATTTACTGTTCGCATTTTACTTCATTCATACGCGGAGCTGCATATAGTTGTACGTTTGCTGAATGTGATTTCAGCACTACAACGGCATAATGTGGATATATCCACTGCTATTGCAACTCACACGGAGGAACCCGTGAAATCCGCATACACATATATACGCCACCCGGCGGGAGGTCGGAGAAGCCGCGTTCAGTATTTGCATGCTTCCTTCCGATCTGTCCTTTGCACAGCCAGGTGCATGTCGGTACCCTGATGAGTCTAGTAGAGACGAAACATGTACCTCTGCCGTATCACTGTGGCGGGGAGGGTAAGTTTTGACTTTCTTCTCGGTATGGTGGTACAGGTAGGCCATCATCTCGATGGTGGTGGAATAGGATAAATTGCGTTTTATAACAATTTGTTCTAACTGTGCAACCTCTAACACAGAAAGGATATGATGGAGAGAAGTTTGCATTTACTGTTCGCATTTTACTTCATTCATACGCGGAGCTGCATATAGTTGTACGTTTGCTGAATGTGATTTCAGCACTACAACGGCATAATGTGGATATATCCACTGCTATTGCAACTCACACGGAGGAACCCGTGAAATCCGCATACACATATATATATATATATATATATATATATATATATATATATATATATATATATATATATATATATATATATATATATATATATACTGAAAAAAGAGACTATTCGGTTAAGCAAATCAGTCAGTTTTGATTTAATCGATAAAATACTTAGTTGGTCTCTTTAACTAATAACATGTTGATTTAATCATGCCTCAGAATATAAATGAATGTTAATAAAACGTTATGGTTTTTTCTTGGTTAAACACGTATAATATTAATATTTTCACCATAAAAAGTCTTAGTTTGATGTTTTTTAAATTTCTGACATGAATCAGTTACTACAGAATTATTTATAAGTAAATTTGATCAGTAACTGTAAACCAACAATTGTAATAAACTTTTCAAACCAACCAGTTCGTATTTCTTTGGTGACTAGATATTGTATAACCCTCCCTTGGTATATTTCTGGAACCATGGTCATTAAATTGGTGAGACAAGTATAATTTTTTGGATAGTTTAAACAGTCTAGAAATAGTTGATCTCATTTAAAAGTCGTAATGTCTGATTTATTCTATCTTTCATGTTTTTAACTAGAAATGCTGGAATTCTGAATATTAATTTAAAACTGAAAAAAATGCATCTATTCATTGTTTCTAAGAATTAAAATTATATATTATATAATAAATTATATAAGTTTTTTTTGAAACCAGACTGGGACAGAACTAAAATGTAACTTCTTCTCAAACTTTTAAATCATTTCTTTCTTTATAAGTATATTCTTAGTAAATCTTGTTTTTCTAAAATTGGGTGTGGGTGTGTAAATTAGAATCGACATATGAAATACCAAGAATTATAACGATTCGAGATTAAAATATCGTAAAATGCCAGATATCCGTTTTAGGTAACACCTCTTTGTTTAGTTTTTCAAAATTTCATCTTTCGCTGAAAACTGTGAATTTGTGTGGGAAAATTAAATTTTATACTGAATTCGCAGAAATGACTCATCTGGTAGCAGCCAAACCACCCTGTTTTTAGTATTGACAATGCACTCGTATGTATAAAGGTAATTGGTCATCTGCAGGTTTCACAGAACTCAATTATTAAATTGGCGAGAAGATTATTAATAATTTTAACAATTAAATTTAAAATTTGTTTCTCATTTACACTAATAATAATACATTTCGTCCCATTTGCATAAACCCTTGACCTGTTTGTCATATATCGCCTATTAAAATTAAAGGTCAAAGCACAACAAAGCCTGCAAAAAACTTACCCATTTTGAGCCAAACAATTTGCAACTAAAATAACCAAAGTTAAAATGAATAAATTCCACATGGTTACTACGTTGACATCACAAATTAAGCACCCACAAAACCAAACCGCGAATTTCACACTAATTACAAACAAACTAAGTCTTCAGTGAAACAATTTCTCCTATTGTTCGCGTTTGATGGTTGATCAATTCTAGCTCGGAACGACCACTTTCTACCGTAACGTCAATTTATGCACTGTCCTGCACTAGGTATAGCTCATACCATGGTTTACCCACTTCACCTTGTTTTTTTCCTGCGGCCAGCTGTTAGACCTTCCTGCAACCCACAGCCTATAGTAGGTATATCTATGTTAAGAACAGTCTGTTGTTTTTATTTCTATGTGTGATAGATATGGAGACCCGAACTTTTTTCTCATTTTTCCATATATTTTTATTTCAAAAGATTTGATGAATTTTTTTTTTATAATTCATTAACATAGTCTAACTTTAAAACTCATTTAAGTTAACAAACGCAACACTAAGTCAATCAAGTTTGCAACCTTAAAAATACAAGAATAAAAAATCACTTTCTCCTAATATCAGATCTGTATAAATAATATAGTAAAACCACTATTCCTCTTATCGATTCTAAGGCTTTATCTCTACATTTTGACCCTTAATTTTACTATATCAAGATTTGTTTGTTGCGATATATATAACATACATTATTCTAATTTCCATGGCGTTTAGACTAGGTCTTTTAGTGTATCCTGGAATAAGGTTTTAAATTTTCCTTGCCGTCTCGATTTTATTCATACAACTTTTCATGAAAGATCTCAAAAATTTCCTGTAAAGACTAAAAAGAGTCGGAGAATTAATATATACAGATTATTCTGTAATGTTATGTAACGCAAATAATTGGATAGTAACACGATAAGCATACACATCAATTAAACGTAGTTTGGCATCGATTTTATTTGATCATTTAAGCTTGTACTAATGTCTCGCATTGATCTAAGAATGTAGGATTACGTCATGGACTAATTTGCAGAATACTATACGTCACACTGTTTTTTGTTTGCTTAGGTGAGTTTAATGAGAAAACTGTATATGGTTGGACAGATTATAAATAACCTAACTGAATACTTAGTATATGTCTAATTAGTTATATTAAGAGTGATAATTTTTACTTAATTAATGAGAAATAGAGGTGACGGTGGAAAAATACAGATGGATGACAGAACTATAGATATTCTGACAACAACTTAAGTTGCAAGAATCAACACAAAGAGATTTAATTTTTTTATAAAAATTTTATTTTTGGATTTTTGAGTTCGTTATGATACCCATAAATTATTTGAAGTAAGTATTAAGAGATGTGCAGTGTATCACAAATTACTTTTAAGGTAGCAAAAAGTACCTATTTTTTCCAAAGTTATAAAAAATCTAAACCCGAATACCGATACTGAAATAACTTGACATATGTCCGATATATTCCTTTCAGTACGTTAAGCTCCAATATCAGTTTTGGAGAAAATCGGAAAAATGTAAAATTTTTAATCTCCCATATTATATAGGCCATTTTTTATTTTAAAAAATTAAGTTAAAATTCATAACCTGCGACCCCCAAATTTGAAAAAATGGAAACAACTTAAAAGTTTTAACACAGTTTATTAAATCCGCCATATCGACTTAAAAAAAAAATTAACTTTTAATCTCATCTTAACCTGCACTCTCGAAAAGCGCCTAACACCAATTTTGGACGTAGTCGGGAAATGTAAAATTTTTGGAACGCCATGTTCCTTCTGCCAGAAGTCGGTTAGAAAGAAGAATGTGTGCAGTATTTTGACAACTAAAACGTTTTCAAGATTCTATTCAATAAAAATCTAAAACAGACTAGTCTTAAAACAGTGCATCCTACAGTACTAACTTATGCTTCATGGATTTGGAGTCTCACGACAATCAACTCAGAGGAAATGAAAATAGCGCATACAGGAAAATAGATAGAGCAGTGTTATATACCCGTTCATGTCACGAAAACCAACATCTGGATTAAACCTGCAAATAAAAGTTTAAGACGACGCAGAGCAAATAACTCGCCAAAAATGACGATGAGCAAAACATATGATGAAAAGGACAAAGGACGTTCAAGCAATATTATGAAGATCAGAAAAACTTAATAGACAATGCCTGAAAGCCAGATGGAATCATTCTAACAACAATAGGCTTACACTGGATAAGGAGAACACAAAGATATAAGGAGTGAAAATAAATTTTTGAAGGCGTGTGTTAAGAAATGGAGTGGATAATCCAATGCTGCTAGAGGTAGTAATGAATTTATTTATATAAGTGTTGTGCTATTTGAAAATATTTAGTCTTTTTTATCTTTAAACCACTTTTTACCCAAACGTTTTGAAATAAACAAGTTTACATTAACACATTAACACAGTTGTGTGGATTAACCACTTTAAAAAGGTTCTAAAATGAGCTATTTGTTGCAGAAATTTCAATTAAAGCATGAAGTCTATACCTAACTAGAAAAGTTAATATCTAAAAATTTCCATTTCATATTTCGTTTTCATATAATTTTTTTGGTGTTAATACTTTCCATCTTATATATCACTAAAATTGAAGTTTAGTCAATCACTTTTGAAAAAAGGATTAGGTTTTCAAAGATGACACCTTTTGAACTATGAAAAAATTGAATAATGGTTTAATGTCAGCATAATTCTAGAACGTGTAAGTTCTAAAAGGAGCGTTACTAGAATTAAATTCATATGAAGAATCGTTAAATACATTTCTTAAATTGGAGAATATTCTAATTCAAATGGGGGGGTTTCTTTCCTATCTGACTGTTGATTTCTCCACTGAATTCGCAACATAACTTCTTTACGAAACAAATATCCAGCACAAAGCAATTTTCCTGTATACTTTTTCGGATGTATCGAAAGAGGATTTATCATTTTATCAGGTTGCTACACGAAAATCAATATTTTTTCGCAAAAATACAGTTATGTCAAGTGATTATTGTTCATTCTCCCTATAAGTATTTTTTTTTTCTGGTTTTATACGCAATTAAAGAAGTACGTAAAGGCTTTACAATGATAAATTCGTAAATTTTTATATTTTTTGTGGCGCATCACGGTCAGTAAATCAATTTGTGTTTAGCATTCGTAATTTTGAAGTTTTTCGTTTAAAAACCGATTTATCTCGAATACCGCCAGTTTGATCGAAATAATTAAGAGTATCTTTTTGAGAAGGAATAACCAAAGTATTTAAAAAATCAATCTTCACCTCTGTAAAATGATACCTGTTAAATATTAGGTCCAACGAGTGTAGCTTCAATTAAATTCCAGACTTCTCTGATGATCTAAAACATTTTCTATAGTATGATTTAATGAGTCTTAATGGCCTCTATAAAATATTAAATTTTCATTAAATTGTACGAGTCGGTTCCAAACTTAGGTAAATCGCTGGGTACCCCTTTAGGGCTCTGTATCCCCTTAAGGGACACTTTAGGAATTTTTTTTAAAACAGAGTAGGGTTATTTTGACCTCCTCTGTATGCTCTCGAGAAATTAAGAGGTTATTACCGGACACCCGGTATATATATATATATATATATATATATATATATATATATATATATATATATATATATATATATATATATATATATATATATATATATATATATATATATATATATATATATGTATTCAAAGTTGACGTACCAATTATCATATGATACTCGTTTAAATAATGTAATTAGAAAAGGATAGCATAAAATCGGTATGTCTGTACAGAGAAATTAAATATCTACTGTTTATCAATACTTTTTCAAATATAAATAAAAATATTATTACATTATTCAGCGTTCAAACAACCGGGCCCTAGTTCTGACGTTATGCTAATTCTACAGGGGGATGTTCGAAGATTTTTTTCGTTCCAAAAAAATGAAGAACAAACTGCGTTATTGACGATTTTCTACACCAGAAGAACCAACTGATTTGTTTAACAACCATGTCTTAGGGATACCATCTGCACAGTGACAGGATAGCTTTTCGGATTGGTTTAAACCCATGCAAAAGTTTATTATAATATATATATATATATATATATATATATATATATATATATATATATATATATATTAAAAAACAATAAAATTATTTTGAATCATAAATAGTTATTTTTGTTTGTTATCCCGGAAATATAAACGGCTACCCTCGTATTAATTATCCGAATAAATTATCCTATCTTCATTGTGAAGTAACTTTCGCCAATAACGTCATTGATAAAGTCTGCATATTTCCAGCATTTTGGTATAAAAGGCGACTGAGTGATGCAACAATTGAAGAAGAAATTTTCGTCAGTCCTCTGATTTGTGAGCTACTGAATGATAAACATTTGGAGGGAGATGGAACCGATAGTGTACAGAAAAAAATTTGGGAATCATCTAAAGGTGTCATGTATGGATTATTTTTACTCAATTTACTCAATAAACCCCACAAATTGGACTGTAATGTGTCGTAAAATTAATTTTATTGTATCCTATCTTGATTTTTTCCGCAAAATTGTAGTTCGGTATCTAGTGAACACGGTATATTGCGGGTGCCCAAGGGATTTCGTGGCCGATTGAAGTCCCAGGATTTTATGGTTGATTCTTGTATATTTTGAGTTCCATAATTCAAACACGTTACGTGGTGAGGAAATTTATTATTAACAATTTAGTTGTTTATAATACCATAAAACTGTTAATAAAAGAAGCATCGATTTCGGACGCATACCATTTTGGTACAAATTTTATGTTAAAAATACAGCGTTGTCAAAATTACAAAATATTGCATTACCTCAAAAAATGGCATGCGTTCGCAGCGCTCCAACAACATCAAGTATAACTTGACTTCTAATTAAACATTTTGATCGTAAGACAGCTCATTTAAAAGATAAAAGCTTTCCCTAATGCCATCGGATGTAATAGTTGAATAACAATAAACAAACTGAGGTCAAAATTGTTGGTGTATTTTTTTGCGATCTCAATTATTAATGAAAGAGTAGGTATGCTAGTTCCTGTCAACCATTAGTAAGATAACGTCCCTAGACCCACATCCTGTTAGCATGCAGAATTCTACATTTTCGAAACTGCGAATATACAAGTTTTATAATTTCTAGATCTTGGAGGATTCTGAGTGAATCACAGTGTGAAAATAGGGTACTGTACCGCCATATTGGTTCCGCCTCTTGGATTGTGCTATCCTGTGACCAGCGTTATGATCAGTGATTCAAAAAACCTCTTAGTAAGCATTATTGAGCCATTCTGAAGAATATTCAGTAATTCGCAGACGGAATATGGCCCATTCGATGTTCATATTAGATCCACCTTCTTGAATTATGCTATACTGAGGCTAGTTTCGTAACCAGTGAGCCGGGAAACAGTCCAAAGAACATGTTTGAGTTGTTTAAGAGGATTTTGAGCGATTAATGTGTGAAAATAGGTTATTTGACCGCCATATTGGAACCGCCATTAAGTCGTGCCATTTTAAGAGTAGCTTCTTGATTTGCGACCCTACAAACGCCCCAGTGCTCATTTTTAAGCAATTTAGATTGACTTAGAATATGAAAATGAAAAAAAATCGGGAAATTGTTTTGGTAGTATATCCGTCATCTTAGGTTCACTTTATTGAAAAAGTGCTCACCGGTATTACAAAGTAGATATGCCCTAAGTTAAAAATTGGATCTTATTTGAATTCATGAGTCCTGACTCGTTTCGAGGTTGGCGTTAAAACAAGGTATTGAAAATGGGAAGAATTGTGGGTTTGAACTAAATCACTGGTGAAGCGTTAAATCTCTCAAGATATTTTGTGATTGAATTATGAATGAAATCTGTAAAGGTTTCGCATCCGAGGACTTTGTAGATGATAGAATTCCCAAAGTAGTATGGGGCTCCACAGATCATAGGAAGGACTCTGTTTTGGAAGCTCTCTAGCCTGCTGAATCTTGACCTGCCTGTAGTGATCCACGTGGGAGCATCAAAAGACAGATTCGATTTAACGAAGAGCTTGTAAATCGTTAATTTTAACTTAAGATTAAGCCTGTTATTACGATTAAGCAGTGAGTAAAGAACTACCATCGATGCTTTGGTTGACAAGTAGTTAATATTAAGAAATTAGTTGAGCATCTTGTCGAAGACTAGCCCTACGTATTTGGCAGGGAATTCTAGTGTTATAAATGGACAACTGATCGTCAGAAATTGATTTTCTAATCGGCTAACCATTTTTCTAATGTGTTTATATGCTTTTGTAGTCTCGAAATAATCAGGACGTTGCAAATGCAGTGTCGTCAAAGAATTAGTATAGTTTACTACGA
The DNA here is from genome assembly GCA_034092305.1 of Diaprepes abbreviatus. Lineage (NCBI taxonomy): Eukaryota > Metazoa > Arthropoda > Insecta > Coleoptera > Curculionidae > Diaprepes > Diaprepes abbreviatus. The sequence continues at coordinate 2,063,423 of JASJET010000087.1, forward strand.
TCATCTTTCGGAACGCCGACAGTATAAAATGGGGGACAGAGGGGAATTTAGTAGAATCCCCACTCTAACCTTCCTTACAGAAGACACAGCGTTGTGTGACGACACCACAAATGACCTGCTCTTAAGGAAACTTTGGACTAGTCTTACTAGATACTTTGGATTTTCCAGCCTTATAAGTTTAATAACAAGCCCATTATGCCACACCTTGTCAGAGGCCTACCTGACGTCAAAGGAGATTGCTTCCATGTAAATTTGCTATTGCAACCTTGTGTGATAAATTAAGCCAGTCTGGTGGTCTGTTGGACTCTACTAAGACTGTCTCTGAATCTGAACTCGGAGACAAAATGTTCCTCTCAGATATAAAGTCTCGGAAAAAGAACTTTTTCTGTTATTTTCCCGAGATTGGCATATAGGCTGATTGGTCGGTAGCTATTAATGCTGGTGGCATGTTCCCCTTTCTTCCTGACTAGTGTAATTTTTGCTACTTTCCATTCCGAAAGAAAATAACCAGATTGTATGTAATACAGCGTTAGCTAAGTCATCAATAGCTGAAAGGATTTTGTCCGGAGCTCTTTTCAGATCTGCGCTCGGCAGGTAAATTTGAACTGTTGGATTAAAGTTTTGTTCCTTTATCTTATCAGCGGTGGGTTTAACTGAAATTGTTCATAAAATTTGTCTGTAGATCCGTTGGCCTTATTTTAGGGGTTTGTCAAGGTGACATTCCCACCGACAATGTGAGGCAAGGGCATTTTCACACCTTTTTTCAAGCTTCTAGTCATACGATAAAGATTGCCATCACAGATTTGCAGGCTTTCTAATTTGAAATCCCAGCACCGATAATACAGATCGCAGAGCTTTCGTCGTAGCGCCTCAGATGCTATGTTAGCATCCATTGATGGCAGAATCATTCGTCCTATAGACGATTTTTCTCGCTAATACGATCTTTCAAATCTACTGGAAATTCAGTGTACAGAATATTTAAATACCTTTGTATCAGAAGTTTCGCGATCGCATCCGAAATCTGGAAAGTCATTTGGCTAATACTCGAAGTTATCTCTAGAGGCTCGGCATCCTCAAGGAGCTCCGTATCCGATGAGAACTGGCAAGTGGTCACAGGTTAGCTTATGCAGAATCAACAGCCTGGACAACCTGCCAGTATTTTTGGCCACAAAGATATCTAAAATGTCTGGTGAACTCACGTACCCCAAATGACTTGTCTCATCAGGCGCTATTATTTCCAGCAAATTTGCTTCAGAGGCATTTTCGAGGACAATGCCCTTGGCGTTGGTGATCCTACACAAGCGATACATATGTCAGTATACTGCAGGTATACAAATTATTATGTGAGTTTAAATAAAACTAAACACGTAACTTTTAAAAAATATATTGTACAATATTCAAATACAATCTTTTACAGAAGGTGGATATAACAAATATAAATAAATGAAACATAAATAATCGGATCATATAGCTTTTTTTAAAAACGTAAAATAAAATAATATTCTATATTACAAATAAAAACAAATAAAATTTAATATACAAATTGTAATAAAAGAATAATCGCCTAATATTATTGGACTGTCGAAATAAGAACGTTTCAACATTTCAGTCTCAAAACTCAGCTCTCAAATCATTACCTTTACACCAACAGTTTTTTTATACAATTAATACTGACCCTTTTTCAAAAATTATAAATTTTACACTGCAGTTATCATAAAAAATATCTATAATTGTTTGGTAACTAATAACGTAATGACATATAATTATAAACAGAATTTTGTTCTTGATTTCGACAGTTACTTCTTTAAGGAATCCTTAAGTTGCTTGGAGAGGCTCCTGGCAGTTAGACTAGAAATTACATGTTTGGTTCCGGTCTATAATAAAAAAGAAACAACAATTACTAAAAATTTTAACATAGGTTTGAACTGCGGTTCAAAATGAAGAATTTTTATGGCTCAATATGCCACTTCATTCACTGTGAATTCCACTCTGGTTCATGTTCGATTCAGTTACATTGACGAGATGTTCGATACGCTTATAAAGTGAGAACTAGAGTGGAATCTACATGTTAACGAACTCAAGGCGAACAGACAACTTTTTAGAAACAGTTTAGATCAGTGATTCTCACTCGGCATGCTGCGACCCAACGGTAGGTGATACCATGTTAATAATTTATTTATACTTGGTCACACGCGAAACATGCTTTGTAATCGGTGGATGATCGGCACACATACTTCTACTGGGGCAAGTTAGCCGGGTAGTTTGTAAAGATCAGGACTTTCTCCTGCCTCTCGAAAAAACATATGAGAGAGAGGAGTCTCAAAACGGACAGCCTGACTTTTGCCGAGCTGAGAATAATCGGGAAAGTACTCTCAACTGATATATATGCAACGAGCAGACCTTATAAAAAATTTTGTAAAAGTGACGAATCGCAATGGAAATGGATTTTTGTATTTGAAAGAAAAACTCCCCAGAATAAGTGATGCTAAAATGAAAAAAGGCATTTTCGCAGCACCTTAATCAGAAAATCTAAAAGTTGAAGAAAAGTTAAACGTCTTGGAAAAATCAAAATGGCAATGCTTCAAGAAAGTGGTTGCAAATTTTTCGAATAACCATAAGAGTGACAACTATAGAGGGTTATTAACAAGCTTCTATTGACATATAAAGATTTGGATTGCTACATGTCACTTAAAATTCATTTCCAGGACTCATATCCGGATTCTTTCCCTGATAATTTGGGGATTGTAAGCGATGAACATGGGGAAAGATGCCATGGGGACAATCCAGATGTGGAAAGACATTATCAGGGTAGATGGAGTCCAAGGATGTTGGACGACTTCTGCCGCAAAATCAAGAGGGACCAACCAGAAGTCGAATATTCCAAAAAACGTTAATCTTCAATTCAAAGTACGTGTTATGTATATTTCTGGATAACTATTATTTTTTCTTTAAAATTTTGTTTCTTTATCAAATAAAATGTATACGTGATAAAAAATTTAATACTGCTTATTATTACTGACGACACCCAATGTTCATAAAAAAAACGCTAAAAAGTTCATGTGGCTCGTCTCAAACAGGAAAATCGCAACTAATACTGATAATTCGTTAATTAACACTGGACTACCGAAGTCTGGAAACGATAACAACAAAGCGCATCTTTGCTGTCATCTTCTTGGTCTTCCTAATAATTTGTGGGTGCTCTAAATCATAAAAATTAACGTAACTTAAATTAGAATCTGAAGTAAAATCAGATATATTAGTTTCAACTTTGTAGTTCCCCCTTTTGTAAACTGAAGGTTTCTTATCGCGTATAATGATACCGCTATGTAACGAATGAATGAATGAAAAAGGGGTGGTGATACTGGATAATCGATGCCTAGGCCTCTATTGGGCCCTTTGCATCCCACCATAGCTGCAGGTCATTCGAGGCCGATCTCCTTTGAGAATCCAAGCAGCCTCGTTAGTTGAACTTGCCTAACTGCTTCTGGCAACAAAATTGTATCTCCGAAATATCTCTGTCTCAGTCCGTTGAGTGCTTGGGCACTCTCTAAGGACATGTTCAACAGTTTCATCCTCCTCCAAACACCATCTGCATGTTGGGTCGTCTTCGACACCGATTTTATGTAGATGGCTCCTCAGGTGACAATGTCCTGTCAACAATCCCACCACAATTCGCAGCTTTTTCCTTCCTAAAGAGAGAAACTCCTTAGTACGCTATGCGCTAGGTCCAGTTATATGTTCCTTACCACACCTCATTCCAGGAGGCTCCCCTTCATGATTCAATAAATTTGCTTTCCAGCAACGATTTTAATTCTGTTTTGTCAATTGTGACTCGGATAGGTAGAATAGGTTGGGTCCATATGGTTCAGTTGCCGAACCCAACTTTGACGGCCTGCTTCTTCATTCCCGCATATGCCCCAATGACCCAGGACCCACATGAGTCTGACTGTGCAACTATTCCTTGTGATACCATTCAGTACGTTCTTACACTCAGACACTAGTCGTGAAGTTACGACACTGGACTTCAGTGCCAATATCGCAGCCTTACTGTCTGAGCATATATTTATTACCCTATTCCTGTCTATATTTCTCTCACAGAGATGGGCACACTGCAGAATAGCATAAATTTCCATTGTGAAGATTGTCACACGTTGTCCGAGAGGATAATACTCTCTAACTCCTGTGCTCCTGCCTAACACTACGGCTCCAGCTCTTTCATCTTGTTGAGATCCATCAGTATACCCCCAGGATCAATTTTGCTCTCCCTCCCAATCCTCTCTACTTGGCAGAAATATCTCCAGAGAGAGGTTGGGTTTTAAAAGCGGCGTCATGTACTCTGTCTGCATGGAAAGTGATGGACACCTTTCCACCGCGCTTTCCCAGACACCTAAGTAGCCTACCGTTCCAATTACCAGATGCTCTAGGCAACTGAGACGATAGACAGTCCTCAGAGCCTCGTTTTCTATGTATAAGTGAAAAGGAAGCAGGTTCACCAGGACTTCAAGAGCCCTAGTGGGAGCAGTCCTCATCGCACTCAATATTCCCACACAAGCCATTCTTTGAACTTTATCAAGTTGAAGACTGTGTTTGTGGATCATCATAGTGTATATACAAAATAGCACTTTAAGTATCAGCCTCCATGTGCACCCAAAGGCTCGTTTACAAGCCCAGAAAGCACATATAGCTTTCTTGGTTCGAGCCTCAATATGATCATTCCAGCTCATTTGTGAGTCCAGAATTACTCCCAGGTATTTAACTGCCCCCTTGTATTGAAGAGTCCTCCCTACCAATGTAATTGTGGAAAGTCTCCCCATTTTTCTCTTTTTTGTAAACAGCACCACCTCGGCCTAAGGAATTATCAGGCATATTTTCATCGACTGGTGTTACTATGGCTTGAATTGCTTGGTATATACCATCTATTTCAACGAAGAAGTAACCAGAATAATCCAACTAGCCTGATCAGCATTTGAGAAACATAATAACATCTCTAAATCTGCAATACCGAATAATTTAAAATGAAAAGTATACACCCAATGCATCTTCCATATATTTACATATCGATTAATAACTTGGAATTACACAGACTATAATATGAAGAAAATCGCGAAAGCCTAAAAGAGACCAGGAAAAAATTATAATAAACTTAAGATCGCACAAGAAACACCTATATACGAAACCAAGCAAAAGTTATAGATGTCGCTCAAAGTTTGGCAGACATAAAATGGGTATGAGTTGGACACGTTGCCGCGACTCCAGGATAATAGGTGAACTAAGCGTGGGTAGACCAAACACAAGAGAGAGAGATGACATTGAGAAGATAGCTGGAGTAAATTGGCAGTAAGTGGAATAGGACAAGCTAACAGGAGAAAGGTCTACATCCAATAGTGGATGTTCAGCAAACTATTAACTTAAAGAAAAACAATAATTTAATTAATTACAACACAAATAATATACTTACATCATTAGTTTCAAACTTCTTTTTCAAATCCCTTACGGAAACTCTGATGATATCGCCTTCTTCTAATGATGTCGATCTTGCGAATGTGGGTTTAACATTTACTTCATCCGTTGGAAATTTACCCAAGGCATCCCGAACTACATGACGCTTAGCTATTTCTTCAAGGTCTAAATCTTCAGATTTATAACCATTTTCCTCATCTTCTGCACTGGCACGTTGAATTGATAAATGATGTTGGTGATCACTAGAATGATTCAGGTTACTCTCTAAACTAATGTCTGCCGATGAAAGATCATCGTAAGAGCTATATATTTTTTTATGAGTAAATGTTCTCTTCTGAACAGTAACAGTATTAGTTTGATAATGTTCTTCATCGGAACTTGATGTCTTTTGCGCCCTTTTCTTAACTACATTGTTTGGTTCATAGTCAGGAATAATACCTCCATGTGTTTTCAAAGCAAAGTTTCTCACATTGGCATCTTTATAAATTTTGGATATTAGGGTGTTATCTTTTCGTTGGGGTAAAGCTCCGACTTCCTCTATTGACAGGAGATCCTCCTGCGACCCATAAATGAACCGATTATTAAGATTAGTTGACCTAGGTGTAATCACATAGTTTGGCGAGTGCGTTCTGAAAGTCGCTTCAGTTTTGTAGACATCATTTTTAATTTTTATATCTTCATTTTTGGTTGAAACAACATTGTTATTTTTTGCGCCTTCTTCAGAGTTTAATGATAATAGGTCCTCTTCGGAACTAAAAAATGACATTCTTCCCGTTTTTCCAGATTCATACTCGGACGTGAGACCATCATCGGAACTGTTGTATGTTCTGCCTTTGCTTAAATGTAAAGAAGAGTTATCAGTTATTTTGGCATCATAACTTAGTTGAGAATGAAGAATTGCTGTTCTATTATATTCATTGTCGTTACTAAGCCCATCCTCTCTACTACGCGAAGCAAAAAGCCTTACTTTAGGATCTTTATAAATTTTTGATATTAAGGTGTTGTCCTTCTTGTGATGCAAAACTTTTGGAGCAGTATCAGCAGGAGGATCTAGTAGGCTAGACTCACTTAAATTTCTTCTGAGCACGGGCCTTTCTGTCGGAGAAGTTACAGATAAATGTTTCGTTTGTTTCTCTGCATTGGCTGATTTAACATATAATCCACTTCCGGTTTTTGTTTGAGCACCTAATACCCTTGGCTTAGCCACGGGGGTTTCCTTAAGCACAACATTGATTTCTTCTTCCGAATGGGATGTTACAGTTTCGTGATGATAATTCATAGCTTCATTTCCATTTTCATCATCAATAAGTTTATAAGATACTCCCAAAGGGGTGGCTGTTATGGGTATATGAATATCTTCATTTTTGGTCTTCCTAACAATTTGTGAGTGCTCTACATCATAAAAATTAACGTAACTTAAATCAGAATCTGAAGTTAACTCAGATATATTAGTTTGGACTGTGTAGTTCCCCCGTTTGTAAACTGGAGGTTTTTTATCGGGTATAATGATATCGCTATGTAACTCAAAAGAATTGTCAGGCATATTTTCATCCACTGGTGTTACTATGGCTTGAATTGCTTGGTGTATACCATCTATTTCAATAGAATCTTTAGGAGGAGGTTCTTGTTTGGGGAGCTCTGGTGGATGACTTTTCGGAATTTCTGGTGGACGACTTTTCGGAATTTCTGGTGGACGATTTGTCGGAATTTCTGGTGGACGATTTTTCGGAATTTCTGGAATACGATTTGTTGGAATTTCTGGTGGACGATTGGCCGGAATTTCTGGTGGACGATTGGTCGGAATTTCTGGTGGATGACTCTTCGAAATTTCTGGTGGACGATTTGTCGGAATTTCTGGTGGACGACTTTTTGGAAGTTCTGGCGGATGACTGGAATTTGTTTCAACAAAATGTAATGATGGGGTTTCTACAACATTAAATACTTCTAAAGAATGAGTTGAACTAGTTTTAACAGACTCTATGGATGGAGGTCGTCCTTTGGGCGGTTCAGGAACGGGACTCGGTGATCTAGATCTTGGAGGTTCTTGTGGAGGCCAGCTCACACCGTTTATCTGTGGAGGGTTAGGATATTAGTTACAGTTAAGATGAAATGGGATGAGTATGTAAGTTAATTAAAGTGTTGTTAAATAAAAATATAACAAATAGATAACGATAAAAGGTTTGAAGATCAACATTTAAAGCAACAACTGCAACATGGATGTAAACAATAAATATGGTAATGGATTATAGGGATATATTATTTTCTCTTTTGTTTTTAACTTTGAACAACAACAAATAAACGAAATAAAGCTGTTTTGACCAGGCACAAGCAATAAATTTTTTACCTATAGTGCCCCTGTCACACCCAGAGTTGCCACCCGTCCCGAATCTACCGTGATAGTCTCGATTTCGATTATATTGTCCCGCATCCTGACAAACTATCAATTTTCTCCGGATTTTTATTAACACGTGACGATCACTCACACGGTTCACAACACCCAGCGCCTGGCGCCTGACGCAAAAGTTAAATGTATTTTTTTGTGTTATATCTGGTACTCTCAGTATACCCCATTCAAATGTTTATATTGAGCCAGTATTTTTCCTTATGGCACTCAAATGGTCAAATGTCAAAAATCGTTCCTGTATAAATTTAATGAAAGTAGAATTGGAAATTTCACTCAACACAGACATGTCTTGCTAGGATTTCATAAATAAATATAAAAATGGCGCGAAATTAATGAAAGTATCATAAAAATTAAATAAATATAAAAACAAAAACCGTTTTTATTTTTTCTTCAGACAGATGGTCCGAATCGGTCCGAACTTCGAGTGCCTCCGATGACCGACCGATTGTCCCGATTTTTTCCCCAAAGGTGGCAACCCTGGTCGCACCATTTAATTTATAGAATAAAAAAATTGTTATCCATAATGAACATTATTAATTATAATTAGTATTAAAACACACGTCAGGATTATAAAAAAGCAACTGTATGTTATGGTAGCTTACATCTGTATATACTGGTGGAGACGGCATTCAAAATTCCGGGTACATTGCTTAGTAGAAAGACAGACACGGTGACTAACAGTATATGCTATCGATCTCGCTCTCAACGCGACTATCAGGCCTGCAAGAAGCGCACCTCAATACATGGGGATAAGGAATTGGTGTAAACATTATTTTATCAACTTTATCATTTCTTACACAATGTTAGAAAAAAAAATATTCTGACCTTAAATACAGCACATCATTGATAAAATAATGTATTATATAATAGAACACAACTAACAAAATCTAAATAACTGTTATTATATGAGGATGTAAAGTTATTATTTATGAAACGCTGCGATTTTTAACAAATCGTCCGATCACGTCGACTTTCTTTGTTATAAATTTTTTTGAATATATTAAAATATACAGAGTGACCCGATAGAAGCTGTGCTGTAATCAACTTTCATTTTTTTAAATAGTGACCCCGTTTTTTGTACACTTTTAGATTTCCTCCAAAATTCTGAGCATTTTTCTATCACGTGCCCTATACTAAAATGTAACTGTTTTCAACTTATAGACAGTTAAAACTCGAAATAAAGTGATAACAACAGTTAATTTATCAATTAAAATTAAATGTTGGAAACGCCTTCCATTAACAGTAATCTAAGCGATTTATCAATTCGTTCTGACCATTCAGTAATCAATATTTCTGTAGTAATTAACCGTATTTCTTGAGTGATCCGTATCTTTAAGTCATCTATGTCAATTGGCTTAATTTGGAAAATTTTACCTTTAAGGTATCGTCACAAAAAGAAATCAAGAGGGTTTAAGTCTGGAGACCTCGGGGGCCATTCGACAGATCCCCTTGTGGAATTGGCGGGATATTTTTCTTGAAATAACTGACACGCTTCTTCTTGGATTTTCCCTATCATTATATCCTATCATCTTAAGAATTTCTCCGCTTTGAGTCTCGGAAAGATTCATTTTCAGTTAAAATTAACTTAGAGTGATAATGTGACAAGGGAACAGTTAACAAAATCAGTTATGCTGGTATATAACTATTGTATTTCAATTCGCGTTTAACTGTCGATAAATCGAAAACAGTTACATCTAAGTATAGGAAATATAACAGAAAAAATGTCCACAATTTTGTAGGGAGTCTAAAAGGGTACAAAAAATTGGGGGTCACTATTTAAAGTTGGTTATAGCATACTCTTTAAACCAAAGACAAAAGATTTTTCAAAAACCCAACGTTTTTTTAAATAATAAACTTATTCCAGACCTTACGTTCTCATTGTATTTTAAATTGCATTACATTAAACTCATAAAAATTTAAACCTAATACAGATTTTTTTTTATATATAGATTACCAACACCTTTAATTTTTAAAGCTCTTTTAATGATCTCATCTGTTTCTGACCTAATCCTTTTATCTAGTAATACTTTTAATCTGTTTTAGTGATAAAACTTACGTCATAAATCGGTACTACATTTGTGAATTTTTTGATAAACATTTTATACAGGGTATCTCTAAAAGGTCTGTACACAATGCTAGCACAAATTCCTGAGGCTAAAATATCTAAATCTAGCTCAATTTATCTTAGTCCAAAAGTTGATAGTTTCCAAAATACAGGGTGTCAAAGTTAAAGTTTTTTAAAACTTTTTTGTACATATTTGTGTTAAGAATAGCTTGATTTATAGTAAATTTGTTACTGAGAGGTTTTTTAAACTGAAAAATCATAATCTGTTTACAGTTTCGATGTACGTTGCGGAGGGCACCACCAGCAGCAATTTCCATGCTCCCATACTGATAGATACATTGGAATATTTGAAAATATGTATTATTAGCTATTTATAACGGCTTCTTAGCAAGAAACGCGCGTTACTTAGACCTGAGTATTTCAAATAGGGTTTATAGACATTTTTCCTCTAAAAACAAATAGAAACTCTGCTATAATCATTACCTCAAAACGCAATTTTCAAGCCATGGCTAAAATAATCTCATAAAGCAGTCAAAAGTCACACCATAAGGCCCGCGAAAAAACAATGATTAAAGTTGGTAGATGTTTATCATCAAGCCTTGTATCGGCAGCCGGGAAACCAGTATACTTACGTTAACTGGGCAGTTGCTGTCATCTGGAGGGGTGGGCGAAGAAATATGTATATATGTATATGTATATCTATTGTAAATATATTTTAACATTGTAAAATGTATAACACTAAAGGAGTTTAAAATTGATCTTTTGTAACTAGTGACGATACTTATTACTGTTAGCTCATTGCTATGTAAATTTGTATTGTTGTGGGCTCTTAAACATGTTTCAAATTTTTGGGCTCATTCCTAAGTCTGGATAAAGTGTGAATGGGTGCTATGAGGAGATTAAGATAACTTAAAAACCTAAATTGGACATTTACTATATCGAGGCGAAAAATATTATAAAGCTTTAAGTGCAGGCGAAGGATTGCTGGTATATCAAAACTATAATCAAATCTGAAATTTTGCTCTAAAAAATCAAGCTATTTAAAATAGCTGTTTACAAAAAACTTAAAAAAAAATTATGACTTTGACATCTTGTATTCAGGAAACTATCAATTTTTGGATTAAGGCAAATTGGGCTAGATCCTCCTATTATAGTATCAGGAATTTGCGCTAGCGTCCTGTACAGACCTTTTAAAAGCATTCTGTATAAATGGCAGCAAGGTTTTTTTTGTATAATTTGCAATTAAGCAAAATACAATCTTTTAAACCGACTTCAAAAAATTAATGCAATTAATTTAAAGTATATATATATATATATATATATATATATATATATATATATATATATATATATATATATATACATATATATATATATATATATATATATATATATATATATATACATATATATATATATATATATATATATATATATATATATATATATATATATATATATATATATATATATATATATTAAAATTCTGAAAAATGCGTTTAAAAGCTCTTTGCGAGTACAGATTACATAAAGTGTAATTCGATTTTTAATTTTTTTAAGGTTTTAATCGAGAATAACAAAATTTAAAAAAAAATTTCGACTTCATTTAATTCAGTGCCATTTTTGTAGAAAAGTTTGTGAGAAAATTCTGATCAGACAGTTTTTTAGAGTTTTCCAAGAGGTTGAAATTACCTTTTTAAAGCTTGATCTAAGTGCGTTTTTGACGAAAAATTACTTTTTTTCAATGTTTTGTATATTGTTAACTGAACTGGATAGAGAAAAACTTTAAAGAGAAAATATGTCTGCTTTTACATGCAGAATAACCTTTATTGGTTCCGAAATGTTTTCCGCGATTTTCATTTTTTTTAAAATTTTTTAATTTTTTTTAATTTTTCAATTTTTTTGAAAATAAAAACGGTTATATGCTGTTTACGACTGTTCACTCCGTATGATACCAACGCGTAATTTTCGGACAATTTTTCAAATGTTTTTATATGAAAAAATATTCAATTTATTCCTTTTTTTATGTGTAGTTTAGTTGTAAACAGTTAATTCTATGATAAATAATTAAAAATTGGAAATCACGTAAAGAAACTAACGTAAAAACATTTGAAAAATTGTCCAAAATTTACGCGTTGGTATCATACTGAGTGAACAATCGCAAATAGCATATTATCGTTTTTATTTTCAAAAAAAATTGAAAAATCAAAAGAATTAAAAAATTTTAAAAATGAAAATCGCCAAAAACATTTTGGAACTAATGAAGATCATTCTGCATGTAAAAATAGGCATTTTTTCTCTTTGAAGTTTTTCTCTATCTAGTTCAGTTAAGAATATACAAAACATTGAAGAAAAGTCATTTTTTTTCATCAAAAATGCACTTAGTTCAAACTTTAAAAAAGTAATTTAAATCCCTTGGAAAACTCTAAAAAACTGTCTGATCAGAATTTTCTCACAAACTTTTCTACAAAAATGGCGCTAAATTTAATAAAATCCGAAAAAAAAATTTTTTTATTATTTTTTATTCTCGATTAAAACCTTAAAAAACTTAAAAATCGACTTACACTTTATATAATCTGCAAGTACTCGCAAAGGGCGTTTAAATGCTTTTTTCAGAATTGTCATGCGATGATTCGTTACTGAAATACAGAACTTTGAAATTCTACTTGTTTTCGCGTATACATGGCAAAAGTGATTGACGGGCAGTGTGTATATATATATATATATATATATATATATATATATATATATATATATATATATATATATATATATATACATACATACATATAGTAGATAGTATTACTAGGAGTAGGGATTACTCACTATTCGGTTTATTTGCATCAACTTTTGAAGTTATTTTGATGTCGTTTTCAGAATATTGGAGAAAGCACTATCAAGGAGATTCCGTATAATATTTTTTTCGGTAGGTTTATGCGAGAAGGCTAAAAATTAATAAAAAAAAATTTTGATTGAACTATTTAGCGCATTATTTTTGATTGGAGTGGGATGTTTTGATTTGGTTTCCGGCATGTTGCTAGGAATATCTACAAGAAGATTCAGTTAAAGTATTTCCATGGTAAGTTTGTTGCAAATATATTGAAAACTGAAAAAATATACCAAAACGGTTGGTTAGCGAACTTAATGTTATTTAGCAGAAGCCTTCTTGACATTATCTCGTTTCTACTTTAAACATCTTTCGTGCCTTTGTGTAACATTATTAGGATTATTCATTTTAAAGGCCAATTGAAACTATAATGAGTGAAATAATTTATTTTTGCAAAAAAAGTTAAACCGATTTCAAAAAATTGTACTAAAGAGTAAAAGATAAAGTGTAAACTGTCTTAAATTGATATCAATTCAATAGTTGCAGGCAGAATTTGAAAATATGTATTTAATCAAAAGTTATTCATGTTGAGAAATTCTATTTTTCAAATGTTTAACTATTTTTAACTCAAAAACTATACGTTGAACGGAAAAATCACAAGAGACAATTTTTGCTTAAATTGACTTAGAAACACAAAAATATTATTAACATTTTTTTTTCACATATTAACAGTTTTTTTGTTTAAAACAAATTACCTCAACATTTTTTGAGAATCCATAGTCAAAATTTGTAATCAGGGGTCAAACTACATATAAAAAACTTCGGTAGAGCCACGTTTCTCCGTCGGCTGCGAAAACCCACTGGGCTCCTGGACTAACTTGCAAAATTAGAGTATGTACTCTTGTGTTTCAAGTACTCGATAAATGTAATACGTAATTCCAGATTTTTTATTTAGTAACAAATTTTCATAACTTAACTTAAAAACACGAACCGGATAGTCAATTTATTATTTAAAAATCCTAAACTATCCCGTTTAAAAGTAAATAATTACGTGTCATAGTGTAAATATCGGATAACATCTGGAAACATTTGTCGGCCTATAATATAATGTAAGCTGACATAGCAAAGCAACATCTATAAAGACAAACACAAAATAGTAGTAAAACTTGGTTAAAAAATTCATTTAGTAATTTTATAAAATAAAATAATCATTTTAAGCTCTTTTTAAAAACTTTAGAACTTACTCTTAAAACACACCTAGCACCTTAATACGACTATATCACCTATTAAACTGGGATTATAAATATCAATTATATAAACATTTTATCTGCAAATTTCATTTTAAGTGTTTTTAGTTTATATTTATTTACAACGTGGCAGTAGATAAATAAACTAATCAACAATTGCATATAGCAATAGCCAAATTTTGTACTTTTAAAAATAATCGCAAAACAGAAACGTAATTGTAATGCTAATGTATAGTTTTTATTGCTAAAAATATCAAAAAATATATATACACTCTCTAAAATAGTTGATTTTTCTCCTTGTTTTTTCAGATTTAGATACTAATGGGAGTTTAATTAATTAAAACTATTGAGTAAACTAATTTGAAAATTATTGCGAGCATATCGAAGACAGAACGTTTCAACTGAAATGACTGTATATACAATCTATATATACAGCACAGAATATTTTAAGCGTATGAGCAGAAATATTAACTAGACGTCATTCTAATGTACTCAAATTGAACCGTACAACTGTCCAGCACATTTTGAGACATTTTGAAGATGAAGATTAGCAACAATAACTCCAGTCGATTGATCAGTTTTAACGATTTTGTAACGAAGAAACTAATTCCCGAACATGTCAGAGATGATTTAATGGTGAACAGCCCATTTCATCGGAGCCAGCATGCATATAGAATCGGGAGATCCACAGAGACAGCGCTCCACGACTTGGTCAGCAAGGTGGAAAACACTCTGGAAAATGGAGAAGTGCTTCTAGGAGCATTTCTAGATATAGAGGGGGCGTTCGACAACACGTCTTTTCAATCAATCATCACTGCAATAAGGAACATCAATCTGGAGGAGACCTGTTGCAGGTGGATTGGAAATATGTTAAAAGACAGAGTGATCTACACAGAACTGCTCGGAGAGTCGCTGATGGCACGGGTGACTGGGGGGTGTCCGCAGGGGGGGGGGGTTCTCTCCCCACTGCTTTGGAACCTAGTAATGGATGGGCTTCTGCGAACCCTGAGTGGGGAGGGTCACTCTGTGCTGGGATATGCAGATGACTTGGTAATCTTAACCCAAGGCAAATTTAATACAACAGTAAGAGAAAGAGTGCAGAGGGCTCTTGAAGTTGTAGAAAGATGGGTAAGGCAGGAGGGACTCAATATAAGTCCCCAAAAGACTGTCCTAATTCCCTTTACAAAACGGAGAAGGATAGAGGATCTCGGTCCCATCATCCTCCAAGGAAACACAATACCACTTGCCAGAGAAGTAAAATATCTGGGGGTGATTTTAGACTCCAGGCTGACCTGGAACAGACAAGTGGAAAACATAACCAGAAAATCGGAAACATCTCTTATGACTGTTAGAAGATTATGTGGGAAAACATGGGGTCTCTCACCGAAAATGGTACATTGGTTATACACCAGTGTTGTGAGACCAGCCATCACTTACGCAGCCTTGGTCTGGTGGCCCAAGGTAATGCAGAGAGCAATTATGACAAAGCTGAGTGGAATACAAAGGGTCGCCTGTTTATGTATTACTGGGGCCATGAAATCAACGCCCACTTCGGCAATGGAGTGTATTCTGGATCTGCCTCCGCTACACTTAGTGATTCAGGCAGAGGCAAGAATGGGACTCCACCGACTAAATCACTCAGCAGTAAAATCGCAAATGACGATGTCAGGACATAAAAACATATGTAAAAAAATCAGGAGCCCTGAGTTGGAAATGGACACGGACCATATGAACTCGAGCTACCGTTATAATATACCGTTTGAAGTCACAATAGAGGATCGAATGGCAAGTAAAAGAGAAAGACCGGAAACATTCTCGGGTGCAAGTATCTGGTACACTGACGGTTCAAAAACTAGTGAGGGTACTGGAGCTGGGATATACGGGTTACAACCGAGGAAGGAACTAACCCTTCCCCTTGGGAAATACCCAACAGTGTTCCAGGCAGAAATATATGCAATCTTACGGTGCGCAGATGAGATAAATAGGAGAGCTTACAAAGGGAAGCAAATCCTCATTTACTCTGACAGCCAGGCAGCCCTAAGGGCCCTCAAGGGCCAAAAGGTATCATCGAGGCTGGTTTGGGAATGTCAGAGCGAGCTGGAAACTCTGACAAAAGACAACAGAGTTATGTTAAAGTGGGTACCAGGACACGAAGGCATACATGGAAATGAAAAAGCTGACGAACTAGCTAGAGCAGGGTCAGCATCTCAATACATTGGTCCAGAACCGGCCTTTGGGGTGCCGCGGTGTGCAGCACGAGAAGCAGTCAAAGAATGGATCAAAAGAGAACATAAAAACCACTGGATGACCAGACAGGGTTTAAACCACAGCAAGCTATTTATTGGGAATCCGGACCCGAAACTGGCAAAGAAACTACTACAAATGAGTAGAAACCAATTAAGGACTATTACAGGTATAATGACGGGACACATGGCCGTCAAAGTACATCTGAATAGAATGAATCTATATAACGGAAACCTCGGCTGCAGACTGTGTGGACAAGCCGAGGAAACGGTGAAGCATATCATATGTGACTGTGAGTCACTGGTGAGATTTAGACAACAAACTTTCGGGTCAGTAAAACTGGAACCGGAAGAAATACTCAATCACTCTTTAGCAGGACTGTACAGATTGAGCCAGGGGGCTAGGTTGACAGAGTGGCTATAATGTCTAGGGTGAGCACAATAGGCCTACTCTGGTCGCAGTGCATCCGGCTTTAGGACAGACCCGAGAATATAAAAAAAAAAAAAAAAAAATTCCCGAACGGTTGACTATGAGTGACGAAGTCCATTTCTAATGACCTCGTAAATAAGCAGTACTGTGGAAAAGTTTTAGGGAACGAGAAATTCAAGAGTCTTTCACGAAAGACATTGTATCCCATAAAATGTACCATCTAATGTGGAATGCCGCTCAGGTTATTCTTAGACTTTGATACCAAAGATGGAACAGCTTAGACCATAAATAATGAAAGGGTTCATTATTTGGCAAAATTGTGTTCATCCAGCCTTGTAAAATAAACCAAAAATATATTTTCAGCTAGATGAAGCCGATGTGGAGTGTGATTATCCCAACAATGCAGCCTCTAGTGGAATTGTTTGGTGAACAAATAATTTCATGACAATCCAAAATTCCATATTCACAACGTTGGCCTGACTGGCTGAATTTTTCAGTGAGATTGTTTAAAGGAGAGGGTTTATGTCAATAATAGTAGAACACGGGACCAGACGTTTTAATTTCAGTTTTGGGACATGCGTTTGAAAGAGCCAAAATGTGTAAAGTTGAAAACGGAAGATTTTGCGAAATATACTATTTCGTCGATAATGTAAAAAAAAACCATTAAGCATACTAACTTTATGTGGAACCCGTTTGAATATAAAATGTTTAAAAAAAACGTTATTAGCTTTGTAAGAGACCTAGGAACTTAAGGCACTGGAAAACAATAAAAGCAAATAAGGGGCTAAAATGTCCCAAATATTTATTTTCAGCAACTATTTTTTAAAATGTAGGAGACGAACTATTCTACAAAAATCAAAAATTGGGAAAGAAAATTTGACTTATTTGAAATAAGGACTTTGTACTACTAAGTTACTAAAGGGTCACCAAACTTGTTCTTCCTAACTTTGAGATTTCAAAATTGCCTTTTTTGAACCACAATGAATACTTGAATGGCAAATCATCATGGAAATATATATATATATGAAGTAAAATGCAAACAGTAAATGCAAACTTCGTTCCATCATATCCTTTCCGTGTTAGAGGTTGCACAGTTTGAATAGATTGTTACAGAACACAATCCATCCAATTCCACCACCATCGAGATGATGGCCTACCTGTACCACCACACCGAGAAGAAAGTCAAAACTTACCCTCCCGGCCATAGTGATACGGCAGAGGCATATGTTTCGTCTCTACTAGACTCATCAGGGTACCGACATGCACCTGGCTGTGCAAAGGACAGATCGGAAAGAAGCATGCAAATACTGAACGCGGTTTCGCCGACCTCCCGTCGGATGGCGTATATATGTTTATACGGCTTTCATGGATTCCTCCGTGCGAGTTGCAATAGCAGTGGATACATCCACATTATGCCGTTGTAGTGCTGAAATCACATTCAGCAAACGTACAACTATATGCAACTTCGTGTATAAATGAAGTAAAATGCAAACAGTAAATGCTGAATGTGATTTCAGCACTACAACGGCATAATGTGGATGTATCCACTGCTATTGCAACTCGCACGGAGGAATCCATGAAAGCCGTATAAACATATATACGCCATCCGACGGGAGGTCGGCGAAACCGCGTTCAGTATTTGCATGCTTCTTTCCGATCTGTCCTTTGCACAGCCAGGTGCATGTCGGTACCCTGATGAGTCTAGTAGAGACGAAACATATGCCTCTGCCGTATCACTATGGCCGGGAGGGTAAGTTTTGACTTTCTTCTCGGTGTGGTGGTACAGGTAGGCCATCATCTCGATGGTGGTGGAATTGGATGGATTGTGTTCTGTAACAATCTATTCAAACTGTGCAACCTCTAACACGGAAAGGATATGATGGAACGAAGTTTGCATTTACTGTTTGCATTTTACTTCATTTATACACGAAGTTGCATATAGTTGTACGTTTGCTGAATGTGATTTCAGCACTACAACGGCATAATGTGGATGTATCCACTGCTATTGCAACTCGCACGGAGGAATCCATGAAAGCCGTATAAACATATATACGCCATCCGACGGGAGGTCGGCGAAACCGCGTTCAGTATTTGCATGCTTCTTTCCGATCTGTCCTTTGCACAGCCAGGTGCATGTCGGTACCCTGATGAGTCTAGTAGAGACGAAACATATGCCTCTGCCGTATCACTATGGCCGGGAGGGTAAGTTTTGACTTTCTTCTCGGTGTGGTGGTACAGGTAGGCCATCATCTCGATGGTGGTGGAATTGGATGGATTGTGTTCTGTAACAATCTATTCAAACTGTGCAACCTCTAACACGGAAAGGATATGATGGAACGAAGTTTGCATTTACTGTTTGCATTTTACTTCATTTATACACGAAGTTGCATATAGTTGTACGTTTGCTGAATGTGATTTCAGCACTACAACGGCATAATGTGGATGTATCCACTGCTATTGCAACTCGCACGGAGGAATCCATGAAAGCCGTATAAACATATATACGCCATCCGACGGGAGGTCGGCGAAACCGCGTTCAGTATTTGCATGCTTCTTTCCGATCTGTCCTTTGCACAGCCAGGTGCATGTCGGTACCCTGATGAGTCTAGTAGAGACGAAACATATGCCTCTGCCGTATCACTATGGCCGGGAGGGTAAGTTTTGACTTTCTTCTCGGTGTGGTGGTACAGGTAGGCCATCATCTCGATGGTGGTGGAATTGGATGGATTGTGTTCTGTAACAATCTATTCAAACTGTGCAACCTCTAACACGGAAAGGATATGATGGAACGAAGTTTGCATTTACTGTTTGCATTTTACTTCATTTATACACGAAGTTGCATATAGTTGTACGTTTGCTGAATGTGATTTCAGCACTACAACGGCATAATGTGGATGTATCCACTGCTATTGCAACTCGCACGGAGGAATCCATGAAAGCCGTATAAACATATATACGCCATCCGACGGGAGGTCGGCGAAACCGCGTTCAGTATTTGCATGCTTCTTTCCGATCTGTCCTTTGCACAGCCAGGTGCATGTCGGTACCCTGATGAGTCTAGTAGAGACGAAACATATGCCTCTGCCGTATCACTATGGCCGGGAGGGTAAGTTTTGACTTTCTTCTCGGTGTGGTGGTACAGGTAGGCCATCATCTCGATGGTGGTGGAATTGGATGGATTGTGTTCTGTAACAATCTATTCAAACTGTGCAACCTCTAACACGGAAAGGATATGATGGAACGAAGTTTGCATTTACTGTTTGCATTTTACTTCATTTATACACGAAGTTGCATATAGTTGTACGTTTGCTGAATGTGATTTCAGCACTACAACGGCATAATGTGGATGTATCCACTGCTATTGCAACTCGCACGGAGGAATCCATGAAAGCCGTATAAACATATATACGCCATCCGACGGGAGGTCGGCGAAACCGCGTTCAGTATTTGCATGCTTCTTTCCGATCTGTCCTTTGCACAGCCAGGTGCATGTCGGTACCCTGATGAGTCTAGTAGAGACGAAACATATGCCTCTGCCGTATCACTATGGCCGGGAGGGTAAGTTTTGACTTTCTTCTCGGTGTGGTGGTACAGGTAGGCCATCATCTCGATGGTGGTGGAATTGGATGGATTGTGTTCTGTAACAATCTATTCAAACTGTGCAACCTCTAACACGGAAAGGATATGATGGAACGAAGTTTGCATTTACTGTTTGCATTTTACTTCATTTATACACGAAGTTGCATATAGTTGTACGTTTGCTGAATGTGATTTCAGCACTACAACGGCATAATGTGGATGTATCCACTGCTATTGCAACTCGCACGGAGGAATCCATGAAAGCCGTATAAACATATATACGCCATCCGACGGGAGGTCGGCGAAACCGCGTTCAGTATTTGCATGCTTCTTTCCGATCTGTCCTTTGCACAGCCAGGTGCATGTCGGTACCCTGATGAGTCTAGTAGAGACGAAACATATGCCTCTGCCGTATCACTATGGCCGGGAGGGTAAGTTTTGACTTTCTTCTCGGTGTGGTGGTACAGGTAGGCCATCATCTCGATGGTGGTGGAATTGGATGGATTGTGTTCTGTAACAATCTATTCAAACTGTGCAACCTCTAACACGGAAAGGATATGATGGAACGAAGTTTGCATTTACTGTTTGCATTTTACTTCATTTATACACGAAGTTGCATATAGTTGTACGTTTGCTGAATGTGATTTCAGCACTACAACGGCATAATGTGGATGTATCCACTGCTATTGCAACTCGCACGGAGGAATCCATGAAAGCCGTATAAACATATATATATATATATATATATATATATATATATATATATATATATATATATATATATATATATATATATACAGTTATACACCATACAGAAATGTGTAAAATAAACGTCCTGCTGAAAATATAGATGTTGTGAATCAAAGTGTAAATGATCATTCAATACCCCATCATTTTTATGACGTTACATCGAATATTCTTCATAAGATTCACATTTGATGGAGAGGAAAATCAATTGACCCAAGAACCTAAAAATTAATAATTTTTGCGTAGAACTTTTACAAATTAGACTTTAAAGCAATTTAAAACTGATTCATCATTGTATGAAAAAATCATCTTGAGCAATAAAGCTAATTTTTAGTTAAATAGCTTCATAGTCAACCAAAATTGATTGGAATTATTTCAATCCACGAAAAATAAACTGTTGCGAGTAATTTTTTGGTCTGGAGGCAGCATTAGATCTTATTTTTTTAAGAATGAAAATGATGATGTTGTTACAGTGAATGAAGAACGCTACAGAAACATGATTACTCATTCTTTATGGCAAGAATTTTAATTTGGAGAATATATGATTTCAACAAGATAGTTCAACAGGCCTTACATCTTGTGAAACAATCAATTTATAAAGAGATAAATTTTGTGAATGTGAATTTTCACGAAATGCTGCTGGTAACTGATCCAGATCATAAGAGCTGGGTTTTCATTTCAAATTAAAGTTAGGAAGCTTTTATTTGACAACTGGTTAATTCTATCATATATATATATATATATATATATATATATATATATATATATATATATATATATATATATATATATATATATATATATATATATATATACAGACAGGGTATCCCGAAAACTTATGAAGTTGATTATATATGATAAAGTATATGTAGAAAGTCATGTTTACATATTTAGTTTAAAAAAAACCTAAGCATAGAAATAACTGATATAACCATAATACACAAGATATGTACGGGACGATCCAAATCAAATGAAATAAAGCTCTACCCAAAACTCAAATCAACAAATTTGAATGACTGAGAGCTCTAAAGGGTAATTTATTTATTTATCGTATTGCTACTTCGGATTTGCCTCATCTGAATAGGGAGTGGGCGCACACTTCACAGTTTATTGCGGGGTCAGTTTAATCTATTCCATGTTTTACAACGCA
Source organism: Diaprepes abbreviatus (assembly GCA_034092305.1). Lineage (NCBI taxonomy): Eukaryota > Metazoa > Arthropoda > Insecta > Coleoptera > Curculionidae > Diaprepes > Diaprepes abbreviatus. Next base: position 2,085,575 of record JASJET010000087.1, read on the forward strand.
GAGTGAAGCCAGAAGTGTTTGCTGGATGAATCGGACGCCATGAATGTTAGAAAGTACACTAGCTCGCTACTCTCGTTCTTATTCTTGTTCCAGATTGAAATTGTCAATTAGAAGTTCAGCTGTTTAGATAGGTGGTTTTAGGGAAATTATAATTTTTTTAAATTGCTATAAGCATTTATTAATCAGTTTATTTTGTCTATTCTCTTCTGCTTTCAAAAAAAAAAAAGAAAAGTTTGGAGTTGCAAAGTTGTAGCTGATTAGTTAAAAACCGCATAAAAATAAATAATTTAATGACCCGCATAGATGATAGTCACCAAAATATAAAACACATCATTTCGAGAGGCGAAATACACTCTTGACTACGATGCTAATCGTAACATGCATGCTCTGTTACGTCAAAATGATACAAGCAAGATGTCGCACACACGCTGCGTCAGAGCGTAAGAGGCCAGTCGATCGAAATTAGACATGATCTAAATAATTCATAAGGTATTAAAGGTTAATTTGAGTAATACAGACAAAAGTTTTTCACAGCTTAGAACTTTAAGGTCTTAATGATGACAGGCTTAACAAATGGTAAATACAATTTTTTAAAGTTATTTTCATTGCATTATGATGTGAACCCACTAAATTATAAATAATTCGAGAATATGTTGTGTTCATGATAAGATTACAGATACTAGGTAGAATCAGGTACTTACTCGTTTATCTTAAGCGGAGTATCTATTTTTTATTTTTAAAATTTTACCGAAGAGATAATTTTTACTAAAAACAATAACAATTTATGGGGCTGTAAACAGTTTTATAATCCAAAATTAGGTTCCATACCGTTCATTTTCCTAGCCCATAGAACAACTGTACAAAATTTCAGACTTATTTAGGAAAAAAGTATATAAAGATGATGAGGGATATCAATTGGTTTATGAGTCGAGATACAGATACTTACATACATTGCGTGGGGAAAAACCGTACTGCTTATAGAGATTTTAGCAAATTTTTATTTTGATGAAAATATAAATACTCTAAACCTATCAATAAGATTGCATTGTGAGACGATGCTTTATCAGGTGGTGATTTAACTATTTTAATAATTTAATTCTTTGACAAATCTGACTCATTAGAATGTACTAATAAATAAAATAACCCCCATTTTTGAATAGGGAGCTGTCAGATCTGACAAAGAATTCCAAATTATTGCTGACGAGGAAAAATATTTAATGACAATGATCAAAAAAATTCTCCTCAAAATATTTTTAAATTCCTAATTTCACTGTTGGGAGCAATAGGTGCAACTATCCCCCCCCCCCCTTAATCAAGTAAAAACCAAAGTACATTTTTAGAAAAAATTTTAGAACCTAGCTAACATGGAATAGAAATTGCCCCTCCAGAGAAATTCTGCATGTAGTTACCACAATTCGTTGATTCCTATGCATACATTTAAGTTAATTTCAAAAATCGAGACTAATCGGCCATTTTTTTTTTACCATCACTTTAAAATTGTTTATTTGTTTATAGCAAAATGTAATCAGAATACAAGTATTTTTAAAATGAGCCATATATCTGGTTAAAGTGAATTAAACTTACAGCATTTCAAACATTTGAAATTGTGACAAGGCAACATCACGCTGTAATGATGGTAACTACGCAATAATTGTTTTAACAAATTTTGTAAAGGAAAAAACAAATTCTTTCATCAGTGATTTATGATAACAGGATAGCAAGTACGTCCATTATAGATAGAATTACCAATTTTTGACAATATTTGTTAATAATGGCTTCAATAAGATAATACAGATTTCTCCTAAAATAAAGATTTAACGGAAGCTTCTTTCTTATCACATATATGGTTTTTGAAATGAAGAATCTAAATGTTATAAAAAATAGTGAATTTGATGAGCTAAAAATTAGATTTATTTTTACTTATTATACTATGTCAATGTAGTAACGTATTTTTAATAAAAGCGCCAGTTTCATAAAACACAACACGTGTAACAACACGTGTAACATTCATACAGTATTTCAACTGTCCATACAATATAAGTATAAAAAAGTAAGTACAGAAATCGTGATGTTCTTGCTGTATAAAGAGTGTCCGGTAAGTACCTTCCAATTTCTCAGGAGCTACATTGTCATAGAAAAAAATTCCTAAATTACCCCCTTAACGCAGATACAGAGTCCTAAAGGGGGTACCCAGCGATTTACCTTATCGGCTTTAAGTTTTGAATCGACTTATATAATTTAATGGAATTTTAATATTTTAAAGCCGCCATAAAGACTCATTAAACTATACTACGGTAGATGTTTTAGATCATCAGAGAAGTCAGGAACGGACTTGCAGCCACACTCGTTGCCCTAATTTTTGACAAGTGTCATTTTACAGAGCTGAAAATTGATTTTTTAAATACTTTGATCATTCCTCTTCGAAAAACTCAAAAGTTACTAATGCTAAATACAAACAGGTAAAAATAAAATGCGCAGGGTATGCTGATTCGCTTTAATTTATGGGGAAGCGCTGTCTAACTCTTCGAAGATGTTATGCTGAAATATTTCTAGTCCTGAAACTTTTCAAAAGGTTGATCGGGGATCAATTAACTTACAGTGTTATTAAAATGCAAAAATAGAGAAAAAGGTTTAAATGTTATTTTGGCAAATTTTCAATATGGGCTCCACGTACTTCAATACATTTTCTTATTCTTCGAATATTTTCCTGCTGCACTGCAAATAATATTTCGGCATTATTACTGATTTCGTTAAAATACTGTGCTCTTCTCACTAGTAGTTCTTGTTTAGTATTTACTGGTATTGAATAAACTTTTAGAGGTCCCCAGAAGTAAAAGTCTAAGGGATTTAGGTCTGGAAACCTTGGTAGCCATAAAACGGGCCCACCTCGACCTATCCATCGAGGGCCAAAAAGGTTTGTTAAGTATTGACATACCATACGGTTAAAATAAGATGGAGCACCACATTTACATTTTTCTTTCAAAAGGTACGTTTTCCAATAAATTATTTAAATTTTGCTGCAAACATTGTAAATAGACCTTACCCTTGAGTTTTCCTTCCAAAACAAATGCACCTATAAAGTTATTTCCGATGATGTCAGCCCACACATTTACAATAAACCTTCATTGGTGTTTGTTTTGAATTATAGCGTGTGGGTTTTCATCAGCCCAAAAATGTAAATTGTGTGAGTTTATTATGTAATCTCTTGTAAAACCGGCCTAATCTGTAAACAAAATAAGGTTAGAAAAATTTAAATTTAGGTTATGTTGCTGTATAAACCAGTTGGAGTAATGACGTCTTACGAGATAATCATCCGGAGACATAGCGTGTACTTTTTCAACGTGGTACGGGTGAAATAACTGTTTTGTTAGAGTTTCATGTATAATCCATTTTGTAACGTTGTTTTGTGTCACGAACTTCCTTATACTGTTTGTAGGATTTTCAGCAATATCTTGCAAAATGTGTTCCTCTAAGTGAGGGTTTTGTGCTCTCCTGGGATGGCCCTCGCCGCCACGTAGCGGCAAAATTGACCCTGAATAAAACATGTAAAAAATTAACTCTAATAATCATTTTCTAATCATCTTTTACTTATTTCCCTTAGGCTTCGATCAACCCTTTGAAAGGTTTTTGGACTTGACAAAGTTCAAGCTGGAAATCTTTTAGCATAACATCTTCATGCCTTCGAAAAGCTGAACAGCGCTTCTCCATAAATTAAATATAAGTTAGGAGTACCTTTTTTGAAGAGGAATGACCAAAGTATTTAAAAATCAGTTGTCAGCTCTGTAAAATGACACCTGTCAGAAATTAGGCTCAACGAGTGTTTTCCTGACTTCTCTGATGATCTAAAACATCTACTGTAGAATGGTTTAATGAGTCTTTACGGCCTTTATAAAATATTAAAATGTCATTAAATTATACAAGTCGGTTCAAAACTTGGAGCCAATAAGGTAAATCGCTGGGTACCTCTTTCTCTCTAGTAGCCCAATTTAATCAACTCCTGGACATAGATCTCCTCTAGTCTCTTCCATTCCAACCTATTTTCTGCAATTTGGTGACAGTTTGTACCTGCTTTGTTTTATATGTCGTCTATTCATCTTTTTGGGGGTCTTCCGATACTTCTTTTTGACGGCCTAGGTCTCCATTGCAATATATGTTTTGTCCACCTTGTATAGTCTTGCCAAGCGACGTGTCTTACCCAGGTTACTCCTTTAGGGCTCCGTATCTCCGTTGAGAGGCATTTTGGGATATTTTTTCTATGACAAAGTCGGATTATTTTGACCTTCTCTGTATACTCCCGAGAAATTAAGAGGCACTTACCGGACACTCTGTATACGATAACAGCCTTTTCAGATTATTTTCTTTATATATTGACTGATATAGCAGAGATATATTAGCGACCAGAAAGTGTAATTTCTGAGAACAAAGTATTAACATTTGTGAAATTTATAAGTTAAAAATGTAACATGATTGCAGGTAAAACATTTGATTCAGTTGTCTCACCTGCTCGGAAGGACATTTTAATTCAAAAATTGTTAACGCTACATGCAAACGTAGTGAAAGCTTGTAATAGAACCCAGCATAAAATTAATACCCTTTGCTACATCTACATTAAAAGTATTAAACATTTAAAGCACAAACAAAAAGAAGCTAAAAAATCTATTTAAAGCGACCCATAGACGTTTTAATTTTTCGCACTTAGTAAGTACAACAATAACAACAATGGTAGAGAAATAAACAATTATTTTCAGCTCAATGCCGTATTGTGTACTATATGATTTACAACACGTTGTGACGTCCATGGAGCGATTGAAATAACTTATATAACTACTCTTATGAGTGAACTAATATACCAAATTTAAATAAAAGAAAAAACAAAAACTAGGGTTAAGTATTAAACAAATACATGCTTTATCAAAATATTCATTTTTAAGTGTTTTTTTTTATTAATATCTATTTACGTATATTATTTGAGGGCATATTGTTAAGTATTTGTTTTTGTAAACCCAAGTAATTTACCACAAAAATATGATTTGAAATATACAGTGTAGCACTTGCTGCCACTAGACCTTTATCCTTTAGTTCTTGAATCTTGAAAATATAATTGTTTCGGAAGCGCCATATAAGATGTAGAAGACATTTTTCATAATATATTTAGCTTTCTATCAATTCACCAAGTTCTGAAATATGAATAATAATATGTATTTTAAAAAACATTTAAATTTGATACTATAATAAATATTTTAACGCCGAAGTTTTAAAGACCGTCTGATTAAAAAAAATGGATAATAAATACCAATTATTTTTTTTAAATAACACTGCACATTTAGAAATATATTGTTCCCTATTAAACTGAAAAAATATAATTATTAATAATTGAATTAGACGTACAAAGGTATAGTGGCAAAAAAGGGAGACACTGTATATTATAAGGTGAAATAAAAATACGTTATTTCCAAATCCAACGTTTTATTTTGACATACTAACAATACTCAACAACACACTTTAAAAGAAACAACTAATGGTACAAATAAAACGGGTAACTATAACTTAATGTTAAAAAACTGGCACAACTTAAGTCTATGCGTATGTCTATGTGGTAAGATTATTAAAAAAATACCACGCTCTCCTAAAACAGTTGAAAAGAGCCTTATGAATTACTCCCATGTTTACTTAAGCACTTATTTTAATTAGAATATTTTTTTGCTGCGTGTTAGCAGCGGAAGCAATATATAATTCAGAAAACGACTTTATCAATTATCAAACAGTTTAGATCTATTCACGACATATTGAAAGGTCGATTACAGCGAAGTTAAGAAATTGCGAATTAATATTGATTGATTCATGTGCGACATCATACCTTCTTTAAACGGATATTGGGCCATATTCGACCAATCAAAATTGTTTCGTAATTGTCCCTTTCGCTATTAGGTTGGTACATGGCCAACAGTGAAATTGCAAAACAATTCTTATTGGTTGTAATGTCCTTTCTAACATGTCAATGTCAACCAATCAGAATTGTTTCGTGATTCCGCATTTTCGCTGTTCATTACCTTGTAAACGGACCTATTGGCAACCTTGTGATGCGACCTTAAATATGAAATTGGAAAAAATGCTGATTATTCGAAGATATTACCCCGGCATGACATTCACTAACGTGTTGTCAAAGTTGTCACAAAAAGCAATATGCTGACGTCATAGTATTCAAACTGCAAAATTATTATTATTAATAGACTTCGAAAGAAAAATACCAATTTAGGTAATACGACACAGATTGCTAAAACGTGATATTGAAGAAACTCATAGCACTTTAAAATTTAACAAATGATTAATCTATGTTTATCTCTAATTTAGCACAATATAAATGGCAAAAAATTTAGAATATGAAGTTATCCAATAAAACTGTGTTACATATATTTGCAAAGAATGCTTAATATATTTGTAAACTGTTTTTAAAAATATATTCTATAATTTTCCTTGTAACTTATACACAACAAGAAAAAGAAAAATTACTAATTTGTTATACTAGAATGAAATCGGTTTTCCTCCTCACTTAATTTAAATAAATACGGCACTTTAAAAAAAAAAAAAAGAAGGACTAACACCTATTTAGGATTCTATTTTTACCTTTTGTTATTGGAAAACTATATTTTGTTATTTCTCTTTCTAATTTTAATTATTACTTTTACTTTTTTTCAGTATAGTGGCGGGTCGTTATGCAAAGTCACGAAAATTGGACCTTTCAACAACGGCTGTTGCATCGGTAAGTTAATATAATCTGTGGATAGTAATTTAGGAAGTTAAATTTTTTATGAAGAATTTGAAAAATATTTGAGTTGCCATTTATAAAAATCAAAATCGATATTTGTGGAGCTTTTTTAATACATTCTGTATATCAAAAAGTAAAAAATAATATAAAAAAAAACTAAAATCGACGTGTCTTTGAAACAAACGTCTCTTTTTAGAATATTCAGGATAATTAAAAAATTTTGCCCATATTGTATGCACAAATTCCAGATATATTTTTAACAATAGTGAAGAATAAGAAATTGAGGAAACCGTTTTTTCAAGCATCTTTTTAAATAGTAAATCTCCAAAATTGATTGACATTATCAAACTATCTCCGAGTGTCCTAGCCGATATCGTGATATCAATGAGTCTGGCAGTATGGCATATTTTCAACGTGTGTAATTATTGTAATTAGATTGATAAGGGGTTTCACAAGGGATCATTGGTTATCAGGATACCTCTATTACAGTTATTAATACCGTTTGACAGATTTGAAGACCCGTCAACGACCATGCACTGCTGTCCAAAACCTCAGCCAAATCGATCTTTTTCCACTCGGCTAAGCTGTGTTGCTTTTTTTGACAACTTTGACGATACACCTACTTGCGTCCATCCAACAACTGGTTGCCAAGCTACTACCCCAGTAATCGTCAACATCAACATAACGGAAAACATCACATACAAATTTTAATAAAATGATGTAAAAAATTGTTCACCGTCACCCAGTGTCGTCAAATTTTCAAATTAATTTTTTAACCTCGCTTAGGATTTGAACCTTGGACCTCTTGCTTTTAGATTATCAAAGTAATAATTTATTTTTATTTTATATAATTTCATAGTTTAAACATTTTAGGTGTGTGTTTAGGTATGCATTAGTTATTAAAATGACTTTGGGAGAGCATGGTATGGTCTTGGAAGGGTCAGTAAATATGCTACTTTATTCGCTATTAGTCAACAGTAGTAAAAAAGGTTTTTACAAACTCAAAAATTTATATAAAAGAACAGGATTTGAACAAAATTTTAGTTAGCTCACGGATAATTAAAAAAACCTGTATTTGTCATTCTTTATCAAACAAGGCCATACAATTGACTAAGGCTACAAAAATTCCTTGTTTGTATAATGGTTCACCAATTTAACGCGTTTTAACTATCTGTGATAAGAAACTAGAATTTTTCAGTTTTAAATTTTACTCTTAACAGTAGCATATTTGATAAGTCACGTATGTAGGAGATAAAGAATATAAAGCCTAGAAGAAGACAAATTATAATAATATATACCTTCATTAGTTTATTAATATTTTTAAACTTTTTTACTTTTCCTGACTGGTCTTTGGTATAATAGTAATGTCTGGTATATATATACAGACAGGGTATCCCGAAAACTGAAGTTGGTTATATATGATAAAGTATATGTAGTAAATCATGTTGTTGTTACCAGACACCCTGTATGCATGCATGTATATATATATATATATATATATATATATATATATATATATATATATATATATATATATATATATATATATATATAGATCTGCCATCCCTCAAAATAATCAAAGAGACGAAAAAGTTCTGTTTTTAAAATGTTATTAGAACTGCACGCTTTACAGTTACGTAATTGTGTAAACCCATAATAAATTAATTCATCTTCTATTGTTTTAGAGAGCTAAGACTGAAAACCCAAATCTGAACTTTGAAAATTAAACGAAATATTTATAGGTAATCATAGATTTTGCAATTTAGAAAACATGTCAAATTCTTCTTCTATACTTTACATTGTTTCTGTTGTACCTACGTACACAACGCATTTTACACTACAGGTCACATGTCATGAATAAATTATTAAGTATTATTAGTATCCGGGAAATAAAGTAAGGGATTTTGTACGAAATGTCTACTAGAATTTTTTGGAGAGTATAAACTTCTGGGCAAACTAGAATATGTGGATAGTCCCTCCAGGTGGTTTATATGGTTCTCTAAACTTACCTCGTTAGATAGGTTTTTTCCTCCTCCAGATGGCTTTTTGGCTAGTTTTGCATAATAATCCGACCCAAAACTAAAACAAAGGAAAATACAATAAAAATACGTCCCGGAAAAAGGCAAGGCAGCGTTTTTTTTAACCTTTCACTTTCAATCGCTACACCATTTTTAACGTTTTCTTAAGCTATAATTAAATTCATTTGATTAATTTTTTCTTTGGTCTTGATACACCCTCCTTTTGTTACACGGTACTATCAGAGGTTGAGAATCCCTGAGTTAAAGGAAGTATTAAAGCAATAATGGTGCAGGTAAAAAAAAATAGTTAAATTGAAAAAATTATTTTAAAAAAATGGTGTTTAAGATAAGTTTTTTCTGCGTTAATAAGAAAAAATTTAACAAATTGAGGTCGTTCAAGATTTAATTATAAAATTAGAATAAGAACTGTACCCCGAGTTGGAGGACACTTTCTAGTTCTACTAACCTAGAATTTATTTTTTTATTATCACTTTTTGAAATTTTCGGCACTTAAGAATGAAAAAGGCTCGATTCTTACTATAGGATCGCTCTAGATACGTCCGATAAAATTTTCTTACAGGAGAATGAACAATGAACCTATTCGCACTGTCGGTTTCGCGGAAATTTCGATGTCGTAAACTCTTTTTCAATTAAAAATATTTTATCGAACCGAGAGCGAACGGATAATTTATTGAGAGCGGCACTATAGTGGAAATTGACCGATATAGTATTTATATATATATATATAATATATATATATTTATAATATATATATATATATATATATATATATATATAGTCGTATTAATGAGCATTTTTTTTCAAATTTTCGCCGTCAATAACAATCATGTCACTTTTCGAATTCCATGTTGTATTAACGGTTTTATTTGCAGAATTTTAGTTAATTTTTTCCAAGGGTCTTTTTCAACTGCCTTTCGCAAAACTATTTTTCGATTTTAGCGAGACGTCAACGCACCTCGCCATTATTCGGTATTTTTATACTTATCGCCGAAAATATAGACCTATTTTACCGGTTTATTGAATTAATTTTATCCTTCAGGGAACGCGGAAGATCGTTTCCGTCGGGATTAATTTATTGCAAGAATTTTTGCATTATCAATTATTTGTGTAAAATCTAAGTTTTAACACATCAAGGGTTGTTGGTGAAGTCCCGCCACATCTCCCGACTAGAACGAAAACTCTAGCCGCCTCATCTTTCTTCTCGCTCACCGGGATAGACGGGGAATGAGTGAAGCTCAGAGTTAATAAAGTTTAATTAAGTTTTATTTTATCAAGCGAACACTTTCAAAGAATGAGTTTTTTAAGAAAAGGTTACAGTGTTGTCAAAGACAACCTACTTTAAGCACCATGAGCTACCTAAAAAAAAGAACAGTCAACGTGGCCCCCGAGAGCTAGACTCAATCGGAAACAGGAGGAGTTTTCTAAAGAAGAGCAACCCGTAATGTCCTTAATTTTACAACTGACTTTTCGCTTTTATAGCAGTAATGACGTCACGCTCTGAATTGGGGGAAGTACCGAGTCAAAGTGCCGCCACTGCGCCCTTTAATGCCTGGGTTTCCCCGTTTCGGCAATCAAAGAATTGTAGTTTTAGCACTGTATATATATTCCGATTATACCGGAAGTTGATGCCTTCTTGCTTATTTTAAATAGAATATCCTATATGTTATTTTATTTTTAGATTTTACGCAAATTATAGACATATTTTATGTATAATGTCCTATACCTAAATCTAACTACTTTTGACATATTTTAAATTTTATGTCAAAAATGGCATTTCCAGACCTAAACATACCTATCAATTTCTCCTATATGAAAGTGTTTATTATCTAATTAGGGTTGGTTTCCTTCTAGAAGGAAAACTTCTTTAGTGGACCGCGATTATATTTTGATAATAAGTAAATACAGGGTGATCAAAAACTAACATGAAACATTAACTTGAAAAAATCGTTAAAAGTAAATTTGTTAAACCTAAATCCCCTATTTTTATAATGTTATCTTATTTAGCATTATAAATATCGGTGACTTTAGACAAGGTTGTGATGTTTGTATTGTAAAAAGGCTATACGGCTTTTAAGTTCGTTCATACATATAAAAATTTGGTTTAGGTACTTTCAATATCTGGCTACATTGTTTATTCAAGAATTCACTGTCAAAATAGGGAGGGAAAGTTCAGATAATTCATTTATATCATTTTTTCACTCTACATTTTTGAGATTAAGGGCCCAGAATGCAAAATTATACTTTACGCCTTCAAAATAAAGTCAAAAAATTGATTTTAGACCCGCTGGTACAAAATTGAAGAAGAGAAAACAATTGGTTACACTTGAATAGAAGTAAGTATACTTTTTTAGGACTGAGGAACCATAAAAAAAAATTGTAAACCTATGACTTTTTGCGATAGTGCGTCATCACTCAACTCAATTTTAAGCCCATAAGCCAAACTATATTTACCAATGTTAGATATACATATTTTGTAGCATATGAATGCTCTTAAGATAAAACTAATACGATCACATTTTCAATTTATTATCTTATTATTCATATTTTTATAATAATCAATAATCAATTTTACTAATCTACTAAAGTTAAAAATATATTTTACGTAGAGATTATAGATCAGAAATAGTAAATAGAAAAACATACACTAAATTTAGCTTTTTATTGTGTTGACTGTCCATCGCAACTTGTAAGAATATAGTTTTTAGACGACATATGTTGTATGTAGTGCGTTAAGTCTAATTATTCAGGCAAAATTTCTTAGAAAATACACATAAAATATAAGACTATTTCTATTCCTCTTTAGCATTTCTTGACAAAAAGAATCCTTTCCAAAAATAAATGTTACATAAAACATAAAACTCTCTTACAAGTTTAATGAGGACATTAGTCCATTTTGTTGTAGGAATTTGAGCTATCCCTAGGAAGACATTAAGTTATCCTGATTCATTTTGTAGTATTAACAAATGATTCCTAGGACAAAAAACAATATATCCTTAATATATTCTCCATATCTCAAATAATTATCATCGGAAGTATTTTTTTTTGGGATGGGAGCATATCTTCCTCTTTTTAAATTGAAGAGAAAGAATTAAAAACCCTAGAAGATATACAGATATACAAAAGTAGAACCCACTAGGCTAACCCCAAATAATTCTTCACGCTTTATACATTTATTATAATCCTACAAAAACCATAACTAGAATATTCTTAGAATGTCACCGAAAATAGCAAAAATTGGATCTGTATATATGATTCCATTTTTAAACTCGGGCCCCAGATACTTCTATATTAAACTAGAGGCATTGAGAGTTTAATTCATGTAATATGAAGAGCCCCTCCTGTAAAATTATTATAAAAAAGAAATTTAAAAACTTTGCTGCTTCCTTTTAGTACTTTAAATTCATAATTAATGTTTTTCACTTAATACAATTAAAATTTTACAATTTTAAATTGGAGTAGATATAATTATCGATATGTTTCCATGAAATATACGAAAACGATAAAAATGAGATAATAAATATTAATAAATAATGACACTTTTTGAAATATTTCTTGGTATAGTATTTTTAAATGTTCTTGTTATTATTTCCGCCTTTTATGTCACAACTTTTTGTTAATAAATGAACAAAAAAGATCTCATTATCGTATTATTAGACTTTTGATGAAAAGTTTTATTTATGAGTGTAATTTTCTAAAAGTTTTAAAGTATATTTTAATAAACAATGCATACTGTTTTTGGAAATAAATTGAATGGAATTGTTTTCCTTCTCATTTTCAATATTCGTTTGCTATTTTTTTCTAAACGATGATAAATAAATTTTTTCATGGTAATTCCATCACAAAACCCCACCTTTTTACATAGGCCGGCGGAGTTAGCCCCATATGAGGTGATTTTGAAATTTATTGTTAGTAGACTTCTGATTACGTAGAAATCTTTAGAATGATAATAGTAATTATGTAGTATCTTGTGTCTCATTTTCTTTTCTGGGGAAAACTTTTTAAAAATTAAGATATGAAAAAACACTTCTTTCGAATTCTAGGAAAAGCTATTATTTTCAATCAAAAAGTCTCAAACAAAAGTTGTGCGCATTGAAACTACTTACAAAATGAGCTAAGGCCCATCAAAATCGGACAATTTCTTCGTTAGTTATTGCAAAAAAAACCTGCTCAAATGGCTGTTTTTCAATTGTTTATAAACAATAGAATATTGGATTAATTTTATACTGCAACTAACGGAGCCTCTTGTTGCATACAGCAAATGTGCAAAACTTCAAGTAAAAATATTCAATAGTTTTTTGAACAGTGAATTTGTTTATAACGTTTTATGTTTTGTGGGTAAGCAAATTAAAGTTCCAGACTTATACCAACAACAACAAAAAAGAACGAAATGAATTGTGGATCTTAAATTGTTGAAACAGATAAACAAATTTGGGGTTCGTTTTTTCGTTATAAACAAATAGAATAACTCTTCGACAATTGTTGATATTGAAATGCCGATAAGTGAGATTTTAATGCACATTTTGAAAAAAAAATTGTGTACGACCAAAGTTTTTTTTTTTTAAATCGCTGCGGAGTTATTTATTAACATTACGGGATTATTGAAGTAGGAGCTCATAGGGAGATGATTAAACTATTGTATGCAGCAATTTTCAACTCAATTATTTCAAAACCTACTCTGAGAGTCAGAAAGTGAGCCTTGAAGGGGGGTGTTCTTTCATGCTGCGGCGCGCGGAAAAAAATTATTGTTAAATATAGCAATAAACAAATTGTTGCACTTTTATACATTTTATATATAATTATAATTTTACCGTACTTATGTGCTTTTCAAATTGCGAAAAAATTGTTACAGTGGTCAACAGTATACTGTTAATTAGGAATATTAAAAATTAGATTGATTTTTAATATACCCATAATATTTATCGAGATATAGCATGAAACAAATAGCAACATTTGTTGACAGCATTATTATTTTTCAAGATGCAGAATAAACTACATTTAACGATTATATTATAAGCGATTATCCAATCGAGAATTATTATAATATTACTTTCAAAGACGATGAAAGTAATAACGGAGAAAATAATTATGATTATGATAACTATGATGATGTTGATGATGATGATGATAATTATGTCAATGATGAGCGTAATGATGTTGATGAGAATAATATTGACGATGACGATGAGAGTGATAATGATGATGGTAATTGTAATGATAATTATGAAACTGATAAGGGCTTCGAAAATAAGTGTCCATCGATCTCTAAGAAACGGAGAACGGAATCCATATTTTGTATAGATTTAAACAAAAAATATGTTGGTCCAATAAAATAAACAGAAAAGTTAACATGTGTTTTTCTTGTACAACCAATAATTTGGCGGCAAATGACAATCGGAATTTGTTCCATGCTATAACTCCATAAATATTACTGGTACATAAAAAGCATTCTGATTTTTAATATTCCTAATTAGTAGTATACTGTTGACCACTGTAACATTTTTTTCGCAATTTGCAAAGTACGTGCAACAATTTGTTTATTGCTATGTTTAATAATAATTTGATTACAAAAACATATCATCCATTGTTAAGATCTCGTCGAGAAACCACAAATTAAAAAAATAAAGATTCTACGACAAATATTCGCTGAGATAATCCAAATTTTTACGGCGAAACGAATGTGAAGTGTTCGAGTCACGTTTTTTTCCTCGCGCCGCAGGCTAAAAGAACGCCCCCCTCCACTGCCCACTTTCTGACTCTTGGAGTAGGTGCGACTTTAAAATAATGCAACATTCACAATTTTGAAATAATTGAGTTAAAAACTACTGCATATAACCATCTCTCTACGAGTTCTTACTTAAATAATCCTTTAGTAATAAACAACGCAACAGCGATTTTCTGAAAAAAAAAATTCTATCTCAGCTTCTAGTGGTCGTACAGAATTTGTTGTTTATAACGAAAAAACCAACCACAACTTTGTTTATCTGTTTCAACAATTGATTTGATTATTTCTTGCTATTGTTAGTATAAGTCTCGAGCTTTCATTTGCGCATCCCTAAATCATTGTACGATCTCTAGATCGCTGGGAATAAACAATCAAAATAAACATAAAATGTTATAAACAAATTCACTGTGCAAAAACTATTGAATATTTTTACTTGAAATTTTGCATACTTGTATGCAAGAAGAGGCTCCTTTCGGTGTAGTATAAAGTTAATGCAATATATTTTTCTATTGTTTATTAACAATTGAAAAAACAGCGATTTAAGCAGGTTTTTTGCAATAACTAACAAACACATTTTCCAATTTTAATGGGCCTTAGCTCATTTTGTTGGTATTTTCAATGCGCACAACTTTTGTTTGAAACTTTTTTACTGAAAAACAATAGCTTTCGCTAGAACTGGAAAAAACTGTTTTTTCACATCTTAATTGTTAAATAAAAAATTTTCCCCAAGTAAAAAAATGAGATATAAGATACTACATAATTACTATTGCCATTCTGAAGGTTTCTGCACAGTCAGAAGTCTAATAACAATAATTTTTTTCCAGATGCTAATTCCGCTGGCCTAACATGGAAAAATGTAAATTTAACCTATAACAATATAAAAAATTTTGTATTTAAAATTAATTAAAGCCTGAAAAGTAGTTAACTGAATATTTTAGCAAACTAAGGTTTAAAACCCTACACTGCAGTCTGTAGACCTATTGTGTTGTTTGTTATACAGGTGTTTAGTACTCCGGTATTTGATTACTGCTATATCGTTAAATCGATTAAAAAGATTTGATTGGCAGAATGGTTTTAAAAGGGTTATATTTCAAAAGTAGTTTAGCTTATACAGAGTATGCTAAAAAAGTGGCGCGTAATTAACGTAATGATCTACATTTTTTTTCGAAGTTGAAGTCTCAATAAACCCTCTTTTCAACTATATTTTTCTTTTGTTTTAAATGGTGACGTCATAAAAATTAATATTTTAGATATTTTTTGACCGAAATCATTATTTCACTTTTGTGGGAAGTCTTAACTGAAATCATTTTATCTCACTATAGTAAAAAATTCAATTTCTTTTGTTCAAATTGTTATTTACGTATTGATAATTTCAATTCCGTTTCACGCCATTTTTTAAATAGGACACTCTTTATCTGGTAGCATGTATCGATAGAGTATTTATTTATCTTCAAATTGATACCAACGTAGTTACCTTCATGCTCCGTAGTTTTTTAAAAATTGCTAATAAACAAAAAATAACTGATTTTAACCTATACATTACAACTTTTACGAGGATAAAACTAATTATGGTTTTTTATATGAAGTATGAACCCAAAATGCACTTTGCCACTCTATACAGATGTCTTGTTGAATTTTTTCAAGGCAATTTCCTTTAGCAAGTTACGTGCCGCCACTGACGATAATAAAAATATATTTGAAAAATATGACTGTTATTGAGGTATTGTACGCCGGCATTATAAATTTTATTACCTGAATTATAAATATGTCCTAAATTAAAACGTCTTAAGTATTTATGAAAAAACTCAGAATAATAACACAAGATTATTACACCCACTGCACCTAGATACCTTAACCACTTTGGCAACACTAAAAATAAGCTCCAATAAGTTTACTTTGCTAATGCCATCAAAAAGATATGAAGAGATAAACAAAATTAATCTAATTTGCTGCAATAAATATTTGTAATTTATTACGGGGGGGTTCACGATCTTTATTAACACTAATAAAGATTTTTAAATTTTCCAAACCATTACCTCCTGATTCCTTATCATGGTCTTACTTTACAATTGGTATAAGTTTTAAATTGACAAGTGCAATAATAAGATTCTATCGACACTATACACGAAAGAAAGAAACTAATGAAATTTTGCTTTTTAAAAAATAAAATTAAAACATAAATAAAACTATAACATTTATAAGACAGGCTCTAAAGAAGAAAAAGGTAAAACAAGAAACTAGAGAATTAATGAAAAAACAAAGATAAGGAAAGGAGTGAGAATTGACATTAAAAGCTAGAATATGAGGAGATAAATAATGTAACTAAAAATAATGAAAAGATGAGAGGTATGTAATCGATTTATAATACGGGAAAAGAAAAATCCATCAAATGAAAAAGAGGATATTGTAAATGAAAATACTTAAAACAGCCGAGAATTTTTGTCTGTAAGCTAACATAAGTAATCTTGCTACACACAAAGGACAATAAACTGAAAATCGAAAATTCATGACCAATTAGTTTGTTTCTGCATACTTACAAATTGCTTACAAAAATAATTACGAATAGGCTACAATAAATCGACATCTACCAGCCTCCAGAACAGCCAGGATTTTGCAAAAGCTTCATCATAAGTGAGCAGATACAAACCTTAAAATATCAGTTGAAAATGTATTGAATACAATGTACCCTTACGCGTAACTTTTATCAATTACAACAAGGCATTCAATTAAGTTTAATTATGGGCCATATACAAAGCTACAAAGTTGGAATATGTGCAGAAATCTACTCAAAAATATTTACGAACTTGCAACACTCCAAATAAAAATCGATGAAGACACGATAACAAACAATATACCTATACAACGTGGAGTTTGACAAAGAGGCAAATTGTTTACTCAGCTACTGGAAGATGTTTTCAAACAATGACGATAGAAACAGATAGCTTAAGCATTTGCGCTTCGCAGATGACATCGTACTTATGCGTTATAATTTGCCAAAATTGCAGGAAACTATCATGGACATCAAATTAGCATTAGAATATTGATGAATCTGGAAAACAAAACCATTGACTCCAAAGAAAACCTGTGTTAAAATTGAGGCTAAACTGACTGAAACCACTACCCCAAACTCCTTCAATAATATCATAAACAATGCTCGAAAACTTCGTGTTTCCAGGCGGCAAGGCCAGACATTAAACAACGGTGTTCTGGTTCGGTGCATTCCAGGGCGTGACGTTATCACTACTATAAAAGAGAAATGTCAGCTGCGAAATTAATGATATTAAGGGTTATCCTCTTGCAGAGTCGACTCGTCATTTTTCTGATTAAGCTTAGCTGGCACGGGCCATGAGACTGTCCTATTTTCTAGGCAGATTGTGGTCCTCAAGTAGGTTGTTTTGACAATACACTATCTTCTGACAATAAAGATAGTGCAGGTGTCTTAATTTCTGAAATTGATACCGTGGATAAAAAAGCGAGGTTAGTGGCGCATACGAATTACTTTACAGTCACCGGAAAGGTAAATGATTCAGGATTCGAAAATTAAATCTAGTTTAGTAAGGGTCTTTCATTAAACCGAGGCGACCCTACGTTCGTGAAAAAAGGGCAACGAGTCGAGTTCAGTGCCCAGCAGAGCTAAACAATAAAGCTTTCTTATCGGCATTGAAGGGTTTAGTAATCCCGAAAAAACGCGTCCTGGATTAAAAAAAATTAAACGTGACCAAGTGGAGATAACCTGATTAGACATTGCGACTAACAGTCAGCTTCGTATTGGTTATAACGTTATGAAAAACCCGATCATGACAAAATAAATCCAAACTAGCAGTGGAGAGTGAAATAATCCAGGATTTAACTTGCGTAAATAGTACTGGATTAGAGCAAATAAAATGCGGGAAAAATTAAGAAAAGTACAAAAGTTAAAAGTGAATAAAAGTTACCAAAGGGTCAAGGATGAGTGTCACTTGATAACCTCTTCCAAATTGTCTCAGTCCCTACAAGCGTTCTCCAAGACAGAAAAAAAAAGTTTAATCATTCTTTATTCATTCGGAGCTTCACTCATTCCCCTTCCATCCCGGCGAGCGAGAAGAAAGGTGAGGCCACTAGAGTTCTCAGTCTGGTCGGGAGATTTAGTGGGACCTCACCAACAAGCCCTGATTTGTGTTGAATCGTAGATTTTGATAAATAATTGAAAATTAAAAAGATTTAAATAAATAATTCCGACGGAAACGAACTTCCACGTTTTCTGAAGGATAAAAATAATCCAATAAACCCGAAAAATGCGTAGACAGGTCCATATTCTCGGAGATGAGTATAGAAAAATACCGAATAATGGTGAGACGCGTTGATCTCTCGCTGAAATCGAAAATTTAATTAAAATCGCGAAAGGTAGTTGAAAGAGACCCTTGGAAAAAAGTAAAGGAAATTCGGTAAATAAAACCGTTAATACAACATAGCAGGGCAGCTGCAGGGCTTAAAATCAAACGTTTTTAATACTTGCATACTGCCACTAATGACACTGATTCTCAAAACAGCAAACAAAGTGTCTACAACACAAATCAATCGGGAGACTTATAATGACATATTAAAATGGGCTTAGATAGGCCACGTAGCTAGACAGGATGAATCAAAATGGGCATTGCTTATTGGAGGCTGAGATAATAAAATTGGAAACTTAGCCGATCAGAGAGAAGATAGCTGGACGATGCGGAGAAAGCGAAGAGAAACTGGTGTAACGCCTAGCCACTTTTTTATCTCTTTTTCGAATAGTTTTTCCAACTTTTCTAGGTGCGAGAGCAACTGCAGATAATAAAGGAGAGCGTGGACACTGATGTCCTTTTTAAATTAAGTTTTATTAAAATTATATGCGAGCGGCACTAGTTTACAAAAAGAAATAATTAATCGTTTAACATAATTAGAGAGCAACTTTAAATATTGTTCTATTTTATCTTTAACAAAATTAAATTAGACAAAACGCTCACTTTACTACTAGTTACTATAGTTTATACTGCCCATTCCTCTATTCCACACGTTGCGGCTACGGAGGGTAAGCTAACAGTTTGGTTTAATCCATTTTAAAACTCCGCATAAACTATCTACTGTACTACAAAGCACACCTAAAATTTTACTGTGCGAATTGTATTAAAAACATTTCTCACCGTACTGCAAAACACTCTGAAAATACTCTTTGAACCACTTCTTAACTATCACGTTTTTAACTCTTGTTCTTAAGTCTTCATTTCGACTAACTGTTATTAACTCTCGTTCTTAACTAATTTCCCTTAGGGAGAGAATGTAATTGTTTTTCTAAGAAAAAGTCGCGTGATCCAGGGTCTATACGTTCAAATTTTTGGTTCTTTACCAAAAGTGCGTGATTTCTAAGTCAGCAGACTGACCTTGTTTGGCCTACTTTTTTTTCAGCGTCCAGAACAAAACACGTCCCCATATCGTGTGGTTTAGATTCTAATTTCATATTTTATTCGAATTTAGTAAAGAGTTGAAACAAGAAGTGCGCGACCGAGATAAAATTTGCAAACCAATGACTGTAGTTGAATTTTAAAGTAAATAATTATAACATTTTTGAAGATTTCCGATTATTAATTATTTTAAAATAAAATTGATTTCAATCTAACTTTTGCAAACCTTGATAAATTTTGCTTTAGAAATATTTTTAATATATTAACTTCTTTGAAAAGTAAAATTAGTCCCAGGGCAATAAACTGGCACCAGGTAGCAAAAGATAGCAAAGAATGAAAACGTCATGGAAAACTTTATATGCAAGAGTGGACTGTCAAACGTTGAAGAAACAGAAGAAGAAGAAAAGAGTAAGAAGAGCAAAGAAGAACAATAAGTCGACCAAATTTGAATCATAAAACATCATGGAAATAAATCGTTTTATTTCATTACCAAACCAGTAAAAAGGCTAAATTTTGTTTATTTCCGGAAGCTAACTGTTTCTCTTACTGATTCAAAGGATTTATTTCTAGGTATTTATCTCTAATTTTCCAAATAATAGTTTGTTTGTTAAGTAAACTAATGTGATTGATTGATTACATGACATAACAGGCCAAGGTTGAGTAGCCTCTTATATAAGTTATAGGCGAATTCGTTAGTTGCCTTGATAAGGTTTAGCAATAAAACAAAATTGACTAACTAGAAGATTTAACTTCCTGTTAATATTTTTTTCTCTGAAGTCATACGACACTTATTAATGTCATGATTAAACTATACAAACAGCTAATCGCAAAAACGAGATTTTTAGGGAATTTGTTTTTTATAAATTTGCTCAGCTTACTAAAACCACTTTGAAGTTTATAGACGCTAGAGAAAGAAAATCAGCTGATGCATTTAGCTTATTATATATTTGTAGAACGCGGTGGCATTCATTATTCAGGTTGGCTTACCTTTTTTTTGAATGCCAGTTTTTGTTTGTTAACAATATTTATAAATCATCATTGCACTTATTGAAACAGAAAATGAGAGTAAAAGTGAAATTGTAAAAAAAAACAAAAGACAATAATTGTCTGCGCACTTTCAGAAAAAACTTTTAAATAATATAAACGAATTAAATCACTAGAAAAAAAATCATGAGCAATAACTTTATAAACAAAAAAATCTATCGAAAACAAGTGAATTTTAACGCACTGAACCATATTGTTGGCAAAAGTGAAAAGGTCAGTGCAATTTATTGTTACGAGTGGTCATTATATACATATATATATATATATATATATATATATATATATATATATATATATATATATATATATATATATATGTTCTCTCGTTGAATTTGTTGTTCTTGTGTTCTTGATTGCCTATTTCTATACCTGTTGAGGATGTGGAAGTACTTTGGATTTGATAAAAAATAAAAAAACATGAAACTGTCAATCTTTTAAATTTTACCCTGTCTTTACTCCAGTTTGTCAAAGTTTAAAATTTAACCTCCTAGTATATTAACATTGTCTAGCCTTAAACCTCGTGCAAGTGGAGGTTTCACCTCTAAATTGTTTATCTCTAATTTTACCATACTTTGTTTATTAACAAATATATATCTGGTTCAAAATTTAAACCTACTGAATCTTGTAAATATTTTAGAATGGTAATATTTTCCAATACTTGTTGAAATGATGTTCGAAGTTCATATAATAAAATTTTTTGTCTTAGAATAAGATGTCCTATAATATCAAACATAGATGATAAATACATTGATTTTCAAGAACCACTATCTAAAAATTATTTTCATTATTGAAGGTTAAAAAATTTGTAAATATAATCTAAGTTTTAAGTACAAAAATTTTGATAATATATCCAGCAGGATTTTCAACATGCCCTATAAAAAAAAGAGGGTCAAAGAATAATTAGCAGCGACCACATTTTGGTGATTACAAAAGTTAAAACTTTAATACCGTTAGCGACCATCGCTAATACTGTTTCGAACAATACAGCTTGAAGAAAGTGGCCGTATTTGGTATGTCAGATAGATTTTTATAACTCTCAAATTCACTAAGAAATCGATATTCATAAACTGTGGATAAACAATTTTATATTTTTAGCATGTTCACGTCGGTTCTACCGAGGATCAACCATATCTCCTGCTATTGTTTTACTTCACTTCTGAGATGTCTTTGAAGAGAAAAAAAAGTCTAATTTATAACTTTTGATGACTGCAGATGGTCGAACATGCAAACAAAAAACAAGCTGCCGATTTTCATCTTCGGAGATAATAAGAATTTTAGTGGGAAAAACTTGAAACATTATTTTAAATGAGAGAGTACTCTATCAAAACACTATTTAAGGCGTTAGAAGACGTAAATCTGATCATAACATCGTAGAGAACTTAGTAATCTGCTTCAAGTTTACAAATACGATCATGAAAGGTGTTCGGCTGATGTAACCTGACGTGTTTCTCCCTGAAAAACACGTGTCTTGCTAAGAGATAAGCAACGAACCATCGTAAAAGGTTCAGTGTAATAGTTCCCGTAACACATAATCGAAACTTTCATTTGAAGAATATAATAACTTTGAAATGTCTTCCCTGTTGGTAGATTTCCAAGGATTCAATACAATGGAACTTGTTATCTCCGCACAAGTACCTCTCATAAAACTCCTGAAGAAATTTTCTTGGGTTAATACATGTTTAATAATGGCAAACGGAGAATAATTATCAGTTTTTTTCTTCATTAAATAAGTAGTTTGATCATCAGTTACTTTATAGTCAATCGGTAAAAAGAAACTTCCCACGGCACCACTTATCTATTTTTTAGTAACGAGTGAAATTTTGTTTTTCTATAACTAGTTCCTGCTGATATATCATACTTCTATTATATTTTTTAAATAAATATAACTTTATATGAATAAAAGAGAGAGGGGATAGAGATAGACAAAATGAAGGGGAAAGAGAGAGGAAGAGGGAGATGGAGAGAAAAAGAGAAAAGAGTGAAACAAATAACAATACGGATATAACCAAAATCCCTTTTTCTATTTTAATTTAAATTCTTATCTCACACATTACACTACATTTTTTAACAATAAAATTAAACAAAAACTTACATATGAGGTGTGGTTCGATTTTTTGTATCTTGAGACAAAACTTCCACCAGTTTAGTCGACATGATGACTTTTAACTGCTGACTACTGTTAAGATTAAACTATAAGCTTAAAATCAGTATTTGCGACGACTTTTGCCTATCTATTCGAAGTATTCTTTGAATATCAAGGTACATTACAAACATGCTAATTACTGATTAGGATTTATCTTATCGATTGTATATTGTTAGAATTATTGTAATAACTTAAAAAATATATTAAAAGCGGGAAATTTATTTATCTTAATCATGCTTACAAGTGACATTGTGCATATAAAGGTGTCATTGGCGTAGCACCTTAGAGATAAATGGTATCAAAGTTGTCAATAAATGAAAAATTTAAATTACTATTCTCACAAGTGAAATTAGTAATGCTATTAGTTACTTATGATTTAAGGATGTTCACTGGTATCATAGATGGAAGGGTGGGGGCAGGAATGTCATGGCATGAAAGCATAGAAGGGTGTTACAAATCTCAAATAAAAAAAAATGTCGTTTTTAACGCCTTTCAGCTGAATAAAAGAACGGAATCACAAGAAAATTATATTTTAAGTTATATTATGAGCATATAAAGCGTTTTTTCATAAATATTGAACAATATTTGGCAACAGCGCATATATTTTGCATGGTCAATTTTCTACTTGCGAATTTCTATCAAAGTTTTAACATTTCTACGTAACATACACGCTGTTTATGGATGATACCATCTTCTTCGTTAATGAATCTGACCAAAACTCCGCGTAGTATGTCGACAGTCCGATGGAGAAGCAAATTTTTAAAAAATGTTCCAGAAATGATGTTAAAGAGATCCAAAATGGTTACTTCCAGAGTTGTTTATCCGTAAAAATCCTGTTTAAAAAATTTAATGTTGTATTTTATATACTAAATAATCATAGTTCGAATTTCTTACACAAATCTACAACCACTGAATTACGGGGGATAGTGGAAAATATATCAAACTAGTCATAATAGAAACAACTGACCGTGCTTGCCTATCAAATTTGATTCCAATTCATCTTTTTGTGTTTTATCACGTATTTGGTAACAAAAAATGAGTTTTGGGAAATTGAAACATCTCAGTGTCAATCAAACTCTACTCTTTCCAGGAAAGAAAAAAAGAATATTTCCCACAGATAGTCATTAGAGCATTATCTAAACCAATTGCTTTGACAAGAGAGTAAAGCTTCAACAAGACGAGTTACAACATTCTTGGGCTTTTGAACAAAACGGCATGCAATGGGTCCATAAAGGTTCTTCGCCTCCAAAAGAAACCTCTACAAAATCTGGTGGTCGTCTTTAGGCTCAATGAGTTATTATTGTTGAATACATGCAGATGAAGAATGTGAAGATCGTCCAAAAAGAGCTACTCCGAAAGAAATCGTTGACCAAGTACAGGATACGGTAACGGAAGACCGCCGATTAACTGAGGGTTAATTAGCTGAGGCCATAGAAACTTCACACGGTTCAGTGCATAAGATCTTGATTACAATTTTAGGTACGAGAAAGCTATTGGCAAAATGAGTCCCGTATTTGGTAACTTTGGAACAAAAACGCATTCGAGTGAAACTTTTTCAAGAACATTTCGTTTTATACGGAATAAAATTAATTTTGTTGGGGCTATTGTAACTATGAATGAGACTTAAGTTTACCACTATGATCTTGAACTGTAACAACACACATGTGAGTGGACTGAGCCTGGTTATTCCTCCTCGAAGCAGAAAAAGGTTATGACATCAGTTTTTTGGAATGCCAAAGGAATTTTGTTGATAGAATAATAATAGGAGAGTATTATTCCAACCTTTTCGACAGCTGCATGTAAAAACTATTTAGAAAAGACCTAGTTTAACAAAGAAAAAAAAATCATCTTTCATCATGACAATACACCAATGTGCTTTAATTGCTCTAAACTAACCTAACTGAAATACGAATTGTTAAAACATCCACTGTATTAACTAGATGTGGCTCCCACGGTCTTTCTGAAGAGATTTCTGCGTAGAAAGCGTTGATTCCAGTTTAAAACAGTTTATAGTTTATTTTTTACTTTTTAGTCTACTTTTTGGAAGTCACTATAGTTTTTTTATAAAACAATTTATTTTTTGTAAAATATTTAAGCATCAATGTATCACAGTTTAAATGTAATTTGTGATATAAGGTTACAATTTAAAAAAAAAACTAAGATGAGGATAACCTTCTATATATAGAAAGTTTACCTAGCTTACAGAGAGAAAATATATCCTACACTTTTCGAGAGAATGCTTGTAAAAATAAAATCGCCGTGTATATTTTACTTTACAACCGCCATTGTTAATGTTAAAAACAACATGGTCTTGCAAACTATGCACAATAAACCTGTTTGCTGATATAAATTCTACTTTAAATGCCTTAAAATGTCTAGGACAAAATTTTAACCAAAAACTGTTGTAAGATGTATTAAAAAATTAATTTTTAAAATTTGAAATAATCCTTAGTTTTTAATGTTTAAGAAAACAGCTGGGTAATAATTGACGATTTTTAGAGTTTACAGGAGCTAATTCAACTGCGGGAGAGGCTAGCCACAGGGCTGCCAAATAGAAAATTCCAAACTTCCTCAAATTGAATTTTACTTATCCCCAGAATGATACTATCCTGTTAAACTTTTCTCCATTTGTAAATTAAAATTAAATATCGTACACATAGACATAAAAATTAAGTATATAAACTGCGGATCTTATAGAAGCAAGTTGGTTCACGCTTAAAAAGAGACACAGCGTTCTTGATGAAGGAGCTAAGCGCGATACTCCAAACGTCATTGGATACTCCTGTGACCTGACAGCCATTAGAATGAGGTACTACTCATCGAAAACGCTCTCTCTCTAAGCGTGAGCCAACTTGCTTTTATAGGATCCGTAATCTATATATTTAACTTTTATATCTATGATAGTTCATGACGAATGCGGCTGATGGTTGTAAGAGCTTTAACATTTATAAGGCAGCCTGATTAAACAATACATCTTACAAACTAATTTATTCTATTCAATAAAATATTACAAATAACAAATGATCAAAATATCATACCTACATAGCGAAGCATAATGGCGACAGATGAAATTTATTCGCACATTTACTCAATAGATGGGACTACTCAAGATTTCCTCATAATGATATTTGTTCCCCAACAATTTCCCCTTAGATTCGTCTCCCCAAAAATTTTGCAAAAATATTTTTCCATAAAATTGCGAAAAAATCCTCCAATAAGGAAGGACCATGAAAGCTTAGTGGCTCATCACCTAACGGTCGGAATGAAAACTGCCTAGCTGGAGCTTATTTACACGTTTCAATACACAATTTTTCATCTAGAACAGTCTAAGACACTTCAGAGTACAAAATAATACAAATAAAGTTTCAGTTAAAATTTGGTGATAGTCGTTCGTGAGATTTTTGTAAGCATACAAACATACCTGTCCTTTAGTATAACAAAGAGATCAGATTATTCCTTCAAACTTGTGACAGAATTTTCTTGCGAAGAAGCGTTTCGCATAAAGAATAAAAGTTTACTTATTAACGTACTTTATATAAAATACCTCTACAGGTTTTTAAGATATGTGTGAAAGAGAGACAGAGATATCACTGGTGTATCTCGCCATAGCCTATCGGCAATTTAGCAACATACTACGCTTTGGAGCATTATTTTTTTAAAGTTACTTTTAATGGGAGTTTTTCGAGTTAAAATATAGCTTTAACCTTTGCCGATTATGTTAAGAAACGTGGATTAAAATTTGGTTCTGAATGGTTAAGTAGGTTTTTCAGTTATCTAGAATATTTTCTTCTCTCTACACGGTTTTCTCAAAAACGAATTTTATTCCGGTTTTCACTAATAAATGGAATGTTTTAAGAGGAAAATGTAGGTGTACAATTTGCGGGTTTAACGGTAACATAACAACAATTCCCGTGCGAAGCCAGGCTAGTGTTTTATAATTAAATGTGAAAAGGTAAATGTAAACAGCAAATAAAGAAAATAAAATACATATAAAAATATATATTAAAGTATTTAAAATAATAATCTTCCTATTTACTAGGCATGAAATAATGTTTAGTCTTTTGCAACTAAATTGTAAAACTACGACTATGTGGATGTTATTATTAAAATAAATAATAATTTTTAATCTCCAATCAGCGGGATTATCATTGTTATTTAAAAATTGTCACTGATTACAGATGTGCTTCCTGGTAATACTTGAGAATAGAAAACTGCGTTGTCTTTTAGGCGTTTCTGTTACGAAGTATACTATTTGCACCTACATGTGTGGCCAAAAGTATTTTAGCCGACAATTATGGAACTGCTCTTCGACTTCTGCACTTTGTGCATGAAAAATTTCACGGAGTAGCTGCGAAGAGCAAACATGAAGTCTGATTGAAATACATACGTTACTTGTACCAAACATTCAGACTAACACGAAATCATGAAGTTATTTTTTTGATTTTTTTATTTATAATGAACATTATTAATAAATTCATGGGAAACTATACTTTTTCGGAAATCAATTTATTTACATCAAATAGAACGATTAGCACCTTTTTCCCGTCGAATATCGATATCAAGAAAAATTAAATTTTTTTAGAAATAAGTTCACTTCATTTTTGGATGTATAGAACGAGTATTTGTTAGTGACAAAATGAACCAATTGATTTTCCATGCTATAACCACATACTTAACCTAACATATCATCTCACACTAAATTATAGGGAATTAAAAAAAAATTCTTTTTTCTGTTGAATCAAGAGCATAAAAATTCAATGTCGATTCAAAATTAAAGTTTATCCTAGTTTTTACTGTACAAAAAATTATTTAAAAAATATTAAAATCAAAAATTTCTTGATAAAATATTATATAGTTGGGCTAGAGTATACTTTGAAAATATTTTCTCTTAGAAAATGAGCCTAGATTATTCCAATCTGTATAGAATAGGATAGAATGTTGAAAGGTCGGTAATATTTTACCTTAAAATATAATGTGTCGGAATATCTGTTTTTAAGTATTGCAACAATAGCTTTGATAAATTTGGAATATAATATTGAAACAATATTTACTTAACTGATAAGATAAATGTTTATTTTGATAAAAGAAAGTCTGATTTTTTATTGTAACAAATTTACGCAAAAATTTGTAAATAGGCTATTTTAAAGTTGCAGGATGGATTTTATTACTAATAAAAATTTAAGAATAATTTACACAGAATATATGGACAACCAAAAGTTACCTCTCCAATCTTTCCGCAAATTTAAACATAAATTTTCAACCACCCAACTTACTAATATGATGTAACCTTAAAACTGGTATAAGTTGGCAATAGAGAGTTGACAAATGCTATAAATTTTACATCTTAAAAATATACGACTCAAAAGGTCGTTTTCTTTTATTACCAAACCTACAAAAATAAAAAATTTTGCTTATTTTCAAGAAACATCTATTCCTCTTATTGATCTCAGGGCTATATCTCTAAGTTTTGCTCCCAAATTTTTCTATATTGTTTTTTTTACATATATACCATAAATTCTAATAATATCGTAAACAAAATAAAACTGAACATTAAAGGTTCTATTGCCATGTTAATAAATAGGTTCAGTTTAAAACTTAAACATGTTTAATGAAGCTGGCTGTCAATTTACAGTTTGTAATCATAACATATTGTAACGAGGACCACCTGAATACGGCCCTGTTCTTTATAGAAATGCCATCTAGAAGCTCTTGTTTGTTATTTTTCTAATGATATTCTAGATTTTTATTCTAATATGATCAATAGGTCTACATAAATAGGAAGGGTATGAACTAGGAATTAGTTGTAATAGTGATAAGGTGCAAACAAGTAGTTAATAACGACTTGAAAGTGAAAAGTGGTGTTATTGTTCGAACACTGTGAGTGAATATATATAGAAAAAACTTGCCATTTTTTTTATACCTTACAACTATCTATAATGCTGAAATTTTAATTGGTACTTACCGTGAACTTGACGTGCTATTTGACCTCTTAATTCGTTTTTCAATATTTTCTTTGGAATATGGGTTATTTTTCATTTCGATCGCATGTTTCCACTTTTCTTTTTCCTTTTTACTGTAACTTCCTAAAACAGAAAAATATTATGTTAAAACATAACATCGAAAATCCATGATTCTTTAATGTCTAATTAAAGTCGCTGAAATTGCAACTATTTAAAGCAAATGATCAATTTTTGATCATTCAGTCCTTGCGATTGGTACAAAATATTTCTCTAACATAGTTCAATCTATGAACGAATATCTTATCTTTCCAAAGATTTGCAATGGTGTGGAGGTCTGGAGATTGTGACGGCCAATGCAAAACTCGAACGTTCTTTTCCTGATACAACTTTTAAACATATTGTGAAAAATGCTTTGGATCGTAATCCTATTGGAAAATAAAACAGACGCATTTCGTCCTCTACGTAAGGTAGCATTATATTCTGCATTAAATTCATATAGACAGATCGATTCATATTGTTATTAGTGAAGGGTCCACTTCATTCCACAGAAAAACCGCTACCTTTACCATGTTTGAATGTCGGTTTAACATATTTCGGATTAAAGCTAGTATTGATTGGCCGTATTACACACGTCATTTCATCACAATATAAAATCTTTTTACGCTTTTCATCACTAATTAAAACTTGTTTCCACTGTCTATTGTCCTGTTTAAATATCAGCATGCAAATGTAAGCCTTCCCTACTCATTATATTAATTCAGCACAAAAATGTTTATTACATATAAAATAAACTGCCCAGCTCTTACTTTTACTAGGAATTTTCTTTTTTACGAAAATATTTAAATGTTGCTTTATTTAGACGCATTATTATTTACCTTGATATATTAATTCATAAGTTTTAATTGTCGGAATAGTTATTACCAATAACAGCAGCTTGCTTTAATATTTTATAACGACATCATGCATTTACTATTTTATCTTTCTTTATAGGCATTTGAGGCCATGATTTAAACTAAAGCCATAATCATATAATGTAGATTTGGGATAGACATAGGATTATAGGCTGCGCGTTCCCAATGCCATAGTTGCCACAGTGTGATAGAGTAAGAGTCTCCCTTTCTAATGGTCGGAATATAGCACCACGTGACTCCAAGGGCGAGTAAATACTCTATTTGGTTTTGCCCATTAGAAAGAGAGAAGAATAAAACTTTCAATATTATCTTTCTCTTTCACTGTGTCAACGGCCGGCATTGGGAACGCCTATATGTCCTATGGCCACAGGCACTATGAGACTGTTAATAATGGAATCAAGAAGGGTCACATCTGGTTTGCCTGAACAATTAAATATACTTCGCTCTCTTATTGAGTTGAAGCTTCCCTATTAAATATGAGCTTGTGCTATATGGATAATATACACTCTGTAAAACAAATTGACAGGTTTACTTACCGACATATTCAAAATCGTTATTATTTTCGTATGTTTCGCTATTTTCTTGCTGTTTATCATATTCATTTTCTGATTTTGCTTCTTTATAACTAAAAATAAGTTAGGAACGTTTAATAGAAATTAATACAAGTATGTGTCATGAAAACTGGATGTGATTCAACGGATCAGATGTTACCTTATTCGAATATCTAATGTTTTTCGTAAAAAATGTTTAATCAAATTGAAAACTTCTGTTTCCAATAGGTAATGATAAAGAATGCCTAATAAACAAAGATAGAAAGATCTCTCTTCTCGGAGAAAAACAGAAAATTTCGTTGTTTACTTTTAACTTACAGGATTTTTCCTGTTTATGTTTCTTAAACAAAACTAATTTACAATAACAGATCAATCACGAGTTAATAGAAATGGTTTAAGTGGCATCCAATATTCTGAATCAGATTCAGCTACATGATGTACATGTGGTCAATGATGCACTGTAAAATATAACGCTGCATAAAAGTGGTGCCCTCTCTGCAAAATAAAATTTTTAAATTTCTTTAAAATTTTACACCATAATAAATATTTTCCCCGTTGAGATGGGACGAGCTAATTTTTACTCTTAACCCTCCAGAATAATAAAGAACGAAAGCTTTTACGGCTTTGGTCAAGTTGAAAATCATGGTTTTTGGGATTAGACCGTGTCAAATTGGAATTAATATCAGACGTTTCGCCTACGATTGCGCGATGCATCTTCAGGGATCTTTACTCCACGAGATTAGAACACCGAGTTCTTTTGTTTAAAAACAAATTGAATATCGACGCGAATTTTCACCGAAAAATCTTTCTAAAAACATGGTTTGAAAGTACTGAGGAAGACTTACCAAGATACAAACTTTCAAAGTTGACACGCTTTTACGACGAATCTATAAACAATTTAGGGATCATTCTTAAACCACTAACCTCGTCTTTCCGAGTACTTTTCTGATCAAACAGTTCACATGCTTACGTTATCGGAAACATGAATGAAAATGGAAAAGAAAATAGTTCAAGAGCGTGAAAAATGACAAAAAGGAAGGGTGGGAGCTCTCGCTCTAAAAATGGATCTGAAGGTTCAAAATACGAAGGGGCAAAAAAAATCATTATCTCGGTTTCTAAAGGGGCAACTTCGATTATTTTTTATTTAAGCCGATGTCATGTGAATAGATATTTTTAAAAATATTGTATCGCTATTTTATTACAATTAATAAATAATAATTTCCCTCGTTCGCTAGCGTATTCGTCATATGCATTAGTTAGCACCACCGTTGGGGCGACACTGTCGAATTTTTACGTCACAGACCTTTTCACCTATTAGAACGTAAATAACCTTTGTGATTTTTCGTGTTTTGTGGCTCCAATATGTGTTCTATTGTAATTTCGCACATGAGCGGAGGAATTGTATCAGAATAACAGCAGACTTGCTATTAGGTTTGTTACCAGAGAAAATTTAAACATGTTTATTTAAAATAATAAATATCCAGGTTTTCGATAACCTCTCTTTTAGGTCTTGTATATTTACCTTGATAATGGAGTGGAAGATCTCAGAATTTGTCTCGGCAAGGAAGCATATTTTTCCGTATACTCGGCTTCTTTTTCTGTATTGCTGTAGACTGAAAGAAATGATGAATCTTCAACATCTAAAAGTAAAAAAGATTAAAGATTAATGTAACGTAAACCAGTAAGTTTTGCTTAGTGATAAACTCACAAACATTTTTGGATTTTTTAATGTTTCTAATAGTTTAAAACACGATCTTACTTAAATTATCAGTTTTATTTTTTGACGGTACGACATTTTCCACTGTAAGGCAGGTTCTTGAAGTAATGTATACACTATTGTAATACTATGCTATTTAAATTATCAATTACAAAAACAAGAACGTGATGTTTATGTCTAACCATTGGATCTTTAGGTTTTTAATAGTACCAAAAAAATTAATATAAATTTTAACTATAGTTATTACCACCAAACTTACAGAAGATTGAGCTTATGATTTTTAAATCTTAAAAAACATTTTTATTTGAAAAATACAATTTATTTGAACAAAATAAAAGTACAGGGTAGGGTAGAGCAACTTGTTTATTTAAAAATTCAATTAAAAAATAAGTAATGTAGATATATATTTAATTCATGAACAGCATCAAGTATAACATTTAAATTTTATGTTTTAAAAATAATATCAGGCAGATGGCGTCCATTTTCCTCAGTGCACTGCCTTAATCGAACTCGGAAGTTTCATTCAACTCTTTCCAGCATATCAACAGATATATTGGCGACAGCTCGACGAATATGACTCTTCAGATGAGCCAAGATCCTAGAACGAGCGTAGTAAACAAATGATTTTAGATAGCCTCATAAAGAATAGTCGCAGGGGGCTAAATCAGGCGATCGCACTGACCACTGCAGATCACCCCTCAAGGAGATGAGGTGAACTGGAAAGTGTTGCCGCAAAATAGTCGTTGATACCTGAGCTGTGTGTGCCGTGAGACAGTCCTACTGGAACCATACATCTCCCACATCCATATCGTTGAATGTTGACAGAAAACTTCTGAATCATATGGACATAACCGTCAGAAGTCATCAAAAGTGTCCGTTTGTTTTCTTCAAAAAATCATGGATCAATTATTCCAATTTGCGATAGTGTACACCAAACAGTTACACGTTGTAATGTAGGGGACGCTGATGAAGATCTCTGGGGTTGTCGGAGTTCCAATGGCGTATGTTTTGCTTATTTACAGATCGAAAAAAATAGAAGTCAGCCTCCAGAAAGCCTAAAGAACACAAGTGTGTCGTGAAGCATGCCAAGAAGCGCCTCACATGCAACTCTCGAGCAACAAAATGGAGTGAAGCAAATTCCTGCGTCACAGACAATTTATAGGGATGAAATTTTAGTTCTTTATGAAGGATTTACCTCAGAGAATGAACAGACAACCCAACAGTAGTTGTATGTTTGCGGGTAAAGCACTAAGGGGATCGTAAAACCGAAAGCCTTACCATGTCAATATTTTGGGGTGACTTTTGCTATTGGTGAAAGGCATGGTTCTTTCCTTCACATAACCAATTTGCCTGAAGTCGTTTACCCATGAAACAATTGACTGCCGCCCAGGAACACAAACACGGGACGCAATATTGAAATGAGTACGGAATGAACGTTGTATGGCGATTATTGAGCGATCATTAGAAAAGTATGTCTTGACAGCGAACGCACGCCCCACCCTGTAAATTAATCTAATATTTGTCCCGTTTGTAATTACCTAACCCCCTTTCTCTTTTATAAAAGGTGTCTCGATAAGAACATGAATTTCGAGTGCGGCGCTATTGCCGTCTATCAATTTTTGGGTAATTTTTAAATGAAATCATAGAGATTTACGAAAATGTTGAGTTTCAGTTTAAAAGAACGTTTACTAATAGTGAAAACCCACTACAAAAATGGAGCAAGTTACGTGATTATTTTAGTGCATAATCAACCCGCTATTACATACTTAATCAAGAAATTCGAGCAGCCGTTTTCACTGAAAGATTAGAAAAACCTTACTCGTCATCGCTTTAAAAATCGACTGAAAACATCGCAACTATGAATATCACTGTGGCAGAACAATCTCCAATCGTCGTCGCTCCCAGGAATTAAACCTCCACTGCAGCACTCTTCAAAGATAAAAAATGTTAACCTTCATGCTGACAAGATTCGACTGACTTAAGAACTGCAGCCCACCGATTATGGACAGAGCAACTATAAGTTAACGATGCATTTCATAACAAAATCATCTTTAGTGACAACGTTCATTTTCACCTAAACGCCTTCATCAACAACCTGAATTCTGGAATCTGGGGAGAAGGAAATCCACATGTCTAGCCTTTGATCATACCTTGTATATTTAAACAATAGATTTGTTTAAAGCTGTTTATGGTCGGTAGGGAGAGACTTTTTTGAAGTTTGACAGACATAAACATGTTTACTTATCTTTTCTTTCAGTTTAATTGCTTGTCGTGACTCTTTTCAGTGTTTTTAAACGTTAAAAAATACTAAAAATGCGAAGTTTGCAGTTATTATTAACAAAAAGAGGATTTAAAAACTTATTTTTATTGGCAAATATTGTTGGATATTGTTTACATATTTCAAATAATAATAATAATAATTTAGGCAACCATAAATACATACTTTAATGTATTCTAGAATTGACGTACTGATTATCATATACTCGTTTAAATAATGCAATTAGAAAAGGATAGCTTAAAATCGGTATGTGTATGCCAAGAAACGAAATATCTATTGTTTATCAACACTTTCTTAAATATAAATAAAAATAATATTATGTTATTCAGCGTTCCAATAACTGGACCCTAGTTCTGACGTTATGCTAATTCTACAGGGGTATGTTCGAAGTGTCTTGCATAAACTTTCAATGTGTCTTCAAAAAGTGAGTTTGGTATGCCATGTGCACCAGAGGAATCATCAGCCGAATCGCAGAGAGACCAAAATTGGCTGCCAAGAAACCAAGATTTAATCTGTTTTGTTTCTTTCTTCCTCTAGATTTTTTAAAAAGCATAGTCTATACGAACCATCCTGAGACGATTCAAAAACTCAAAAAAGAAACTGAACGACAAATTCATGAAATCCAGAGGCCTTTTCTTCAAAACGTATTTCAAAATTTCATCGAAAGATTACATGTACACTTTTACTTAAAATTCAAGTTCTTTTTAAGACACCTATATTTCTTAACTGTCTAAGGAATTTTCATTTATTACTCACTATCATCATCCACAGTAATATCAGTTTTCGCCGAATCTGATATATCAAAGGATTTTTGTTCTTTTCCATTAACCTCTTTTACTCCCGAGTCTGTAGAAGACTCGCTCTGTTCATCACCATTTTCAATAATTTCAAAATTTCCTTTCCCTCCTCCAATAATTTTTTTAGAATGTAGAAGTAGGGAATGTGTTGCATGAGGAGGTTCTGGCTCTTCGTAATCTGATCCGACATCCGATAGATCTGAGGTATCGTCTAGTGGTTTGTCCCCTATAAGAACCTACAAGTTAAAGTTAATTAGATATATAAAAATTCCTTTTTAATTTATTTCTATGATATAGTTGTGTGAGAATCAAGACGACTTTATCATTACAAATAAGATCGACGAATAAAAGAAAGAGACTTCCTTGATTTTGAACGTCATAGTTTATCTGAGCAAGAGGATTATCTAAAAGTTCATATTCATGATTTTTATTTCAGTTTTTACCTATATCACTCCACTCCACTGACTCCATTAGGTGGTCAAAATGCATATGGAGGGAGTAGCAGAGTGGAACTTGCAGAGAATAAACTGTCTGCCCTTCCTTAAATTGTACTGATGAGAAAAAGCCATATTCATATATATATATATATATATATATATATATATATATATATATATATATATATATATATATATATATATATATATATATATATATATAGAGAGAGAGAGAGAGAGAGAGAGAGAGCTTTCGTAAAGTAGCTGATAAATTCAATTTTTAATTTAGAGTTTTTTACATACAGGGTAACTCAAGAAGGAGTTAAAATGTCATTGATATTTTTTTTCAACCGTAAACCGTAAACCCCATTATTTATTTCAAAATCAGATAGGGAGCGCCGCCCCACTACGCTACCCCTGTCCGTCCCTATTTGGATGAAGTTTTTTCGAATCGGTGAATAGGCAGCAGAGGGACAGTTGAGGGGCCAGCCAGATCACCAGATTTAACCCTTCTTGATTATTTGTTTAGTGGATATTTAACAACTAAAGGATATTTGACCTAGCCCGACAATTTAGAAGTCCTAAAAGTTCGAATACCCCAAGAAGTACGAAACATAACCGCAGATATCATTGAGAGTGTTGTCGTATGTAAAAAAAGTGCCTTTAATAATTCTGAAATAAAAAATGGGATTTACATAGAAAAAAATATCGACGACGCAAAAAAACTCTAAACTAAAAATAAAATTCGATCGGTTCGAATGTTTTTCCAAAAAAGTACCAATATAATGTTGTCGAGTAATGTTTCACGGGTCGGAACATGTGATTTAATATTAATTCGGAAATACATCCATCCGTTAGTTCGAGATCTTGTGGAAACTGGCACACATTTCACCAACATCTCATTTGACATCTTCTGTGCTTGGTGAATGAAGATCA
This sequence comes from Diaprepes abbreviatus, assembly GCA_034092305.1. Classification (NCBI taxonomy): domain Eukaryota; kingdom Metazoa; phylum Arthropoda; class Insecta; order Coleoptera; family Curculionidae; genus Diaprepes; species Diaprepes abbreviatus. The sequence goes on from JASJET010000087.1 coordinate 2,122,287, forward strand.
ATTGATAACCCTTTTTAAATACAAAGTTAACTCTTACTGAGAGAACGACATGTAAAAATCTCTTTTCGTAAACCTAATAATATGCAAACGATTTTGTATGAGAAAAGTATCCTTCTGAATCATAACTGAAAAAAACCCGTTTTTTCGAATGAACTTTGGACATAGTTTTCACTTTCTAGATATGCAGTGCAGAACGTAATGAATTACCTGCCGAATATTCATCAATATGTCACAATCTTAATATATAAAAATCCCGTGTCACGATATTGATCTGTGATGAACTCCGAAACTACTTAAGCGATTTAAATAAATGAAATTTAGTACACTGTGTGTAATTTGGTCCAACTAAAAAGAGAGGATAGTTTTTATCTTACTTAACAATCTCAATATTTTTTTATTGCATTAATATTTTTTTTTAGGACAAAGGGTTATAATTATCAAAGTTCCATAATTTTCTAACAGATGGCGGTGTAAGTTATTTATTTGGTATAACCCGTCAACAACTTTTGTTATCTAGATTGGGTAGGCATTCAATAGATAGCGCCGTGTTTTGATTTTAAATTTTCCATTGATACTATGATCTATTTTACGAAAACCATCGAGTCTATTGGTGTTAGCAAAACACAAGTTAATCAGAAATATTGTGCACCGGTTAGCATTTAATTAAGTTAAAATTATTGATTATTATGATTCAAAATAAGTAAAATAATTATTGTTGTTAGAGTTCAATATTATCTACATAATTTATAAAATTAAAAAATTATATGTTATCAGTTTAGAACTTCGTAAGTTACTTATTTATTACAAATTATGTTCGGATGTGAAATAAATAAAAAGAAAAATTTTATGTTGGTTTGTGCTTAATTTAAACTCTCCGCCATTCTTTACACAATTACAATCACTTTCTTAACAATGTTAAATATTTTAATAGATAATAATTTAATGGATTATAAGTGGGCCACAGCAACGCGTGGCAGAGTGTGAAAATATATTATAGAATAAGCAGAATGAGAGAAAGACTTTTTGTACCTTTTTACAGAAAGCTCTAAAGGGGCAGAAATAGTAAATTTCCACCACATGCAACTCATACTTAATGTTCCTGGTAGTTTATATTATTGCTCGCAATTAAATTCTTAGATAAAAATAGGCTTTTTATTTTTTTTAAAAAAAATGCATAAAAAGAGTAGTCAACCCCGTGATAAATTTTATTGTGAAAAAAAAACCGATACCGTTAAATTAATTTTTCTAAATTCATGTATACTAACGATTTTTTTGACTGAATTGAATAAACCTATATATTTATTGCATTAAACAAAGCAAGCCATGCAAGTGATTTTTTATACGAGGAAATCAGGCTTTTAAATAACAATTAAAAAAAGATTTTTAGCCATGAACTTTAGAGGTAGGTATCACTCTCTAGAAATGCAATTCAGGACGTCAAAAAATATGTATTGGATATTTTGCGGGCTACGCCAACATATCACAGAATGTAACAGAATCAGAGGCGAACCCCTTTGTTAGTTCAATGTGTTGATGTAATTTACTATCAAATAGATACATATTATTGGAGTTCCAAAGAACGTTATATGACTTTCATTATTGAAAACTATCTCAAAACAATATCGATAATATCATATGATTTACCTTAGCTTCCGTCATAGGATTTGGCACAAGCATTGGGACTGGCACAGGCGAGTGAGTTCCTTGAAAGTGACGTTTTTGCAAAAACCAGTTAGATTCACTATCATTAAATAAAGATGAACTTGATCTAAAATATTCAGCGTCATCTTCTTCCTCGTTGTCGGAATCGAAATTGTCTACTTCTTCGATATCTTGCTTTATCTAAAAAATATGATACATTTCAAGATATGTTAATTTTTGAAAAGCATACATTTTTTAAATTATCGAACAAAACTTCTGACTACCTTGAAAAAATTAGCATCCAAACATAAGAATGTGATAATTAAAACTATAACATTTAATAAGATATATTAACGCTTCATGAAAGGAAGGAAAAAAATTTGGAATATTTGTTCTCAGAAAAAATAAAACTAATTTTAAATATTTAATTCGAAAATAGAATTATTGTTGTCACTTTTAACTACAATTAATTGTATTTCAAAATTAAATAAAAAAAAACAAACACAACGGACGTATGTGGAAACGTAATTTATATTTTAATTTTATCAGTATTACTGCAATAAATTACCGTTTACAAAAACCTTATCATAAAAATACGTATTTTCAATTAAACCAATATGTAATTTTTCAATAAAATGCTTTTAGTTTTAAAATACACGAGTATTTTATTTTGCAAGCAGGTTTTTTACTTACCATAAGAGTAACTTTGTCTACATATTTTCTTGAACCGAAACTGGATTCGCTTTGCATCCAATCTTCCAAACTGGACACTGATGTAGTGTCCAAATCCGTAGTTTTCCATTTGTTATCTAAAGTTTCCTCGCCGAAGAAATATTCTTTGTCGTCTTTATTTCTCGAAGAGGTCGAAATTCTACTCGATACGCTGTTCGCTGACGATGATGGACGATTGTTTTGACAACTACTGACTACCTAAAAGTAGAAAATAATTATACAGAGTTGTTATGAAATGTTTACTGTGTTTGAGCCTGTACCACGTAAGTTATATATTTTGTTGTTAACTGCATACCTAAACTTTATAATGGGTGTACGAAAATTCATGAGGAAAAGTTCATATGAAAATATGGCACTTCAGAAACAAACCGGAGGATACATCATTGTTAAAAACAACAGAGTGTTGGCCGATGCATCAAAAATGATTTCACCCAATCCAACACTCAATCATTAAATCAATAGAATTCAAGATTGCCAACAGTAATCCATGATTCACACAATCAATCTTAGCACGAATACAAAAGACTATTACATCAACTAACGGTGTGAAAAAGAAATGTAAAAATTAGTTTACTCAAAGTTATACTATACTAAAACTTGTCATTTTGTTATTTCGTTTGGGACGAAAGTCTTTAGAAGATCAACATAATAAAAGCCCCCCTAACTGTGACCACTGCTGAAAGCATTAAAATGGTGGAGAAAATTGTTTTAACTGGAGACTAAATGTCAAAGAAATAGTGGCACATTGGCATTTCATAAACAAGTATTCCTTGGATTCGTCATGAGGATTTGAATTGAGTCGAGATATTCGCTCGTTCAAAGAAAACGCTCCAGTTCACATAACCGAAGTTACCAAGGCTTTCGCGAATGCAGTTTCACTGAAATTGATCCTCCCCCCTTATGACCCGGACCTAGCTCTATCAGATTATTGTTTATTTTTAAAATGAATATCGAACCTAATTGAAAAAAAAATTAAGAGTCACGACAAAATTACCGAAACTTTCTATGACCATTTTGGGAATATTTTATAGTGGATCAGAGGCTTTAATGAAATATTTTATTAAGGAAGACTGTATTGAGCAAGGCAAACTAGGTAGTTTATACGAATTTTTAATACAAAGTACACAATGCAATTTTATAAAACAAAGTGTTATGACGTTAGACACTTGCATTTCCTAAAACAAAATTATATCATTTTGTTATTTAATAATCAGTAGCGGTAATTTTTCACACCACATTCCTTAAACCGGTCTATACGTTATGCTGTTTGAGTTGCACTAGGATAATAATATAAATTAATTATTTATATAATAAACTCTCGTTACCTAAGCAGTGTGTCCATAAAAATGAGTAAACGGTATAATTATAAACCGTCCAAATACATGATACGGTAATTATTGTTCCTTACATTTATATTTAAATATCTAATTACTAGTTACGTTGTTTACGTTTTTAACCATTTGATAGTTTGTTATTTATTGAATCAAATTTGAACTGAAGTTAAAAAATACCACTGTCGGTAAATAAAATGTCTATGGAAATGATATTCGATTTGCAAATTAACTTTTAAGAATATTAAAACAATTCATGAAATTGTCTCTGCAAAATTCATATAGAACTTGACATAAGCCGGTTGCACACGAAGTCAGTAGTCGAGCCAGGCTAGTAAGCTAGAGCAGCATTGCCTACGTGCATTGTAATATTAGGACAGCACAACTGTTTGAAGCCAGCAATCAAGACAGGACAGTAGATAGAAGGCCGGTCTAACTCTTCAAGATAGGAACATTCTTCCACCGGTGATCGCTCATGATTGTCTTTCGGCTATTCCCGATATTGGCTACTTCAAAACTTTGCCTTCATTTACAGTTGGGTTTACAATTTTTATGTGTTAAAATGGTACAGCAAAATTGAAACATTAAGTTGATTAGATTTTATATGGAACAAGAGTGTCTATGGCGTGCAGATTTGGAAGAATACCGAAATGAACAAGTCATTTATCTCACTCTCAATTACTTCTTCAACCTCATTTAATCATAATAATTAGACTGTTTTCGCTAATAGTCTTAAACACATTCTGCGTTTTTGGTTCATCTCGATGATAGTAATAATTGAATTGACTTTTGGCATAAACACTCACTGGCTTAGTATATTGGCCTGTCCGACCGGCCTGGCTTACTGTTCTGGCTTCGTGTACAACCGGCAATACTCCCTGAATAGAAAGGAGCTATACCCGATTACACACGAAACCAGTAGCGTTAGCCAAGCCAGTATTGTCTCCGTGTACATGGTAATAATGGACAGCACAACTGTTTATAAGATTTTATAGGGAACAAGAGTGTTTGTGGCATGCAGATTTGGAGAAATGCCGAAATAAACAAGTCATGCATCTGACTCTCAATCAATTCTTCAATCTAATTTAATAATAAGTATTTTTCGATAATAGCATAAATACATTCTTCGTTATCGATTCATCTGAATGAGAGTAATAATTAAACTGGCTTTAGTGTAAACACTCATTAGCTTAGTTTAATGGCGTGTCCCACTGACATGGCTTACTGTTTTGGCTTCGTGTGCAACCGTAATACTTGAGGCCAACATCATAAGATTGGCATCGCAGATGGAGATAGTGTCTAGAGGAATATTAAACTGTTGGTTGAGATACTATTAATCAGACAAGTTCAGAAAATAAGACTGATTGGCTTCGCGAAGCCACTCAGCTTCGAATGAGAGTCATGGTGTGAGGTCATACCTAAAGAGTCGACATTACAGATCAAGGATTAGTACTTTTATTCATTCGTTTTTTCAACCTCGCTGAGTGAACAACTTGATATCTAACGTCAAAGACAATATATCGTTAAATTAGTTAAGTTTCTAAGGGCTAAAATGTGAATATTACAGCCGAATTCACTAACATGGTTTAACTTTAAAACCATCATAAATTGACAGTAGAGGGCTTAAATTGACAAAAGCGAGCCAAGCAAGTTTCAAACTCTAAAAATACAAGCATAAAAAATAATTTTGTTTTATTAATGAACAGGCAAAAATGGAGAAGTTTATTTATTTTCGGGATACAACTAATTCTCTTACATATTTCAATGCTTTATTGCCAGGTTCTTTTCCTATATTATCCCTTATCCCTATATAAGCATTTATTTGTTGACATATGTAATATAAATTATGACAATATCGTAAGCAAAACAAAACTGGCCGACTAGAAGATTTAAATTTCATGGCAACAAGATCAAGATCAAATTTTCTTAGTGAACGTGACTGTTAAATTTTTTTTCTATAACATGACACGGGAATTTTTGCTGGTTTCTGTATGATAAAGGGCTTGTTGTCCAGAGCTTACATACATAGATATAAAATATAAATAACATACAAAAAAGATTCTTAGCAGATAAAAAGCTGTTTAGGTACAAGTAAACTAATTGTTATTTTGTATAAATGAATAACACAGAAAGATAAACTCAAGTACATGTATCATTTTTCTGGTAAAAAAATAATCCACTTGTAATTAAGGTTATTCCTCCGAAAACAAAAATAAATAATTAATATCGGTAATCTCGCTAGTTATTAAAGATACCTGGTTATTGTCATTAGTGTGGGTAGGCCTTTTTAATATTTAAAAATATTTTAATTTAAGTTATATCTATATCGATGGTTGCACTAAATAAACGTGTAAGAGTTAAATTGTGCTACGCATACCACTGATAATATGTAGAGCTCCTCAAATAAACACGACAGTACTAAATTTTATCATAGATTTCCTTTTCCCTCAATTTGGGGAACTTATTTTTGTTTAATAGTCTAAGAGTATCAATTGATAAGTTAGAGATTTCCCTTGCCTAAAAAAATATGCGTTAGTCAGTCGCTCAAGTGCTTAACAGGTTATTGCAATGCAGTGCAATCTTTTGACAGACGGGAATCATAACACTAGCCTACCTATTAGACATTTTTAATTGCGTCCATGATTTAAATTCAAATTTGCAACGTAAAACAACAAACTGATTATCAATAGAAGACAAAATGAATGTATTTATTTAAAAAAAAATTATGAATCATAGTTTTTTTAATGAAAACCTGCAATCCTAATTTGTAAAATTTTGTGACAAAGCACTAAATTGAGGTGAAAGACACTATTATCAAATGATCGTCTGAAAGTGAATATTTTAAAACGACTATTTTGAATTTGTATAAATAATAAACCCATTCACTTTAGGTAACTTTCCTACAATAGCAGCAACAAAAAAGATCTTTAACAGAACTGTCTTGCGATGGGTGTTTAAAAATATAATTTACCAAAAATATTGTCCAGAAAAGTGTTTTTTTTTTAAATTCTATTGTCAACCATCTATCGGTGATAAACTGAATATTGACAGTAAATAAATTTTGAATAACTAATCCACATTTGTGCTTTAAATTAAGTAGGTACGAGGACAGTCTCAGAATTAACCGGCCCGACACATAGATGGCCGTAGTTGTTAATGACTGTGTTAGATAGTGCCAACCTTAGAAAGATCAAGGTTTAAGTTTGAAGACGTTCCTTCGTTTATTACTTGTTTGACAGCCATCAATAAAGAACGCTCTCAGTGAATTTGTAAACATGGGAAAAATTGGTCATCGTTATCTGATTCAATACTTTCATTTGAAAGGACGTAGTGCAACTAATATCAAAACTGAGCTAGACTCTACTTTGGGGGAGTCTGCACCTTCTTTTTCAACAGTGAAGTATTGGGTGGCAGAGTTTAAACGAGGCCGTACGAGCTGTGAAGATAAACATGGCAGTGGTCGACCAAATGAGGTGACTATTCCAGAAATGGTAAAAAGAATTCACAAAATGGTATTGGATGACCGTCGACTAAAAGTGCGCGAGTTAGCAGAAATGGTAGGTAATTCAAAAAGTGCTGTTTATCGCATATTGAGTGAACATTTGAACATGAGAAAGCTGTGTGCAACATGGCTGCCGCGTTTGCTCACAATCGAACAAAAACAGCGTCGTGAGGATGTTTCAACCGAGTGTTTGGCCATGTTTCGCCGCAATAAAGCCGAGTTTTTGCGTCGATTCATAACTATGGATGAAACATGGCTCCATCACTACACATACGAGACGTGGACTAGTCAAAACAATGGACTGAAAGGAAAGAATAGGCTCTAAAGAAGGCAAAGCCGGATCCATCTGCAGGCAAGGTCATGGCTTCAGCTTTTTGATTTGCGCATGGTATAATTTTTATTGACTTTCTTGAAAAAGGAAAAACGACGAGTATAATGTGAACTTATTGCAGCGTTTGAGTGATGAAATTAGGGAAAAAAGGCCACATTTGGCGAAAAAGAAAGTGTCGTTCATCACGACAATGCGCCTGTTCACACATCCGTTACTGAAGTGGCCAAAATCAATGATTTAAAGTACGAATTACTTCCTCATGCACCCTATTCGCCAGATTTAGCAACCTCGTATTATTTTCTCTTTCCAAACTTGAAGAAATGGCTCGGCGATAAAAGATGAAGAGGTGATGTCTGCAGTAGGTGGCTATTTTGAGGAGCTCACCGTTTCTTACTATAAATAAGGTATCGAAGCTATTGAACATCGTGAATAGAGCTAAAAGGAGACTATGTTGAGAAATAAATAAAATTTTTGCAAATATTTTGTGTTTTCTTTGTCAAGCTAATTAATTCTGGGACTGCCTTCGTACAACTGAACTTCACGTTATGGCGCATATTTCAAATATACTTTCTCAATTAATTTTTATAATTTAGCAATTCTGGAACAACACTTCGAAGACCACTGATTGAAAATATACAGGGTGGACCATTTTAATCAATATACGCAAATATTTCGCCAGATAAGCGGGCTAGTTGAAAATGTTTCCCAGCAAAATTGTAGGATAAGAGGGGAAACATTAGCTTTGAAGTAGAATTTCAAGGTTATTTAGGGTCAAGTTAATTTATTTAAAAAGGAACGCTTATCCTTGACATTAAAAATAAAAAGTATGGGAAATTTCACGTCTAAAGGGATGATTGAGTTATGAGTCCAAATGACCCCTAAGGGACATTTCAAAATCAAACAATTATTTGTACCTCAGCAAGCAAAAATTTTTCTAGGAAAAAAAAATTAAAAATGATGTTTTAAGGCTTGAAGAAAGACTTGCAAATATGATGCTGACCTTGACCGCGGGGTCAAATTTCAAGGTTATTCGAAAATTAAATTGATTTTCCGGAAAATTAACCCCTATTTTGATATCGACAATGGAAGCTGTAAAAAATTTCACATTTAAATATGTATCAAGTTATGGGTCATAATGACAATTAAAGGTTTTTTAAAGATTATTACCCCAAGTTACTGAGTTAACGATAGGTAGGATCAGTTTTCAAAATCAGCAGCTCAAATTCGTAATAAGCGTTGGAGCTTATTATATTAGAGGCTTTATTATAAAAGAAGAAAAAAAACTTTAAATACGAAAGTGCTAAGATTTTTTCCATATTATCTTTCAGATTTATTTACAAAAACAGTGACACATCGTAAAGTTGGGAAACGAAAGAAATTTTAATTTTTTAAATGGAACACCCTGTATATACGTTTTTAAACTGGCATAGAAAATATTTAAAGACGAGTTATTCAAAAGGAGAAAAACGTCATATAATTTTTCTTGAAAATAATTATAATTATATATATATATATATATATATATATATATATATATATATATATATATATATAATATAATAAAACAGGAGTAAAATTAATAAGTTCAACAAGTAGATATTTTTCCATATAATAAAATATTGGATGCCCAGTAATACTAATACGACAAATAAAGTAGGAAAATCTCTAAATATTTTCAACATAGCTTCCACGCTTATTAACACATTTAAAAATATTTTTTTCTCATTTAATAGAGTTTGAAATAAAATCTCTGTGGTTTTGGTTAAACAATATTACTATATTTAAATTATGGCTAATCCGAACACTAACTTATTATACATTTTTGAAACCAGGAAGAAAAGAACTTTCATTCTAGCAGAGAATGTACAGGGTGTTCCGTTTAAAAAATTAAAATTTCTTTTGTTTTTCAGTTTTACGGTGCGTCACTGTTTTTGTAAACAAATCTAAAAAATAATATGGAAGAAATCCTATAACTGTCATATGTAATAAAGCCTCTAGGTATGGTACTACAAAAAAGAACTGTACAAATAAATAATATTTTAGTTCTTAAACTGCAGGGGACAAATAAAAATTAATGAAATTTATGTATTAAATAAATATCATTTTCAAGATCAAGCAATATTTTAATTAAAAGAATAAAGGTTAACGTGTCTTGTAAAATAATCATAATTTTTATTTGATATTAGAATTTATAACCAATAAGGAAATCTTGTACTGGTGCCACATACTGCATATTTTAAGGTACAATGATATTAATATCAATATATAATTAGACGATATCAGAAGTTATACATGTAAGATGAAATTATCCTTTTTTTACAGATTACAATCACAGTTTACTTTTATAAATAAGAGCAATATTCTAAATTTTAGCATAAATAACAATAAAAATAAATAAAATGTGACTTAACTGTTTTATTATTCTTCGTTGATTTTTTAATTTTAATTGTGACTATTGCCATTACTTTTTTATTACCGACGAATATTCAAACGATCGTTTCACTAAATGGGTATTTAAGGAAACCATACTAATAAAACATAATGAAGTTAACTGTGTCAATGCGACTGTCTATACTGTTTTAACTAATTTTTATTTTCCACTTCATTAGTATATTGATTTTGTAAGAAATAGGTTGAGTATTTTATAAAATCATGAAAATTTAATATTTAAAATAGATTGACCCAGGAATTTAGTAAATGAAGGACCATTCAAATTAAAAAAATAAAGATATTTGTTATTCAAAGCTTTTTGTTTCCAACTGATTCTAATTGAATGTTAAAAATTTTCATTATTAAATTGTGTTTTAAGTAACATCCTAACACAATAAAGTATTAAAAAAAAGTTTTGGATAACATAGTATATGTTACATTTCTATATTTATTTTTTGAGAATTATATAAACACAAAATTTTAAAATGAGGTAATTTGAGAAGTCACTGTCCGGGGTTCCTGAGGGTTTCTGTAGCGGATCAAGGGACATGACTCCACCGAAGTTTTCAATATGTATTTTGACCCCCTGACTACGAATATCGAGTATAGATCCTCAAAAAATGGCCAGGTAGTCTGTTATAAGCACACCAGTTAGACCAGGGGTTCCCGCTCGTTGGTTGTATATAAACCGCCGTAGACCATTAGGTCGCATTGTGGGCGAGATGATATTGATGGCATAGACGTCAGATAGACAAATCCGACCAAATAAAATAGTTATAATTGACAAAGGGCTGTGTTGGGAAAAACACATCTCAGCCCCAATCAAGAAGTCCAAGGTAATAAGAGGACAGCTCTATCCATTGCTAAATAGGAAGAGCAAAATGAGCTTGAAAAATAAGCTAACAATCATCAAAGCAGTGCTAAGACCGGCACTAATTTACGGACCAGCTGCATGGGGCTATGCCGCTGAGTCGTATATCAAAAGATTATATTCTCAGGAAAACATAGTACTGATAATGGACTTAAACGCCTCGTGGTTGGCCAGGAACGAACAAATAAGACGAGAAATGCGATAGACTCCTCTAAGAGAAGTCTCCAGATAAAAGGCCGCAAAAGTCTTTCTAGAAGCAGAAACATATGACAATTCACACACGGACAGGCGGTGGATTACGACCCAGGAGTTCATGGAAGAAAATACAAGAGACCTAGACACCAACTTTAGGTATTAGGTATTAGGATTCACACGGAAATCTGAAGAAAGAAGCAAGAAGAGAAGAAAGAAGAGAGAAGAAAGAAGAGAGAAGAAAGATCCAGAATAGAAAATTAGGCGAGATCGAGATGTAGAACCCAAAGGAGGAATCCTTAAGGGCACCATCGTAGAATATTAGGAAGCACCAAGCACCAAGGTCAGTACACCATATTCCAGGGTATGCAAAATATAAGAGAGTGCGATGCAATGGGTGTACCGGCACCTGGAGCGGAAACACTGTGATGATAACCGAAGGTTTAAAAAGGCTACGGTCGGGAAACCAATGGACACTCACAGGGCTCTTCTGTAGACTGTAGCTTCACTACAGTCAGCCAAAGTAGAATCGTGGGGACCTTCAGTCCAGGGGGGCGGGTAGCCGGTAGGAATCCGGCACTACCTTTATACTTCGTGTTGGTGTCTATGTTTTTCCCTACTTCAAAAAAAATTAGCAGTTGAATTGCCAAGATAAATAGAAGTAATAATAAAGAGTTCTTAGTATTGAAAGTAGTTATATAGATTACTGTGGTTCACGAACACAGGACAGATACCGTTGTATTGTATCGGTTACAATATCTATATAAACTTACGTATGCGAGCAGATCGGTTGCTTTGTTTTAATTGTGCCGCTTTGGGCTTTCGTAAAAAGTTAGTCCCAAACGGAAAGATTTATGTTAAATAAGCAAGTCGATAGTTCAAGGTGGAAATATCGCAAATACGATGATAGATATTTGGACTTTGGCTTTACTTCAGTAGAAGTAAATAATGAAGAAAGGTCGCTGTGTGTGCTCTGTTTGAAAATTCTAGCGCCCGAGAGTATGCTTCCAAGTAAGCTAAAACGACATCTTGAGACCGTTCACCCAACCATGGTTTAAAAATCGCGCGAATTTTTTAATGGAAAGTTGCAAAATTTACAAAAACGAAAAAACGTGTTCACTCAACAAGCTACAGTACCTAGCAACGAACGGCTAGCATCTTTCATGATAGCATACAGGGTGGCAAAGTGCAAAAAACCTCACCATTGCAGAAGAACTTATTTTACCTGCTGCTCTCGACATGGTTAATATTAAGGTAGGAGAATCGACGGGAAAGCTAATTACAAAGGCACTTTTATCTAACAACATTATTAGTCGAAGAATCCATCATAGAGCTGAGAATCTCAACGACCAATTAATAGAAAACATAAAAGGCAAGGAATTTGGTCTGCAACTTGAGAAGGCTACTGACAGTAATAAAGACGAACACCTTATTTCTTACGTACGCTTTCTGGGTGATGATGTTATTGTTGAAGACCTTCTTTTCTGCAAAAGCATCACTGAAAGGGTAAAGGTTCAAGACTTGTTTGCCATTCTTGACAAGTTTATAACAAAAAATAATTTAGATTGGGAAAAGTGTATCGGTGTATGTACTGATGGCGTTTAATCAATGTCTGGCCGCTATGGAGGATTGCAAGTGCTTATTCGTAGTAAATCACCCCATGCTATGTGGACCCATTGCATCATCCATAGGGAAACACTTGCGTCGAAGTCGACGAGGCGTGAACAGAATTTGGTATTGGAACGTATCGTAAATGTAGTAAACTACATAAAAATTAAGCCGCTGAAAGCCAGACTATTCAAAAAACTTTGCATGGACATGAGAGTTGAACTCACATCCCTGATATATTACTGTAGTTCACGATGGTTTTCATGTGGAAATGTAGTATCCCGTGCATTCGAGTTACATCAAGAAATTCACAGAAAGGTCATGCAAACTCTAGATACTTTGCCGAACCAACCTTTTTAAAACTGGCATATTTGTACGATATATCTGATAAACTGAATGTCTCGAATCTGCGTCTGAAAGGCAATAACATGCCCATCTGAAACTATTGGAGAATATTACGGTGTTTAGGAGATGAATAAGAAAAAGTAATGAGAATGCAGGTGAAGATTGTTTTCCACATTTGCATAAATACTCGTCTTCTAATGAGCTCGTTATCTCTCAGGATTTGTTGTTCCCTTTCACGGAAAACCTTTCGAAGCTTTCTGAATGGTTTGCAAAATACTTTGCGGAAGAAAATGTAGAGAAATTTTCGTGAATCCAAGATCCTGAACTCACTTGCGACAACAGTTTTAAAATAAAATTTGCTTCTCCCGATTTGATGGAGTTTTGAATAACCGTCAAAAATAAATATTCAATAAGTTTAAAAGGTATAAGGATTCTCATTCTATATATTTGCAACATCCTATTTATGCGAAACCGGATTTGCAGCTATAGCTGTAATAAAGAGCAAATATCGCTCAAAGATCAATGTGAAGCAAGAAATGAGAGTGGCAATGTCAAGCTTTATCCCTCTCACCCGTCTCATTGACTTTATTTTCCTATTTTTCTTTAATATTAATATATTCTTGAGTATCAGTTCAATATATACCTATATATGAGCCTCAGATTGTGGTTGTTTTCAATTCTGTGCTTTGTAATTAGTGTCAGTTTACACCCATGTTCAATGAAGCATTGTGGTTTGGTAACATATAGTAGGCCGGTTGTAAAGCACAAACCTTGCATGACACTTTGTTGAACACGACCCTATACATATTTCGACTAGGGCGCTGCGAAAAAATACTAAACCTGTAAGGGCGCCGCTAACTGAAAAAGTTTGGGAACCCCAGAGTTAGACAGTATTTGTCAGTTGAGATTCAGCGTTTAGAACAATTATGATAGCATTAATGTCTTCGCGAGTTAATAATTAATCAGGTTGTAACTGGTTATTGACGCTACTGTCTGTACTTCCTTTCGCGCATACTGTTGAGTTTTATATTCGATATAGACAAGTTGTTGAGGCTAACAACATAAGTAAATCCGTAAAAGATTAGTTTTTTAACACTGATTTATGCATAATTAGTCAATAAAATAAAAAAGACATGAATTTAACGAGTACTGACCAAGGTAGGTGTGGAATACACGATGTTGCGGATTTGGATTGGTACATTGTGTTTTGTCGCTTGGATGTAACAGCCAAGGAAGGTAAAATTATTTTATAACAAACTTTATGCATATAATTCTAGAGTTTTAAACGTTTTATCTAGTTTCAAACAACTTTAAACAAACATTAATTGTGATTATTGAATGCGATCGACGTAATTTAGAGTGCTATAGAATTCTGTAGAATTTTATATTTTTTCGATATATAGACCAAAATAAGAGGCAATTTTGGTATCTGAACAAAAATAATTTACAAATACCTTAGCGGTACCCGATAGATACTGTTTATAGTAGGAATTTCAATGTTCCATTTACGCCTCATACTTTTCTTAGATACAATCATACTAATGGTTTCATCAAAATATTTTTCAGAACTATCAATACATTAAAGAATCCGGCTCTAAAGGAAAAAAGTAAGTTGTGATATGTACACCAATAAAAAGGTTATTTTTTTTCTTGTACTGGTAATCTTTTCATGTCAAGTTTCTAATCTCACAAGTTACTTCGAGATAATTTCAGTAAAAACAATGGATTTTATAGAAATAATCCTATCATAACAAATATAAAATATGATGATATAAATAAGCTTGCATTAAAAATATTATTGTTAGTCATATTTTTGGTAAAACCCCCAGTCTTAATTTAGTATATTTCAAAGTAGAAATATTTACCGATTGTTTATATTTTAATTAAAATTTAAATGTGACAGTAGTCGTTTTAATATCCCACCTTATTAATTATTGCTGTTGCCAAAAGATCTTCGTAGCTACCATTTGTGGCATCTTCTACTGCTGGTGTTGTAGGAGGAGCATGTGCTCTTTCTAGAAGTGGAAGATTCACAGCTTCTTGTAAAAGCCTTTCTATCAACTGCTTCAATGCGGCATGTGCAGTACAAGGGGATTGTCCAGTGATTGGCAAATCTGTAAATATATTAAGTATTTTTAATATCATAACATCTGATACTAGTAATAAAAAGTGTTATTTTTTTTTTTCAGTGAACTCACACTCCTAAACTGTCCCTCCTAATTCACCCACCGACATGGTTCAACTTTAGAACTGGTGGTAAATGGTCAACAATGGTTTTTATTAACAAATGCAACAGTAAATCACTAAGTTGTGTAGCTCAAAAATAAAAAAACAAAAAAATTGTTTTCTCTTGTATAATGGTTTGTTCGTTGATATATACGAATACGCCATCGAATACAATACTGTGGTATTCGATAAAAAATTTGATAGGCGAAATGTCATTGAGGTTAAAGGGGATACATTTTAAAAATTGTTTAGTTCATACAAGGCGTCCTAAAAACGTATGCGGCATAAATTTGTTTTTTTTTTAAGTATAACGACACTTTATAATCAAAGTTGGAGTCCCATTGAACCATATTTTCAATAATAGAATTTATTTGTCCTAAAATGCGTCGCTACCAAATCAGAATTTCATTTAAATTCTAAAATGTATGCAACGCTTCTGTAGTTTTCGTAAAACATTATGGAAAGTCTTAGCTGGGATTATTTTATCTCACAATAGTACAAATTTATATAGAGGGTATCCAAAATTGTTATTTAAATATTTATATTTTCAATTAAGTTTAAAGTCATTTTTTAAAATGAAACAGACTGTATTAATAGAGTATTTATTTATCTTTAAATTAATACTAAAATGTATGTCTTTATCTCCAGTAGTTTTCTCAGACTTTCTATTAAACACAAAATAGCCTATTTTTACCTATACATTACAATTTTTACGAGGATACAAACCAATCATGGTTCATTATAATACAGGGTGTCCCAAAAAACGTAGTACTTTGTTTTAATTTTTTTTATGTAATGACCTACATTTGTTAATCAAATTAGAGTTTCATTAAACCCCCCCCCCCTTCAACACTAAATATTTTTTGTCTTCAAACGCGATGTTGTCAAATTAACAAATTTTAAAATATATTTTGGCAGAAGCTAGCGGTTCATTGAAATTTTAATAACACTCTTAACTTTTTTGCAAAAATTCGAGATAAGTCTTTGCTTAGATAGTTTTTTCTAAAAATAGTATAATATCATGGCCGCCTACTCATAAGTCATTTCATAATTTTTAGAGGAAGTAAATATTTGGTATTACTATTATATTTATTCTTATCCCATAAACGTAACCAAACGGCTCACGCTATTCCTCCAGGAAAACGTTCACTCATCCCAGATATACACAGATATCATTATCCCTTGATAATAAGCAAACAATTCTTCGGCATTACGCCGATTGTCGATAGAATTATAGGGATCGTCCTGATGTTACTCATTCCCTACTGTCTGCGTATTTGTACCTCCAGGGCTCTGTATTTGGAGACGTTCTCAATATATCTGGGCCCCTATCCTCGAAAGTGTGATGTGATAGGTGATGTGAATGGCGATGGGAACGGCGATGTGAACTTTTTGACAGTAAAAGCCGTATTCTTGAAATGCCAATGTTGCCAGATATGAACGTGCTAATACCCCAGAATTTCAAAAAATAAAATAGATGACAGATTGAATTGAGCTGTCAGACCGAAAATGTCCGTAGCATATTTTGTTGCCATTTTAGACAAAAAGTAGTTTTGGTACTTTAAATTAATCGTCAAAAGTAAAAAAAAAATAGTGCTGTTGTTATTTTTGTGAAGTTATTAATTGTCATTACAATATTTCTACTTTGCCTAGATCAAATTTATCTCAAACTGACACTCTAGAACTGTTAAACAAAAATGCATACAAAGAACAAAGTACTTTCAGATTCTAATATATAACGAAAAAGGGATATCAAGAAAAACAGCAATCATATATATAAAGTAATATACTGACAGTAATTGCAAAAAACCAGCACCGATAAACCTTGAAACGGTGGAAATTACAACTCTACGTAGTATGACTAAAAGCCATCATCTCTATCCACTATGGAAACTATCCAATCAGTTATTTATTGTATGAATTTACAAAGTGTCCAGCCTCTTCCTGCAAGATGTTCTGTCCTGACAAGTAAATTTGAAAGAAAACCTGAAACTTGAACAATGATAGTGAAACTGTTTATGACCAGGGACCAAAACCAAAGGCCAGACAGAAGACGTCCATTAAAGATACTGGCGGATCTCACATTCAACTTTAAATATATATATTTTTTTTATTTTATAAAGATTTGTAGAGACTTGAAGATCAAATGTACCATAAATAAGGTTTTTATGCTGAAGGACCGTTGGTCTGTAGGGTTCATATTTATATGTCCCGATAAATTATAATCATAATATTTATTTAATTGTAGTGCCGTATAGTGTTTAACACAGTCTAATTAAGTTAAGTGCTGTAGTTAAAACATAATGTAAATATAAAATTTGTTACTTATTTAAATAAAAGTTTCAGATAGCTTACAAATTGTGATTTCTCAAATTTATTATAAGTTGTGTCGTGAAAAGAATTATGTTAGATTTAATTGTTTAAAACTAAGATACTTGACTATTATAGACACAAGTATTTATGTTAAATCCATAAGAAGAACTGGCCCTAGAAAAACATTTTTAAATAGCACGCTCATACAATTGAGTTATGAACAGAATCTCCTGTAATAATTTTATATGTTTGTAATCTCAAATTTGCTTAATATTTGCGAGACATATTCAACTTTCTAAGGATATTTTATTAAAAAATTTGAAAATATTAAAAATATCGGGGTACCACCTAATTAACGTTTCAATTGTTTATTCAGAAAATAAAACGTCCTAAAAAAACGGTTCGGAAACATATTATTTTTTTTAATGCGAGTTATTTTGAAGAACCAAAAATAAAATAAAAATTTTTAATTCTATTTTATTTTTTGAAATCCGTGCGTAAAATATGTCATTTGGCGGCTGACATTTCATTTGCGCATGTTTCACCGTTCGCTTGCCTTCCACCGGGCGAACGAGGATATGAGTGATGAACATTTCAAGAATACGCGTTCGCCACCTTTTCACCGTTCACTTCACGTTCCCCAGTTCGAGGATAGGGCCCCTGTTACTTAGATTGTATCAGGTACAAATAATTAATGGTCCTCGGTGCTTATTAGAAGACAAATAAGGATTGTTGTAACATCAAGTTTTTTGTTCCTATAACAATAGTGTGTATCTAAGTGAACTAACATGTTTACATTAACTTTAACTTTTGCAAATCTACGTCAGTAGTATAAAAAAATACCTATAATAGCACTAATCAGAGAACAACAAAGGTCATGAAATAAACGTACAAGTTTATTATTCAAATATCCCAAGACGGTCCGAAAAAATAAAATAATTATCTAAAAATTGGTCCCATCATGATTAGTAGAATAATTAATGATTAGGCAAAATATGAATAGAGTATTGTCGCTAATTTTTTTCCCTAGATCGTTGTTTTGTCTGCCTTTTATCATGGTTTATTTCTGTGATTATTTGAAATTTAACATTACGTTATAAGTTATTATTCATACATTTTAATAAAAATATATTTAAATATGATTAAATGATTACAGGCGTAAAAAATCCAAACAATCATTTATTTATAATTATCACGGAAATTGCTTCTCTGTATGATAGGAATCTAGGAATAGAGAGATCGTTTTTGTAAGTTTACTATTTTAATTATTATGATAATATTGCTTAAGGAGGCTATGAAAACAATAGACCTGTGAGTGTAGTCATTTGACTTTTCCGTCAGTAGCAAACAATCATAGCGTACCTAGGATAATGTAGAAAATTTAATATTTAAAAAGTTATAAAATTGCAAGTAACTGGATCCTTTAACAAACGCAGGCGGAAGACCTGCAATATAGACAATCAAAAATGCAGGGAATAGATATACTTGCGTCTGGTCAAATCAATTCAAATGCAAAACAAAGAAAAACCCCAGAATGCTCAGAAGAAATTTCACAGCTAGATTTACTAAGAAGGTTTAAGACTTAAACCCGATTGAGTTTCCATAGAAGTGCTGTATTTTTAAGGTTCAAAACTTGCTGACTAAGCATTGCCTTGTCAGTTTAAGCCTTCTACTGTCAACTTAGACTGATTTTCAAGTTAGACCATGTTAAGAGCCGAATAATGTCGATAGAATAATAATTTTTTCTGCAAAATAATTTGTCTTGATCATTTTTTTTTTATTTTTCCATAAAAGACCATCTTAATCACAGTCATAATATAAAGATACTAGACAGCGGATGCTATAGAAGAAGGTTGGCTCACGCTTAGAAAGAGACAGAGAGTTGTCGAAACCTCTCTTTCTAATGGCGTAGCTAAACACGATACTCCAAACGTCATTGGACACCTCTGTCACCTGACCAAAATTAGAAGAAACTACTCATTGAAAACACTGTATCCCTTTCTAAGCGTGAGCCAACTTTCTTCTCTAGGATCCGCAGTCTATATTAAGTATTATTAATTACTCTTATTTATATGGAATTTATATTTAAAGCATGATCTAAAGATGATAAGCATAATTATAAGCTAACATCTGGTTTAGATCCTTGCCGTCAAAGCAATTTAAAATGATATGCAAATGAATGCAAGTTCAACATGCCCAGTTAATTGCTTGCCGTATACAAATTAACTTTCAGACAAAATTAAATATATTCTGGACCAACATAATATCATTGTCGGCCACAAAGCTCAAAATAAGTTAAACTCTTTTTTTACCATAATGAAAAGTAAGACTCCTAAAATGAATAAGTCTAATGTTGCATACACAATTTCTTGCATCAATTGTCCAAAAAAATATGTAGGAATAGCCACACAGTTACTTAAAAATAGATTCAATGGGCACAAATTTACGAAAAATGCTACGACTGCATTAAATAAACATGTGCGAAAAACAGGCCATTTCTTCAACTACAACAATACAACAATACTTGAAAGTGACCATAATTATAACTAATTGGGTGTAAAGGAGATGATGGAAATAAAAAAAAAGAAAAAAAACGCAGTTAACAACAGAACTGACATAAGTAACCTAAGCCACATTTACACAAATCTGATTAAAAATTAATATACCCTCTTAAAAGTCAATAGATGGGAATATCCTCTAAGAACATTTATATGTTATCAATTTTAATACAAAAAAAACAAAGAAACCATAAGTAATGATTTAAAAAATAATGTAATAAAAAAAGAATTGTTTTCCCAATACCACAATCAATATATTTTATCATTCAGTATCGAAATAGAAATGGAAAGTTCAAAGTGCTTACCTACACACTTCTGTAAAAATTTAAATATTTTTGAAATTATGTAAAGTTTTTGATTGGAAAATAAGTTTTTTAAAACTTTTTTTGAATTGTCTTTTAACCTTTTAACTTTTTCTGCTACTGTGTGGAATTTTAAACATAATTTGTGAACTTTAAATTTTAGGTTGTTTGACCAAGAAAAATATTATTGTTATTATTAAATTAAGGAAAATAATATAAAGAGAAAAAGCCTTTCGAAAATGCCTTAAACAAAAGACGAAACGTCAACACACGTTTCTTTTTAAACTTCCACGTATGAATCTGATCCCAAAAATACAAAAAAAAACATATTGATACATATAATAAATGGTTCAAGGAAAACAGGATATATATATATATATATATATATATATATATATATATATATATATATATATAGCCTATGTATACATTTTATTTGACGTATTGGCCTAATGGCCCCTGCCCCTGACTGGATTCGGTCTTGTTGGGTAAATAATCTTAAATTTATTAAAAATGTCTAATTCGGCTATTTTTCCTAATGCAGGTTAATAGGCCGATAGTTTGCAGCCTCGAAGAAATTGGTGCCACTCTTGTGAATAACTATAACTTTAGCCTGCTTCCAGGTCCTAGGAAAATAGTTTAATCTAATAATATTTGTTATTTCCAAAGTTTGTTTGTTTGACACTAATATTTAAAATCTGATGCGTTTTTTGTGACTCATGATTAAAAATATTTATCATGTAAAATTCTATACTTTGCCTTAAAGTATGTACTGTATATGAAATATTAGGTCACACTTAATCTTACCTAAAACAACTTCCACCAAGTAATGAAATGAATATAATCCAATACAAAGCAGAATGTATAATGTCACCAGAACACTTACAAGCACTGTCAAAAACATTTTAAAAATTGCACTACGGTATCACATTTGTTGTTACACGTTGGTTTGATTACAAGGATTATAATTCTATAATTCTAGAAACAATACACCTTATCTGTATTAGTTTAAGAGATTTCCATTTATTTGTCTAAAAATAGAAAAGTAAAATTTTTAATTAAATAAAACTGTTATGTTATTCATAGTTTCTTTTAAAGCATACTAGTAAAACTACTTATACAATTTCACCAGCGAATCTACCTTTAAGGCAAATTTGTTTAATAGTGTTATCTTTTATGTTTAACTACCTATAAAAAAATTGTTTTAGTCCGAAGGTTGTATTGTATACCCATATACTGTTTGTACTGGATGGCAGTAAAAAATAAGTTGCAAATTTACCAATGCATTTTTTTTCGAAGATATAAATAGTTTTGTGCTATTTTAGATGTTTTCAAATGGTTTTTATTCTTACGGTAATTGATATCGCTCTGTCTCTGCTTAAAAATTTATTAATAACAATGTGTTATTTTACAAAGATTTAAATTAAAAATTCAGATCTACCGTATAGAGAGACATTTAAACAGATTATTTTGGATATTCATCGCATAAAATGATAAAAAAGATACAAGGGATAGTAGAAAAAAATATCTACCTAGCCATAATAGAAACAACTGATTCTGCGTTGCCTAGTAACGTTTAATAGTGTCAAATTATTTCTATTTGTGCGTTAAATTCAGTTTTAATTTGTTCACTATTTTGCGTTTGGTGAAGTGTTTTGCAACAAAAATTAGTTTCATGAAAGGGAAATTGCGCAATATTATAAAATTTTTAATAAATAAAATTTTTTTTCTTAAAAATACTAGCCTAATATGGAAGGACGAGTCCGATTTTTTAAAATCATCGATGTGATTCAGATGCAACCATGTTTACAGGAAAGTAAAAACAATGGTTCTCGAAGATTGTATTTGGAAGTGTATATTCGAAACAAAAGAATTCGTGATCCAAATTTTGGTAGAAAAACTTTGTTTAATGACGAGACGTGCTCAATAAGATCTGAAGTCGCCAACCTTCTCAACAAATCTGTTTCTGCGATGAAAATCCATATGCCATTAAAGTTGCACAGCATCAGTCTAACTTTTTAGGCGGGTATTATTGATGGTCACCTTATTGGCCATGTGATGATTCCAGACAGGATAAATGGAAATATTTATATAAATTTTTGCAAAACCCATTACAAGTTCTTTTGGAAAATTAGGAAAAAACTATGATATATGCACGTTGGTGCTCCACCCCATTTTTCTGTTGCTGTTCGGCACTATTTACATGACCAATATCCCAAAGAGGCAACAGTAAGATGGTCACCGCATTCTCCAAAGTTAAATACGTGTGACTTCTTTTTACAGGGCGCTCTTAAAACAGCATTATACAAGTTTTTGGTGAACACTCGCGAAGAATTATTGATGTACATTTTAAACGATTTTTCTTGGAAATGGTGGATTTTTAAAAAATAAATATAGAGTAACTTTTTTTTAGATAATTTTCTAGAGTATGTAATAAATCGAGTTTTAGCTCTGAAAACTGACACCCATCAAAATTTAGAGCCTACAAGTTTAGTGACGACGAATCTGCTTCTGATTTCCTTGGTAATGTCAACGATTGGCTCCATCTATTCCAACCTGCTATGATAACATCCTACTTGTCAGATCTACTCCAGTATTGCTCACACCAGGGAAACTCGTCTTCCAAAGGCATTATTAAGTATGGTGTGCTCTGTATTGTGCCAAAGTTTATTTTTGTTATATATCAACGACATACTTGTTTCCCGGATGGTAAAGACGTGCTATTTGCGGATAATACTACTGTACTTGAGAGTGCCCATTTGCCTATATCGAATGAAGCACCACCCTCCCTAGGGACAAGTGGATAACGTCAAAGAAGCCTAGTATGAATGACGTTAAGATTCTAAAAATTTGTTTTCATAGCGTCCTATGCAGTTTACGTACCGCTCCGTAAAATATTTGGTGGTTCATATTGGCCCCAAATTTACTTGGGAAGAGCACTGTATCTAGTTGGCCAGGAAATTAAGTCAGATTACTTTTGTTTTTTCAGATCTCAGAAACAGTATTGGTGTTGCAGTTTTAATGAATGTATGTATGTGAGTAGAGTTGGGGGTCTGTACAATGCGACCTGGTAGATCTACTGTGCTCCCCTACTGCTGCACAGTCGTAAGAACTACCTTATCGGCTAGAACAGGTCCTCCAATCCTATTTCCCTCAGAAATCTTAGGATGTTGGACGGCTTCAAGGTGGGTAGCTCCCCTTCTTGATTTAGTGTGTTCCCAAGAACCGCATCCTAGTGTTTTCTAGAGTGCTGCACTCTAAAAGGATATGAATAGAGGTTTCGTCCTCTTCCTCACAGAATCTGCACTCTTCTCTTTCTACCAGTCAGAGTTTCTTGAGGAGTCCCTTCAGGTGGCAATGTCCAGTCAGCACCACTGTTAGAACTCTGAGTTGGTGTTTACTTAAGCTTATGAATTCTTTGAATCTCTTCTGGTCGTAGTTCCCCAGAAGTATCTTCACTTGTCTCAATCCTTGCAGCTCCGTCTAATAATTGGATCTCTTGTTTTATTCCACTATCTTTAGTTCTTCCAGCTTTACACAGCTACTGATTCCACAGAAAGGCTTTGGCCCTAGAAATTGTATCTCAGCCCCTTGCTTCGCGAGCCTGTCTACAATTTCAATCCCCTCTATCCCGATATCCACACGAGGGTGACTTTATTATTTTTACTCAAATCATTTAGTTCCTCTACGCATTCTCAGACTGGACTTGGAATTGATAACTTGAGAGCTCAGTGCACTGATGGCTGCTTGACTATCCGACAAGATGATAATTTCTTGACCGTGATAGTTTTTCTCCTTGTTAAATTGAATACATATCCTAATGGCATATATTTCTGCCTGGAAAATGCTTGTGACTTACCCAAGTTTTCGTAGTATCTGGTGCCGGGTCCATACACTCCTACTCCAGTTCCCTCCGTTGTTTTGGAGCCACCTGTATACCATATGGATTTCATGCTGAGTTTTTCAATGGGTTTCTGTCCCATTCGCTCTTGCAACCCAACTTTGTGCTGAAGTTTTTCACAAAGCTGAATTTCTTTTTCATTTCATCTTGGGGCATATCCCAGATTTGTTGATTTCTGGATATGAGATTGAATCTTCGTTTTATGGCTTCATCTCTCACCATCCTATAAATCGTCCTCTTGGCCATATTCTCTAGAAATATATGTAGAAGTGTGAGATTTAGGATTACTTCCATGGCGGCCGTTGGGCAGGTTTTCATTGCCCCGGTCATACATACCCATGCCAATCTTTGAACTTTCGAGAGGTTAGCTCACTATTGCAGGATTTTTGGGTTTGTACCCCATCTTTTTCCGCAAAGTTTTTACAGACCATCAAGGCTTTTGTAGCCTTGTTGATTACTTCTTTTTCTTGCTTATTCCACAAAAGTTTGTTATCTAGGATTAGTCCCAGATATTTAACCTCTGACTTGAATGCTTATTATATATACTTCCATAAGCACATTTCAAATGCCATATTTTTCTGGGGTCATTCTTCAAATTCCTACTTGCAGTGCCAAAAAGGTGTGTAAGAGTGATGGCTGGTTTGGGTTTTAGGGGTTGTTGCAGAACATCATTTATTTTTCTAAAAATACTAACTAGGCCAGGTATGTAAATATATACACTACCGAGAGTTTGACAAATACTTACCGAACATCCTGTCTAACACCTTAGACTGTAGCGGTTAATTTACAAAGTACGAGTACAAATAGTATGACTATTTCAAGTAAATAATAAGAGACGTACAAAAACCTCATTCACATAATTGTTCACTTCATACATCAACATAATTTTAATCATTTTGGACTTATAATTTTCAACCTTGACGGTTGAACTCTGATCGTTATACGTAACTTTCCTCAGGTAAAACATAAAAAATGGTTTGTAAAAACAGCAAAGCTTTAAAGTTGTAACATATGTTGATTTTTGACTTTTAATTTATGATTTTAATTAATCAAAATATAAAAAATACACAAATATATTTCGATCATTCTAAAATTAAACTAATATGATGTAATCAAATTTTGTTGATTATGACATCTAATAAAAATTTTACGAGTAATATTAAGAAGATTTATTTTAGTTCAAAACTAAATTAATTTAGTTTTTTTTAGAAGGAACTCTTATGATAATTATATAATAATATTTTTAATATGCAAAAATAATTGAGACATGATAGGTAAGCTCATTAATATGTTAAATACAAAATTATATAAAACGAAAATATTTCTGTTTTGCCAAGGATCAGATAAAAATGGTTATGTTAACTTTATTCCAGTGCCGTGTTCGTAGGATAGTGCCACACTACCATGGAACTACCTAGTTTTTTCAATTTTTTTTAATTCTTGTTTTCTCATGATAATTATTTGAACATCTGACAATAGAGCAACAGCTTAACACGCGCGGATTTTTTATATTCTGCAACATATGATAGTGCCATTCATTGAAACGGCACAATAGAAAGATAAATAGTTAACGGAGCTGATATGCGAGCAAGAAAAATGGAATTATGTGTTATATTTTCCGCATGCTATAATGAAGTGTGTGTCAGGCACTGAATGACTGGGATGTTCTTCAGTAAACCGAATAAAGAACATACTTGTGATGTGAAAAGGAGGTTCTAAATTCGCCCACTATATATATATTTTTTTGTATGTACCACGATTACTCTGGAACAGCAGCACCGATTTAAATGAAATTTTTTGTGTTATATTCAGAAAGTTGCTGCAGTGGTCTCGTATTATTTTGGCTAAAATTGGTTTAGTAAAATTCAAGATGGTGCTTATAATAGGGCGGGCACAAAAAAAATGTTGTCATATTTTCGCCAAAATCATTACGGAGACGTTTTCGGGATCGCAGCTAAAGATTTATTTTTAAACAATTCAATAAATTACAAAATTAAAGTTATTTTTGAAAAATTCTATACGGCGGTTCCAATATGGCGTCCTTAAATTTTATATCTCTCGATTTTTCCAAAATTAGTATAGGGGGTTGTTGTGGAACTTAACATCTTACCACCGCTTTCCGGCAAAACTGGACTTAAATAGAGGTTCAAGTTTGTGGAAAGTAGAAGGATGTCTGGGAAAGATACCGGTGGATCCTACTGATGAATCCACAACCGGTATCGGAACGAAACATTCGTACATTTTAGGTGGTCGCAAAAAGGTCGTTAGTTATTTGCCCTTAACATTAGGGGCATTACTACGACAAGGTTCTTGAGGGTGTAAATTATGTTTAAAAAATTCAGTATAACCGACTCAAAACTTATAAATACCTCGTTATTCAAAACTAGTACTGCAAGGTTCCTAAGAGTGTGAATAACGAATATCAAATTATTTTTGAAAAATTCAATATGGCTTCCTAAAAATTTTACATCTCTTTATTTTGTCCAAAATTGGTATAGGGGGTTCTTAGGGTGTATTGGTAAATCCAATATGGCGGACTAAAAATTTTATATCTGTCGATTTAGTTCAAAATTAATAATGAGGAGTTCTTGAGGGTGTAAATAACGAATTTATAATTATTTTTATAAAAATCAACGTGGCGGTGTAACAATTTATTGTTTCTCGATTATGTCCAAAACTAGCACTGGGGAGATTGGAGCGTGTAGACTAAGATTAGACTAGAAGTTTAAAATTTTTTTTTAATTCAATATGGCAGGTCCAACATTGTTGAAAATTGTACGTTAATCATATTATTTCAAGATTGGTATTAGAGGGTTTTCAGCGTCATAGGTTACGAACATGAAGTTATTTTTTTAAAGTTAAATGTGGCAGATACAGTATGAGGGACTAAAAATTTTACGTGTTTCCGATTTTCTCCAAAATTGATAATAAAGGGTTCTTGGAGCGCATCTAACGAATCTTAATTAATTTCTTCAAACTCAATATGCTGGATAAAATGTCTGACTAGAAAATTTACATATCTCATGTTCTTTCTATATTAATATTAAAGTATTTTTGGGGGCCTAGATTACGAATCTAAAATTAAATTCTTAAAATTCAAGACTAAATATTTTATTTGGAACAAGTTCATTTAAAACTGGTATTTGGATAATTCTCAGAATAAAAGAATTTTTTATTGTTCAATTTAGTGTGGTTTAGAAATTTGGATAAAATATGCACTTTTTTGCAACCTAGAGACACAACATATCTTGCTCATTACTTACAAGGGGAGGTCGCGACCTTGTCATCGCCGATTTTGATGAGAGTTAAGAATTACATCGACTAAGGTCATCTAAAGAAATCCCCAAAAGCATTAGTGTCATCCCTCATTTGATTGTTGTAAAAAAAATTTTAAAGTCGAATGTGTTATAAGCTGACAAGTGCGATACTGTTTTAGAAGCTCTATTACATCAGCCACCGTGACGCAACTGGGTAAGCGCTCCACCAGTGCTCCCAAAATTGAGTATTCAATCCCCGCTCCATGTATTTTTTTTTTCATTTCAAAAATTATTATTATCGATTTTTCCAAGTAATAACTATCCTATGTCGTTCTTACATACAAACGTTTAAATACATACTTAACGTTTTTTTTTTAATAGTTTCATCATTTTCACAGTGAAATTTTTTAAAACTCATTGTATTAATTTTTGAGAAACAAACAATGAAAAATAAATCTTATACAAAAAGCAGAAATCGAAAAATCTCAAAATCAATTATTTTTAATCGAAAAACAAAATCATTCAAAAGTATGGAGAAATGTTTTTTCGCCACTTATTATTATTATAAATGAATGTATTTAAATGTTCGTGCCTAAAAGCTACATGGAATAATTAATAATTGGAAAAACTGACGATAATTATATCGTATATCGGCAATAACGCGGCGAATGTTGTCCTCCAAGTGATCAATCGTTTCGGGCTTATCGGCGTAGACTAGCGACTTCACATATCCCCACAGAAAATAGTCTAGCGGCGTTAAGTCGCACAATCTTGGAGGCCAATTCACGGGTCCCAAACGTGAAACTATGCGGTTACCAAACGTTTCCTTCAATAAATCAATTGTGGCATGAGCTGTGTGACATGTTGCGCCGTCTTGTTGAAACCACAGCTCCTGCACATCATGGTTGTTCAATTGATGAACGGAAAAGTCAGTAATCATGGCTCTATAGCGGTCACCATTGACTGTAACGTTGTGACCAGCATCGTTTTTAAAGAAGTACGGACCAATGATTCCACCAGTCCATAAAGCACCCCAAACAGTCAGTTTTTCTGGATGTAACGGTGTCTCAACATACACTTGAGGATTATCATCACTCCAAATACGGCAGTTTTGTTTATTAACGTATCCATTCAAACAAAAGTGAGCTTTATCGCTAAACAAAATGCGCTTATGAAAATCGGGATCAACGGCAATCTTGTTTTGGGCCCATTCACCGAATCTACGCCTTGCTAGATGATCGTGTGGCTTCAATTCTTGCACGAGTTGGATTTTGTAAGCACGCAAACCAAGATCTTTCCGCAAAAACTTCTATAAAGTGAATGGACACATATCCAATTACTCTGCACGATGGCGGATAGACTGATTCGGGTCTTCCCCTACGCTACGCTCTACAGCAGCAATGACTTCTTCTGTACGCACTGTACGACGTCTCTGTGGATGCGTATTATCATTTAAAGTAAACGTGGTGCGAAAACGTTCCATAGTTAATCGAATTAATTGCTCTGATGGACGATTATGTTGACCGTAAAATGGACGTAGTGCGCGATACGTATTTCGAACAGAACCATGATTTTCAAAATAAATTTGCACAATTTGGAAGCGTTGTTCAGGCGTCAGTCTATTCATGTTGAAAGGCCAAACCAAACTAAACATAAATCACTTGACAGCTGACAAAATGGCCGCCAGTTAAAAAAGTGTTGCCAACTTAAAGTTCTATACCTCTATAAAAAAAACACCCTTTATAATAAGTACAAAATCAAAAATTGTAATTTTTATAAAAAAAATTAACCGTGTTCTAAAAAAGCGCTAGGAAGCGAAAAGTAACAATATAAATTATTAGATGATATTGAAATTTTCGGCGCCAAATTATTACTTAATGAGACGAATAACTGCTAAAAACGAGATACAAACATGCTACAGCATTTACAAATAAAGTATTTCTCAATATTTTTATCTGAGTGACATTTTGTCAAGTATTAATTTTACACCGACTTCAAAAATTTTAATATCATATAAAAATTGATATTGTTATTTTTCGCTTTTTAGCGCTTTTTTAAAAGTCGGTTCAATTTTTTATAAAAATTTTATTTATTTCGGAGTTCGTGTTCATTTTGTTGCAATTTAAAAAAATATATATTAAATTTAGTATTAATTATTGTTGGTGTAGTTACCGAGGTATCTACATAATCTGTTTTTTATGCGAAGGTGTGTTTTTATCTTAATATGAAAAGTAGTTTATTTGCCGCTATGAATACGAACAAAGTTAGTTTATTAAGAAATCTTTTAATACGCACTCTTTAAAGAGAAATTTAGAGAAAAAGGAACAGGACGGCCATTGTCTGATTTAAAAATTGAAAAAAAAGTGAAAGTGGAGAAAAATCTCGCTGTAGCAAATTTAATAAAAACATAAATAATAAAAAATAGTTGGCTGTGCGGGTGTGAGGAAGCAAATAAACTGTTACGTTTCGTATGTGTGTTGGCTGGACCTGACGAAACTTGTCCGAGAAAAGGACCAGACGATCTCATTCATATATGGGATAAAATAAAATTTCATGAAAAATCTAAGGTGTTCAGCTTTTCAATGCTTGGTAAGATAATTAAATAAATTTTTGAGGTGACACTAAACAACATGTTGAGTTGATAAAAACAGATATGTTTTAAATAACATTAAAAACTTCATACCATTTTACGGGGCATTTAAATTAGCGTTAAGAGACCACGGTGAGAAGGAAAATTTATTTATTTAAACAATCACTCAACAGATTATAAAAGAATCGAATCACAGAGTACTGTCACTAGTAATTTTTAAAATTATGTAATAAAAAAAAATGTATTATTCTTTTATAAAAGTCTAAGTATAGTTGCTTTAAAAGCACTAAAACAGTCCCTAAATAAATCACATTCAAATTGCACTGTATTACATAAGTTACAAGTTCTATATAAGGGTGAATTAAGGGCAATATTGGAATTTATATGGGGCATATAAAATAAATTCGGATTTCTCGTACTATACATGGGCACATTAAAGTTTAACGATCCAATATCTCCCTATTTTCAGTAAAACCCCTTAACACTTTAAATAAATATAGCAAATCTGCAATTTTTCTTTTTTTTTTTCTAATGTGTTCATATCATATTTTCCCCGCAAGAATTTCTTCGAAATATAGGTCTACCTAATCCCTTAAAAACATATATCTTCACATTTTGTTTTATATTTTTTCAATGCTATATTTATGACACTGATAATGTGGACTCCATACCTGACCACCATACTCTAAAATGTCTCAATATATTTATACAATGGTAGCTGTTGAAGGCTCTAGAGCTTCTAACAATAAAGCCATAAGTCTGAGACACCCGCCTACAAATAGATTCTATATATGTTTTAAATGTCAACTACTCATCAAAAGTGATCCCCAAATCCTTAATCTCGCTGACTTCGTTTAAAGTTGTGTTTCGTATGTTGTACACATAGTTAATAGGGTTCTTTTTCCTAGTATATGGTAGTACTGAGCATTTGTCTATGTTAAAATGAAGTTTAAAGAGGCTACAACTCTGTAAAGCTTTAGATCATCCACAAATAGTTTAATTTTTGAACCATTTGCATCAAATGTGACAGTGATATCGTTGATAAACATAAGAAAAAGCAACGGACCGAGGTTGAAACCTTGGGAAATGCCTGATGATGGTACAAAAGAGCGAGAGGTATGACTTCAAAGAACAACACATTGCTCTCTATTAAATAAATAAGACGGCGTTAGCTGTAACAAATTTGGATAGAACCCATATTGCAATTCCAAATTCTACAAAAATATAGAATGGGACACCACATCAAAAGCCTTGGATGGTGTTCACCACACACAGTAAGTTATCCACGAATGACTTTCTCCACATGAACGCATGCTGATCAGATGAAAGCAACGGCAAGACCGAGATTATTGATTTAAACAAGACTGTCTCAAATATCTTGACCATTGCAGAGGGCATGGTAGCTGGTCTGTAGTTTTTTTTTTGTAATTTTTTAAGCCTTTCTTAAAAACAGGGCAAATTTTAACTGATTTTCACTCAGTAGGAAAATCTTTGGTTTTTAGGCTTATATTAAATATACTTTTAGCGGAAACCTAAATACGTCTATGAGACCTTTAATTATATAAGGCGGGATGCCATCGGGACCAACTGCCTTGCCAATTCCAAGCGCCGCAATGTCAACTACATCACTGTCACTGTTGGAATTAATTACAATCATGTCAAATTATATATTTTCTACCTGCTCGTCATTTAGAGAAATATCTACAGAATACACTCCGTAAAAGTACTCAGCAAAGGCTTCGCACACGTCCTTACCAGTGCTACATTGCCTTCAATCAAGGACATCCTTCGCTCATTCATTTAGCTAAAAATCTTAAAAATTATATCCAAAATTCCAAAGAAAGAAACTCTAAATTCTTTTATTTTTTAATGATATTGTGAGTAAGTGTAGTAATTCGTTTATAAATCTATATTAAAATGATTTAAAATTTTCCGTGAAATGTCATAAATGTCGAATTGCTTGTTGCTACAGAAAGATCTATGACTTAAATTCTTCGTGTGTGGTTAAATAAATAGACTCTAATAAAAGCAAGTTTAAAAAATATCCGTTTATTACACCATAAAGGATTATTAATTGGGAAGAAAAACAGAGATCAAAGACTCTGGATTGAACTTAAAAACATATATTCTCAATATTCTTGCATCTACTAAGAGAATGCTTGGTTTTGTGTTCAAAACAACATTAAACTTTAAGAATAGTTCTGCAATGGATTTACTTTATAATAGTTTAGTCAGTAGTAAAGTATACACGTGTAATTTGGTACCATTTTATACAAATATTCAATTGAAGAAGTTCAGAGTAGATTTTTAAAATGCCATTATTATATGGCCATGGTGCGTATATGAACCCCGGTAGGGAATATTTGAACTCTTACTATGATATGTTAGCTTTAGAAAAGAGAAGAATTGTACATAGTATGATATTTTTTCATAAGCTTCTTCAAATAAATGATATGAGACTAGTAGTCTAATAAAATATCGGGTCCTTAGATTTAATTCGGGAGTTTATAATAATGAGTTATTCTACTGTCCAAAAATAAAATAAATGCTTCCTTGAATTTAGACATTCATGTTCTTCGACCTCGGGTTCTGACTGTGGCTCAGTTTCAGCGATTTGTTCATTGTTATCCTCAGTACCTCTGATATTTTGCTCGATTTCTATTTTTATGATGTTAATCGCGTTTATGGAATTAGTTTGTTTCGCAGAATAACTCTGTATTGGCAGCTATTCTCTGTTGTGATATTTGTCTGTGTAGGTATTCCCTGCAGAATTTGGCATGTAGTTGTTGTCTGTAGCACTAATGACGCATTTACAGTCTATTTCATGCCCTATCTTGGTCATCTCCTTTTTATTAAATTTTGTTTTCAGTTTTTTTTACTTATTGCGAGTCCTTTGAGTATTTTTATGTAACAAAAATTTTTACTTATACTAGTTTAAATAATGCAATTAGAAAAGAATATCATAAAATCGGTGTGGTTATCAAGAAATAATAGAACTGGCAGTGCTTGTCAACATCTTTCTAAACATAAATAAAAATATTATTACGATATTCAACAATCACACAATGGGTTATAGTTTTACAGGGAAATTCGTTGATTTTCATAATTAAATTCCATTTTATATTCCTTTGCGTAGATGTTCTGGAAGTGCTCACAGCGACAAGTGATGCGATTTTGAAAAAGACGTTGAACTTTGATGTTCCGTCGTCGGTTTAAACTTGCTTCTTTCAGTTTTCATCTTTTTTCGAACCATTAATGTGTCTTCTATTAAATAGCTCATTTTTGAGATGTGCGAATATCAAAGTGCGATTTTGTATAAAATTAAGTATTAAAAAAGTCATCTTTTGCTCCCTTGGTCGGGTCTTCACTCCAGATTTCCACTCTTTTGATATATTTTTAAAATACTCAACACTGTAGATTGATCTCTTCTGAAACGTACGATATTTTTTCATCTATATCCTTCGTTTTATAGAGATGAAATGTGTTCCGTTTCTACTTCATTACAGTTTCTAATTGATGGCCTACTAGTATTTTAAATAATAATACTTATTTTACGACAAATAACTTATTTAACTTCGATTTTTAAACTATGTAAAGAAGTTTTTATGATAAAATGCGGGGAAAACAATAAACGTCATTATTATGAATTAAAAAAAGTGTATAAGATACTACTTTAAAACTGTTTTCAAGTAAGAGCGGTAAAACAGATATTCGATATTTTTTTGTCCGTGACTGTAATATAAACAAAATTAATGATTTACTAATTTATTTTAATCACCAACTTGATACGATTTGTTAAATAACATAAACAAATTATTAATTAGTTTGTGAATAATCTTAATTATCAGAATTATTTCAAGATTTATTTAAATTACGAGTTTTTATCAAAAAAATATTTGGATACGATAGCCCATGGGGAAATTCTCTCAAAACTCCCACGAATACATATTTTCTTATATGGTGCAGACTTTATAGTGCCGTAACTAACGTGAACAAAGTTCAGTTAGAAATTACCAAATTTTATAAGTTTACAAATAATAATGTAACACTATTTTCACCTTTTAAATCATATGTTAGTAGTTTTCATAAAAGACAGTTAGTTTGATTTCGACTCAAGAACGGATCTTAATACGACAACGAAGAACTGCTGCCAAAAATTAATTTTAACTGTGGCACAACCAAGATAAGAGGTAAGACGTCTTACATATGCACAACATTTTAAAACTGGTAAATAACTTTAAAATAACCTACCTAATTTAAAAATCTGATAAATCCATAACACTGACCTGCATTATGGACCTGTAGCCGGACGAAAAAGTGCGTTTTGTGCAGTAATATTTTTGAAAAGCCCGCACTTATCGACATGTACATAACGGATTTCTTGTTATCGATGTCTTGGTTTGATAGCGCTACTCGTATACGAGCAGTTTGACACCAGCTTTATGTTTTGTGGCTTTTGCTTTGTGATTAATGTACCTAAATGAACCTATAGTGTCTTAAGTAACTTATTTATTTGTGTTTTGAGTGTTTTATTTAGTATAATGAGCTCCACAAAGTATATTTTAGCATCTTAAATTTGCCATTTCTGAGATTAAACTTTAGGGATCTAATAAATATCATGTATAGGGTCCACAATAATAAGTTTTAAAATAATATACAAAAGCTATTTAGCTCCTTTTTTAGTTATTTTCAGTTTTCGTTTATGTTATTTAACAACTTTGCAGTCTAAAAAAATATGCCGGATCATAAAAAGGTTCCGAACCCCTTTTTACCTTTTCCCGAACGAAATGTAGCCTCAACCTCGAGGTTCTTTAAAGCCATTTCAAGATCAAGTTAATTTTTTTGAAAGAAAACCCATAACTTATATCACAGGAATAGAAAACGGAGAAAATTCCCCATCCAACCATATAAGACACATAGGAGTCAAATGATGTCCGAAAATGGTTAGAACCATGTTCGACCCGTCTGGTCAAAGCAAGATCTACGGAGGATCTCTGATCGGTAAAGGCAAAACCAACCTATGATTTGACCGGTCAAGGGAAGATCAATTTCAGATTGATGGATGCGGAATTTTCCCGCTTTTTTTCTGCAATAAAAATTATGAGTTTCTACCATAAAATGTCTCTTTCGATATCCTAGAACTTTTTTATTTAAGATTTGTTTCTACATTTCGCTCCGGTATTGAAGTAGTCACATAGTTGAACCGTCTGAAAAATGTGTCATCATACATTTACATTAAAAGTAAATATTTATGAAATTTATAGCAAATATTTGTTGTTATTATATACTTTAAGGATCGAAATATACATATATATATATATATATATATATATATATATATATATATATATATATATATATATATATATATATATATATATATATATATAATTGATTTTCGGTAAAAAGTGGGCGATTTTAAAATTAAGAAATTTAAATATGGAAGGTTATTATTCACACTTGTTTAAATTTTAATTTAAAGCTCACCAACTTTTTAATTATTGCTACATAAAACTAATTTAATGTTCCAGAAGGAAAAAGTTCAAATCAAATTTTAAGTGACAATCTCACAAGTCATATTTGGCTACTTTATCTGTTTTCAAAACGTTCGTCATCATCACAATGCTAAAATAAAACAGCTGAAGCGATGAAAAATTACTTATTTTTTGGAGAATTTATTGGTTTAAATAAGACAGCTTGAAAAGAATTTACAGTCGTGAATACAAAATGGGTATAATATATAAAATTTTTATAAAAAAAAATAAATCGACTTTTCAACAACCGCTAAAAAGTGAAAAATGGCAATATACATTTTTATGTAAAATGAAAATGTTTAAAGTCGGATCTAAATTAATATCACATAAAAAGATTGAGAAAAACTTTATTTGTAATTGCTTTCTTACCGTAGCTTGTATGTATCCTATGCTAGTAGTTATCTGTTTCATTTAGTAAAAATTTCGCGTAAACTAAAACAATTTAAATTTCATATAAAAATTTATACTGTTATTTTTCACTTTTTGGCACTTTTTTAGAAGTCAGTTCAATTTTTTTTATAAAAAACATATTTTTAGATTCGTAATATATGCCCCCTAGAACGCGCTATATCAATCTGGATAAAATGGGAAAAATGTAAAATTTCTAGTCCCCCATTTTGTATCTGCCATATTAAATTGAAAAAATTAACTTCAGATTCATAACTTACGATTCCAAAAATTCCCTTTAAAAAAATGTTAAGGTTAAATTTTATTTTCAACCGACCATAATGGATCCGCCATACTGAATTTCGAAAATCTCCCAATACCAATTTTGGATATAATCCGAAAATATAAAATTTGTAGACAGCCATATTGCATCTGCGAAATTTATTTTTCTGAAACAATTTGAATTCGTTATTTACACTCTCAGAAACCACACCTTCCCCCCCCCCCCCCGAGAAATGTAAAAACTCACAAAAACCCACACATAACAGTTTTGAAGAAAATCGAGAAATTTAAAATTTTTAATCCGCTATATTGAATTTTTTAAAAATAATTTTAGATTCGTTATGTACGACTCCGAAAACTCTCCCTTACCAATTTTGGAGGAAATTGAACAAAACTCATTTTTTTGTCCGCCATTTTACCAGCGCCGTCTTGGATTCTACTTAACCAATATCGTTTTAAAAAAATCTGGAACAATTGTAGCAACTTCCTGAACATAATACAAAAAACTTCATTCAGACCGCCGCCGCCGTTCCGAAGTAATCGACGTACATACATACATACATAAAAAAACAAAGCGAACGAATTTAGAAAGTCTTTCTTTTAGAAATCATTTAAAAAATACAAATTTATAGTTATCTGGAATACAAATATTCTGGAATTTTTTAGACTCTTAAGAAGAAAGTAAGTGAATGAGCGAAGAAAAACAAGCAATAAAATTTAAACAGCTTCGAAAAAATACATTATTATGTGAAGAGATTACATAATGTAATAAACTTTAAAACATTTAACTAACAATTACCGCCATTAAACCGTGTCCAGAGACCCAAGTCGCAAGCATCTTGTGTATCATTTTCAAGGGAGAGGTGAAATTATTCATTATTACAAACGTAAATCTTTATTCTGACGAGATTTTTATAAAAAAAACCAATTGAGTTATAACCTGTTACTGGTAGTACAGAAGCCCGGCAGTTTTCGTGACCGATACAGGTCACTAACTTAATCCGAATTTCGAACATGCTCAGTCTCCAAATTTCTTATTAACAATTTAATTGTTTAAAATGCGGTAGAAACTAATTAGCAATATATATCAATACTTTTTCACCGCATATTGATAGTAATACCAAATAGAAATTTCCTAGTCCAAGGTTTATCGAAAAATATTGATTCGGGCAGAAGTTATTGCAAATTAAGTGTTGCAAAATTGAGAAATTGCGAGTTGTACGAGCTTTTTGACTCGTAACTCGACTTCTAGTAATCGAAACGAACTCGCAAACCGCTCATTTAAATCGGGTCTCGGTAAGTTCTTTTTGCAATGTTTCTAAAAAAGATAGGTTAGTTTGAAATAGTGCTTTTTGTTAAAAAAATGGCAAGTAAATTGTTTATAGACATTTTCAACCATGACTGGTAACTGTGATGCATGTTTCTCTATGGCCCGAGATGAAAATTTTGAGCTTTGGTAGACCTCTCTAAGTCTGTTTGTCGCCGAGACATAGCAGTTTTAGAATCCACATACGGTATATATATATATATATATATATATATATATATATATATATATATATATATATATATATATATATATATTTATAGGGTTACTGGTAATTTGGTAACAAGAGTTAAAGAATATATTTAACCCTAATATGCATTATACAAAACGCAATAGGATTTGAGATATATTTCGATTTTCACTTTTTTAAAAAACAGCCTTTAATCTCTAAAAATGAAATTTTTCAATCATGTAAATCTATGAAAGCATTTCGATTCTGTGAAAAATTTGAAGAAAAACAAACTTTTTGAAAAAAACATAAAAATCGAAATATCTCAAAAACTATTGCGTTTTATATTATGCATATTAGGGTCAAATTTACTCCTTACTACTTGTATTATCAGGTCCCTAAAGGAATGTACTGAATTACCAGTAATTATTTTCTACCGCATTTTAAACAATTAAATTGTTAATAACAAATTACGGTCCATTCTGTGGGTCAAAATCCATAAGAATCAACCATAAAACCCCATGGACCTCTATCGGCCATTAAAACCCCTGGGTTCTGTACTGTGGTAGGTTACACAATTATTTTTAAAATTCAACACCATAAGGATTGCTTTTCGACCCAATCACTAGAATTCCTGGTAAATTTTTAGTCTTTAGACAATAGAATCCGCGCATTTTGAAAAACTGCAGAATAGGCCATTCGATAAAGAAAAGTCTTTCTCTAAATAAACTATGAAAATTAAATACATTTTTAATAAAAAAAATAAATATTTATTCTCATTAAAAAATAAAAATGGCTAAAATAAAAGCTTGGCAGCTATAATTTTTGGCCATTTATTTATCATATATTGCTCAAAATGGAAATTTTTCTAATGCACAACTTTTACAATAAACTAATAATCAATTCCAAAATAGCGAATAATCCTTCTAATCAAACTTTAATTTACCCGCGTACCACCAAATATTTTAAAATTAATTCATTTACTACACATTCACTTATTTTCCACACGTTAAATACTATTGAGCGCGACGCGCACCAAAACAAAATAGGGCTTCATCTATAACAATCCTCATGCAATATGATATGCGGTAGAATTGTTCCTATATGACTGAATTAAAAGATAAGATGGTCAAGGTACACCGCGACTAGTCCGCGAAAACACAATCACAAGGTTGTTACATACCTGGAAAAAAACTGTTGATTTTACTGGGTGGTTAAGTTTATTTAATACATAATATAACAGGTGTATCTATATTATTATAATATCTTTTCTAAAAACAATTCTAGGTGGTTCGAAGAGCTGCAATTAGCCGATACGGGATTATATAAATAGAGAGTAAGGAAAGCCTTCTTACTAGAATATAGTCATTGAAATATTCGCATTTTTGGTAACACGGTGTATCCCAATGAGTCATGCATATTAAAACGACTTTTTTAAAATAACCGCGACTATTACTTAACATATTCTATGTAAATATTTACCCGTAAGTTCTTAATTTCATTTACGTAAAACATCGAAAATTTCTAAAAAATTTTATGTGAGAAAAACTAGATAATCAAGTATATGTAGTTCAAACTATAAAGTATAATCTTTATGCTCCATCCCTAACCTACTACTAATATTGTGTGTAAAATTTTATTGATTCCTTATACACACACTAAGCGTTCATAAAGTATGTACACAAATTCTCAAGCCTCAAAAAGTTTTTCAATCGACAAGGCAAACACGTAAATTGATGAGTGCAGTATCAAAATGAGAAGTGTTCAGCAAAAATTGATGAAAAATATAATACCTTCAGAAAAAAGGTATAACATCAATTCACGACCTCTTGAGAAATACTTTGGGTGATCGTGCCGTTTTTTGTGGCATTGTGAAATGGTGATCCCGTGAACTTAGGGATGGTACAACTTTCTGCAAATACGCACATGTAGGTATGGGTCCGGTAACTGGTACGACTCAACAAAATATTGCTAAAATAGATCATCTTGTTCTGTAAGCCACAAGATTAGTTGGAGAAACTCACTTGTTATATCATACCGTCTATGAAATATAGTCCCATCACTACGACCCTGAAACTAAGACTCGTAGTATGGAATGGAAACAATGTAGCATAGAATAGGCATCTTCTGAAAATAAATTATTCCTGTTGATTATTTAAAGAAAATACAAACTATCACAGAACTTTATTATGTCCTACTTATATAGAAATTGAAGAAACGCAGAAGGAAAGTTGTACTTTTTTTGCATTGTCACGACTGCTATTACGGTAACAGTATTTGAACTACTTCAACACTCACCTTTTTACGCGATCTGGCCCCCAGTGGCCAAAAAGTTTTCACGGGAAATATTTTCAATCCAATGCGTTAACTTTCTCAACGCAATATTCGCAATATGTTACATATTGACCATGATGCAAGACTGTTTACTTCACTTAAAGTACAGTCGTCTGCCCCACCTATTAATAGGATTGGTGAAACCTTTGGTAAGCTTTACAGTGTGGTCGTATAAGATCTAATTTATTAATTTTAACTCGCATTCAGTCATAGTATTGCTGTGAGAAACATAAGATATTAATTTAGACAATTTTCACCAATCAAATATTCAAATGGAATGGCAACGAAAGAAAGAATCAACTGCAAAATAAGGCAAATGGTACTGAAAAGCATTAAAATAGTCATGGCTTGAGCTTCACAGTAGAAGCAGTTGTTTTGCTCGAAACAGCACCATTTGAAAATTACTTTAATTTAGGCAAATGAATCTGTAGAAAGCAGAAAATTTCTGAAGCACCTAATATATTTGATTGATTAATTGATTGAATGCATTACACAGCAGACCAGGGTTAAAAAGCCTTTACACTGCAGCAGCCTTCAAACTTCTTTTTTGCCTGCCATATTCGTTTTAGGCCAACAGGTTGGTTCCCTTGACCAGGTTTAATAGCCTACTCACTAGTTTATCCTCTAGGTATAAGCCTTCCGGATGAATTGATCCCTGAAGGTCTCCAGTGTGTCTTCAGTAGGCCAAAGCTTCGCACTCGAAGATAATGTGTGAGGCCTTCTCATATTCTTCACCACTATGTAGATAATAACACAGTCCACCAGACGTTGTTTTTTCCAGCCTATAAGCCCCCATTCTCGCCTCAGTCCCTCAGGCCAGTCTTGGAGTTTAGAGAGCTCCAGAGTGGCCCGCCTTTGCATGGTTTTTGACCACCACACAACCAAGCCATAAGTTATCTTGGGTCTTACCATCCAGTGTACAATGTGTGGCTTTAATCGTCATGCCTTGCCCAGTGTCCTTTGTGCTGCTATAATCGACATTTTACCTTTAGAGATAATTTTCGGTAGGTGTGAGTTCCAGG
This sequence comes from Diaprepes abbreviatus, assembly GCA_034092305.1. Lineage (NCBI taxonomy): Eukaryota > Metazoa > Arthropoda > Insecta > Coleoptera > Curculionidae > Diaprepes > Diaprepes abbreviatus. Next base: position 2,163,472 of record JASJET010000087.1, read on the forward strand.
TAAGCTTTGCAGCCAGAGTTATATCTAGAGCCTCCTGGTTCATTTTCAGTTGTGTATTGAAGAGAGTTGGTTATTTTAATTCGCCCAACTTTTTTCTTTTAGTAAAGGGTATGAATGTAGTTTTTAGGGATTTACCCTAAGGTGCTCCTTAGTACACCATCTTATATATTTACTTAAGTATTTATTTAAATGACTTCTCGAAGAACGAACCACAGCAAAAGAAGGATATCACAAACAAGCACACACTGGGCTAGGGCTCCAGATCTATAAATTTACTTGTGTGTGTTTTTTTGTTAACAGTGATTCCCATATCGTACTAAGAAGGGGCTTTCACAACTCTTTTCTTAATATTCACAACTTCTTCTCAAAGGCAACATAAAATAGTTTAATTTTCCTCTTTGTTGCTGTTGTTTATTGTAATTATCTTGATTTGATTAGACGCTCTCAGGTATCTGTATTTTTCTACCCTTAGTACTTGAGTTTGATCTAATGTGATTGTCTTCCTTGTAATTTAAATTATAAATATTAATTATTACTAATAAATAATACTAGAGAGAATTTGTATAAGCATATATAAACAAGGCTACAAAAAGTTTAACTCATGACACATACCCAAGCGAATATTATAAATCTTAATATAATTTCATTATAGGCACACCATATTTCATTAAACCAATAAATTCCTCTCTTCCGATAAAATAGAAGGTTGTAACTGAAATAAACTATATTTACTAAAATTCTATTTTTCCGATGAAAATGTGAAATAAAACACATTTATTGCCTCAAACACTACTGGTAAGGCAGGAACAAAAAAACTACATCTTATTGCTTTCATCTTCAATAGATTTCACGCAATCAATACCAGTGATTGGCTGTATTTCTTAAATGAAATTTCGAATTAAAATATTATTAATAAAAATGATTATTACTAAGTCTTACGTAAACACTCTGTACAAAACAAATTAAATTTGATTAACATTAATTTATCTCCAAAATATTAAAATTTCAAGTCCGTAAAATAGGAAGAATCCAACTATTTTGTTTTGTATTTAAAATTGTTTAGCTCATTATTCACTAAAACTGATCTAAATTGACAAGAAATGGTTTAAATTGATAAGTGCAATAATAAGTCAGTTTAGTGTAATCAAATAATGTGGTTTACACTAACGATAATTGTACACAAGTGAAAAGTGGAATATATTCGGGACGATGATGGTAATAATTGGTTATCTATGTATCATAAAAAAAAAGGTGGAGGAAAATTTGTTATTAAAAAATTAAGGTGCAAGGAACGGGTTTTCCTAAGTTGGAGCAAAAACTCTAAAGTTTTCCGGAAAATATTTAAAACAAGAGATGTGTGCATTTGAACAACTGAGCACTAGATATAAGTTCCTTTATTTTTTGGCCCTGCTTTTTCCAGTATTTTGTGTCAGTCAGTTTCATATTTACTACAATCTCTTTATCCGTTTTGATTTAAACATTAGATTATTTGTGAAATTCTGTTTTAATTTATAATAGTTTTCGTATCAACCTTGCGCCCAGACGACCTAGGTTCATATGTCAGCGGAAACATGAAAACTTATTAATATGCTCGTCGCCTCATACAAAGCAATGACAAACCAGTGTGTAATATTCTGCCTAGTAAAACTTCTCAGTTGTGCTTCGGAAGGCATGTAAAATCGGTAGTCTGTGTAGTCAATATAGTCACGCAGACACGCAACACAAATATCTGCGAAATGATGCCTACACTTTGTAAAAAGCATGTCACTTAATTTTAATTTCAATCAAAATTGCTACAATTAAGTTAGGTTTACTACTTCATAAAATGAAAAACCAGTTTTTATCCTTAATTTTCCTTCCTTCCTTGACAGATACATAAAACAGTATTATAAGCATCATTCCGTTGAAATAAATAAAATAAAAATAAAATATAACTAAGCAACTGAAAGGGCTTTCATTTCCACAGCAACTGCACTTACAAGGAAAGTATCCTAACTCGACGCCTCCGATTTCTTTTTTGATATGAAACAAACCACTATGTTACTTTTAATGCAAAATTAATGCAATTTGAACCGTAAGGGTTGCAGTCTCTAATTTTTATTTCAAAAATTCGAACTCATTTGTGCTTATTTGTATAAAATAATTTCAAAATGACCTCTAAATGGTTTGAACAAGTATTTTTACTGAATGAATACAAATTGAAATTGACCTTTTCAAGATAATTGTTTGTAACCACCGGTGAATAGAAATTTCTTTCGCCAAAAAAGGTTCCTTAATATCCTTCAGGTTCTGGTTGATATTTTGCTAATAACAAAAAAGTATATTACTTTAAATGAGTAAAGTAAACTGGCATAAGCAATCTTGACCATAAGGGTTGCACCCCTTAATTTTTGTTTAAATTCCTACTTATTTGCGCCTATTTATATAAGAACATTTCAAAATGAACTAGTAATATTTGGAAAAAGTACTCTCATTATATGAATATAAAACGAAAGTTGACTTTGCAACTGAATAAATCACAAATAAATTTTCAGATAAATAAACGAAGTTGTCAGTTAGAGTTGCACTTCTTATGTATGAGCTGTCATTCAATTATTTTGCATTTTAAATAATTTGTTTTGTTTATATTTCTATTGAAAAATGAATAATTATTTATAATATTTAGAAAGTATATTTTCGTGAACAAAATATTTTGTTCTGTTTTTTCAATGCTCCCTCGAAGTGTCTATAACTCCATTGTACTGATACGCATTACTGTTGGAAAAATTATATAATGAATTTGGTCTTCACCTTGAATTAATTTTTTCAATCATGCTTGCATCGTAGAAAGCAGACAGTAGTAATAAGAGGTTATACTTCAGAATCCTTTATAGCTACCCCCAGAATACCGCAAGACTCCAACCTCGGTCCGCTCCTATTTATTATTTTTATTGATAGTTTACAATAATGTTCTTCTGTTTGCTGATGACCTAAAACTATATTCTGTGGTAAGGAATGTAAACGATTGTATACAACTTCAGGAAAATTTAAAAAGAGTTGTTGAATGGTCTTATGTAAACAAACTCAGATTTAATGTTATTAAATTCAATTTTAGAACGAGTGGGAGAAATGCGGGATTTTGGAATCATATTTCATTCTCAAATTTCTTTTAAATTATATTTTCGTAATATAATAAAAAAAGCATCTAGTAAGTATGGATTTATAGTTAGAAACTGTAGAGATTTCAGTGAACTGTATAAGACAACTGTATTTATGTGAGAGGCATTTTAGAGTATGCTAATTTAATACTAAGTCCGTACTATAATACTCATAAATACGCTATTGAAAGAGTCCAAAATAAATGTTTAAAGAATCTTTATTACAGGGGAACAGGTGTATATGACTTAACTGTAAGCAAAGATAAGCTTAGATGTAAATATAATTTGTTAAGTTTGGAAAAGCGTAGGAATATAGCCTCTGTAATTTTTTTGTATAAAATAATTCACAATAGAATTGACGATATGAATCTTCTCGCTCAGGTAAATTTTAATATCCCTACATATCGGACAAGAAGAACATTGACTTTTTATTTAAAAAACCATCCTACCAATTATTGTTCTAACGCTCCAATCAATATGATTTGTAAATTAGCTAATGATCAAACTGAAGTAGATATTTTTAGAATAAGTTATAAACAACTAAAACGTAAGTTAATGGAAATAATGTAATTAATTTTTCTTTTTTACAGTATCTTTTGTATGATGGTGCGTGTGTGTATGTCTGTTTGTGTGCTAAATAAAATGTAGTAATATTTTTTAAGTTATGTTTTACACGTTATACATATTATTTATAATATACATAATACACTTAAGATATAATATAACAGGTTAGTCCCGCGTAATCCAAAAAGGCAAAAAAATGCTTATTTGATAAATTTTTAATTATTAACTATATTTAATATAACTACTAACGAGTATTAAGTATATGATATTAGAATGTATGTTATTTATTTATATGTTTACTTTTCCTCAATGTTTCTAATATTTTATAAATTTCATTTCCCCGGAAACGGCTCAACGCAAAGAAAATGAAAATTTCTTCTTTAGGTCGCTAATAGTTAAAGAATTGTCAATGAATTGTTCTGAAAAAATCAGAGGAGTTCTTTAATCATCGAATTTCCCAGTTTGTGCTAAAAGTCAAATTTATTTTTACTTACAAAAAAAAATTATGACTAAAAAAATTATAGTTAATTTTTTTTTATTCAAACAGGCATTGAAAAAGTAGATTCTTCAATATCAAAAATAAGGGTTTCCCTCTTATAGTCGAAACTACATCATTTAGTTCCACATTAACGTCAAAAGTAATACGCAATTTGTTTCCTCGCAAAATTCCAATTAGAAACTGAGATATATCGGAAAATCCATTTTCGAGGGTAAACTTTGGGGGCAGATTTCACCCCTTTAAAATTGTTGAAATCGGAGGCGTCAAGCTGGGATACCTTCCTTGTTAGATCCTGTTTACAGCTTAAACCTTTTTAGTGAATCCCACTGTTAATGTATTTCCCTATATTTCGGAAACACCCTGTATACAAAAAAATTTTGACTATCTGGGTACACCTACGTAAAAAATTTTGTTTTTGTTTTTTAAGTACTTGGCATTAATTGAATTTAAATTATAGCGGTTTTAAGCAGTTCGTGATAAAATTTATTATTGACCGTTGATACCTATGCATTGTTATTGATCGGTGATCGGTCAAGTACTCATAAATATTATTTGTGTTATTCGTACTTTGTAGTTAAATAGATAAATGAAAATTTTAATTGTTTTTTAATCCTTATTATCTTACCCTTCATCGTGTATTTCTCACGAATTGCCCTAAATTTTCTTACTCATTCTCATTCAAGGAAATTTATATCGTCAATTTATGGTGTTATTAGTTTTATATTTATGGCATGTATTGTTAAAAGAAATTGTCATTATTGCGAGCTATATTTGCCTTTAGTTACTTACTATTTTAACTACGGATTACCTGCTATCAATTAAAAAATTCTAAAAAATCAAGAGCGAAAATATCCCAAATATAGAACTGGATTTTACAACATTAAGACTCCCAATACAAAGATCTTCTGTCCCTAAACTTCTTAAAAAGAAACTATATGTTGTTAAATAAGCAAATATTTTTCACCTCCAGCACTAAGGGAGAACCAGCCTAAAAGAACACCATATTTTATACTTTTCTTTTCAAAAAAGGCTTTTTAACTAATAGTGAGATAGATATTACATACTTGCATATTTTCAACAAGAAAATGGGTATAGAAAAATCTCATTGTGTTCACTACGGATATATATAACATGAATTGATACGATAATGCTTCAGTCGAATTAAATATCGAGATTATTCTGGATAAATCACTGTGGAATGACAATAGGAATGATAACACAAACCGACAAAATTTCCCCTAAGATCAAACCCAGAAACGAGAATACACTTCTCCTAAAGTTTTTGATGTGCTCAATCCGATTTGTCCCTTCAGCTTTGATTTTCGAGATATCCTGACCTAAAACTGCGAAACTGCTGTTTTTTGTTATACAAGGTGTCTCAAAAGAAAGTACACATTTGTTTTGCTTATTGCGTGAACGCAACTATTCCGAGCGGCGCGGGGGGTATGTCAATCGGTAGCCTGGCTCTTGGGAATTTAGTCGCTATGGAGCGTTTCTCGGGTAATTCGGCGACTGTAGCGCGTAGAAAATTCTGCAATTTTCGACATATTCGTCACTTAAATGATGCGCCAAGCGCTCGGCTTATTGGAAAATGGGTCCAGCAGTTTGAAGAGACCGGTTCAACACTAGATAAACCAAAATCCGGGCGTCCGAGGTCTTCGAGAACGGTCGAAAACGTAGAAAGTGTTACTCGGTCTGTTCGTGACGACCCAAACGTTTCGATTCGTAAGCGTGCTGTTGCTTTAAATGTGCATAGGTCATCATTATTCCGCATTTTACACAAAGATTTAAAGCTGAACCCCTATAAAATTCAGTTGGTGCAAGAATTGAAGCCTCAGGATGCTGGTCAGAGGCTTGACTTCGTAAACCAGATGACTGAACGCTATTCAACGTTTATCAACATCTTCTTTTCGGATGAAGCCCATTTTCATCTTAATGGTCATGTAAACAAGCAAAATTGCCGCTATTGGAGTGCAAACAATCCAAAACACAAACATCAGAAACCTCTACATTCGCCGAAAGTGACTGTATGGGTTGCGATGTCGGCGCGAGGAATTATCGGCCCGTACTTTTTTGAAGATGAAAGGGAACGCACAGTAACAGTGACTTCAGAGCGGTATGTAGAGATGTTAGACGACTTCTTCGTGCCTGAACTGCAAAATTTTCCTGGCTATAACCAAAGAACATGGTTCCAGCAAGACGGAGCAACTTCACACACGTCCAACATGTCTCTGCCACGAGTGCGTGAAATTTTTCCTGGCAAATTGATCTCAAAGAAAGGTGACATAAGTTGGCCTCCACGCAGTCCTGATTTATCACCTATGAACTTTTTCCTATGGGGTTATGTCAAATCAAAAGTTTACGCCAACAAACCGACTTCCCTGGCACAATTAAAAGAAAATATCCGCAACGAAATGGCAGACATCACGCAGAATACCTGCCGAGCCGTCATGGGCAATTTTAGTGCTCGATTAAATGAATGCCGTGAGCGCACCGGATTACATTTGGACGATATCATTTTTAAAAAATAAATTCCTAAACAATGTATTTTAATATATAATAAACATTTTTTCAATAAAGTCCTGACTTTTTTTTAAATCGATTTTTTAAATGTGAACTTTCTTTTGAGACACCCTGTATTTGAGGTTATGTTTCATTGTAGCATGAATCTTTTCCACATGACAAGACGGGGCATCTGAAAGTACCACTCATTGCCTTCAATACTCATTTTTAATCGTCCCAAAACTTTTTTCGTCTCTGCGATATCGCTTGTGAAAATTTTAAGAAGAACTATTTTTATTGTTGATGGAAATCTGGATTACGAGAGAGATAGACAGAACTTTGGAAGATTAGCCTTACAGTAAATCGCCATCTACAAATTTTAGGAGATGAAATTCTTCCATTGCTAGAAATTGTATTTCCAGCAAGAGGGTGCACCGAGTTTTGGAAACTAATTTTCCTCAAAGATAGATTGGCACTATCGCGCCTGATAGTTGGCCCCTAAATCGCCCGATCTGTCTGTTCTGGATTTGAAACCCTTTTTATATCAATATTATATCACTGCACGAATTTGCATTTTTTCTGTTTTTACGAAGAAAGGAAAACATGTCTATCTCAAGCCGCTGTAAAAAAAATATTTGACAGATGGGCTTGAATTTTCAAATTTGTTCATAAGATGGATGGAACATTCCAGCAACAGCATATGTTTTCTGATATCAACACTCTACGTAACAACCTAGAAATTTTTCAAATCAGCGAAGGTAATTATACACCAAAGAAATATTTGCAAACAACTTTAAGTCATCAGCATGCAAAAGGCAACGACAAAATTTAAAGACATTTATAATATCATTAATAAACCCTAAGAATTATTTCTGAGTGCTCCCCAAACCCTAGATAAGAGGAAAATTACTTTTAATGTTTCACCACACAATTTAACCACACTACGTACGCAAAGGGATTTTAAATACGGATACTCGAGCTTGTTCACCAGCAACTTGTGGCAAACACTTTCTAAGACTTTAATCAAAATAGAGATCAATATCGTCTTGCAATTAGTCTTCTGAGTTAATTTTTCAAATTTCCGAATAAAAAGAAGTCAGATGGATCCAAAAATGGACTATAGGGAGGGCGGTTCAACTCAAAGATCTCAAAAAATGAGTTGAAATTTGGCTGCTTTGTGAACTTATGCATTGTTGTGAAAAATGAAGATATTCTCAAAATATAAACCAGGATATTTTTAACATCAAACATATGTAATTTCGCTCTTGTTATTATACTTTCGACATAAATTTAATAAGAATAAATCTGGCTTTGTCCTAAAAGATGGTGGCATTAAATTGTCGAGCAGGAAGTTTGTGTGATGTTCTTCTTTGGAGGCGGAGAACCGTTATAAACCCATCACATTGACTCTAATTTTGTTTTTGGATTCTAGTGCTGTACCGAAATCTTACCATCTATTAGAGAAAAAGGCAGGATCTGCATCCAAAGATCCCAAATCCGAAAAATTTGCTGTCTAAGCATTTTTTGTTCGGGAGTCAACAATTTTGTAACCTACTTTACTGAACGTTTACTCATGCGTAGATAAATTTAGGATAATTATATTCATTTTTCAATTTAATGACACTGCTATGTTCCATTGTACCAAACATCGTTTTTGTTGCAAAACACTGCTTAAAGCATAAAAGGAAATCGAATTTAAATCAAATTTAATACACAAATAGAAAAAGATTGAAACTATTAAATGGTTCAAAGCAATGCATAGTGGTTGTTTCCATCATAGCTAGGTAGATGTTTTTTTCTAGTATCCCCTTCGAGCATGCACTTCGGGATGCAGAATGCGTTTCAGCGTCCGCATTATACAGGACACTCCAAACGTTCCCATAATTTCGAAACGCGCGTTAGCCAATAGCAGTTCGGAGCAAGAGAGATAGTACGACCACATATTTGCTCTCTCTTTCCCTCTCTTTGCCGTGTAAAGCGCGCCAAGCATTGCATACTTCCTCCAGTAATATATACTCGAAATGTAACTTTCATTTAAATCCCTAATCGTACCTCTTCGCAACCGGAGTCGGTTGCTAGTTAGGTACAGTGCAATGAGAAAAACCTGTTATGGAGGAACTGCATGAATTTGTTGAACCATTTTACCTCCTGTCATATGTACATTTTCAATAAAAATTTAAATATACCTAAAGGACACAACTAAAATAACTATTATAGTGCAAAAAATCTCGTGCTATACACATTGACAGTGCTAAGTGAAAAAATTCGAACGTTTTAAACGAACTTACTGGACATGGAAATATGTAACGCAGACCCTAATTCTGTCAAGGTGTTACTGAGATCTTCATGATAGCGTTCAAAAATATCTTTATCTGTAATAAAATCACACAATTAAGTAAATTCGCTGTATAAAGGCAAAAATTACCAATAACGTACAAAAATTTAAACATTCTTAAAAGACCTTTGTGTAATAATGGTGGTTGTCACCATAACTAAAAAAAAATAATTATTGGTTCAGAAATACCACTCTCGACGATATTACAGTTGTAAACTCGCGCATTCACCAAATACGCTTATTAACAACAATTCAGCAGGATTATAATTGAGATAAGAAAAATTAGTAAAATATTTTACTTTGGTAAGTTGCAAATCTTTAAAGAAGATCAATAAACAATTAAAAAGGAACTTTTGGTTATTAAAACAATAAATTTATAAAGCTTAGAAACAAATTTTAAAGAGGAGAAAATTATATTTAAATGGAAATATTGCAATTCAATAAAAAAAAAAGAAATAGCAAATTTTTCCTTACATATTTGCAGTAATCAAGAAAAGTTTTGTGGTGCAAGATTGTAATAAAATTTATGAATATATTACCCATCTAAATTATTCTGCCATTGTTTTTGTTTAAATAACGCTATAAGATATATTTTTCCAAGTAATGTGTTATATAAATATTAACTTATGTTGCAAGAGACAGCTTTTAGTAAAGACTTCACTTCAAGGTATTAGAAGTGTTTGTTTTTTTCACAGCTGCTTCTTCCAAACAACTTTACTGCTTTGTCTTAGTCAATACCGACAGGAAAGAGAAATTAATTTATTATTTTTAGAATTTTAGTTTATTTTACTTCAACCAGATAATGTAAAATACAATTCAAACTTAATTCTGAATAAAATAAAAGTGTAAAAACTCCTACACCGGTGATAACACCTTGTTAAAATGTACAAAAATGCAGCCACAGACTAACAAGCAAACAGTTCTAAATTGGAACCAGAGTCCGGAAGGAGGGTGGATTCTCGAAAAATGATCTAGTAATTTATTATCAACCAAAAAATTGTTAATAATTTAAAAAAAATATTTGTAAGATAAAATATCTTCATATTATTCGGTCAATTATAAGCCAAAAGTGTTTTTTGTGATTTTTCCGCCCGACGCATAGTTTTTGAGTTAATAATCGTTAACCATTTTTTGATTGTTAATAAAAACATGAAAAATCAAAATTTTTTAACTTTTCCAACGGGGATCTTTTCTAAACCCTTCAAAGAATAGCTCCAAGAAGTGAAAAAAATCCAGGGTTTTTAGTTTACAAATTAACTGGGTGTTTATGTTACCTTGCAACTAGCAACAAAAGCATAGTTAATTGAAAAATTGGGGTAAAAATTTTTTACAATGGATTATTGTTTCTTCATGTGTCTAGATAATACCCAATTTTTTCTTTTCCTCAATATTCATATTTAATCGGTTAAAATAATTTTCATTGTTAAAGTATCTGATTCGGTAAACATCTGCGGGAGCGTCACCGCCAGTTTTAAGCCTAATTTTCACCCCAAAATTAAAATTATTAATATTTTTATGAAACTTCTAGCTTTTTAAGGATCTTTTTTCAAATTTCAGATATCTCAAATAGTTTTTGAGATATTCGCAAAAAACCAAAGCTTTTTTTTTACAATTTTTGCTAGTCCCTCCCCAAAATTTTTATAAACTTTCTAGATGCCACTACGAATCGAATGACACCTCAACCATAAGTTTCGGACTTGAAGGACAGAATTTCGGTAAAATGGCACTTGTGAACTAGACTATAATCTAATTATAGCTTTCACATGTAAAGCTTGGTCAAAAATCAATATCATCGCAATTATCAACGAGCCGCTCTAATAGTTATGTGATAGACACTAACACATGTATTATTTGAGAGAAAATATCATACAAATAAAATTATCAATATATATATATATATATATATATATATATATATATATATATATATATATATATATATATATATATATATATTTATAAATTAAAATGTGTAAAGTATTAATGCAACGATCAGCGGAAGCTATAATGGATTATGTGCACTAGATGAGCGCCTGTAAGTAGACTTCCACTTCCCTTCATACACAGTGGTGCGTTCATTACAATTTATGAAACGCTATTGAGTTATAGCGTTTAAAAGTAATAAAAACATTACATTTTCGCATTGAGATTAATCTCAGCTTGACTTCGACTATTAACTGCTGGGCGCAGAATTTGAAAATACATATTTAATCAAAAGATATTCATGTTGAAAAGTGACAAAAAAATGTCGAGAGGACGAAAAACATGAAAATATTTTTATTTCATAAAAAACAATTGTTTTAATTATAAACAATTACATGACCATTTTCCTAGAATTCATCCTCAATATTCGTAATCAGGGGGTCCAAATACATATAAAAAAAACTTTGGTGGAGCCATGTTTCTTCACTGGCTACGAAAACCCACTGGCTCCCCGACTAAAAGCTCCTTACCTGTTTTGTACTTGCTGTAAGTCGCTATTTTTTTAAATAACGAAGAAGAGTTTTATATTTATCAAAATTTCAAGTACTGTATTGCTCTTTCATGTAAAACTTTGACAAGTAAAATTATCGTATATTTCTACAAGTTTATATATATTTGGCTATTTTTGAATTTCGATTTGATCCTTCCATGATCTTAATCAACATACGGATCCAAACTATACCTATGCCAAATTTTCTGTTATTTTCTATCGGTACTTTTTTTCATAAAAAAAAATCCGCAGGTAAAATTATGTTAAAACTTACATTGCTTATCGTTGTACAACATCGATACGCTTGCATTGTCCACATTTTCTCCCAGCATAACATTAACCAATTTTTCTATGAAGTCTCGCACCTGTTCTTTCTCCAGTTTCCGCAATGATTCCAAATCCGGGTCTAGGGTTGGCATCGGATTCATGGTTGGGCCAAATGCTCCAGAAATACCTAAAAATTTACGAAAATAGTTACAGTAAATTCAACTTCCAACATGTTAATTGAGATTTTACACACTGGGGCATTCCGGACTGAACGAAACTTTGCTTAACATGTAGATAATCAATCTAATTCTGAATAATTTTATACTTTTAGGAAAATTATAATTTTTTCAGACTTTTAAATTTGGCAAGTATGAAATACTCTTAGATATAGGTTCGTTAGGCGGTAAAGACTTCGAATGATTTTAGGACACGTAATTAGGGGTTGTCGATACTATCCATCCTAAATTCGGCATCAAATTTTTCAAAAATTAAATTGCTGAAAAAAACTGAAAAATTAAAGTATCAGGTTTTTACGAGGACGAGTCAAATATAAACGAGACTTTGTTCCTGAGCGCATTCTTTTGATGGAAATTGGCAGATGCTGCTAGAGGATATTGGTAGGAATGCCTGGAGTAGGGAGAACCGGTTGGTCGCTGGTTCGGGTCACATCAGCAGTAGCTATCGCGATGTCGGAACAACAAGTTCACCCTTCCACTGTGCAACGCATTTTAATAAAATTTCTTGCTCATGAAGGCGTCAAACGAACTGAAATCCTTCAAAGTTTGGGAACTAAACACTTTCAAGAGCTCACGTGTTTGCCTGATAAAAGAAGTTCAAGGCAGAACGTTATAGAGAACAATATTCAAAAGATTCGTGACCTTCTTGAAGACGATCGACGTTTGAAAATTTCCTTAATTGCAGCACAAGTGGGAATAAATTATGGGAGCTGTTAAAAAATAATTACTGAGGACCTTCAATTACGTAAAATGTGTGCCAAGTGGGTCCCTCGCTTAACTTGTGCAATATTAGAGGAAATGAGATGGACCACACTTGACCATCCTCCCTATAGTCCTATAGACTTATTGCTCTACGATTTCCATTTTTTTGAATCTCTTAAACAAGCACTAGCAGGACAACGATTTTAAGACAATGAGGCTGTTGAGGCCTTCATGCGCAATTGGTTCTTGACGCAACCTCCTTCATTTTACAATAACGGGATTAAAAAACTTCCGATCCGCTGTGGGAAATGTGTTTCCAAATCAGAAGATTATGTAGAAAGATAATGTATGATTAATTATTTTATTAAACCAAATAAAATTTCTGAGAGGTAAAGTCTTGTTTTTACTTGATTCCTTTCTTATAGTGTTTATGACGTATATGATGGATATTAGTCCTTATCAACTAATTTCAAGATGGCGGACACAATTATATATATATTATAGTTTACTGACGTACAAAAAACAAGTAATAGTCATTCTTCATTAGCTCGCACTATTTGTATAAAAAAAAACTTCAAGAGAGATCAAAATCATTTTTAGTAAATTTTGATGCCCCATTTTGAATCCGCCATGTTGGAAATGAAAATTTCAAATTCGTACACAGCGACCCCGAAAACCTCCAAGTAAAAATCTTTGAGAGATATGTAGACAATAGAAAAATGAGTGCCTCAAAGAGCTTTTGTGAATGCTCATGACGTTGTTGGGATATATTTCATAACTTAAAATGACTGCAACTTCGCAAGAAAAATCATAGGTGATCGCTCAACAGCTTATTTTGAATGGTAAGAGTAGTGTTAAATGATGCAACTAGAAAAAAAAACAAAAAAATTTTGTGCATCCTGTACATAACTTCAAAAGTAGCCAAAAAAAAAAAATTCGAGTACATAACCTCGAATATCTCAAAATCTTGACGTGATGGGCCAATTCTGACCTCGTAATTAAACCAATATTATTTTGCAATAATAATAACAACTGAAATAAATATATAATATTTGTTGTGTTTTCTTCTCGATTTGTTTTGCAAAATTATATTCTTACCGTAAGACTTAGGTTGAATGGCCCTTATTATCCCTTTGAACCACGACTCCGATGGCTTGAGACAATTCTGACAGATCCATCTTGTGTGCTGAACATACTTGGAACATTTTTCTTTGCAAACATTGGCACCGCATTTTGAACACGTAACCAAGTCCTCATTTAAAATGTTTGTTGTTGAGTGAAGGTAGGTGCCACAAATCTCGCAGTACCATTCGCTTTTTTTCTTTGTTGTTCTGAAAAGTAATACAAATTTTTATTTAATTTTATATAGTTATTAACAAAACTAAGAAGTGCCATAGTATTTTTCTTTCCAAAATGATATAAAAAGTTAATGGTTGTTTACAGGATAACTTGAAAAGATAAGAAAACAATTATTACTGATTTATTTCTACTTTAATAAATGTTCACAATTACTACAATAATTATGTTATTTAATGAAATATTTTGTATATTTTATTAATTTGAAATTCTTAAAGTCGTTTTTAGTATGAGTAATGTGATGTCAATGATTTTTGAGATATCTGCATTTAAAAAATAAAACGTCTGTAGATTTCAGGTTGGTTTTTCATAATCTATTTAAAAATGACAATTTTTGATATAAACAGAATTTTAAAAAGTTTTAAGAAATTCAGAAATTTCAGTTAGTTTTAGTTTATACCTTTTCAAGGAAGGAATACTAGCATATAATTTTTTTTTATGCGTGTTATCAGGAAAATAATTGGACCGGTCAAAAACAAGGGATATTTTGGCTGTATATCAAATATGTATATATATATATATATATATATATATATATATATATATATATATATATATATATATATATATATATATATATATATATATAGACTGAACACAAGTACACAAGGCTCGAAAAACAGTCATTATATTTATTTTACATAATTTCTTAATTGCGAATGTTTTGAATTGCATAAAAAGACATTGCTAAAGTTACTTATTTATAATTAATGAAAAGTAATTCATGCAAGCAGTATATTTTTTGTATAGCATAATTTGTTTGTAAGTGTACAGTTAGTTACTACTCGGTTACATGGATGTTTGCCAAAAAATATCATATCAGTATGTTCTGAGGTTGTAGGAATCAAAATAAAGCATTTTTAGAAAAAGTCTACGTATGTGTGAAAATCTCCAAAATGTACCCTGTAGACTAGCATCATCTCAGAGGCCTTACATTTATGCATTGAGAAGAACCTTGAACCTGCCCTGATATAGGTAAAAAGACCTCAGATTTAGACCCAGCATAATTGGAATTTATTGCAAGACTTTGTCTCAATTTGATTTTAAAATGATCTTGAACCTGACCTGATCCAATATATATATATATATATATATATATATATATATATATATATATATATATATATATATATATAAAATCAGCTTACTTCCTTGGTGGGCTGGTTTTTTATTGCACGGTTTTTTCTCAACTTAACTTTGAATCCTGGCTAGGAGAATGGAGGTGGCCCCGTTTGTGATAAAATTGAATTGAATAGTATTTTAATATATATATATATATATATATATATATATATATATATATATATATAACAAAATAAATCAGTTTTTTGGCCAATATCGAGGAGGCCGAAAACTGTCCTTTTATCGATTTAACTCAAAAATCCCAGAAAAGAAGCGAACAAATGCTGACGAAAAATTTTAACCACATTCCAAAGTATGATTTTTATAATAATTTGATGTTTTTTCACACCTTGTGATTGGATTTTCTTGAAACCAACCTATCGGAATAAAAGCTAAGCTCATTTTGTTCTCGGCGTTCCATAATATAAGTATGGTTTTCATACATACTCTGTTCTTTGTTGAAAGTGAATGATGATCATAACTGCACAAGAAGAATAAATAACACTGGTTTACAGTACATCTGTTGCCGAAGAAATTTTAGCTGTTGTTGACTACATATGATATGCTAATTTCAAATATATGAGTAGAATTTTTTTATCAGCTCTAGTTTCTGAGTTTCAGCTATGTAGGTATAAAAAAGAAAAAAAAAACATGTATATTTACTAATAAAAATTTATTAAAAATCAAGATAATCATTGAGTTCTAAAAAATTCGTTTTAAAGCTCTTCTCTGATATGTAGACTTAGGAAAATGAGGTGTCAGAGACCAACAATGGTCACACATCATATTCGTATCCCAGAAACCCTGCTCTTCGCTCATATATCCTAAATTTTTCGGAAACCTGTCTAGGTGACTATGGAGGAAGTGGAGTTTTATGCTCATATTGCACCCCAAATTTTTTAATAGTAACAGAAGGTCTTCTACAAGTTCAATATAATTTTCTGATTTTTTATTTCCGCGAAAATGCTGAACCACAGAGACGAAAGCTGTCCAAGCCCTTAGTTCTAACTCAGTCATAGAATTTCTAAATTGAGTATTTTCGTAAGTTGTCTAATTTGAGGGCCATCAAAAATACCGGCTTTAATCTTTTCCGTAGTGAGCTGAGGAAATTTTTCTGTTTCATGATGCCCAGTTTTATATGTAATGGTGGAAGGATAATTTTGTCACGAGCTACTAGTGAATTCTGAACTATAATTTGCTTTCCAGGCTTCATATTTTTTCTCAAGGGCCAGCTCTACTGTCGCAAAGACATATAAAACAGGGAAACTTAGTGTAACTACTTTGTTGACCGAGAAGAATGTTCACCATTTTTAAATCAACACAAATTTGCCTCATATGGTCATTGTACTGTATTTTATTTAAGACTAGCGAGATGTTACAATAATCTTTCTATAAGTTTATACTGTAGGCAATAGGTACCCCAGCGTATTTATTTCCATTATGTAATAAAATACATTTTAGGCTACGTTTTGAGCTGTCAATGAATAAACGCCAGTCGTTTGATTCGTATTGTTTCAAGCCCATTTTTATCAACAAGTTTTTAATGTCTGAACAAAAAGTAATACCGTTTTCTTCGGAAAAATAACACCGCAATTCTTTATCTCTTTCACGATAAAAAGTTATTTTAGTATTTGTGGAAATTAAATTTTTTTCTTTCTGATGCCAACAATTCTGAAGCTGGGTCCTTCCTTGTCTTGTTCTAGGGGTTCAGATATATTTTTAGGCACTGAAAAGTCAGGTGAATGGTGCACTGGACGCTGAACACAACTAGTACTTGGGTACTGCCATTTAGCTCGATTTTTAGTGTTTAGATCGTTTACGTCCACGCTACAAAAGTAACAGTCTTCGAGATGATTTTGTGGTTCTCGCCAAATAGTCGGTGTTCCAAATTTAAAAGCAACTTCTTTTACAACTTTTCCATAATCTTAAATATTCCACACATGATTTACAAACATAATTAGGAGTCCAAGACTTTTCATTTTTATCTAAGAGCATCCCAAAATACCCAAAATAGATAGATATTTTTCACCAACTCTGATATAACTTGTCTACAATTATTAAACACATATTCTCGGCATATATAGCAAAAATGATTTGGATTGTTTAAACAACGCCTCCTGGAACTACTCATGACGCAAAAACTTCAGATACTAATCTTACCACAGTAAAATACGCACGTTATCGATAAATAAATACGCATAAATGAGAAAAATAAAAAAAAAAGTAACTCGAGCTGCACAAAAAATTTTGAGGTTAGATTTGAGAAAAACAGGTCATAAGTGTTATTGATAATTTTGATTTGCTGATTTAAAATTTTCCAATAATTAATTATAATGAGCAGAAGTTTGTTCAGTCCCGTTATGCCAAGCTAGAGTTATCAACATTTTAATTAAAAACACTTTGACTTTTTCCAACTAGTTAATATCCCACAAATTAATTAAAATGTTATGTAAGAAAAATGTTAAAAAATTCCATAATGTCACTAAAAGAGGGAGAGAGTATGTAAATAATTTATAATCCTACGGGTGCAAATTTATTTGGTAAAGATTAGCTTGTTTCTGTTAATGTCATTTTTATTAGCATTTGCTATTACTTTACTGAAAGTGCATGTGATGCCATAAAAGGTTGTAAGTGAAAGAACCGCCTAAACTTTCATTAATTGATCACTGTAAAACGTTAATATGAAAAAGCATGTCATAGAGAATGTAAGTTACTTGTCTATTTGTAAAAAAGAAAAAGTGTAGCACAACATTTTAGTTGTAATTAGTAATTACTAACGTTGATACAATCATTAATTCAAATTATAGTTAAGCAATTTAGATATTTCTTGTAAGAATCACTTCGGGCAGCTTTGAGTAATTTTATTCAACATAATAACGATTTAAGAATGAGGGCATAATATAAAGATGAACCGCATAAAGACTATTAATTTTCATATTTACACTTAGTTGTATTTTGTAATAAACTTGACCTAGATCGAAATGGATATACAATAACATTGAAATATTTAAAACTATCAAGTAAGGTATTTATCATACCTTAATTAGGTTTATTTATTTTAAAATAAACAATCACAATAACAATGTTACATTGGGTATAGAAAATATGACTTTGCATTTTGATTCCAATATTTTTAAGCATTTTCATGAGCTATTTTGGATATTGGTATTTATATTTCAAGAATGTAAACAGCGACCTGAAAAACCCCAAGTTGATTGCTCCTAAGACAAGTCCAATTCCTAAATAACTTATAGAATGGGGATACTAAGCAATTTTAGGTACATTATAGAATTTACTATTCGAAATTTTGATAATCTAATTTAAGATTTGAATTATTAACTCCGTAATATACGATGTAACAAGGTCCCGTTGAGGCCTATTCAATCAATTAAAAGCACATTGCCAAGGATTACCCATAAATTCACAAGATTTTTGCTACTGTCAGATACCATATTGGATCCACCATCATCAGTGTTTTGATTTCCGATTTTTAATCGACGATTACATAAAACCCCAGTGGAGTGTTCTTAACCCCAGTCAAATATGATTGTAAACTATATTAGATGCCATATTGGATGCACCATCGCAAAATTCGAAAATCTCCAGATTCGTAATCAAAAATCATAAAAACCCCTAAATAAGTCATTTTAAAGCCGATTTAATCTTTAAATAGGTACTAACAGAGAAATACGGAATGATTCATAGGGTTTTAAAATCCCCTATTGGACCTGTCACCTTGAAAATAGTGAATTTCACTCCAGATCCGTAACCAACGACCCCAAAAGTGCGATCATTTCGAAACCTATTGGAACATTAAAAAGCTAATAAACAGTGTGTCCAAAAGTGTGGAAAACACCGCTAATTTCATAAATATTAACTTTAGAAAAAATGAACAAAACAAAAATTTTATGAAATCGAACGGAGATTCTAAAAATGACCTTGATCTTCGCTTTCAAGGTCATTTGAAAGTAATCTTCAGTATTTCAAATAGGGACCCTTACTTTTGATCCCGGAAATGAAAAAAAGAACAAAAAATTTTACAATCGGATATGACCTTAGCCATGAGTTTAAGGTCAAATTTAACTTCTCTTACAATATCGTAAATAGTTACTTTAAGAAAGAATTACCGATATCTAAGTTGTAGGATATCTAAAAATTATCTTAACCTTTAAGGGTATAATTAAGACAGGAGTGCAAATTCCAGATCCAACGAATTAAAGCAAGACCAAGATCCAGCCAGTTAATGCAAGATCTGAGATCTAAGATTTGACGATATTGTTGCAGGGAGTTCCATTTAACCTTCTCCCAACCTTAACCAAACCAACTGTAAAATTTTTTGCTCTTTTCATTTCCGGGATCAAAAGTAGAGTTTAAAATTCTGAAGATGATCTTCAAACGACCTTGAACGTCAAGGTCAAGCAACGGTAAATGTCATTTTTAGAATTATATATATATATATATATATATATATATATATATATATATATATATATATATATATATATATATATGAAGTAAAATGCGAACAGTAATTGCAAACTTCGTTCCATCATATTATTTCCGTGTTAGAGGTTGCACAGTTTGAATGAATTGCTACAGAACACAATTCATCCTATTACACCACCATCGAGATGATGGCCTACCTGCACCACCATACCGAGAAGAAAGTCAAAACTTACCCTCCCCGCTACAGTGATGCGGCAGAGGTACATGTTTCGTCTCTACTAGACTCATCAGGGTACCGACACGCACCTGGCTGTACAAAGGACAGATCGGAAGAAGGCATGCAAATACTGAACGCGGCTTCGCCGACCTCCCGCCGGATGGCGTATATGTGTTTCTGCGGCTTTCACGGATTCCTCCGTGTGAGATGCAATAGCAGTGGAGTGCAAATTCCAGATCCAACGAATTAAAGCAAGACCAAGATCCAGCCAGTTAATGCAAGATCTGAGATCTAAGATTTGACGATATTGTTGCAGGGAGTTCCATTTAACCTTCTCCCAACCTTAACCAAACCAATTGTAAAATTTTTTGCTCTTTTCATTTCCGGGATCAAAAGTAGAGTTTAAAATTCTGAAGATGATCTTCAACCGACCTTGAACGTCAAGGTCAAGCAACGGTAAATGTCATTTTTAGAATTATATATATATATATATATATATATATATATATATATATATATATATATATATATATATATATATATATATTATTTTTTCCTTTCTTGGTTTTACGTTCTTTCGCAAACAAAACTGACCACTGGCGAATATCCTTTTTCGATGATATTAATCGCAAAAACTTGAGGTTCATCACATAGATATACCCTCTTTATGGGATATATTTGTATTGGACCTGATGCAAATATCCTTTTCATATTGCATATAATTTACATGGTGCAGAAATATTTGCTCTTTTCATTTCCAGGATCAAAAGTAGACTTTAAAATTCTGAAAATGATCTTCAAACGACCTTGAACGTCAAGGTCAAGCAACGGTAAATGTCATTTTTAGAATTATATATATATATATATATATATATATATATATATATATATATATATATATTATTTTTTTCTTTCTTGGTTTTACGTTCTTTCGCAAACAAAACTGACCACTGGCGAATATCCTTTTTCAATGATATTAATCGAAAAACTTGAGGTTCATCACATAGATATACCCTCTTTATGGGATATATTTGTATTGGACCTGATGAAAATATCCTTTTCATATTGCATATAATTTACATGGTGCAGAAATATTTTTTTTTCAAATTGATATAAATTTTTTTTGGCATTTTTGACTGTTAGGAGTTGTTTTCACACCCATGGAAGGGTGAATGTCAATAAAAACGCACCATGAATATATGACAATTGTTACTTAAGAATTAACTTAAATTATGACTCATAAATACAAGTTGACTTGACTTGACTGTTTGCGCCCCCTCTTTCGAAAGGACAATGGCTTTGCTGCAAGGCAATTCGCCAGCTCGTCCCACGGCCCGGCGCTTAGCTTGAGCCAGAGCTACCCTTCTGGATAGGTTACACGAACTCCGGATTGTGGGCACTAAACGGTGAGGATTCCCGGATAATCGGGTATGTACCCCCGAAAATCCTCTACTAGTACATAACTTAAAAAATTGACATATAAAACAAAGCTATGAAATGCATGAACTGCCGGATGTGGAGATGATCACACGTCACAAGTATATCCTTCTCTGTCAATGCGCCGAGCTCCGTTTCGTAAGGCAAAAAACACCCCGCTTACCATAGAGCACGCGACCACGCACAAACTTTACCCCTTGCACAATAGGACTCACCCTATAACGACCGCTCTCCCCAACACCGCACAATCAGCCTGGACCCCGCTTTCATCCCCAAACGTCCCAACCACGTTATTTTTCCTTGCTTACCGCAAGCGCCACCCGGCAACGTGATAAACACAAATTATTTCAGATATTTTATAATTTATTGTCATTTTTCCTGTATGGAGGTAGTTTTATCTTGCCTAAGGGGTGAATTTGACAATTTTTTTTGATCTTACTGATATTTTTTGGTATTTTACGTAACCCAAGTTTTAGAATGAGATAAGATAAACTTTTTTATCTTCTTTCATTCTCGAGATATTAGATTTTTATTGTCAAACTTTTGTTCAACTGAAACACATTATGCAACTTAAACTTATTTTACGGTCATTCTTTGCTTTTAATTTTTTTTTCTGGAGTCTCGAATGAAACATTTTAATCATCCGGACCCCACTTGAATTTAAATGCTGATCCCTGATATAGAACATGCGTCCGTCTTTTTTTATTCTCTCATTTATTTCTTCATCTATTTTTCAATCACTTTGTACTATTGTTCCCGAATAGTTTCAATTTTCCATCTGTTTTAATATTTTTTCTTATATTTTGATATGTCTTTTCTTTTCTCCTGCAATTATCATTATTTTGATATTTCCGATGTTAATTAACCGACTTCTAAAAGGAGGGTCTCAATTAGTCGAGTATGTATATTTTTTTATGTATGTACACCGATTACTCTGGAACGGCGGCACCGATTTGAATGACATTTTTTACGTTATGTTCAGAAAGTTGCTGCGGTGGACCCATATTTGTTTGGACGAAATGGGTGCAGTAATATCCAAGATGGCGCTGACAATATGGTGGCCAAAACAAATTAATTTTGTCTGATTTTCTCCAAAATTGGTATGGTGGAATGTTTGGGGTCGTACACAATGAATCTGAAATTATTTTAAAAAAATTCAATATGGCGGATCCAATATGGCGGACAAAAAAATTTAATTTTGTCTGATTTTCTCCAAAATTAGTGTGGGGGAGTTTTCGGGGTCGCACATAATGTATCCGAAATATTTTTAAAAAATTCAATATGGCGGATCCAATATGCCGGACAAAAAATTAAATTTTGTCCGATTTTCTCCAAAATTGGTACGAGGGTGTTTTCAGGGTCGTACATAACTAATCTAAAATTATTTTAAAAAAATTCAATATGGCGGATCCAATATGGCGGCCGAAAAAATCAATTTTGTCCGATTTTCTTCAAAATTGGTACGGGAGAGTTTTCGGGGTCGCACATAACGAATCTGAAATTATTTTTAAAAAATTCAATATGGCGGATCCAAGATGGCGGATTAAAGATTCTACATCTCTCGATTTTGTCTAAAATCAGTATTGGGGTATTTTTGTTAGTGGTTATTATGAATTTAAAATATTTTTTGAAAAACTCAATCTGTCAGATTCAATATGGTGTTCTAAAAATTTTACATTTTTCGAATTTCTCCCAAACTGATATAGGGGGTTCTTAAGGGTGTAAATTATGAATTTAAAAGTATTTTTTCAGAATTCAATATGGCAAATTCAAGATAGCGAACCAAAAATTTTACAAGTTTAGAAATTTTAAATTTCCGGATTTCATCCAAAATTGGTGCTAGGGGGCTTTGAAGGGTTTAGATATAGATTAGATTAAGACTTAAAATAATTTTTTTGAAATTCAATATAGCGGATGCAATATGGTGGGTTGAAAATTTTGCCTTATTCGCATTTTTTCAGATTTGGTAGTAGAGGGTTTTCGGGGTAGTGTATTACGAATATGAAGTTAATTTTTTACAACTATTAGATTCATAAGATACAATATGAGGGACAGAAAATTTTACATATTCCAATTTTGTCTAAAATTGATATTGTCGGGTTCTTGAGGCGTATACAAACTCAATATGCAGTATGAAATATATCGAGCTAAGAAATTTACATCTCAGGTTCTTTAAACATTGATATTGGAAGGTTTTGGGGCCTATATTACCAATCTAAAAGTAATTTGAAATTTAAGATAGTGGATTTACTATGAGAGACTAAATATTTGTTTGGCACAATTTTACTGGTATTTGGAAAACTCTAAAAACCCAAGAATTTTTAGTGGTTCATTTTAGTGTGATTTACAACTTTGGATAAAATGAATACCTTTTTCCATCTTGGAGTCATTGTGAAGTACACTAATCTCGATTAGTACTTAGTTCAAAAAAATTTATGGATATCATAATGAATTCTAAAATTAAAAATAGAAAAATAAAATTTTTATAAACAAATTAAACCGACTTCTAAAAGTGCGCTAAAAAGTGAAAAATAACTATAAATTTTTATATGAAAATGAACTTTTTGAAGTCAAATTATTTGAAATTAAATGAAATAAATAACTACTAATATTTACAAATTATGGTAAGAAAACAATTACAGATAAAGTATTTTTAATCTGTTTATGCAAATCACGTTTTGTCAGGTATTAGTTTGGCGCCGACTTCAAAAAGTTCAATTTCACAAAAAAATTTATAGTTATTTTCACTTTTTAGCGCACTTTTAGAAATCGGTTCAATTTTTTTATAAAAATTTTATTTCATAATAATCTTCATGTATTCCTTGTCTAAAATTTCCAGATTTGTAGTTCTTCAGCTTTTTCGGCTATTATTGCCATATGGTCAGCAAACATCATTTCATTCAAATATATCTACAGTGTTTTATTTGCAAGTATATCAAAAAATTTTCACAAGGAACCGACTGCAGAATCAACACAGTGTAAGAAAGTGTATTAAGAATTTTAAAAATAGAAGGAACTTTAGAAATTAGAGTTAATTGGGGCTGATTTTAGGAATCCACTACTCCTCTTTTAGAAAATGATTGACTTTTAGAATTAATACAAAACGAAGCTGAAACAAATTAATTAAATAAGTATTTAATATAAGTGTCATCCATCAGCAAATCCTTTACAAAACAAAATATCTGATATAAGATATTCAAACAAAGTACTAGTTTTATTGCCTATATTAGAATAAAAAACATATTAAAGCCAAAACAAGTATCTAGCCGGTGGTAGTCAACGGCGCACAACGGTACATGCTACTTGTGCCATACTATATACAAATACAAAGTGATTATTAAGTAAGAGTTATGTAACGTATTATTTAATGTGCCGACCCAGTGTGTCCTACTTTAAGACGAGAAAGTGTGCGATGCGGGCTAGCATTCTACCCAATGACACTCTTACTTTCGTTTGTGTTCGACTTCTTAACAGTGCTGGTAAACCCTTTTTTCGATAGGGTAAACATTGTTCTGTGACAAACTAATGTCATCAAATAAAAGAGACGTTTTCGTGTATATTATATTCCAAAAAATTACGCCGATATAAATGGAACCATTTAGTGACGGGAAAAGTTGAAGATGCTTCTGTTATCGTTGTTGGTTACCATTCAAAGTGTAGGAACTAAAGGAGACTATCCACCTGGAACCCAATTTAAGACGAATACAACCCATTTGGACATATTTATGTTGTTATTTATGTTGTGCACTTTAGAGGTTGTTATTTTAAAAATTATGACCTTCGATGAAGAAAACGAGATGCACGGATCGACTGTTAGAAGATCCCCTGCCGCTATGTTCTTCGACAGGGAGTGAAGAGTTTTAAAAATTGTTTGTCAAAAAGTAAACAAAATGTTTTATAAGAGACTTTCCCCAAGGTGACAGTGTTTGTTTACTATATATTAGTGTGTATTGGTTGTTTTAATTGTACATTCATAATTATTTTGAAAAATTAAAAATTTTATGTAAAGGCTTGTGTATTTTTTTATCGTATTAACAGATAAATCATTAAGAGTAATTAGCTAGATATAATTTGGGGAGTAATATTTGTGTTGATAACGTTTTTATTACCTAATTTCTTATGCAAAGTCATTAAGAAGCTACCCAAAATATCGAATATTAAAAAATAGAACTGATTTTTAATAATGATAATTTTTACAGATAAAGCTACTTTCTTCATACAAAATCTACAGATGAACTGATGAATATCCTTATTTTATCATTAAGGCTGTGATCAATACTCTCTTAAACCAAATTTGTATTATGGGAAATCATACAACCGTACTTTTTATTTTAGCACCCATGAAAACAATTGTAATTGAAGAAGCATATGACAAATACCCCTCGAAAAAAATGTATTAAAAAAAATGTAGTTTTTGAGAAAATTTCGATTGTTTTTTTTTCGAAAAATGGCCGCCATTTTGTTAACTTTGAAAATGTTTCTGCTTTTAAATTTCTTCTTGAAGTTTATGACTCACGTGACCCCAATCAAAAGAGAAAATTAAATTACATCGATTAGTCATAAAAATATAAAATTTTGAATAAAAGAATGAATGCATTTTTCTTTACTGCAAAAGCACTAATCTCAACTTTAAAATCTCGATAACTTCGTTGAAAATGATTTTTTCGTAAAACGGCAAAATTGTGTAAATTTTTCTGGTTTATAGAATGAGATATTTTACGGAGGAAGCTTTTTTTCCGAAAAAATGTCATTGCATGATTTGAACTGTAATCGGTCATTGAAAAAAAAAGAATATTGTGTCCACCTGCATTTTAGCACCCATGAAAACAATTTTAATTGACGAAGCATATAACAAGGAATCCTCGAAAAAAAAATGATTAAATAAATGTAGTTTTTAAAAAAATCGCTTTAGTTTTTTTTTTCGAAAACGGCCGCCATTTTGTCAATTTTGGAAATTATTCGGTTTTCAAGTTTTTTTCTGAAATTTCATAACTTATGTGACCCTAGTCAAGAGAGAAAACTGAATTACGTAGATTGGTCATAAAAATATTCAAATTTTGATTAAAAAATTACTTTCATTTTTCTAGACTGCAATGCATTTTATTTGTTTGACTATTTTCACTGTATGATTTTGAATGAAGTCGGTCCATATTATTTTAGCTGAAATTGGTTCAGTTAAATCCAAGATAGCACTGATAATATGGCGGACAAAAAAATTTGTTTTGTCAGATTTTCTCCAAAATTTGGTAAGGTGGAGTTTTCAGAGTTCTACATAACGCTTGTAAAATTATCTTTAAAAAATTCAGTATGGTGGAATCAATATGACGAATTAAAAATTTTACATGTTTCGAATTTGCCAAAATTGATTATGGGGTTTTTGAGGGTGTGAATTACAAATTTAAAATTACTTTCAAAAATTCAGATCCAATATAATGCACTAAAAATTTTACATCTCCCGATTAATTTCGTCTAATTTTCTCCAAAATTAGTACGGAGAGTTTTTAGAATCTTACATAACGAATCTAAAATTATTTTAAAACAATCAACAAGACGAATCCAATATGGCGAATTATAACTGTTTATCTCTCAATTTTGTTCAAAATTGAAATAGAGGTTTTTGAAGGTGTTAATGACGAGTTTAAAATTATTTTTAAAAAATTCAATATGGTGTACCAAAAATTTAACATCTCTTGATTGAGTCCGAAATTGGTATAAGGAGGTTTTTGGAGGTGTAAATGTGTAAATAAAATTATTTAAAAAAAAATCAATATGGCGAATCCAATATGGCGGACTAAAAATTTAACATCGCTCGATTTTATTCAATTTGTTGCTGGGGGGTTAAAAATTTTTTCAAAAAAATTTAGTATGGCAAATTCAATGTCTAAAATTTTTTTATTTCCGGATTATGTCCGAAAGTGGTTCTCGGAGATTTTCGAAGGTGTAGAATAAGAATAGATTAAGAGCTTAAAATTATTTTTTTGAAATTTAATATGGCGGATCCAACATGGTGGATTGAAAATTTTACGTTAGTCACATTTTTTCAAAATTGGTATTTAGGGTTTTTCGGAATCGTAGGTTACGAACACAATATGGGGAACTAAAAATCTTTCAGATTGATATTGGGGGATTCTTAGGGCTTATAATACAAATTTTAAATAAATTTCTTTAAACTCAATATACAGTATAAAATATGTTAGATAAAAAAATTTACATGTCTCATGTTCTTTCAATATCGTTATTGGGGGTTTTTACGAATCTAAAATTAATTTCTAAAAATTTAAGATAGCCGATTTACTATAGCAGATTAAATATTTATTTGGTACAATTCCATTAAAAACTGGTATTTGGGGAATTTTCGGAATCAAAAATTTTTTTGATATTCAATTTAGTGTGGTTTACAACTATGGATTAAATAGGTACTTTTTTGCCACCTTAAAAACTCATTTCGATCCAAAACTAAAAACCTAAAAAATTTTTATGGCCGCTTTTAAAAAAGTGCTACAAAGCAAAACAAGATAAATTTTTATATGAAATTGAAATTGTTGAAATCAGCGCCAAATTATTACTAAATGAAACAAATAACTACTAACCCGAGATACTACAGTAAGAAAGCAATAACAAATAAAATATTTCTCAATTTTTTTATGTGAATCAAATATCGTTAGGTATTAATTTGGCGCCTACTTCAAATATTTCAATTTCATATAAAAATTTATATTCTTATTTTCCGCTTTCTAATGCTTTTTTAGAAGTCGGTTCAATTTTGTAAAAAATAATTTAAACACTAAAATAAATAATTTTTTTATATCTAAAGCTGCTGGAATTGTTTAAAAACTGTCAACAACGTCTTTCCAGTTTAAATGTGACGAAACCAGAGACTTTTACTGAGAAAGGATAAGTACAAATTCTTTAAATCCATTTCTATCTTGTCTTCAGATCTTTAGAATCAAAAATTTCATTAGGCAATAAAATCAAAGTGTTTCGCTCAGATTTTTAAGAAACATTTGTAGAGAAATTCGAGAATTTTCAATAAAAAAAAATTCTCAAAAATTTAAAATCCTTTAAATTTAATTGTTAATGCATGTTTTAAATTCTTATATAAGTCATATAATATAAATATCACTTATTTAAAAAAAAAATCTTGTTAAATGAAAATCATAAAAAATATTATTGAAACTATTGAATGTCGCAATATAATAAATATTTTTTTCATTGAGGCGATCGTTTTTAACATTAACTTTAAACATTATCAACTGCATATACAAATAAAATAAATGTTCTTTATTCGTCTAAAAACATCCTAAGCAACCTTTCGATTACATATGCAGATAAGAGATCTCTGAATCCCATCAAAAACTTCCCACGTTTTATAAAAATTGATAATTGTAAGACTTAACTAAAACCAACAACGGAAATCTTTAAACATTCATTAATTATCTGTATCAAACCAATCCGTACAAATACGGACATATTCGTGTATGTGGCAATACTCCTTTTCTACAAAAAGACGTATGGAGGTTGTAGAAGAACGGGATAATCATACTCACCTACAGGTAAGGGATACCCTCTATTAACGGAAAAGTTTAAGAAAATGTACTCAAAATAAATGTTTGTTTTTAATTTATCGCCCTTAACAAAGTGCCGCTTGGGCGAGTACCTCCCAGCCTCCCGCCTCCACACATTACGACACTGCACCCAGCGTTTCCATATCAAGGATCTGCACCTCTTATGAAAAATCAAAATTTATATTCGTTTCTCGTCTTGTTCGGCGCATTCACCAAAACTACGAAATAATTTTGGAGGCTTATATTTCGTACCCAACTCGATTGAATTAATAAAAAAGTCTAAATTAAATCTTGTAAATAGGTGGAACAATCTTAGACTATATATATATATATATATATATATATATATATATATATATATATACAGGGTGTTTCCAAATAAGTGCAATAATGCTTAGTTTTTAACCGACTTCTATGTAAAAGAAGGAGGTTCTCAATTCGTCGAATATGTATTTTTTTTATGTATATACATCGATTACTCCGGAACGGCGGCACCGATTTGAATGAAATTTTTTATGTTATATTCAGGAAGTTGCTGCGGTGGTCCCATATTTTTTTGGACGTAATTGGTGCAGTAAAATCCAAGATGGCGCTGACAATATGGAGGCCAAAAAAATTTATTTTAACCATTTTTCTCCAAAATTGGTATAGGGGAATTTTCGAGAAACATAACGAATCTGAAATTATTTTTACAAAATTCAATATGGCGGATCCAATATGGCGGGCGAAAAAATCAATTTTGTCCGATTTTCTACAAAATTGGTATGGGGGAGTTTTCGGGGTGGCACATGAAGAGTTCAAAATATTTTTAAAAAATTCAATATGGCGGATTCAATATGGCGGACAAAAAATCAATTTTGTCCAATTTCCTCCAAATTTGATACGGGAGGGGGGGAGGGGGGGTTCGGAGTCGCACATAACGAATCTAAAATTATTTTTAAAAAATTCAATATGACGGATCCAATATGGCGGACAAGAAAAACAATTTGGCCGATTTTCTTTAAAATTGGTACGAGAAAGTTTTCGCGGCCGCACATAAGGAATCTGAAATTATTTTTAAAAAATTCAGTATGGCTTAACTAATATGGTGGATAAAGTATTAATTTTGTCCGATTTTTTTTTGAAAATTGATATGGGGGAGTTTTTGGGATCGCACATTGTGAATCTGAAATTATTTTTAAAAAAATTAAATATGGCGGATCCAAGATGGCGGATAAAAGATTCTGCATCTCTCGATTTTGTCTAAAATCAGTATTGGGGGATTTTTATTAGTGTTAATTACGATTTTGTTCAGAGGTGGGACTGAATCGTTTTTGATGATGTAAATAGCGAATATGTCAGATGAATATGACGGTCTAGAAATTTTAAATATCCAAATTTTATCCAAAATTGGTACTAGGGGGCTTTGAAGGGTTTAGATTAGAATAAGACGTTAAAATTTATTTTTTTTTTGAAATTCAATATGGTTGATCCAATATAGTGGTTTGAAAATTTTACCTTATTCCCATTTTTCAGATTTGGTATCAGGGAGTTTTCAGGATGGTGTTTTACGAATATGAAGTTAATTTTTTACAACTATTAGGTTGATAGAACACAATATGAAGGACTGAAGATTTTACATTTTCCAATTTTGTCCAAAGTGATATTGCAGGGTTCTTGGGGCGTATACGAACTCAATATGCAATGTAAGATATATCGGGCTAAGAAATTTACGTCTCAAGTTCTTTAAATAACGATATTGGAAGGTTTTGGGGCCTATATTACCAATCTAAAATTAATTTGAAATTTAAGATAGTGGATTTACTGTGACAGACTAAATATTAGTTTTACACAATTTCACTGATATTTGGAGAAGTCTAAGAATCAAAGAATTTTTAGTGGTTCATTTTAGGATGATTTACAACTTTGGATGAAATGGGAACTTTTTTGCCACCTTAGAGTTATTGCGAGGTATACTAATCTCGATTAGTACTTAGTTCAAATAATTTATGGATATCATAATGAATTCAAAAATAAAAAATCGAAAAATAAAATTTTTATAAAAAAAATTGAACCAATTTCTAAAAGTGCGCTAAAATGTGAAAAATAACTATTAATTCTTATATGAAATTGAAATTTTTGAAGTCGGCGCCAAATTACTTCTAAATGAAATAAATAACTACTAATATATACAAATTATGGTAAGAAAGTAATTACAAATAAAGTATTTTTATTCTATTTAGGCGAATCACATTTTGTCAGGTATTAGTTTGGCGCCGACTTCAAAGGTTTTAATTTCATATAAAAATGCATAGTTATTTTTCGCTTTTTAGCGCACTTCTAGAAGTTGGTCCAATTTTTTTTATAAATATTTTGTTAAGTTTAGTTTTCGGCAGTGATTAAAAATTATTTTTAGGAACTAATGCTAACAAAAATGTTTGATAATTTTGTCCTCAGTAAATGAACAATTTGCAATAAACTTAAAATTTATGCTTGATCGGCATCCTTCCTTAGCTGGTAATACTATGCCACTTTTTATCTTAATTAGTTAAATAAAAGATGTACGTTGCAAGTCACACCTTAGGCTGGTTTAAAATTATCTAAGCAAGTCACACTTGACTGATTTTAAACTTAACATGATTGTTGTCTACTAGAATTTAAACTGGCGTGAAAGTTTTTTATGTTTCAAGGTAGATATAGCAAATAAAAGCACACTCATCTATTTAGGAATGGTATCCAGTCCCTTCAAGGACAAAAGGGTAACTTATTCTCCTGTGATGTGTGCAACAAGTCTGGTATAAATTAAGTAGGATTTTCTCGCGATTAACCAAGGTTTAAGCAAAAATTTTTAGAAATGTGTATTTTCATCATTTAACACGATATACCTAATCCGTTATCTAGCAAATTATTCGGAATAGTGAAAACACCGAATTTTTCGCTGATTTTTTTGATACCCCTATTTTTGTGTCATACCGCACTAATCCACGATCTTATATGATTTTTCCAAAAAAAAATTGACTCTCACACAGAGGTATAATTCGTGTTTTCCGATTTCCACTTTCTAGTAAAATTCACAAACACAACATAATATTTAATCGTTTTTTTAACAAAATTTCCATAACTATCTGCGGAAAATGCGAATTTTCCATAAAAACTAAAAAAAAACAGTCTACTTGTTTGGTCTTATTTTTAAGCATGGCAACGATTTGGACCAAAACACGTCATTTAACATGCAATGTTGCCACGTTGACATGGATTTTAAATTTCATTGGGATGGAAAATGTGTTAGTTAATTATGGTGTTGTAGGATAAAATGTGGATAAACGTTCAGAATCGGGATTCTAAACATAAACAGATCATTCGGCAAGCTAAATTAGTCTAAAAACCAAAATCAAATTTGAACTAGACTCCACAAAAAAAAGCTCTTTCATATAGGTCCCCTTCCTGCACAAAACTGTAGAGCCTCTACCAGTGATATCTTTATGTTTGGTTCCCGATTCTACTTGACTGGCGCTAAACCTAACTACATTATATCCAACTTAGTCGACAACACTTTCTAATATCCACGCTTATTAAGAAATATTGCTGTCCAGTAAAGACCACGGGGAGGAGGAACACGCTCTACCGGCATGAAAATTGAGAAAAGTTCTACAAGTTTTTCTAACGGATTGTCATGGTTAATTCGTTAGTTTTTTTTTAATTTTATGAAGGCCAAAGTACAGCAGAAAAATCTTTGTCTATTCATAGCAATTTTGTCCGAAGAAACACAACTTAAAAGCTCAAGTGCTAAAGCAACACTATCCTTAATACTGCAAATTGCAGGACTTTGAAAAACAGTTAAATTATTAGGTAATTTACAAGTTCAACCTGATGTACCCTTCCGTGACATTACAGATATTTTATTCCTATCAATACATTTTGAAAAATTATAAGAAGAGGTCTAAATGCAGAACCAGTGCAATTTTATATGAAAACATCCGACAACATTGAACGGTGATTGTTTCAGTCATTAAAAAATTTTGTTAATTTTTCTTTTCCGGGCTCAATTTTTTATGTTTTCTCATATATTTGAACAATTTGTTATGTACAACTTGAAGTAAAATGTGCTATAGTTCAGAATGTTAATATGTGTTTTAGTTAAAGTGGTAAATTGTAACGGAAGAAGTAGGAAAATACACAAAGTCCCAGGTGAAAGTGAAAAAAACATTTTTTTATGAAAACTATTTGCGACCACCAAAAGAAAACTTCATGTTCATATTCTACGACCCGAAATAGGGAATATGCTAAAAATTATTGAAAAATTTTACCTTTTACACCTAAATATATCGGAAACTAAGTGTTTTTAGAAAAAATACCAGACACAATTATCGTAACTAAAATGTGGTTGTCGGACTTGCATTGTCTTTATGTTTGTTTGTTTGTACGACGTTTCGATTAGGTTGTATCTCTAACCGTTATCAAGTATACAGTTTATACTTGATAATGATCCAGTGTTGCCATTTCAAGAATATCTTAGAAATAATAAAATATTTTCGTAAATTTTTTTCAGAATTTTTCAAACATTAGAAAACGACGTAAGTCCAAATTTCTATGGAAAAAAGGGGTATTTATAAATTATTTACTGCACACTCAGAGTCGAGGATTATGAAGGACACACTCAAGCCCGACTTACTGAATATCAATTTAAAAAAATGTATCTTAAACAAATAGATTTTTTGGCAATTTTTGCCGCACCTGTAAAGAAAAATTGACCTTCCGATAGCATTTCACTTTCCATTGCTGCAATAAAAAATGGGGATTCCCATTTGTAAAAAAAATAACTTGACCGTAAAATAACACTGACGGTCGACGTCAAGGTCACCAGAATTTAGGCGCCATAAAATTAAGAAAATTTTGTCTTTACTACGTTTTTAATAACTCGCTTCCTTGTCTGTCGATTTTAAACTAACTCCGCTTCCAATTTATTCAGTCAAACTAAAATTTGGTACTCGTATATAAACTCGATGATAATGCAACAATATGACCTTGAAACTGACCTTTAACGTATATTTCAAGATCATTTTAAGGTTAACTTCACTTCCGATTATCCCATCAAACTGAAATTTGGTACACATATATAAATCCGATGACAATACCGTTTTGTGACCTTGAAACACCTTTAACGCACGTCCCAAGATCATTTCAAGGTCAACATCGTTTTTAGCCACGTTTTTATTAACTCGTTTTCTTATCTCCTATGTTGTACAAACTTCGCAATCGATTTTTATCTTTTGTTCGCTACAAATTTTGTAATTGATTTTAAACTCAAGACTAAAAAGATATACATATATATATATATATATATATATATATATATATATATATATATATATATATATATATATATATATATATATATATATAATTCTCAATATAAATAATAAATTATTTGGACACACTTTTTAAAGACCACGAACAATGGTTAAACATGAATTACAAAAGCGAAAATTTAAAAACGGTTGTTGTAACATGTAAAAAACTATATATAACCTGGTTAAAAGCTTTGCATATAAATAGAAATAAGCACATTCACAATTATTGTCACATCACAAATGTTCATCGATGTTGATAAAGTTAACCGAATGATGCCGAACAAAACACTGCATACGAACAAATAAAAATCTACAAAACTAAATTTTTCACGGCACAGTTTTTCATTTGAAAACTACGTATATACGTTCCACGTGTAAATTACCATAGATGCAGGTTAACACAGATTAGGTTTTCATTTTACTGAGACCGGAATCGCGCCAT
Source organism: Diaprepes abbreviatus (assembly GCA_034092305.1). NCBI lineage: Eukaryota > Metazoa > Arthropoda > Insecta > Coleoptera > Curculionidae > Diaprepes > Diaprepes abbreviatus. The sequence goes on from JASJET010000087.1 coordinate 2,198,102, forward strand.
CATCATTTGATGGCCATTGATCCGAAACAGAACAACCTATATAAATAAAAATATACGAGTACAAACATAGCGGGGCTTTGATGTATTTTATAATACATATTAAAGTAAATCGTTTGTGATTTTCTCATTTATAGTAAAATATTAATAAATAGCGGTCACACCTTTGCAAATAGTAATTATACATTTATTGTATTTTTATCTTATTACTTTAACTAGTTTTATACCTTATTTGTTCTTTGATATCGGTAAATTTCGTTATTGTATTGCCAAACTTGATAATATTGAAATACAGTCAGTTATAAAATTTTTATAAGAGAATTAAACCGACTTCTCAAAATGCACTCAAAAGTGAAAAATAACAATGTAAATTTTTATATGAAATTGAAGTTTTTGAAGTCGGCGCCTATCTAATCCCTGACAAAATGTGATTCACATAAAAAGATTAAAAAATATTTTATTTGTAATTGCTTTTTTACCGTAGTTTGTGACATATATATCTCGTGTTAGTATTTATTTGTTTTATTTAAATAGTTTGGGGTCAACTTCAAATATTTCAATTTAATATAAAAATTCATATTGTTATATTTCGTTTTCTAGTGCATTTTTAGAAGTCGATTCAATTTTTTTATAAATATTTAATTTTTCGATTTTTGGTTTTGATTTTGACATGATATCCATAAATTATTTGAACTAAGTACTAAGCAAGATTAGTGTACCTCGCAATGTCTCCAAGGTCTCAAAAAAAAAACACTCATTTTATCCAAAATTGTAAACCATACTAAAATGAGCAACTAAAAATTATTTGATTCTAAGAATTCTCCAAATTCCACTTTTCGCATGAAATTGAATCAAACAAATATTTAGTCTGCCATAGTAAATTCGCTATCTTGAATTTTAAATTAACGTTCCATTACTGATTTTTAAAGAACTTGAAATGTAAATTCTTTAGTCTGACTTATTTTATCCTGCATATTAAGTTTGTATAAGCTCCAGGAACCCCCCCAATATCAATTTTGGACAAAATCGGAAAAATGTAAAATTTTTAGTCCCTCATTTTATAACTTCTGTATTAAGTTGTAAAAAATTTACTTCAGATTAATAATCTTGAACCCCGAAAACCCTATATTACCAATTTGAAAAAAAATGTACATAACGTAAAATTTTCAACCCACTATATTGGATCCGCCATAATGAATTTCAAAAATATAATTTTAACCTTTGAATCTAATCAAAATCTACACCCTCGAAAACACACTAGTATCAATTTTGGACAAAATTATTTAGACCGTCGTATTGCATCTAACCTATAAAATTTTCTTAAAATAATTTTAAATTATTTATTTACATCCTTAAAAACGACCCAGTAACAATTTTGAACAAAATCAAAAAATGTAAAATTTTTAGTTTGACATATTGTATTGGCTATATTGAATATTTTAAAAATACTTTTAAATTCGTAATTTTACCCTCAAGGACCCTTCCTACACCAATTTTGGAGAAAATCGAGAGATGTAAATTTTTTAGAACGCTATATTGGATCGCCCATATTGAATTTTTCAAAGTAATTTTAAATTCGTAATTAACACTCCCAAAAATTCCCCAATACCTATTTTACTGCACTAATTTATTCCAAAATGAATGGGTCCACCGTAGCAACTTCCTTAACATAATATAAAAAATTTCATTTAAATCGATACCACCGTTCCAGAGTAATCGATGTACATACGTAAAAAATACATAGCGGTCGAATTGAGAACCTCCTTCTTTTAGAAGTGGGTAAAAAAACATGAAAAAATTTTATATAATCACAGATCCGCAAATGCGTTATAAGGAAGCAATTGAACATGGGTTTTTATTTTATTTATTTAATACATTTAGAACAGCTTGAGGTACCTATGTGTTTTGTAATATTGGAACCAACATCAATAAATGCTATTTTTTGATGTTGACCTAGAGCAAATTTAGTCAGGAGCGTTCCGACAGGGGAGCGGCCAGGTGTATTCATGCCTATTTTTTTTACATGAAACTATTTACCTAAAAGATTCTTATAAAAAATCACAACACTGGTAGTTTAGAAGAAAACCCGCTTTAATTAAATCAATGCCAAATTCTGATTTATTTGCGTTTAAACTAAACATGAAAATAGACTTATAACGACTATAAATTTGAAGCGAAAAAACATCAAGTAGCTTATGGTTAATGTCAAAATAATAAAAAATCAGAATTATTAGTTTTATTTCAGAGCTCCGGCCAAGAGAATTTTTTTAAAATTTGTATTTTTAAGGTCTAATAAAAGTACATACCAGAATATTCAATTCACTTATTACAATAAAAATTTAAAAAAAGGGTTTTTTATTAGTCAAACGTAAAATAAATTAAGAAGTTGATGAAAGAAAAAATGCCAAGAATAATTCTATATGGTATTTTGCTTATGCTATTTAATCATTTAAGTTAATGCTTGGTTGAACAAAAAATAAAAAGAAAAATAAGTGCCTTGGCTAAAAGAATCTAAAAGTGTTGAAAATGATTTCCTTTCATCTCAATGCAGGCAGCTAGACAATTTATCATTAAAGCTCTTACTCTCTCAAAATTTCCTTGTTTCTTACGAATTTCTTGGCAATAATGAACGACACTTTGTTCTATTTGTTGTGCATTTTCGACAGCTACTGAATAAACCAGGCACTTTAAATAACCCTAAAAATGTAGTCTAGTGAAAGAAGGAGGCCTAAGCAATGGACCCAACAACAAGAATATTTCCAGTCTTTGTCCGTAAGGCACAAGTTAAAGCACGCCTGGAGGCAATGCGTCTTTATCTTTAAAACACGATTTAAAGATAATAAACATCACTATAACCTAACATTTTGTATAGAAAATCCATGCCGTCGCAATTTAAAATGACATAAAGCCCGCTTTTTTATTGGCAGCCTCTCTTATCCAATGTTCCTATAGTTTCATCTTCTATTTGATGATGTAATTTATTCGGTGTTCTTGTAATTTATGCCCATGTATGTATGTGAGTAGAGTTGGGGGTCTGTACACTGCGACCTGGTAGATCTATTGTGCCCCCTACTGCTGCCCTGTCGTAAGAGTTACCTTATCGGCTAGAGCAGGTCCTCCAGTCCTATTTCCCTCAGGAATCTCAGGATGTTGGACGGCTTCAAGGTAGGTAGCTCCCCTTCTTCGATTTGGCGTGCTCCCAAGAACCGCATCTTAGGGTTTTCTAGAGCGCTACACTCTGCAAGGATATAATTTATGTCCATTTGTGCTCATGTTTTTCTGTTTTTAGCTGTCTGGCATCTCCTTGATCGCTTGGCCTTTCTAAGATACCACATAATTATCCTAGTGGTCCATCTATTGTCCGTTCATCATGCTATATGTCCTGCTCATTGCCATTTTAGGGATTTTATTCTTTGGACTAGAACAATCAACTGGGTTTTCTGTCGTATGCACTCTATTATTTTACGATATCTTATAATTAGTTCTACCATGCATCTTTCCATGGCTCTTTGAGTAACTTGGAGTTTTGTGGTTATTTCCTTCATCATCATCCAAGTTTCACACCCGTATGTCATGACCGGCAATATGTATTGATCAAATACTCTTTTATTGAGGTATAGTGACATTCTAAACTTGAAGATTATATATATATATATATATATATATATATATATATATATATATATATATATATATATATATACAGGCGCGGATCCAAGGGGGGGGGGGGGCGATCGCCCCCCCCCCCCCAGAGCCTTGAGTTCAGGAAAATAGACCCGATTTTGCCTCTTTTACTATAGTTTATTCAAGAACTAGAGAGAGTAATAAATCATTTTTTATCCTTTTTTTTTCTTCGCAAACTACCTGTGTTCTTAGTCCTGTGTATTTGGCAAAATCTGTTAGACACATATTTTTCGTACGAATTGGTTAGAAATTTTATAATCAAAAATACCGATCTATAATAATGGCCTATTTGGGTTGAATAACAATAGATATTTGGATGTATGAAGTGTTGAAAAGGATTTTAATCGTTGTCCTAGGCGTCGAAAGGAGGTTTATTTGATCACTAAGTATGTATAGTATAGAATATTATTTCGGTAATAAACTTAAAATAAAAAGTTTTTATAATATTGTTCTATTTCTTATGATTTCTTAATAATTCACATACATTAGAAAATATAGATAATTTTGACATATTTTACACAAATCAAAATTGTATTTTAATTATTTTTAATTATGGCATAGAAACCGTTTTAGTCACATTCAGATTAAAACGTAGCTTTTCTCTCAAAAATTCTAAGTTATAATTTATAAAACTTACAAATACCTATTGTTAAAAATACAAGAGTTAAACATATAGAAAAAAATAAATTCGTCCATATAATATTAAAATTTTTTTGGGCTCTCGGTCATAATTAATAAAACATTTTTAGGACATTTGACGTTTCAGTTCATTTATTTCTTAAACCATCTGCAGAATTACAATTAAACACTAAAAAGGGATTCAGATATGATTAATTTTTATATGTTACAGAAATTTAAATAATATATTGTGTTTACGCAGGTAAAGATAAAGTATCTAATTCGTAATCAAAGTCAGTGAAGCTATCTTCACTCAAATTAATTATAAAGGTTCCTTTATCACACCGATGGAGTTTCCACATTTTCTTTTATTCTTTTAATATATGGATTTTTCCCAATTTTCTGCAGTAACTTTATTCAAAAAAATCTTTCAAAAGTTCAGTTAAATTACTAATTTTGTAAGTACCTTTTACTTGAGGGAGATGTTCTTCTCCAACGAACATTTTCCGGACGATCTATAAGAACAAATTTCCTATCTGGTTTTTCCCAGCAAAAATTAAGTTCACTGAGCAATTTCCAGAGCTCAGGTCTTTTAATTTCAGGAAAATCCCGATCTTCATTGATTTTAGTTAGAATTTGTCGACAGTTGGGATCTGCTTCTCATAATAAAATGTATATACAACTCCTTTTATTGCAGTTTATATCTCTTCTTCCAACGAGGTTTTCCGTCCGCCTGTGATTGAATGTGGCGTGGGAATACTAACAATTCCAGTCATTTTTTTCTCCTTCAGTATTCAGTACATAGTAGATTTTCCAACTACTGTCATGTTGAAACAAATGTCAAGAGAGCTTTTAACATTATTATCTAGATATTGATGTCCTAAGGCATCATAAACATTCATCGTAATAAGTTTTTCGTTGAGGAAAAAATGCCCTGGTTTAACGATTTTGGCATAAATATAGATGTGGAAGCCATATCTTTTGGGTATCTCACTAAGGCCACATTGAAAGCTGTACTTTGCTCACTGACGGAAATTAAATTGAACTATCAGAAATTTTATTGTTGTAGTAAATTTATAAAAGCTTATAATATTTAAATATAATTAAATATAACTAGACTTATGGCAGTCCTCAGTTACCTGCGGTACTGGAGCAGGTACATTGGAGGTTTCGGTAACAGTTTTATTACTCTCGCTAGTTCTTGAATAGAGTATAGGAATGTGTATGCTTGGGATCGCCCCTCCCCTTCCAAGAGCTTGAGTTCAGGAAAATAGAACCGACTCTGCCTTTTATACTAGGAATGTGTATGTTGCTCGCATCCTCCCCCCCTGTCGGAAACTTGTTTTTTCTTGTGATCGCCCCCCCCCCTCTCCAAGAGCTTCAAATTTAGAAAAATTGGCCCAACCCTGCCTTTTACACTAGAAATGGGAATGTTGCTGGTGTCTACCCCCCGGTCGACAACTTGCTTTCGCTTGCCATACTTTTGTGACATCACCGCCCCCCCCCCCCAAAGAGAGAGGCTGGATCCGCCCCTGTATATATATATATATATATATATATATATATATATATATATATATATATATATATATATATATATATATATATATATATATAATCATCTACTTCCAGTGTGGTTTCATTTATCCTTATTTCGATGTTGGTTGTCAGATCATTGTACATTACTTTGTCTTTGCTATGTTCATTTTTAGACCTATTTCATTACTCGCTATGTTGAAGTCATAAAAAACGAAAAAAAATACAGAGCACACTTGATTACGCATATTTCAACTGGGTATTATGACACAGTGAAACAGTCGAAATTATTGCATGGCTTTGTAACTACTTTACAGTTTTTGAACCTAATTATCTGCCTTATCTTTTAATTATTCAAATAAGAGTCGACACGTCATATGATAAAGGAGTAAAATCAGTTAAAGCACAATAAAACCGTATAGTAAAGTGGATTTATAGTATATATAATTGTATATACTTTTAAATCTAATTTTTCATATTTTTAAACATCACCATAAAAATTTAAAAAGAATAGGACGGATATTGGAGCAAAAATAAATGTTCATTTGTACATGCCAGTTTCTTTAATCGTAATATCCATTATAAGGTCAAAAATCCCTCTTCAGCACAGTTTTAGCGCCCAATATAATAAAATTTTTATAAAAAAATTGAACCTACTTCTAAAAAAGCGCGAAACAATGAAAAATAATTTAAATTTTATATGAAATTGAAATTTTTGAGGTCGGCGCCAAATTAATACCTAACAAATTGCGATTCGCATAAAAAAATTGAGAAATACTTTAACTATAATTGCTTTCTTACCATAGTTATACGTATCTCGTGTTAGTAGTTATTAATTTTATTTAGTAATTATTTGGCGCCCACTTTAAAGATTTCAATTTTAGATAAAAATTTAAATTATTTTTCGCTTTGTAGTGCTTTTTTAGAAGTTGGTTCAATTTTTTTATAAAAATTTTATTTTTGGATTTTTAGTTTTGAATTGATCGAGTTTCTAAGGTCGCAAAAAGTACCCGTTTTATCCAAAGTTTTAGAACACATTAAATTGAACAACAAAAAATTCTTAGATTCTGAGACTTCTCCAAATACCAGTTTTGAATGAAATTTAGTCTTCTGTAGTAAATGCACTATTTTGAGTTTTAAGAAATTATTTTACATTGGTAACCTAGCCCCCAAAGCCCCTCAATACCGATATTCAATGAACCTGAGACATATAACTTTTTTAGTCCGACATATTTTATCCCGTATATTGAGTTTGAAGAAATTCATTTAAGATCCTTAATATACGCCCCAAGAACTCCCCCAATATTAATTTGGACAAAATAGGAAAAATGTAAAATTTTTAGTCCTTAATATTGTATCTGCCATTTAAATTGTAAAATATCATCATCAGACTCTGAAAACTCTCAATACCAATTTTGAAAAATATGAATAACGTAAAACTTTTAACCCACCATATTGAATTAAAAAAAAATAACTTTTAACCCAGGGTGTGAATTAACCCTAGAAAACCTCCTAGTACCACTTTTAGACATATTGATATTTTAAGACAATTTTAAATTATTTATTAACACTCTCAGAAATCCCCCAGTACTAATTTTGAACAAAATAGTTATTATTAAAATTTTAGTCCGACATATTGAATTTCTTAAAAATAATTTTAAATTCGAAATTATCACTCTCAAAAACCTCCTGTAACAATTTTGGACAAAATCGAGAGATTTTAAATATTTAGTCCGCGATAGTGGAACTGACACATTGAATTTTTAAAATAATTTTAAATTTGTAATTTATACCTTCAAAAACCCCCTATACTGATTTTGAACAAAACCGCGAGATTTTAAATTTTTAGTCCGCCATATTGAATTTTTTTAAACAATTTTAAATTACTAATTTACACCCTCAAAAACGTCTATATACCAATTTTAGAAAAAAATCGAGATATGTTAAATTTTTAGTACGCCATATTGAATTTTTTAAAATAATATTAAACACACACCTCCATATCAATTTAAAACAAAATAGAGAGATGCAAAATTCTTAGTCCACCATATTGAATTCTTTTTAATAATTTTAAATTCGTAATTTACACCTTTAAAAACCCCCGAATCCCAATTTTGGACAAAATCTAGATATCTAATATTTTTAATCCGCCATAATGAATTTTTAAAAAATAATTTTAGATTCGTTATGTAAGACCTCAAAAACTTCCCCAAACTAATTTTCAAAATATGGAACAAAATAAATCTTTTTGTCCGCCATATTATCAGCGCCATCTTGGATTTTACTAAACCAATTTAGTCCAAAATAATATGGAACCACCGTAACAACTTCCTGAACATAAAGCAAAAAATTTTATTCCCGAGTAACCGACGTACATAAAAGAAATACATATTTAGAACCTCCTTCTTTTAGAAGTCGGTTGAAAAAATATTTTTTTGAACTCAATATCTAGCTTGATGACGTATCTTACTCAAAAACCTTTAAATTATTAAAACTACAATTGCCAAAATTTAAAAAAATGTGTTCAGATATAAACAATTGTATGTTTTATTTACAGAATGGTTAAACCATTGTTAAATTAATTACTATTAATTATTTTTAAATTTTGGGTTAAATTAAAATAATTTATAAAATTGTATTAAATTAAAAAATTTATGGGGAAATTAACATTAGATATATTTCAAAGTTATACACAAAAATATTGATTTGAGTTTATTGCATATTTTATACATTTGTTGCGCTACATATACACCGAATATTTCACTCAAATTTGTAAAAGTATTTTGTTAGAAATTCCATTAAAAAATCAAAAACTTTCATATATTAAATGATCATTATTAAAAGTGTCACGTTGCCAAAATATAAACTAATGATCGAAAGTCAAAATTATTTATAATTAGTTACAATCACAATAAAATGGTTCACTGAAGTCACAGTCTAATAATTTCAAAATTTTAATAACAATTATTGTAGGTAACAGGGAGACGTATTTACTATTACCGAATTGTAGGAAGCAGTGGCGTTTCACGTAGGCACCAGGAAAAGCAAAACTAATGTAACAGTGGGTGTGTAAGAACACTAATTTGTATTATTTATTTTTGTAACGTTTTTTAAATTTAGCAAAACTTTCGTCTGCACTGCGTTTTCGTTCATTATTTTGTGTTTTATGAACTGTTTTGCAACGAAAATATCAGTTTTTTGAAATTAGGACGTCACATACCAGGAATATAGTTGTAGCACCAGGCTCCATTAAAGTAAAATATTGGTCAAAACAGAAACGACTGGGTCGTAAATTCATTGAAAATGACCCACGAAGTAGAAAGCGTTTAGAAGGAGCAAATGCCAATATTTGCAGGAGAGTAGAAAAAATGGTTCTCGAAGATCGTGGTTTGAATGTACCTCCTACTTGGGAAGAAGTAGATATCTACTAGTAGTTATTTCTAGCCGTTTTCAAGTGAAATACTCCTATAGCTAAAGCATTAAACAGAATGATCGAAAAGTGTAGGTCAAACTCTCGGCGGTGTACAGAAAGCGTAAAATAATCCTAACGTTTCATATTTTTTTCCAAAAGTGATCCATAACAAAGATATAGAGCCCAAATGGGGTATTTAGTGATTTTTCGTCATTAATGACTAATTTATTCTTAAAAATCCATTTCGATATGCAAGAGTACTCGTTGTTAGCAAGTACTCTCATGCCGGAATCATTTTAAGAAAAATCATCCGCACAAGACACGAGGAAAAGTGGAAGATTAGAAACTGCTCTGTGCAGATCATTGAAAAGAATAATAAATAGTAACGGTCCCAGAACTGAACCCTGAGATACACCTACTTCTACCTCCGATGGCTTAGAAGCAACCTGAATGCATCCAAAATTCAGCGCGATCCGTTGTGAATGCCCTTCTAGGAACTACCGGAACTATTCTAGTACAACATCACGTATCCCGTATCGCGAGAATTGTAAAGCAGAGTTTCATGGTTTACACAATCAAAAGCTTTAGTTAAATCAATATAAAGAGTTCCTGCAAAGAATATTGATGGATGAAAATGACAATTTGATTTACGCTAGAGAATAAAGAGGTATCAAGACTTGTATTCTTAGTAAAACCCTGCTGATATTCGTTCATAATCTTTTTTTTAAGTGCATTTAATCTATATGTCATAATTGTTTCATACACGTGAACGAATCTGTAAGGAATGAAACAAGGAAAAAACTACAACCAGAAGAGATTCATGGAGTGCATCAGCCTAAGTAAAAACCAACTTAGAGTTATGACGGTGCATTGCCAGCTGAAAAGATACCTTTAGAAACTCGGATTGGCAGAGAGAGGATAGTGTAGATTTTGCATAATTTTGCTAAAATCATGGAAATCACTAAATTCTCTTACAGATATTTCAACGACGATAACCAGAATAACAACAGGAATCGCTTTTTTGTGATGAAAGAAAGGCATTGTAGGACAGATGGCGCATGTGTGTGTGCATAGAAGTTAAGAAAGATTATATTTTAAAAAAATTCCTAAACCTCCTCGTATTAGTTTACTTTTTAAACAAAACAAAACTGTTATTTTAATCCAAGCTTGGTCAAAAATAAAAATCTCCAGATGTCCATCACCCCCGTACTTCCAGACCTTCATGTATGAAGCAATTTTTCTTAAACGGGGTTGATTAAATCTGCTCCTCTTCCGCCCTTAAACTCGCGATACGCCACTGATAAATGTCTTCAGTTACATTCTAAAATAATTATAAATGTAACAAAAATATATAATTAACTTTGGTGAGCGGAGTTTTTTTGGCCGAACCAAAGCGCAACATGTTCTTTATTAGTATAATTAATTTCAATTTACTAAAAAATAATTATTTAAAGTAAGTCAAGATTTTAATAAAATAATTTTCTGTCTAATTTATCGTATAATGAAAATTTTGTGGTCCAATTTCAACATTTACTAGATAAAGTGACCAGTCGCCACAAATTAAATTATTTGTGGTTTCTTCATTAATAAAATATTTGCAAAAAAACTACACGGAACAAGATATCTAAATTAATGGTAATTATATAGTACTTATGGCAAATCTGTTACAAAATTTGGAAAAGTTTCTGCCATCCCCAAATTTACAGCGGTAACCAACGTAATTCAGTTTATAATTGAATTCGGATTTTAGTTAGAAGATATTCCGGAAAAGCTGAATGTTTATGTCCTCTTAACCTAAGATTCGGACTATCTTAGAAAGGTAACTTAAAATAACGAATAATAAGGAGAAAATAAACTTATATTTAACATTATTTTACCACTAATAAATACAGGGTACCTCTAAATGGTCTGTACAAATTTATATACCTCAGTCCAATAGTTGATACTTTCCGAAATACCGTTACAGTTATAATTTTTTTAAACTTTTTTGTAAATATTTATATTTAATAAAAGTTCGATTTGTACTAAATTTGATATTTTGGGTTTTTTAGGATTATAAACCAAAATCTGACTATACCCACATAGTATGAAAACTTTCACACGTCGCATGGAAGCTGTCCGATACAAATTTCATAAAAGTTCCTAAGTAACCTTCCAAGAACTTTCCAATAAGCTTACGTAAAAAATTTTGTAAAGGATCCCACGTAATGTTTCAAGAAATATTCCGAGAAACATAGAAAAATGTTACATGGAAGATTAACGTGAAACTAACTGTGAAAGTTTCGTGAAACCTTCCTACAAGTTTCTAGAAAATAACGTGCAGTCTTCCAAGAAAATATATTGTAATTTACCAAATAAGCAAAGTGGGTACCTCAGCTTAACTTTTCAGTAAGATTTCAAGAAAAGAGTTATTATTCCATATTGATATTTTCAAGAAAGCTTTCTGTAATCATTCAGCAACCTTTTTAGAATCTTTACGGGTAATTCGCTGCAAGCTTGAAAGGAACATTTTTCCAAACTTCTAAAAGCATTAATGATGCAATGTTATTCTTCTTGGAGGGGCTCTATAGTGATTTGAATCAAGGGGATATGGTTGCAGCGGTATTCTGTGACATATCTAGAGCTTTTGATTGCGTAAATCATACAATATTGCTCGCTAACTTGAGTACTACGGTGTAAGAGGAATAGCTTTAAGTTGGTTTGAATCTTATTTGTCTGGAAGACAACAGGTGGCTAGAATTCGGTCTTCCTTTTCAAATAGCATGCCTGTAAGTATTGGTGTCCCTCAGAGATCAATGTCTTGTTTTTATTACATATTAATGACTTAGCAAATATTGATATTCGTGGTAAGCTTACTATGTTTGCGGATGATACTACTATTTTGTGGAATGAATCGAATGTGATTCTACAGAATGAATTGACTATCGTTAAGTGTTGGTTTGACTAATCTTTTATGTTTCAATGTTGATAAAATCAAAATTCTCACATTTAAATATTCTTTTCTTGGTATAAATTTGAAGAATAATTTTATTGACAACGCTAGGGTTGTAAGGTTCTTGGGTCTATTGATTGACGATAACCTTAAATTTAGGAAGCATGTTATAGCGTTGAAGAAAAAAATTGGCTGGGGATGTTATGCGGTTACGGTTGCCGCTACAGAATTGGGTAATGTCATAGCTCGAATTGGCTATTTTGATTTGATTGAAAGCCACATAAGGTATGATGTTGTTTTATGGGGTTTCTGTAGTTAAGAACTATTAAACTCTATTTTAGTGACACAAAAGAGAGCTCAAAGATATATTTGAGGTGCTATATCAAAAGATCATTGCAAACCTCTTTTCATTGACCGGGGAATATTGACATTTTCATCCTGGAGTCTGCCCGTCTAATTCGCAAAAAATTCACAAGTCATAATACATTTATAGTATGCGTAATGTTAATAATTTACCACTTCTAATACTAAAGACAACTCTAACTAAGAACTCGGTAATATTTGAAAGTATACAAATGTATTATCATTTGCCTGTTGTATATCATCAAATTGTGGAATAAAAGATCTTTAAAAGCATTCCTTAAAACAAGACCGTATTATAATTTTGATGAATTTTACTGTGATAATTTCTAGACACCTGTTTTCTATATTTTATTTTATAGTTTTTTTATGTAAATGTTTGTTTTTATATTTTATACACTGATTTAATATTTTGACTTATTATTTTTACTGATTGATGTTTTGTAAACTTGATTTTGCTGTTATTTTTTAAACAGCTTTGCTAACAAGAGCATCTCTTATGACAATAAAGCGTCTTTTCTTTACCCATTAGCTCGACGGTACCATAGTATTGTAGTGTAAATGAAACTACATTCAAATGCAAAATTTTAATTCAACTTTCCGGATAAAATATATGTTACAAAATCTCATAATAGGCATACAGACTGATCATCATGTGAAGAATTTCAGATCAATGGCGTGAAAATGTGTGAAATATGTGTTACAAAACTGCATTATCGACGGACAGGCGTACAAGTAAAGCTAAATAATAACTTGAAAAAAATGTATTGCTGGCCTAAATAACAGAAATAAATTCACAATAGGGAATAGCCTACATCTTCTAAATAGTCTGATGAAAGTGTGGAAGTTTTACAAGTTTTGGATGGAACTTTGATAACGAACATATATAAATAGGAACTAAATAAGGGGATAATAAAAATAACCTAAAGTTAGTTTACTTAAATAAATGCCCAGCATCAATTTTTGAATTTCATTTTTCAAGTTTTTCCTTAAAATCTTAGTCTATAATAGCTTGATTATATATATTTTTTAAACACTCTCCCTAGAGTTTAACAGAGACACATGTATGTATACTTTTAACTTTACCTTGCTTTCTTGATAATTCCATGAGCCAACACGTAACAGACTCCAGATATTATTCCGGCCAACACACTAACTCCCAATCCTGTGGACACCATAGAAACCATATCCGAAGGCATCTTGCACTTTATCGTTCCACCGGTTACTACACAAACACCTTTTACGTAATCACATTTCACCGAAAACGGGATCATATAAATGGAAACTTGGACGCCGAAAAGCGCAAATAATCCTGTAGTTCAAAGAACCGTATGATTTAGTGATACTTCATTATCTATATCACACATGGTATCAATTACAGCCTACGAAAAAATCTTAGCCATTTTGTGTAAAGACGTACAGGTTGCAATAAATGGGCGTTTTTACAAAAATTAGGAAAATTTCTTATACATTTAATTCCAATATTGTTTTCTAAAGATAATTATTTTAGAAGAGCTAATAAAACTGGAACCAATATGTATATTTTAAATACAGGGTGTCCGGTAAGTACGTCGTAATTTCTCATTAGTATAGAGGGGAGATCAAAATAACCTTACTTTGTCATAGAAAAAAAAATCCTAAAGTGTCCCTCAACGGAGATACAGAGCCCTAAAGGGGTATCCAGCGATTTACCTTATCGACTCTAAGTTTTGAACCGACTTGTATAATTTAATGAAATTTTAATATTTTATAGAGGTCATAAAGACTCATTAAACTATACTACAGTCGATGTTTTAGATCATCAGAGAAGTCAGGAACGGATTGCAGCCACACTCGTTGGGCCTATATTTTGGCAGGTGTCATTTTACAAAGCTGAAAACTCTTCAAAAAAAATACTCTTAATTTATTTCGAAAAAACTGGCGGTTTTCGAGATAAATCGGTTTTTATGCCAAAAACCCAAAAGTTACTAATGCTAAACACAAACAAGTTAAAATGAAATACGCAGGGTGTGATGATGTGCTTTAATTTATGGGGAAGTGTTGTCTCACCCTTCGAAGGCAAGAAGATGTTATGTTGAAAGATTTCCAGCTCAGACATTGTCAAGTCGAGAAACCTTTTAAAGGGCTGATCGGGGCTCAATTAATTTACAATGTTATTAAAATGCTAAAATAGTGAAAATATTCCCAGAAGTAAAACTCTAAGAGATTGAGGTCTGGAGATCTTGGTGGCCATAAAACAGGCCCATCTCGACCTATTCATCGAGGTCCAAAAACATTAAAGTGTTGACGTACTATACGGTTAAAATGAGGTGGAGCACCATCATGGACCTACTACATTTGCATTTTTCTATCAAGAGGTACGTCTTTAAAATAAATTATTTATATTTTGCAGCAAAAATTGTATATATATATATATATATATATATATATATATATATATATATATATATATGAAGTAAAATGCGAACAGTAATTGCAAACTTCGTTCCATCACATCCTTTCCGTGTGAGAGGTTGCACAGTTTGAATAAATTGCGATAAAACACAATCCATCCCCTTCCACCACCATCGAGATGATGGCCCACCTGTATCACCACACCGAGAAGAAAGTCAAAACTTACCCTCCCCGCCATAGTGATACGGCAGAGGCACATGTTTCGTCTCTACTAGACTCATCAGGGTACCGACATGCACCTGGCTGTGCAAAGGACAGATCGGAAAGGAAGCATGCAAATACTGAACGCGGCTTCGCCGACCTCCCGCCGGATGGCGTATATATGTTTATGAGGTTTTCACGGATTCCTCCGTGTGAGATGCAATAGCAGTGGATATAGCCACATTATGCCGTTGTAGTGCTGAAATCTCATTCAGCAAACGTACAACTATATGCAACTCCGTGAATAGATGAAGTAAAATGCGAACAGTAATTGCAAACTTCGTTCCATCACATCCTTTCCGTGTGAGAGGTTGCACAGTTTGAATAAATTGCGATAAAACACAATCCATCCCCTTCCACCACCATCGAGATGATGGCCCACCTGTATCACCACACCGAGAAGAAAGTCAAAACTTACCCTCCCCGCCATAGTGATACGGCAGAGGCACATGTTTCGTCTCTACTAGACTCATCAGGGTACCGACATGCACCTGGCTGTGCAAAGGACAGATCGGAAAGGAAGCATGCAAATACTGAACGCGGCTTCGCCGACCTCCCGCCGGATGGCGTATATATGTTTATGAGGTTTTCACGGATTCCTCCGTGTGAGATGCAATAGCAGTGGATATAGCCACATTATGCCGTTGTAGTGCTGAAATCTCATTCAGCAAACGTACAACTATATGCAACTCCGTGAATAGATGAAGTAAAATGCGAACAGTAATTGCAAACTTCGTTCCATCACATCCTTTCCGTGTGAGAGGTTGCACAGTTTGAATAAATTGCGATAAAACACAATCCATCCCCTTCCACCACCATCGAGATGATGGCCCACCTGTATCACCACACCGAGAAGAAAGTCAAAACTTACCCTCCCCGCCATAGTGATACGGCAGAGGCACATGTTTCGTCTCTACTAGACTCATCAGGGTACCGACATGCACAGCCAGGTGCACTGAGTCTTCCTTCCACAGCAAATGAACCTATAAGGTTATTTCCGATGATTTGTCGGTGTTTGTTTTGAATTATAGCGTGCGGGTTTTCATGAGCCCAAATATGTAAATTGTTTGAGTTTATTATGCCATCTCTTGTAAAACCGGCGTCATCGGCAAACAAAATAAGGTTAGATAAATTTAGATTTAGGTTATGTTGCTGTATAAAGCAGTTGGAGTATTGAAGTCTTGCGGAATAATCATCTAGAGATATAGCGTGTACTTTTTCAACGTGGTATGGGTGTTAGAGTTTTACATACAATCAATTTTGTAACATTGTTTTGTGTCGCGAGCTTTCTTATGCTGTTTGCACAGTTGTCAGCAATATCTTGCAAAATTTGTTCCTCTATGTAAGGGCCTCGTGCGCTCACCGCCACGTCGCGGCAAAAATGGCCTTGAATAAAATATGTAAAAAATTAATTCTTTAATTCTAATAATTATTTTCTAATCATCTTTTACCTGTTCCCCTTAGGCGCTGAAACAATTTTAGATTTCACAATGTTCGAGCTGGAAATTTTTTATTATAAAGTCTTCTTGTCTTCAAAGAATTTGACAGCGCTTCATCATAAATTAAACGCATATCGTAAGAATATTCTACCATTTTTTAAAATTATTTCTACTTGAAGCGCTTTTGACAAGTTCAGTCAATAGTAATTCATTATGTAGGTATTAACAATAACAACCTAATTTTTACCTGTTTGTGTTTAGAATTAGTACCTTTTAAGTGTCTCACATAAAAACTGATTTATCTCAAAAACCGTCAGTTTTAACGAAATAAATTAAGAGTACCTTTTTTTGAACAGGAATGACCAAAGTATTTGAAAAATCAGTTTTTAGCTCTGTTAAATGACACCTGTCAAAAATTAGGCCCAACGAGTGTGGCTGCAAGTCCGTTTCTGACTTCTCTGATGAACTAAAACATCTACTGTAAAATGGTTTAATGAGTCTTTATGGCCTCTATAAAATATTAAAATTTCATTAAATTATACAAGTCGGTTCAAAACTTAGAGCCAGTAAGGTAAATCGCTGGGTACCCCTTTTGGGCTCTGTATCTCTGTTAAAAAGCACTTTAGGCATTTTTTTCTATGACAAGGTAGGATTGTTTTGACCTCCCCTGTATGATTCCGAGAAATTAGGAGGTATTTACCGGACATTCTGTATAAAAAAAATATATAGATATACGAGCCGTTTTACACACACAAAAATTATAGCCAAAATTTATCCCATAATTATGTTGAAAATTTTCGTAAAACTAATTTGCTCTTTTACACATCAAAGAATTATTGTTAAAATTTTGGTGAAAATTTTCGACATAAAAATATAGAACGTGTTCTATATTTTTATGACCAAAATGCGGAAAGTGCACGAAAATCAACGCAGAATAAAATTTCTGAATTGACAACCCGCGTTTGGTAATCAACCTAATCTCAATATTTAGTCATTGTTTCTTGCTCAAAATATCCCTTATATTGTGGTTTATTGATTATATAGCTTTGAAAACTTTCATATTTATGATATTTTAAGGTTATCCCCAGATTATATATTCCTTTTTAACTGCTGAAACGTCACATGTTATGAAAATGCGCATGAGCAACGACAAAATTATCACCAAAATTATATTCAAATTTCTTGTACGTATCAAATAGAGTGGAATTTTATTTTAAAAGTTATCTCCAAAGAATTTTCGAAAAAAATTTACTGAAAATTCTTGTTATAATTTTCGGAATAATTCTTGTTTGTATAAAATGGCTCTACAAGTTGAGTTGAGAAATCTCTTCTTTTCTGAGGTCTGTTTAAAACATAAAATAGATAATTTTGAATCAGTGCCTGTGTTAATATAATACGGTTTCATTCTACGAATACAGCCTCATCGTTGTAAGCAAACGCCGCAAAATTTGCCTGTTAGGGAAAAGTAATGCACACAAATATGAATATGTCACAACATCCCTAATTACTGTCAGATGCAATTTTCTCCAATTTTTAATTGTTTGTTTGGAACAACAATGTATCTTTTTTATCGTTCAGTGAAAATCGAAGGCCACAAATTTCCCAAATTTCTGTAAAGTTCAACAAATATAAATTAAGGTAATATCCTTATTTAATTGTTTGTATTATTTTTTATTAGTGATAATAAACAGCTAAGATTTTTTATTATTAATATTTGTCAGTATATTAATTTGTTAAAAATATGGTTTTGCTTTGTAAAATTTTACCCTCTCAAACTTTTTTTTCTGACTCCACTGACTCGATTTGATTATTCAGTTAGCTTTCCTATCTTATTGTGAAACTTTTATGTCTCTCAAGTTTTCCTCTAAAAGTCAATAGTTTTCCACAAAAAGATAAAATATGTGCAGATGCATCTCCAGTTAAGTTCTGTAAAGGTGGTTTATTAAGTGACGAAAAGATATAGTAGGCTGTTGTCAAATAAGTTCACGCCTAATTTGTCATATTGTTTTTTTTGTTGTAATGTACTATAATTTCTGTGGATAAGTGTGACTGATTTTATGCACTGTTAATGTAAAGTAAGTAAAAAATAGTAAGAATGGCAGAGTTTACAAATGTTGAAATGTCAGATATGCATTTTGTTCATGGTCGTGCTAATGGAAATGCATTAGAAGATCAACGGATTTATGCTGAATTATATCCACAACGTAAGTTAACTCATCATCATTATTTTCAAGACCTAATTACAGCAACATAATCAAATATTAGCGATAAGATAAACCATTCTACAGTTGACAAGCCGTTAAGATGCATTAACACATTCTCATCGCATTAAATTTAACTGAAAGCAAGACGCCAAATTTAAAATTGAACTATCACGTGATATTCCAGGAGGGAGGGGGTGTGGTAAAATCCTGTTTCATCACGTGAGAGAGGGGGGATTCAAAAATTCCGAAAAACCCATCACGATATTTATGGATGGCCCCAGAGGCTTTGGGATATACAGAAAAATAGGCCAATACATTGTGCATGATCTTATTGGCCTGGGTAATATTCTTTCTGCATTAATTGTTCCATAATTGAGGTGATTTTTCATAATGTTTCTAAATTTTCTTCTGCTCATTGTTGTTAAGTAAGGATATCTTTCATTGAAAACTCTGCATGTTTGACTTACCATTTTGTTGCACTTTCCCATTTTTCGGTAATATTTTTCGCGAACAAACACGGTAGCAAATTGTCGATAAATAATTAATTGCAACAGACAATGACACGCTTCACTATAGAAACATAGTATTAGTTTGTTTATCATGGCCTTCTTTTCAAAAATCACTACTGGAGGATTTGGCGAAAAATCATAAATAAGTTGAAAACTGTTCTAGTTAGGTCTGGTGATACCTTATATGGACAAGTAGGGAATCTTCTTGCCTATCTACTGAACGGAACAATAATGTAGCATCGAATTTGAAAAAATTTAGTTTTTTTAAATTTTTTGATAGAGCTCATAATTTGTTACTTTCCTACTTCCTTGTGTCTAAAATGTCATTTTCAAACAATTAATTATCGAGCCCAATAATATCCAAAGCCACGACAGAAATTCCGAGTTTTACTATTTTATTTTTGAAACGATGTTCAATTTTAGGCATCACCCTGGTAAAGGTCAAAATTTGGAAAAAATATTTTTTTTCTCAAAAAAGGCTGGAGTAGGGTAAAAAAAAAACTTTGAATAAAAATTTCGAAAATGAACAAGGGATTCCAACTTCCGTTATAACCGGAAGTCGCACAAGATCGCTGTTACTTCATCTGAAGAGAGTGTCAGCAAAAATCCCATTATACAAAATGGCAGATTTCATATCGCATTACTTCTCGAGATATTCTAATAGACAGTCACCGTAAGGCAGTCCTCTGGATCATTCTTTCGCAGTTAATATGAAAAATCTGGTTTATGTCTCTAAAATACTGGATAAAAATCATTTGCGATAACGTATTTTTGTTGCTGTCGACCACATTAGAAATATACCAGAATGTTTTCAATGTATTTGGGAACGCCGGTTAAAACGCTGCCAAGCTTGTAGAGATTTAATTGATGGACATTTTGATTATTTAATTTGTTAAAAATAACACTAATGTGTTTCTTTATGTGATGTGAATCGTTTAAAAAGTGTTATGGTGTGAAAAATTAGTGCTAGTAATTTAAATTTTGACAATAAGTGACAAAAATGGGTAGGTTTTTCTTATTCAATTTTAACAAAACAAACCCAATTTATGCTGAGCGTATGGAATGAATACCTAAAAAATTTCGGAGCAATCTGGCAATCTTTTCTGTAGTTCCGTATATGTAAGGTAAGACAACCCTGTCCATAGGACGTTCATTTATGGCATTTTGTTGAGGAGTTGGGTTTTTATATTTATTAATGGAACGTCTTATATCTTCAGCGCAATATCCGTTGCCTCTCAGAGCATTAGTCCGTTTTTCTGTTTCTGACTTCATTGATTGTTCGTCACATATTGGAAGTGGTTTATGTACCAAAGAGTTTATGAGGGATTGTTTTGAGAAGGATGATGGTATGACGTTGCATTGAGATGCACATGTAAGAAAGTTGGACAATGTTTGAAGTCTCCAAAGGACGCAATTCCATTTCAAACAAGAGGTGTTTACAAGATACCTTGCGCTTGTGGTAAAGTGTATGTAGGTGAAACAGGATGGTCTATATCCACTAGGCTTAAGGAACATGAAAGACGTATAAAAAAGAAAGGTGTTTACAAGATGCCTGGCTCTTGTGGTAAAGTGTATGTAGGTGAAACAGGATGGTCTATATCCACTAGGCTTAAGGTACATGAAAGACGTATAAAAAAGAAAGGTGTTTACAAGATGCCTGGCTCTTGTGGTAAAGTGTATGTAGGTGAAACAGGACGGTGTATATCCACTAGGTTTAAGGAACATGAAAGATGTCTAAAAAAGAAATAAATTGTACAATCTGCAGTAGTTGAACACCAGCATTGCTCAGGTCACACCTTTAATGTAAAAGAAACTAAGGTGCTAGCATCAGTGCGTGGTTTCTCTAAACGTAAAACTGGAGAATCAATCAAAATTTGTAAATATCCAAATAATATTAATCGAGATGCAGGTTACAGTGTACATCACACATGGAAATCGATTGTAACGCTGGATCACGGTTCGCTGAGCACCAGCGGGGTATAAACACCGGGCTGTTGCTACTCCATAGTCATTCAGTGTTCTAATCTCGTAGAGTAAAGATCCCTGAAGATGACTCGTGCAATCGTAGGCGAAACGTCGTATAATTATTCCAATTTGACACGGTCTAAACCCAAGAACCATGATTTTCAATACCTATAAATAATACAATTTATTTTCAAAAAATATCTCGAAGACCAATAAGACAAAAAAGAAATTCCATTTAACACGCACTGAAAAAAACGCGACGTTGCCAGCTTTTTGAAAATTTGAAATGTTTTGACCCGTGTTCCTCGGACATGGTGGAATTTTGGATAAATGTTTTAAGGAACTTTTCTGTTCAAAATAATGAGTAGAATCGTCGTTTAAATTTACGAAAGATATTTTATCAATACCCCGTATTGAAAAATAGGAATGCTTCTGATTTTTAAAAATATTTCTTTAAGAAAATAATCTAGAAATTTAATCGCTTGCATTCAAATATAGTAGCACAACAGAAGTCCAATAATCACCTGTTTTGACAAATAATATATAAAGTGAAACTTAAATTTAATCTATGGCGAACGAACTATATAAATTTCAACCTATTGTGTAACAACAGCATTATTTAATTTCGTTTTTTAACTTATTATTTTATCATTATTCTTATAAACGCAAACATGCAAAATTATTTAGCGAGTTAAACAAAGTAATTGTTTAAACCGAAGTAATTCTCATAACAATTTGGACGGTAATCTTCATTTATTCTATAATGATATTTTTATATGTCTATAATTATGGGTAACAACATTATATTTTAAAAAATATAGATTTACGACACTTTTATTTTTCAATAAGTGAAAGCATTAGAGCTTGTTTTAATTTCCCAGTCAATTCTGAAGCATTTAATGTTTCTTATATAATTTGTTTTTATGCAGTTTTTATTTTTCAAGAAGATATTACCCGCTAATTATCTACCATGATCTAATTTTTATTCTACTATAAGTTGATTGACAGTAAGGGATTTAAATTGACAAGTGCAATAATAAGTCAATTAAGTTTTGAACCTTGTGGGGAAATACGTGTAGAACGATGAAAAATATTGAGTTTTTTTTATTGTCTTAAAACGTTCTAAATGGGATGTAGAATATGCCTGAAAAAGATCCAACTGCACCGTAGTCTCGAGGCGCGCTCCTGATTTCTCGAAAGCTTGGGGAATCCAGCTGTGTATTCATCCCTACCACTGGAATATAGAGATACTATATTATACCAAACCGTTACGATTAGAAAAATCGCTTCCGTATTAGCTTCTCTCAGAGTTCAGCTTTTTTTCTTTGGTGTTTTTCTCGAAACAACATTTTTCGATCTGGTGTGCAAGTTAACTCAAAAACTAATGATACAATACAATCGAGCTCATATTTTTTACACACACACACATACATACATACATACATACATACATATATATATATATATATATATATATATATATATATATATATATATTGTTACAAACTTTATAGCGTTGTACGTTTCCTAGTATTAGTTTATACGAACCTTTGCAAGCTTCTGAAAATCCACAAAACTAGAACAACACCACTTCATCCACAGTCAGATGGAATGGTTGAGAGATTTAACAGAATGCTGGAGAATTACATAAGGATACAAGTAAATGAACAATAAAATAACTGGGATAAATGCATTCAGCCATTTTTACTAGCCTATCGTTCAGCCACTCACGAAGCCACTGGAAAAACACCTGCCAGCATAATTTTTGGAAAAGAATTACGTCTTCCAGTCGATTTACTTACTGGACGTCCACCCGATTCTGAAGCAACTTACGAAGACTACTTTAACCAAGTTAGTAAGCAGCTGCAGGTCTTACACGAAGAAGTCCGTCAAAAGTTACAAATAGAAAGCGACAGATTGAAGACTCGCTATGACCTCAAAGCCAATACGGGTGGATTCATGGTTGGTGAAAGAGTTTGATTGTACAATCCGAAAAGAACCAAAGGGCGTTCACCAAAGTTTCAAAACTCATGGGAAGGTCCGTACAATGTAGTGACTCCACTAAACGATCTGGTGTACCGAATTCAGAAAAGCCCTCATGCGAAGATGAAAGTCGTGCATCTGGACAGATTGGCCCATTACCAAGATCAAGAAGGTTGATCGGGACGATCAAGGCTTGAAAGGGAGGCAATGTTACAAACTTTATAGCGTTGTACATTTCCTAGTATTAGTTTATGTTCGTAGTTTGTAGGGTTTTACGTATATTTTTTAACGTAACGAGCCTTGTAGCGTTTTATATTTCATAGTATTAGTTTGCATTCGTAGTTTGTAGGGTTTTAGGTATATTTTCTAATGTAATGAACTTTGTAGCATTTTATATTTCATAGTATTAGTTTGAGTTTGCAGTTCATAGGGTTTTAGGTATATTTTCTACAAGTTTATAATTTATTTAAGTAATTTTACCTTTGTTAATTTCCTCACGAGACGACTATGAAAGAAGGTCTGGAACTTTTTAGAGAATTCGATTTCCTTATTTTTAATATGGAACGCCTATGATGGAAGGTCTAGAAATCGCCGGATTATTTCTTTTTCTTATTTTGATTACCCCATGTAGTATGGAAATCCTTCTAGAAAATTAGGGAATCTTCCGGCATCGACCAAAAGGGTATATAAAGGGTCCAGATCTGCTTTCTCAGTCTACCTATAGTATTTTTATCTATGTTTCTCAGTCAGTGTATTTTGAAAGCTTGTCGACGCAACTTGAATTAATTTGACAAGTGTCAAAAGTAAGGTTGACAATAAAAAGTTATTCAAATAATACAGTGTGTATAGTTTGTTTGAAGACCGGCCGTATATATATATATATATATATATATATATATATATATATATATATACATATTAGTATTTGACGGAATATGAATGTAAACGCTCTGGAAAAATTTACTTAAAAACTCGGAAAAAAAGTTCAAAGTCCGAAATTTTCTCGAAAAATTAATTTTTTTTCGTAATATTAAAATCATTATTACTGTTTCATTCTTTTTTATTCGCATACATTCATATTCTTTAAAAACCACTTCTAAATGATGTTTGTTTTTTCTAAAATGTTGCAGATTCAATTTCAAGGTCGCTACAATGCACGCCAGTTAAAAAGCAAATTTTCAAACAATAGGAATTTCCGCTATTTTGTTTTTAAAAAATACAAAAAAAAATATTTTCAAGTACCTAAATACTTGCTATTTCAGATCTATATGATGAAAATGTGTTTTTCGTTAAATCTCTTTGAAAAAATGAATGATGAAAATTGTATTTTTCTTTCCTTCTACACGTACTGCCCTCCTTAAAAATAGAAGCACAAAAAATCGTTTTATTTAATTATCCAACCTGCAAAAATGGAAATGTTTTTCTTTCCGCAATTCTACAGTCACATTCACTAAAAGGATTAATTTTTAAACCCGATCTAATTGCCTAGACTTTCAAGGTGGTCAGTTTTGTCTTGCTTATGATATTGTTGTAATTTGTATTATATACGTGAACAAAAAAAACTGTATATAGAAGTAAGGATAAAAAACTAGAGATCAAGACTCGGTAAGAGGAATAATTTTCACGAAACGGGTTTAGTTCTCAACCCCCCCCCCCCCCCGGATAAACGCATGTACATGCCTTTACGCTGTAGATGTGCATACCCGAAATAACTGATATTTATGAGCCAAGCTGAATAAAGAGACGAGAAGAGAGAGTGAGGACGGTATTATTATAGCGCGAAAATAATTAGTATAGTTTTTGCACTTACTCAAGTAACTCCTACGAATTCATAAAGTTTGAACAAAATCTCAATTAAATAGTGTTTGAGTTATTGGTTAAAATAGTAAAAACACGTTTCAACCCTTTACAGCCTTAAAACAATGAATTTTAAAATATGCGAAGATTGCTTTTTACATAATTGAATGACAAATAGGTGAAAGCAAAAATCATGTTCATATCGCGATTTCCCGCTGAAAAAATTAATATGCAAGGAACAACCGTCAAATCTATATCCCTGGTAGCAAAGGCTGCTGTAATTCCGATTGCAGCAGACCTTCCTCGCTCGTATCCGCATTTAACGTCGGAGCTACTGTTACCGCGAGTCCAGCAGGAACTCAACCTTCGATCATACCCTAGATTTAAACAACAATAGATTTGTTTGAAGGCTGTTTATGGTCGGTCGGGGAGACGCTTTTTTGATTTTTGACAGACATAAACATATTTACTTATCTAGTCTTTCAGTTTAATTGCTTGTCCTGACTTTTTTCGGTGTTTTTAAGTGTTAGAAATTACTATAGATGCGAAGTTTACAATTAATATTAACGAAAAGAGGATTTAAAAACTTATTTTTATCGGTAAATATTGTTAGATATTGTTTACATATTGAAAATAACAATAATAATAATTTAGGCAACCATATATTTATACTTTGTTTTCAGAATTGACGTGCCGATAATACTCGTTTAAAAAATGCAATTAGAAAAGGATAGCATAAAATCGGTATGTCTGTACCAAAAAATTAAATATATACTATTTATCAACACTATTTCAAATATAAATAAAAATATTATTACGTTATTCAGCGTTCAAACAACCGGGCCCTAGTTCTGATGTTATGCTACTTCTACAGGGGTATGTTCGAAGAACTGAACAGTAAAAATAAAACAGACTTACGTATATCTGATTCAATTATGTTTTACGTACGAATGCAAAATATCGATTCCCTTTCACTGTCGTAAAACTTGTGCAATCCTGTTACTAATTCACTGTTGTAATCGTAATCATAGTAGCTCCAATATTGAATGCGGATTTGAACGATCTGTGTTCTGTTGTGGTTTCGGGCATGAGCCTAGAAATTGTATCAGAATTTTTCACCCTTTTAAAATCGGAATATCAAAAAATTCAGAAATTAGTTTTTAAAAATTGTTATAAGCTATATTTAATAATAAAAGTCTCTATGGGATAAAGAAAAATCGGTAATTTTATGAAATGGCAATTTACCTCTTTTTCATCCATTTAAAGTGTGCATTTCGAAAAATCTTTTCTTAATTGATGCCTACCCGGCGTGGATCCGGGGGGGGGACGATGGGAACGATGCCCCCCCCCCCAAAAAAACTTCGAATTTGGAGAATTAGACGCACGTCACCTCGTCGACAGCTAGTTTTTGCTTGCCGTACTGGACGATTGCTCCCCCAAGAGCTTTGAATTCAAAACAATAGACGAACCCTTCCCCCCCCCCCCTCAAGAACTTCGAATTCAGAAAGATGAATTTACCTTTGCCTGTTACGATAGGAACGTGAATGTGGCTGGCACCCCCACCCGGTCGACATCTTACTTTCGTTTGCTATACTGAACTCTTAAGATATCGCCATCCTCACCCCCCCCCCCCTAAAAAAAACAGACTCGATCAGTCCCTGATGCAATATTTCCCAATAATTTCATGATTCTAACTTCAATAGTTTCAGCTTTGAACATCGCGATCGTCTGACCTTACTTTCTTGTATCTTAAATAATTTTTAAGTCAATATTTAACATACACCTTGCAAGGTTGTATGATGATCATGTTTACAATATTAAACAATAATGACAATTTTTTCTGCAAAAAATAGCAGATTTTGTTATAGTTACGATAGCAACTATATCACAATAAAAGACGAATTCTACAGATATAATTTATAGTTATATGTAAAACTGTTAAAGCAGAAATGTTTGAAAGCTAAACGAAAATCTTTAGCGCATTCTCCAAACTTATAATACCACTCTTGAAAAATAAGTGCAAACTATTTCTAAATTAGTAGATTTTGCTAACCGTCTAACGCCATTCTTAAAATTATTGCATTAATTTTAATTGCCTGTTAAATTTTGTCTTAATCATGCACTAAAAAATTTTAAAGTTAATTATCGTACAATAGAATTCCTATTGTTTAAAATTCAAACAAATCTCATAGTAGTATTCTTAATCTTTGCTGCCATAAATTACATCATGTGATCTAATCTTTTATTAGCTAAATGAGATTTTAACACTTTTATGTTAAATGCGTTTTTAGGTATGGTTTAATTTTAATGGCAGACATAAAATGTTGTTTCTATAATTTTTAAGTTCGTCTACGTCTACAAAATACAGACAAATTTATAAACCGTCTAGTTAATGAACTCAAATGTACAAGGTTTTTTTTTATATTTAGCACTATGTCTAGAGGCTTTATTGTAAAAGATGGAAAAAAACTTTAAATATGAAAATTGTAACCTTGTATATATATTTTCTGCTAGAATGAAAGATTTTTCCTCCTGACTTCAAAAATGTTCGGGCTAGCCGTTATTTAAATATTTACAGCTGGATTCACTAACATGGTTTAAATGTGAAACCGCCCTAAATTAACAGCTGAGGTCTTAAATTGACAAATATAACAGTAAGTCAAGCAAATTTTAAACTCTAAAAATAAAAGCATAAAAAATCATTTTGTTTTATTACTGAACCGACAAAAAAGGAAAACTTTATTTCTTTTCGGGATACAACTATTTCTCCTAAATATTTCAAGGCTTTATCGCAAGGTCCTTAATATCCCTGTATAAGCGTGTATTTGTTGACA
This sequence comes from Diaprepes abbreviatus, assembly GCA_034092305.1. Classification (NCBI taxonomy): domain Eukaryota; kingdom Metazoa; phylum Arthropoda; class Insecta; order Coleoptera; family Curculionidae; genus Diaprepes; species Diaprepes abbreviatus. The sequence goes on from JASJET010000087.1 coordinate 2,226,027, forward strand.
CATCTAATATATCATAAACAAAACAAAACTGGCCCACTATAAGATTTAAATTCCATGGCAACTAGATCGAGTTTAAACCTTAAATCTTCCTAGTGAATCTGGCTGTCAAGTTTTAATTATTAATACACTGATATTAAAAAATAACGAGGTGACCTGGGAAACAAATGCGTTTTCAAACTGGCATAGAAAACGTTTAAAGATGGGTTATTTAGAAGAAGAATAACATCCTATAATTTGCCTTGAGTATAATTATAATAACCGGAGTAATAGTAATAAGATCAATAAGTAGATATTTTTCAGTATAATAAAATATTGGGCACCCAATAATACTAACAAAAAATAATAATTTAGGAAAATCTCTATAAATTTTCAACATAATCTCCACGATTATTGACACATTTAGAAATATTTTCTCGCATTTGATGATTAATAGAGTTTAAAGTAAAATCTTTGTGGTCTTGGTTAAGCAATATTACTGCGAGTTCAATTTTTTTCTTTATAGTCCAGGCCATAAGTAAATATAATGACGTAAATTCCGAGATGGATGAGACCTACCCAGGGGTGTTGGGGGCAATGTGAGAACAAACCTCATATAAAACGTAACAGCAAAAAATAGGTTGGGGTTAAGAGAGGGGGTGGGGGTCAAAGTTGGCTAAAACAGATTTTTTGAATCTACAAACAGAAGAACACATTTTGGGAAAGAAAGTTTCAAATAAAATTTGTAGAGATTTTAAAAACCTACAATTTGAGCTTGTGAGGTCATTTTTGTTAATTTATTATTGAAAAAAGACCAAAAAACTTCTTTGTTTTTAAAGGGAAGCCCTCGGCTTTCTGAACAAAATGATATTTTATAATAGTAAATCGGATAATTTGTTGCTGAGATATTGATAATTGTTTATCCCAAGACCCGAAATGTTGGTTGCTATAACTTTTTTTTGAGTGAACATTTTGACCTCCACAAAGGTTCAATCTCTTGGTGAAGGCCTAAACTTTCATATCTTGTCAGGGGCAAATGAAGAAATTAATTTTCAATCCATTAAATATCGCTTTAAAAAAGTTTTTTTTTTTAATAAAGATATAGAGCTCTCGCACGCGCAAGAAAACTGAACTCACAGTTTTAAATCAGCAGAGCTCGCAAAAAATCGCCGTATTTCAGCAACGAATGGACCAATTTTGATGTTTTTTTTTAATCTGGGGTAGCTCCAAAAATTATGAATATGGCACACCCCCTTTTTTAGAACGATATTTAAGAGGTTGAAATTTAATTTTTTCATTTGCCCCTAACAAGATATGAAAATTTAGGCCTTCACGAAGAGATTGAGTCTTTGTGAAGATCAAAATGTTCAAAAAGTTATTGCAATCAACATTTTGCGTCTTGGGATAAACAAATAGCAATATCTCAGCAACAAATTATCTAATTTACTATTATAAAATATCATTTTGTCAAAATGACGAGGGTTTTCTTTTAAAATAAAAAAAAAGTGCAAAAAAAGTTAATTTTGCAATAAATAACTGATATGAAAAAAATGGCCGAATCTAAGAGTTTTTTGGCATTTTTGCAACAAATTCACAAAAAGAACCTCACAAAAGCTTAAAGAAGATCTAATGGACTCAGATCTAGGCTATTGGCAGTCACCTAATTGCCTTTCAATCCCAAAGTTATATCGGCTGTTAAGGTACTCAGTAACTGACATCACATTGTGCGGCGGTACGCCATCTTGTTGCCAAATCAGATTATTGTATTGCTGAACTGAGATATTCTCTAAATGATATTCTACATTATTTTCAATTAAATTTAAATATCGCTCACCATTTCAATTTCCATTTAAAATAATTGATCCAATAATCTTATTTGCCAACATGCCACACCAAAGGTGAATTTATTGCCGGCCCTGTCTTTTTACGACTTGTATTTTGTGAGGGTTTTTGAGTTGCTCAATAATGTTTATTCTTTCTATTGAACATTCCAGACGTCGTGAATGTGGCTTCGTCTATGAAAATAATTTTATTTAGAAACTCCGCATCTTGCCTAATATGGCATACCATTTCTAAGCAATATTGCAGCCATTGCATCATATTTATTGTTCAGTTAAATTCTGCATTGGCATAAATTTATAAGCATGATATTTATAAAACTGAACTGTGGTGTAAATTTTATATCAAGATTTATTGAAATATTATATGGCATCGGGAATAGATCTTTCCAAATCTTTTGAAAATTACATCAACAAATAATAATTTGTTTTACAATACTAAAGTGAAAAATTACCTTGAAAATAGAGTAAAATATTTATATCATCTTCTTCATTTCTAACTACGGTTCTGATTTTTCGCCAAAGACTTTTCATTGCATTAAATTTTTCGACAGTGTATCTTACTGTACTAGTAGATGGTGCTCGACGATCAGGATATATATTACTCTGGATATATTTTTATTATTCGAATAAAAAAGACTAATTATCTGATGTCTTTTCTTCCGAATAGCCCATTTCATAACGTCTATTAGCCATTATATGTCAATATAATAAATACTCGAAACCATATTGAAACGTCACAATGGAATTAAAATAAAGCATTTGTTTCCCAGGCCTCCTTGTTTTTTACATCAGTTTATTGATAATTTGAACTTAAATATTTCAATAACGGCTAGTCCAAACACTAATTTATTACATTTTTGAAATCACGAGAAACTAAACTTTCATCCTAACATAGAATATATAGGGTTTTCCATTTGAAAAATCAAAATTTCTTCTGTTTCTTAACTTTACGATGTATCGTTGTTTTTGTAAACAAATCTTAAAGATAATATGGAAGAAATTCTACAACTTTCGTATTTAAAGTTTTTTTTCCATCTCTTATAGTAAAGCCTCTAGGTGCGGTGATAAAAATATTAAAAAAAACTGTACATGAATATGAATGAAACTGAAATGATATTATTTATTAAATCGCAAATATTAATTTTAACAATTTGAAACTTTTTAAGAATCGAATTATGAAATTGCGTTTCATTGCCCTCATAAAATCGATATTCACAGTTGACACATGTAATAGTGCAATGAGAAGCATCATACTGGATTGCTTGGAAGTTTCCATAGATATTTTCCGAAAGAGCTTCGTTAAAAAATCAGTGAGAATCATGCGATACAAACTCAGCTTTATCTGAAAAATCAATAAAGCATTTTATTACCTGAGAAGTATCAATACTTAATTAATTTGTCATGAGATTGTGGAATAAGAGAATTTGGCAACTAAAAAGAACTTTATTATTGGCTAAAAGATTAATTCAATTCTCATCAGTAACCAATTAACGCAGAGCCTTTTGCAGTTGTTCGAAACTATGCTAGACAATAGCTACATTGAGCAATACCCAATAAATCCATTTCTATCTAGAATTTTATATGTTTAACATTCTTTTAATATTATATGTATCGATTTTAAATTATGAACCATTTTTTTTTAATTGACATTATTAAAAGTTTTTTGGCAGTGATAGCATAAATAATAAATTTAGAAGGAAGTTGCTAAAAGGAGTATCTATGAGGACTTATAGCAATACAGCAAAACTTCTAAATAAATTAATTCTATAGTGGCTACTCCAGAGTCTACCATGAACATTTCGATGAAGTTTAAATTACTATGTTAAATCTGAGGCAATTAAAAATTCACAAGAGTTACGTAAGAATGAATTTTTTAAAAAATATTGTAGACATTACTGCGTATTTTTTTTTATTTTAAAAAATGTCATCTTATGCTATATATTTTAACTAGATGCCCTTGAACCTTGTGTAGTTTTTAATATTTGCCTTTAAACAACAAAAACTTATCAAGCTTCAACTCGCATAACTGCAAATTTATAATTTTATTTCTTGATTACAGAATTAACTAATTTATCCCAACAAAGCACTTTTCTGCTTTTTTAATAAGCACCAAAGAAAACACATTGACACAAACACCAATTTTTAAAAAGCAAAACCACAATTTTAACATATAAAAGACCGCATAAACACCCGAGGAGCGTACCGTACTTTCACATAACCGAGTCTAAGTACCGCGAGATGCTTTTGCCGGAATCACGAGATAAGTAAGTCGACTCCACCTGAACATAGTAAACTGACGTACCTCGACCTTGTGAAGGTAAACATATCGAACGGAATTTTCTTCTCGATCCCGTAATCAAAAGATCCCGCTGAAGAAAGTTTTGTAGTACTACCAGAGTACTACGCTTTATGGCTTCAGGCAGAGAAGGTGCCCATGATTCAGTGACTTATTTATTAATGCAAGATGCGAAAAGTAAAAGATACTTATCGTACCGAAGTCATGTTTAGGAGATATAACATCAAATAAGGCTGCATGGTCACGGTAAATTAAAAATCACATTCTAGATATATTTGTCGATATGGAAATTATTCGCTATTTTTATTTGAAGATATTTTTTAAAAAATTATGAATTATAACATCAAATAATATTCATTAAAAAGTACACTGAATTAAACTGGAATCACTTTAATTTTTAATCAGTAATCATTCAAAAAAGACCTGTATAGATGGCAATCACTATAAAAGTTAGTTCTTTTGAATGCAGTATTATTCGAATATCCCCATAAGGTACAGTAAAAATAACATTTAGCATTTACCAAAATTTTGAATCTCTGAAGCAACATAATTGATACAGCATTATAACTATATGGATGGATTTTCTCTTGGCCTTGGACTTCTTTAAAAATCAATATAATATTAGATTGTACTTAAAAGGCAATTTTTTCACGAAATCCCGCATTAATTTTTTTTTTATTTCCTAATAATAAATCTGTCAGTGAGCTTATTAAATATCAAAATGGTCGAATACAAGATAACGGCGAAATACTGAGACCATTGAGGTAGAAAGAAGAGGAGAGGTTATCACATGACCAAGAGGATTTCGAGTTCGCCCTATTGTTCCTACTTTTCAGTCATTTGTGTGGTAATGGTTTTGCGTATCATTAGTCGAGATTTTCTTGGTTTGATTTGTACTATTTTGCTAGAACCATATTATTTTTTGAAAAATTACACATGGTTAGTTGTACTGTACGCAGATGTTGCAGTATAAATGGAGTGGATAAAAAAAATTCAACAGGAATTATATTTCTTAGGTTAGTATAAATAACAAACCGGCAGCACTAAAAATATTTTATATCTTTTCAAGTATTGTTTCATGCTTTTTTGTTTTAAAATGAACTAATTTATATAATAAATGACAATTTATTTTTATTAATTATGAGTTTTCCAAAGATTCTGCAGGTCTTGAAGCTAGGGTGAGATTTGTAAAGTATAAAGATTGCAAACAAAATATAGTGTGCTTTGCTGAAAATTAGTTCGGCAGAGCATCTACGCGTGACAGAAAATGTGGTTTCGAGTTTAAACCAGGTAAAACATATTTTTAACTTACAATTTATATTTCATATTAAAATTTGTTTTTTTTTTTCATTTGAAATAACTAAAAATAAATTTTTATTTACTTGTTACAGGATGAGTTCGCAATACCTTTCAAAATACAAGTTTTATCGGGCTTTATGATTATACCTGCATCAAATTTCACTAAGCCAATAGCCAGCATATCTACTTCAGGATTTTCTAACAAAATTCGGTAAATAACTCTACTTCAAGCCCTTTGATATGTCCTACTTCAAGTAGTAATATCCCACATAAGACGAACTGTTTCTAGAAAGATTTCCTAAAAATTTCAATAATGTGAATCAAATATTTCCATGAAAGGTTTCAGTGAAATCTTTACGAAAACTTTCTATAATATGTCATGAAATAAACCCAAAACGGTAAATTATAGTGTTTTAGGAAATATTATAGAAACAGTGTGACAATATTTCATCGAAGATTTTATGAAATCGCGCAAAAATAAAACATGAAATGTTTATAGAGAAACGTTTTTGGAACCTTTCCGAAATATTTACTGAAAGCTTCAAGATGAATTTAAAAAGAGTCAAGATATGTTTCGGAAATTTTTAAGAAACATTCCATGAATCGTTTTCTGAAACACCATATAAACCATCTTCTGAAAGCTTTCAAGAAACCTTTTCGAAATATTTTCGCAGTGGTTCTCAACAGCCTTTAGAATGCAACAAATAGGCAGCGAAAAAGATTTCCAAATTGTTCCCTAAACATTTCGAGAAAAGTTTCATAAAACGTATCATAAACTTTGTATTGAGCTTTTTGTTTGGTTTCATATACGTTGTTTAAATTATTCACTTTTCTTATTGGTGCAGTGTACTCGGCTGCTTTATACTAACAAGAACTAATGAGTTGCAAACCGATACCAATGGGAAAAGTTTTCACCTTTTTTTTGATAGTTTCTTGCAATCTCAAATAGTGCTTTTGGTTCCTAACTAGAAGAAAACACGCCTATTCTTATAATGCCTTTTCAGTTGGTTTCTTCTAAATATAAACTTAAAATATATAGAATGTTTCAAAAATATTTCTCGAAAGCTTTCTATTTAAATTTACAAAACATTAATGAAATATTTCACGAAGTGTTCAGTGCACAAATGAATACCTCACTCAAAGATTTTTTAAAGCTTTTTGAAATTTTTTAAAGCTTTTTGAAATTTTTTAAAGCTTTTTGAAATATTTTACAGCTTTTTGAAATTTTTTAAAGCTTTTTGAAATTTTTTAAAGCTCGAATTAATGTTATTTAAAATATTTCTTAACCCTTCCATAAATATTTCAGGGAACGTTTATTATATTTCATTAAGCTTTCATGCAATATTGTCGAAACTTTTTTGGAAACATTTATTTCTATGTCATATCGTCATTTCTGAAACATTTCAATGCAACCCTTCTGAAATATTTAGATCCTTGCATGAAACGTTTTGAAACATTTCATCTTATGTGGTATTAAAGTAAGGTACCCCAGAAAAATAAAATTATTGAAATCTTAATAGCACCAAAGCTGTAACTGTCACTAGAAAGAAAAAATTGGTACTATTGGGAAAAAAAATTTCACGCAAATTCATCATATTCCAATAATATTATTGCGTATATTACAGGTTATATTAATTATTATTTGAAACAAAAAATAATGGGTGAAGAGTATGTACAGACGTTAGTTATTAATACACAGACTTTTTTTAATATTGTATTAATGGCCAGCATTATCCATCAAAGAATATCATATTAATTTGTTTAAAATGTGAAAATATTTTAAAAAATAAAAAAGATTTTTCTGGTTTTAATTTAATTACAATTAATGCTATAAAAAAAATTAACTTTGAAAGAATTTGTTTATCCAGGTGTGTTTTTAAACCTAATTTTCATAAGTCTGTTCTCGATAGTTGTAGAACGATTCTCATTAAAAGCATTATTGAAAACTATGTAAATAAATTTACATATTTCAGTTGGAATCAACCGAATAGAAATAAGGCCTGTTGTATTAGACATCCTAGTGATAAAATGGTATTATTTAAAGGACAGTAGTTTATTCACGTATAAATAAAACTAATTGCATTATCTATTTTTAAATATGTGCCTTTAGTTTTAAAAATTTAGTTATGTTTTGAATTAAGAATTAGGGAATTCATTTGAGTGCTCTTATATTATTCCTAGCAGTGATTCTATTAAAACACTGGTTTATTAAGAATTTTTTAATACTTTTCATATCTCACAAAAGGCGTAACATTAACAAAGTAAAACGACACCTTCACTGTTGAGTTGTCTTTAATTTTTAGTAGCGTTTTTTTTCTGTACATTTTTAAGTTCGCCTTATTGTGATTTTGATCCCCATTAGGGTTTTCCAAAAAGGCCATTATCAAGATGAGTTCATGCATATAGTTATCAATTAAGTGCCTCGAGAAATTTTTCGGACAAAGGAAGGATCTCAGATATAATAAAGAAAAAAAAACATTGAAATTATGAGGTTTCCTACACAACAGCTTTTCGAATTATTGATGGAAACCTCTTAAGTTCAAACATCTCTCAGAAGTATTTTTAAAAATGGAAAAACGTTTTGGATTTTAAATATGGCTTTTTCTTTTAATTTAATATCCATAAATAAATGTAATGCTTTAAAAACTCAAAAATCACTAACCGATAAACGATCTCAAACAACATATATGTTTTGTTCTAACACACTTTCTACGATCCGTTTATCTTACGATAAATCTTGAGTCTCCGAGAAAAAAAAACTTAAGAATTTCACCTTTCAACTTTACAACAAATTCAATGAAACCAAATCAAAATTACTCTGATTGATCATTAATTGTTCATGAATACAATCACTTAACTTTGGGTAATCAATTATCAACTGCAATAAAACATTTGGCAGATTAAATATTTGAAATGTTGCGCAAGGTTTATTTCATATTCTTCAAAGAAATACAAATATTATCAATATAGACCTTCCAACCTATAAAATGAAAGTATTTTCCTTAAATGGTTAAGAAATAAATTTTATCTTTAAAACATTTTTTCTTCCTAATGTAAATTTTGCAAGTGCGTTAAAATGACATAGCAAAAAATGATGTAATGGTACACATTTCGTTACGTTTATTTAATATCAAATAAAAGCGCATATTTGTCTGCATTATATGTGTTCTACATCATAATAGTGTAGGGCTCAAAGATTTTCGTGACTGATTGAGATCCATAACATTTATGGTTAATTTAAATATGTTGTGATCTTCTAAACGGGAATCTTCGATATGATAAGCCCTCATGTGGTCAGGAACATTGTAATTAATAATTAAATTGTTTATACTGTCGTAAAATTGTAACTAACACTAACAGTTAGTGCTTATCGTAAAAGTAATGTCGTAAATTTATCTTAAAGCAGAATGGATGTTAGCCAGTACTTTAAATTCTAAATCTGTATTCTCCTGATGATGCCATAAATAAATGACGAAATATAGAGGTTAATAGAAAATATAATATACATATATGACATACCGCAAACCCGATATTTCATTTTCCTTTATCATATAAAGGGTGTTTTTTATACAGGTATAGAACTTTTAGTTGGCAACACTTTCTTAACTGGCGGCCATTTTATCAGCTGTCAAGTGATTTATGTTTAGTTTGGTTTGGCATTTCAACATGAATAGAATGACGCCTGAACAACGCTTCCAAATTGTGCAAATTTATTTTGAAAATCATGGTTCTGTTCGAAATACGTATCGCGCGCTACGTCCATTTTACGGTCAACATAATCGTCCATCAAAGCAATTAATTCGATTAACTATGGAACGTTTTCGCACCACGTTTACTCTAAATGATAATACGCATCCACAGAGACGTCGTACAGTGCGTACAGAAGAAGTCATTGCTGCTGTAGAGCGTAGCGTAGCGGAAGACCCGAATCAGTCTATCCGCCATCGTGCACAGGAATTGGATATGTGCTTACAAAATCCAACTCGTGCAAGAATTGAAGCCACACGATCACCTAGCAAGGCGTAGATTCGGTGCATGGGCCCAAAACAAGATTGCCGTTGATCCCGATTTTCATAAGCGAATTTTGTTTAGCGATGAAGCTCACTTTTGTTTGAATGGATACGTTAATAAACAAAACTGCCGTATTTGGAGTGATGATAATTATCAAGTGTATGTTGAGACACCGTTACATCCAGAAAAACTGACTGTTTGGTGTGCTTTATGGGCTGGTGGAATCATTGGTCCGTACTTCTTTAAAAACGATGCTGGTCAGAACGTTACAGTCAATGGTGACCGCTATAGAGCCATGATGACTGACTTTTGCGTTCATAAATTGAACAACCATGATGTGCAGGAGCTGTGGTTTCAACAAGACGGCGCAACATGTCACACAGCTCGTGCCACAAATGATTTATTGAAGGAAACGTTTGGTAACGGCATAGTTTCACGTCTCGGACCCGTGAATTGGCCTCCAAGATCGTGCGACTTAACGCCGCTAGACTATTTTCTGTGGGGATATGTGAAGTCGCTAGTCTACGCCGATAAGCCCGAAACGATTGATCACTTGGAGGACAACATTCGCCGCGTTATTGCCGATATACGGCCACAAATGTTGGAAAAAGTCATCGAAAATTGGACCTCCAGATTAGACTATGTGCGAGCCAGCCGTGGCGGTCATATGCCAGAAGTCATATTTAAATTATAATGCCAGAAGCTTATCTTTCGAATAAAGTAAATTTCATGTCAATTTAAAAAATTCATTTTTGTTTTATTCCATTTAAAAGTTCTATACCTCTATAATAAAACACCCTTTAGTACGTTCGAGAAATAAAAAATAAATGTATATTTATAGTATTTTGGTGTCAAAATAACTTATATATGTTTTGTTATTGACAACCAGCTGATGTTTTCACAGTTGTTTAAATAATGCTTGTACAATTATGTCGTCCTACTGTTCTACCAATTACTGTGCGGTAGTTTTCCAATCCGACACTTGGGGATTTTCAATTTCTCGGGTTGGAAAACGCAGAGTATATGAAAATTGCATGTGCTGAGTACCTTTCAAGACTGTAAGGCAGCTGACGTTTCGGTGAAATCTCATTCACTATTTTCAAAGCTCCCTGTACGGCGTCAATTCGCTCGTAGAGACCGTACAGTGAGCCTTGAAAATGGTGAATGAGATTTCACCGAAACCTCAGCTGCCTTACAGTCCTGAAAGCTACTCAGCACAAACATGGGATGCCCGAAAACCTTCGATTATACATTACACCCGTGAGAATATTTTTTTAATGTATGTATATAGTTTTTCTTTTGTATTTTTCTGTTACACTTTTGTGTTTGTGTATAAATATTTTAATGCATTTTAATTGTCAAATAATGTGTGTTTTATTTTCTTTGTTATCGATTTTTATAATATTTTTTCTTGCTTTATTAATCCAACGGAACAATGTACAATTTTGTAGGCTATCATCGTAATATATCATTCTATTATGTTTTATTGCTATTAAATAAGATACATTAAAATTAGCTTTCGGTATTCAGAAAGCAATTTAATCAAACCACCCTATGTTATACAATCAGAAACTATTTAAGAACTTTCATAATATGCAAGAGAAAGTCCACACCCTGTACAAGGTTACACAATAATAATAATATTAGATATATTTATGACAAGCATGGTAGTAAATTAAAAATAAATTTTGAAATCGAAATGTAGCTAATGTGCCAAAAATGTTCGAAATTATAAAAAGCTTCCTACAAATTTCCTATTTTTGATTTTGTTTTTCCTGTAAAAATAAATAAATAATAAATGATTTATTAACGGTTAAAAGAAGTTAAAAATTTACAGTACTGTGGAACTTAACAAACAAGCCCCTAGACAAATCAAAACTACCAAACCATAAACAAACAAATCCAAAGTATCCACTTAACTACAGTACGCTCACAATCTAAGATCACACGAAAAACAGTGAGAAGTTGACATTTACACTATAGATATCGTTTTAAAAACTAGTCTAGTCTAGATCAGCATGATCACGGAATAACTTGTTAGCCAAAATGCACATTCTATCTAGAGGGGCATAAGTGTAATCGTTGGTTCTACGATTATCCACAGAAAACACGCCAACTCATCGACTATTTCTCTGAGATACATTAAAGCCAATACGCTTTAGTAATTCTGAAGAATCTATTATACTATTAACGATTTTAAATAGATAAAGTAAGTCAAAGTATTCTCAGAGATGTTCAAGAAGCTTCAAATTTAATTGGAATAGTAAATAAGGGTAGTTGATTTTTTCCTTAGGAATTTATAGGCTACAAATCTTAAAAAGCATTTCTGTACCCTTTCTAGCTCCAGTTTGTACACATTGTAGAGAGGTGACCATATTGACGACGCATACTCCAATACAATACTCACAATACTGCAAAAAACATTTTTAAGACAAATGATATCGTTGAAGTCAGATAGATTCCGTGTAACAAACTCCACTAATTTCATTCCCTTATTTGCAATAGTATGTCTATTCTCTTTAAAAGTTAATTGACTATCCAATATTACACCAACATTAGATATAGAATCGGTCGATTAAAATCTTTTTTCTGCAGATCCGCACAGCCTTGCACTTTTCGATGTTAAGGTATAATCTGTTAGTAATGCATCATATACTAAATGCATCTAAATCAGTCTGCATATCGATGCAATCCTGTTGAGGTCTAAAGCAGTTTAAATATTTTAAATCGTCAGCAAAAAGCAGTATCATTCCATGCGAAAAAGACTCGACAGCATCATTCAAAAACAAATTGAACAGAAGAAAGGTCAAATGAGCTCCCTAAGGAACCCTAGATTGCACCCTGAATTCACGTAACAGGTAGTTCTTATATCATACTATTTGTATTCTCCCAGTAAGATAGCGTCGCATCCATGAGAGGAGCGGATCTTGAATACCAGTAGATTTCAATTTAGTTGAGAGAAGTTTAATTCACCCTTTCAAACACCTTCGAAAAATCAGCATCAACCTGGCAACGATCCTCCAAAACGCATAACAAAAAGTCAACATAAATCAAAATATTTATAAATCTGGACTTCCCCTTACAGAAACCATGTTGTTCTGGAACTATAACAGGGCATATATAACTCCTTTTCCACTCATCAGGAGAAATCCCACTATGAAAGGGCAAATCATATAATTTGCTCAATATAAGTGAAAAGATTGCATTGTTTTATAAAGAACACTGTTCTATTATCAGGACCAGAACCCAAGTTGTCCTTTGTGGGTGAAAATGTACAAGTTGAAAAATTTATAATAGTCACAATGAAAGTTAACAGCTGCCCCAGGACTGTGATCAGCCTTATCCTAAACAAACAATTATTTTATAAAATGTGACTATTCTAAGTTGAGCTATAAAAAATACGAAGAAAGTAATAAAGGTACAGCCGCCGACGCGAAATACTACGCATACAAACGCCTAGGGCAGGGAATGTTTCTATTATCTTTACAAATGTGCAAGGAACGAAGAAGTTACTATTCATGTGAATGTCCCAATGAAATAATATAAGAAATAGAATGTGTGTTCTTCTTCCTTTCACATTAAAAACGAATTTCTGCAGGCAAATATATTGTTTATTATTTGTTTTAGCGGACCGTGCCTAATAAAAATTTTAATTAGTATCGATTGGTGTTAACAGTTATTGTTATTGCCTCTAATAAAACTGCAGTTGTATTTCCGGATTTCACCCCAGCAAGATAACACAACCTGCATATCATATTTATGTAAATAGGTGATGAAATTTTAATTTGATCTATATTCGTACTTTTTTTGCAATGCATAAATTCTTTCCACAAACTTCCCAAATTAAATGGACAGATCATATCATAAACTGAAAATTACTACAACGTATTGAGCGCCATGTTGAGGGCAGTTACTTATGGCAACATTGAATTTCACTGTCGCCAATATGAAAATTATACACGCGGGATATTGTATAATCCGGTTATGTTTAAATGATAAGGGTAGAATCAATTCGTATAACTTTCCGAATTTTTATAGATATAAGTAGTTGAACAGAAAGGATATTAACAAGAGGAAACATTACTGTGCTAACATGTTCAAAATTAATACGATTCTTAGCAATTAAATACAATCTTAATCGGTTTTATACATTTCAACTCTAAAATACTATTTTTATTAAAAATAACTTTTCGATAAACAAAGTATTATATTTCTTCGAAACGTTTTAATTTTTGAAAAAAAAGAATGGGGAGAAACGTTTAAAATAAATGAAGTTAAACTGTAAATAATGTCATGTTTTTTAACTTTTATATTAAAGTTCTTACTTAGATTTTGGTTTTTGGAACATCAGTGTTATTAGCACTTAATTTCAACTTAGCAACACTCTATATATGGTGAAACCGGGCTCCGGACCATTGCAACAGTAAAATTAGTTCAGGTTAGTTCAGGTTAGTTATCGTTTTTATTACTACTCCGGTGTATGTTTAGAAACCGTTTGACTTATGATATTTTACAATCTGGCATCGAAAATGTCTGCAAGTTTAACATCCTGTCAGCATGTCTCGGAATTTAGATTTTATATGGACAGTTGTTTCTGTGAACTTTGCTTTTGGTTTGTTACAGCTTCACTGATAAGACCATTAGGTGGTCAAAATGCGTACAGAGAAAGAAGCAGAGTTAAATTCACAAGAAATAAACTATCTATCTTATTCCTTTAAAGAAGAAAAACGCTAATTGTTTAAACTAATGTTACGGCCGTAAAGATTTCTTTATATCTATTGATAATTTAACTTTTAATTCACTTATATTATTATAAAACATTATATTACAGAGTAATTAGGCGTGTTCTTGATTGTTTGATTATATATTTAAAAACAACAGTGAATCCAATTGATATAATTCCTGTTATTTTTCCCCTATAATAATAAAAATAATTTAACACATCAATTAAATTTATAAGATTTTATTTTCTGTGGAACTGAGTATCACCATATTAAAAATTTTACCTCCTGTTATAAATGGAATTTGGGAAAACCATGGATACGGATGGATTTCCCGATTATAAAGAGTGACCGCAAAAACAGGTGAAAATTAGCTCATATGTGAGATCAAAATGTGTGCTGATTGAAAGTTTATATCTGCTTTTGGTTGAGATTTTAGAGTTAAATTCACTAAAAAGATTTTTTTAAGTTGGAAGAAAACAGTGAACATAACATTGATTCTTGACTGCTTTGACTTGCCCTTTTTGGTCTGTTTTTCTTTCAGTTCTTTTCCGATGATTATTGCCATGTTTTCGTGTCAAACATATACCCACGTCTTATCGCTAGTTATAATGGGTTTCAAGAGGTTTGATTCAAATGGTAGTATTTACTTCTAGCAGTAGATTAGAGATTGCGAAATTGTGATTGCAACCTGCACAAGTTTTACAGAATTAACACAAAATATTCCTCTGTTTACGTATGAAAATTATTTATACTTAAATAATTGATCGGTCCCATAGAATAGTTTATCTTCAGAATACACATAAATAAAAGAATAAAAAAAGGGACCGTAAAATTAGCGTATTTCGTGGACCTCGTATTTGAAACCAAAATGTGTGCTAATTGAAAGTTTATGTTATATAAATATATTAATATATATAAATTACAAAAAATATGAATAAAAAAGGAAATTGTATTTTTTTGCGCTAACGCAATATTAGTAAATCATTGGCAAACTTTTTTTTGCATTCAAGTGTCATCATCGGTCAAATGTTATCATTGAAATAAATAATTGGAAAAAAAACATTCAATATAAACCACGGAATTCGCAAACAAAATGAACCACTGGCGTATATCCTTTTTCGATAATATTAATCGATTATAAGTTCAGGTTCGTCGCAGAGATATACTGTCTTTATGGGATGTATTTGTAATGGATCTGATGCAAATATCTTTTTCATATTCCTTGTAATTTATATGATACAGAAATAATTTTTTTCAAATTTTTCTAAATATTTTTTGGCATTTTTGATAGTTAGAGATTGTTTTCACCCCCATAGAAGGATAAGTGTCAATAAAAATGAACCGTAAATATATGGCACTTAATGATTAGCTTAAATTATGAGTCATGAACACAATTTTTTTCAGATATTTTATAATTTCTTTACATTTTTCGTACACTGTCTAAGGGCCGAATTTAACAATTTTTTTTATGTCATCGATATTTTTTTGGTATTCTTCGAGACCTAACCTTTAAAATGAGATAAGATAAACTTCTCTATCTTCTTTCATTGTTAAAAGATTAGATTTTTAATGCCAAAACTTTTAATTAACTGAAAAGCATTATGCTATCCAATTTCGTCAACTTTAATAATTAATTTCTTAAAATTGTAACAGAGGCTCACCTTTTTCTTAGAGCATTATCTTATCATAAACTTTCAATTAGCACACATTTTGATTCCAAATACGAGGTCCACGAAACAAGCTAATTTTACAGTCTCTTTTTTTATTATTTTATTTATGTGTATTCTGAAGATAAATTGTTCTATGACACCGGAAAATTATTTAAGTATAAATAATTTTCACACGTAAACAGAGGAATAATTTGTATTAATCTGTAAAACTTGTGAAGGTTGCAATAAAACGTAAAAACTTCCATTCGACTCAAACCTCTTGAAACCCAATAACTAGCGATAAGACATAGGTATATGTTTGATATATGTTTGACATGAAAACATGGCAATATTCATCGGAAAAAAGCTGAAAGAAAAGCTAAGACCAAAAAGGGCAAGTCAAAGCAGTTAAGAATCAATGTTATGTTCACTGTTTTCTTCAAGCTTAAAAAAAATCTTTATTAATGAATCTAACTCTAAAATCTGAACCAAAAACAGATGATTTTAATAAAAATGATAAAAATATAAAAATATTCGAATGAACCTTGCCGAAATTTTGTAAAATAATTGTGTGAAAATATTCAAATCGACCTGGTGCCCCCAGTCTCTTCCATAGTCGATAATAACTACAATTCTTAATTTGAAGCGGAACTAACGATCGGCAGTTTACGTTAGCAGGTTAACATTTTAAAAAACTTAGCTTCGCAACATATTATGCCATCAATTATTGAAAGTAAATAACCGAATCATGCACATAAAATAGCGAATCTAAATTTTAATTATTTCTCATGATTAACTAATTATAAAAAGAACGATAAATATTTGCCCATTATATTTTTGAAATACTATATACCGTAATATTCAGTAATCTTATAGAAAATAGATGAAAGCAAGTTTTTTGCAATTTTACTTGATGTCTGTGTCTGGATTTATTGAAAGCATACGTTTATATCATGGCCTAGAATAATAAAACACAAATACCGTCTTCAACTTGATAAGTTCAAAAAATGGATTATGTGGGAATAATGAGTACCATGAGGACTGCCCTCATTAGAACTCTGTAGATCCTAATGAACCAGACTCCTCTCCATTGATAATTAGATTACAAAGCCCTGAAGGCTGCGTATCATCTCAATTGCTTTCAAGTAGAAATTTATGCTATGTTACAATGTGGCCATCTCTGTGAGAGAGACATAATCAGGAATAAGACAATATGATACAGGCATAAGACAAAACTATAGAGCTGAAACCGGAGAGTCCGGTAGGAGTTCGAAAGTCACAGAGTTTTACTCTCTAGGACAATGTGCGACAATTTTTCAAGCAGAAATTTATGCTATGTTGCAATGTGGCCATCTCTGGAGAAGGATATTATCAGGAATAAGACAATAAACCTATACTGACATTAAGACAGTAATACTGAGACTGGAGTCTAATGTCGTTGCTTCGCCACTGGTGTTGAATGCATGGATGTAGTGGATAATCTTACAAGAAATGGTTGCACAACCTGATGTGGGTTCTGGGTCGCTCAGGTATACACGCGAACGAAGAAGCAGCCCAGTGGGTTTCCCCGATTGAACTAAATGGATTCGAACCAATTATACCTGTTCCAGCGACGGTTGGTAAAAGAGAATTAAAATTGTAGCTGGAAAGTAAATTTATTGAATCGTGAAGGGAGGTTCCTGGAATGAGGCGTGCTAACATACAACTGGACCTAACGCACAGCTTCCTGGGAAGCTCTACTCCTTGGAAAGAAAAGAACTGTCAATCATGGTGAGACTATTGACAGCACGTAGTAACCTGACATCATGGATGACCCGATGTGTAGATGGCGTCTAGAAGAAAATGAAACCGGTGACCATGTCTTCATATAATCGATATTGTCACCAGAAGCCGTTAGGCAGGTTCAGCTAAGGGAACTGCTTAAATTCGCAAAGGCGATCGGTCTCGAATAACTTGCAGCCATGGTGATATATAAAGGACACAACGAGGCATAGGCATCGAAGATCAAGTGGTGACTTGCTTGTAATATTTCATCCCAAAAGGAGGAAAAACAAATGACATACATACCTACAGACAGACGAAAAGACATGAACCTATAAGGGTTTCTAAGAATTACGAATGACCCGTATAAAATATTATTAAAAGAATAATAACCATATTCATCTACTATAAAACTAAGTAAACCAACTATCTGATTGGCACAGAAAATTTTTGTAACTTCCTTAACCAAAATAAAGACAAAACCAATATAGACAACTATTATCGAAATTTAATTACTAAAAGATGTTAAAAAATACTTTCTCCAAAACAGAACAGTTTGTCTTCATCATCGAAACGAGTTTTGTAATACCTGAACATATTAACAAATTCAAAGATGAAATATATTGATAGTGCCGATTTTCCTTGAAGCAATAAAAATGAACTGATTCTCAGCACTTTCTATTAACACAAGAAGAATCACAAATATTTTACTAACACTGTATGCAAATGATCGAATAAAAATTAATGGAAATAAATAGGAGTTGTCTCGCACGCGCAATAATAGGTATTGTTTTAAAAAATCGTATTTATTTAACTGTAAAGTAAATTGCAAATTTTGTTATGGTTTAAGAGGCGAAATTTCTATCAGTTTCGGTATAACAAAGAGAATCAATAATTGTACTTGCTTCTTTGATATAAATGTAAGTATTTAAACATTTCCAATTTTTTGCATATAAATCTGCTTACGCAAAACAAATTTTGAGATGTATGAAATTTAAATATTCCACTAACAATTCAGTCTTTTTTAACAGTTTCCAATTAGTTTTGTTGTTAAATATGACTGACAAGGAGTTACTATTGTGTGTTGTTGTTTCCAGTGTAGCAAAAAAAGGGAAAATAAAAAACCTTCATGATGGTCAAAAGAATCATATGTGGCATTTTTTTGTTGTTCGCCGAAACACCGTTAAAATTTTTTTCCCAAATGCATGAGAGCCCCTACAGTATTTATAGGTTCTTTAAAGAAACACATTCTCATAAAATTATTTGCAAATTTAAATACATTCTAGGATCTCTCGTATTGAGCTGTTGGGGTCCCTACAATACTCCGAGACGATTGAAACTAAAACTCTGATAAAATTTGTTGTCTTAAATGCGGCCTGAATGTATAAATTCTAGGATTTTTTAAATACTGAGATGTTGGGGTCTCAAAATATATGGTCCACAGTACTAGTTGGACCCTTTTTCGATGAGCCTTTTGACCCCCGGATTAATATAAAATCACTTGAATAGTGAAATATTGTTTTCGAAATTAGATATATATTTTTTTTTTGTTGGAATTGAATAGAATAAAAAAATTAGCGATACTTACGCAAAGAATTTGTGCATCTCGTCTTATCAGTCAAGTAATTTCTAAACCTAAAAATGGACAATATTATTTGTTATCCAAAAACACTACACTTATAGTTAACATATTTTTAGATTTTATCATAATGTGCATTCAGTTTGCGTTTCGTGCATGTTGTTTTTGTACACTGATATTTGCAAAGTCGATAAAATCAAAATAAACAATTGACGTAAATTAATTAATATATTTTTATATTATGAATATCGATTATGGGAAACATGACTGAGATGGCATATTGACGGAAATGACAAGCTATTTTTTCCCTTATTTATGCCGATCATTAAAAAGTAATACAGATAGGAAACGTCCATTATAAGAATGAATCAATACCTAGTCCTCGTAAGAGCCTTTACCAGAGTGTGACTTAAAAACTAGTAATCTACTTCCTCAAAAAGTATTCACAGAATCGCTAGGTTTTTTGTCATATGGTTCGACGTCTTAATGAATGAATCTCCAAATAGAATTACCATTGCCACCATAGGCATGTGTCTTTATCAGCACTTATTAGATAATATTACCATAATTTTGTGCCTGTTATAAATTTTTAAAATAATATACAGAATCTGCAAAATAAGTGATATCACTATTATTATCTCTGAAAGAAAAATACTTGCGAGGTCAGTTAAATTTTAGCAAAGTTGCTTTTTAGGTTACATTTTGAAAATTGAACAATAAAGAAAAGTATTTTTTTATCTTAAGAAAAAAAGTGCCTCAAATAAAAATGCTCTTTTTCTTTTCTATAAAATGACATTATTAATTTGTTTCTGATCAATTTAATCTTGGAGTAACCAATATCTACTTAATTTTTGTAAAAACGGACCTGTGTTTACCATTCCATTTTTTAGAACAACTTTTTTCCTCAAGATTTCAGATATAAATTTATTTCTACCGTGTATAAATTGTTGCCTATACGTATTCTCCTTTCAAGCAAAGAATAGGACAGAATACATACACAAACAGTTTATTTCCTGCAAATACAACTCTGGTCCTCCTTCCATGCGTGTTTCCACCACCTATATTGAACGGAGAGCAACATTCACAGGAAACAATTGTCTATTTAAAATATAAATTTCGAGACGTGTCGGTAGAATATTAAACCTGTAGAGTTTTCGATGGAGAGAGTGAACCAGAGTTGTATATGCAGGAAATAAAGTATATATATATATATATATATATATATATATATATATATATATATATATATATATATATATATATATATATATATATCCCTCCTGTAGTTCTGCGTCCATACATTTGGTTTTTTACATGTAATTCTGCGTCCCCTGTATTTCTGCATCCGTATATGGACGCAGAAATGGAATTTTGGTGAAATGCTTCCTTATGACGTGCCTGTACTTATAAAAGTGTTTTTAAGCGGACTTCAAAATGACGATAACATCGAAAATTCGTAAATATTGTAGTTTGAGATAATACCGCTAACGGTGCTGCGTTCGCGAGCGGTATATTACGAATGGATATATTTTTCCCACCCTTTCGATATTTCCGCGTCCTTGAAATCTGACAACATTGTTTTAAGTAACTTTTAATTTAGGTGCGACGTATGTTAAACAGCCGGTTGACGGTCTTTGATGATTGGAGTATTGTGTGTTTATTGATAATTTTAAAGTTGGAAAACATATTTTAAAGATAATTCAGGATACGGAGAAACTATTAGCTAAGGATCATTAAAAACTATTTATCCTTTTTTTTTATAAAATCATTTTATTAATTTTGTTTTACCTAATATGAAACAAATTAATATTTGTAATAATGGTTCAGTTCAAGAGAAATTTAGCAGAATTTTGTTCGTAAAAAAAAAGAAATACGGAAAAGTTGATTTTTAGCTTTTAGACATACTGAATATTACCGTCTATGGTACTTTTATGGAAATTGAAGCCGGCAAAATTTTGCCTTGAAAACTATATGTTTCTGTAAATTTCGAAACGTGTTTAAGAAACCTAGGATTAATTTCAAAAGTTAAAGGTGTTAAATTATACCTCTTTAAATTAAAGAAAAAAATCACATATATATATAATTTTTGCAAAAAACCAGTCTCATGTAAATTTCAAAAGAGGCAAACAAATAAAGGATCTATTAAAAAAAATACTAATTTGTTCCATATAATGTTTATTGTACTTGTATTAAATCATATTTATTTTCCAAATTTTAAGTCTATAAGGTTGAAATAAATTAAATATAACATGTGTGTTATTAATTTTTAATAAAATTACTAATAGCTCTACAGTAAAGAGATAACCCGTTTTATAAAAATTCTGTTTATTTTTTCTAAAAATAAACAGATTTAACAATCGAAACGTCCAGAGGTAAAAAAATATTAGCGCTAGCAAAATTCAATGAATTAACTGAGCAAGCTATTGGTAAGTAAATAAAAATACAACTTGAATTTTCATCATTTCCGATGACGGAAGAACATCGTTATTGCATTAAATTGTGATAAATAATTTTTTAAATTTTTTGGTTAGTATGCAGTCATAGTGATGAATAATACTTAAAAATCCATTGATTTCGACACTGTTTATCAATGGTATTTAGTTTGAACTATGAAGCATCGGATTACTTCAATGGGCCTTACGTTAAAAATGCTCTTATTTATACGTTTTTCAATAGACGCTTTCATTTTTCCTTCTTATTTTGCATATCTTTCGTCAGTGACGCATTGAACCAAAAAGTCATGCGGTTTTTAGTCAACGTAAAAGTACACCCTTTCTATTCTAATTTCAACGTATTCTATTTAATTCATTAGAGGGAAATTTAAAACATATTGTGACTATATAATATAACTTTAAGTTTTTAGTTACAACCTGTTAATATATGAAATGGTGATTGTTTTTTTTTATTAGCCTTTAAAAATTCGTCTGCTACTTTTGCTTGATATTTTCAAGTACGTTCTGTCTATTCTAGATACCCAGGAAAATAAGTCACAAAACAATTATGGTGATGATGTTTCATCCGGCTCCAGTCATCAATTTGCTAGAAGACGACGATGTGAGCATTATTTCTGCAAGTATCGACAGCGAGAGTAGTTCAACCTATAAAGTTACATTCTCTTCAGGCACAAATGAAACTTTTAGCTCGGATCACCCTGAATACTTGCCTGATAGTGACCATTCTAACTCAGATTTTGATATACCAACTAAATTTATCAAATTGTCGCACCTTTTCGCTCCTAATGCAAGTTTCCATAGCCTTCCTTCTTACTTAAATACTTCAAACGGAACAGAACAGTCTTTAAACTTATTTTTCGATAAAACTCTGGAATATAATGTTTATAAAATGCAAGGTGAACTAGATAACTTAGATCTTGCTAATGTTGAAAGTACATCCAAAAACATTCGTTTTCGAAGAAATTCAAAATCTATTACACTTCCCAAGCCCCTTATATCCGAAATGACCAATACCTTCTCAGATCTAAATGAGACACCATTTTTAAAGGAATCAAACATTTCCAGGAGACTAAGTAGTACTGATAGTAATTCTAGTACTGACAAACCAAGTAAAAAGAAAAAATGGGTTAAAGTAAATCGTATCCCAGATTTATGTTTTTACTGTGAGACAGAAGTACAGAATTTTGCAAGACATCTGATACGTAATCATTCAAATGAATCCGAAGTATCAAAATTTATGCCCTTAAATCCTAAAAATCTCAACCAAAAAAGATTAATTGCCGCAATATGGAAACGGGGTAACCACTTAAGAAATATTAACAGTTGTATGAAACCAGTT
This sequence comes from Diaprepes abbreviatus, assembly GCA_034092305.1. Lineage (NCBI taxonomy): Eukaryota > Metazoa > Arthropoda > Insecta > Coleoptera > Curculionidae > Diaprepes > Diaprepes abbreviatus. The sequence continues at coordinate 2,248,955 of JASJET010000087.1, forward strand.
AAAAAAAGTCATGTTCCTGGTAGAGATGTAACAGAATATGTTCCCTGTAAGCATTGTATGGGTTATTTTAGCCAAAAACAATTGTGGCGTCATGTTAAGAACTGTTTCCAAAATTCAAGCGAGAAAACAAAATATTCACATAAAACTGACGCTCAAGACCTGCTTGTGGGACATCTTCCTATAGATGAAAAGCTTAAACAGACAGTTTTTCAAACTATGCGACCGGACAAAGTTTCACTTGCTGTTAAAAAAGATATTTTAATTTGCAAATATGGGGCACAATATCACAGAGAAAAACACCACATAAACATTTACTCTCGTAAAATGCGAGATCTTGCAAAAATATTGATTGAAATCCAGAAGTTACATCCAACGGTTAAGACTTTGTATGATGCTCTACAGCCCATTTATTTTGACTCCTTTGTTGAAGCTGCGAAAACGGTGGCTGGCTATGACGCTGCAACAGAAGATTATGTCTCCTCTACTTTTGCAATGAATATTTCAACATCACTGAAAGAATGCTGCAGTCTGGCTATAAGATTAACGTTAAAAAGAAGATCACATAATTCATCTGTTGATACTGCACAACTAGAAGCAAAACCTTTCAACAGCTTCTTCAAGATTCTTGGAAATTTAAGGTTTCTTCTGTTGCAGCAGCATGTCTCAATTCTAAAAAATGGAATAAAATAACAATTGTGCCCTTGGCAACTGATTTAAAAATATTTAGAAATTATCTTATAGATACCGCCAACTTCGCACGAGAAGAACTAAGAATTAACCCAAAGAGCGAAAAAAATTATAAAATTTTATTGGAAGTTACATACTGCAGAACAATATTGTTAAACAGAAAGCACGGGGTGAACTGCAACGCTTACCTCTTCATTTGTACCTAAGCGCACCTGTTCATCAATCTTATGAGGAATTTAGTGATGCTATATCACAAATAGAAAAAAAATTACATCAAAAATTTAAAAGAGTTGTTACTAGAGGAAAACGAGATCGAGGTGTTCCTGTCCTTTTTAGTTCAGATGTTCAATAACATCTACAAATACTTATCTCATTAAGAAACAACTTTGTTAAAAATGATAATATTTACCTTTTTCCTAAACTTCTCCATGATACTCCAATTACTGGGTATAAATTTATGCAGAAACATGCTAAACTGAGCGGCGCTAAAAATCCTGAAGCCATAACGTCAACCCGGCTTAGAAAACATCTAGCCACTATGAGTCAGATTTTTGAATTATCTCCAAATGAAATTGAACAATTGGCTACATTTATGGGACATAATAAAGATGTTCATAAGCAAGTTTATCGCTTACCAGATGATATATTCCAAACGGCAAAACTTGCTAAATTGTCACTTTTAATGGAAAGTGGTGAGGCTGGTGAATATAAAGGAATGAATTTGAACGAAATTAATATTAATATGGAAGAAGAGATAGTGAAACATCGGTCGTCTGATGATGAACGACAATCAGTTGATGAACTATTAAAACAGCAACCGCCTATGTTGACATCGTCAGCATCCTCGAGTTTTGTGCCAAAACGAAATAAGAGAGTTCTAATTGCCTGGACACAAGAACAGAAAAATGCAGCAACATCCTTTTTTAAGAACCATATACAAAAAAGACTGCCTCCTAAAAAATGAGAAGTAGAGGATTTAAATCTTTTATATCCTGGAATTTTTGATAATAAAACATGGCGCCAAATTAAAGTTTATGTACAAAATACTTATTCTAAAAAGGATAAGTTTGTCTAGCAAACTTAACTTTTATAGTAGAATAATTAGGCGTCAAAACACCTTTAAATAATATAATTTTTAGGATTCTTGTTATTGTTTACGGAGTATTTTTTAATTATAGCTTTTTTGAAAGCATTATTTTAAGCAAACTACTTAAAAGAAAAAAAATTGTTTATGTATGTTATATTGAATTTTAAGTTAGATTTTAAGGTTATATTCACCTTATAAGTTTGACAAATATTTTTTTTTTTAAATATTAACTGCGGTTTTTAAGGTTGTTAGGAACACCGATCCTATTTTAAAAACACAAGTGTGGAATAATATCCGATTAAATAAAAATACAAAATTTTCAATTTAGAATTTTCTATTAATTACTTTTGATCTAACCCATTAAAAAAGTTTTGTCAACAAATATTAACTATGCCTAACACTTCACAAAACACAATATTTATTTATTTTTCTAAAGTGGAAAAGTTATATTCTATTCAAAATTTGCTGTTTTTCAGTTTTTTCTATGTTACACTTGGGTAAGTTTCTTTACTAGCTGAAGAGCAAAGAATGCATTTTTAATTTTCTATGAAAGCAGAAATATCTCTTTATAATTAATATTGAGTCTATGTTTTCTCACATATCTCACTCGTTAGAATACTATTAAAACTTTTCGGTGCTTGAAACTTAGTTGTTGCAGTTGGCTTCCTATCATAACATAAATCTTTGCATTTTATCCCATTGAAAAATATTGTTCAGCTCAATTCTTATCTGCTATAACTTCACGTAAACATCTGGCAACACAGCGGACGCAAAAATAAATAAGCAATGGATAGATATACTTATAACAGGACGCAGAAACTACTGATACTTTGAAATTAAATATATGGACGCAAAAATGATAGGTTGATGTAAAGATGCAGGGATGATGTAAGAATGTTTGAAAAAAAATTTTTTATTATTTTAAAAGTATATCGAAATATAAAACCTGATTTATTATTCCAGTATCTTCTGTATCCCAGAGGGAGTAAAATATTTTAATATACTTTAGTATTTTTAGTGGATGCAAAAATGATAGTAAAACAAAATGACGCAAAAATGATAGCGGGATTTATATATATATATATATATATATATATATATATATATATATATATATATATATATATATATATATATATATATATATATATATATATATATATATGTTTATTTTCTTGATTCTTGAACCATAGATTATATCATTTTTCTTTTATTTTGTCTTTTCTTGGGTTTAGGTTCTATATTTAATAAATACATAAAATTATTGACGTTTCGCCCTTTATTCAAGGCATTTTCAAAATTTTTGCCTCCTAAAAATATATAATTAAAATACATCACATAAAAAACATATTCAACATTTTCGAAAACAAACAAGACACTTAAACAATAGTCAAAACTTTAAATTTTTTTTTTTAATTTATGTATACTGTACTGTATATATATATATATATATATATATATATATATATATATATATATATATATATATATATACAGTATACAGATGGCAAGAGGGGGGGGCGAAATAGGAGTGTATGGACCCAGAACCGGACACCATGAAAGCTTGGATAAGTCACCAACCATGTTCCAGGCGGAAATGCACGCCATCAGGAAATGTATTCAATTTACCAAAGAGAAAAACTATCGCGGACAAGAGATTATTATCATGTCGGTTAGTCAAGCAACCATCAGTGCGCTGAGTTTTCAAGTAATCAACTCCAAGATGGTCTGGAAATACCTAGAGAAACTAAACGAAATAGATAAGAATATTAATGTCACGCACGGGGTATGAAATAGTAGACAAACTCGCGAGAAAACGAAACACGATTTCTGGGGCCCGAGCCTTTCTGTGGAGTCGATAATAGTGTAATGCTGGAAGAACTAAAAAGAGGGAAAAAAAACAGGAGATTCAATTATTAGACGGATCTGCAAGGAATGAGACAAGCGAAGATAATTCCTGGGAACTAAGGCCAAAAGAGAATCAAGGAATGCATAAGCCTAAGTAAAATCCAACTCGGAGTTCTGATAAGAATCCTGACGGAGCATTGCCACCTGAAGGGACACCTCAAGAAATTCGGATTGGCAGAAAGAGAAGCATGCAGATTCTGCGAGGAGGAGGACGAAACTTCTATTCGCATTCTTTCAGAGTGCAGCGCTGTAGAAAATCCTAGAATGTGGTTCTGGAGAACAAACCAAATAAAAGAAGGCGAATTACTCACTTTAAAGCCGTCCAATATTCTAAAATTCCTAAGGGAGATAGGACAGGAGGACCTGATCTAGTCGGCAAAGTATCCCTAATGACTTGGCAGCAGAATGGGAGCACAATAGATCTATTAGGTCGCAATGTACTAATCCCCAATTTCACACAAACATTACTTGACTTTTCACCACTTTTTCACATTAATTATCCATCATTCGGTGTTATTCCCCATTACAGCTCTAATTTTCCCTATATAATAAGGATACTTAAAAGATTTTTTGTGTTAATTACAAGAAAATATTTCTTTTTAGGGAGAGAGGGGTTCTCTGGTGAAGCGACATTAGATCCGATATATTTTCCTTGGCACGCCTCGTTACCGGGAGTTCCTCGGACATTTAATAAACTTGCATTCAAGCAGTAATCTTAGTTAGCGCTTTCCGAGAGTGTTTGGAACTGGTATAATCGAGATCTATGTGGTTTGATTGAACACCTAATCTTTGCCAAAGGATCTGTAGCTTAGGATTCACACTCTTCGCTATTTCTTATATATCGAAAATTAGATTAAGAGCCTGTGACCTTGGTTTCAACGCGGCTATCTGATCCGATCGAACCAATCCGATGCCGTTATATCTATCGAATTCAACATTTCTTACTACTAGTTGAAATGTTGCCTCGGATAGAAACATTAGAACTATTTATTACATGGATTTCAAGTGGATAAAACTGCATCGGATAGTTCCGATCGGATCAAAACACTGCGCTAGAAATGCTGTCTATGAAAATTAGGATTAATATTATGATTACACTGCTAATTTTTTTAAAAAGATTATTTCATTGATAAAAGCTACACGAAATTGTATTAGAGAAATTATTAAGTGTAATACTTATAGTAAATAAAGTTTGTTATTTTGATGAGTTGGCATATCCTAGTATTTTTTAAAAATCTACAAGACTAGTCACAAAACAGAAAATGGAAAATTCTAGAAGACCATATTATAAAAATAAGTCAGATGATGTGTAGAGTCAATTTACTGGTAACTCCACATTTTCTAAATGTCATTTTTTGTCATATCATAGCAGTGATATTGATCAGCTCTTGCAGACCACGTTCTATTATTTGATTTATTGGACCATCACACGCCGTCCAATGTTAATTGTTCTATTAAATCATGTAACTACGTCAGTATAAATGATAAAACAAACTCGACAGTGGGTGATTGTCCATTCTTTTCTTTTTAAATTTTGTTCACCGAGACTTAACTATAATTTTTGTATACTGTATGAACTTTAATTATAGGTAGCGTTTTTGTTTCTGATTGGTTGTTACTAAAAATGTGTTATCTATAAAAAAAAATATCTTGTTCTCTAGTAATAGTATATTTTCAATAATTAATGTGTATTCCTTTAACACAATTTTTGTATTCAATTTTGTCTACCTCTTCTAGAATTTAGAAAATTTGAGAAAAAAAATAATTCACTTAATGATTAAACATAAAATAAGGATATCCGATGGAATAATAACGGATGACCTAGGAACATTTTTTGCAAAACTTTCAGTTTATTGGCGAAACGGCCGACTACTTCTAAAAAATAGTTTGGCAAATTTTAGAATATAATTTGTTTACCTATGAGTTTTGTCTAAATTAAAGAAAAAAAAAAGAAAGTTCCGGTTAGATAGTATATTTTATAAACATAGAATTAAAGCAGTATCGCTAAAATAGCATAGTTTCTCAACTCTAGTATCTCCAAAGAGCATAATGAACTGTTAAAATTGGTAATCACGCAGCATTTTTGTTTACAAGAACATATTCGAGAAGCTTAATGAATTTTTTGAACGCGTTATCCCTCGAGATAAATTTAAGGTTCAACGACCTATAACCCTATAACCAAATTCTGTTTCTAGTGAATTTTTGTAATTTTATAAATTATATTGAATTTGGACACTAAATGGCCTTGATGCCGATGCGTCATTAATTAAAATTATCTCCCTCTCTCTCTATATATTAAATTTAATAAAATATCATCACTGTATAACTGATACCAAGGGAGCAGTAGCTGTTATAATCTTTGTTGATACCTAATATGTAAAACCTATAAAAATCATTGTTTTTGGGAATTTTAAAATCATCCAGAAGATAACTACTAACCTTTCCCACAAAACACTAATCAAAATAACTAACTGGGCAGGACACACTAGCGGAACGCCAATTTATCAACTAAAAACGAACAGAAAATTTTAATAGGAAGTATATCTTTAAGAACGTGACATCCGGTGAATATGGCCAAATTCATTGTTTTTTTTTTCATCATCGTACGACACGTGCTGCAATTTAATAAATATTTATAATATGGATAGTATATATATCAAGTATTGAGCAAACGAATTCTATAAAAAATTCTTATATAAACGGTGTCTCAACACGAATTTGCATTTCGAATTGAAACGATCGAAAATATGATCATGGGTAGGTCGGTAATAAAGAGATGTACAAAGTCCTATGACAAGCTTATTTCCAAAAGCAGTTTTTAATCTTTGTGAGTGTCGCAAACAAAACTAGATCGTTTCTGACGCAACCTAAATTAGATCGTTTTTGACGCAGCCAAAATCTCAATTTAAACTATATTGTTAGGAGGTCTCCAACATCTGCTTGTTTTCTTCTCTGCCGTAAAAAGATGGGAAATGGTCTCAAAACTTACTAAAGGGTTCTCATTAAAAAAAAAGTCAGCCACACTCCCACCACTTTTGAATGAAATTGTAACAAATAAATATTTAGTGTGCCCTAGTAAATTCGCTATCTTCAACTTTACGAATTTAATTTTAGATTCATAATCTGGGTCCTCCAAATCTCCCAATACCAATATTTCAAGAACTAAATAATTTTAAACTCGTAATTCATACCCTCAAAGATCCTCCAATACCAATTTTGGACAAAATCGAGAAATAAAATCTCTCGGGCTCCATATTGGATTCGTCATATTGAATTTTTCAAAAATAATTTTAAATTCATAGTTTATGCCCTCAAAAACCCCCTTATATATATATATATATATATATATATATATATATATATATATATATATATATATATATATATATATATTGTCGTATATGCACGTCCGTCGTTTCAGGGAAATTAATTGTGGAGATCGGATTTTCCGCGAGAACGCCACGAGGTACGTTTCGATCGAACGCGAACGACGTATACGAGCTGTGAATGACTTGCGTATCAGGATTTTTGTCATTTGTGGTATGCGTTTGTCCCTGCATTAAGTGGTCCCCACCTTGAAGTGAAGCTTGGATGCCATTTAAAAATTGTTCCATTAGAGAAATTGAAGTGTTGGGATATAATTCAGCATTTTGATTTATTTGGGTCATGTCAGATTCATTACGAGTATGGAATCTTGTTAGGTCTGGCGCGACCCCACGAGGGGCCGCGGAGGTCCCACCAAAACCACCCGGACAGCCTGAAATGCCACCCGCCTCATCAGACCGGAAGGAACTGTGAGAGAAGGGATTGGACATTTTTTAATAAACTTGTTTTCCTCTTAATTAGAATGTTTTGTATAAAAAATACAAAAATCACGGAGGGCTGGGCTTTAGTATACTTAATATATGGAAAAATTAAGTATATGGAATTTGGGTTGAATGAGAACTTGGCCAATATTTACTTTATTTTTTATTAGACGTGAGCTCTTATAGGACTTTTTGCAGTAGAAAAATTTTTTGACTGGGGCTCTTAAGTTTTGTGTCGAAATTAAATGTAGTATTGGGACTCTTAATAAATTTTCGAAAATTCAATTTTCTCAAAAATTCTTGTTTTGATGTTAAGCGCAAACTAAGGCACGTTTAGTGTTCTTAGATTCGTTAACTATGTCACTATCAGGTTATCACTAATTTTCTCTTAATAGAAAATTATTTAAGTCGCAATCGGGAATGTCTAAATCGGGTGTGTCGCTATCAGGTTTCCTTTACGCAATTTTAGTTCCGCAAATTAGTATCGTCGTAAAAGTAGGCGCGTGAATACTCTATATATTAATTTAAAATAGTTCCCGCAAGAATAAAAAAATCGACGTGGAAAGGTTTTTTTTTTTTTAAGCTTATTTTTTCCGACGGCGCTAGAATTTTACTAAAATTCGCGTTTCACGGTTTTTATTTAACTGGAGATTTTACTTTGAGGTTCCTCCCCTAGCACTGAACTGATATCAGCTACTAGAGTTCGCCTCTAACGAATTTCCGCCTAACAGACAAGGTTTCCTGGCCTTTCTAGTACCGCAATCTTCTTATCTTCTTTCTTGAATCGAATTCTTGATCGTCTTATTAAGACAACCAAGAACCTCTCTTCTTAAGCCGTCGTAAGCAGAGCGGCCTCCCTCGTTGCACTAGCGTAAACAGCTTAGTGATCCTCTTGATGCCGAAAGGGGCGCTCCAGGAAAACCTCTAGGAAATTTAAAACTCCCTACTCGCGTGTTGAACCGTTTAATTTTTTCTTCTGGAAGGGAAACTGACAATAATCTCTTGCGAGATTACCGACGAGTGGCCCACCTATTGAAGATTCCCCGTGCCTTTCTCTGACGTGGTGCAAGTGCCAGACTAATCAGCAACGGCAGAGAATCTCACGTTTCGCCTGAGTAAATGCTTCAAAAGACTTAGATACTCGTGTGCGCGTGTGTAAAAAAAAAATTTGAGATATCTGTGCTCTTCAAAAGACGACCAGATTCTGCTCACGAATCGCGGCATCGGGTGCTATTTATAACTTCTCGGCACTCCGCCGGGTCTTCCGAAAGGAACCGATCAGCGTTTAGCGCGGTCCGCCAAAGCTTTATATCTGCGCCGCCGTCTGTGTCGGTGTCTATGCGCCGTTACCGCCGGCAACGTCCAGTTATTTCTCGGAATTTCAACCGTTTTTAGATGTTTATTTTATTTTTATGATTTTTTTTTAGGATCTTGTAGATAGAATTCTACAACACCCCCCCACTTAGACGCGCTCGCATCCTACATTGAACTTTCAAGCAGGAACGGGTCCAAGCGTTAATTTTCTTCAATTTCCAGATTTTCGCGTGTTATTCTTGTAATAGTTAATTAATTTAACTTTTATGCTTTCCATTTGATCCAACAATACCTGTAGATCTTCGGGTACTTCAGACTCCCCAGGTAATGTGATCACGTTCGGACGCTCATTATGTTCGCTCGCTTCCGTATTATTTTCTTTCAAATTTGTTTGATTTGAGTCCAATCTAGGTTCAGAATGAACTTCGACTGGTACCTCTATTTCTTGTCCGCTAATATCGTCTTCTAATTCTGATAGCTCAGAGTCACTAACTGATCTTTCGCTATGTTCCGCAATTTCGAATTCCGAGATGTCAGATTCTGAAGTAATATCAATATCGTCATTCTCATTTATTTCATTACCTTTTGGCGCAGGTCGCAAGTCATCGATATGAATTACGTAAATTCTATTGTCGAGATCTACTTTATAAGTGGTTTCGCTTAAAACCTCCATTATTTGACCGGGTCCGGTCCAGTAAGGAGCAAAAGTATGACTCCGTCTGGATTGCGCTTTTGTATTTACTAGATCGCCTACTTTAAACTGTACCACCGGCTCAGATTCGTCATGGTATTCACGTAATTGATACTCTTTTTGTCTCTTCGCAATTTCTTTTTGTTTTATTTTCCGCTCTTCGCGTTTTTGTATACATTTTTGCTTTGGCCAATTTTTATGCCATTCTTCTGGCACATGTAAATTATACCCTAGTATAATTGACGCAGGTGTTTCGCCTGTAGCTCTACAAACTCTCCCTCTAAGTATGCGCATTGCTTTTTGTAGCATTTCTTCCCAAGCATTATTCTTCCTATTTACCAGCAAGACGCGTAAGACCTTCTTTAGCTCTTGTACGCGTCTTTCAACAGGATTCGCTTGTTGATGATAAATTGGAGAAAATTCTTGACCGATTCCATGTTTATCACAGAACTGCTTTACTGTGTTCGATGTAAAAATCGTAGATTGGTCTGTAATGAGTGTCGCAGGGATGCCATATCGCGAAATTATTTCTTCGTCGATAAATTTTATTACGTTGGTAGCTTTTACGCTTCTATAAGCACGTGCTTCCGTCCACTTTGAAAACACATCTTCCGCAAGTATTATATATTTGGCGCCTGTTCGCGCGGCCGCAGGATTATATGGTCCCAAGATGTCTACCGAGACCATTTGGAAGGGCAATTTAGGAGTGCGAGCGCGTAATGGTGCTTTTTGTTGTTTTTGTTGAGTTTTGCAGATTGAGCAAATTATACACCTATTCACGTAGTTCGCGACTGACTCCTTTTGTCTACCCCACCAATACGTCGTCGAGATTTTTTTGTAAGTTTCATTTATACCGGGATGTGCCGCTTCTTCTGAATCGTGGTAACTAAATAGAACTTTATCTACTAGTTTTTTAGGTACAATTATTTTATCACCGTGTGGATTTTTTCGATAAACTACACCGTTATGTAGCACGAATTGTCTTTTAACCTGTTTTAATCCTTTTGTATCCGGCGTTTCAGTTTCGAGTACTAAAAGTACTTTCTTTAAATGTTGAATGTAATCTGTGTTTTGCTGTTCCAAAATAATTTGTTGTAATAATTCAGACGTATTTTTAACTAAGTTTACTCTAGGTAATACCTCAGGTAAAATCAGTCTTTCATTATCGGGCTCTGTTTCGAATTTTACGTTCTCTTCAGGGTTTCTACTTAGGAAGTCGCAAAGTTGGTTATCTTTTCCAGAGACGTGTTCAATGTCGAAGCTAAATTCTTGTAATTGCATAGCCCAACGTGTTAATTTAGCTCGAGTGTCTTTGAATTTATGTAGCCATGTGAGAGCTTTACTATCCGTTCTTAATATGAATTTTTTATCTTGTAAATAACCGCTGTAGAGTTTAGTGCCCCAAATTACCGCTAAACACTCTTGTTCGTTTACATGGTACTTTTGCACCGTTTTATTAAATTTTGCGCTAGAGTGTGTAATGATATGCTTTTCCCCGTCAATTTCTTGATATAGAATTGCAGACATTCCTACTTGACTAGCATCAGTCTGTAGAATAAATTGGTGTTTAAAATCAGGCCTATGTAATGGCTGACTATTTTCGACTGCTAATTTTACGTCATTGAATGCTTTTTGTTCTATTTCCGTCCATTTAAATTTATTATTCTTTTTCAATAATTCATTTAATGGCGCTAATTGTTTCGCAAGATTAGGAACGTATTCCCTTAACCAATTTACTAAACCAATAAAAGACTGAACATCTTTTTTACATTTAGGGGTTTGAAAATTTTCAATTTGAATTTTATGACGTGTTAAAGGTCTAACTTCGTTTCCGCTCAATGTATGTCCAAGATATTCGATTTCAGTAGCAAAAATTTGACATTTTTCTGCCGATACATTTAAGTTATGCATTTGTAATCTTTCAAATACAATTCTAAGATGTTTTAGATGATCTTCTTCGGTGTCGCTGAAGATAATTATATCGTCTAAATATACGATCACGAATTTTTGGATTAGCCCAACCAAAACTTCTGTGGTCATAAGCTTTTGGAAGGTGCTAGGAGCATTTTTAAGGCCAAACGGCATTACGTTAAAGTGATATGCCGCACCGTCAGGCGTAGTGAACGCAGTATACTTCTTAGATTCGAAGGCTAAGGGTATCTGCCAATATCCTTTCTTTAGGTCTAAAACTGTGAAGTATTTAGCCGTAGAAATTTCTTTTAACGCATCTGTTATTCTGGGTAGAACCGCTGATTCATCCAAGGTAAGCTTATTAACCTCACGGAAATCAACACAGAATCTAGGGTCTTTCCCGCTACGTTCCACCAGTACCGGTGGACTGGAAAACTCAGAAACTGTGGGCTCTATGACTCCCAAAGATAACATTTCCTCGATCTGTTTGTATAAGATTTTCTTTTTGTGAAGGCTCAAAGGGTAACATCGACGATTTACCACTTTTTCCTCCTTTAAGATTATTTTGTGCTCCGTTGTTCGTGTCGTAGGCTGAGTCAAACCTTTACGAAACAATTCCTGGAACTCAGTTATCAAAGGTTTAAGACCTGCTGGGCTCTCCTTTGGTAACTCAGGTAATTCAATTTGTGTCTCAAGTCTTTGTGGAAATTGCTGCCAATACAACGTTTGTCGTGTTTTCTCGCCGACATAGACACATTTCCTAGGAAAGTCTACAATGACCTGTTCCTTAATTAGAAATGGTGTACCAAGCAAGAAGCTGGCGTCTAATTTGTCGACGACGAGGAACACCGTTGTATATTCGTAATTACCTAAGGTAAAGGTAATCTTACAAGATCCTAAAACCCGAGCGCGCGCATTGTTACATGCTAACTGAATTTGTTTTCCATTTACTGGTTGCAAGGCTTGAGTGACGATATCTTTTGAAATCAAATTACAGTCCGCCCCTGTGTCCAATAATACGCTGTACTTTTTACCTTCATAAATTGCCGCTAAGATCGGTTGATTATTAACCTGTAACGCGTTAACAATTAATTTACGATTTGTATCCGTACCGTATTCTTGGTCGACATTCACGGACGACGCGTCGGAATTTTTATTCGAAGAATGCCGACCGCCTTCTAGTTTTTTGGATTCAAATTTTGATTACGCTGAGAATTTTCGTAAACCCTTTGATCGTTCCTATTTTCATTATAATTTTGTCGCTGAATTCTATGTTGGCACTGCGAGTCCAAGTGATGGCCCTGGCAATGTCGACAAGGTCGCATGTTTCTATTATCAACGTAATTATTATTTACATTCGAACGCTGTTGATTTCTGTTATCATTTTGAAGATTTGGCGTATTTTTATGATTTCGAGTATCTAAGTCTTTCCTTCCTTCTCTAGAAGTTAATCTAGTCGAAGTACTTTGCGCATTTCTTTGTTCTTCTTTCAGATCTTGTTCGATCATTCTAGCCAACGTGGTTAGACGCTCCAAGGAGTTTATTTCACTACCTCGAATACGTGATCGAATTTCAGGTATTAGTTGAGTTACTATTATTGCAATAAAGTCTTCAATCGGACCGTAACTGTCTAATCTTAAGTATAACGCATGTTTTCTTAAGATAAAACGTTCAACTTCTTCATTGGGTTTCTGATGTATTCCGTATAACGTTGTTCTCAACTCCGCTATATTTTCTACGCTAGAGAAACGTTGGATCAATTTTGTAGCAAAATCGTCAAACGTTTTCACATAAGGACGATATGGCTCAAACCATACCTTAGCCTTTCCGCTTAATTTATCACGGGCGTAATAAATTTTTTCACTTACTGGTATGTTGTTTTCAACTATCCAGTTTTCCAGATCTCTTAAAAAGACTCTGGGGTCTTCCCATTCTTCTCCCGCAAAATTCGCGCGAAGCGGCGTTTTTCCGGTTGAGATTGGTCGGTTTAATGTTTGCGCTAAATTAGCCATGGTTTTTACATTTTCTAATTGAATTAAGAGTTCCGTATCACGTTGAAATGTGGTCTTATTTAACGACGCACTGCTTTCAACAGGCTTTTGTTCAAAGCTCATTCTGAACGGATTTGTGTCTAGTCGATTTTCCTGACCGTATGCCGTTTTATTTTGGGGTGTCGCCGTGTTAACTTCAACACGATTCTCTCCTGTGATCTCCGTTACGTTACCGCATAAATTTCCATCAAGACCATGTCGTATATTTAATTGCGATCGTGGCTCTTGTAGAGACTTTCCGTAGTTAATTTGACGTTCGGTATCCGTATTACAGAAGAGGTCCCCGCCAGGGATGCCATGTCGTATATGCACGTCCGTCGTTTCAGGGAAATTAATTGTGGAGATCGGATTTTCCGCGAGAACGCCACGAGGTACGTTTCGATCGAACGCGAACGACGTATACGAGCTGTGAATGACTTGCGTATCAGGATTTTTGTCATTTGTGGTATGCGTTTGTCCCTGCATTAAGTGGTCCCCACCTTGAAGTGAAGCTTGGATGCCATTTAAAAATTGTTCCATTAGAGAAATTGAAGTGTTGGGATATAATTCAGCATTTTGATTTATTTGGGTCATGTCAGATTCATTACGAGTATGGAATCTTGTTAGGTCTGGCGCGACCCCACGAGGGGCCGCGGAGGTCCCACCAAAACCACCCGGACAGCCTGAAATGCCACCCGCCTCATCAGACCGGAAGGAACTGTGAGAGAAGGGATTGGACATTTTTTAATAAACTTGTTTTCCTCTTAATTAGAATGTTTTGTATAAAAAATACAAAAATCACGGAGGGCTGGGCTTTAGTATACTTAATATATGGAAAAATTAAGTATATGGAATTTGGGTTGAATGAGAACTTGGCCAATATTTACTTTATTTTTTATTAGACGTGAGCTCTTATAGGACTTTTTGCAGTAGAAAAATTTTTTGACTGGGGCTCTTAAGTTTTGTGTCGAAATTAAATGTAGTATTGGGACTCTTAATAAATTTTCGAAAATTCAATTTTCTCAAAAATTCTTGTTTTGATGTTAAGCGCAAACTAAGGCACGTTTAGTGTTCTTAGATTCGTTAACTATGTCACTATCAGGTTATCACTAATTTTCTCTTAATAGAAAATTATTTAAGTCGCAATCGGGAATGTCTAAATCGGGTGTGTCGCTATCAGGTTTCCTTTACGCAATTTTAGTTCCGCAAATTAGTATCGTCGTAAAAGTAGGCGCGTGAATACTCTATATATTAATTTAAAATAGTTCCCGCAAGAATAAAAAAATCGACGTGGAAAGGTTTTTTTTTTTTTTTTAAGCTTATTTTTTCCGACGGCGCTAGAATTTTACTAAAATTCGCGTTTCACGGTTTTTATTTAACTGGAGATTTTACTTTGAGGTTCCTCCCCTAGCACTGAACTGATATCAGCTACTAGAGTTCGCCTCTAACGAATTTCCGCCTAACAGACAAGGTTTCCTGGCCTTTCTAGTACCGCAATCTTCTTATCTTCTTTCTTGAATCGAATTCTTGATCGTCTTATTAAGACAACCAAGAACCTCTCTTCTTAAGCCGTCGTAAGCAGAGCGGCCTCCCTCGTTGCACTAGCGTAAACAGCTTAGTGATCCTCTTGATGCCGAAAGGGGCGCTCCAGGAAAACCTCTAGGAAATTTAAAACTCCCTACTCGCGTGTTGAACCGTTTAATTTTTTCTTCTGGAAGGGAAACTGACAATAATCTCTTGCGAGATTACCGACGAGTGGCCCACCTATTGAAGATTCCCCGTGCCTTTCTCTGACGTGGTGCAAGTGCCAGACTAATCAGCAACGGCAGAGAATCTCACGTTTCGCCTGAGTAAATGCTTCAAAAGACTTAGATACTCGTGTGCGCGTGTGTAAAAAAAAAAATTTGAGATATCTGTGCTCTTCAAAAGACGACCAGATTCTGCTCACGAATCGCGGCATCGGGTGCTATTTATAACTTCTCGGCACTCCGCCGGGTCTTCCGAAAGGAACCGATCAGCGTTTAGCGCGGTCCGCCAAAGCTTTATATCTGCGCCGCCGTCTGTGTCGGTGTCTATGCGCCGTTACCGCCGGCAACGTCCAGTTATTTCTCGGAATTTCAACCGTTTTTAGATGTTTATTTTATTTTTATGATTTTTTTTTAGGATCTTGTAGATAGAATTCTACAACAATATATATATATATATATAAACTCGTCAAAATAAATATAAAATGATTGTCTGATTCATGGAAATATTTGCTTCGTAAATCTAAATGAATATAAATGGAGGGATTAAAAACTTGTACCCGTATTTTAGATTTACTATCCAACACGGCAACACTGCATCCTCTCATTTCTTGGTTTTTTGCTAATATTTACTATAACTAAATTTATGAATGAGTTGGATTTAATTTTTGGAAATTCTCATCTTGTGCTCTCGCCAAAAATAGCCACGGCGTCCATAAGCGGTGAAAGTCTTGTGTTTGTTTAGTCAATGGTCATACTGAATTTTTCAAAAATAATTTTAAATTCGTAATTTACACCACAAAAAAAAAACCTCAGTATCAATTTTGGGCAAAATCGAAACATGTAAAATTTTTAATCTGCCATATTGAATTAAAAATTGTATTCGTTATGTGCGACTCCGAAAACTTTCCCACACTAATTTTGGAGAAAATCGAAAAAAAAATATTTTTTTTGTCCGCCATATTATAAGCGCCATCTTAGTTTTTACCGAACCAAGTTTTGGCAACAAAATATGGGACCACATACATAAAACAACCCATAGGCGTCGAATTTAGAACCACATACATAAAACAACACATAGGCGTCGAATTTAGAACCTCCTTCTTTTAAAAGTCGTCGGTTAATAAGATAACATCCGTATAATTTAAAAAATAAAGATAGAAAATTTTTAGCTGTGCGGACACGGCTTGCCAGTGATCATTACTCTAGTATTAAAGAGTGTGGAGAACTTCAAAGCAGTGGAGAAGCTCCGGGTCAGGAAAATAACGACAGCGCTGTTCGTGTCCTGTCTGCTGTTTTCTTGGCTTCAAGAAATAATAGAGAAGTAAAGGGGGCACGACAGCAAAATGGTGGATTTTACAGAAGGGAACGACCTGATGAATCCTAATAAGAACGAAACAGCGCTATCAGTCTTGGAGTTTTTCGCACACTTTTAATACGAAAGTAATGTTCACTGAAAATCCATGCCGCATGCCCGAAAATTTTCTATTTTTATTTTTAAAGTTATACGTATGTTAACTTCCGTTATTTTTTTTTGTAGATAGATGACGAGTGTAGCACCCATTTAATTTTGCTCTAAATAAAAAATATTGCTTAAATTGTATGTAGTTTAGTTTAAAAGGATTTAGATTGTAATTGATCCAAAAGATGTCAACGATGCTGAACTAAAATCTGACTACACCCTGAAAACCGGCTAGTGCCGCTACTGCCTATGCATTCTTTCTATTTAAAAAGAAAATTTAAACTTAAATTCGGTAGTTAAATTTAATACCAAAAAAATGCAATTTAAAAAAATAACAATATATTTTACCAAAAAAGGAATATTAGTGCAAACAAATTTAACAAAAATAAAAATATTTCTTAAACTACTAACCAAGCCTTAGCCATAAACTTCGCTTTCAACTGAAACATCATCATTTGAGTTTTCAGCATTTATAATATTTTCATCGTCATTATCATCACTGGGAAGTTCCTCGTTTTGTTCATTATCATCTACAGTTGTGGAAACAATGGAACTTTGGCTTTTTATATCTTCGCCCTTCAGATTTCTATTTTTAAGGTTTCCCATCCAAAATGCAGCAGGACAATTATTTGCAAGTAATGCAGCTTTTACTCGATAAATTAGCGATTCCAAAGTAAGCCTAAATGATGGAACGTGGGCGACTAAACTGGCATCTTGAGTTATTTTCGAATGGCAACAGAGATTATGTTGAAATCTTGTAGATGTTTGAATGGTCCTAAATATCTGAAGCACTTGATCAGGTTTACTTTTTAACATTATTTCCATTATTGGTACTCCATGACTTAGAAATATCTTTAAAATCCCAACAGATTTTTTTAGGAACGATGATAAATTGGTACGATTTTGTTGATTCTTAACAATGTCTACTAGTCCTGTCATAGTAACAGCAGTAGTATACCACAAAGTTAAATGCTGATTATGAGTTAAGGATTCTATTTCTGTTTTAATTCTAGTTAACAATGCATTACATATACCTAAATAAAACACGTGAAAGTTTTGCTTATCAATTGCAGGTAACATCTGCAAACAATCTTGTTTTAATTGAAGGGACTGAACCTGAGCTTTAACTGTTTCGACTATTTCAGAGAGATTCTTAGTATTAGCGTTACTTAAATAGGCTTTAACCAATATATTTATGTTTTGGTTACAGTCCTTTCCATGATCTAAATCACCATTCAAATTATACCATCGCTTTGACAATAATTTTTGGCTGGTGACTGTAATTTTTTTTTGTATGTCATTACTATGTGTGGTAACGCTGTGTAATATCTCCATGGTCTTAATAATGCTAACAGCATGACTTAAATATAGACAATCTCTAACGTGGCTACTTAACTGATCAATAAACTCGACAATCAATCTGTTAGCCGAATTTAAAGTCTGACTACTTTCAGATCTCATGGACTTAAGAAGGTCTCTCAACAGTTCGACGTTGGCTGTGTGTTGAAAGCCTGGCCACTGGAAAATTACATAAAATATATGTAAAATATATCCGAAACAAGTTTTAATATCTTCAGCTTCTTTAGTAAACAAATTAGGCAAATCAAATCTTTCGTCTGCCTCATCTAAAAGGTTCCTAATCTCGGTAACAACTACTTTTAAATATTGGTTAACAAACGGTAAAATGCGTACGCAATCTTTAACAATATGTTCTGGCATGATATCATTTAAATTAGATAGCCCTACATCTTTATTCTGGGTTAAAATGGTCAACTTGTTGATAAAATCCTTAAGGAGAAAATTAACCTGTTCAAGATTTAACGTGTCTATTGGAGTCAATCGTCCATCGTCATCATCGTCCCTAAGTTTAAGTGGATATTTCAGTAACAGAATAATGTCAGTATCAAGTTCCCTAAACTTAATGTGGCGTTTTAGCGCTATCTTTTTCGGGGTAGAAGTTGCAGTTGACTTTGATGACTTTTGTGTGTTTATTGTTGTGTCATTGATGTCATTTACTGTGGATACGGATTTCAGTTTTTTCTTTCGGTTTTTACTCGCTTTTGCCTCAATTTTCTCGACTACCTGTTTACTAACATTCATTAGGGAATCAAAATAACTGCGTGGCAAATTATGATCCGGTATATACTCCAAGAAAGAGTACAATTTCTGCTCCATTTCAATTAAATTTTGTAATCTTTTGACAATTTTCGACTGTACTTCTTTCCCCTTCTGAGTTACAAAGGCACTGATAATTTCCCTAAACCAGTTAACACAATGGAAGAAGCAATCAGTAACGTGCTTAATTTGATCAGAATCTAGATCACTGGGATCACCAACATCCGGTAATATTACGCCACAACCAAGTAATGCATCTATTGCTGAAAGATCGCCATCGTGCTGCCTCAAATGAACCAAACGTAATAATCTAAAGAACGATGCTAAGAGTAAAATTTTATCATTTTTCTCACAAATTGTGTGTCTAGCTATATCCACTCCAAACAATACATCAACCTCTTCTCTAGTATTAAGAACATATTGCATGGAAAAGCTTATATCGTTGAAAGATTCTGGTACAACATCGGTAACAAAAAGGTTATTAAAATCCGTTGTAGTCGTCTCGTACATCCAAAGCAAAAAGTATTTATCAAAACATTGTTCGCTTACAAGAATAGATGCTAACTGATCATAGTACAAACCTAATAATTCGGGACTATCACCAGCGCAACTCTCAACAAGTTCTAGCAATTTTTTAGCGGCCTTTGGTGATGAGTTTTCGTCATTCTCGTCTGATTCAACTGACGCCAGGTGTTTAACCATAATAACGGCACTGACTATCCCTCTATATTTAGCCGCTCTCTCTGAACAAGACAATTTCTTACGTACTGTAATGTAAATTTCATCTTTAAAACCTGATAGAGACTCATTAGCTTTTTCACCACAAAGTAAAGACGATAGAATATCAAACACTATTTTGATATCTTTAAGGTCCAAGGTATCATATTTCTCAAGCAACTGCATTAATAATGGCATGTGTGCTTGTACCTTCTGATAATCAATCAAAATCAAGGAAGAAATTATCTTTAACACTGTATTAATTGTATTTAAATCATTAGAACCAGTCAGTGAAATTAGACTAGAAAGAATTTCACCTCTATATATTGTGCCAGTATAAATATGATTGAAAAGAGTTTCAAACAAAGTAGTAGCAAATTTGGCAACAGTAGCATCTTTGGAAAATCTAAGCAAACAACATCCAATTTCAATAACAGAACTCATATAGTCCTTTAGGAGTTGTGCTGTCATATATTTTTCAAATGTCTTTTCTAGTAAAGCTACCTTGAATAGTCCTGTGCTCACTCGTTTTCTAAATATTGCTTCTATAACCCTCTTGCGTATATCAGAAGTATGGTGAAGCATAAACATGATTAAGTAATCTATAGGTTTGTGATCAGTATGTACTTTAATGTTCGAAATTGTAGTTAACCAAGCTTCAGCTAAAGGTTTTTGGGATACTACGAACTTTTGAAGATGATGAAATATTAAAATTTTAGATGATTCTCGCTCCTTACCACCACCTCCTACCATAATATTATCCAGTGCATTTCTAATCTTTAATAGAGTAGGCATCAAATTCTGAGACTTACAATCACTCAACAAAAACTGAAGGAGAATAGGAAAAATTTTCAGAGAAGTACCTGCTAAGATCTTAGCTAAAATACGATCCTGAACTTGTACCCTTGTATTGACTTCTAAATTTAATGCATTTAAACAATCGACAATAGCGCCACATAGTTCATCATTTTCATCAAGTAGTTTAGTTAATTGTTTTGCTGTTTGATCACATTCACTGTCCGGTATTATTTCAGGAATAGCATCTAAAAGCTCAAGCTGGCAGGGATATGTAGAAATTTCTAAGATATCTAATAATTTTTTTGCCACTACTTCCCCATTTGTAATACTAGGAAGGCATCTTAGAGGTTTGAGCAGAGTTCTTAACCAAGAAGTATCTTGAGATTCTTCCATTGCGACAGCTGTTATACCTTCCAGCAGTATGTCAATGGCATCATTTTGAAGAAGATTGACTTTTAGGAAGAGGCTAAAAGAAAAAAAAACATATTTAGGTAACTGCGGTCACTAATCAAATATGGGTTAATGTCAGATCTTTCACCGAATCACTAAAAGTATAAGTGACAAAGATATTATTCTACATAAACTTATGTATATATGAGGGTGCTTTGATAAGTCCGGGATCTCACAAGGTGGCGTCCCAATTACAATTTAAATTCACCGTACAACAAATTTCATCTTATACTAGTGTATAAACGAAATTTTAAGTCAGTCTGTGGTATAGAAAATTTCTGGCAGTCTTTTAAGTCGGTGTGGCACTGTGTCTTTAAAATCATGGAGAAACATGATTTTGATACGCTTACTGCGAAAAAAAAACTAGCAAAGAAACTGAAGAAAAGCTTAAGAAGTATTATAGTATTATGTTCCATCGCATGGAATGGTTCACAAGTGGTTTACTGAATTACATTGTGGCCTTACGAGCACACATGATGCTAAGCGTCCTGGATACCCAAGAGTACCTTCTCAAGAAATGATTGATAAAATTTATGAAATTGTGCTTGGAGATCGCCGATTAAAAATACGTGAGATCAGCGATATTGTGAAAATATCGATTGAACGTATGGATGCCAAGTTTGCTGCAATGCAGATTTTAAGGATGTATGAGCCTAATCCCAGAGAATTTTGCGACGTTACGATATGTTACTGAATGCAACGCGGATACCTTACTACACGCCGGAAACAAAATAGTCAAAAATAAGGATTGGGTTTAAGAAACACGCTCCGAGAAAGGCAAAGATAGTTCCATCAGCAGGTAAGATTTTTTTGGGATTCACACGGCATAATATTTTTCCATTACCTACAGAAGGGGAAAACGATCACAGGAGAATATTATGCTTCACTACTGGATCGATTTGATGTTGTATTAAAGAAAAAGCGGGCCTATCTGGCTAAAAAAAAAGTGCTCTTTCACCACGATAATGTACCAGCCCATTCGGGTGCAATTGAAAAGGCAAAATTGTAAGAATACGTTACGAAGTACTTCCTCATCCACCCTATTCGCCAGATTTAGCATCTCGTGACTAATTTCTGTTCCCCAACATGAAGAATTAACTTGGAGAAAAAAAATAATCGAACGAGCAGATTATTACTCCGATGAATGAGTAATTTAAGACGTTTGATAATGTATAGAGTTGAAAGAAGATTGTGTTGAAAAATAAATAGACATATTTAACAATTGTTTATTTCATTCAAAAGTCACCGACTTATTAAACCGCCCTAGTATGTGAAGATGGGAATATGTGCACTGCGTCATTGGGGACGCCTCTCCGACTAAAGAAGGTCTCCCAATCAAATTTCTCTTAGGAAAATCCGACTGTGAGAAGGCATCAAATTGGGTAGATCTACCATTCCTATTTCAAACGCTCCTAGGTATATCCTAGGGATGTTCCCAACATGAAGAATTAACTTAGAGAAAAAAATGATCGAACGAGCAGATTATTACTCAAATGAATGAGCAATTTAAGACGTTTAATAATGTATAGAGTTGAAAGAAGATTATGTTGAAAAATAAATAGACATATTAAAAAATTGTTTATTTCATTCAAAAGTCACCGACTTATTAAACCGCCCTAGTATGTGAAGATGGGAATATGTGCACTGCGTCATTGGGGACGCCTCCCCGATAAAAGAAGATCCCCCAATCAAATTTATCTTAGGAAGGTCAGACTGTGAGAAGGCGTCAGATTGGGTAGATCTACCACTTCTATTTCATACGCTCCTAGGTATATTCTAGGGCTGTTCCCCAATATGAAGAATTAACTTAGAGAAAAAAATTAACAAACGAGCAGATTATTACTCAGATGAATGAGTAATTTAAGACGTTTGATAATGTATAGAGTTTAAAGATTATGTTAAAAAATAAATAAGACATATTAAAAAATGTTTATTTCATTCGAAAGTCGCCGACTTATCAAACCGCCCTAGTATGTGAAGATGGGAATATGTACACTGCGTTTTTGGGGACGCCTCCCCGACTAAAGAAGGTTCTTCCCCAATCAAATTTATCTTAGGGAAGTCAGACTGTGAGAAGGCGTCAGATTGGGTAGATCTACCATTTCTATTTTATACGCTCCCAGGTATATCCTAAGGCTTCACATTCTGAAAGAATGTGGATAGAGGTTTCATCCTCTTAATTACAAAATATGCATTATTTTCTCTCTACTAGTCCAAGTTTCTTAAGATGTCTCCTCAGGTAGCAGTGCCCTATTAAGATATATTTGCTTGTCTCATTCCTTGTAGATTGACTGAATATCTTATCCTCTTTCTTTATTCTTAGTTCTTCGAGTATTGCGCTGTTGCTAATTCCACAAAAAACTTCTGGGCCCCGAAATGGTGTTTCAGCTCACATTTTAGCGAGTTTGTCTACTATTTTATTTCCTTCTACCCTGATGTATCCCGAAAGTAATAGGAGGGTGACTGATTTCCCTTTTCTTTTTAAATAAACCTATAAGACGACCAATAGATCTAGCCTATTTTTTCCTTTGTTGTTGCCTACTGCATTCAACATGGCATGCTAGTTCGCTACCATGGAAAATACTCATCATTTTTACAATCTAATTGGCTCCCGAAGACAATGGTTAGTACGCTACCGGGTTTCTAAGAAAATTGGTAATTTTCAGTAAGACACAGGTGCAACACAGAAGAATTCTTTTCCGTATAAACCTATTATGAACCTAGAGGAAAGACACTTTACAAGTTCAAAGCAAGGTTTGCTTTAATTGCTCAATTTTATTATTAACGAATTGTTTACGCACATGAACTGTTTTTCGTTAAACTTTTTGCGATCGCTGGGAACTGCGTATTTTTATATAAGTGCCAATTTCAATGTCGCTTAAAAATTCCAAAAATTGAAATATATTTGGCTATGGATTATAAAAAAGGGAATTAAATCTAGAATGGAAACTTCCACAGGCATTTGTTGTACGCTGGAGTGATGAACTATTAGCTGTCCATATCCCAGGAGAAAAATCTGGGTCTTCCGAAATATATAATTATCAACCAAGTAGTCGGCAAAATGTTGTAGCTGCTGGTAATATTTCACCAAAGTCTATAGCAAAACCCTCCTTTACTTTTGCTGGATGTAAGACTGGAAAACCAAATATGTGCCGAAGGTATTTCCCAACATCAGAGTCCATCGAATAGTTGGCAGCTAGTCTAACTTTTTGAATTTTTTTCCACCATGAATGAAATCTATGTTGAAGTATCACAGAAGGAGAAGTTTCATTTACAGCCACATGAATGTTTTTTTTTTTCGAAATTGGAGTACACAATCTATGGCTTAAAATTTACATTTAACTTTTCACAATTTATCTTCAAACAATTAAAAGCATATATGAATTTATAAGTTTATTTGGAAGCAAAAAGAATGCCAACGGCACTGTGTCCATTTTGGAGACCATGAAGCGTAAAAAACTGAGAAAAAAATTTTGTGCATTTCCATCAATATATACTACTTCTAATTTACTTGAAAGCGTTAAATTGGAAATAAAAGAAAAAACAACGAAATTATTCACTGAATCATTTTTTAATACAAACTGTTCCTTCGATCATACCCTATATAGATTTAAACAACAATAGATTTGTGTGAAGGCTGTTTATTGTCGGTGGGGAGAAGCTTTTTTGATGTTTGACAGATATAAACATGTTTACTTATCTTTTCTTTCAGTTTAATTGCTTGTCGTGACTCTTTTCAGGCTTTTTGAGTGTTAGAAATTACTATAAATACGAAGTTTACAATTAAAATTAACAAAAATAGGATTTAAAAACCTATTTTTATCGGTAAATATTGTTAAATATTGTTTTCATATTGAAAATAACAATAAAAATAATTTAGGCAACCATATATTCATACTTTTATGTATTCAAAATTGACATACCGGTTATCATATGATACTCGTTCAAATAATGCAATTAGAAAAGGATAGCACAAAATCGGTCTGTGTGTAGCAAGAAATTAAATATTTACTGTTTATCAACACTTTTTCAAATATAAATAAAAATATTATTCTGTTATTCAGCGTTCAGACAACGGGGCCCTAGTTCTGACGTTATGCTAATTCTACAGGGGTATGTTCAAAGAACTGTTCTTTTTGGTTTGTTATCACATCTATTTCGTCTTGGCTGGGATATGACGGCTGATACTGTGCTTCACAATTGCGCAATAAGTTTGTGGTATTAGTTTTTTACAATCATGGAATGCGGAGACATTGAAAATCGTGTTGTAATAGTGGGTCTTAACAAATGTGGCATGGCAAACGGAGATATATTTCGTATGTTGCGCCCACTTGGAATCACTTGCAACTTCGTGTATTGCGCTGTGAAGTTGTCTGAGGTACTGGTGAAGTGCGAGATCGATAACAATCCGCGCATTGTTTAAAAACCGAAAGCGATGAAAGCCGTGAGGGCACGAATCGAGCGAAAACCTGTATGAAAACAGAAAAAACTTGTCATGAGAAATGTAAATTTCACAAAAATCCGTATCTCGCATTATAAAATATGATCTGGTACTACATGTGTACAAAGGGCACATTGGACATCTGCTGATGGCTGTACTGAAGCAAAAACATATAAAAAAAAATCGTAAACCACTAAGCAACCGACACACCAAGAACTCAGTGTGCGGGCACCGAAAGCGATGAAAGCCGTGAGGGCACGCATCGAACGAAAACCTCTATGCGAACAGAAAATTTTGTCATGAGAAATACAAATTTCGCAAAAATTCATGTCTCGCATTTTGAAAGATGATCTGAGGCTACATGCCTACAAAGGGCACATGGACATCTGCTGACGACTACACGAAAACAAAGACGTATACAAAAATCGAAAACTGCTATGCAGCCGACTCGGTCATCACGAGCAGCGTCTAAACTTATCCCCCGGGTGGAAAAAGGCCACCCTCCCACAAATGTTAATCATGTTTATGTTTTTATTTTAATTTTCCTATATAACTTCATGAAATATAAAAATTATATCATAAAATACAAATAATTCAGTGTTTTTTAATTGTTTGAATGCGTTTAAGTTATCTTTAAGATACTAAAAAAAATGTTAATAAAAATCATACAAAATAAAAATATAAATGAGAATTTATGAAACAGACAATGGTAGCTGGCAAAATTAAGTTATTAATAAAATTTCTTTTTAATTATGTTATCAGCAATGAACTGCTTGAGAGAGTTAAAGTTATTAAGGATCTGGGAGTTTTTGTGTATAGTGAACTAAGATTTGACTATCATATAACTTTTATTAGAGTAAAGGCTCTAAAACTTTTTTGTTATTCAAACACTGAGTAATTTTGATGACCTAAATTGTTTGAAATATCTTTATTGTGGTTTTGTACGATCAGGTTTGGAGTATGCTTGTTCATTTTGGTGCCCAGAACATAATATTTATAATGATAGTTTAGAAAAAGCCCAAAAAAACTTTTTAAGATTTGTAAATTTTAAATTAGGAATCAGATCTGAAGATATTGATTATGATAGTTTGTATTAGTTGCTGAAGTTGCCTACCTTGAAGATTAAAAGACTACAATATGATATATGTATTAAAATTTGGAGTTAATAAACTCTCATATTCCTAACCATGTAATATGCCAAAATACTTTATTTAATCTAGAATTTCATCGAACTAATTATGGTATGAATAGTCCTATTTCTGGATTGTGTAGAGCTGCCAATGCTTTCTGCAAGAACTTGGACTTTTTTGGGATAAGTTTTCTGATCTTCAAAAAGAGGTTGGCGATTAAAACTGATTAGACTTGTATGTAAACTGGGACAATTAAACATTAATTGTTATATCGGACTGGATGATGCACCATGCTTTTATTTATATAAAAAAAAAATTATGTCTATGTGATCATTTTTACTTTAAATATTTTCACGTACTTTTATAATTGTTATATGTGATAAACTTTATGTTCTGTGTTTATTAGAATGGTTTTATACCATAAATAAAGCATAATTATTATTAATATTATAGATATAAACAGGTTCTATTTAATTTTATTGTAAAAACTACAGGAAAAAAATTATTTATTAAAGTAAATAAATGACTTTTCTGGCATCAACAAACTAAAATTTAATAGCTGATAGCATAATTAATTAATAAATATGAAAACATTAAATAATATAGCTTTCTAAAAACACACAATAAAATAACAATTTGTCATAAATGTCTTAATTGGTAAAAAGCATGATTAAACAAAAACTTCTGAAAACCATACCTGATTTTGCTTCCCTAATGTAGTACCCTTTATTAAAGATTTTAACATGTGCCTAATAAGGCATTTTAATGTACATTGGTGTTATGAATTTTGAAATGAGGAAGTTATTTATGTTTCTGATTGGATATCTATAGTTGCTTTTCACACACATCCATTTTAATACAAAGAAGGGAGATAAAACAAGTATTTTTTTTATCCTTGAAAGTCAAACTGCTAAAGCCTATTAGTTTGACTGAGAATTCTTGACAGCCTTTTTTAGAGGATAGAAATTATAATACTTTGATTATTTTCCCTCAGAAATTTACTAAATGATTAATATACAAATTAATTAACAAATGTTTTATATCAAGTAATTTAAATATTTCCATAGTGAATCCTAAAAATTGACTTTAAGCTAAGTATTCTTGCTGAACTTTACAAATCCACAAGTCAACAACAAATATGTATAAATTTGGTGGATTTTAGTCACTTACTTCTGGAAATTAAGATCACCCAATTTGATTTTTTTAGAACTGTTTTTTGTTTCTCAATAGGGGTAAATTTATGTATCTTATTTCTAATTATTAAATGAAAACTTGCTTTTAATGAGTATCTATTAAGCTGACATCATCCCTTTAATGGAGACTGTCTAAACAATTTCTTATTTCATAGTCGTAATTTAGTTTCTTTGTATTATGACCTTCAAAGGTCCCAATATATAACTTTTTAAGAGTTACAAATTAGCAGTTAAAAAAATGCAAACTGACCAGATCTTTTAAATGTTAAATGTGAATGTTTTAAAAATAGTATTAGGCTTATTCACAGAGAAATCACAAACCAGTCAACTACAATCAGAATTTGTAAGAACAGTCAAGGGACAGTTGGTAAAATGTTTTTGAATGATATGATTCTTCTGTAAACAGAACTATTTACATCCAAAATCAAGTGCTTTTTGACACATGTGTACTTAAAAAAAGCATCTTCATCTACGTCTAAATTCCTCATATCTTCATCTAGAGTTACATAAAACCCCTCAACGTCTTTCCTTCAATTCATTCAACTAACACTTTGATACATAACTCTGATATTTATTAAGTTTTATAAATTCGCCACAACATCAGTTACAAAAAAAAAGACATCCTGCCATTACAGCTGTTGTTTTTCTAATTTCCTTAGATAAAAACCTTCTTTTCATGAATCAATCTCACCTAGAACATTGTAATAAATGTGAGACTAGACAGATATATATTTTTTTTATCAGAAATTAAGAAACTGTATAAACTCATTATGCAACTACAAATTACATTTATGAAGTAAGATTGTTTGACAACTAAGAAGTAAAAATAATGATCTGTATGATCCTACTCCATGTTGAACAGTAGTGTAAATTATTTGACTAGTAACTTACCCAAACAGACTATCTTGATGAATAATGATGTTACTGTCAGCTGATGTCTTAAACTGTGTTGGAGTCAAAAACTTCTTAAAATATTTTTCCTTTTTACAATAAGTCTTTAAGCCTATTAAAAAATTTGATAAATTAATCTTCGAGTCTCCAGTGTCTAAATATTTAGTCAAGTCTCGTACAACTAATGCTTGTTCCTTAATCAGAAAATGAGGTTGATCGGAATTTATATTAAAAATAACTCCGGATTCTAATACTGCTTTTTTAAAATCATCAATATTTGGAAGCAGTCGGGACCGTCTCTGTGAAAGCTGTGTTTGTGAGCTGAAAGGAGGGGATGTCATTTTTAAAACGGTCTTTTATATTTGATTTTAATTGATTTATCTACTTTTAAAATGGTTAAAAAAATAAGTAGTTGTTATAAATGTTACACTCGTAAAAACCTGTTTTTGTTTTATTCGAAACTTGACGCGTCTAACCCTCAAATCATTTTGGCGGCAAATTCTTCTTTTTTCATCTATAAGTTCTCTTCTTTCTGTTCGACGGTTTTACTGACATTTTGCCAATCTATGCCTGTCCGGAACTTAATTAAATAGCGAACAACCATTCCAGGGTACCTATTCTCGTTCTTGAGAGAACGATCATATTGATGGAAAGCGGGCGTGGTTCTCACGAAAAAGTAAAAAACGTATTTAGAATACGGTTTCTTACTTTTTCGTGAGAACCACGGCCACGAAAACGTATTCAGAATACGGTTTCTTACTTTTTCGTGAGAACCACGGCCACTTTCCATCAAGATGATCGTTCTCTCAAGAACGAGAATAGGTACCCAGATGAATATTACAATTTGAAGTGTTGAATACATCAAAATTCTATATAGTATTTTATTCATTGAAAACTCTAAATAGTTGAGCATGTGCCTCTCAGTGTCTAATATTTTTACTGGGCATATCTGGTGCTTTGATGATATCAGATATTTTTATTCTGGATGAAGGAAAGAGGATTTGAGGTTATCATAATATTTGTTTGTAAAGCTTTTTATAAAGATAATCCTAAATTTGGGCTTGATATTCTGAAACGAACCAAATAAAAATAAACTTAAAAGTGACATCTTGATTAGTTAGAAGATATACCTTACCAAATCAGAAGCGAGGTGAATCATATCCAAACTTCCAGCAATATACCTCTCTTTTCACCGTATAAAGCGCGCGAAGCACTAGATGCTGCCTACAGCGGTATATGCTTGTAGTATTCAACCAAAATTGTCTTGAGATTTCTCTTTTTAGCTTCTGAAGTTTAATAACCTCACCTAAAAAATTGCAATCTAGTGAGAAAGGTTTCGAGTATACGCTAAAGGTAAGATACAAGCATACGGCAAAAAAAGAGAGAAGGTAAATGAGTGGTTGTGCTATCTCTCTCATTTGCAACGATCACCTCGTTTCGTAGGACGCACCGGCCAATCGCAATTCGGAGCGAGAGAGATAGCATGTCACCATATTTGCATGTTCTCTGTCTTCACCGTGTAACGCACGTAGAACATTACACGATGCTTCCAATGGCAATGCTTGAAGGAGGATGGTGAAAAATATTGGATATTAAGTATGACGTCACATATAAGACTTCCAATATGAACGTACCTTAATACTTGCCTTTTTCCCCACACTTCGTATTAACGCCATTTAAAAAAATCTGTTTTATCGATAGTATCGTTGTCACATCTCAATCGATAACTTCATTACAATGACAACTTTGACATTTCAAAGCGTGTTGTTCCGACAAAATGGAGGAACTGATTTTTCCAGGAAAATTAAAAAATTTTCGTACTATTTTAGTCTAATTTAATATATTAATATAACGAATAGTTGCTCATATACCGCCTAATTTTTAAGGAGTGAAAAGTGCATGAAAATCCAAAGTGAGTGATGGTAGACTAATAAACAAACAGTTGAATTTCCAGGTCGCACCTCGCCTTTGACAACATTCGATATTTGACGAAGCCAACAATTATTTGGATTTATTTTGGCCCCTACGCTATTGTATCTACTTATTACATTATATCAACCTAAAATTTAATATATCCGGTTTTGTACAATAAAGTATTTGTTAACAAGCATTATCATTGTTTTTTTTTTGTTTGTGTTTATTTTAATATTTTATGATACTAAGCTAATTATATTTAAATATATTTCTAAGTTCCCAAAAACTGGGCTATTTTCGGTTAATACGAGTTTTAGAAAATGGATTATGCTAATTTTTTTTTACTTTTATACTTTTCATTTTATAATGTATAAATTAAATTTACACATGCAATATTTTGCAATGGGTATTAACTGCAAAATTATATTTTTAGGGCTTTACCTTGCATTTAAAGGTGCGCCAAAATGGCCAATAGCGTTGTTAAGGTAACGGATGTTACTGATGATATGATAAGTGACAGCTTGTTATTGTTGGTTGGTGAAGATGGAACTGTTACACCAGATAGATCAACAGTAGAAAACTATTTGAGTAAGTTCAAATATATATGTATTACATTAGTAATCTTTCATCTCATTCCTTTTAATGGTGGGTACATGTTTGCATTAAAAAAAAGTTATTTAAGATATGGTTCCAATCACAATAACTTATTGTGAACAAAAGGATAGAAATAAAAGGTATCACATCCTAAATGTCAAGATAAAAATATATTGCAATACTTTGAAGTCATATGCTTAATAAAAACTACCCAGTTTTTGTATCAGACAGAATAAGTGATATCAACACATCTTATGATCAGTCATGACTTAAATGACTCTTGCATCACATTGGAGTGTACTTCTAAGCTTATCTTTTTTATGTTTATGATATGTTACTGAGAATACCAGCTCAGAGGCCTGATTCTGTAAGCATATCTTTTTAATATTTTCTTTCCTTAACACTTTCAAGACAGTAATAAATATATGTTATTATACACTCAACAAAGCTATAATTTCCTTATTCTGACACTATCTTTCCTTTTAATTTTATTGAATCCCAACCAAATCATTTAAATTATATCTTAAACTTACAACTGTTTAGCTAGTTCAGACATGTTTTCAACCTTGAAGAAAGAATAAAAAACTTCCTTTCATTGCCGAACTGGCAAAAATAGAAAATATTGTTGATTTTTGGGAGACTGTTTGTTTACTGATTCCAAGACTTTATCTTCAATTTTCCTATAAAAAGTCTTGTCCGGTGACTTAACAAATTAAAACAATAAAGCAAAACGAAACTGACCAACTAGATGATCTAACTTTAAACATTACAAGAGAGGATTTAAAAGCTAAACATTTTTATCAAATCTGGCTGTAGATTTTTAAAACACCTACTCCATTAATTATGAGAATTTTTTTTGTACAAGTTATGTAGAATTATGTTACCCAAAGTAGATTACTTAAAAAGTTATTTTTTATATCATTTATACTTATATGTATGTTAAAACTACTTTAATGTATTTATTCATGAAACTGCACATAGTTAACAGTATACTATAATCTAGATTTTTTGGAAATATTGTTAACAAGTTCTATTAATTTACTTTACTTCATTTGTAGTGATCATGATTTGACATTTTGTTAAAATTTTAAGTTAATTCAATTTAATATCACAGACTGAATATTTTTTTTTTTAATTTTTTCTGTTACTTGGGTTTGTTGGCAACTATTGTCAATTCAAGAGAAGTAAACCTTCACTAAAGAAAGGAAATACTTAAAATTTGTGGTTATTTAGGGAATGTAAAACATGAAAAATAGGAAATAGTGCATTGTAAGTTAGATCTTAAGAATTTATAGGAGGCATGGATTTTTTTTAAGTTCCCTATCCTTAGAAATTAAAATATATGATATTAAGAGTTGAGTTATGTATTTACCTGTTCATATATGTTATTGAAGTGTAACTTTTGTGTCTTTAATTTTATTCGCAAACCTAATTCTAGACAGATTTTGTACAGATTTCGAGATATTAAATTTTCAAGGTGCCATTTCTTATACTTTGATAGTCTGTAACATTTTATTACAACAACTCGAATGCTCAGAAGATAAAAATTTCGATTGCCAAAAATCTGTCTAAAATTTAATGTTTAATTCAAAACAGTAAAGCATATAGTGTACTTAGAGTTTTGTAAGTATTATGTAATTCCGATTTCTTTTCTTAATGATCATTAGAACCACTGCAAAAAGTTCATTTTTTTTATTAAATCTTTGACAGCCTGTCAGTGTCATAGGTGAGGTCATGAGCGCCCAGACAACATTTGTGTTTTGCGCCCCAAGAACTTCTTTCGTAAGAAGAGAAACAATACAATAACCTTAAAGTGTAATTTAAGTTTTCCATTTAAGCATTAGATATAATATTAATCCTTACTTATTTGGTCGGAAGAGAAACAATATAATAACTTTAAAGTTTCAGTCTGCTAGTGCGCCCCCTCGAGTTTTGCAGCCGTCCCGCGGCCAACCCCTAGCTACACCACTACATCCTGTATTTTAAACAAAAAGCGCCAAATTGAAAAATGATCTAATAAAAGTTCTATATGGTTAACAGATTGATCTTTTTTTTCTGGACGTCATGCATAACCACAAGGCTGAAATTCCTCTTGCCCTGTTAGTACTAATAAAGAGTAAATTTTCATAGAAATTATAATGATGAGAAGGGTTTCTTCCAAAACTATACGTTTGTTAATATTAACAAATTTTAATTTTAACTATAAAGTTTGGAAAAAATAACAGTTGTTTTAATGAAAACCATGTTAAATTCATAATTCTGATCTTAAAATTTAAATGGTACTATCTGAACAATTTTCAAACATTACAGTTTACAATTAAGTTATACTAGAAAGAGTTTCAGCATTAAACCCAGTTAGCAATAATCTCCTGTCTTATTTTCAATAATGGTTTGAGTCCACTTGTCCACAACAGCCAACCTAAAATAATTATTAATTTTCAACCTATGCTTATTAAAAGAAATACCTAACAAAACCAGAATCACGAGGACCACAATGTCTTTTAATGGTAACATAAATCAACAAACTAAATTCCTCCTAATTTAATACAGGGTGCAGCGCCAAAATATGAACAAATTATACATTTTTCCAAACGTTTTTTTTTTTTTGCGAAACCGAAAATATTTGCAAAATTTTTTTAATTACATTGTATGGCCATAAAGAACACATTTACTCTCCCACTTGCTTGAATGCTTGCCTCCATACTCGGTGTGAAATGTGCGCAGACGCCCTTTAATGTGTTACGCTCCTCATCGGCGAATGCCCCTTAATGAACGGCTTTCAATGATATGACGTTTAGATACCAGCACTTGCTCGTGATCCTTTCAACTACACTCCATACATGTCGACGTTATCCGACAACCAATTTTGCACCGAATGCGGTGGAATGACATTAGACGCAACATCTAACACGTGAACATTCGCCGAAAATTTCGTTATTGCAACCATGAGGAAATCTTCAGGGTCATGGATGAACCGGCGGTCATTCCTTCTATCGATTAACACAGCGACAGTAAAAATTTTCTCGTTAGAAAAAAGCCAGAGCCGTTCTGTAGCGTTCTTAAAAAACAAAAGCGGGTTGCAGCGTTCAACCCGCTTTGTCCTGCCAGCGCTTCACTTTAATTGTGTAAGATTTGTAGCAGAGGTCCTTGTCGACAACTCGACGCACCGTTTTCTCGCTCGCACCAACAACCGGCGACAATTTTCGAATCAACTGCCTTGATCCTCAAAAATCAGCTCCTGAGTTCGTTGAATGATGTCGAGCGTCTTGACAACACGCTTTTTCGAATGGGTTTTCCTCGCTGATGTTGCAAAACATTCGTTGGATTTCTCTGACCCAGAGCAAACACTTTCGATAATCGCGGCTCTTTGGTTTTACTCCGTACTTGCTTTTAACGACAGACTTGACATATAAAACTGACAAGTTCATAGTTTCTACCATAGACATATAAATTAAATATATATAGACTGCCGATCCTATAAAAGCAAGTTGGCTCACGCTTAGAAAAAGTGTTCGATTAGTAGTACCTCTTTATCTAACGGCGGTCAGGTGAGGGGGTATTCATTGATATTTGGAGTATCCTGCTTAGCTCCGCCATTAGAAACACTACTCATCGAAAACGCTTTGGCCCTTTTTCAGCGTGAACCGACTTTCTTCTATAGGATCCGCAATCTATTTTAATTACTTTTATGATTATAGTCTCAACATTGTGACTCGCAAGGTTATGATTGTTTAGTACATATGTCAAGCTATTTGAACGCCAATCGCGACATCTGCTAGTGGTATAAAACGGCGGGAATTTCAAATTTAATTTTGTTCGGATTTAAACGCCGGACTGGGTAACTAAACTATTCCTTCAATAGACTGACTTCTGATCAGGTTCCTTTCTTTTAATATACTTACTGTTTAACAGTTTGAAAATATGTTGAGACACTAATAAAACTAAGATGACCTGAATAATTAAATAATAAAGTTACATATTTTCCTGGTAACTTAGGAAAAACAATTATTATTCTTTAAGTAATTGGTGCACAACTTCAATAGAACACTAAAGTAGTAGGATTTGAGTATATTTTATCGTTTACATGAAAAATAAAACTCGGATTTGGTTGGATTAAGTCAATAAACTTTATTTAGTGGTTTAATTTTCTTGTATTATTCGACGTTTCGATATCTGTAAGATTATCCTCGGGACTATATAGCTAGATTCCCAGTGTACAGATAACATTATTTTTAGGATACATTGCGGCATGATAATTATATTTTTTTTATAACTAGGGAGGAACGGGCTAAAACTGCATAAAGTATCAAGTGGTACTTACATCTGACAAAGGTTATAGTTTTTAAAAAATATATTCACTCTTTTTTAATGTTGCAATCTCGGAGCCAAAATTTTCGATAATTCCAGATAGGTTTGTTCGACATTTTTTAAAAATCACTGTAAATTTATCAATAAAACTAAATGTTAAATTAATCAAATAACTTAGCAATGCAAGAAAAATACATTTTTTCAATACAAACTCAGTATAAAACAAATAAAATCATCGTCGCACTGAACATCACTTATCATACTTCGCCTGATAAGTTAAGTTCACAAAACGTCGATATTTATGAAATGGAAGTCTGAAGATTACGTGACGGGCGACGTCACGTGCTGTCAAAAAGAAATTTCGCAGGGCTGATTTCATCTTTCCTCACCTTATCCAATGAACGGATTTTACTCCTTTATAATGTACAAATGACCTAAGATTAATCAGATGCAACAACTTTGGCGATGTCTTTGAATTTGAAGGGTCCAATTTTCGTGACCTTGATTGCCTGAAAAAACATGATAATTAGAAAGAATATCGCTGTTTCTTTTCTTAATTTGCACCATCATTTTTTTCCCTATTATCCTTATTATTTCTAACTTAAAGAATTTTTAGGGAACTTAAAAAGAACCATATTTTCTCCAGTTTTCCAAGTGTAATCACTATAATATGATAATTTCGCAGACAAAATATAAAATTGGCATAAAATACGAAAATAAAATGACACGACAGAGTTTCGGATAAACAATAAGGTTTGGTTAAATCTAGAGCGAGATCACCGCGATTCAGTCGCCGAAAAACTGCCGTAATACCGCAATTCGCAAAGAAATTTGGTTTTGGCGAGAATGTCTTCATTTTTTCGGCAGCTCCCATTCTCTTAGAGACAACAAGTAATTGCTCACAGAAAAAACACCTGGATACTTAAAGTTCTAATGCTGGGGTTTAGCGGTAAAATGTTACACCTAC
The DNA here is from genome assembly GCA_034092305.1 of Diaprepes abbreviatus. NCBI lineage: Eukaryota > Metazoa > Arthropoda > Insecta > Coleoptera > Curculionidae > Diaprepes > Diaprepes abbreviatus. The sequence continues at coordinate 2,285,114 of JASJET010000087.1, forward strand.
CGTAAAAGTGGATCCAAATTCTATATTCTAAAGTATATTCATATAGATGTGCCTATTTGATATTATGATCATAAAATAACCTGTTATATATGTTATGTGCAAAGACCGAAAACACTCACTGGACGAAACAATCAATCAAATGTATTTGAACTTCTCAGATTTATCCACAAAAAGAAATTCCTGTTAAAATTCTTTTGATAACTGATCAGAATGTGAATGTTTATTGATACAACCATGACGCGATATCTGTAAGACGAGCGGTGGTGGCACTTTGATCTTTTTTGTGACCGTTTTTTTTAAAGTTTAAACACTTAGCATATTGTAATTTTTAAATGTAGGTGTTTGTGCTCTAATTAAGAGTATTAAAGAGAAGTCGGCATGACTCAGTCAATGAATGTCGACGTTATTCATCGTGTAACAAAAGTAGTGTAACACATAATTTCGCTTTGCGGCCTTTTTAAATTTGCCAAAACGCTTTATGAGCATTGTTGAAAGTTTTACGACCTAAATTTCGCATTGTGATTTAATCTGATGAGTAAAAAACGCCCGTAGTATGTTTTTTCGCTCTCTGAGGAGTTTGGTAATATTCTTCTTCTTGTTCTTTCTTTAGTAAACCCTACAACCCGGGGTGGGTCTTGGCTGACTGCACAACTTGCTTCCATCTCACACGGTCGTCCATGATGATTGGGTCAGTGGGTAACCCCATTGTTCTTAAATCTGACCATATGTTATCTCTCCATCGCATTCTTGGGCGTCCTAAGGGTCTTTTCCCCATCAGAGCCTCCTCCCAAATTAACTTGGTAAGGCGGTTTTTAGGGAGCCTAGGGACATGGCCAGCTCATCTTAAGCGTTGGGATTTAATTTCTTGTACGATATCGCTAGCGTTATATATCTGTTTGACCTCGGCATTTGTTCTTATTCGGTATTGATTAGTATTGGGGTCATGATAGGGTCCGAAAATCCTTCTAAGGATTTTCCTCTCAAAACATCTAAGTTTCATTTCCATTGCTTTTGTCAGCGTCCACGTCTCACAGCCATACATGAGCACTGGTCTAATCACTGTTCTATATGTCCTGATTTTTGAGGTTCGTGTTAGGTTCTTGGATCTGATGGTGTTGTTGAGACTACATACATCTGTTTGCTGCCTGAATTCTCCCTTTTATCTCCTCTGTGATATCGTTATATGCGGTGATTGTCGCTCCGAGATATTTAAAACGCTCCACTCTTTCAAAGTTATATGTGTCTATTGTTACATTTTGTCCTATTCTATCTCGATTCTTTTGTCTGTTTATGCACATGTATTTGGTTTTCTCCTCATTGACCATTAGACCGGTTTTCCTTGCCTCTATCTCTATTTTGTTGAAAGTTTCCTTTACATTGGTGACGGTGTTTCCAACAATATCAATGTCGTCCGCGTATGCTGGTAGTAATTTTGGTCCATTTACTGTTATTAGTTCTGTTTTAATTTGTGTTGTTCTCACTACTTTTTCCAGGCTTATATTAAAGAGGAGGGGTGACAGTGCATTTCCGTGTTTTAGGCCACTGTTTATTTCTAACGATTCTGAGAGTTGGTTACCTATTCGTACCCTGGATCTACAGCCATTTACGCATACTTTGGCGAGGTGGATCAGTTTTTTTGGAATCGAAAGTTCTGCCATTGCATTCCACAGTTGACCCCTTTTAATGCTGTCGTATGCTTGTCGGAAGTCGATGAAAAGATTGTGGATAGTTCTATTGAATTCCCATCTTTTTTCAAGTAGCTGCCTTATAGTAAAGATCTGATCTATAGTCGATCTATTTTTCCTGAATCCGGCTTGGTATTCCCCTAGGAAATTTTCTACAAAAGGCGTTACTCTACTTAATAGAATATTCGATAAGATTTTGTATGCCGTGTTAAGTAGGGAGATTCCTCTATAGTTGGAGCACTTGAATTTGTTTCCCTTTTTATGGATAGGGATTATTATGCTTTCGTGCCATTTTGCTGGCATTTTCTCTTCTTTCCATATAAGTGTGACTAGTGTGTGTAATTGTCTATGCAAAACCTCCCCTCCATACTTGAGAAATTCGGCCGGTATATTGTCGGAGCCTGGGGATTTTGCGTTCTTTAATTTGTTAATTGCTTGTACTGTTTCTTCTATTGTTGGGTCCTCTACCGGTGGGTCCACCCCAATATATATATATATATATATATATATATATATATATATATATATATATATATATATATATATATATATCCTTGGTAATATTAAGCTTAATATATACGCAATGATGGTCACGTGATACCTTTATCTTGACATTAAACATAATTTCGCCAAGTTTATTACGTAATAAAAAAAAAATAACTAAAATGTAACATGTTTTGCTCTTTTTTTCATGCATAATAAGTACATTTTTAGATTTAGAATTTTTTAAATATTTTGGAAAATAGATTTGAAATAACTTTTTAGAGATGTTATGAGTTTTCATTTACTATTTTTTTTTATACAGGTTCCAAATCTGGACCAACCAATCTCCAGATAATGCACATTGACAAATATGACCCAAAAGGCATTGATGTTATTGTTGATAACGTAACTTATATGCCAGATAATATGGAAATTGTAAATGAGGAAGGTTTGTATCTTTTTCTTCCTATAAGTAGTTAAAATTAAAATTAAGAAAACTATAAATATCAAAAAGATACATCCACATAATTTCTTTAAGGCTATTAATTGTTCTCTCTTTTTTTTAAATTCAATTTAGATGTAATACTTAAAGAAACTGAAGATATGGATCTCGTAGCAATAAATCTGTACAATATTAAATTAGATCATGACTATACCCCTTTAACCTCACCAAAAAGGGCTAGTCCTACTCCAGACGAAGATGATGAATTAGGTAAGTACAGTTTATTTGCTGGATTTTTCTGCATATCAAATAAGTAACATATCCTTTTTTTAACTTTAAGATACTAATGATTTTTATAACACATCAAGTAGCGGTAACATATCTTTTTTAATATAAGAAACTAAGGCACATTAATCAAACAATATTTTTATAGCTAAAACTCTCAGCATACTACATGGAAATGAAGAAACTGAGCCTTCAGATGCTACATCTCAAGCTGCTGCTTCTTCACCACGACCTACGCCTTCTAAACCAAATAAATCAATTAATATTATTTCCTCAATAACTATCCCAGCGCCAGGAAATTCTGCTTCATTATCAGTTGGTTCTCCTGCTTCTGTAGTAGAAAAAGAAGAAAAAGAAAATGACACACCCGCGGCTGATGTAGCACAACCCACTAAACCTAAGGGTAAAGCTAAGGTAATTTATTGATCATTTAGAATAAACTATCCTAATTTTTTTTTAATTTATAGCATGTACAATTTACTTGTTCATCTAAAAATTTCAATTGTATTTCTTTTAGATTTTGCATACTCAACCAAAAGCAGCTCCAAAAAAAACGCCAATTAAAGATAAAAAACCTGCCAAGAAGGCAGTCCAAAAGGAGGAATCCAGTGAAGAAGAAGAAGACGAAGAATCTGAAGAAGGATCAGAAGAATCTGAAGAAGAGGAGGATGAGGAAGGTAAAAATTATTTTGGATTATGCTTGTAAATTTAATTGCTGTTTGTTAAATTTTTATAATTCTATACATGTATATTTTTTAATTTGCTACTTTTCCGACAAATTTTTTAGTTCCTTCCTCTTTTAACACCGGTTGTCGGTTTGTAATTGGCGGAAATTGCATCCGGCTGCAGTAATCTTCTTCTTTCTCAGCCCATTGACGTCCAATCCTAGACATAAGCATCTCCGATGGTCCTCCACTGGGATCTGTCTCTCGCTTTCTGGAGCCAGTCTTTTCCAGCAAACTGTCTTATATCATCTACCCATCTGCGTTGTGGCTTGCCACGATTTCGGTTCGTTTTTCGCGGTCGCCATTGCAGTAATTTACTCGTCCACCTATCGGGCTGTTGTCTAACTATGTGCCCCGCCCATTGCCACTTTAGTCGTGATATGCGTTCAATTTCGTCAACTACTTTGGTTCTTGATCTTATTACTTGATTTCGTATTTTATCCCGTAACGAGATTCCTATCATTTGTCTCTCCATAGAGCGTTGAGTGACTCGGAGCATTTTTGCGTTTTGTTTGGTTAGTGTTATCGTTTCCGTGCTGTAAATAGCAACAGGTAAGACACACGTGTTATTCACTTTCCGTTTAAGGTTGATTGGTGTGTTTCTATCTCTTAATACGTACTGCAACTTTCCAAAGGCAGCCCATGCCAGCCCTATTCTCCTTGTTATTTCCGCCGTTTGATTTTCTTTGCCCAGTTTCATGACGTGGCCTAAATAAATGTACTCTTGGACATTCTCTATGATTTCATTTTGAATCTCTATTTGTACATTTGCGTCAGGGCTCATTAACGTCGTTTTCCCCAAATTCATCTTAAATCCCACTTTTCTCGCCTCTTCATTGAAATCTTGAAGCATTTGTTTTAGCTCTTCTGGGTTGCTAGACATGACAACAACATCGTCGGCGAAACGAAGATGACTTAAGATAAGAACCGTCGACTCTCAAACCTTTCTCATCCCAATTTAGTTTTTTAAAGACATCCTCCAAAGCTAGCGTAAATAGTTTCGGAGAGATGACATCTCCCTGACGCACACCTCTCGTAACGTTTATTTTTTCAGTTTTTATATATGTTCTGTATGATAGTGGTATACCTGGAGTCAATTCTAGCATTATTAAGTGATTTCAAGATTACCCATGTTTCTATAGAGTCAAAGGCCTTGTGAAAATCTACAAATGCTAGGTGTATAGGAATGTTATATTCTTCGATTTTTTCTAGGACTGTGCGTAGAGCTTGGATATGGTCTATCGTACTAAATCCACGTCGAAAGCCGGCTTGCTCCACAGGCTGGTAATAGTCAAGCTTTTCAGTCAGGCGATTTGTCAAGATGTGGGTGAATAGTTTATATAGGTGGTTTAATAAACTGATAAGACGGTAATTTTCTATATTTGTTGTGTCCCCTTTTTTTTTGAAGAGAAGTACGACTTGTGCGTTATACCATTGTTCTGGTACTCTACCTTCGTATAAGCATTTATTCATCAGTGTTTGTATGGCTTTTTCAAGATTGTCTCTGCCCATCTTTAACATCTCAGTTGTAATTTGATCCTTCATCGGTTTTAGTGCTCTTTTTATTTCATCTAACGATATCTCCGGCAAATCTTCTGATCCTACATTTATTTGTTTTACTGTTTTTGTTGGATCTGGATCCGTATTGATCGAGAAGTATAAGTCCGCCTAGAATGCTTCTATAGCCTTTATGATGTCATCTATATGTGTTACTGTCACCGCTTCTCTGTTCTTTAATTTTGTTATTTTAGTTCGCCCTCTTGAGAGACCTGACCTCAAAACTTTCATATTGGCGTTTCTTTCTATTGTTTCGTGTATTAATTTTGTTTTGAACATTCTAATGTCTTTCCTTACTTCTTTCTTGATATTTTTATTCAGTTGTTTAAAATCCTCTGTGTCTCTCTTAGTTAACCTTTGTCTTTCCATCACCTGTAATGTATTTGCACTAAGTTTCTTGTCTGTAGTTTTCCTTAATCTTCCACATACTTTTTTCATTGATGTTTTTATAGTAGTTTGGATTTTATCTATTATTTCATTGATGTTATGTTGTTCCAGCGTATTAGTCGATTTCAAACTTTTCGCCATTTCGTATTGGTATTCGTTTTGGCGTGTGTATAGTTCTTTAGCTGCGGGAGTTGAGTGTGAACGGATCAGCTTATATCTTTCCTGTTGGGGTGGTGGATAGGATTTTGGGGGTAGGGATCCGAATTTCTCCCCGGGAGGGGAGAGTAATCAGAACTCGCGTAGGCAGGGGCGCATCCCTGAAGCAGACCTATCCCTACCGGGATCGTAAGGAATATCCACCCGCTACCTGCTGCAGTAATATAAATATTAAATAATCACTATGACTATTTATAGAAAAATCACAAACCAGTCGGCGTCAATCATTATTTCACAAGACAATCGGGTAACAGTTAGCCAACTTTTTTTGGACGATCTGATTGGCGCTGTTTAGTTTCTATTATGTATGCTCTACTATACAGAATGAGAATTTATAAGTGTACCATGCAGTATCGTAAAAAGGGTTTGGAATAGTGTAATAAAAAGCAGATTTTAACTTATTTTGTTCTTTTACCCTCTCTGAATGTATTGAATTGCGCGTAGCAGCTGTGAAAAGTCTGACGAAAAGGTTTTTCTTTTTTTTTGAACTTTCGACGCTTTGTCAAAAACTAGTTTTGTCTGCTGAAATTTTTTCCATTTACTCCACTGGTTGCTTAGTTAAGAATTAAAAAAATAAAATATAGCTCTACATACCGTGGTGGTTGTTGAAAATTGTATCCATTTACTCGACAATGTAACTACTATTCTACTTCAAGTAAAATTTTAAACAGATACATAATTAATAGTAAATGTATCCCATAATAACTATTAAATTAATCTCCTTTAAGAATTCGAAGATGAAGATTTTGATCTTGAAATGGAAGATGACGATAATGACTCCGATTTTGACATTCAAGAAGAACTTACCGGAAAGAAATCGAAAAAGGGCGCCAAAGTAAAAAAACCTGAAATCAGAAGAACGACAAGATTAAGTGAGTCGGCAAAAGATCCTCCAAAAATACCTAAGGCACCAAAAGTTAAGAAAGTTATGAAAGAGAAACCACCTAAGGACGAGATGAGTGAAACTCCTAAGGCGAAATCTGAAACAAAAATTGAAAAGGTAAATTAAGGATATTTCTTGTTTTGATTTAATACATATTTAAATTGACACCTAGAATTGTCATACAGTTACAAAGTTTTACTTTTTGTATATAATATTTTTTTTTATTATATTATATACAGAGATGGACTGGAAGTCAAAAAACTCCCGGGCCCTGCGGTTATGATACTGTGGTGGCCCCAACAGGTCAATAATTAAAAATCTTACAATTTATATATCTCTGCCGCAGTCAAGACGAGAGTCTTTTTATTTAAATTTACAAACAATTTCATGTGAATGAAACCCATTAAAAGAAATTAAAGTTCTGCAGGGGCTCTCATGCACTTGGAAAAATTTTCCCCATGTTGAGGAAAATATTTTCCAGGGACCCATCGGGTGTTTTCCCGGTGGTCCAGTCCGCCTCGGTATATAGAGAATGTATAGTGTATGTAGAGAATGTATAGTATGTGCCCAGATTTGTTAATAAATTGACAACTTTTATTGTTATTTTCACTGAACATTTATTTAATGATTTGTAAAATGTTTTATTTGTTTCATTTTTAATTTTGGCGATATCATGAATGGATAGAATGGAAAATTTTGTGACTTTTCATTCTATCCAGATTTTTAAAACGATCAAAATAGTGTGCAGATAATATAAATTAATCATTTTGAATTGTTATTAACAACTATATGTTCATAAGGAACATGAAAAATGTATAAAAAAGAAACAAATTGTACAATCTGCAGTAGCTGAACACCAGCATTGCTCAGGTCACACTTTTAATGTAAAAGATACGAAGGTGCTAGCATCAGTGTCTGGTTTCTTTAAACGTAAAATTAGAGAATCAATCGAAATTTGCAAATATCCAAATAATATTAATAGAGATGCAGGTTACAGTCTACATCACACGTGGAAATCGATTGTAACACTGAATCAGAGTTCGCTGAGCACCAGTCGGTTATAAATACCGGACTGTTGCTCCTTGATAGTCATTCGGTGTTCTAATCTCGTGGAGTAAAGATCCCTGAAGATGCCTGTGTAGTCGTAGGGGAAACGTCTGATAATAATTTCAATTTTACACAGTCTAAACCCAAAAACCATGATTTTCAGACCAAAGCCGTGAAAGCTTTCCTTCTTTATATCTTGATTATTTCCCTTTTTTGTATAGTTTATTTTTTACCCCCTAAAATATCAGATTTTCAAAATTATGGTTTTTGTACTGTTTACATAAAATTTCCTGTTTCTGAAAGAGTTTGGCCCATTACTTTTTTTTTCTACCCAATAAAATACCTTATTTTGTATATTTCAAAAGTTAAAGACTAAATAAAAATGTTTATAAACAGGATGTTAATTGGGTATGTAGACAAACTTTTGGTAATGAATCTTTAAACACTAATTCTAAAACAAACTTTCATATAAACGTGGGTCCTCAACATCCTATTTCCGAAATACAGGGATAATAGTTCATATAAACTTGTTGCCTTATAATCCGTATTATTCATGCATAAGTTCCATCTTTACTAATTTTGTTATTTATTAGAAGATCATGGAAAAAGACAAACAGGCTGATAAAGAAAAACCAGATGACAAGGAAACAGAAAAACAATCTGAAACTAAAATCGAAGAACCTTCAACGGAAACCAAGCAAACAGAAGCAAAACCTGAAGAGCCTAAATCTCCTGAAAAAAAGCCGCCGAAGAAAAAGAAGGAACCTCCAAAGCCTATTCCGGGTAAGGTTTAATAATGTTATTTATAGTTTAGTTTATTTAGAACAAGAAAGCTAGGCGGAACTCTGTGAGCTTGATTGATTGAATGCTATAGCAAGCTAGGGATAAGAGCTATTACACTAATGTTCAAGGCTGTTTCGTCCTCTTCGTCACATGTTGGTTCTTCATTATAAATACCCATTATGTGTAGTTATTAATTTAGCGTCAATGGCTGATTATCAGTCCTGTCACCAGCTTAATTTCTTGTCTACTTAGGCTGAGAATAGCGCCTTTTAGTTTGTCAAATGGGTTGTTGTGTCTGTGATCAGGAATGTGGTTCTGGTTTTAATTCATTCATTCATTCATTCATATCAGCCCGTTTTCATCCACTCCTGAATGTAGGCCTCTTCCATATTTTTCCATTTCTGTCGGTCCCTAGCGATCCCCATCCAATTTTTTCCGGCAATTTTCTGGATGTCGTCACGCCATCTCTTTTGGGGCCTACCAACACTTCTCTTGTTCTCTCTTGGCCGCCATGCTGTTATCTTGTATGTCCATCTGTCTATGTCATGTCTTGCGATATGTCCAGCCCATCTCCATTTTAGCTGCGCTACTCGTTTGCTCACATCTGTTATTTTCGTTCTTCTGATTTCTTCATTTGGAACTCTATCTCGTAAACTAATTCCCAGCATAGCCCTTTCCATTGCTTGTTGTGTAACCCGAAGCTTATTAATGGCTTTACATGTTAGGGAGGTTGTTTCAATACCATAAGTAAGAACTAGCAGGATGCACGACTCGTAGACTTTTCTTTTCAGACTTATGGGGGTGTTACTGGATTTAAGAATGAATCCGAGTTTGCCAAAAGCTGCCCAGCTGAGACTTATTTTTCTAGGAATTTCAGCCGATTGGTTTTCCTTCCCTATTTGTATTTTTACTGGTTTTAATGGTATAAGCTAATTCTTTATCATGTACATTATTTTGACACCAAAAAAACTACGGTAAAAAAATTAAATAACAAGCTTGATATAATTCTACTACCAAGTTCGACACTGGGAAAAGCCCTTTTTTTACTTAATAAATGTGATGTAGAAATACTTTTCAATAATATGTATAACACGCAATTTCTCGAATTTTGTTTTTCATTATTAACATAATTGCTATCATTTTCTACAGCATTCAGGTAAATTTTCGAGACCTTTCAATATCTGACTGGTTTCGAAGCTATAAACAGATTTCTTACATTGCGACGATGTTGACGTTTGCTCTATTTTTGGCAACTAAAATATGTCGTAAACAACGATACAAATGGTAATCAAAAGGTGCTATATCTGGAGAATAGGCTGGATATATAATGGTTTCTTATATTGACTCTGCCTTAAGCGATTTCACATGGTCAAGCTGGACATTTTCCTCTAACTGTTTTTTTTTTTAAATATTCCTGTCATTCCTGTTCAGCAATCACACGAATAATTAACCGACGGTCAAATCGAACCAGATTACTGACTTTTTAAATATTTTCACCCGTTTTTGACGTGGAATGGCGCTTCGAGCGTGAATCATCTTCAACGTCTTCTCGACCGTCTAGGAAACTCTTAAACTATACAGAAACTCGCGCACGTGATAAACATTCATTAACATATACTTCTTTTAATAAAAGAGAAGTTTCAGTAGCTGTTTTTCCAAGTTTCATGTAAAATTTCACGACAATTCGTTGCTCTATTCTACACATCATTTTTTCGGTAAAACAAGAAACAGTTCTTATACAGTCGAAGGCTACGGTTAGACTGATTTGTCTAACTATTGACACGGAAGCTGCCGAATTCGAAAGAGAAGGCTTTACGCTACACAGCTGTCGATCGTTCGCCATTGGCGCATGGTTACTTAGTCTATTTCGTTATTTTATAGGCACACCTCATATTGTTAGTTGCTATCACATTGTTATTCTTATTAAATTCGTAAAACATATTTCGATTTCCAAACATTACTTTTAAACGCATTCAAAGTGCATAGTGGGCTGACTTTTTCAAGGCTATATTGCTGTCTTGTCATTGCTAAGAGATTAACATTTTTTTTCAACTATGTTTGAAAAATATAAAATGAAGTCTACATATTTGCTCCGTGCATGGCAGCAGCGCCAACTAATGCATGAACTAAAGGGCGATATTAACAGTATGTTATAATGGTAATTCCTAATTAAAAAATATATTTTTTGGTTTTAAAAAAAAAGCATATAGGTTTATACAAGTGAAAAAATTAATTTATTATTATATATTTTTATTACTTCAGCTAAAGAAAATAAATATTATTGATAAAGAAATAATTAAAACTCAGTGAAAATAGTAATGTAAAAAAAACTAAATAACATGGAATAAAAATTATTATATATTGCTGGATGGCCATTAATACAAAGAGAACTATTGAACTATGTATTTTATTACTTAAAATACGACTTTACATTGGAACTTCTAACAGGTGGTAGACTAGCATTTTTAACCTTTCATTTATTTCTTTGATTTAATTTATATTTTGCAACTGGGAGTTATAAATAAAATTTACACTTTTTTTTTGCTAGTATTTTTACAATTTACAATACATCAACTCCAGTTGCTCGTTATATTGTTTCTAATTATGTAACACAAAATTAAAATTGACGCTTGTATTTGATACGTCAAAGGTACTAAATATCGCCATGAAGTACTTGAATTATCAATAGTATCACTTATGCTTCCCTTACCATGATTTCGCACTGAGCGAATAATATTGATAATGCAAATTGTTTCACTTACTAAATTTTCTCAGGTGATTTTCAACTCTTTTCCACGCCGGACATTATCCGAAAAGTCGGCAGTAAGGATCCTACTACTCCTGGTACTCCCGAGGCTACCCCTACTACACCCAAATTATTCAAAATAACTGGCGACCAAAGTAAAACTGCACAAAAGCAACCGAATACGCCGACAACTTCGAAACCGGGTAAAATAACCCACGAATCTCGTTCCAAATCTGTAACTGATAGTCCCCAATCCCCTACTAAGCCTAACCGTCATAGCTTGGATGATAAAGAAAAGGGAGATAAGGAGAAGCATCATCACCAAAGAAACAGGTAGTTATTTTATTATTTATCGAATATGACTTTACTTCGCTAATTCTTGTTTAGAAATAATGCTTTATAGAAATATCAAGGATTTTTACGTCCATAACTTACAACACAAATTATAAATTTACACCAAAAAGAGTTCTTGCATTTCTATTTTTAATCTGTTTTCATAAAGAGAACGTGCGGTTTTTTCATTTAAACAGAAAAATTCTTTGAAAAAAGGAATATTTAATACTTTATTCGCAGTCTGTGCAGGGATTCTGATAAATTAAGTTAATATATCTTTTTTATGCGGTAGAAAAGCCAAATGTTTCTAAGAACTACGTAAAGAAAATTAATAAGTGAATAAATATTTTACTAGATTTTTTTTAAACAATATAACTTTTAGCAGTACTGAAACCAGAAGCAGTGAGAGAAGGGATAGTACTGAAAAACCCAAACATAAGACGGAACATACTCACCCCCACAGTCAAGAACGAAGAACCTCGGAACCCGGCTTGGAACGAAAAATGTCTAGTTCCGAAAGAAGAGCGTCTGATGTTTCTGAACGTCGAGCGTCGGAAAGTAAACTTTCAAAGCATGAACATAGTCATACGAAGCATGATCACACACCTTCAAGGCACTCATATTCCCGTGAATCGAGTGAGAGTCAGGAGCCCATTCCTAGTGCTGAAGATATAAGGTAAAATTTTCCCCTCCAAGCCTTTTCGATTGTTACAAAGACAGCTTCAGGATTAGTGTACATTTGATGCCTAATTTTGTTTTCAGCGTAATTCCCCTGGCTTTCTATAGGATTTAAGTAGAGGTTAGAATGATCAAGGCAGTGCTGTAATTAACATAAACAATTCCGTCGCTTTTAAATTGTACTTGAATATGTCATGTATATTTTCTTTTCACTTCAATCGCCCTAAATTTAGTTGATGTTGATATTAATTTTAAACAACATTAATTTTGTTATTTTATTCAGAGCCATGCAACCATTAACTCCATTTTCAGATTGTAAATAGATCACTTAAGTTAGTTATTATTTGTGTATACTGACCACATTTAGGCAATACGCAACAATTTTTTGATACTTTACTTGATATCTTGGATTTAACTCAAAAGATATTTAAAAGTTATAGGCTAACATTTTGTGGACTTTAATATAAAACTTTTCAAGAATCTTTTAGTGAATAGTTGTAAGCAAACAATTTTCACTCTCACTCACATTATTCAAAATTGCCGGAATCTTCTGGATAACAGTTCTATAAACTTTGATTTAGTATATAAAGGTGAAGTCATTCAAATAGCCCTATCGGATCATAACGCTTGGCTGATTGGGATCTAGTTTATTATCATTTTTATCAGCTGGGAGCTCACATTCTTTAAAAAGAATTTTTTCTGTGCCAAAAATGCATCAATTCCAGAACCATCTGCAGACATTAGATTGGAACAATGCAGGCAAGTCATATCATCTGTTTGCACCGAGTCTGTCAAATTTAATAGAGATCTTTTTTTCCAAAAAATATGTCAAAGGACATGAACTCTCTAGAGATAACCATTGGTATAAGAATCTCATCTAAAAACAAGTGGAAGCTTTAAAATAAATGAAAAAAATGGAGAAATTTTAAAGATCCAATTTAAGGCTTATATCAATATTTTAAGACTGATAGTAAATGAAACCAAAAAAACTGAACTCAAAGGCTAATAACCCAGGCAAAGTAATCTGAAATATTTTTAATAAATACATTAATGTAAATAAAAAGAGTGAATAATTTTTCAGAAGGAAATGAAAATTTGGAACAAATTTTATATAAGATTAGTGACTATTATCTTTGTTCATTTGTTGAAATAAACAAATTGTGAACTGTAATAAAAATATATTTTTAAGTCCAACTGATCCACATGAAACTTTACATGTCATAAAATGCCTTATGAACAAAAAATCCACAAGTACTACTGAAATCCCTATCTCTTTAATAAAACATATTGCTAAAGAAATTTCTCCAGTTCTTGATTATTTAATCAATTTATCCCTAAATACAAGAGTATCTTCTTCAAAACTAAAAATGGCATAAAATAGACCGATTTTCAAATATATATATATATATATATATATATATATATATATATATATATATATATATATATATATATATATATATGTTTATTTTCTTGATTCTTGAACCATAGATTATATCATTTTTCTTTTATTTTGTCTTTTCTTGGGTTTAGGTTCTATATTTAATAAATACATAAAATTATTGACGTTTCGCCCTTTATTCAAGGCATTTTCAAAATTTTTGGCTCCTAAAAATATATAATTAAATTACATCACATAAAAAACATATTTAACATTTTCGAAAAACTAACAAGACACTTAACAATAGTCAAAACTTTAAAATCTTTTAAAAATACTTAATTTTACCGGTACGCACCTTGACATTTTGCTGTTTTGTTTCTGAATAAAATTTAAATTTTATATCATTTACTGAGGATACGTGGAATGCGAATGTGTTTTATTTTTTTAATATTTTTTATATTTTACAATGCATAAAAAAAACAAATAAGGTATATGTTTGGTTTTATGTTTAAGAGGATATTCCATTTTTCATTCTTATTTGACTGGATCGAATACTTAATGTTTAAATTAGGTTTGCGTAAATGCGGCTCAAATTTCCCATATCTGTTCTGTCGTTAACAGTGTTTTTATCTTTTTTAATTTCAATCATTTCTTTTATCTGTAATTTTTGGTAATCCCTAACGTCTCCAGAATTCCGACCAAAAATACTGCAAAAAGTAAAAGAGACACTAATAAATAATAATTTCAACGAAAAGACTATCACCAAAATAATTGATAAACGAACATATAAGTTTTATAATAACGTAAAAACAAAAAACATAGAACATAAACAACAAAAATATGTGGCATTACCGTACACTAGTGAGCTGTCAGAAAAAATAAAATACATTTTAAAAAAGCATGATATCATCGTATGCCACAGGTCACATAATAAATTAAATACATTGTTCACAAATTTAAAAAGTAAAACTCCTCTAATGAATAAATCAAATATAATATATTCGATCCCTTGCACAAATTGTCCCAAAAAATATATAGGCATGACGAGCCAATTACTGAAGAACAGATTAAATGGCCATAAATATACAAAAAACGCCTCAATAGCATTAAACAAACACACACAGGACGAAAAATACACTTTTGATTACAACAGTACCATTATAAAAAACAAAGATATGAATTACCAAAAATTACAGATAAAAGAAATGATTGAAATTAAAAAAGATAAAAACACTGTTAACGACAGAACAGATATGGGAAATTTGAGCCACATTTACGCAAACCTAATTTAAACATTAAGTATTCGATCCAGTCAAATAAGAATCAAAAATGGAATATCCTCTTAAACATAAAACCAAACATATACCTTATTTGTTTTTTTATGCATTGTAAAATATAAAAAATATTAAAAAAATAAAACACATTCGCATTCCACGTATCCTCAGTAAACGATGTAAAATTTAAATTTTATTCAGAAACAAAACAGCAAAATGTCAAGGTGCGTACCGGTAAAATTAAGTATTTTTAAAAGATTTTAAAGTTTTGACTATTGTTAAGTGTCTTGTTAGTTTTTCGAAAATGTTAAATATGTTTTTTATGTGATGTAATTTAATTATATATTTTTAGGAGGCAAAAATTTTGAAAATGCCTTGAATAAAGGGCGAAACGTCAATAATTTTATGTATTTATTAAATATAGAACCTAAACCCAAGAAAAGACAAAATAAAAGAAAAATGATATAATCTATGGTTCAAGAATCAAGAAAATAAACATATATATATATATATATATATATATATATATATATATATATATATATATATATATATATATATACAGGTTTTTACGTCGTTGTCAGACCAATTTCATTTTACAGACCACCATAGACCACTCAGAAACAATTATATTAGAAGCAAATAATTATGCGTTGTATGATTATTTTTATTCATGAAACCAATTACCATTGAGAGGGGTAAGCAAATTAAAAAAAAAAAAATTCGTGTTATATTAGCCACCTTCACAAGCCAATTGCAAATTATCTCGAACTAAAGCCCAGTATATCAAATTTGTATCATTTTAGCAGTGATTCAGACCCGCCAGTGTTGCCGTTTTTTCACCATGTAAAATATTAAACAGCAAAGAATAACGATATAAAATCATTTCTGTAGAAATATTCCTTTCTCTTTAAATCTGGTCATTTTGATTAGTATTTTTACATTTTTAACCGACTTCTAAAAGATAGAGGTTCTCAATTCATCGACTATATATGTTTTTTTTATGTATGTACACCCATTACTCCGGAACGGCAGCACCGATTTGAATGAAATTTTTTACTTTATGTTCAAGAAGTTGCTGCGGTGGTCCCATATATTTTTGGACGAAATTGGTATAGTAAATTCCAAGATGGCGCTGACAACATGGCGGCCAAAAAAATTAATTTTGTCAGATTTTCTCCAAAATTGGAATAGGGGAATTTTCGGGGTTGTACCCAACGAATCCGAAATTATTTTTAAAAAATTCAATATGGCGGATCCAATATGGCGGACAAAAAAATTTAATTTTTTCCAATGTTCTCCAAAATTGGTATAGGGGAGTATTCGGGATCGCACATAACGAATCCAAAATATTTTCAAAAAATTCAATATGGCGGATCCAATATAAAGGACAAAAAAATTAATTTTTTCTGATTTTCTCCAAAATTGGTACGGAGGAGTTTTCTGGGTCGCACATAACGAATCTAAAAGTATTTTGATAAAATTCAATATGGTGGACGAAAAAATCAGTTTTGTCCGATTTTTTTCAAAATTAATATGGGGGAGTTTTTGGGATCGCACATTACGAATCTGAAATTATTTAAAAAAACTAAATATGGTGTCCTAAAAATTTTACATTTTCCGATTTTCTTCAAAACTGATATAGAGGGTTCTTGAGGGTGTAAATTATGAATTTAAAAGTATTTTTTAAGATTCAATATGGCGAATCCAATATAGGAGAATAAAAATTTCCCATTTTTCGATTTTGTTCAAAGGTGGGACTAAATCGTTTTTAAGGATGTAAATAGCAAATATAAAATTATTTTAAGGAAATCTAATATGTCAGATGGAATATGATGATCTAGAAATTATAAATTTCCGGATTTCATCCAAAATTGGTACTAGTGGGCTTGAAGGGTTTAGATTTAGATTCGATTAGGATGTTAAAATTATTTTTTGAAATTCATTATGGCGGATCCAATATGGTGGGTTGAAAATTTTACCTTATTCGCATTTTTTCAGATCTGATATTATGGGATTTACGTCTCAAGTTCTGCAAATATCGATATTGGGAGATTTTGGGGCCTATATTACCAATCTAAAATTAACTTGAAATTTAAGGTAACGAATTTACTATGATAGACTAATTATTTGTTTGACGCAATTTCACTGGTATTTTGAGAACCCTAAGAATTAAAGAATTTTTAGTGGTTTATTTTAGGGTGATTTACAACTTTGGATAAAATGGGTACTTTTTTGCCACCTTATTACGAGGTACATTAATTTCGATTAGTATTTAGTTCAAATAATTTATGGATATCATAATGAATTCAAAACTAAAAATCGTAAAATAAAATTTTTATAAAAAAATTGAACCGATTTCTAAAAGTGCGCTAAAAAGTGAAAGAAAAACTATAAATTTTTATATGAAATTGAAATTTTTGAAGTCGGCGCCAACTTGTTTCTAAATGAAATATATAACTACTAATATATACAAATTATAGTAAGAAAGCAATTACAAATAAAGCGTTTTTAATCTGTTTTTGCGAATCACATTTTATCAGGCATTAGTGTGGCGCCGACATTTCATATAAAAATTTATAGTTATTTTTCATTTTTTAGCATCGGTTTGAGAAGTCGGTTCAATTTTTTATAACAATTGTATAGCATTTTATCTAAATTTTTAAATTAAAACTAATAGTTTCATAACTTCGCCTTTGTAGAGAGTATAATTCTGTATTAGTTAAGATGACGATATTTTGGCATCTAGCTTAATTTATAGTAATTAAATAAAAAAACACCATCGAGTAAGGAGTTTAATTTTAAAGGTAAATGCTACATATAAAACAAACTTACCAATGTTGGGAATACAACCTAAGAAAATGAAATGAATTTTTAAATATAAACACAAAACCTTAATTTTTTAAATTACATATTTTTAAAAGTTTCCGTCCTGGTTTTTAATTTATGTCCAAGAATAGCAATTTGCGGATTGATAGGAAGTGACGGTAGGTCGAAAATTTATTTTTTAAATATTAACTTAGTTCTGGTAAAAATCCAGATAGTTTCTGGACATATTCACATAGTTTGTGGACGTTTTCAAATAGTTTGTGGAAATTTGTAAATTGTTCTCGTAACCTGATATTTTTAATGCGCGGCATTTTAAAATCATTGCACTTTTCTCTATTTTCTAACTGAAACTGATTTTATTCTTCAACAACCATAAAATTGAACTTTCTATAGAAGTACAATTTCATAGTTTAAAATTTTTTTATTTTAAAATTGTGTGCAAAAATGAGAACTAAAAATTTTTATATCTAAGGGTAGCATAATATGACATGTCGAATTAACTTTCCTATAATAATATACATATAGTCTTAGGGTATTCAGCTACCAAAATCATAAAGTTAATCACATGCACAAGAAATTAAACCTATGTACCTGTATTCTAGATTTTGTTAAGGCAAAATCTTGTATAAAATCGATTCTGATCAATTGTAATGATGTTTATGTATGTGTGCTATTGAGATCATTTGCGCGAGAAACCTATTTAAGAATGAAAAAAAAAATAATACCGAATTGGATAGCCTCTAACACTCACTTTGAAGAAATAAAAAATACAGTCACTATTATTCAGTATTTACAATCTTTCAATAAAAAAACAAGTGATTTAAATACAATACATAGTATAATTGAACGGAAGCTTGCCGTCAAAAATACTATATTCAAACGTGTAAGTAACAGTTGTATACATTAATTCAGCTTTGCTGTGCAAAAATTTGGGGAAGTTGTGGCATAAGAGATATGCTAGCCAAATCTAAAGTTCTTGCTGGAATTACCGCAGAGAGAATGTTGGAAGGGCATTTCATGGGGCCATTCGAGAATTAATTTTAATATATGAAAGGCTAATGCAGTTATTGATAGAACATTTTTTTGATCAACTGAAAAAATAATAAAATAGAAGCTCTAGCGGTTTTGTTAAAAAATATCGAAATGTTTTCAGATAGTTATTGAACGGGTACATATAAGAAATATGGTTTGGAAAAACTTTCTTTCGATATAAACCATTATTTCACAAATATAGAAACGAAAAATGAAGAATCTGAAAAATGCCGATAGAGCAGATACGTTTCCACTCACTTATCCATGCTTCTCCAGCAAATATTTTGATGTGAGCAAACTCCACTTGCTCACATCAAAAAAATCTCTGTTAATGTTGAAGGTTCAAATTTCCAAAAATAACGAATTTCGTAATTTTTTTGCACAAAATTGCAAATCTCTTGGCAAGGAAGCATTTTCTGAAAAGATAAAAAATATTTTGACATGTTTTATTTAATAATTAATTTTAAATCTTTTTTAATTAAAAAAAATAAATTCAATATTTCAACCTCATATAAAAAGAATAATAATAACAGCCAAAAAAACAAGCAGGAAATTGAATTCGATTCATCGACGTGACATTTCAATGCTAAATAAAATTTTTATAAAAAAATTGAACCGAGTTCTAAAAGTGCGCTAGAAAGGGAAAAATACCTAGAAATTTTTGTATGAAATTGAAATTTTTGAAGTCGGCGCCAAACTAATACCTGACAAATTTTGATTCGCATAAACAGATTAAAAATACTTTATTTGTAATTGCTTTCTTACCATAATTTATATATATTAGTAGTTATTTATTTCATTTAGAAATAATTTCGCGCCGACTTCAAAAATTTCAATTTCATATAAAAATTTCTAGTTATTTTTCACTTTTTAGCGCACTTTTAGAAGTCGGTTCAATTTTTTTATAAAAATTTTATTTTTTGATTTTTAGTTTTGAATTCATTATGATATTCATAAATTATTTGAACTAAGTGCTAACCGAGATTAGTGTACCTCGCAATCACTCCAAGGTGGCAAAAAAGTATCCATTTTATCCAGAATTGTAAATCACCCTAAAATGAACCACTAAAAATTCTTTGATTCTTAGAGTTCTCCAAATACCAATAAAATTGTATCAAACAAATATTTAGCCTGTCATAGTAAATCCACTATCTTAAATTTCAAATTAATTTTAGATTGGTAATATAAGCCCTAAAACCTTCCAATATCGATATTTAAAGAATTTGATACGTAAATTTCTTAGCCCAATATATTTTATATTGCATATTGAGTTTGTACACGCCCCAAGAACACTGCAATATCAATTCTAGATAAAACCGAAAATTGTAAAATTTTTAGTCCTTCATATTGTATCTTATCAACCAAATAGCTGTAAAAAATTAACCTCATATTAGTAATACACCACCCCAAACACCCTAATATCAAATCTGAAAAAATGTGAATAAGGTAAAATTTTCAACCCATCATATTTGTCCGCCATATTGAATTTCAAAAAAATAATTTTAACGTCCTAATATAATCTAAATCTAAACCATTCAAAGCCCCTTAGTAGCAATTTTAGATGAAATCCAGAAATTTAAAATTTTTAAACGGTCATATGCATCTAACATATTATATTTTCTTAAAATAATTTTATATTCGCTACATTTATCCTCAAAAACGATTCAGTTCCACATTTGAACAAAATCGAAAAATGTAAAATTTTCAGTTTGCCATATTGAATCCTGAAAAAATACTATTAAATTCCCAATTTACACCCTCAAGAACCCTCTATATCAGTTTTGGAGAAAGTCGAAAAATGTAAAATTTTTAGGATACTATATTGAATCCGTCATATTGAGTTGTTCAAAAAATATTTTAATTTCGTAATTAACACTAACAAAAATCCACCAATACTAACTTTAGACAAAATCAAGAGATGTAGAATCTTAAATCCACCATCTTAGATCCGCCATATTTATTTTCTAAATAATATCAGATTCGTAATGTGCTATCCCAAAAACCCCCATATCAATTTTGAGAAAAATCGGACAAAATTAATTTTGTTATCCACCATATTGGATACGCCATATCGCATTTTTTAAACATAATTTTATATTCGTCATGTACGACTCCGAAAACTCCCATGTACCAATTTTGAAGAAAATCGGACAAAATTGATTTTTTGTCCGTCATATTGGATCCGCCATATAGAATTTTTTAAAAATATTTTAAATTCGTTATGTACGACTTCGAAAACTCCCCCATACCAATTTTGGAAAAAATCGGACAAAATAAAAAATTTTGGTCCGCCATATTGAATCTGCCATATTGAATTTTTTAAAAATAATCTCAGATTCGTTATGTGAGACCCCGAAAACTCCCCCATACCAATTTTGGAGAAAATCGGACAAAATTGATTTTTTCGTCGGCCATATTGGATCCGCCATTTCGAATTTTTAAAAAATAATTTAAGATTCGTCATGTGCGACCTCGAAAACTCCCCCGTATCAATTTTGGAGAAAATTGGACAAAATTGATTTTTTGTCCGCCATATTGAATCCGCCATATTGAATTTTATAAAAATATTTTGAATTCGTTATTTACGACCTCGAAAACTCCCCCATTCTAATTTTGGAGAAATTCGCACAAAATTAAATTTTTTTGTCCGCCATATTAGATCCGCCATTCTGAATTTTTTAAAAATAATTTCAGATTCATTGGGTATAACCCCGAAAATTTCTCCATACCAATTTTGGAGAATATCGGACAAAATTAATTTTTTTGGCCGCCATATTGTAAGCGCCATCTTGGATTTTACTGCATCAATTTCATCTAAAAAAATATGGGACCATCGCAGCAGCTTCCTGAACATAACGCAAAAAATTTCATTCAAATCCGTGCAGCCGTTCCGGAGAAATCGGTGTACATACATAAAAAAAAACATACATACGCGACGAATTGAGAACCTCCTTCTTTTAAAAGTCGGTTAAAAAAGCATTTTCTTTTAATGCTCCCCTTTAGCCTTCATAGGACCACGATTTAGAGTCTTATTATAGGCATTTAAACTACGAAAGTCTCATCTAAGTGGGTTTAATGTCAAGTGGCAGTAGTAGAAAAAAATAGACAAAAATTTTAAAGAAATTATTTTGCATTAACAAATCTCCATATGGTCGCTTGAAACCTGTTTTTTAAAAATTCAATTAGACCGGAGACACGATTCTGTAAGCATATGTTTTGACATTCCCTTTCCTTATCTCTTTTAGGACAGTGACATACTTATGTGTTACTACAGACTGAACAAAGATGGAAGATCCTTATTATGACATTATCTTTCTCTATACTTTTATAGAATCGCAGCCCGGGAGTTATCGATATTTTTTTCAATTTGCATTAGCGTGAAAGTATATTTAGTTGTCTATTTTATTACGAAAAGTCCGTACTGCACACCTACTTCAACAATGAAAAGTGGGGTCGAGAATATGTAAAAAAATACCAAAATATTTATCTGCATCATGCTGAAACTTCGCCCGGTATAAATTTTAAATTTAAGGAAATGAGTTCGGTGTTCAACTCTTTTTACATGTATCTGGCAGCAGTACTTTGAACTGTCAACGGATTGGCAGCGGTTTTTTGTCATTAATTAGACTGAATGTGCATTAGTAGCACTGACTTTTCAGGTTAAGAGTGATCATAATAACCATAACAATACACTTTTACACTGATGCAAATGGGACACAAAAAACTCGTTAGCTCCAGTAGATAAATCGTCATTAAATTTTATGAAAGACTAATTATGGTAAATAAGTACACCAATTTCCAAAATTAGATAACAGTAATCTTTAAACATAATAACTTTTTTTTTTAATATCAATAATATTATATAGAAAAAATGGCCACCTCTTCCTCTATTGTTTGTAAATTGACAAAAATCTTATTTTTTAAAAACGTTTCATGGAAGTTTTAGACTAACCATGTAATAATATTCTTTGTACTTTGCAAATAAAAATAATTTTGAGAATTATTTTCGAAAGTAAAAATGTTACTTTCCCTTCTTTCTCAGAACATTAAAATGGAGAAATAATTTGTATGATTGATATGGTTTAGTATTATCATTCTAGTTAGTCTATGACCGTCGGTAAGGTACAATTGATCTAACAAAGTCAGTAAAACCAACAGATATATTGATTGTTATACAAACTGCGTGGTTGCCAATTTTAGGGGCTTGTGAACGTTGATCTAACGAATCGAATTACATACTATATACGGATCAGACGCTAGCGTCCTCTACACGATAAATTTCGGAATTAAATCAATATATAATTCGATATTCTACCACAATTTTAGGCCCAGCTAATATTTTGTCCCTAGCATCTTATGACTCTCCGGATTACGCTGGCAAAAGGAACGTTTTCAAGCCCCAAGCCCGGGCTTGAGAACGTTCATTTGGCTTGTGTTCGTAATAAGTATGTAACGAGTTGGGATTGTATAAGCGGTAAAACCAATATATATATATATATATATATATATATATATATATATATATATATATATATATATATATTTGAAAATCGGTCTATTTTATGCCATTTTTAGTTTTGAAGAAGATACTCTTGTATTTAGGGATAAATTGATTAAATAATCAAGAACTGGAGAAATTTCTTTAGCAATTTGTTTTATTAAAGAGATAGGGATTTCAGTAGAAAAGAAAAAGAAAAATGATATATATATATATATATATATATATATATATATATATATATATATATATATATATATATATATATATATATATATATATATATATATATATGTAAACAAGACCTAATAAAAAATTATAGACAGGTAGCTTTTAAATAATATAAGTAAAGTGTATGAGCAAATCATTTATGGAAAACATTAAGGCATTAGAGCTAATCGAGTGATATTTGGAGAATATACTGCAGTGTGTGGTGGATTATTCCGAGAACGGCGAAAAGACCAGCTCAAATTTAAAACCAGTCAAGCACGGATTTTTTTCAAAGGTCATTGCGGAGTCCTCTTTTCTACATTGTTTATATCAATGAATTGTAACAGATCACTACTCGGTTCAATTTGCTGATGATACATATGTCGTGTTCGCCACAGATAAAGAAAGTTATCCAACCAATACCATTTTCAACACACTTCATATTTTAGAAAACTGATTTTCTGTAAATAATCTAAAATTGAACATCAACAAAACGCATCTTATTCATTTTTCATACCTACCTGATAAACAACCTATTTACAGAAGTCGAGACGAAGAAATTACCGCGAAATGCGTCGTATTTCAGTTTTGGAAAAACGTTGTCTAAGATACATATTTAATTTCAAATAACGAGATTCTTGTAAATAACGAGATTCCTGTAGACCACTATTTAAAGACAATCTATACTCACTGTAGCCTCAACTGACACCTTTAAAACTCTAATATTTAAAAAGATCGCATGAGGACCTATTCTCCAGACATCTCGGAACAGATAACCACAATACAAAGAGTAAATCTGACCTTATTCTCATCAGTGCTCATCTATCGTACATTCAAAAAATATTAATTATGTAATAATAATATTTTTAAAAAAGCTTCGTCAGAGATTACGTCAACTTCCTTTTTCAAATAAAAAACTAAACTAAAGATGTTTCTGCTACAGAAGGCTTACTATTCAGTGGAAGAATATTTCTGTGACTCATTAAGTTAAAGGCGTGGATTCCGGGCGCTGTTAGTGTTATATTTTTTATTTTATAAAAGCAACAAGTTCTGCGCCCAATAGACAAAAGTTCTTCTGGGAAAACTTTTAATAGTTTATTTATAAATAATGCCTTTAGTAAAACAAAAATTATATTATCCTATGTTCTGCTGTTACTATACTTCAATTTACAGTTTGAAATGTTTTTGGAATTGTACTTATAACTCGGAATATTTGTAGAGCAATAATAATGAATGAAGATACCAGAACATACACCACCAACACTATTCCTATACCGGACGCACCCGTCCCGATGGCTACCCACTCAGAAGCGAGCGGATTGAATTTGGATGCATCTGGTCTGGATCTAGATCAGTCCATCTTGGACAATATCAACAATGATATGATCTCAGAGGATATTCTGTATCAAGTGGCTCAGCAGTTGGTTTCAAATACAGAATTACAGAATGCAATTGATAAAGGAATTAATGAAGGGGTACTAGATACAAGCAGCTTACACGAGGCAATGAACATGACTCCACTTTCACAAAGTTCAAATAGTTCATTTTCGGTAAGTTTTAAGTCCAGTGCGAAACATATTAAATCCTATATTGATTTTCTAATTTTTTATTATTATTTTATAGCTATTAAAATAAGGGCTAACATTTAGTGGATGTTTTTAAACAGCTTTATTATTCTTTAGTAACGTTTTATTTTATTAACTAATTTTCGAGCTAACTTCAGGTCTACATTATAAAGCCGTTTATTATTTTACCAATTTTATATGTATGCGTGGTTTTAGAATACCGGACTGAAGCTTTTTTAAAGCACAATTGTCTTGAAGGGCTTTTTCAGAGTGTATATTTATAGGTTTATAAAGTGATTTAGAACTATACTTCAGGGGCGGAGTCAAAACGTTTTAGTGTTAAACATGCTTAAAGAAATGTTCAGTAAAATAAAGGTAGTTTAAAAGTCAACTTTACACATTCTTGTAGATATACAATTTTTCTTTAAATAGAAGAAATATACTTTCAGTTTCAATTGAAACCATTCTAGGTCAAGTACAGCTTCTATAAGAGGCAAGTTTAGGAGTATAGTTCCAACGAAAGATGTCCATTTGATTTTTACCGCCTTGGCCAAACAATGAAAATTCTTGTAAAAAAAAACGCCTAAAAATTGTCTTCTATCAGATAATATGGACCAGTGACATTTAAAAACATTTTTTGGGACTTTATTTCAATGTTTAATTTCTAAAATTTGTCTTTGTGTTATTTAAATATGCCGTTTTATTGGAGGTGGCTTATTTTTTGTCGCTCTTTCATGTTCATCATATTTAATAGCAAGATTTACATTTGTTGGTTAATTTTATTTTTGTA
This sequence comes from Diaprepes abbreviatus, assembly GCA_034092305.1. NCBI lineage: Eukaryota > Metazoa > Arthropoda > Insecta > Coleoptera > Curculionidae > Diaprepes > Diaprepes abbreviatus. The sequence continues at coordinate 2,310,943 of JASJET010000087.1, forward strand.
AAATCTTTTTTAAAGGATTAGGAGTGAACAAGGGTGTACAAAATAGACATTTAGAAAAAGAAATTCTAACTATAATATATTTTTTGTTTTAGACCTAATACCAAGCTTCGTTGCTTGATTGTTGAACGTTCTTTTACAAATAGTACCTTAAGGTGACCATCAGTACTTCTCAGTGGTTGATCTAAGATCAATATAACAAAAAAAAATAAAAAAGAACGAAAGCTTTCACGCCTTTGGTCAAGTTTAAAATCATGGTTCTTGGGTGTAAACCGCATCAAATTGAAGTTATTATTCGACGTTTCGCCTACCATTTCACGAGGCATCTTCAGGTATCTTTACTCTACGAGATTAGAGTACTCAATGACTATCGAGGAGCAACAGCCCTGTATTTATACTTGACTGGTGCTCAGCGAACTGTGATCCAGCGTCACAATCGATTTCCACGTGTGATGTAGACTGGAACCTGCATCTCTGTTAATATTATTTGGATATTTACACATTTCGATTGATTCTCTAATTTTACGTTTAAAGAAACTAGACATTGATGCTAGCACCTTAGTTTCTTTTACATTAAAAGTGTGACCTGAGTAATGCTGGTGATCAGCTACTGCAGATTGTACAATTTGTTTCTTTTTATACATCTTTCATGTTCCTTAAGCCTAGTGGATATAGACCGTCCTGTTGCACCTACAGACACTTTTACAAGAGCAAGGTATCTTGTAAACGCCTTCTGTTTGAAATGGAATTGCGTCCTTTGGACATTGTCCAACTTTCTTACATATGTTGAGAATTGTCCGAATGTTTGAATATCGTAGCAATCTGGCAATCTTGTCGGTAGTTCTGTGTATGTAAGGTAAGACAATACTGTCCATAGGAGGTTCATTCATGATATTTTGTTAAGGAGTTGGATTTTTATATTTATTAATAGAACGTCATATCTTCAGCGCAATATCCGTTGCCTCACAGAGCATTATTCAGTTTTTCTGTCTCTGATTTCAGTGATTGTTCATCACATATTGAAAGTGCTCTGTATACCAAAGAGTTCATGATGGATTGTTTTTGAGAAGGGTGATGGTGTGACGTTGCAGTGAGATATCGATTTGTATGTGTTGGTTTTCTGTACACAGAATGTACTAATTTGCCATTTTCTTTCCATTGAACTAGTACATCAGGAAAGGGAAGGGCACCATTTGATTCAGTTTCCATAGTGAATTTGTACTAGTACATCAAGAAAAGGAAGAGCATCATTTGATTCAGTTTCCATAGTGAATTTAAAGGAAAGAGAATAGCAAATTAGGACATTCTGTGTACAGAAAACCAACATATACAAATCGATATCTCAATGCACACCATCATCCTTCTCAAAAAGAATCCGTCATAAACTCTTTGGTACATAGAACACTTTCAATATGTGGCGAACAATCACTGAAATCAGAAACAGAAAAACTGACTAATGTTCTGAGAGGCAACGGATATTGCGCTGAAGATATGACATTCTATTAATAAATATAAAAATCCGACTCCTCAACAAAATGTCATAAATGAACCGCCTATGGACAGTGTTGTCTCACCTTACATACACGGAACCACCGACAAGATTGCCAGATTGCTCCGAAAATCAAATATTCGGACAATTTTCAACACATGTAAGAAAATTGAACAATGTTTGAAGTCTCCAAAGGACGCAATTTTATTTTAAGCAGAAGGCGTTTACAGGATACCTTGCTCTTGTGGTAAAGTGTATGTAGGTGAAACAGGACGGTCTATATCCACTAGGCTTAAGGAACATGAAAGATATATAAAAAGAAAAATTGTTCAATCTGCAGTAGCTGAACACCAGCATTGTTCAGGTCACATTTTTAATGTAAAAGAAACAAAGGTGCTAGCATCAATGTCTGGTTTCTTTAAACATAAAATAGATAATCAATCGAAATTTGTAAATATCCAAATAATATTAATAGAGATGCAGGGTAACGCTGGATCACAGTTCTCTGAGCACCAGTCAGGTATAAATTCCGGGCTGTTGCTCTTCGATAGTCATTTAGTGTTCTAATCTCGTCGGATAATAATTCCAATTTGACACGATCTAAACAGCAGAACCATTACTTTCAAAAAAAAATATTCTTTATCTAATACTGAATCGAAGTTTTTTCTCCGAATTTAGCAAAATGACGACTCCTGAAAGTGTACTTATAAATTTTAAGGAAAAAATGTCCTTGTTTATTGTTTATAAAAAAATAATTTCATTAAGCTACTATCTTTTTATGCCCAAGATATGCTTTATAAATTTCATTTAAATCCATGAGGTGGTTTTTAAAATATAATGGTCACCATCTTTGAAGATGATGATGTAGTTTTGGAAAAATGCTTTTAAAGTTCCACACTTTAATAAAGTGTATTTGTATATATCATTACATAGGTTATATAATAGACCTTCTGCCGATGTGGAAGCTTTTAAAATGTCGATATGTTATTGTCTATGTAGCATTGTGCCTTCCTAAGTATTTCATTATCACACTTTTTTCAGCTAGGCGGTGCACATTATTCTTAGTGCGTTGGCAGTTGTTAATAATGCTTGTGTATTCTCGTTAAATTCACATGTGGCAATATATGCGACAATTTCTATAATGGTGGAGCTACTATTCACAGTTTTCGAGCTTATTCTCCACACTAGTTGATTAAAGCTGTCGTTGTTTTGATTGAAGCCACCGACACATCTTAAAAGTCAATTGTCACTACTAAGGTTTTCATAAATTGGCGTAATCGCAGTCAAAACTTTAGGAGGCAAGGGGAGAAAATTATGTTTATAAGGGTCCTATGGTTAGTGTAGGATATCTCTAAAACTATCAGTCGAATGAATCAATCTAAAATAATTGTAGATTATTTTCAGAATATTATACTTTAAGAAAAGGCAGAAAAAATCGTTTTTTTTTTTTAAATCTTACTACTAACAACTTAAATTATTTTATATATCTATTGGTGTGTGTGTATAGTGATATTATGCTGTCATATTTTATCCAAGCATTAATTCCAAGATTAAACTGGATTTAAAATGAGTTGCTTTAAATATTTTCTCTATAAGAATAAGCTGTTTTTTAAATTTACGAAAGCCATGTCTCATTCTAAGTTGTATGAAAAATAAATATATCTGAAATCTTTCTATTTATTTTTCAAATTTAGTTTTATAGTACTCTTCAGTGAAAATATAAGTAGTATAACAAAATTTATTTTAACCTCGTGAAAAAGATCTATAAAAGTTTCTCTAGAATGGGCGCATTTAGTGTTATCTAGGTCATATTAATAGCTTCAAGATTCAACCGTTACTAAATAGTTCTGTTTGTGGTTTAATTAGAGAGACTTGGGTATATAAAATCTTACATAAAACTTAAAGTGACTACCACCAATATGGCGATTGTTTGAAGAAGTATCAAACATTCTGTACACATGGATTAGTAGGTTCAGTATAGAACTTAATATTTTCTAATTTCAATATTGCATTTAGGAAAATCCACAAACTGACGTTATTCGGGAGGCTACTCAGATTGTTAGGCCTGATGGAAGGATTGTCGTTCTTCCACCAGTTGAACGGCCCACGACAAGAAGCAGAAATAAAAGAAGAGATGATGCTAAACCATCTTTCAAGTAAGTTTTCGTACTTTTAGAAACCAAACTATCTTTATTTTTCATTGTTTTCTAATCTCAACATAATATTTTTTTGAAAGACAACCGAAAATGGATACTAGGAGCAAAGCGAGGTAAAAATACTATTTAATAATTATAAGATGTTTTACAGATGTAGGGAGGGATTCAGTTTAAAGTATACAGACTTTTTATTTTAATGTATGTAAACCTATTTACATAAAATAACTTCAGGTATCATGTTGTAGACTTCTGCCGTTTTCGAGATATTAATGTTTTTTTTTCAATTACAAGGGGCTTAACCAGAATGTATACTCTCTGAGTATTTTTATTCCATTTTTAAATACCCTTTCAGGGAAATATCGAGGAAGTATTCCGATATTGAAACTCAAGATGGCGAGGGGCTTGCGAGACCCCACGTCCATAATTACAGGTTAAACTAACGTTGTATAAAAATAAAACTTAACGGCTGTAAATCTAGAAATACAATGAAATACAAAATAAAACAGTTCTAGGTATTCTCATGGGTTTTAATTCATTCCAGCTGAATTTAGAAGAATTATAAAAATTGAGCATTTCTCTAAAATCGCGAGACTACTACATACTAAGAGTATGTAGCATCTCCTCCTTAAGAAATGACGTCATCCTTCCTAATGTTCGGTATAAAATACTTTCGTCGTACCCTCTAACTTTAATAGAATAAAATCAACTTTATGTACCGTCACACACAAAGCGGTTAGATGAGATGGTTACGTATTGTTACAATATGCTCTATGCTTTGTGATCTACGTGTCGCTATCTCTGTGACGCCATTCGTACTTTGTTGAGTCCTACTTGGAACGTGTTCTTAGAATATAAGTATCATCATACAATATTTAGTTTGTTATAATGACATGCAGCCATATTTGATACTCAAAAGTTAATATATTTTAACGCAGAACTGTCCACAAACCATTGGATGACGAACACGTATCCGGTAACGAACTTGATAGCTCGGGCGATGAGGAAGAAGAATCCGAGGACGATCCGAACAAATTATGGTGTATATGTAATCAGCCGCACAACAATCGTTTCATGATTTGCTGCGACACGTGCGAAGAGTGGTATCACGGCAAGTGCGTGAATATCACAAAAGCCATGGGTCAGCAAATGGAAGCAGAAGGCAAAGAGTGGATTTGTTTATTTTGCAAGGTATATTGAAATATTAGAATCTAATGATTATCTCTAAAACACAGTCGTTGAGTTCCAAATAAATATTATATTTTTTATATTATTTAAATATAAGTTTAAAAATCAGTCGAATCTTTAGGGACCAATTTTGAACATTTTGAGAAGTTGTTATACTTTGGTGTTTAGTTGTTCTATGGGAGGTAGACAATAACATATTTAAACTTCCTAGGTTTTCTTTCTTCTGTTCTTTCATTTATACATCTTTTTACTTTATACACAACTATGTACTATGTGTATGCATTGACATGTCGCAGGGTGTAGCAAAGTATAGTTCGGTATAGAATTTAGACTGCCATTAATTTTACCTAAATTCTACTGGTATAAATATTGACAAACTTGATTAAGACTTTAATAGGGAAGAAGTAGATGTGATATTTGTTTTTTTTAATTGAATAAAGGAAGCAATGTAATTCGTTTCAGCTTTAGAAATTCGAATCCGTTAACATTTTAATTTTAACAGTTATATCTCCTATGTTTTTTATAATACAAGGCCACAGCCAAAAAGATTGTTGGATGAAAGTAGCTAAATTCGGTTAATTTGAGACTGCTAAACATGAATTTAGCATTGGAACTGCCCAGTTTGCTCTTATTTCCAATTTTTAAGTAAAGGGTAGTTGATGAAATGTGCCAAATCGGTCAAATGTATCGCAAGATAATTCGGATTCAAAAAATATAAAATTTGGCCTAGAATGTTGTCGCATATGTCACGAATAATGTTCAGCCTCGTATCACCTCGATTTTTGTGGTACATTAATAATTACCTCTATAAACAGAAATCCAACTCGCGATATATTAATAGATATTGTTATTTCACACCTTCAACCAGTAGTCTATTATTCAAGAATTCATTATGGGTCTTAAAGAAAAAACGCAAAATTATGAGTGATGTAGAAGAATTGTTCATAAGACATAGTGATAATATATAACTGCTTGTCGAAATGGCGTGATTTGTTTATAATAATAGCAGTAAAACTTGCTGTTTCGTCCTTGAATTAAGTAATAAATAAGACAAGACTACTCCTTCTTCAATGCTGACCTTGCCTGACTGCTTCAGGTGATATTATATCCCCGAGATAGATATCCCTGTCTCAGTCCATATAGTACCGGACACTCTTCGAGAACATAGTCAACAGTTTCATCTTCCTACAGGCAATACAGTGTTATCCATAATGCCAGTCCTATGAAGATGGGCTCGCAATTGACAGTATCTCGTCAGTAATACCACCATGATTCGCAGTTCCTCTTCACAAGAAGCTCCTTAGTAAATCGCGCATTGGAAGAACTAATAACAGGCCATTGCAGTTTGAGGAAACATCTACACAGTGAACTTCTATAATGAAGAACCAACATGTAGATATTGTGAAAAAGGGGACAAAACAGCCTCGCATCATCTTTAAATGCGAAGCTCTAACCTACTGGAGACATCTTTAAGAATGGATCAATCCAAAAGACTTACCCAGAGGATAAACTAGTGAACAGACTGCTAAATCTGATTAAGGCACCCAACCTATTCACATAGGACAGATATAACAGTCAATTCGCGCATTAGGTCCAATTATACGTTCCTAGGCACATTTAATTCCAAGAGATTCCCTCCAGCATTAATTTTTTTCTCCAGCAACAGTTTCAGTTTTCTCTTACCATGGTTCGGCCAAACGATCCTCTTCCTCGTTTCCGTGTATGAAGTCGTTCTTTTTTAGATTATCAAATATATCTTTGTACTCAAGACATCAGTTGTGACGCTACGACATTTAGCCCTGCTTGGTCCTTATTTAGAATGAAGATTTCATTCTATATATTACATTTTGGCATTGGTTTGAGAAGTTCTTAAGTTGTGGCTAAATTTAGTATTTAAATAGAGTTATTATAAAATATCCATATGGTCTATAATGTAATTCCATGAATTTATTTGTTTATATGGAATTGCTAGTCCGTTGTTACTTAATTTTTTATCTCATTTTTTAAGGATTCGTCTCTTAAAAGGCCTATGGCAGCCGCAAGAAGAATAAGGAAGGCATCACGTAACTCTAGGCAGTCCACTGATAGTAACAGTTCGGCAAAAAAGAATGAGAAAGAAAAGTCGGCTAGTTCGGTACCATGCGTAGTTTGTCAAAAACCAGCCAGAAAGAATTCTATTTACTGTTCTGAGAGTTGTATATTAACACATGCCCATGGTATAGAAAAGGTAAGAACGTAATTATTACAAAAAAGTAAAAATATGTATTTTAATCTAATGTTCATAATTAAAAGATCATATATAATTATACCAGAATTTAATAATTATCTAAAAACTCAAATGTTTTTATTTGTTGCCGCTCTAATAAAGGTCATATCTGCCAATTGCACTCATTTTAAGATATCAACGCCAACATAATTGTGTACCACATGTTTATATTGAAAAATGCATATTCTTATGAGTTTTTTCTTGCCTGGAAAATTTTATTTTGGTATTTTTTTTATTGATAAATTAAAAAAAAAAATACTGAAAATATCGTATCATTTTTATGTTCATCAGTATTATACAGGGTGTAAAGTTTAAAAAGCAAAAGGCGAATCTTTTGATAACAAAATCCGAAAACAGGTCAGTTTAGATTTCTGGGTGGTCACAAGTCCGAAGTGAATATCACACCCAACGGAACACCATGTTTTGTAAGACCTAATTTAAAAAACCCCTAAAAAATTAATTCAACACATATTTAAATTTTGAGATATTAAAAGTGAATTACCAAAAACACAATTTGTGATGGTTATATATTTTTGTTAAAGTCTTGGAAATATTCAGTGTTTATTCTTGGCCAAAAAAAACTTACGTTACGCATCATTATTGCTGTTATTTACCTCATCTCATGTCTAATACGTTCCTTAAGATCGTAAATATTAGCCGGCCTTGTTACAAAAATTTTTATCTTTCATGACCCCTCAAAAAAATATGTTATACTAAGATCTGGGGAACTTGCCGACCACTCAGTCGCATTTTTTCCTGCTCATTAATTGCGGAAAACCTCTTACTAGTATTGACGAATTTGTAAATAGTGACATACTGGTGCCCCTCTTGTTGAAATCATATTCAAGTCTGGTTCCCCTGCATTTAAAATAATGTTTCAGAGTAAGAGTTAGGTCTTCCTTAGAAATTCAGAAGTATATAAGCCCAATAAGATTATCTTTGAAAATTATTGGCTCTATAACTCTCTCATGAATTATGACTTTTCTCATATTAATACGAAGAATTATATTATTATATTCTGTAATGAAATTGTAACTGTGCCTTTCCTCTTATATTAATAAATATTGCACCTTTAGGTGGTAGTTTTTGAAAGATCAACTGGAAACATGTTAACTGGTAACAAGGCTCCTAGCGCGGCCAATTTGGATCAGTGGCTTAAGGAACATCCAGGTTATGAAGTAGTTAGATCGGCAGGAAAAGTTGTAACAACTAAGGTGAAAGTAAGTTAAACTTGACTCTGTATTCAGATATGCCAGAATGTGTAAAAAAAAATTAAATTTTATGCATTTTTTATTATAATTTTGGTTGTCATATTCATTATTTTTCCAGGCCGGACCTCTCACCCAGTCAAAACTAAAACTAATTAAAAACCCAAATAACGAAGGCGTATCCCTTGCAGTTCAACAAAAGGGCGTTAACGTAGGCGTCCTTAAACACGCCCCCAGACATCCAGGTCAATCGGATCAACCACAATCACCGATAAACAAAACTGTTAAGGTTATAAAAATCTATCAAAAAGACCCCAGCTCCAAGGAATCGAAAATCAAACTTATACAGCCTCAACCTATGCCTCAACCCGTACAACTTAATAAACAACCTACTCCTATTAAGAACAAAATTTCAGTTCAGACTCTGCTAGCACCCAAGCTGCCTACTACTCCCACACCTAAAACACCCAAAAAAGAAACTCCTAAAAAAGAGGTGCCCAAAGATATTAAGCTTAAAACTCCTAAAGTAAAACCGAAAGAAGAGCAGCAAACGCCTCAGCCTAAGCAAGAAGATATTAGGGATAACGTTCAAAAAACTATCTTTGAACAACTTAATGTTAGATTGAAAGGGGGCGATATTAAATTAACTAGTGAAGAGGTAAATATAATATTTAAAAGGCGTAATTTTGTACTTCTTTTCCATCATATTTTACAGATACACAATTTGTTCCACAAAAACGTGTCAACAACATATATCTAAAAAGTTAAGTTAAAAAGTTTTACTTACCTGAACGTTCATTTAACCCCATACATTTTCAATAGGATTGGCATTTGGTGACGGAGCAGACCACTTCATGGTAGTAACGTTTTTTTTTCTTTTCCATTCCTGACAAAGAAAACTTCAGTGTTTCGGGTCAATATCTTGTAGTATCCATGGGTCATTAGGTCTAAATCAGCATTCAGCAGACTATTAAATACTTCTCACAAATGCTTTTCAATCTCGCTGCGTTTAGGTTTTCAGAAAAAGACCCAAATTCATGGGGGAGAAGCGTCCCCAGAAATACACTTTAACAGGGTGTTTAATTGTTCTCCGAATAATTCTGTGTTACGCGGTAGACCAAACTTTATTAATAGAACTCCAGGCCCAAGATAAAGATTCGTCAGTAAAAATAAGCTGTGATCAATCTCTTTCTATGTTCTTTTGTGCCTAGGCTAAACATTTTTGAATGTGCCCTTCAGACAGTAAAGGGTATTGCCTCCTTGTTGAAGACTTACTGCCATTTTCATCAAGTCGAATAGTATTTAGGCCAACACGTATCCCTTTTCGAGGTAAAGCACTTTGTACCAACTTTCCTGGTATTTTTGCAATCTGAGATCGTGCTCTGCCTTTAACCGTGTTTAACACAATACGTCTACCCTTTTATTTTATGACGGCAGTACCTCCTTTGCTGAAAAGGAATTTGCAAGATTTGACTCTTTGGCAGTTTCCTTTTTTAGTTGCGTGAGTTCCTTTGTAATCAGTATGTTTTTTAGTGATGGGTACTTTGGCCATCGAGACGATATGATTAGCGACTTGATCTGGAGTTACTGTTGGTTCGATTTGGAGAGGTGGGGTACTCGACTCCCGTTTTCTTAGGAGGCGGCAGGTGTTTCTACTTGAATAGTTGAAGTATGTATATGAACTACAGTTTGGATCCATTTCTTACTACGAATGGTATCCAAGCTGCGCAATATTTCATCTGTAAGTTCTGGATCTCTGCAGTTTTAAGTATTCCTGATACCGTGGTTTATTGTCTTCGCTCCAACCTGGAATATACTCCGAAATTATCTAAGGATGCTTTGTTTTCCGGCGACAGTAACAGCTTCGCAAAATCTCTTGTATTTTTGGGAGAATCCAGTGGATGGAGTAATCGAAAATAGAATTTTTTCCAGTTGCCTTTGGTAAAGTTCCACCTGGGCTGCGGAATCGAGCTGATAATTGATATTTGAATTCACAGGACAGGCCTGTTTTGGCTGTCCAGGAAGCCAGGCAGCACCTCTCCGTGTGTTAATAGAGGCAGGTCATCTTCGCTTCTGGTGACATAACTGAAATCGGGGTTATAGTCTCTGCCTCTGCAGGGGAACTAAATGTTTCTGATTGTTTTGCATCGATAACAAGGTGCATATTGTTTCTCTCAGCCTATGATGTTAATTCAATACTTGCCTCGTCGTCGCTATTGTAACCCCATTCCATTCCATGGCTGATGAAGTCACTAATGAAGAGCGCTGGATGGTCATGTATTGGGATCACAGTTGTAGGCCATGTCATCCTAGGTGATTTTTATACGTTAGTTATGATACGGGACTCGATCTTTACAGTAATAGTAAAAATGTTATTTTCACTACTAGTACATACTACATGAGCGTTTTTTATGTCATTCCTTACGTACGTAAGCATGATGGCAAGAATGACACATTGGAATTGTTTCTAGTCTTCAGTATTTCCAGTAGGGCCACGACATCGATGTTACCAATTTGGATAAGTATTTTGATTTAGACTTACTATTGGTTTCTATGCTCAATTGACAAATTTGTCCGATATTTCCAGTCGGATGGTTGGATGCATTTGTGAGTCCATTTTCGCTCATGTGTTTTGGACAACTCTTTAGGTTTACTGAGGGTGCACAACGAGGAGGCGAGTGAGCTTTGCACTTTTATGATATTTTGCGCTCATCATGAATAGATCTGATACACTTCACGTTTTTTGGGCAACTGGCTATCAATGCACAGCACGGAGTAATTTAGTGTTGGACGTAGCAAGTATACAGGCCAAACAAGGATGCTGTTCAATTACGCAGCAACACGTTTTTATGGAACTAATTGTATACTAACCTACAAATACATTTTAAAGAATCAGACCAAAAAAAAAGTTTATTGTGGAAACTTGTAACTGGAATAAACTCAAAAACAAAAACTAAACAAATTTATAGCCAAATCCAACCAATTTAGGGTTTTATTTCGACACGTTTGATGAAAATGTGTATGTTAATAACTAAAAGCTAAAAAATGTGACACCACATCTTTATGATTTTTTTGATTTTAAATTTTTCTCAGGTAAAAAATATATCTATAGAAATAGAAGCCGAATTATACAAATGTTTTGGAGATACTGGTCAGAAATATAAAAATAAGTATAGAAGTCTTATATTTAACATTAAGGATCCTAAAAATCAAACTTTATGGAGAAGAATATGTGAAAAAAGTATAAGTTCATATGAATTGGTGAGTTTCGATCTATTTTTTACTATTACTTGCTTCTAGTAATTTCTCTAACTTATTTGTAAATAAAGTAAGAAACTTCAAGGTTCTCAAAAGGTGTCTAAAATTAAAATCTGATATCATTTCCATAAAATTAACACTTGTAATTCGTTCTTGTATTTTACTTTATTACTGTGATATTTTCAACTATGTCATTTAAAAATTTTATTCATCTCTCAGTTTAAACCCTAAAAAAGTAAATTTAGACTCCATTAGTGAATCTGCTAGTAAGTTTTTTCAAGGTTTTCATTTATTTTTAAATGTAAATAATATTGGCACTTCCCATTTTAGGACTTTTCTTCTATTTGGATCGTAACCAATACTGACCTCATTTGTCAGTACTTACCTAGGCCTGTTTTCTTTTGCTAATTTAATTATACAGCAAAGTGTAAATTACGGACCCTAATTGAAGATCTAACAGCCTCCTGGAGCTTTAACCAATTTTGTAAAATTAAAGATTAATTTTGTGATCAAACCTGTGATAAATAAAATTTTCTGAAGTGGTGTGTTAGTAATTTTTTGTTATTTGTTTTATAAAGTACGAACGCTGAATATATTTTGATAAAAATTTATATATTTTCAATTCATTTTATGTGAATTTTTAAACATGATAATCCCAAACTAGTACAAAATGTCTTTCATGAATCCATTAACTCTTTAGTTAACTTTGTTTTTCCAAAATTGCGTTTGTTACATACAAATTTTTTGACTGATTAAAATATATTTCGTACATTTTAATATCATTGTGTATAACCAAACGTCACAAATTTTAATTTAAGTTTTACCTTGCCCGCAATTGTATCAAAAGTTTTTAAATTGTGAAATTCTATTATTATTTTAAAATTAAGCTTGGAGATAATATCGTTTTATTCTAATACCTACCCAGAAATAATCTTAGTTCATTTCCGTTAGTACAAAATATTAAAAGAAAAAACAGCGTTGTAACATTCATATGAAAGCACAAGGGCGTTTTAAGAATATCAGTTGTTCACATTAGAGACCTGAAATAAGAAATAAAAGAAAATTAAATGCATTAGGTATCTCGTCACGGCATTTAATAATCTTGAATTATCTTAAGAAATATGAAAAATGATATTCACATTACAATATTCACACATGAAATCTAATCGAACTTAATTATTATTATTTAACAAAGGCTACATCAATACCAAATATATAAAAAAAAATTAACTTTGCTGATAAAATGTTATTTAAGCTAAAGTTCCTAGAATCTACGAGATTTTAATACTTTATGTTTCATGTCTGTTTGTGTAACTATTGTATGTATGATATATTTTAAAAAATTTCTTCAATTTAAATAAAGAAATAAATTGGTTAAAGCTCTACTACTATTGGGAATTGTCAATATTATTTTTTCTACTACAAAGTGCCTTATATTTTTACCATTTTTAGGTGAGATTATCTCCTGACGATATGGCCAGTCAAGAACTAGCTAAATGGAGAGAACAAGAAGCTAAGCACCAATTGGATATGATTAAAAAGTCCGAAATAGAATTGCTTAACTGCAACAGGCAGTATGTGTTAAAAACCCATAAAGGTGAATATTTAAATTCATTCCGCTTAGTCACTTAAAAATATAAATCAGTTTACCTGCTGGTAAATTGCGCGGTATTTTCACAGTTGTGTGCCATTGCTACGCCGGCCGATGTTATGTTAGAACAGTGCTTGCAGAATGATTAAAAATGTATTCAAAACATTTAAAGCTTACTGTGATTTCGTTACTCAGAATGTATTGTTAAAATTGGTGTTTTTATTACATTTTTAAAAGATTCTTTGTTTTCCAAATTTAATAATATATCACACTTTCCTCTAAAGTGGACATTTTCAGCCTTGATTGATTTTTATTAAACAGATTTTCCAAAGTCTTGAAGGAAAATTTTTTAAAAATTAATAGTTTCTTGTTTTCGTGGGTAGCCCAATAGAAATCCATAAGGAGTATGTACTTGTTTACTTTTTGGTGGTTTATTCGCATGTCTCATAAAAATCAAATTTTGTAGATTTTTAGTTTTTAAAAATATTATTTTTAAATTTGTATGACATTCTCTGTGCTTTACATAAATCTTATCATTTTAAATTTTATGTTTTTTATGAGTCATACAGTCTTCAAAATGGTATTACTCATTGACTTTGTGGCGAAGATGAAGTTGGGATAGTAATTCATAATTCAGATATGTTGAATTTTTTGAGAAATCTATAATAAATATCAAATCTGAGCACACAATATATACTACCGGTATTAGAATAAAATAATATGCAACTTGAATCTAAAGTAAGTGATTTTATGTATACATTTTTTTTGTTTTCAGGTGAGGAAGTATTAGAAGATAGCCGTCCAAGCAATAAAGCTGATAACACTGAGATTATAAAAAGTCTCACAGAGGGTTCCACTTTGGACCCAGGAGTTGAAGAAAAACTGCATAGCGCTAAAGAACGTGACAAAGATAAACGTAGCAATTCCAAGCATAGTCATAAAGATAAAAGTAGAGATAAAGATAGACATTCTAGCAAAGAGAGACGAGACAAAGGCAAAGAGCACAAGAATAGGAGATCGTCGAGTCGTGACAGGGATAGAAGTAGAAAGCGGTCACGAAGTAGAGATAAATCAAGACACGAAAAGAAGAAAGACAAAAGAAGTAGATCAAGAAGTAGGGATAGAAGTCGAGATAGAGAGAGGAGTCGAGAGAGAGAAAGAAATAGAGAACGAGACAGATATAGGTAAGTCATAGTGTTATTTATTTATTTTTTTAAATTTAATTAATTATCTTCAATTCTTGATAATTATGTCACACACTAAAATATGAGTGTAGAGCTTCCGAAAACATAGTAATATTTTAGAAAATCTACACATAAGAGTTCTCGACATAAGAAGAACAATTCGATTTCATCCACTGATAATTTGGATAAAAGATCCAAGGAAATTTTGGAGCAACTGAATAAGATTGCACCACCAGTGGAAGATAGGCTTTGGAAGCATGTCCCTCAAGAAGACATCGTGCCAGGTAATGGTAAGTGCATGTCTGCTTGTAGACATTTATTTTTTATTTTGCTCCATTCATATTTTTTAGAAATTTACAGTTTCAGTTTCATTAAGGGCTTCTAGTTATATATTTATATTGAAAAATCTTTGAAATGCCATGTCTGTTTAGTTATCTATGTTTAGCAAGTTAGATATTTATTCTTTTAGTATTTATTTAAATTGAGGATTGCAGTCTCACGGGATCTTGGTTTCGTCGGAATTAGGCAAATCTATATTTAAGACTTTTTTAAAAGCGAATGGTTTATACTATCATTCGTTGAATACATATTAATATACAAGGTGTTTCAAGAAACATGCACTAACGCTTATCTGGAGATTCACCATCCCGGAATGAAAGAAAAAGTTCCTGTAAACATAGATTCAGAATACAGGATGATAAAAATTGTAAAAAAATATCGTCTTTCTTATTAATTTAAATACTGCGACGTGTTTTATTATCCTTAAGATTAGTTTAGTTGTTTGTATCTTATTAATTAGTTTCCTTTGGATGTGTTAGAAGTAGTTAAAGTTTACAATTTAAAATGAAATGTACAGTTTATGAATATTGCTAAACAAATAAATGAAAATTAAGTTAAAAGTTCATTCATAATTTACCCTAATTTTTGAGTAGTTCTTAAATTAATACCAAATACGATTTTGTTTAGGATATTTATCACCCTGTAGTACAATAACGAGACCATTCCGGACAGCAACTCTTCCTATTATTTTAGGGTGGTGAATTTTCAGACGAGGGTTTGTGCACGTTTTTTTTTTTTTTGAAAAACCCTGTGTAACAGTGTAAAAAAGAAACAATCCATCATATGCAATTCTATTCTATCGAAAACCGAATTTAATAATTCTGGCGTATCCAGATTGTAATCCTTAATTTTAATAGTGTTCTTTAAATCTGAATGTGGTATATTATGATAAATATTTTCCGGAATATTCAAAATTTGCAACAAACTTCGTCAGGTTCCGAACCATATAAAGTTTAGAAGAAAATCTCCCTCACCCACCAAGAAAATGAAAATATTATTCCTTTTAAAAAATAAAGAGTAAAATATTTTTATTGATTGTTCACTGTTTACCATGTCGACAGTTAAATAACCATTTTTGATATAAACTGTCAGTAAATCGAAGTTTAGCTTATCAAATTGACTTAAACATGGGTTAACTTTAAAACTGGTAGTTAATAAGACGTTGAAATTGGCAAGTGCAATAATAAGTCAACCAAATTTTGAACAAGAATAAAGAATCGTAAATGTAGATGAAAATTTTTATTTATATTTTTTACACCATTCCTTTTACCGATTTCAAGACATTGGTTGTAGGTTTTTAACCATAATTTTCCTCTATAAAGGTTTGTTTGTTGGCACGTATAATACAACCTATAACAATATTATAAGCAAAATAAAACTGACCAAACTTTCATGAGAACTAGAACGTGTTTAAAAGTTAATCCATTTTAGTAAATCTGTTTGTAAAAGGAAACTTGCTCACGATGTCATGTTCAGATTTAAAGATTTTTTTGTTTCACCTTGGGGTATTATCTATTTTGTGTCTCATATCTTAGTTTAATATTTAAACATATTAGAATAGTCTGCTTTTTAGAGGTATTTCAAGCATTTAGTCGCAAGAATAAAAATTGGTGTACTCATGTAAGATCAGTGAGCACTTCTCTATGCTTACAATCTATGGCACATGCATAGATATTAGGTATGCTATGATTGAGCAGTTAAACAGCATTACGGAAAGCTTGGTGTGCATGCTAGAAATAACTAGCTGAAGTTGATCGAACAATGGTTCTTTGAATGTGTAATTGGCGATGTCCTTTTAACCTAATCCTGTAAACTTTTATCATCATTTGCAATATTTGACATAACACATGTACTGCATAAATTATTCCCTAATTAAAAATATTGCGATTTAGCCAAACTTACCCTATTCAAAAAGTTAACACTAAGCAAGATACTGGATGTTAAATTTAAAATTTTGTTTTTGATTTTTTTAATAATTTTTGAAAAAATCAAATATTTCAACAAAATTTTATAGTGAGAGCTTTCTTAAAGTGGGGAAAACAATTCTAATCGTAGTTTTGTTGTTGGTTGTTGAAGGTGCCGCCATGTCTTTAAAACGTCATAAATTTTTTATTCCATGGTATATGTTTCTATTCTACAGAAAAAAGTAATTTATTTGTAAATGTTGTAAATAAATAACGGGTTTGAAGATATTAATTTTTAAATTTTCCCTGATATTTAAGGCATTACATAATAACATTTATTATCTTATAATTTGTTTTTCAAGCACCGCTAGACAGTGATAGCGATCACGAAGTACCCTCGTCGACAGTTACGATTCCTACTCCGCCTAGAAGTCAAGAATCGGATGAATTTCAACCGACAAGTCAATCTTCCAACGATTCGAAAGCCTCCGTGAAATTAAAGGAAATAAGTGAACCTGAAGAAAGAGGGTTATCGCCACCTCCAAAAACCACACCTACTGAAATTTGGTCGGGGACTATAAATATGGTTGACGTGGCTCAGATATCTATTACGGCTCATGAAGTCTCAGGTAAAAGTTAATTTTAATATTGTTGCCAACATTTATTATTTGTGTATCAGTTTATCTTCGATTGGCTTTATTGTAGTGCAACGATAACTTCGTGAAGGTTTCTTTATTTATTGACGGACAACAGTGTCCATCTTTAATTAAATCTTTATTCTTACTTATTGTCACAATTATCAATGCCCCTGGTGGTAGGGCCATGTAGCTAGCGATCTATTTTCGACCATCGTAGTAAATGTATGGATGTTTCGTCCCGATACCGGTGGTGGACTCATCAGTGGGATCCACCGGTATCTTTCCCAGACATCCTTGTACTTTCCACAAACTTGGACCTCTATTTAAGTCCAATTTTAACGGAAAGCGGTGGTAAGATGTTGGTTCCACAACATGCCCCCCCCCCCCCCCTAAGGCATTTGCTTTCCGGCTTTAACTGTCGGACAGTCCAAGCCGTTAGAAAGCACAGGCCTGAAAAGGAAGTGGAACGGACATCCTCGGTGGTCTCCCAATGGCCGGGTCGGGCTTAATCAAAGCCAACGGCGGTTAAGACCCTCGTCTGCCGCCGTCCCTGCTCGGGCGCCATGTCGCAATTAGTAATGCCCCTGGTGGTAGGGATATTTAGCTAGCGATCTATTTTCGACCACCGTAGTAAATGTATGGATGTTTCGTCTCGATACCGGTGGTGGACTCATCAGTGGGATCCACCAGTATCTTTCCCAGACATCCTTGTACTTTCCACAAACTTGGATCTCTATTTAAGTCCAGTTTTGCCGGAAATCGGTGGTGAGATGTTACGTTCCACAACATTATCTAGACTTCGACCATTTTGGAGACATTGAGGGAAAAACAAGGGTTCGAAGAATGTTTCATCACAAAAGTTATTGTCATAAAATTTTGTAGGGAGGTATAATCTTATGCTTTGCGACAGACATAATGGGGGCATATTGGAATAGTAAATATTCATAAAGATCAGAAACAGTAAAATTTACTCTTTGGTGACAACAGTTTTGCAATGTGTGAAAGTCTAAAAACTAAGATATAGCCCAAATCTCACAAAATGTTTTATATTTAACATATAACAGAATAGCGACCAATAAAACTTTTCTTCGCGTCAAATGCAAGCAATTTTGTATTTATCCAACTAACGAAATTTGCAAGTTCCGAGTGCCTGTAACATAAATTTTGATCATTATTACCTTGGAACAAAAAGGCTATACTGTCATATATAATTAAATAAATACTTTAGTGTAAAAAATTAGTATTATCAAAACTATCATATTAAATCGATTTCGGTTCCTTCCTAAACATTTATTTTAAATCGATAGAAGGCGCCGAGCGCAGTTAGTACTTGATTGGGTGACCGCTTGGAAAAACCGTATGACAATGGTTCGGACCCCACGTTAAACTGTAAGTTTAGTTGCCAAGCGGTCTTCGTTACCGATGCGATTTTAATCCAAAACAAAGAAATAAACAATAAATCGGCAGAGCGGTTCTAAAGATATATAACAGTCAAATTGATGACCCTCTTTCTTTTTGAAGTCCGTTCATTAATAAAACAAAATACTCTATATATTATGAAAACATTTTAAGACAGTACTGATTCCGAGATATCTCGGCTGAAATTTACTTATAATATAGAATAATTTGTAGGGTGTCCAAAAAATAGCCTGAACTAAAAGATGAAAAGTTCTAGATATGAACCAAAATATCTGTACCACATCTATTTAATGTAATTTTGGTCGGACTTCAAAAATACTTGGTTTCGTTAAAAAAAAAACAGATCATCTATATAAACGTTTTTATTCATTTTTTTAACTTAGTTTTATTAGTAAATTGAACCCTATTTTCTTCAATATGTGTTATTTACAGGTGATTGCTCAGGACTAGGTAAAGAACTCTCTGAAAATCTAGACATAGTAGGAAGGATTTCTCCAGATACCGTTTGGGACTACATAGGCAAAATGCGTTTGTCAAACAGTAAAATAATATCCCTCATAAGGCTCAACGCAACGAATATTGAGGAACAAATGCCGTACTTGGCGTTGTACAGTTATTTAAGCAGCAGGAACAGGTTAGGTGTAGTAAAGAGCACCAACAAAGCTATTAAAGACTTTTACATTTTGCCCTTGGCATCGCAGAAGCCTATACCTCAAGCGCTACTGCCAATTAATGGACCTGGTAAGTGTTGTTAGAATGTCATTTAATAGCATTTCAGGATATATTCATCGCTTGTTGATGTAAACTACTAGAAATTTATTTTATCATGATGATGTTTGTGGGGAAGAATTTTACATAAAATTTTGTAATTTTGCAATTATTTTTTGAATCCTGTTAGAGCTAAAATAATGTTTTTTAATACCTGGTTACTGATATCTATTTGTTATTCCAGATGAAAAGACCTGCATATTTCACTTTTTAATATAGTTCTAAATCATATGCATGTTTTGGGTGAAGATATTGACATTAAATATTTTTTTTATGAGGGGCACTAGAATAATTCTCGCCCTAACAATGAAACAAAATACTTTTTTCATAATTTAACTTCAACGTATTTGCGCTACTTATCCTGTAACAACTTTGTTACATTATAGTCTTTTTGACCTACAAAATGGATATAAATATCCTCTCTCCACTAGTTATTGCCTGTTTGATCTCAAAAGCTGAAAATGGCGTGCGTGCTTTTTATGGAGGCGAAGACTTATTTGAATCATTGCCTGGACTCTCCTTATGTTTCTGAATCCTAGTGAAGTATCTAGGTCTCATCAACTGCAATATCAAAAAGTTTGGGTCTGCGCCAAAAGAATCCAAATAATTTTGATAGATTTGCCCTGTAATTAGTTTTTGTTTGTAAGTCAGCAGTCTTGCTAAAACTTTAGTTGATCATACAAAAACACTTCGTTTAAGTTAGTTTAGGTTATGAATATTTTTAAAATTTTAATATCAATAGATACTTTCAAAAGCTAATTCAAGAACCAATGTTTTTACTTTCCTGCAAACTTCAGAATTGGTTGCGTCTGAAGACCTCCCACTCCTTGGGTCATTTTCGATGAATTCATAACCCCATCGAAATTGTTTTGACCAATATTCGTTAGTGGATATTTTTAGGAGAAATATGTTCCTTAAACATTTGATGATCTTGCGATATTCCATTTTCCCAAAAATGTTTTTTTTTGTGGCAAAGGATTTCATAAAACGCAAAAGACTGAACGAACTGAAATCAAATTCGTCACTCTAATAGAAAAAGATGATCCCTATTGAGCGTTACCAGGCAACGAATATCAGTTGTTCCTATCATGGCTAGATGAATCTTTTTTCTAGTATCCCTCGTACATTTTGACCACTGAGGTTTTTTCAACAGTGGCACTGAAAAAAAAAAAAAAAAAATATATATATATATATATATATATATATATATATATATATATATATTCAGTTTCAGTGATGTCCATGGTAAAAATATAAAATAAGCCATTTTTCAGATATTAGTGTTTTGAAAACTTTTGACTTAAAAATGTCATTTTCGAACTAAAAATGTTCTCTTAAGTGTAGCGCCGACTGGTTTTAGGTATTTTGATAAAACTCTTCGAAATATTTATTATTAATGTAATGGGTAAAACACACTAGAAAAGAAGAAAGTAAGAGAATCGTATACAGTACCCACTAGAAAATCTGCGCCATATGAGCAATTTTTTTTCCTTTTTTTTTTTTGAAAAATTTTCTGTGGCATAACAAATAACTAATAAATGATCAGAACGATCCGTTAAATGGCATGTTTTACTTAAAATATTATATGAGTATTTGGAATGACCTGACATGTCTTTATTATAAGAATAGGAAAAGGTCATTGTGAATGTCAATATTCCAAATACACAGAGAAAATTTAAACTTTTCAAAAACCACTCTTTTTTTTATAATAGAGGTCTCGAGAGTATTTTATCTTGGAAAGAAAAAGATAGTCCCCTTATCGCAAATAAAGTTGGTTTTGCTTTTAAAAGATATTTTTAATGTAGATGTGACATTTTTGGTCTATTCATAATAACGTATTTGTAATTATGATGTAAATTCAAATAATGTTACTATTTCTTAACACTTCAGGTCAACTGTGATCAAAATAAATATTTTTCGAAAAATTAAAAATAAAAATGTTTTCCATAGGATGGAGACTTTTCCGATGACGCTATATAACAATGAATAATTAAAATTACCAGGTTATCAAGAAAAAATGACTTTATTTCTTCATTTGAAATCTGTATCTAAAGTATTATAATACATCGAAATGTCAAAATTTTATATATAAAGCCTTACCCCATAAATTTCTGATTAAGCTCATTGTGATATCATAGTTAAATTATAGTTCATATAAGTAATCATAATAGACTCTATGGTCGCGGTGGAGGGTTCAGACTAACATCCCATTAACTTTTTGACTGAATATAAGTAATTACTTAGGTAAGTTACTAGTTACAAGGTTGCTTGGTGTATTATGTTACGTTAATGTACTAATATGGTCTTACCTAAAACTATTCTAATTTGACAATAGGGGTTCAAATAATAAGTCAACTAAGCTTGGAAGCTTAAAAATACAATACCTTTTTACATCGACATTTCTTCTTCATGATTTGGTACTGTAGAACACACCTGGGGAGAAAATAACACCATATAAAGCTATATTGATTTATATAGTACCAAATATTAAATAAAAGAAGCAGCTTACATTAAAAATAATAAAGGAATCTTTAGTAGACCCAGTGTTGAGACACCTGATCTTTGGCAATCGCTGCTTTGTGACATCACTGAGGTGTGTTCAATGAAATGGAACGTCGTGCTTTAATAAATACAGCTCAGATTGGCTGTCTTAAGATAATACCTTCACTTATGCTTGATAAATTTAATCAGTATGTGTTACAAACAGAAATGGAGACATTGCAAGTCCGGCAATCATTTAATAAATTTTCAACATTACCTACAATCTTAAAACAAATTATTAATGATTTTATATAAAATAAACTGCTCCACAAGAGTTAGGGATATTTGTAATTTTTAGATAATTAAACAACCAATTGCATAATTTTCATGTTAAAAACAAATTTTTTCAGTTATAAATAAAAGAAACCTAACAATCTTAATAAAACAGTAGATGATTTAAAAAAAAACGCAAAAATGGTTTTAATTTTGTCTAAAAGTTTTTAAAAAACTGGTCAAAAGGGCCTTAGTTATGAAAATTTATCATAATTTTAACAAAATCCTGCCTATACCATTCTCCATTCATGTTTCCCTCGCACCTGGAAAGGTCAATCAGTACAATTTCCTCTGTAGAGGTAAATAGTCGTTTTTGGGCTACTCTGGGCAGTGTTCAAACTCTTACTCTTCAACTATCTGAAAATCGGGCGTTCCGGACTCATTAATAAAAAGAATAGATCTCCATTCCTCCACCCAGCGGTGATAACCCTTTGCCCATTGTTTCCGCATGTCATCTTGAGCGAGTGAAACTCTCCTGAACAGATGCCGTAACATCAGATTTAAAATTGCCTTCTTATTGTTTTGATTGAAAGCAGAATCTCTGTGGCATTTAAAAATTAGTAATACAGAGCTCCATAAGTAGATATGCCTCCTTTCTGGCGTTTATTGGCATAGGTCAGTCTTGTGGGGAGGTTTTTCTTAGACCACCAACCCAAGGTCTATCTACTAAAAAAAAATTAAGCGACACATTAAATACCCGAGCAACATTTTGTTGTCGGTGACCGTTTTACAACATGCCATTTGTTTGATAGGCTTCTTCAAATGTTAGCTTATGTCTAATCATGATTTTTAAGGGAGTGAACCTACAGCGATATCAGATAAAAACTAATTTAAAATTTCATTTATCTATATCGTATTTTAAAAATAATCGGCCCATTAAAGCAAAAAAAAAAGCAGACATCAGGACACGTAAAGGATTAATGCTTTTTATATCGAACGGTGGAAAAAAATCATATTTTCCCAATATCTTTAACTCCTAAAGAGCAGTTTATTTTTTATTCAAGATAAATCATCTCTTTAAATAAACGTACTTAAATTATTTTTTTAAATACCTTTCGTAACGTACTATTTTCTTTTGCACGATTAAATATTGGTTATAACAAGCTATGAATATACCTGGTCTTAATGTTTGTCAGATCGGATCCTTCCGAGGCTCACCACTGCAAAATTATCAAATTAGATCAAAATATCTAAATTGTAATTTTTTTACTTACAGTCAAACAGTGGCTTGAAGCGACAGTCAAGAGAATTAACGAACGTGTTCAGAATGGTAAAACATTATTTAGAAATTTTTGACTTTTAATTGTTAAAAATTAGTTAATTTTGGCACCAGAACAGACAAAAGCCAATAGTGTGCTTTTTAATATTCACATGCGAATTTTCATTTCACAATAAAATAAATTTAATTATAACTATGCTTTTTTCTGTTCTAGCACCTAGCACCACAATAAAGTAACATTTTTAACATTTTCTTTCTCTATAATTTTTTCTACGCTCTATAAAACCAATCTACGATATCTTGAAGTTTTTTTCTGGTAATTTTTCCGACATTTACGGTAAACAAAACTATGGATTTAATTTTGTAAACGTCTAGGAAATAAAGTTTTCCTCAATTGAAAACATTCAAAATGCATGAGTAAAGACGCTGACAGCGTGTAGTTAATAATTGGTGAAATAAAGAAATCCAAGTTACCAAGGTTTATGTAACCTGCTAACATAACAAATTAAAAGTTGTCTTTAAAGGTTCCGTATATTGATGGTAAATTTAGTATTTAGAAAAAGCGTTTGTATTTCACCAAAGGATTATGTCAAATAGAAAACCAAATTAATAAATTATATTATAAAACATGTCAGATTCTTGCCAACTCATCATCTTTAAGGCAACTAAGAAACCACCTTCAGGGTAAGGCTAGAGGCATGTTTACTTGCACAATTTCATCACATGTAATATTTTGTTGATGGACTCGATATGCTACGTCGTTAGTAGTCCTTCAAAAAGGGAAAAAAGTATAAAATAACATCATGTCGCCAAGGCTTTTTATTGATGTAGCCAATTCACCGCGATTTATTATTATATGCCCCTATTATACTATCGGCTCTTTAACCTTACTATTGATGTATTTTTATTTATAAATTGTTTAGAATAATTGCTAGTAATAAAATGGTAAAAATTTCTCGAAAATCTTAAAAATATCAATTCTTGATTCTGAACATGTTGAAAAGAAAATGCCTGCTGTACCTGTGTTTGTGTTTGGTAATCTTTTAAATTCATATGACCTACACGGCAAATATTAAATTTTAGGTTTTGAAGAATCTCGGCCAGCTTTACTCTTAGGTATTATAGTACGAGACAAACGAAAACGTAGTTTTTTGGATTCAGTATCTCCCATTACCCATCACAAGAAGACTCGTATTGAAGTAAAGGTGATTCAGACTCAGCCTGCTAGGTCATATACTCCACCGCCGATGCCTCCTGAAACGGTACCAACACCACCGCCGCCTTTACCACCGGCACCCAAGATTGATCCACGATTAGCTAAACTAACTCCGCCACCGTTACCTCCTGTGGTACCAGATGTTCCTGCTCCACCACCCCCGTTAGTTCCTCCACCTGTACCAGCATCTGGAATACCACCACCTGTCATACCATCGGCATTATCATCACCTGTCGCAGTTTCTCCCGTAACATCATCAGAGAAGACAGAAATTAATGATGACGGTAAGTGGTAAAATTCAAGACTAAAAATTGTATTGAAATACTTTAAAATATTAAAATTAACCTCTGAAGCCTACCATAGATGATTCAATATTATTGAGCGGATAGCTTCCCTTTTTTAATTTTTCGCACTTTTTGTGTTAATACCTCCACTATAAACTGAAACATCAAAAATGAAAAATAAAAATCCAAAAAAAAGAGCCTCGAGGGTTCCACCGACTAACAAGGAAGGTACCTGAAGTGAGGGTACAAAAATAAGAGACACGTATTTTTTTTCTGAGAAAATTGATTTTAACGGGGTGAAAACCGCCCCTAAAATTCACCCTAAGAGTATTTTTGAAATATCTCTTGTTCTAAGTAAGATATCTTTACAAAACAAAATGAAAGTTACTTGTTTGAAAAGACATTAAACTATGGTTTGTTTACCCCCAGGGATATCATCCCTTATTTTTTTATAAGGGTAAACCATCTATTCGCGCCAATACTTCAATTCTGTAAAGTACGAAATTTAATAAAATTGCTTGAAAATATTTTTTCATGACTTCCATAATTATCTCAAGTCTCTAAAAATAAACTAGTAAAAGAGGGTGTGATTCACTCCGAAATACTTTTTTTTTTTTAATATCGCAAGTTCTAATTAAAATAACTCTACAAAACAAAATTAAAATTATTTGTTATTCGAAATTATATAAAACTATGGTATTTTCACCCCCAAGGATATCATCCCTTATTTTTTATTAGGGTAAACCGTATATTTCAGCACATAATTTAATTGTAAAAATTTCAAAATTCAATAGAATTGTTTGTAAATATTTGTTTCATAAATACTATAAGTCACTTAAGTTGTTGTGTTTCGGGGTTTCTAAAAATAAACTAATAAATGAGGGTGAGCGACCCCCAAATACTTTTTTTACATCTCATGTTCTAATTGAAATAACTTTACGAAACAAATTTGAAATTACCTGTTATTTCAAATGAAGTTAAACTGTAATATTTTCACCCTCAAGAATGTCATTCGAAGGATGTCATTTCAAACATGTATAATTATTCTAAAATTGCCAAATTTTAGTTCATATGAACGTTACAGAGCTTACTGAAATTTTTTCTTTTAATTAATAAGAAAATATAAACTTATTCCATTGGTTAAGCATTCATGTCTGTAAATTGTATTATAATTCATGACTAATAGTGATTTCTAATTCTAAGTCCATTTAAATTAAAATTTGACAATTTGAAGAATAATATATGTATGAAATGAGGGCTTACTTTTATAAAAAAATAAGGTGTAAAAACTCCATAGTTTAACATTATTTCGAATAACAAGTAATTTTAATTTTGTTTTGTAAAGATGTCTGGGGATGGCTCACCCCTCTTTTACTAGTTTATTTTCGGAAACCCCGAAACATAATATTATCAAACAAATTTGGTTTAATTTCTTAATGTCCCCAATTAAATTATGTCAATGAATTACAAGATTAACCCGCATAAAAAGAAAGAGATGATATATATGGAGTTAAAACAACATGGTATAACCTTACTTCAACTAAGAAATAATTTCCACTTTGTTTTGTAAAGATATCTCAATTAGAATTTGAGATTTGCAAAAAATGTATTTGGGGTGACTAACCATCTTTTACTACTTCATTTTTTGAAACTTCAAAACATGTTAACTTGAGTTAATTATGGTATTCGTGAAAAAAAATTGAAACAATTTCATCAAATTACGTAATTTTTAGAATTAAATTACATGCGCTAATAGATGATTTACCGTTTTAAGATATAAGAGTCTTTGGAGGTGAAAATACCATAATTCAACATCATTTCAAATATCAAGTAATTTCCATTTTTATTTGGAAAGATATCTTAATTGGAACTTGAAATTTAAAAAAAAAAGACGTATTTGTGGGTGGCTCACCCTCTTTTACTAGTTTATTTTTAGAAACCTAGAAACTCGTTAACTTTAGTTACTTATTTTATTTGTGAAAAAAAAAATTTCAAACAATTCCATTAAATTTTGTACTTTTTAGAATTAAAATACGTGCGTAAATATATGTTTTACTCAAACAATAAGGGGGTAAAAATACCATAATTTAACATCATTTCGAATAACAAATAACTTTCATTTTGTTGTTTAAAAATATCTCGCTTAGACCCTAAGATCTTTCAAAAATTTTGTTTTTAGGGGTGAACTTTAGGGGTGGTTTTCACCCTGTTACAGTGAATCTCCGCGGATAAAAAAAATACGCACCTCTTATTTTATACCCTCTACAACATATTAAAGTTGCATTAAAAAACGGAGCCGGACACTTCAGGTACCTTCCTTGTTAGTGTTTACAATATTGGCATTGATATGGATGTTTGAATTTGTTTTTGTCCAAGAAAACTGCAGGTCGATTTCATTTTACACGAGAGTGGATGTAACTCTTCACTTATAATTTGTAATAGTTCTGGATTGTTTTGAAATGTAATTATGATTAACTTTGGGACGTAATTTAAAAAAACTGCATTGAAAAAGTGACATATTGACATAGCCTTTGTTAACACTTTTAAAAGATATACCTCTCAGGATTAAATATACTTTATGGTTGACGCCTCGTAACTTTTTAATTGTAAAAGTTGATACTTTATGTATAAAATTAAATTTCCTAACTAATGTTTGTGTTGTTACCATGTGTAGATGAACCCTACAGTCCTGGGGATTCGGACCCTGATACAGCGGTAACAGACACTGCCTCATTGCCTTCCATTTTATCAGCTACAATTAGTAAAACTGCTGCTGCCCTTGCCGGATCGCAAGCTAATGTTTCTTCAGAAACATACGCACCTATTCCAGGTAAAGTTATCTCACAATCAATATACTTGTCAAGACCATCGGTAAAGTACCCTTTTTTTTCTATATGTTAAATAAATGTGACATATAGTATCTTTTAGGACCAAAATAAATATATATATATATATATATATATATATATATATATATATATATATATATAACTCAGAAGTTTGAGGGTGTTTGAGGATGATCCTTAAAATGATAATGAGTTAGTACAGATATGGTTAGGGACAAGCTCTTATTTTGATTTATATGTTTTTTTGTTAATATTTCGGCAGTACGTTTGTTGTTAAGTAAACGATTTTATTTCCAGGTTTGGGCGATGGAACACTATTGCCTTCAAGTAAGCTAGATATACAAAGACAGATGGAAGAACTGAACAAGCAAATTGAAATGCAAAAGAGTGAAATTACAAGCATTACCAAGAACATAGCTACCGCGGGATCAGAGATTGGCGGTTCTGCCTTAGCCAATATTGCCTTGCCTAGCAATTTGCAGCAGATTTTGGACAGTATAAAAACGATAGGCGCAACTAGTTCTGGAGAATCAACAGAAGTAGTGGTAAGTTGTGTTTGGCATTTCATTTTGGATTTTTTTATCCAAATTTATTTAGAACTCCAAAGTAACGTTTAAAGTGGAGCGCGATTAAAACTGGTATGGAAACTCGGATCGCAAACACTGAAAAGTTGAGAAGCACTGCTTCAAAACAACTACGATTTTTCAGTTCTGTGTTTAATCTGGCAGTTCGATCATTCCATGACGAACCATGCTAAGGTCTAGACCAGAGGTCTCCAAATCCTGACCCGCAAGCACTATTCGGTCCGTAAGTGCCAAAGAAATCGTGAAGGGAGCAGAGTTCACCCCCGCGCCATAGACATACTTGTCGGCTAGTCCCAATACGATAATTTACGCATAATTCAAAACTACCGTATGTTGGTATGACGAGCTTGGCCCTTAGGACTCCAAGGACGATATGGCCCAATGTGAATGTCTAGGCCATGATATCTCGGATTACCTCAGAAATTTTTATATTTGTTCTAGTGGGAAATACACACTTACACTTTTTGGGCTTATCATTTTCTTTTTATCAAATTTTGAAATTATAAAAAATGATTTTGCTCTCTCGCTCCTTATTCTACTAAAATTGACATCACTTCAAAACGGTTTATCCGACAGCAACAGTTGATGGCTCATTTTAAAACATTATTTACGGCTTTTATTTTGATATACAACCCAAGTGGTAACACAAAAAAAAATTCAAAAATTTTCATTTTTCAAAATCAATTGTTACAAGAAATGGTAATTTGAAAAATATCAAAAAAAAAAACAAATCTGTTATTTATTATTTTTTCATAAATGAAACAACATTAATATAAGATAATAAAACAACACAAAGTAAAACAATATTACAATAAAGAATTTTTTTATAAATTCTTGAGAAGCAGTAGGAATTCTGTTAGTTTCCCCACATAACAGATTATGTATGCATTCAGCCAATTCTCGTAACAAGTTTCATAAAAAATACACATCTGAAAGGGACTCTTACAGATGCTCTACTTGTGACAGGTAAGCAAATGAAGATGGACCATGTGGATGAATAATTGATATCTTTACTTTTATCTTCATTTTCTTTTCTAAAATGTGACCAAGCCATCGTACATTATACAGAAATTGTCTTTCGTTGCAACAGTTTGTTCTTAACTTTTTTTTAGTTAAGGAAAATATTTTCACAAAAATTCCATTTTTCTTCTGGCATTTTCATGGGTTTTGTTAATAAAAAAACATGCTCGGCAATTAAGTTAACTGTATTGAATCGTGAAAATAGGAGAAAATTTAGGAACTAGATATTGATAATGGCCCTTTGATTATCTTTTGAGGTTCTTATGTGATAACGACTTGGATAGGATAGAAGTTGTGATTTTTAGCAAATATCATTGTAGACTATTATACTCCATCTGATCCGTCAATTTTACAACAATCAAAAAATATAAATTGGGCGCTGCAAAATACCTCCCCAAATTTTCCGTATTTTTTAGGCACATATATGTTGATAATCCCATCGTGGAGTTAAATTGGAAGTTTATTTATAAAAAAATAGGATTAAAACTTAAAAAAAGAGATGCTTTTTCTAAGAAAGCTAACGATTATAAATTTTGTTCCGATCTAAATCGTAGACACGCAAAAAAAATATCCTTTTTTACTTTTTATGGAATATTCGTATTTTTTCGAAGTTATTTATGTAAATTTTATTTAAAAAATGATTAAGTAATGTGTTGTGTTTATGTATTTTACTGGAAGTTTCAAATTTAGGTAGCGATCGGAAAATACAAGACATATAAGTAAAAGTGAATTTTTTTTTGGAAAAATCATGCGAAATCGTCAAAAAAAGCTTTATATTCGTGTTCTACGACCCGAAAATAGTACGAATGTATCAATTCAGTAGGGATTTAAAAGTAATACTTACACTTGAAAAAGGGACAGCCCAAATTTTAATGTTAATTTATTTCTAGTGACAAACCTTTAACATAGTTAAGTCACTGCATCCACTTAAAGATTTTTAATATTACTCCTGTCTATTTTATTTTTAGGATAAAGAACCCCCAGTCCCAGGCACAAATCAGACTGATCTTACAATTCCGCTGATGATACCAAAAACTTTCACTAGACCTTTGAGCTCCGCCCCAGTGCCGGACTTAAGTTTAAACACCATTCCCTTAAATCTACCGAACAGATCAAAATTAGCAGTAAGTTCACCCTTGAGCGAAACGGGAGAGAAATCGACAAGTGTCCTAAGTAGTTTAAGCGAAGAGGATCTCATAAAAAAAGCTGCCGAAATGTTGAAAGAAGAAGAAGGTAGTTCAAAAAGTATAACGACCCCACCGCCTCCCCCATAAGATTACCAACGCCCAAAAGACCCAAGATGGATGTTTCATTACCGCCAGTACCTGGTATAGACGATTAATTTGTTATTTAGATAGTTCCACTTTGACATTCTTATTTTTTATTATCGAATTAAAACTTATATCAGTGAATTTTATTAGAATATTGAATTTACAATTTTAATTACACAAACAATGGAATGAAAATTAAAAAGTAATATGGCGTCTGAAATATTTATACCGGCCGATAAAGATTGTTGCAACTGACACAAATATTATTCTGGAGTGTAAATAAGTAATTACGGTTTGTAACGCACGTGTTTAAATGTTTTGGTATGTATATGAACGTCTGCATATTCACATACAGTGAGAACATAACGTCTGGATTAAACTCTTTATTGAAAAAGCGACGGGTTTTTTGATGAATCGTTCAGGCACGGCGAATTCGTTTTTTTGGTACGAATTTTTTCCAATCATACAGGGTGACTCGAAAGAAGCTGAGCTATAGTCACTTTTCATTTTTAAATGGCGACCCCCAATTTTTTGTATACTTTTAAGCTCCCTGCGAAATTATTAACATTTTTCTATTACATGTCCTATACCTAAATGTAACTGTTTTCGATTTATTAATAGTTAAATCTCGAAAAGAATTATAATTTTATTAAATGTTGAAAATACCTGTCTATGTTTAACGGACAGTAACCTAAGCTATTTATAAATTCATTCGGAACATTTCCGACTACTTATATAGTAATTAACCGTATTTCCGATTATTTAAATCTTCTACGTCAATTGGCTTGGTTTGGAAAACTTTACCTTTAAGGCAACCTCACAAAAAGAAGTTAAGAGGGTTTAAGTCTGGACACCTTGGCGGCCACCGTTCTTCAAATCCACTTGTTTGCGAAAATATCGTTAAAGGTGAGGTTTTCCAAACTAAGCCAATTAACTTGGCCGATTTTTCAAAGACCCAGCTTTTTTTAAATAATGAATATATTTCAGACTTTACGCCTTCATTTTATATGCAGCAGTAAATACACGTTTTAGTTTTAAGCAATGCATTTTTATTTTTCCTGGTGCAAGAAGAGTTTTTTTTTTGCAACATCATGATTTTCTTTTTGGTTGAAACCACCGTTTTTAATTTTCACTTCGTGAATTTTTAACAATTTAATTTACGATTATAAAGTAAAATAATTAATTGAATATTAATAGTTATATTGTTATATGAACTAGTTTTATAAAAATAATTTAACATTTGTAGGAATTGAATGAAAAACATGTTGATTGGTGCAAAATGGTTAGTTTTAAGGTTCCTTTGAAATTTAATTATATCAAGTGGTGATGTGATGTGAAATCGAACTATTTTGTGAGATATTGCATTGTAATGTTATCCTTCTGTGAGACCTTTTATTTACTGAAATAAAAGTATTATATTTGGCTCTCATATTTGTCCTGCTTATACGTTGTAAATTTTGAATTGTTTAATACCGAGGATTAAATTTTAAATTTTTATTTCAGTAAAAAACAAAATTATTTCAGGCCTAGACCCTGTAGCTAAAAATTATTGCATGGTAGGAGTTTATCGATAACACTTATTATATTTATGATATCATTGTAAAGTATTGACTAAATATCAAACCTGCATGTTCTCTTGCCGCTTGCAATGAACACGGATATCGTTCTTGAAAGAACGTGTGTTAAAATATAATTTTTCTAATTTTTTCTTATTTCATCTTCCCAAATATCTAGTACATCTTCATGCAAAAAAGAATAAAAACCCAGAAAGATGCCTCATCAACGAGGGCCTCAATACTTCCATCATCCGACCAGGATTATTGGTCGCATGTGTAACCGACTATAACAAATGTTTTTAGGCACATATATAACTGACATTTACGTAATTCTGACCGATTTATTATACTTGAACTGTCGTAATAGGCAGAATTAACCGCCACAGCCACAGATATATCCATTTAGTTTCACTACCCAAAGGTCGCATTTGTGAGGCGTAAATCACCTCACCCTCTGCAGAGCACGCAGTCACGCATTATATTTTTTTCTATGCTCTCGTTCCACAACGAGTATTCTCTCTCGCATCATTCATTCTGCCTGAATTCCCCGTTTTCGTCCCCAAAACGTCCAAACCGTTTTTTTTTTTGCTTTTTGCAAGAACGTGCCGGCACACATTATCTGTTCAACTACCAAAATGGAAGTCCCTACTGCTAGGTGACCCATAGCTTTTTGAAACAATGTTTCTTGGTTATAATCTGGAATTTTTAGTAAACATTCTACATAGAAAGAGCTGAATTAAAAGTAATGGTTGCTCTTCTGGCGGCTTCAAAAAATATGGCACTATAATAGCAAGCGACGACATTGCAATCTAGCCTGTCACTTTTGAGCTAAGTTAAGACTATTGGCATTTTTTTTTTTTTTTGAAGGATTAGTCTCCCTCAAGATTTTAAATTTTGTTTGTTTACTTATCCTGATCAGTAGAAGCGTACCTTATGGCTAAAAAAGGTCCTTGAAATTCTCATTGCATTCACAAAATTAAGTCCGTCATTTTAGACGAGTCGAACCTTTAGGCCTTTAGATGTAGCTGTTTCTTCATAATATAGTGCGTTGTGGAATGATGTCAGCCCAATTGAGAGACTTGGTTGTTCTCCTGAATTTAATCCACTATTTTATCGGTCGATTGCTCGCTGCTAACCTTGAGTTGTAAAATTCGTAGTGATCGCTCAATATCCGCGGACCAATCTCTGTACGTTGCCTCAGATAAAACATATTCACCATAAGATTCTTGAATCAGCACTTTTTCTTAAATTAAAGCAAAACTTCCTGCATATGCTGTTTCGTTAGTTCAAAAACCTGGCATTTTTGACAAAAAAACTAGTTTGTAAAAATGAATTTAATCTCGAATATTCAATATTATGTTATGTCCAATATTTCAGGACTAAATAGTCTTAGTGTTGCTTCTAAGAAAATAATTCTGGTTACGCCATCTCACATAAACAGCGGGAATTAAGTTGAAAACTCAATAAATTTGTTAATTTAAAAATGAAAGAACCAGATTAAAATCAGACATAATTTCCATAAAAAGAAAAATGTGTCTTCTGCACTGGAGGTGATTACAGTATGATAAACTATTTCCGAACTGTACATATTTAAAATCTGTATTAACTAAATTAATGAATCATTTGGCAATAAATTATTTTAAGAAGTTTAAATATTTAACCCATTATATTTGCAAGCTGAGAACCCTGCTGTATATATTATTTTTAGTGTGATCTAGGCGTTTCGAGTAAAAGAAAAATACTATTGTCTTTTCATCATTGTAATTTATTATAATTATTTATTGGTTCCATAATTGCCACTGTAAATTCAAGCAATAGGCAAACTGACGAATATAGTGCTTTCGGTGATGTGTGTTTTTGTTGGAGCTTGTACTAACTTTAGGTCGGCCACTTTTAGATGCTGGATTTTAGTAAAAAAGAGTTGTAGTTTCAACACTCCCCTAATCGATTATAGCCTTATCACTTTCAAAAATGTAATCCGTGACTATAAAGGTAACAGAAAACAATAATCTTTAATTTGACATTATCTTTTATTTATACAGAATCTCAGCCGCGATAACTCTAACAGTTTGAACCACGGTAACCCATCAATCTAAACTTGTCTTTTATTTATATAGAATATTTTGTTGATACGTGTTTTTTGAATTGGACGTATTATGTATTGTTAGTTAGTTATAAACTTCTACTATGCAATAAAATAGTTGTATTATGAGTGGTGTAGCAAAATAATTTAGTGCATACCGAAAAGTGTAATAGCATAAAATAATCTTTTCAAAATCCATGAACTAGGTTCCTATATTGGCTTTAATTTTGGTAAATATTACCTATCCTTAAAAAAAATTGTAGGAACGTATCAAAAAATGTTATTGAATGTTTTAAATTGAATTTAGAAATATAATAGGTATTGTAGTGATTCACTTGTTGATTCGACCAGTGTTGTATAACTTGCACATTTATATAGAGCCGTTCATTACGTTATTTTTATTGATCAAAGATGCCGGCACGTAAAAAAAAATTATTGCCTTATTAATTTAGTATTTATTTTTGGTAAACTCATACAAGGGTAAACAAAGAGATGAATTTTAGTTTTCTTTTGAAGCGTATAAGCACTTTTTATTCTTATAATTATTTTACAGGGTGTGCAATTTATTAATTTTAATTGATTACTTTTTAGCACATAGATATTGTTAAAAGCTTTGTTTATGATATGAATTCTTTTATCTTAAATCCAAGAATTGAAAGGTAAAAAAAAACTGTAAAAATTACACCATACTAATTTGTTAGTATAAGGTCACAGAGTCAAATTTTAGTGATTCTGCAATTTTCTTGACCAATTGGTGTTTAATTGAAAATGTGTTTGTACATTCGTCTAATTGTATCTATAAATTTGGTATTTAAAATTTCGAGAATGCAGTCCATATATGACAACAAACATCATATCTAAGTTATTAACATTTACGCTCTCAATTCTTTTTAATATGGGCATATTTGGTAATGATAGTGATAGGGTATATTGTCGAGTATAAATATTTACGTCAAAGTCGCTGTCGACAGATCGATATATGGATAAATCTATAAATATATTGATCCAGTCTTTTACCTGCTGATAAATTAGTTGAAGTAATATCAAATTTTATATAAGTTGACATAAAACTATTTGTCAAAAAATTAATTTAAAGATTTAATAATAGAAATAATTTATTTTTCTTTACGTAACAATTATTTTATGTAATATAATTTTAAAAATCGAATTTTCGTTGTATCACAAATTTTCTGAACATTTATTTTGAAAGTTTTTAGAAAATAAATAATAAGATATACGGCCACCCAAAGAAATCGACATATTTTTTTGCATTTATATAGGAAGAGTAACAAGGTGGCCTAAACACTGGAATTCTCGCACATTTTTAACAATAATTTTTAATCTTAAATGCATATAAATAAGTGATATAATTAGACGGGTGTCCTGTAGAAAACCTATAATTTTTTTATTTTTTATTAGAACCAAAGAATCACTATCAAAAATTTAAAGATTTCTTATACCTGCCGTTTGTAAATTAATCCACAGTTATAAACTAGACTTGTAATTTTTGTACAAATTAATATTAAGGTTATATTAGCAACGTATTAACTTGTAAATATTTTTTTTAACGTCATATAGTGAATAGATGTTTAATCAAAATGTTTTAATGTAATGATTGATTTATTTTACAATTATTGATTGACTCGAGCTTTTTTTTTGTTTAATGTATATTTTGTCTGATAATAAATTGTAATTTCTGTAATAGTTTTGATTTTCTCCTTTTGTCACGTCCGTCCGTTCGTATGTCTCAGCCTTATAGCTTTGTCAGTTTTTAATTTTATGCAATGAAATTTGTCAGGCATATGCTCTCAAGTATTCCAAAAACAAATCTAAGGCGACATTATAAAAAAAAATTAGGGTACCTACCCTGTATTAAAAGTAGGGACGAAGAAAGATTTTTTTGTTGAGTATCATCATTTTCAAAGTTAGTCTCTTCATTTCTGAAATATGTCTCCAAAATGGCTTTTTGAAAGAACTCCCTCTCCAGTTTTCGGTAAATCTTAAAAAATTTTTGTTTTTTTTTGTTTTTGAATAGATCTTCAAAAATTATATGTCTTGTAATATTTTTTATTTAGTTGCCCCATTTACGAAATATAAGCCTCTAAAATTGCTCACAATCGTTACTTTATTTTAGGAGCGTGACGTTTGGTGAATGTGCCAGTCAAAATAGTGGGTAAATGAAATAAAATTATGTGCAGATAATACTTTTATGAAGTTTAATTGTTTAGTAATTATTTTGTTATTTCCCATTTTTTTTTGTAGTTTTTTTTTGACAACTTGCATCTCCTCTTCACCGTCGACAACTTGTTTTTCTTGCGATCGTCCCCTTCCCCCGAGAGCTTCGACTTCAGAAAAATAGACCGACTTTTACACTAGAAATGGTGTTTGTCTGTTGTATGTCTCGCTTAAAGATCTCCGAAAAGGCGCTTAGCACGGAAATGGGCCTGTAGTTTTCCATATCCAAGTGTTCCCCTTTCTTGAATATTGGGGGTTATTATTGCTACCTTTAAAGCGATTGGAAATATCCAAGTATCAAAAGCTTGATTGAGCGAGGGGCGTCCCTAATCCATTTTTCTTAATACAAAAGGTGACATGTCGTCAGGTGCACATGACTTTTTGTTTTTTTGGTGTATACTTTAAATTAAAATCTTTTTGGGTGTAAAGGTACCTAATTAGTCGGAATAATGGAAATACACATTTTTTTATTTTTTTGAGTAAATAGAGGTCTTTTTTACTTTTACGCCAAATTTTCCAACCTATTCCTTTAAATTTTACTCTTTCTGTACCATATTTTGTATAAAACATTAAAAATCGAGCCGAAAAAAGTTCACACCCGGGCCATTCCAAGAAAACAATGTTGTCGTAAAATTACAGTTGTTCCAATCTCAATTCAGTAATTCATTCTCGTTATCCGAAAATCGCGTCTTAAATAACGGATAGAATAATTGTTGGGGAGATACAAAAATACATCGATGTTGTCATACAAGGGCGCATTAGGCTTAGATAAGTGAAAATCTTCGGAAATTTGATCGCGAGCCGCATTTCACCAACTTATTTAGACGAACGTTTATTTAAGAAGGAATATACTAAACACAGACACATATATTTCTCAAATGCTTAGGACAAGTGTATCCTTTCTGAAACAATAAACGGTATGACCTATGTTGGTTTAGGTATATACATGTATGTACGACATATCTTATTAAATCTACTTAGAAGCATTTTTTTTATTGCATACTACTTAGTCTTATTTATTTTAAATAGAATATTAAACCTTTTTCTACGTAGACACAGAAATAATATAAATTTGAAAATTAAGCATGGTTTAAATAATAGCACTGCTCAATAAATATTTTTTCATAACTTTTACTCAATATATCATGTAAAAAGATTTCTTTAATGAAACAATTTTAATATTTAATTGTATATAAATTTTTTATTAGAGCCTGACATCTCCCAATAGAAATATTATACCAACATTCTTGAATAACTTTTCCAAGCCCTCCTTGGTTCTTAGACCTTTTACATGGTACTGCATCCTTAATAGCACCCCAGAGACTTTCTACAGAGTTTAGGATAGGTCTTTAAGTTGGCACTCTGCGATAACTATTTACTTGTATGCTAAGCAGGGTTGGGTCCAAAGGCGAGTTGAATTCAGAAAAAAAATACAGACTCGCCTGTCTGCTATATTAGGAACGTTGATTGCGCTGCTCTCCTCCCAAAAACAAAAAAAGATAGCTGGATCCGCCTTGGATGCTAGGGCTAATTTTTTATAAAGACCCACTTAAAAGCATCTTAAGTTCTGCATAAGACAGCATAATCAAATGAACCAAATTTAAAAATACTATTTTTTAAAGCACAAACGAAATTTTTCTTTCTATTGTATAAATAAAATAAAACATTTAAATCTAAAATGTTTATTAATCATATTCATACAAATTTTGATACCTAAGCTTCGATGTTAACTGATCATCATCAGTAAATGTAATATTTCTTGGAGGTATCAGGGCACCAACTACATTTCGCCCTTCAGCATTAAGAAAATTAAAAGTAGGGCATGCTGCTTCTGTAGGAAGGATCTCAAAGGATATTTTGTGTTTTTTAGAAAATTTTAATAAATCAATAAAGAAATTATGACTATCTACTTTATCACCTGTACCTAAAACAATTATATCTAATTTTGGTTCTAATATTTTCAATAAACATAAAGATTCTTCAGTAACATCATCTATATCAGCTATATTCCACGACAGTACAGACCTGCAAATAAAAAGTAAGTGTAAATAATTATGTTATACCATAGGTCATATGTACTGCCAATAAATTAATATTATGGCAATCAGACTTGCTCAAGTGAAAAACTCAGTCAACCCTATATTATTCCATTCAGTTGAATAGTGACTTGGGGTCGAGGCATTTTTCATCAAAACAACTGACATATATATAGAAACAGATTTATTTAATACAAGTGCCTCTCAACTTAAACGTCATCTTAAATGTAGACTTTAATTGGTAATTTATGTTATTTCCTGCTCGTTTGTGATATTTTTTTTGGTTTTTTAGCATATGTTGTTTTTTTCTTCATATTGATTGTATTTGTAAAAGGCATGTCCTTTAATTAAATAAATAAATAGATAAATAAATATATATACGTCTTTCTTTCTATAGTTGTTACAAATTAACAACACTGTTAAAGTAGATTTTCCCATACAAAAAATAAAAACTACAAACAGCATTTTAGGTTGAAGTTATTTTCCAGAAATGCATTCTAAGGAGTCTTAAAAGTGAGCTACTAAAATGAAATTCAAAAAAAAAATACATAAAGGTTATTAACTATGTAACAGGTAGATTACCCCACTAAATGGGACATATAACTTGGTTTTTATAAGAACATCAGTAAAATACACTGTTGAGACACCAGCATCAATTAAACTGTCAGCATAAGAAATTGTTTCGCTTACCTTGAAAATATTACCATTGGACCTAAAACTGTCATGTTATTGTTTAATTTAAATCCAACCTAAAAAAAAACATAAGTAAAATAGTAGAATATATTCAGAGTTAATTTTAAACGTATCTAAAAGAAATAGATACATATTTTTAAAAATAAAAGTATCGAAAAAATAGAACTATAACAAAATAATCATAAAATGAGAAAATCTCCGAATTTATTAAGTTATGATTTAATTACTAGAGTCTCTTAATAACCTTCCCTGTGAGCTCAGTATATGTTCATAATAAAAAAATTTTGGGGTAGATTGACTTCTCATTTTTCACTCGCATGGGAATTTACAGGGTACCTGTTAGTAACTTATACAGTGTTTTGTATTGGCTCTAGAGACAAGAAGTTGAATTTGCATCCATTACCTCTGACTGATCAACCAATTGAAGAGAACAGGTGGTGCACAATACTTGACAATAGAATCATAGGTGAATGGTGGTAGAATTAAAATACAAAATTATTTTATGACTATTTCAGCAAAATCAGAACACAAAACAATTACCAATCATTAATTTGGAAAAGTCTTACTTGCATCCTCACAACTATATATTTATAGCTTCAAGAACAAGTCAGAGCCCATCAGACCGTCCAATCACCCAACTGTTTTTATAAATTTTGGTGGGCCCTGATTGGTTTGTGATTTCTCCACAAACAGGCCTAATGTCAAAATCTAGTTCTAGTATTATGTACCTTCTTAAACAATAGTAAATTTTGTCCATGATATCTGTCTTTACAATTTTTAATAATTACAAACGTTATAGTTTTCTGCATTATATTCTAGACTAT
Source organism: Diaprepes abbreviatus (assembly GCA_034092305.1). NCBI lineage: Eukaryota > Metazoa > Arthropoda > Insecta > Coleoptera > Curculionidae > Diaprepes > Diaprepes abbreviatus. Next base: position 2,351,026 of record JASJET010000087.1, read on the forward strand.
TATTTAACATAGATACCACCCATGACTGGTTTAGTAGAAACGTCTTCTTTATAGTCAATCTCTATTCTGGATGTTGTCAACTGACATGTTTGTGCTTCGACTGTTTAAAATAATACAAATTACAAACCTGGCTAAAGCCATCTATCATTAACCCCATATCTTCGTCCTTATTCATTATATGTAGAGTGGTTTTTTCCTGTCCGTTCGAACTTCTCAAATTTGGCGTTTTCGAAAGGTTTCGCCTGCAAGATATTAGTTAACTCCAGTGGTACTACAAAACTAAGCAATATTATTACCTTACACCATGTCCAATACATTGTGTAAATGTCCTTCTAAGTACTATATTCATTATTTTACTAAAAAGAATTGTTTCCTTTTTACTTATTACATCTCAAATCGGAAATTTGAGGTTAACTTTAAAAAAGTGTCTAGTAGACTCAAGAGAAATTGATATCCCGGAATAAAAAAGGTTAGAATGATATATAAAATAATATGAATTCTCTTACGTCTATGGTGTCTATTAGTATCATTGTTGCCAATCCACGAACTTGACATATAAAACTGCCAACCTTTTTAATCATTTATGGGTGCCCACCCCGGGTTTTACCAGTGACCATAGAAGAAGAAGTGTACCTCGTATATGCTGTAACCCATCAGGGTACCTATTCTCGTTCTTGAGAAAACGATCACTTGATGGAAAGTGGGCGTGGTTCTCACGAAAAAGTATGAAACAGTATTCTTGGTTGCTTTTCTCGTTCTCGAGAGAACGATCATCTTGATGGAAAGTGGCCGTAGTTCTTACGAAAAAGTAAGAAACCGTATTCTGAATACGTTTTCGTATTCAGAATCAAGATGATCGTTCTCTCAAGAACGAGAATAGGTACCCAGCTGTTTCGGAGGTTGTTCAATTTTTAATTTCTAGTAATTTTTTGTTTTGTATGGCCTGATCTATCAATTAACTTCGCTCATTAATATTAAAAGTACAAAACAAAAAATTACTATAACTTAAAACCCTACTAAAAAAAAACCTTGAAATCATCTGGGTACCTATTCTCGTTCTTGAGAGAACGACCACTTGATGGAAAATGGGCGTGGTTCTCACGAAAAAGTATGAAACCGTATTCTGGGTAGCTTTTCTCGTTTTCGAGAGGACGATCATCTTGATGGAAAGTGGCCGTGGTTCTCACGAAAAAGTAAGAAACCGTATTCTGAATACGTTTTCGTACTTTTTCGTGAGAACCACGCCCACTTTCCATCAAGATGATCGTTCTCTCAAGAACGAGAATAGGTACCCTATGTGTCACATCATAGAGGAGGTATACTTATTCTTCTATGGTCAGTGGTAAAACCCGGGACCCGAAGTGGACACCCATAAACACGAACTTGAGATATAAAACTGGACTGCTCATGAAAATAATTTTTGACCCCCCCTTATTGGTCGCCATTGGTGCAATGATTTGTATGGCAACATTGAATTCCCTAATAGTTTCTTACATTGGCGTGAATGAATGTCAATTCTATTATTCTAACTAACAGGTTTAGACAATAACTATCTCTTTCTGTACTATATCTAAAACAATAAATCGCTCTTCCTTGTTTTACTTGACAGGTTAATCGAATATATTAAATAAAAAAGACCAGAGCTCCGATTCTGTAAGCATATTTTTTTGGCATTCTCTCTCCTTATCTTTTTTAGGACAGTGATATACTTATGTGTTAATACAGACTGAACAAAGATAGAAAATCCTTATTATGACATCGTCTTTCCCTTTACTCTTATAGAATCGCAACCCAGGATAATTGTTTCTGTAAAACAATATTTAACTTGAATTTCTACTTTTAGTTTTCTCAAAATTATAATTTTTCTGTTTAAAGCAACTCCAATAAAGCACATTTTTTTATCTTCTTTGGAAAAGCGTATATATGTAACAATTTTATTATTTTTAGATAACAAGCATGAAATGTCAGTTGTTATAAATAAATGAAAATGCTTTTTCTATGACTGTTTACATATTTTATTTTTTACGATAAAACTGTTATTTAGTAAAGCAGCTAAAATGTGAAATATGCACCAAAAACAAATCGAGACTAATTTTTTTTTGAAATATCTGTTTTAGAAACATCCTTATTCGGAAGTAGAGTATAAGAGGTTAACGAAAACCAGTATTAAGCCATTTATTTTTAAAAATTTTATATCATGAATTAATATAGTATATTGTTTAATGTACGGTATCGAAATGTCCACATAATCTATTGCAAAGCAAGATAGTTTCATCATTTAAAAATAGCTTCGATTAGGTCTTTGTTAAAATTATTTTCTTCTCGATGCTTTTAGGGAACTGATATGTTAGGTATTTATATAGGGTTAACAACATTCATAATAATGTTGACATTTCCTTCATGAAAACGGAGCTTTAATTTAAATGAAGTAAAGTAACATTATGTACTAAACCCTTTTTATAAAAAAAAAATTAAACTCTAAAGGGGATAGTGTTAAAGCAGTTTATATTTAATTGTAAACAAAACAATATTTATTAAGACACTTTAAATATAAAGAAGCTTGTAAATACAAGAGAATTCTACATTAATACAATCATTTTTAATCTAAATATATACATAAAGATTTACTAGCAACTTTTAATTTTTACACTAGGTCAAACTTTCAATTTACTTAACTATTTAAGGATCTGGAATTGGCCTTTTCTAGAGTTGAATTTTTGAAATGGTAATCAATCGCAGCTTCTCACTACTTTGACAAAGGGTTTTCATGACACAAATTTCCTATCTGAGCTAAAATCAAGAATTTTTGTTTTATTAATTAATAACATATTCAAACAAAATGTTATTACTTTATTTTTAGACAAAATAAATACATAAAAGTAAAATTTATGTAATTTCCAAACATCCTTAACAATATTGAAAAATTTCATATTATATGCAATCATTTATTTCTATTTTAATATGGCATATTGGTTTTTAAACATATAATCATTTAAAATTTTAATACCATACCAGTTTCGATATTCAGCTTTATATGTCAGTGGAACATTAACTTTATGGTAAAACGATATTGTTGTTGGTTAATGCACACCTAATTCAGGACTTTTTTTGTAGAGCCAGTGTATGTTATTAAGTCCAAGTTTAGTTGCTTCAAGATGTTTACATCGTAGTTTTTTTCAGGCAGTTTATTTGTAGGAAGCACAACACAAACTTTTTGCACATCTTATTGTATAAAACAATTTCCAGAAAAATGCTCTGAACAGAGTTACTTATATAAAAGAATCATGATCATGACCAATTTGCTTCAGCTCTTGAATTTGAAGATTCTTTTCTCTTAGAAAACTAAAATATTGATAGCATTTAATAATTATCATATATCATATCCATAAGATTAAACTTGTTACCCTTAGATTTACAATTTGATTCTAAGGTAAAATTTTATATAATTATTATTGAATGCTTTATAACTTACCAAATAAATAAATTCCAATTTACCAGATGAGGTATTTGCACGTTTTACGATGAAGAATCACATTTTTTAAAATACAAAAAAAAAAAACCTTAAAGTTCACATTCCTGTTTGAAATTTTCAGTAAAACGTTACATAAAATGTGAAAAAATCAATAAAACAGCAAAATCAAAAATAAATTTTTGTTAAAATGAAAAGTATTCAGTCAATGTCAAAATACACTTTCACCAATATCATAAAAACTTAGGGAATTCATTGTTGCCAAAGCAATTATTTGCACCAAATGGCACGGAGCACGGTGGGGTCATTTTTTTTATAAGGGAGATATGGAACACGAGCAGTCCAGTTTTATATATCAAGTTCGTGCCCATAAATGAGAAAAGGCTTTTACGTCTGTGCCAGGCACCTACGAATTTGGTTTTATATGTCAAGTTCGTGAAGGCACCCCTATGACTAAGGAGGTAATGGCGTTGCAACGATGTCATTCGCCAGCTCATACTATGCCCGGTTCTTATTAGAGGTAGAGCTGCCCTTCCGGAGAAGTTATACACGTCGATTTGTGGACATATTTGGTGGGGATTCTCGAACTGTCAGTGTAGTAAAATTCTTTTCATGGACGTTTGGACAACTGCTACATGCCGCTGTTTCCCCTTAAGTAAATTAGGCCAGAGGTAGTAAGGTAATAATGAACACTTGCATTCCCGGGAAATATTTGAACTCGCGTCCTAGACAACGAAATTCAAAAGTTTTGTCAATTATATACATTTACTTTTATGAATCTGTCATAATTTTAGAGAAAGACTTTTTTCTATCAAGAGACAAATGGCTGGACTTCCTAAGCTACCAGGCTTTACATTTTATGACCCAACAGTAAGTAATATTCTTACTTTAAAAAAATACAATACTCATTTGTAGGAAAAAAATATATATTCAAATTATTCCTTATCCCTAAAGCAATTAATGTTACTAGAAAAATATACTCGTCTATTTTATCCAAAATTTTTAAAAGAAATTTAAAACTAGGTAGCTCATCTGGTACATTCTATTTTTGTTACTTTTAAATATAATCAAAATTACGATGCTGATGTGCTGTTAGATGTCAATTTTTAGTTTTTTATAAGGTGGTTTTCAAAAAACTTTATCGTATATATTTTGAAAGATAGTTTATTTAAAACTTTTGTGTACTTATATCTTTACTATTTTGTTTCTAATTCAAACATAAAATAAATGACATAAACAAAAATAGAGCCATCGTCCCAGTTTTCCATTTGATATAATTTTTTTACTCAATCCAGGTCTTATTAAATGTTTTTTTTTAACGAAGTGAATCTATAAGTCTTCTCTATTTGTTAAATAAACACTTTTTTTTGATTCTGATGATCTCAAAATTTTGTAAAATAAAAAAAAATTGATAGTATCACTTTTGACCATATGTAACTCTATTTCGATCTAAGTAAACTTTCTTGTTCTGGGATTTCGACCATAAGAGTACTGATTTTCTACCAGACGTTATTTGCAGAGTCTAGATAGGTCTCTGTTAAACGATTGAGGTCAATTTTAAGATTGTATTTTTTTATTAAAATAAAAAATTAGAAAAATAAAACGAACAAATTCATTTTATTTATATTATACATACCGTAAAAATACATATAACGACTACGAAACATTAATTTTTAAAAAATTGGGTAAAAAACAAAACAAAGAATCTGTAGGAATAAATAATAAAGGTAATATCTTTACAAACATTAACTAAAATACAAAAAAGTGGAATAATGTTTTATGAACATACAAAAACAGACATATTCTTTGATTGAGACTTCTACATAAGAAACTCCGTAGAATTCGGTGAATTTCATGTATTTAACCTACGATTTCATGTAGTACTATCTAGGTAGGGATCGTGTCCTATATTTTTTTCATTTTCCTCCTCAATGTCGCTTATTTTCATTACAGACAAAGCATGTAATTTTATTTCGTCTCATTGTTAATGGATCTTGATTTTGTTTTCGTTGCTTTGTTTTATTTTTATTTTTAGTGAATTCTGTGTTTTTTGTCTAATTTTTTTAATCTCTTTGGCGTCTATAATTTTAAGTCTTTCCTCTTTTCTTTTCTTGGCTTCTTCAAATTTTCGTTTCTTGACTTCTTTTCTTAGTTTTTCTTTTTAGTATTATACGACTTATTCAGGGCAGTGGAGATGACGTTCAAATAGATTCAACTGTTATTTTTTGTCTCATTTCAGTTTTTAGTTGTCTCCGTTAAAAATTCTACTCGGATCTAACATAATCTCTTGTATTACATCAAGGAACTCATAAACATCATGAAACCATGTTTTACAATACTGTTCTGTAATAACTGAGCGAGTTTTTATGTTCAACTTCTCTTAAGCTAATTTCAGGATGACGTTTTAAGAAATTTTGAGACCATTTGTGTCCTGTTCTATCCTTGATCAGTATTTAAAAAATTCCAGAACTGTTTTGAGTACATTATAGAACTGTGGACATAGAAGGTTCAAAATCAAATGCTGCGTTGACCGCTGATTTCAGAACTGGCCTAGTAAATCGATTTCTTCTTTATATTCCCTGTATTTAGTGGGAGGGGGGAGAAGATTTTCTTTTAGGTTCTAAAGCATTTTACACTTAATATTAATAAAAAAATTTTAGCTCTCGAAGTTTCACCTTTCCCAAACATTTAATATATGCAACGGTTATAAATTACCAAAAAATCAATTTAGTGGCATTGGAGGCAGAGAATTAGATTCAAATTCTGTCAAACACATTGGAAAGGCTGATCCCATACGTTATGATCCATCACTTACTTATGGAAGATGCAAGACCAAACCTTTACCTCAATTTATACCTCACTACGCACTATATGATCAAAAATGCTTGACATTTAAGGCTTTTTTTAAACAATCGGTAGAAGAGTCTCCTCAAGAGTTCTACCGAGTAAGACCCGTAAATATAATATATTTTTTGGAAGATGATACTATTACCGTTATAGAGCCACGAATTAGGGTAAGTATATTATTTTGTTCGTTAATGAAAGCTTTTATTCAATAATTAGCCGCTAAAGCCCTTCTCTGGCCCGTATGTTTTTCGCAAAACCTCTTGCACATAATATAGGCATGACTGCATCCGCAATTCATAAATTCGTAAATTTACCGGAAAATATATTAAAGGGTAAATGACAAAATATGACCTCTTTGGTAAATTGAACGGTACAACAGGCCAGGGTTGAGAAACCTTTACCTGGAGCTTAAAGGCTCATGCATTAATCTGGTTTTGGAGTCTATTCACTGGTTGGTCAGCAAGGACTAGATCTTCAGGATTTAATTTGTGTTATAAAGTTATATATATATATATATATATTATTTTTATTTTATTTTATTTTATTTATAAACATCAAAGCCCAACAACAATAATTAATAGGGCCGTAATAAAATATAACAAACAAAAAAAACATCTATTATAAAATAACAAAAATAATATCATAATATCACGTAATAAAATATAACACAAAAAAAAAAAAACGTACTTATTACAAAATAACAGAAATAATATCACAATAGCAGTCCCAGAATTACAATAATACTGAACAGGAACGTAAGAACTGGGTATAACTCATACTCAGATCACACGATTGCGACACCCTATTAAACACAGAACACATTCGATATATTGGCGACATACAATATACATTGGTCCTAGGTATCCTTAAATGAAAGTATACACCATGCCTGCTCGTCAATCGTGGCACATTAAAATTTAGCTCGCCCAAAAGCTGAGGACAAATAATCTGGCCGTTGACTAGCTTGTATAAAAATAAAACTGATTGTAAGTTACGTCTCATTTCAAGACTTTTCAAACTAAATTTATCCAGCAACAGTCGATTGTCTATACCGACCGGTGGGTACACTCCCTCAGTTTTCAACCACAAATACTTCACAAACTTGCGCTGAACGTTTTCCATAGCCAAAACATATTTATTATAAATTGGAGCCCAAACAAGTGAACAGTATTCAAGTTTACTTCTTACTAGTGCTATAAACAATAATTTTAGGCTTTCGATATTCTTAAATGATCTACAGTTTCTAATAATTAAACCCATCATTTGATTAGCTTCAGACACTATTCTGCTATAATGAAGGTTAAAGTTAAGTTTAGAATCCAATACAACACCCAAATCCTTAGCTGCATCAACTCTTTTAAGTAAGTCATTATTTATTTGATAACTATATAGAATTGGAGATATTTTACGGGTTATAGACATCACTGAACATTTGCTCACATTTAATAACAATTGATTACTCATACACCACCTCTGGACTGCACTAACACTATTTTGCAATCTATCACAATCCTCCTTCGACTGAACTTGGACGTACATTTTTAAATTATCAGCAAATAGTAGGAATTCAACATCAATTGATTCAGCGATATCGTTTATAAAAATTAAAAACGAGAGGCCCCAAATTTGAGCCCTGAGGTACCCCCGAAGAGGCCGCAAAACACTTTGATTGAATGCCGTTATATTGGACATACTGAGACCTATTAAACAAATATGATTCAAAAAACCGCACCAATTGATCAGTAAAACCAAACTTCGCAAGCTTTGCCAGGATCAAACTATGGCTCATTTTGTCAAAGGCCTTTGAGAAGTCGGTAAACACCACATCGACCTGGCCGCCCGCATCGACAGCATCCGCTGAAAACTGCAGAAAAGACGTATATATATATATATATATATATATATATATATATATATATATATATATATATATATATATATAAATATTAGTACATAGTTTTTTAACAAAAAAAAATAAAATTCATAATGTGTAAAAGATCATAATGTATGTGTGAAAATATTGGACAACAGCTACTTACCTTTTCGCCAAACTCATACTACAGAACTTATTTGGAGATGCCTCTGAATACAATTTTATTCTTTTGTGGAAAAAATTTTAAGGAAAACTTAAGAGACCCAAAAATATGTGTCCGTTAAGATTATCGACTGGCTGTATCTCAGGAAATATTGGTCAATGAGATTTTTGAAAAAAATATGTGGCCAATCTTTTTTTAAGTTTCTAAATATGCCGTAAGAGGACGTACCTTGTATTATAATCTAGAAAATAATTAAATTATAGAAATAGAGCAAATTGAGTTTATCTAGTTTCAATGATTTAACTAATCGCTTGGTTTTATTAATTGTATTTTATATTGCAGAACAGCGGCCTGGTGCAAGGAAAACTGGTAAGAAGGGGACGAATTCCTAAATATGAAAGCGGTAGCTACTGGCATTGGAGAGATCTAGCAGTCGGGAAAGACTTAGCATTTTATGGGACAGTGTATCACACTGTTGACTGTGATTTATTTACACGGGTAAATTAATGATATGTATACATCCTCTAAAATTAAGAAATAATTTAAGAGGAGTATCTACTTTCTTGGATTCAAAAACTAAAAAAATAAAATTAATAAATAATATAAAAAAGGTATGGGGGAAAGAAAAAGTAGAGCAGTCATTTCGTTGGTTAAAACTTACAGTTAAGTGCGTATCTAAATTTATAGTATGATATTGCATAAACTGCAAACTGCCTCTTGGTTAAGAAAATAACGTTTTGTAATTATTTAGGAATATATGGCCAGTCAAGGGTTAGATATGGGTGATCCGGAAGAAATGCCATATGATCCATACACTTTTAATAGACAACTACAAGTACTTCCAAGAGTGAGAAAAACACCACCTGCTGATGACAAATTACGACGATTTTTGGAGTATGATGGTAAAGTATTAAGGTGAGAACCTAATTGTATATATATATATATATATATATATATATATATATATATATATATATATATATATATATATATATATATATATATATATATATACCGTTAAATAAATGTATGCATAATTCGATATACAGCTTTAACTAAAACTAGTAAACTAATTGAGCGATTTGACCAATGTATAAATGAAGCAAAATTTCGAAATATTTTTGTCGCAAAATTTCATTTTTCTTAACAAGAGTATCTGTGTCGATTTGGATACAATTATTTTTATTGTTATCTATATGGTTTACACTTCTAAGGCATCCATTATATTATTTAAACAAGGAGACTAACGAGACATCAATAAAAAAAATACTAGGCCTAGTAGGATTTATCATTGTTGAAAGACCGATGTCGTTTTTTTAGCCGATACCGATAATTTTTTGGCCGATATCGATAAATGTGTTGACCTATCGACAATTTTCTTTATCCAATAAATTTAATATACCATTTAGCTCAAAACTTGACTTAACAATCACCGATTCCTTTAAAAAATGCAAACATTGGACATTTGCGCACCTAAAGCAAAGTAATTTCATTATTTGACAGGTGAAATGATTTGTATGGATAACCAACTATAGAGCATTGTTTTCGATATTGGTTTTACTTATTTAATAAAAAAAAGCCGTTTCAAAATATATTGTAACAAGGACTACCTGTCTTTTATATAAATACCATCTAGAAGCTTTTATTAGTCATTTTTCTTGGGAGATTCTAGACTTTTATTCTAGTATGGTCTATAGGTGTATGTGTAGCTAGTGAAAAGTGGTATTATCATTAAAACCCAGTGAGTGAACAGAGAGAGAGAGAAGGATAATCGTAACGATATACCTTCAGATAAATTATTTCTAGAAAAAATTGTGCTTGATTTTTGTGAGATACAAAGCACAAATAGCCCAAAAAATTAACACCATAGTCAGAAAAATATCTTTAACAGTAGCTATTTGGTCATGCAACGATGAAATCAATTCTTTTTACCCGTTACAATTAATTTTTTTTGAGAGTGCTAATTTGAATTATAGATCTTATTTCGTGCTTGCATATAAACATCATATATATCAGAAGCATTCAACTCTTGTTAAATGAATGGAGATTAGGACGGGACCAGATTCATCTGCCGACAATGCTGCGAATATAAAAAATGGTTTGATAATAAAGAATAGAAAGTAAATGGTGAAAAGTGTTATTATTCCAACCCAACGAGTGAATAGAGAGAGAAAATCATAACATTTGGTGTCAGACGTGAGGATTATTACCGGATTTCCAGAAAATTCTATTTGGGAACTAGCAGAGACAAAGTTCTAGAACATTCTATTTGGAAACTAACAGAGAGAGCGAAAGTTGACTTCACCATCGAATTTGTCATCAAGAGAGAAGCTTAAAACCGAATTTTTGACAGAGTTCTATTTCGAAAACAGAAGAGATAGCGAAAAACGGAGAAATCTAACATCAAGAAAGAAGTTTAGAATCGAATTTTCAACAACATTCTAGAAGTTTCTATGGTAAATTCAGCCGAAATGAAGCGAATAAATAAAACATTGGCTGATTTTGTGGAACGTACAGAAGAACCTCTCACTTAAAGACAAACAAGAAGAAGGAGAACGTCGCGAAAAGAAGAAACATGTCGCAAAAAGATTGGCTTCGACCACGTGACAAACATGAATTGAGAAGCTTTCTCAGATTATGCACATACTATAGAAGATTTGTAGATTATACCAATATTTGTTCGCAGTTTCTGAAGAAAAGATTCCTTATCAATGGAATTCTGATTGTGATCAAGCTTTCCGGAAACTAAACGCTACTTTATGTTTCAGTCCAATTTTGGGTTACCCACAAAATCAGAAAATATCATATTGGATACCAATGCCATCAACATAGAAGTAGGAGCTGTATTGTCTTAGATACAGGATCTCTAAGAAAGAGTTATTCAATATTTCAGCCAAGTGCATTCAAAACTCGAAATAAATGATTCTGCCATGAGGAAACAACTGCTCACCATAATTAAAACTGTGAAACATTTTCATATTTTATAAATATGTGTATGGTAAGAAATTTTTAATAAGAACACAACACGTATCTCTTAAATGATTTTTAAATATCAAACAACTTGAAAAACAAATAGCAAGATGGCTTGAAAAACTACAACAGTACAATTTTAAAATCAAACAAAGGCCAGGACGACTGCATAACAACGCAGGTGCCTTGTCAAAAAGACCATGTAAGGAAGAATGCAAGCGCTATAGCAAAATAGAACAAAGAGAAGGGTTTCTTCTTTAGAGAGTCAGTTTTAAAGTTGATTCAGAGTGGAGGGCAGCTTGAAATAGGCTTGTTGGTCTTTATGAATCTAAAATATCTTTATTAAATCCATATACAACATAAAGTTTCATATTTTTGCAAGATAATCTATCGAAATTTAGGTACCCATATTAATATTAACTTCATTAATTATTTTTTGTTGTGGTTTGTTAAAATTGAAAACTTTTTGGTATCTTTTATTAGTGATAATACACTTAATTAACGTTTTTTTAGTCAGTTTCAGTTCTATTCGATTAAAAGCAAAATTTATCGACTGACAAGCCGATACACGTACTTTTCATATATCGGTAACTTGCGGTGAGAGCAATCCTATTTAATATAATTTCTATTAAATTCTAATTAGATTTAAAGCCGCATGGGATGACAGAGAAAATGATTATGGTGAACTTATGAAGTTTGAGATCCTATATTTTCTGTCAGACGATACGGTAGCTGTAAAGAATGTCCAAGAAGAAAACAGCGGTAGAGACCCCTATCCTGTTTTACTGCGAAAAATTAAACTACCAAAGGTATAAAATATTGTTTTATCAACTGACAGTTTATTAAAAACAAAGTTTCCTCATAAACCCATCATAACGAAAATATATTATTTTTTAGATTTATACGGATACGCCAGTCACTTACCCTGCAATATATTTAGAAAAGACCGATAATGAAGTTACGGAGTACTACCAACCAAAAGACTTTCTGATTGGAAATACTATTTTTGTATTAGGACGCGACATGCTCCTTTATGACTGTGATAAATTTACCAGAGATTATTTTAAGTAAGTACTAAATACTTTTTACATTATTGCGTGACTTTGTTCTAAATATTATTTATATATTTGTAGCCGGTTTGTTTTCTGGAGTATATTTAAAACTTTTTTTTACAAATTAAATAAATTATCATAATTTCAGACGACGTGAGCCCGGGTTTAAGTATTAAAATGTCATTAATTTATCCTCAAATATTTTCACTTTTGGTTATTTTCCTTAACGTTAGTAGTACAGTAAGCGGGTTACTGGGCGTTTTGGTGCTCCTGATGGCCACATGCCATCCACATCTCAAAAATTCTTGATAATTTTACAAGAAGTAAATTTTTCAGGAATAAAAGAACGGAATAGGCGAAGAAGTGTATGTAAAAGACATAAAAGACCAGTGGTTGTTGACCAAAAGGGCCTTATGACCGAAGAAATTCGCTGAAAAAGTTAGTTCTTGCAAATTTTTCAGTAGTTCTTGTAAATTTTCAGTGGTTCTTGTATAAGAGTGTGCAAAGAAGTGATCGTCAATGACGTCACAAAACCAGAGGCTGTTGAGCCATAAGAGCTTAATGTAGAAGAAGTTACCTGTAAAAATCGTAAAGGTAGGTGTTTGTGTGTAATTTACCTGTAATTAGTGACTTTATTACCGTTCGTGAGCAAGAGGCTCTTGGTCATGTAGTTGAAGAAGAAGTGGTCGTCATCATCGTCGTCAATGACGTCACAGAACCAGAAGCTGTTGAAAGAAGTAAGACGTAGAATGGATGACACCTGTATTTACCTATTGAATGTGACACCTAGTTTCACCTAGCTTAGCTTAGGTGAGGTGTGTATTTACCTGTATGAGATGCCACCAACCAAGTGGTCGGCAATGACGTCACACACACTAACTAAAATTTGAAGTATGTAGGAGATTGTTGGGTAAAATGAAACAATTTCTTGACTTGAATATGAATTTTAATCGTTAAAATTTTTTCAAAAACAATAGATTTTTACAAAAATAAAACAATACATTTGGGTTACATTAGTGTTATGGTAGGAAAAAATTAAACAAATTCCTTATAACCCCAAGGGATTGTGTCTGACGATAAATAATTTACAATACGTTTGTCATCTGTTGGACTTAGAGCAATTTTGTTTTGAACAATAGTATACACATTATGCTTTATAGATTTAATAAGATTTTGTTCACAAACAGTTGTTTTATTGTTAAAAAGACATTGAAAATAATCATTAAAAGTAATTGACTTTAAAGCTGTTGACTTAATCCCTTTGGCTTTTTTATGTTCTTTTTCAGTTAATTGTTGTTTATCCTGGTTTTTTAAAACTTTATAGGTATACATTTTAGATCGTAAACCGATGAATTCTGTCATAATTTGTCCATTATTCTCATCCTTCATTATACCAAGAACTTTCTTATTTTTCAATGGTATATTATAAGTATTGTTAGGAGCGTAATCAGATGTATCAAACTTGTGTCCGTCCTCCTTAATATATTTATAAATATCATCAACAAAAAAGTGGTAAATAAGAGAATCTGTGTCAGTGTATAGTAATTTAGCATTTTCACCAAACTTTTTTTTAATGTAGTTGTAATGAAAATCATAAAGTATAGTTTTTGAAATTTCCAAAATTGAAAAACCTGCATAAATGGGTTTGTTAAACGTGACATTTAATTTTGACATTTCAATTAGTACCATATCATTGCCAAAAATTGTAAGACTGTGAAAATTTGGTTTGGAAATATAGTAATTGGCACCAAATCTACCAGACCATTTTGTAACTAGTTTAATATTTTTATATTTTCTCACATTCTCCATTGCTTTCCCAAAGTTCGCATTATTGATTAGTTTATAAAAATTTTTATCATGATCATTGGTACTCTGTTTTCTTAATTCTGTATTTAAATCAATAAATTTTTTATAATAAGCAAATTGATGAAATTTAAGTGTTCTATGAATTTTGGTGACTTTTAAACCAAGTTGCAGAGCTTGTTTTAGGTTTCTATAATGTATAATATATTTTTCTTTATTAAATAAAGTTGTTAGTAATTTAGGAACCTTTGAATTTGAAATTGGGGGAACAGAACGTTCAGGACAGATTGGTAAATCTTTATGTAATCTAAAGAGTTTTGTATCATATAAAATATCTACTTCAAAAATATATCCTGTTGGACCATCATCAGGTATATTCATAATGTCTATATTTTCTTGGTAAAAGTCATTAATCCAAACAAAATTGGATTGTGGTAAAGGAACAGACATAGCAGCCCCATAAAGATTATTAACATCAAAATACATGAGGTATGAAATAGGTTCGTTACTATTAAATTGTTCCCCCATGTATTTATTATTTGCTTTACCATATCTGTTTGAACATTGAGACACCCCGCCGCGAATTCCTCGTTCTATAAACATGAACATATCTGGATCTGTTAATAATTCCAGAGTGCAATTTGTCATTTTTAAAAATGCATCTAGAGCCAAAGAAGGGGTAGTTACATAATGTAAACAGTCTAGTTTATAGGTAGCCATACAGGTTGATCGAAATTTTTCAAATATGTCAGCTAGTAAAAGAACATCATTTTTCAAATAAAGTTCGGTGTAATCTTTTAAATTTTTAATTTTAAATGTATTCCAAACATTGCAGGCATGATTATAATCTTCATCTGATATATTTTCATTATGCAATGAACTAAAAAAATCTTCCTGCCTAGGTAAGCAGTTTTCTTGTAATTTATCCCAACTGTTTAAATATTCATATGGAAATACACCTTTCCGTGTTAATAATTTAAATTCATTAAAATTGTTAAAAAAAAATTTGGTAATTTTTTTGTCATCATCAGGCAAAAATGATGCTAATTTCTCTAAGCTTGAAGACATAAATCGAAAAGAGTCAATAAATCGAAAATAAATATTTGTATTTTTTATATATTTGGTGAACGAAATATACCTTTCTTTATTTATGGGAAGTAAAGTTATTTTCCCCTCGATTTCAGTACTTAGTGCTTTAATAAGGAAGTGACTGTCATAGCCAGAGAGATTATGGAAAACCACAGGTATATAGTGTGAATCTTTATAATTTAAGTTACAAGAATTATGTGCAACTCCTCTGAACTCACCTGTCAAATGCGAATGGTCAATAACTTTCTCATCATTTTTTTCAAATATAAGACTACAAATATGGCAATGGGTTGCGTTTTTAATTTGAATTTTTTCATTGGTTGTTAGAGGTCTCATAGGAACAGGGTTATTAAAAATGTTATTAATTTCATCTGCTAAATTTTTAAGTTTGTTTACAAACCATGAAATACAATTTTCACCTGTATTACATTCAAATCTTGATAAATTTTCATCATAAGAACATTTAAGATAAAAGGCAATACTACAAGGGATATGTTCTTGAATTTTTCTCGTATTTAAATTAACGTTAATTAAATCTTGCTCACACTTTTTTAATAAACATTCAAGGTCTGCATAAATTACGAATGGAACTTCTTCTTTATTTTTAAAATTTTTAAATTTTAAAAATTTTTCATCAGCTTTGGGCATTGTTACTTTGGTTTCATTTAAATTTTTACAATCAGTATTATGTTTAAATAAATTTTCCTCTGATTTAAAATGGTTTAAACAGCGTTCACACAACCACGATTTATTTTTAACATTACCAATTTGTTTATTAATCAATCTTGATAAATTTTTAATATAGGAAAAGTGAAAAAATCGGTTTTCCAATGCTTTTTCATATTTTTCATCAAAATCATCATTTTCTGAATCATTTTCGCTCTCACTGTTATCATAAATTGCTCACACTATCGTTGTAAACAGGATTGTTATGTTAGCTCAACGAATTCCTCTATAGAATTGGCAAATCGTCAGAACTATATAGGGCCTGGTTGTTTGAATGCTGAATAACGTAATATTATTTTTATTTATTTTTGGAAAAGTGTTGATAAACAGTAAGAGATCTTTTATTTTCTGTACACACGCTGACTCTATGATATCCGTGATATCCTTTTCTAATTGTTTGTTTTACGCTAGTATACCATGCTAATAATACGTCAATTCTAGAATAAAGTAAAAATTTGAATTTGTGGTTGTTGTTTGTGGTTATTATTATTATTTTCAATATGCAAAAAAAGATCTAACAATAATTACCATTAAAAATAAGTTTTAAATCCTCTTTTTATTAATATTAATTAAAACTTGGCATTTGTAGTAATTTCTAACACTGAAAGGAGTCACGACAAGCAAAAAAACTGAAAGCAAAATTAAATAAAAATATTTATGTCTGACAAACATCAAAAAAGCCCTTCCCCACTGACTATATGCAGCCTTTAAACAAATTAATTGTTGTTTAAATCAACTGGTATGATCAAATTGCTAGCTAATATCAAAGATTATTATAGCTAACGCTGATTATAATCTTTACTAATATCTAAATTTAATGGTATCATCTATCTTACTTCTCAATATAAAAATGTTGCGAACAGGCTTTATCAAAATTTTAAATCAAAAATGGGGTCCCCGAGTAGAACCTTATTGCTGTTAGTAGTACAGTAAGCGGGTTACTGGGCGTTTTGGTGCTCCTGATGGCCACATGCCATCCACATCTCAAAAATTCTTGATAATTTTACAAGAAGTAAATTTTTCAGGAATAAAAGAACGGAATAGGCGAAGAAGTGTATGTAAAAGACATAAAAGACCAGTGGTTGTTGACCAAAAGGGCCTTATGACCGAAGAAATTCGCTGAAAAAGTTAGTTCTTGCAAATTTTTCAGTAGTTCTTGTAAATTTTCAGTGGTTCTTGTATAAGAGTGTGCAAAGAAGTGATCGTCAATGACGTCACAAAACCAGAGGCTGTTGAGCCATAAGAGCTTAATGTAGAAGAAGTTACCTGTAAAAATCGTAAAGGTAGGTGTTTGTGTGTAATTTACCTGTAATTAGTGACTTTATTACCGTTCGTGAGCAAGAGGCTCTTGGTCATGTAGTTGAAGAAGAAGTGGTCGTCATCATCGTCGTCAATGACGTCACAGAACCAGAAGCTGTTGAAAGAAGTAAGACGTAGAATGGATGACACCTGTATTTACCTATTGAATGTGACACCTAGTTTCACCTAGCTTAGCTTAGGTGAGGTGTGTATTTACCTGTATGAGATGCCACCAACCAAGTGGTCGGCAATGACGTCACACACACTAACTAAAATTTGAAGTATGTAGGAGATTGTTGGGTAAAATGAAACAATTTCTTGACTTGAATATGAATTTTAATCGTTAAAATTTTTTCAAAAACAATAGATTTTTACAAAAATAAAACAATACATTTGGGTTACATTAGTGTTATGGTAGGAAAAAATTAAACAAATTCCTTATAACCCCAAGGGATTGTGTCTGACGATAAATAATTTACAATACGTTTGTCATCTGTTGGACTTAGAGCAATTTTGTTTTGAACAATAGTATACACATTATGCTTTATAGATTTAATAAGATTTTGTTCACAAACAGTTGTTTTATTGTTAAAAAGACATTGAAAATAATCATTAAAAGTAATTGACTTTAAAGCTGTTGACTTAATCCCTTTGGCTTTTTTATGTTCTTTTTCAGTTAATTGTTGTTTATCCTGGTTTTTTAAAACTTTATAGGTATACATTTTAGATCGTAAACCGATGAATTCTGTCATAATTTGTCCATTATTCTCATCCTTCATTATACCAAGAACTTTCTTATTTTTCAATGGTATATTATAAGTATTGTTAGGAGCGTAATCAGATGTATCAAACTTGTGTCCGTCCTCCTTAATATATTTATAAATATCATCAACAAAAAAGTGGTAAATAAGAGAATCTGTGTCAGTGTATAGTAATTTAGCATTTTCACCAAACTTTTTTTTAATGTAGTTGTAATGAAAATCATAAAGTATAGTTTTTGAAATTTCCAAAATTGAAAAACCTGCATAAATGGGTTTGTTAAACGTGACATTTAATTTTGACATTTCAATTAGTACCATATCATTGCCAAAAATTGTAAGACTGTGAAAATTTGGTTTGGAAATATAGTAATTGGCACCAAATCTACCAGACCATTTTGTAACTAGTTTAATATTTTTATATTTTCTCACATTCTCCATTGCTTTCCCAAAGTTCGCATTATTGATTAGTTTATAAAAATTTTTATCATGATCATTGGTACTCTGTTTTCTTAATTCTGTATTTAAATCAATAAATTTTTTATAATAAGCAAATTGATGAAATTTAAGTGTTCTATGAATTTTGGTGACTTTTAAACCAAGTTGCAGAGCTTGTTTTAGGTTTCTATAATGTATAATATATTTTTCTTTATTAAATAAAGTTGTTAGTAATTTAGGAACCTTTGAATTTGAAATTGGGGGAACAGAACGTTCAGGACAGATTGGTAAATCTTTATGTAATCTAAAGAGTTTTGTATCATATAAAATATCTACTTCAAAAATATATCCTGTTGGACCATCATCAGGTATATTCATAATGTCTATATTTTCTTGGTAAAAGTCATTAATCCAAACAAAATTGGATTGTGGTAAAGGAACAGACATAGCAGCCCCATAAAGATTATTAACATCAAAATACATGAGGTATGAAATAGGTTCGTTACTATTAAATTGTTCCCCCATGTATTTATTATTTGCTTTACCATATCTGTTTGAACATTGAGACACCCCGCCGCGAATTCCTCGTTCTATAAACATGAACATATCTGGATCTGTTAATAATTCCAGAGTGCAATTTGTCATTTTTAAAAATGCATCTAGAGCCAAAGAAGGGGTAGTTACATAATGTAAACAGTCTAGTTTATAGGTAGCCATACAGGTTGATCGAAATTTTTCAAATATGTCAGCTAGTAAAAGAACATCATTTTTCAAATAAAGTTCGGTGTAATCTTTTAAATTTTTAATTTTAAATGTATTCCAAACATTGCAGGCATGATTATAATCTTCATCTGATATATTTTCATTATGCAATGAACTAAAAAAATCTTCCTGCCTAGGTAAGCAGTTTTCTTGTAATTTATCCCAACTGTTTAAATATTCATATGGAAATACACCTTTCCGTGTTAATAATTTAAATTCATTAAAATTGTTAAAAAAAAATTTGGTAATTTTTTTGTCATCATCAGGCAAAAATGATGCTAATTTCTCTAAGCTTGAAGACATAAATCGAAAAGAGTCAATAAATCGAAAATAAATATTTGTATTTTTTATATATTTGGTGAACGAAATATACCTTTCTTTATTTATGGGAAGTAAAGTTATTTTCCCCTCGATTTCAGTACTTAGTGCTTTAATAAGGAAGTGACTGTCATAGCCAGAGAGATTATGGAAAACCACAGGTATATAGTGTGAATCTTTATAATTTAAGTTACAAGAATTATGTGCAACTCCTCTGAACTCACCTGTCAAATGCGAATGGTCAATAACTTTCTCATCATTTTTTTCAAATATAAGACTACAAATATGGCAATGGGTTGCGTTTTTAATTTGAATTTTTTCATTGGTTGTTAGAGGTCTCATAGGAACAGGGTTATTAAAAATGTTATTAATTTCATCTGCTAAATTTTTAAGTTTGTTTACAAACCATGAAATACAATTTTCACCTGTATTACATTCAAATCTTGATAAATTTTCATCATAAGAACATTTAAGATAAAAGGCAATACTACAAGGGATATGTTCTTGAATTTTTCTCGTATTTAAATTAACGTTAATTAAATCTTGCTCACACTTTTTTAATAAACATTCAAGGTCTGCATAAATTACGAATGGAACTTCTTCTTTATTTTTAAAATTTTTAAATTTTAAAAATTTTTCATCAGCTTTGGGCATTGTTACTTTGGTTTCATTTAAATTTTTACAATCAGTATTATGTTTAAATAAATTTTCCTCTGATTTAAAATGGTTTAAACAGCGTTCACACAACCACGATTTATTTTTAACATTACCAATTTGTTTATTAATCAATCTTGATAAATTTTTAATATAGGAAAAGTGAAAAAATCGGTTTTCCAATGCTTTTTCATATTTTTCATCAAAATCATCATTTTCTGAATCATTTTCGCTCTCACTGTTATCATAAATAGAAGGAATCATTAGTAAATTTATTTTTCTTGGAAAATCCCTTTTACTAATCATTATAGGAAAAATTTTTCTTTTTTCAAAAGTATAAACGTTAATTGATATGTAATTTAATTTTTCAAATTTTGGTATTTGTTTTAAAGTAATGGGAAAAGAAATTCCTTCATAATTTAATTCTTTAATTTGTCTGAAATGTGGATATGAACTTGTTAAACTTGAATTTCTATTAGGAGGAGCGGGAAATAGTGCTGATACAACTGACCATAAGAAACAGAAATCATCATTGTTTTTTATATTAATTACAGCCTTGGTTATTTTAATAAAAGGAGGTAGGTCAACATAAGTTGACAATCCAACACTAATCGGATTATATTTATTTATGTTAATTTTTAAATGGATTATTTGATAAAGTGCCCATCCGCTATCGCGTTCTTGGAACTCTTCAAGCTTTGTTAAAATTTTATTTTGAATATTATTTACAAACCACGATTTAAGTTTAGTAGAATTATCAATAATTTCATTTTTGGTGGAAAATGTTTTAATATCAGTTTCTGCTGTATTAGGTTTGACAAAGTTAGCTGAAAAAATTGCATTTACTTTGAGAAGCGATTGTTTTAATTCTTTTTTAATTTTTAATGAAAAACTTCTAAAAGCTTTTTTGAAAAAAATTTTTGGATCCTTAATAGACAAATTTGTTATAACCCCAGTTTTTATTCTACCCTTAAAACAAGATTCCACCTCCTGCCATTCTAAATTTTTTTTAATTGTCTTACATTTATTAGAATTACTAAATTTAACTCTCTTAGAATTTTTCAAGACACTTTTATAATGTTTTAAAAGGGCCAGTCCAGCTTCTACACATGAAAAATTTTTAATACAATCTGCCTTGGTTTGAATACCTTTTTTTACAATAAAAATAGTTTTCCTCAAAATTGATAGCCACCTTTTATGATCTTCCAATGTTTTAACAATTCTGCAAGCTTTCTCAGTTTTTTTCACAACATCCCCCACTAGACAGTCCAATTCACTCTTGCTGGAAAAACTTTTGTGTTGAATTGTAACATTGGAACTAGCCTCACCCTGTTCAAAAACACCTCCATTATCATTTTCTCGTGTTGCTCTTTGAGGAAACATTTTTTGATATTTTCAAAGATTCTAAAATATATGAATTTGTGTTAAATTATTTTCACAGAGGGTTGTAAAAATTTTAAACATAAAAAATGTAAAACCACTTACCAACAATAAAATCTTTAACCTCACTTAAACAAATTAGCAGTTGATCAGATAATTGTAAACTGTTAGAGCGTTCAAGGAAGTTTGATTGATTTATAAAATAGTTTGATTAATATTCAAAAACACAATTAATCTAGGAAAAAATAGGGTTCTACTAAGCTTTCACGTACGTAATTACCAATTATTTACCATATTACTCTAATTTTCCTATCATTTATGTTAGTTAGAAGGGTCATAGAGGTCAGATAAGATTTAATTTTTACAACTTGTTACATTTTTAAAATTTAATCAAATTTTCTATTTATTTAACTTTTAACCTTCGAAAATTTTTACAGACTTTCAGCCGCTCTAGTTGAAATTTTTATAACATGACTGACCTCTGGTCTGAAAAGTAGGGGAGCATAGAATAAATTGAAAAAGATAAATTTTACATTAAGTCTTATGGAATAAACTGAAACAAATGTATTCAACTTTTGGTTCTTTACTCTATATACTTCTTGAAAAAATGCATCGTACGTCATGAAATATATACATTATTGTTGTATAAATATGTGAAATTAAGCATTAACACTTCAGAATTTTCAAGTTATTCATAGTTCTTTATAATAATCAAAAATTTTTAAATAATAAAAATGTCAGGTGTACCAACCACTATTATTGTGTCCAGTCTGGATAAAGTACTGTTACCGGTGAATATGTTATTTGTGCTAATGAAGCAATTGTTTTTGTAAGTATTAAATATTTTATTATTATTAGTTATTTCAAATAATAATAATAATGGAAATTAATAGTGTGAATTTAAACAATTAATAGATAAAACATTAATATTTTTTATCATTACCTTTCTCGTTTTTTAATTTAAGCCTTGTAAAATGTAATATTTGATATTGTGTTAATAAGTCCAATTTTATTCTTTTAGATATGGGGTAAAGGATATGAAAATTAAAAATGACGATGTGTTTTTATTTTTAACATATTCACCAAGAAATGTTACTTTACAAAGAAAGTTCCAAAAGCTTCCAGTTCAATGGATAAGAACGAAGTTGGAAACTGAAGAAGAGTACATGTTATTTGAAAAGGTTATGGAAAGATTCAATCTTAACATGGGGGAAATACTAGGAGGAGAGGACCCTCTAATGATAGAGGCTGGACCCTCAACCTCGCTCTCCAAAGTGCCCGACAACTCTTCAGCTTCCTCTTCTAAAGAGTTAAGTCAATATGAGGATGTTTTGGAACTAGATGCAGACTCGGACGAATATTCACAAATGAAGGCCTTAAGGTAATTTTTAATTATTTAAACGTGTTTTGACCTAAGAAAGGGACCTAAGCAATCAAGTTAATTTTTTAAATAGTGTTAAAGATTAGTATATTTTAAATATGTGTTTTATTAATACAGATTATTTGTTTTCTTTACAGGGTGAAAAGGAGGAAGAAGGAAAACAATGAATAGTTTATATTTAAAATATATTTATATTATTTTATTTAATAAACATTTAATCTTTATAACTCTTTTATTTTTAAAAACAACCTTTATATTATACAATATCACTCTTAGGTATCCAACTATTGTGTTTTTTATCGAAACCTAGCCATTTTACAAAAACTTTATTACCTTTGCGTTTTAAAACTTTTTCAACTAGGTATACATTAGGGAATTTAACTTTTTGTAATTGCTGTTCATAAAAACCTCCTTTAATATCTAAACTATTTATATCTTGCAACAAATAAGTGATAGGATTTGTTAATTGAACCTTTTTTATAGTGAAAATTTCAGTTGACCAATTAGACTGGTATTTTTTATCAAAAATGCCTCGTATTTTTGAAATTCTTACATGGTCACCAATTTTAAATTTTGGGTTTTGTGCGATTTTAATATGGTTATAGGTTGTTTTAAGTAAAGACATTTCATGCTTTTCAGTTACGTCAGCAGGTTTCATACCTATAGTTCGATGTTTTTTATTATTATACTTTTTAACAATTTCAGGTAACAAATTATACCACTTATATGAACCGATAACATTTAATTCTTTCCAAATTAAACTTTTAAGTGTTCTAATTACACGTTCAACTATAGACGCCTTTTTTTCACTATAAGTAAAATAATGTTTAACTCTATATTTTTTTAAAAGTAGCTGAAACTCCTTTGATAAAAATTCAGTTCCCTGATCCGTTTGCAAAAGTTTTGGAGGAGTTGAGTTCTTGAAAACATTTTCCATAGCGTAGGCTACCTCTTTTCCAGTTTTTGTTTTAAGCGGATAGGCCCATAGGTATTTTGAAAAACAATTAATAACCACCAAAATATATTTATAACCATTGTTTTCTTTTGTATAGGGTCCTAATTCACAAAGATCTGCTTGATATAAATCATTAAAACCTTTTATTATTACACGACGACGTTTAAAATTTATTCTAGCAGGTTTGTGTAGTTCTTCTACTACTTGTTTTTTAACATCACTCATATTACTATTCTATAATATTTTCTTCATACAGTTCTTCTATTATTGAATTAATTTCATTTGTATGGCTGGTATTTCCAGCACTTTGTGAAGCCAACAATAAACGTAATCTGTCAACAAGTTCGTTGGGGTCGTCCCAATGCACGTATTCAATCGGTTTTGTATTAAATTGCATAAGAAGTTGTTTTTTAGAAGCGTTGTGTCTACCGTTCAGACGTCCACCTGTTTTATGTGCTACGGCAGGTGCAATTATACTTTTATATTTAGGTAAGGTACTACCTTGAACCTGTTGTGTAGCCTTATAATATCTCCTATGTGCATTTGTTTTCAATACAATTTCAACATAATTTCTCTCATCTTGAATGGTAAAATTTACAGGATATTTTTTAAAAAGTAATTCATATAAACCAATTGTTCCCTTATAACGTTTTCCTTGTACAACTATATCTGACTCCACTATTTTTAATTGAGAATCACCAATGTAAAATTTATCAGTTTTTTCATTAAAAATCACTCCATATTTATGATCAAATTGATTATTTTTATCATTTATCATATCTTTGACATATCTTCTAGGTAACGGTTCATATTGATCTAGATATTCTTTAAAAGATGCTTCCATAATCTCCTGATTTCTTGTACGTTCAAACCGAGTTTGTAAATTTGTTTCGAGCTCATTTTCTTGCCTACTAGCTTCATTTATAATTGATCGTTTTATACCACCTGGTTCATCCGTATCATCCCTAATAGGGGTAGACTGAAATTGTAAACGTCGTCTAGGTGGTAATGGGGTATAAGCACTTATATTTTCAAGATAATCATTTTCATCATCATTTTCAGATAAAATTTGTCGTTTTTCTTCTATTGTCTTATTAATGTCTGAAGCTTCATTTTTTATTGATTCTTTTAGCTGAGACGGTAACAGTTTTGTTTCTATACTTTTTAAATGTTTCGTAATCGGTAAAAAAATATCTTCGTGTGCTACTTCACCTTGTTTTAATAGGTCCAATTTTTGTTTAACAATTTTACGTTTTTCTATAAGCTTTCGTTTAAGTTGTTTTTCAGATGCATTCATTTTTTATTTTTATCATCCTCTTCTTAATAAATATACTGTTAGAATGACAGAGTGAGTTTTTTCTACAAGTATATATATTTATCGAAACAACAACGATATCGTCCCTCTTCTATTTTACTGTCCTTAAAAATAGATAGAAATTGGTAAGGTTTTTTCCAACAAATTCCACAAATATTTTTAAATTCTTCAAATTTCATATCAGTCCCAACAAAGTCGTTATATACGTGTTTTAAATTTAAATCGTCCTGTTTAAACAGGATTATGACGTTGGTGTTATCACGTATCAGGTGCTTTGGAATTCGAGCAAACGTCTGAGAGAGATAGAAACAGTCAATGTGATTATGACGTCCCATACTAAAGTATTCTCGAATTACGTCTTGCTTATCACATGCCACGTCATCAAAAATGAAAATTGAATGTTGCTTAGCTTGAGAGGGTGGTAAAATTTCTTCACTATTATCAAAAGCAAAATAACCAATTCCTTTTATTGGTTTAAGTAATTTTTCCAAATATATATATTTAGGCTGGTACAATGACTTTGAATATAAATAAATATTTTTAAATTTCAATCCATTGGGGTGTTCAATTAAGGTAAGCATCACATTGGTTTTTCCACAATTTGAGGGCCCTACAATTAGACATCGAATTGAGGAAGGTAAAAGTAAACTATGTTTACCAGTTGGTACATGTTCAAGGTCGTGATTGTCAACAGGTAAAGTTATGCGTTGTTGAATAATTTTCATATTTTTCCAACTACCACTTTTTCTTTATACACTTCTGCTTTCTTTTAATGTTCAAATAAGAGTATTTATAAACAAGTAAAAGTTACAAATTTATTTAGTTAATTTGGAAAATTGTGACAGTCAAGATGCAATTTTATCCTGATACAAGCGGTGCTGAATTGGTGGAAGGAGAAGGACTTTTAAATAGTGCAATAAATAAATTACCTGTTGAATTACATATACCAGGTTATCATTATTGTGGACCAGGTACAAAATTGGAAAAACGCTTGAACAGAGGTGATGTGGGTATTAACGAACTGGATGAGGCATGTAAAGAACATGATATTGCCTATTCAAACAACCAAGATATCAACGTTCGACATGAAGCTGATAAAATATTAGCGAAAAAGGCAATGGCACGAGTTAGAGCAAGTAATGCAAAATTTGGTGAAAAAATGGCTGCTTTGGGAGTAGCGGGAGCAATGAAGGCAAAGGTTAAACTTGGTATGGGTATTGGTAGTAGAAAACAAGAAAAACAATGTGGAGCGGTATTGAAAAAAGGAATAAAATTATTGCAAAATGCATTAATAGTTTTGGAAAATGGTTTGCAGCCGATTAATTCAGGTAGGAAAGAAACAAAACCAAAAAGTAATAATGGTAGAGTAACAAAACCAAACCGAAAACAAGTTGAAAAAAATCAGAAACGATTTAAAAATAAATATGAACTAGAAATGGAAGAAAAAATTCGAAAAAGGAAAATGGATGAGTTAAATATTGGAGAGGAATTAATGGACACCGAACAAATACCAATAAAACGTAAAAGAAAACATGACTTTGATCCAGATAATGAAGAAAGTATATTGTTGTTACCAGCAGCGGTAAAAAGGAAGAGACCTCATAGCGATGATAGTTTCCTTGACAACAGCGAACAGTTGCAACAACAACAACCGGAAACACGTGGTGTTAAAAGAGGTTTAGCTGCCGATATGGAAGAGTATTTCGTTCCGAAAAAACCTAAAACGTTTTAATATATAAGCATGAAAAATGTAATTTATAGTTAGTTTAAAAATATCAATTCTTAGGAAAAGTTACACACACTTATTATGGCTTCTCACAAACAAAGAAAAACAAAATCACAAAGACCACAACAACAACAACGACGTCAGAATAAAAAGAAGATTTATAAAAAACGAAAAAACATCAATGGAAAAATATCGTTCAGAGAGGCCACTAAACAAATTAAAAAGAGTATTATAAGTCAAAAGCCGAAAGATTTAAGTGGAGCATTAAAGATTGCACTAAAGAAAGCCAATAAATTGAAAAATCAAATTCGACCTGCTCGAATTATAGACGTTCCTAAACAAGGTGGATTCTTACCCCTTATCCCGATCTTTGCAGGGCTAAGCGCCCTTGGAGCCCTTTCAGGTGGTGCTGCAGGTATAGCAAAAGCTGTTAATGATGCTAAATCTGCTGCGCAACAATTAAAAGAAGCACAACGTCATAACAAGTCAATGGAAGCCATAGCACTTGGAAAAGGACTATGTTTAAAGTCACACAAAAAAGGTCTAGGTCTTTTTTTACGACCACCCGAGTTCCAAAGAAACTACCCATGAAAGTACCATCTCGACCACTAACCAATCGTGATTTAGAAAAATTTGTTAAACAGTTAAAAATACAAAATTTTCGAGGTATCTTCATGAAAGATAATTTACCTAAAAAAATACATGTAAAGGAAACTGGTATTGTTAATATGGATAACAGTAATGGAAAGGGAACCCATTGGACTGCCTATAAGAAACATGGTTGTAATATTATGTATTTTGATAGTTTTGGTAATCTTTCTCCTCCATTTCAATTAGTTAACTATTTTAATTCAAATGGTTTATCTAACATTATGTATAACCATGATTCTTATCAATCGTATAATTCTGTAAATTGCGGGCACTTATGTTTAGCTTTTTTGAATAATAAATAATTTGTATATGTATATGTATATGTATAAATATGAAATAAACAGATATTAAATATTATTTGTTGTTTAATTTTTATAGAGTAAACATGTCATACACTTTTACCTTATCTAGCAGAAAATCTTTATTAACTACCAGCATTCATCCACCCATTATTTTAAGTGAAAAAGAAGAGTTCGTTTTGGGTCTGATAAACTTTGAGAGTTATAATTCAATACCGAATGTTGACGCAACAAATAATAAGTTTCATTTTAATGATAAGCAGGTCATTACGATTCCAGAAGGTTCTTATGAGATTAAAGATATTCATAATTATTTAGTGGAACACATGGAAAATCTGTTAAAGGAAAAACAAGGCACTGAAAGTGAAAAACCATTTTTATCAATTAAAGCCAATTATAATACCTTAAAGTGTGAAATTAAAAGTAATTTGGATATTAATTTCAACAAGATAAACAGTATTGGTTCGTTATTGGGATTCCATAGAATAAAACTTGAGAAAAATAAGAAACATGTATCAGATCATCCTATAAATATATTTAAAGTAAACAGTGTTTGTATTGAATGCAATCTTGTTACAAATTCTTTTAGAAATGGAAAAACAGTTCATATTATTCATCAATTTTTTCCATCCTCTTTACCTGGAACAAAAATTATCGAAAAACCATCTAATGTTATCTACTTACCGATAAACACTCAGTATATTGATGAAATTACCCTTAAAATAACCGATCAGGATGGTAATCTGGTCAATTTTAGAGAAGAAGTGATAACGGTTAGATTGCATCTGAAGAAAATATAATTTTACTAGAAAAATGGTTTTTTTATATAACGCTTTCCACCCTATAACATCCTGGGTGAGCAATTATGATGATGAAAGAAACAAAGGAAAAGAAATGTTCATAAATCGAGGAATATTAACAAAGCAAATTAGTAGAAATAGCAAGCTGAAACCATTAACATACGCTAATGAACAGTTTTTACTTTCTTTGGGACTTACTCCTAAAAAATAAACAAAAAATGCCTATCCCAATTAAATATAAATGTTCAAAGTGTAAAGGAGAATCAGATAGACCAAACTGTATTTGTCTTCCTTGTCAATATCAAAGGGAAGTGGCCAAAGAAAATGGAGGCAAACACACTGTTACAAAATTTTACTTTTCAAGTGATGTGCAAACTGTCACTGCAGAAAAATTCACTCTGTGAGGTTCATTACATTGTAGACTAAATATCTATAAATAAAGACCAAATATGTAATTAAATTCAGTAATCATAATAAACTGAAAGCGATAACACACATGCACAGACAATTTTTATATGACTGAAAAATTAATTTTTAATAATTAAAAAACTAAGGAAATTTTGGTTTAATTTTAAACTTGGATTTAGACTAAGACTAAGAAGCCTTTTATTATTTATAAGGTGTAATTGTAACATTAAAACACAAGAAATTGAAAAGGAAGTAAAATGAGTTTCAATATATTAAATGTTGGTGAAAACGTCTACTCTGATAATTCAATTGTTAACTACCAATATCACACACATCAACCATACACCTCTACCACCTTTAATAACAATGATGAAATCAGAATCCCAATTCAAACACAGGACCTTTACACCTTACCTGGACAAAGTTTCCTCTATATAGAAGGAAAAGTGGTGAAAAAGGATGGTGCTTACAGTGAACACGTCCAATTTGTTACTAATGGAGTTGCCTTTTTGTTTGATGAAATCCGTTATGAACTTGGTGGTACAGTTGTAGATCGTTTAAGAAATCCAGGTATTACATCTACAATTAAAGGTTACGTTTCCTACACAACAAACGAAATTAAACGACTACAAAACGCCGGATGGGAAATTAATGAGAATCCACATTTACTTGATAACAAAGGTAATTTCAATGTATGTTTACCATTAAGAACTTTACTGGGCTTTGCTGAAGATTTTCAAAAAATTATTATGAATGTCCAACAGGAATTAATTTTAATCAGAAGTAATTCTGATTTAAATGCCATTATTCAAGCTAGCCATCCGTTAATAGCTGAGGAGTATAAAGTAGTTTTGAATAAAGTAGTATGGAAGATACCACATGTCTCTGTATCAGATGTTGAAAAATTAAGATTACTAAAATATCTGGAAAGCAGTAGAGATTTAAATATTGCATTTAGAGGATGGGAACTACATGAATACCCCCTTTTACAAGAGACAACGAGACACACATGGGCTGTTAAAAGTACTGCACTAATTTCCAAACCACGTTTTCTGATTTTTGCTCTTTCAACTAATAGAAAAAATAAAATAGAGAAAAATATGGCTGTTTTCGATCATGGAAATTTGTCAAATTTCAAACTGTTTTTAAATTCTGAAACGTATCCATACGACAGTTTAAATGTTGATTTTGATACTAAACAATGGGCGCTGCTGTATGAAATGTATGCACAGTTTCAAAAGAGTTTTTACTATCGACGTCACGGTGAACCATGCTATGAACCTATTAAATTTCATGGTGTTTGTCCATTTGTGGTAGTCGACTGTTCGCGTCAGAACGAAGCACTCAAAACAGGTGCAATAGATATCCGCTTGGAATTTGAAACTTCCAAAAATATATCTAAAAATACTACAGCATATTGTCTAATACTGCACGATCGTTTGGTAAAATATAATCCTTTGAGCAATATAGTAAAACCAATCTCATAAAGAAATAAAAATGTTTATTTTGGATATGCAAGGATTCCAATACAAAAAAAGTGACTTTATCTGCAAAGAAATTACTATTATAAATATTCAAACTGGTCAGCTCTACCATACCATGGTCAATTATGCACATGATATGGATTTTTTCAGTGAAGATATTCAAAGACGTTTGGAATGGTTAACTAACAACATTCACGGACTGAAATGGAACCAATCTGATTTCTCCTACATACCCTATGAAAATATTACCTATTTTATAAAAAATATTGTTAAAGATGAAACTATTTATGTAAAAGGGCACGATAAATTATGTTGGTTAAGAAAATTAATTTCAAATAATATAGAGGAACTAATGTTGTTAGGATGTCCTAATTTGAATAACTTAAAGAAATTTAAAGATAATTGTTTTAATTTTCATTGTTTAGAACATAATTATAATGATAAAAAATGTGCTAAGGAAAATGCATTATTATTATATAACTGGTATATAAATAAAACTATTTAAATATTTATAAGACTTTTATTTTATTCTCAAAATATATTAAAAAAATTAATTTTAATTATGACTGTCTTCTTTGTGCATTATCTCGCTCATATCTTCTGTCTCCCCTTTTCTCTGGTCCATCAAAATAATGTGAAGGTACATGTTTTGCACCACCCACCCACCTAAAATGATTACAAGTTACACAGGCTAGGCAATCTTCATTGTTTGGAATGTCTGACTCACCCTTACATTTAGGGCACTTATATCTCGTTGGTATCGGCATTTTAATTAGACTGATCTGATTTCAATAGAAATTATCTTTTTTATTACATCTAATACACGATAATAAATTATGATTTTTAAAACAATTATAACAAACTTTTTGATGGTTACACCGTTTAAAAATGACATTGATTCTATTTATTCTACATATCCTACATATAGGAAAAATATCATTGTAATGCCTACCACTTTCTGGTAATGAGTTTAAAAATTTAACTACTTCTGTCATTTTCTTATTACAAAAAGATGTATGACGTAAGCGTATGATCATAACAGGTTTTGATGATAAAACTCCACAAGGTGGTCGTAGAACAGGCTATAAGTATTTCTATAGTTGCTAGGTAATTATTAGTACTAGACAACCTGAGCAACCGTTCAGTTCAAGTTATAAAAATGTTTTATAATTTAATTAAAATTGTATTCTTTTTATGTGTAACAATTTATGGAAACATTTCAAAGGCTGAAGAAGACTGTAATTATCTGAGAGATGATTACAATACCCTTTATAATACAAGTTTAAACTTGTATTTAGAATGTACTAGACATCTCGATGATGCAATAGAGTTATATGATAATGAGTTAATGGTTAACGATTTTTGTATGGAAAAACTTGAAAAATGTGAAAATACGACATCTAACCTAACTTCCTCCACAAATTATACCAATCAAGTGAAAATTTTAAAAACCAATATTGAATTGGAATCTACCCTGCTTTCACTACAGCAAAAATATCTAATTTTAGAAGAAAAAAATTCCATTGCGTATTCATTAATAAACGACTATAAGGAAAAAGTTTTAAATTTAACAGAAAATTTCACCGATCTATTACATGAATTTAATACCACAAATGAAGAATTGAACAAATGTCATTTGGACGCACAGCATCTTTTTAAAAATCATAATTTAATTTTTTCCAATTTAAATGCTTGTTTGGAAAGAGAAGAAGTTACGCTGGATCAAAAAAATAGATATGTCATTAAGTTAACAGGTTGCAGAAAAAATTTAAAAAAGTTAAAAGAGAAATGTTCTCACTAAAAGTAGGTAGATAGTATTCAACTGTCTTAGTAACAAGATACATGTCACGTGAAAACGAACGTATTTGAATACACTGGAATATGTTACGTGATATTGAACGTGTTAGAATACATTTGAACTGTAAAAAAGAGGAGTTTCATAACGTAAAAGAAAATCAATGTTACTTGTGCTACCAGGAAATTAATAATAGTAATCATGGTTTCCAGTCTTCAAAAAACTGTGTTATTTCACACTCTAAATGTCACAGTGAAAGGCGTGTTCATCTAAAAAACTTTATCAAAAAAGGATACCATTCTTAGGAAAATAAATGTAGTTGTAGTAGTTATTAATATAAATATTTTGAACTTTCTCAAAAATAAATTGCATAAATTATCTCAGATTTTTGTTTTATTTTGAAACCTATTCTACTTTTTAACTAACAATACCTACCTGTCTTTTTCCTCAGTTGAAATTTAATTCTAAAATAAAACAATTGATTTGTTCTAAAATTAATATTTTTATTTTTAAAATTACATTAGCTGTTCCCATGTTTAAAATGGGGATTTTTATTATTTTGAATAGGTGTGCTAACTCCGACTTGTTTCTGTCCCCATTTATCTCCTTTCACTGCCGCTACCCATTGTGCTTTCGGATGACACCACATAGGCCTATTACTGCTCCTGGTTACATTTTTATAATCTTCATTTTTATTTACTAATACCTGTGACGTCCTTTGTGCATTACATTCACCACATGTTTTTTGAATCGTAAAAACGTCTTTTAATCTAGACATTTTTCTTAATAATTGAATAAAGGCTATAAGTACTGTGATATTCAAGACTGTTCGTTCCCTTTTCTAGTTCAAACTGCAATTGCTTATATTTATATATTGCACCTACTTTTAAACAATAATTACAAGTCTTTACAGGTTACAACAGGTAATTACAGGTAATTTCTTTTAAATATCTTGTATGTCAATAACAAACACCGGTTTATTACGTCAGAGACGATGATTATTATTCCTTTACCAATATTTATTTTATATTAAATGTTATTTAATGCTATCTATACAAGTTGAACTTTCTTATCATACTGCTGACCTCTCTACTAATTATGAATAAATAAAGTAATTATATTTGTTATTTATTGTTTTTCAATGTTGGGAATGAAAACAAGATAACGTTTATAGTCAGTGTGTGACGTCATTGCCGACCACTTGGTTGGTGGCATCTCATACAGGTAAATACACACCTCACCTAAGCTAAGCTAGGTGAAACTAGGTGTCACATTCAATAGGTAAATACAGGTGTCATCCATTCTACGTCTTACTTCTTTCAACAGCTTCTGGTTCTGTGACGTCATTGACGACGATGATGACGACCACTTCTTCTTCAACTACATGACCAAGAGCCTCTTGCTCACGAACGGTAATAAAGTCACTAATTACAGGTAAATTACACACAAACACCTACCTTTACGATTTTTACAGGTAACTTCTTCTACATTAAGCTCTTATGGCTCAACAGCCTCTGGTTTTGTGACGTCATTGACAATCACTTCTTTGCACACTCTTATACAAGAACCACTGAAAATTTACAAGAACTACTGAAAAATTTGCAAGAACTAACTTTTTCAGCGAATTTCTTCGGTCATAAGGCCCTTTTGGTCAACAACCACTGGTCTTTTATGTCTTTTACATACACTTCTTCGCCTATTCCGTTCTTTTATTCCTGAAAAATTTACTTCTTGTAAAATTATCAAGAATTTTTGAGATGTGGATGGCATGTGGCCATCAGGAGCACCAAAACGCCCAGTAACCCGCTTACTGTACTACTAACGTTATAACAGCAATAAGGTTCTACTCGGGGACCCCATTTTTGATTTAAAATTTTGATAAAGCCTGTTCGCAACATTTTTATATTGAGAAGTAAGATAGATGATACCATTAAATTTAGATATTAGTAAAGATTATAATCAGCGTTAGCTATAATAATCTTTGATATTAGCTAGCAATTTGATCATACCAGTTGATTTAAACAACAATTAATTTGTTTAAAGGCTGCATATAGTCAGTGGGGAAGGGCTTTTTTGATGTTTGTCAGACATAAATATTTTTATTTAATTTTGCTTTCAGTTTTTTTGCTTGTCGTGACTCCTTTCAGTGTTAGAAATTACTACAAATGCCAAGTTTTAATTAATATTAATAAAAAGAGGATTTAAAACTTATTTTTAATGGTAATTATTGTTAGATCTTTTTTTGCATATTGAAAATAATAATAATAACCACAAACAACAACCACAAATTCAAATTTTTACTTTATTCTAGAATTGACGTATTATTAGCATGGTATACTAGCGTAAAACAAACAATTAGAAAAGGATATCACGGATATCATAGAGTCAGCGTGTGTACAGAAAATAAAAGATCTCTTACTGTTTATCAACACTTTTCCAAAAATAAATAAAAATAATATTACGTTATTCAGCATTCAAACAACCAGGCCCTACCCTGGTAGCAAACAGTTCGCAATTCTGACGCAAATCTGCATCTCATTTAGAGTATAAACGCTTAATCCGAACCATATCTCTTCTGTTTCCGACTTTTATATATTTACTTACATAACACACTGATGGATATGACGTGACAGCAGTTTTGAGTGAGTTTTGAGAAAGTATATACCCGTTAAAAAGAAAATAATTTGAACAGGAGGAGTCCAGACTGCCATCAGAACGAAGTAAGAAATTTATATACAGCAGTTATACGGCAGAATCAAGTCAGTTTTACCGCAATAGTAGATTTTCTTCATAAAGATATGAGCGTCGACTGGCGTCAGATTTGAGTAAGAAATCGATAAAAGTCGTTGGTACTTCAGAACCGAGTCAAATTTGCCGAAATGCTTGCTCTTCTTTAAAAAGATAATAACACGTTATAAGCGCAGATTGCCATCAGATTCGAGTAAGAAATTGATATCATTTGATCGTACGTCAGAATCGAGTCAGATCTGCCGAAATGCTGATTCTTCTTTACAAGGATAACAGTACGCGCAGATTTAAGTAATAAATTGTTAAAAAGCGATTTCAGTTAGAATTAAATTAGATTTACCGAAATACTTGCTGTTCTACATATATATAAAATTCGTGCCGACTGCCGTCAGAATTAAGTAGCAAACTGAGCATATGTTCCATATCATATATATATATATATATATATATATATATATATATATATATATATATATATATATATATATATATATATATATATCAGAGATAATTTAATAATAAGTAATTCTGGTGTTTATGGAACATATGCTCATTTTGTTACTTGATTCTGACTACTTGCTACTGCAAAAGCCTTTCGGTTCGATTTTTTATAATAACAATTCGCATCGCTACAGTTAGTAGTATCAGATGAAAAAAATATTCTTGAGATAATATCCCGTAAGTAACGATAGGAATAACATATAAGGTTAAATGGCGCATTTCGCTGGTTTTAAATTTAGCATAATCAATAAGAGGTCGTGAACGACGAGCGAATTCACTTGGACAACATTCTCTCAACTGTTCATACCTCGAAGATATTTCATTTATTGAAGCAGGGTTCAGCTTGGCGCTTTGCTTGAATTTGCCTTTGAATAAACCATCCAATATCCTTACACCCACTCCAAGGTAGACCAGGTGCATTATTTCGAATGGAACACCCGTTACAAGAGGAATATGAAGTTCAACCAACGGGGTAGATCCTTTTATGTGGTCCTCATAAATACCTTTTGCATATTCATCATCTTTACGTTTATTGTGCCCTGTTCCTAAATATACCATGGTTCGGTTTTCGAATTTAAATCCAGTAATATTACACTTAGAGCATGACTCTGTAGAGCAATGGTTGGTATGGTTCAATATTAAAGACCTGGCTGGAGCATCTCCGACAAATGTTTCAAATCTTATGAGTCGAAATTTATTTTTGATTTCGACCCCACCAAGTCTTTCTATTTCCTTAACTTCATGAATTAGATTTTCCATAAATAAATGAATATCTGATGGATGTTGAAGTCCTTTATATATTCCGATTATCAAAGGTTTAAAACCAGCTATATTTTTGATTCTAAACTGTAATGGCCAGAATTGATTTGGATTAGTGCGTGATAATGATAGACCATCAGTGTTCAGTTCGATTTTCAGAACTTCTGGAATAATTGTTTCATCGTATAATGGTAGATGTTTTTGTAAGCAATTTTTGAACCCAATATGCCAATAGACTCCATTGCCTATTGGTAAAAGACCAGGACTCTTTCGAGCAGTTTTAAGAAGAGTTCGACTGTCGAAAACATGGATGCGTAAGTAGAACTTGCAAAATGCCGTTTATTTGCATATGATTTAAGTAGTGAACATAACCCGATTCTCTCAATCCCCCCACTCCTCGACCTTGACCTTGACCTTGCTTCACCCCTCTTTGGCCCCGCCCACATGTCCTTGTCATTGACCTTGAAAGTGCACGTGTGCTTTGGCCTTGGCCTTGTGTTCAAGGTTGTGTGTGTGACCTTGACCTTGACCTTGGTCGAGACGACCTTGACTTTGTTGAAGGTCATCTTGGGTGTGTGACCTTGAAGATATGTTACGTGGTTGGGGGTGACCTTGAATGGTTTTATATAGAGTATGGGGCAGTTTCATTCATCAGTTGGCTCTGACTTGTATAGGTAGTACATGTGTTAATATTTGACAAATCATGGCATATGTTTGTGAAAATTGCGGTTCTAAGTTTACTAAGAGTTATAATATGAGACGTCATAAAAGAGAATCGTGTGCGGCGAGATTTAATGAAGTGCCTGGAGGAAAACGGCTCCGAATTGAAGAGTATACATCGACGATTCCGGTAATTAATTGCGCTACATGTAATGTAGATGTTCCAATAAATCATATGTCAGCGCATAAACGAACACAACAACATAAAAATAATTCATGTTTGCCGGTATGTCATGGTGTGCAACTCGTTCAATGTGCCTTCAAAAGAAGAATTGCAACCTATCGGGTTAGCAGTGATATGGAGCATTCCGATTACGTAATGTTCTTTGCAGACATTAAATCCAAGGTGGTGGAACTTGTTAATAATTTATTGCGTGTGCATCATGCTTTAAAAGTTAACATGACAGCTGTTGGCGAGTACATGCTTCCATCACAAGAAATATTCAGTGAAAAATCCTTCAACACTGCTAATCAAATAATTAGTGTAGAAAGTGATTTGGATGCCGTTTACCATTCTTTCACCGAATCAATAAAAACGCAGGCGACAGAGTTCCAGGAGAAAGATTCAGGTATGGAAAAATCAAAACCCGATATATTAAACTGATTTTTATATATTATTTTTCTTGTTATAGGATGGGCTCTTGTGCGAATTTTATACTTGGAAGTTGGTATCAACAAGTATATGCCTATGGGTGGCTCATCATACATCAAGTTGCCGTGTTCTATTGAAAAGAAAGGAGCTGTCGTCAATGTGATTAACCAGGACGAATTTTGCTTTGCGTGGGCTGTAACATCAGCATTGTTTCCTCCAACAGCAGAGCCTTCACAGAAGACATCTTACCCCCATTTTTCTAGAGTGCTAAATGTAACAGGTATGGATTTTCCAGTAAAATTACGTGACATTAAAAAATTTGAGGAAATGAACAACATATCAATTAACGTATACGGTCTGGAATCTAAATATGAAAATAATGAAATAATACATGAAGTTATTGGTCCACTGAGGTATGCGTCAAAAAAGTTGGATAGGCATGTAAATTTATTGTTAATTACAAAAGACTGTAGTAGTAAAGATGGCGGTGAACATTTTTGCGATACGACTTGTTCAAAGAGTCATTATTGTTGGATTCGGGATTTATCACGTTTAGTTTCAAGTCAAATTAGTTGTCAACAACATAAAATATATTTCTGTGATGGTTGCCTCATTTATTTTAGTACACCGTCAGCTTTAACTTTACATCAAAGCTACGATTGTAACCACATTTTCACGCAAACACCCTCAGTGGATTTAAAAATCGATAAATTTGGAAAGAGTGTGCCGGAAAATATTTTAAAATTCGAGGGTATAGAAAAGCAAATGCGCGTTCCATTCGTGGTTTATGCAGATTTCGAATCTGTTTTAAAACCCATTGAAACGGTACAACCAAACCCACAAAATTCTTACACTGTAAAAAGTTTTAAACATGAACCATATTCTTTTGCTTATTTAATTAAATGCTCTTTTGACGACTCACTTTCGAAATTTGAGCTATTTCGGGGGAATAATGCAGCTCAAGTCTTTGTGGATCGTATCGAGTGTGATTTAAGGGCTCTATACAACACATATTTAAAAGACATTAAGCCTATGAAACCGTTAACGCCTGAAGAAAAAAGGGAGTTTAATGATGCTAAAATATGTGGTATATGTGAAGGCCCTTTTGAAGAGGGTGAGATTAAAGTACGAGACCACTGTCACATAACTGGTGCAAAAAGATTTGGTGCTGCACATTCCGTTTGTAATTTAAATTATAAATTACCCTCTTTTATCCCTATCATATTTCATAACTTAAGCGGCTACGACAGCCATTTATTTATAAAAGAGTTATGTAAATATGGGGATAAAATTGGTGTTTTGGCTCAAAGTAAGGAAAAGTACATATCATTTACCAAAAGCATTTATGTGCACGATTATTTTGATAGTAAATGTGGAAAAGTCAAGAGGAAATATTTAAAGTTGCGATTTATTGATAGTTTTAAATTTCTGTCAACGTCTTTGGAAAATTTAGGCAGCGGTTTAAACGACGACGATTTTATTGAAACGCGGAAACATTTTTCAAATATCAACCAATTTAATTTGATGCGTCAAAAGGGTGTTTTTCCCTATAGCTTTATTGACTCTATAGAAAAAATGGAAAATACATGTCTTCCAAGTAAAGATGAATTTTATGATAATTTACGGGAAGAACATATTAGCGATGAAAGCTATAGAAGAGCAAAAGAAGTATGGCGCTTGTTTGGGTGTAAAACTTTGGGGGACTATTCGGACGTGTATTTAAAATCAGATGTGTTGCTATTGTGTGATGTTTTTGAGCAATTTCGGAATAATTGCTTAAAATTCGATAAACTTGATCCAGCACATTACTATACCCTTCCAAGTTTATCATTTGATTGTATGCTACGTATGACTAAGGTAGAGTTAGAGCTCTTAACTGATATAGACATGATACATTTTTTTAAGAAAGGTATACGCGGCGGCATAAGCCAGTGTACAGAAAGGAAGCACATCGCTAATAATATTTTTTTACCAGACTATGACCCAACAAAACCTTCTTCATTTATAACATACCTTGATGCTACAAATCTATATGGTCATAGTATGTCACAAGCATTACCATATGGTGGTTTTCGATGGTTAAGCGAGCGCGAAATTCTGGATTTAAATATTATGGCTGTTGGTGATGATAGTTTACATGGCTACGTTTTGGAAGTGGATGTGCATTATCCGACTGAGTTGCATGATGCACATTCTGATCTTCCATTTCTAGTAGAAAATATCATACCGCCAACAGAAAACGCTAAATTACCGAAATTAATTCCCAATTTACAAGATAAAAAAAAATACATTGTACACTATAGAACTTTAAAACAAGCCATCGCCAACGGCTTAGTGGTAATGCAAACCCATCGAGTATTACAGTTTGAGCAATCAAAATGGCTAAAATCGTATATTGATTTTAATACCAATTTACGTAACAAGGCCACCACAAAATTTGCGAAGGACACTTTTAAATTAAAAAATAACGCGATATTTGGTAAAACTATGGAAAATGTGGAAAATCGAAAGGATATAAAATTAGTAACACATTGGGAGAACAGTGTAGGCAGAAATGGAGCTAGAGCACTAATATCCCGCCCCAATTTCAATAGTAGCTCGATATTTACCGAGAACTTTGTTGCTATACATATGAATAAAGTTAAAATATTGTACAATAAACCAATTTATATCGGTTTTTCCATATTAGATATATCAAAGACTGTAATATACGATTTTTATTATAATTTTATTAAATCCAAGTTTGGCGATGATGCTTCGTTACTTTACACCGATACTGACTCGCTTATATTAAAAGTGTATACGGAAAACTTTTATCAAACTATATCAGAAAACCCCGAAAAATTCGATACATCAAATTACCCCGAAATTAATAATTTCAACATAATTAAAAGTAATTCTGTAGTTGGTAGAATGAAAGATGAGTTTCCTGGTGATCCGATAATAAGTTTTTATGGTACCGGCGCGAAGGCTTATTATGTAAAGTCCATTAATAATGAATTAAAAAAAGCCAAAGGTATCAAAAAATGTGTTATCGAGAAAGACCTTCATCAGGAAGACTACCAAAGAATTGTTGAACGGGGTGGTTTGATATTAAGAAAGATGAAGACATTTAGAAGTGAATTACATAACATTTATACCAACATAATAAATACAGTAGCATTGTCACATAGCGATGATAAACGTTATGTAATTCCCAGTTCAACCAAAACTCTACCTTGGGGGCATGCAGACATAGATTTTTACAAAACAGACCGGGAAGAAAACTTAGCAAATTTAGTCACCGTGTTGGAATCATTTCTAAGTCAGGACAGCACGTAATCTGGAAAATCCATATTTCATTATTTGTATTGTTTTTATTATTTCTATTAAACATACAACATTAATATGTAACGATAGTATTGTAATTTTTTTTTTTTTTTTTTTTTTTTTTTTTTTTAATAAAAAACATGTATTCATTGATTGATTGCTTTTTTATTGAACCTTTATTTTAAAATTATAAATATAATGAAGTGTCGACAAATAACAAACTGTAAAAGTTATTGTTGAAAAATTTGTCTAATAGTAAATTAAACGCACAGGTCTACGAGTAAATGTTTAATGTGAAACAGGTTTGCTGACAAGATCCTCCATAGTCTTTTCAATTTTCAACATTCTAGAGTTAAGTTCATCACGCAGTTCGTCTTGCCTAAGTTCATATATTGCAATAACAGTATCATCAATGTATCCTCTAAGTTCTTGACCGGTTTCAATTAATTTCTTGCGTACGTAACCTTCAAGTTGGTTTCTGAATATATCTTTAATAACAATTGTTGAGTCATGTAAAGCTTTCTGCGTATCTTGCACACACTGAGCAAGGTTATTATCAACATAATTTCGTGTGGTCGCATCGTCTCCTTCAAGAGGTTCTGCTAAATAGCACAATCTTTTGCTTCCCATGTCGTAATCTCCATTAGGTGTAAGTTTAAAACCTATTCCTGAAGGACCTCGCATAAAGTTAAAATCCTTAAATTTTCTTTTGCGACCGAACTTATCAATAGTGTTTACTTCTGACATTGTTATGTGAGACTGATTTGAAACCATTAGATTTCACCCTAATATATGGTTCTATTTCATTAATAAACGGACTCTGCAGAAAAATATGGATTGCAAAACGTATTTTAGGTGATGTTTAATAAATACACATACAGATTCATTTTACTATTG
Source organism: Diaprepes abbreviatus (assembly GCA_034092305.1). Lineage (NCBI taxonomy): Eukaryota > Metazoa > Arthropoda > Insecta > Coleoptera > Curculionidae > Diaprepes > Diaprepes abbreviatus. The sequence goes on from JASJET010000087.1 coordinate 2,392,967, forward strand.
TTTTATTGAAAAAAAATTAAAATATAACAAAAGATTGAGTTTACTTTTTATTATTAAAAAAAAATAAAAAAAATAACAAACAAAAAATTAAAAATTAAGAAATAAAATACATGTTAATTTCTTCTGTACAGGTAAGCTTCTTCTATGACCCAATTTCTTCTCTGGATGGCACGTTCATTAATGTCCTTGTTTTTAAAATAACCTTGACAGGACCAAAAAAAATCCTTGAAAATTACAACCTCGAAAACGACCCTGACATTGACGGGTACTTTGACCTTGGCCTTGGCCTCGCATCTAACAAGTTTAGTACTATATTTATATGCTTCTTTAAAATAACCTTGACAGGGACAAAAAAAAAATCCATGAAAATTACAGCCCTGAAAACGACCCTGGTATTGCCGGTTACGTCGGCCTTGGCCTTGGCCTTGCATCTGACAAGTTTAAATATTATACTTAATGCATCGAACAAAAGGAATAAAGGCGGTGTAGTGGGGGAAATGGGCATAAAAGCAGACTTGCTGGCTCGAGCTCTTCACAGTTCGTCAGAACAGCAAACAGTACAGTGCTAAGAAAAAGTTAATTGTGTGAGTTGGAATATCGAAAATGTCTAGTGTACGGTCTCTTTTAGATGCTCTTGACGTGAGCTGCGGTTCACAGCAAGGCATGCTCGATAACATGAGTGGTTTAGAGGTGCTAAGTCCGGGGGTGTTCGAGAACTGGAATGGCGTGGAGCATGAAGATGCCGAAGACCGAGCCCTCAACGATGGTCGCGACGAGGAGTTGGTTCAGTCGGCAGCGCAATTCCTGGAATGCTGGACGGAGGAGAAAGAGCCAAAAATTAATGTGATTAGTGATGTGGTTGTGCGAAAAGCATCGCGGCCTAGGGAATCTTCTCCGAAAGCGTCGAAACTGCAAAAGCTCTTGACTATGCGGAAGTCGGAAATCGCCGATAAAAAAACATTTTATTCGGCGATTAAAGGTGTGGGACAAGGGAAGAAGAAAAAGTTTAACTTTAAGCGTCCCTCCACCCCTGTTCCATTACCCGACTTCCTAAAAACAGCACCGCAAGAGCCACTGTCAGTAGAAGTGGAAGTCATAGAAGGCCCCGATGGACCAACACCACCAACGCCACCAACACCGGCCAGCGTCGAGAATGTAATAGTGTCGGAGGTGAAGTCTTCCCCAGCGCCAGCACCACTGTCGCCGATATTGGGGTGCCGGAAACCCATGAAGAAGCGGTTTAAGCGGTGTTTTGAAGGCGATGAAGTTTCCGCTGCTTCGTCGTCGTCGTCGTCGTCATCGTCTTCACCAAATAAAACCGCGTCTTCTTCCGAGCCATCACAACCGGAGTGGGTCGAAGACTTCACCAACTCTCAGAAGACCAAATTGACTGACATTTATGCCATGAAAAAACGGTTAGTGAATGAAGTGAACGAGTGTGCCAGTGACATTATAGAACTTGAAAAACAATTAGAGATAAAAAAGGTGAAATCTGCGCGGTTAAAAAGACAATTAGAGGACTTTAATAAATTATGTAGTAGGTGTTAGGTAGTTGTAGATATTAGCTTTTAATTTATAGTATTAAGTTTGTAAATATATATATATATATATATATATATATATATATATATATATATATATATATATATATATATTGTAGTTAATAAAAAAGTGTTTGATCAAATTTTTTATATTTTATAATGAGAATAAAAATGACTTGAAAATTTATTTTTGTGTGTTATTTCATATAGGCCCTGTCCCACATAATATTAGGTAATAAAAAAAAAAAAAAAAAAGTGAATAATCCACTAAAACTACGCAATAGCAATAGTTGTAAATATTTTCTGATAATATTTACAAGTATGCTAAAACATGGTTCGGTTTATGAAGTTAAGGTTCTGTCGCCAGAACTTCTAATACTTTGTATCTCAATATTGTAGAAAAAAAAAAAAAAAATACACATACTCCCGTTCGGCGGCCCTAGCCTCATAACTCGAGAATTTCAATTTTTTCGTCTAAATTTTTTGTCATTTTTAAGATTTTCCAAATTTTTTTTTCACCATTGTATTCTACTCAAAATTCTAGGTAATTAAAGTGCTTTTATTTTTTCTCTATCTTGAACGGTTCCCGAGCTACAGCGCTTTAAAGAATTCAAATTACTAACTTTCTATAACCCTTTTTTTCAAATTTCATTTTTTCGAATTTTCAAAAATACTACAATATGTAGAAAAAAGTTCTCTCTTTAATTTCCCAATACCGTTTTTCTCTAAATCTTCAACTTTAGCGCGTATTCAGCATTTTCAAAAAAAAAAAAAATTATAATTTTTTTTACACCATCGCATTCTCCTCAAAATTTTGGGCTATCAAAGTGCTTTTATTTTTTTTCTATCTTGAACGGTTCCCGAGCTACAGCGCTTTAAAAAATCCAAATTACTAACTTACTATAACCCTTTTCTTAAAATTTCATCTTTCCGAATTTTGAAAAGTACTACCATATGTAGAAAAAAATTCTCTTTCTAATTTCCTAATATCATTTTGCTCCAAAACTTCAACTTTGGCGCGCATTCACCATTTTTCAATTTTTTTTTGAAAAAAATTTTTTTTACGTTTTTACTATCGAGAAAAATGCTTGCTTATAGTACTCGATTTCCTCTATAATTTTTTCTTATAACTTTTTTCCCTATTCCTAACCGTCACTTTCCTACAAATTTTCTAAATCGTTGTTTTCATATTTTGCCTTAAAAATTTTTTCTTGTGTTATTTAAGCTCTTTTTTCCACTTAATAAACCACCATTTTCTAAATTCCCGTACTCTTTTCTTAAAGAGCGGGCTTTTCCGCCAGCTTTTTTTTTTTGGTTGGGTTTCAAATAAATATAAAACTACTACTTCACTCATTACAAATTTATTGATTCAAGAACATTATTTTGTGTTACATATAATAGATACATTAAAATATAGATTTATTGGTCACCGAACCGTTTAATACATTATAACTAAAAAATGAGTCGTGAATAACTAATGCGTACACTTTAGTGTCTTTGGGGAATTTATTCTTTCTCGTTTGGAACTCCAATTTTACATCCACTGTCGATGAGTTAATCGCCTCTGGTTGATGACTGCAATTGATAATAAAAACGGGGTTTTTCATATATTCCGCGAACGTTATCATCGGATCGTTTATCTCGCGCCCGTAGTAGCTGCTTTGGAAGTTTTCGTAATTGTAATAGGCTGCTGCGTACAGTTTCTTGGCGAAATCTAAATTCCATCTTTCGTATGGATAAACGGTTGAATTCAGATACAGTCTAATGTCGCATACGTCGGCGTGGGTAAACTGGGTTGCGTTTTTTTCTTTCTTGTCGCAATTATTGCTGTCTTGAAACCCGACGATTATATAGCGCGGTCTTTCCAGACTTGTACTCGTTCTCAAGGCCCACACGTCGGAAGATGTTTGCCTTAAAGCTGGTAATTCGTACAGATCCCATTTACGATATGCCATTTGAATACTGGCATTGTTTCCTCCTTTATTAATGCGAGACAGTATTTTCAATTTTTGCTTATCGTCTGGAATGATGTGACGAATTTTCCATTCGATTTTGTCGATACTAATTTCTGCCTCTACTTCGCCGACGTAACAATTGGTAAAAGTGCGAGCTATAATCATAATAAGCTCTTGTTTTACGTTGAAAACACCTTTTGCGTAATCTTCGGCGAATCCCATAAGATATTTTAAGGGTAATTTCCCGGAGAATACGTTACTTGCCGTGTCTACGATATCTTGGTTTGCTTCGTCGAGACCCCATCCGCACGTCTTGAGAGATCTTTGTTGCAAACTTCCGAATGAAACCATGGTTTTTAATGTCGTCGTAACTCCAGGTTTACGAACCACGGCGACCTGTTCACCTCCCATCTCGTAGCGAATTTCATCGAACAAAAATGCGAGGGCATTATTTGATAAAAAACATCTTTTCGTTGCGTCTATGGGTTTAAATTTTCCTTCGATATATATGTAACTTTCGGCGATATCCAGTATAATATCTTGAAAATTAATGGGGATACGGACTTCATCCGAATTGTTGAATGATGGAGATCCGTATGGTTTATACGTATGCTCTTCTAGACTAATAATGGAATTGTCCAAGATGGGCTCGGAGAAAACCTCTATTTTATCGCTGGTGGTGGAAATCATTTTCGCACTTTAAGACCGATTGATTTTAAAAATTTATAGTCTTCGGCAGATAACTGTTGAGATGTTTGTGATCTAACGTCTGGACGACGACTAACCTTGACGTTAACTCTTCTTTTACTTTTATTATGTTTCGGCGGTTCCCCCATCTTAGTCGACAGCACACACAATTGACGATTGAAGCAAAAACCCATTTCTATGAAAGTTTCTTCAGTTCCAATTTCACGATTATTTTCTCGCCTTGAAAATTGATTAGATCACCGCTATCGTCCAAGATGCGAAGAGTAATGTTGTCGATAAACTGACGTCCTGCCGGCATTAACGGCATATAAATATTATTTTGTGGTTCTTTACTGATTTTGTAACCGGGCTCCACGTCGATATCGAATTCGAACAAGGTATGACCTTCCACCGAATTCATATATGCTCCGGAAATTATATTACAATCTACGCGTATGATGCGTACTTTCATTATTTCCACCATCTCGGTTGATTCGTGCTTTTTGTCTCTTTTTAACACTGTATGATTAAATCCTAACATTTTACCGATACTCGCCTCTCCCCGGAAATCTATAGTATATTGGGATTTCAGTTCACATTTCAACGTATTATTATTAGCAACCAAGTAAAAGATTCCATCATTCTTTTCTTCAGTTGAAATCCTCAAAGCCTCCAACATAGCTTTACCTATCTCATCTATTTCATAGGCCCCAGGTGGAATCTGCAATTGTATCGGCTCGGTGGTGTAACCCTCCTTCATGTAGGCAAACTTATTGTTGCTTTCGTCCACATTAAAAATTGAATTGTATGTGTAAAATCCCAGCAATGCCAGACCATATTTGTTTTCTCTATTTAATTCGACTGGTGGATAAAAATCGGCGCTTAAGACGCTCGAGTGTCCTGTTAGTGTGAACGTATAAGACATGACTAACCATTAAAACATCACACATCTCGGTTTTATTCTTAGCGGCAACATTTAAAAAGATTCATCGTCACACCTTTTCTCACTGCATTAGATAGTGATGTTTTTATGCTATTTTCTGCTTTTATGCGCACATCGCTGATTTTGCAATAACAACAAAATATTTTTCTAGCCGTAAGATCCTCATCAGTCATAACCTCGTTTAAATTGCTGCTACTGCTGCTGAAATAATGTTTGCAACCGCACTGATATTTTAATATATCGATATCGCTTTTAAGATGCTCCGGCAACTTTTCCCAAACGAATGGAATTTCATTTGGGGCTAATGCAATCATTACTTCCTTGGGCATGTTTTCTAACTGTTTCACGGTCATTTTCCTTAATCCACCGGCTAGATGAAATGCTTTCAGTGATTGCAACATTTTAGTATAGTTATTGCGATCCATTTGCGGTGTTAATGGTGACGATGATGATGATGACATCTTTTACGCTGATGATTCGACAAGAAACTTTAAGCACAAATGTCCACACCAGACTGTTCCAAAATCCTGCTGACGATCGTATGTATAGTAAATAATTTTTGATGGTTCCGATCCCGTTTGTAGATATCGTACCAATTCGATCGGTGGGGGTAAATCGCCGAAGCTGTCATAATATGTTACTTTAGAATTATTTTTTCTATAAGCTACCCAATGAGTCCCTGCACCACGCGTACTATCCAAATTCACTATTGCTGCTTCGTAACGTCGAGGACCTTGTCTAGGTAATAAATCCCTCATATAAACGCCTCGAAAGTGTCCTATTCTTTTCTTTTTGGCATATTTTTCTATATCGATGTTAGATAGTGGTCTTCGAGGTAGGGATTCAATTAGTTTTTTGATCTACGATTTAAAAATAATCCCATACCTTTACGATATGGCTTTAGAAACAAACCATTTCCTTTCGATTTTAAATACAGGCCGGCACCGGTTTTATCTTCGCTGCTTTTTTTTACTGCTTTTATGGCGCGCACAATTCCCGCTGCCCCGCCGGCTAATGAACCCAAAGCCGATAACCCGGCAAAAATTGGTATTAATGGTAATATTCCACCAGTTTTAGGAATCGGTATTATTCTCGGTGTACGAACCTTCCTTTTGCCACCTGCCGCTTTTACCGATCTACGTGCTGCCGACAGAGCTATTTTAGATGCATTCATGACATTTTTTTCCAACACATTTTTACTTCCGGCTTTTAATAATTCCCTTCGAACTGCTTGTCGAATAGCTGTTCCGAAACTGGCTTTCCGAACATGTCGATTTTTATTAACACCTTTCCTTTTTGTATGACGCGTGCCTTTACTAGATGTTTTTTTTGTTGATAATGATGATGGTACACCCATACCAAAACGTTGTTTTCCTTTCATAATGTTTGTAACTAACCAAGCTGCTGTTTTTTCACCTAAACTGGAATCTTTCGATTTTACTCTATTCCAAGCACTTTGTTCGAGCTCGTAATCCGCTCGATGTCTCGCACTTATGTTGTCTTTATTATGTAAATAGGCTAAATCGTGTTTTTTGCATGCGGCATCCAAAGGATTAATGCCTGGATCACCTCTTGTCACACGTTTTATTACTTTTGTTCCGGGTCCGCAATATTGATAACCAGGAATGTGTACCTCGAATGGTAATTTATTTATTAACGAATTCACAATACCGTATCCAGTTTTGTTGGAAACGTGAGACCGTCCACTTCGTTTGACGCTCGGCATCTGAATGACAGTTTTTGTGAAAAATTGCCTATAAAATATCAAATTTTCCTAAGATGCGCGTTATCGATCTTAAACAAAAACTTCCTATTGACAATCTCGATGAAAAAGTCGGACTTGGATTTGAAAAGAAGATAATGAAGAGACACGGTCCTTTACTTCCTTCCTCTATTCGCGGCCTGTTAATTGGTCCATCCAATTGTGGAAAAACTAATGTCATGATTTCGCTGCTTACACACCCCCTTGGGCTACGTTTCGAAAATGTCTATATTTACTCGAAATCTCTGTATCAACCGAAATATGAGTATTTAAGGAAAATTTTAGCGCCCATCAAAGGTTTAGGCTACTATGCCTTTAGTGATTCCAGTAATATTGTGGAACCGTCCGATGCAAAACCAAACTCTATATTTATCTTTGATGATGTTATATGTGAAAAACAAGATGTTATAAGATCGTACTTTAGCATGGGACGTCATAAAAATATCGACTCCTTTTACCTAGCGCAAACATATTCGCGAGTGCCTAAACAGCTTGTGCGAGACAACGCCAATTTTATTATTATGTTTAAACAAGATGAGTTGAATATGAAACACATATTTTCCGACCACGTTTCACCGGATCTAACTTTTACTCAATTTCAAGAAATGTGCTCAAAATGTTGGGATAATAAGTATGGATTTTTAGTAATTGATAAAGACAGTGATGTGAAATCGGGAAGATACCGCAAAGGATTTGATAGCTATATATTACTGTAATAATAAGGGAAAATGCTCATTTGATTGTTGAAACGTCCTTTGTTAACATCATGAATAACGCGATCGACTTAAAACGTAAACTAGTGGAAGCTACCAATGCCGTCAGAAAAAAATTTAAACAAATTAAAGCGGCTAAAGAGTTTAATGTTGTGGAATTGGAAAAGTTTTACGAACCCATTTCTAAGCCGTTGACAACTATATCTGATGTGGTTAAGCAACGTCAGCAGCAGCAGCAGCAGCAGCAACAACAACAGCAACAACATTATCCAGCTACAAAGTCACATAGTCTCAGTACATCAGTGCAGTCGACTCAAATATCAGGTTTTCCCCAACCTACACATTCCTTTCAAACCTCCACACCTATTCAGCAGCAGCAGCAGCAGCAGCAGCATCGCATTTCAAAAGAAGATATTAGCCAATCGGTGTTTGATACACCCTCGACATCAACTAATACATCTCTCGCATCCGCTGACACCACAACTTCCGATACTTTAAACGCACACCTGAAAGGATTACGTTTGAAACCATCTCTATACGATACTGTATATGGTGTACGTTTTGGTTCAAAAACAGATCATAACAAAAATTTTATTGGTAATTTAGAGGTGCGTTTTCGAAATGGAAATATTGTCTTATACAAAAAAGGGAAAAATATTGCAGAATATGGTGGATCACCGGCACTTTATGATTTGTTATTTCTTAAAACACCCCCAAGTGTAGGCAAGGAACAACAACAATTAAGTGATAATGTACTTTCAACGTACAAGGAAATTTTGGAATCAACGAATGCTGTCTACAACAATTTTAAAAAAAGTGATGGTTTACGGGAGACCAGATGGAACAAATATTTACGAATTATTAAACCTCTGATAATGGGCACAAAATTAGGTGGTACTATTACAAGAAAAAATCTCTCGGAAAAACTACAGTTACCCACAAAAAAGAAATTATCTTCGAAAAAATTTCAATATGTCTACTGGAACAAAGCTAAAGAGTTGGTGGATCGTTTACGCTTGTTGTGGAGTTCCAAAATGGCCGGTCACACTGGACACGAAAATGAAATTATGTCAATCATAGAGGAATTACGAGAAGAAGATATAATATATTAAGCTCAATATTTAATGATATTATTCAGTTCTTCCTTCGATCTGAAACCTTTAGTATTATTAATAATATGGAGCCCAGTCTAGAAAAAATCAAGATTGTTAATGAACTACATAGAACGGCTAGAAAAAATTTTGTAAGACGGCGCACGATAATAAAAGGATACAGAGATTTGTGGCAAATTGATTTGGCTGAAATGCAACAGTATGCTGATGAAAACGATGGTTATCGTTATATTTTGGTCTGTATAAATTGTTACTCGAAATTTGTCTATACCAAAGCCATAAAAAACAAGACTGGTATAGAAGTTACTAATGCGATGAAAAGCATCATTGAAGAGGCATCATATACACCAACAAATCTGCAAAGTGATCAAGGAAAGGAGTTCTATAATACAAACTTTCAAGCCCTGATGAAAAAATATAATATAAATCATTATTCCACTTACAGCACAAAGAAAGCTGCAATTGTTGAGCGAGTCATAAGGACTTTAAAAAATAATTTATATAAACAATTCTCGACAAGAGGATCTTACAAATGGATACATATATTATCGGCAGTAACAAAAACCTATAACCATTCGAAACATCGCACCATTGGAATGAAGCCTGCAGACGTGCAAGAAAAAACACATATTAAAGCATATGATTATTTAAAAATTGTACCTAAAAAATTTAAGTTTTCCATGGGTGACATTGTGCGTATTAGCAAGTACAAAAGCTTATTCGAGAAAGGATATACGCCCTCTTGGTCAACCGAATTGTTTAAAGTTGTAAAAGTTAACGTTACAAATCCACCTACTTACTTGTTGGAATCGTTAGAAGGTCAGCCTATAAGAGGGTGTTTTTACGAATCAGAACTACAAAAAACAAGCAGTCCTGACGTTTATCTAGTAGAAAAGGTCCTTAGACAACGCAAGAAAAATCACATCGAACAATTATTTGTCAAATGGCTAGGATTTCCCAACCACTTCAACTCTTGGATAGATAAAGCTAATATTGTTTAAATAACATATTGTATGACTATATTTTTTATTTAAAATGTAAAATAAATAAACAATATATTGTAAAATAAAGTTTTTTATTTCAATCTTCATTATTAAAAACAATGACAATAAAACATCATACACATAAATAACATTTCAATATTCTTGGAGGGAAGGTCCAATTCACCGACGACTACGACGTTATCTTCAAGGCTATGCCACTCGGAGTGCGTTCTCCTATTCTTTAACCTGCTTTTTTTAGATTTTTTTTTGAAGTCGAGTCGTACGACAGTGCGCTTAATGAGTCATTTAAAGGCTGATGATAGAGTATTTTCTGCATAACTTCAATTTTTGTTTTAAGCTCACTATTATTTTTGTATATCATGGGGAGGACATCCTTGTTAAATATGTCACATATTACAACTGCAAAATTGTAAAACTTTCTATTAACAAAGTGTTTTGTCACAGCATCGTCATCATCTTTAGGTTCGCCTAAGTTGGTTATGATTTTTCCACCCATATCATACTGCCCATCCGCTGTAAGTTTAAAACCAATCCCTTGTGGCCCAGATAATATATGATATTTTTCATTATATTTCTGACGACCAAATTTATCAATTGTGTTGTTTCCTCGACTCATTTTCAATCTTTACTAAACTATTTTATTTTTATTTGCCCTACTTATATTAAATATTTCAGCTGAGAAAAAGAAACACTGACTATGATCTACTGGGTTGGTATGTTTATAAAAGAAATAAAATAAAACTGTGATTGTAATAGATATTTATTTACAGTTATTTAATTGCACAAATACAAAAATTATAAAAAATTAGTTTTCCATGTCTTCGTTTTCGTTGCTCAAAATTCTATCCCATCCGACACTATTTCGATCGTCAACGTCTTGGGCTGTTGCTGTTGCAGAAACCAATTCATATTTTGCAGCAAGCTCACCTGGTAAATGTGGAATATTGACGAGGTATTCTTTTAATTCTTCTTCAACCATTTCAGCACAAAATGTATCCATGTCTATGGAACCATATAAAAATTTGTCGCACAAGTGTGCCCCAGCCATAAAATTGATTGTATCCCTGATCTCGTTCTTATATTGATCTTTGGTTACATCAATATGCGACCAATCATTTAGGCTATCTAACATATCGTGAGCCCTATTTCTTAATTCTCTCCCCAACCAAAATATGTATCTATCTACACATTCGTTGGCGGTCGTCGTCGTCGTCGTCGCATCAGCAGACATCTTTAACAGAAATAATGAACACGCGTAAGTATTCTGACATGTGCAACTATATTTTAAATTTAATTACATCCTTTTTTTCAAACAATTTACATACAATTTACTCCAATGAGCCAAAACGTAATAATGTTCGAGTATTGTTTCCAAAAACTCTAGTGCCCTGCCCCAAATAAGTTAGAGTGTATTTATCTTTAGTTTTACTCATAATATCTACAATATCGTCAGGTAGTGTTTCGGCCACACGTTTTGGTAAAAAAGTCTCAAATGTGCTATTATCACCGTCATCGTGTAAAGCCACTAAAAGAGTTTTACCAAATCGTGTAGTCATTGAAACCATCTTTACAATTTTATACACTTTGCCTACAATCATTTCGGTAACCTTTTTTTTCTCTAAAACCTCGAAATCTTTGCTAAACATTTCATTAATTTCATCTAGAGTTTCTTTTGCAATACTCATTATTGAAAAAATGGTATATAAATCCAAAAATTACCGTGAATATAAAAGCACTTTCAGAACACTACACGAACACAATATTTGATGTTTATGCCACTGATATCTGCGACTGTTTGAAGTCACTTCTTCTCCCACGAACCTTTATAGCGAGGTTTCAAGGTCGAATTGTAACAATGGTGGGGGTAGCTTAACGATAGAAATAGTGGGAGGAGTATTCAAGGTCAAATGACGTCACACATTTAAATTGGTATAAGGATAACTTCAAGGACAAAATATAATGAAACAAATAACTACATTTTATGTACTTTATTCATTGATTTTTTTCTGCAATTCTTCTATGCGTTTAACATTATCACCTAAACCTAATTTCCTTAATTTGTTCAATAATAAGTGTTTGTTTTTATTTCTAAGAAAATTCTTACAAACTATACTAGCTAAAAGACACACTTCGGCATGGTCCATATACTTAAAAAATACACTAAAGTCCTGAGCCTCCGAATCTTGCATTTCATATGCGTAAAATTCCGAACCGGCTGCAGAAATTAGAAATTCCTCGTACATTTCTCGCACTAAACTTTCCATATTAACTACTACTACGTTAAACTTAAGTCCTACACTCTAATTTCATCTAACACAACCGGATCTGCAATGAACCTAATCAGTTTTTCCAAACAGTCACTAAACCCCAACTTTTTTATCTCACGAACAAAGTCTTGTAAATTTATTGTTTTGCTGCAATATTTACGACATGCATTCGCAGCCTTTTCATATTCATAAGCCAAATCACAATAGCGCGACGCCCATTCTGCTCGACTTTTCATTGCATCATTGAAATAATTATTAGCCGTTTCAGTGAACTCATCGCCCAATTTTTTTACTGTCTCTTGCAAAGCACTATTCATATTATTCACTCATTTTTACATTCACGACACTTTTTTATTGCTGGTGGTGGCCCATCTATATGATGACGATACATTTGTTCATAGTGAATGTAACAGGGTAAGCTTAACTGTAGTTCCTTGTTACACCGATATGACGCTGGCAGCTTATCCCAAATTTGCCGTAAACTCAGCGTATCAACGCAAGTTTTTAAATATTCGAGAGGAAAAAATGCTAGATCCTTCTCTTCAAAATCACACAAACTTTTTAAATTACTCTGATATAAACAAATTACTCTGCCGACTTGCTCTATAATTTTTTCTTTAAATAGTTCCGTATCTGACATTTCACACTGAATGAATGCAAGTAGACTCACACAATTTATAGAACAATTTGCAAGGTCAAAATCATTTCAAGATCATCCCACACTATTACAATGCACAAATAACTACTTCAAGGTCACACACCCAAGATGACCTTCAACAAAGTCAAGGTCGTCTCGACCAAGGTCAAGGTCAAGGTCACACACACAACCTTGAACACAAGGCCAAGGCCAAAGCACACGTGCACTTTCAAGGTCAATGACAAGGACATGTGGGCGGGGCCAAAGAGGGGTGAAGCAAGGTCAAGGTCAAGGTCGAGGAGTGGGGGGATTGAGAGAATCGGGTTATGTTCACTACTGATTTATATTCAAATCCACGCAACACTGAGCGAGTAGGTTGCGGAAATTTTCAAACGAATGCACATCTACATCAATATCCATGAACGACTCAATATTTTCAGCATTATTGACATTATTTTCAGTAATTGTATGGTTTACAACATCGGCATTATTATCAGTCACGAATTCATGAATGACAAGATCGTTGTGGTTAAGCTGAGCGTTATTTAATTCATCTGTTTCCATTCTACAATGTGAATCAGTAGGTTCTATACATCTTTCTGTATATCCATTGCCTAGTGCTTTTTCCGCGTTGTCATGATTGACTGGATGAAATAAATTTTCTGAATCCAAATGTCTCTGATATTCATTAAACTGAAGTAAATATCTGCGCTTACAGTCTCGATTTTTTTCTGTCTTGATGACAGTTCATCAAACTTTTTACGAGACGAACCACTCATTTTGAATCTGTAATAATTAATAACAATTGGATTATATCAACATGTAATTTCAACCACTTGTTTACATTCCACACATAATACCAAAAGATGAAAGGCGGTCCACCCATGATTGTAGAAATAATTTTTTCAAGTCACTGTATACCTCACAACAATTTTTTTTTTAATTATATTTCAAAAATGAAGTTTTTCTAAAAGTTTCACACAATTTTTCATTAGATCAGAAGCAGAAATATTACTATTCGTCCAAAGGAAATCATAATTTAAAAATAATGGAATATGCAAACTTTTTCAAGGAAATTTAACCAAATAAGAAGTTTTAAACTATTTTATTTTGTTCGAAAGTCGGCATTTACTCTTATTCAAAATCTGAAGAAATGTATTTTTATATTTCTTCATCAATTAAATGTCAATTGTTTAGAACTTTTTTTTAAACCAAAGTCTTATTTGGTCAGATATTGTGGAGAAGAGACCACATTTCATTTAAAAAAAAAGATTTTTTTTTCTAATAAAGAGTATCATTTCTGAATCTAATTCATATAAATGTAATAATTTTGTATAATCACTGCAGGTATGCCACCTCAAAGTAATTAACATTTAAAAACAGTGAATTGTCAACTTTTTAGAGAATCAATTACTTTGTAGGCAATTTGCTGTACAATCTCCAAATATGTCCTTATAGTATACAAAAGGTGCTAATTTAGAGGATGGAATGAATTAAAATTCAGATTATTAGCATACAGCCTTTAAAAAAATTATTCATATCCATAAAAACTATTGACTCAAGTATTTCAACAATTTTACAATTTTTCTATAGCTATATAACAAATTTTTAATATATATATATATATATATATATATATATATATATATATATATATATATATATAACATCAGTTTATAACGTTCTACGCCGTTTTCTGATTTCCAGTCTCCATTGATCTCGGCTTGTCCATAGGTTTTCATCCATTCCTCTTGTTCTTATATCTTTATCCACTCCTTCTCTCCAACTTAGTCTGGGTCTACCTCTCTTTCTTCTTCCCTGTGGTGCCCAATTTAAAACTTTTTTTGGAAGTCTACTATCGTCCATTCGTTGAATATGTCCGTACCATCTAAGTTGGTTGATTTTAATATCTTCTATTATCTTGTGCTTAACGCCCATAGTTTCTTGGATTCTTTCATTTCTGACTCTGTCCATTCCAAAATTTTTTAAACCTTTATGAAGTATAATGAAAAATTAGAAATTAGCACATTACTGTACATAACTCTTTCAAAACTTACTTTTTAAGGTGAAGTTATACCTGACTATACCAAAATAAAAATGATGTCGTTCTAATAAATCCTATGTCACATTATATAATACATGTGTAACTAAAAAAAATAAATTTTTGGAAATTTTCAAGGAGTTCCATGGAATCCTTAAGATTTTATCTACATTATACTTTAAAAAATAATTAAAGTATTTCTATGCATTACGTTTTCAGTTTTCGCACCCATCCAGCATATACTCACATTAGGTATTGAAGCCTACATTTTAAAATAGAGACATCACTGGTTAATTCTTTTTTGTCCATCTCACATAAATTTTTAATAAAAACACTTATAATACTTATACTCTTGTATTTTTATTCACAATATATGCAAGAGAAAAAAAAATTCGTAACAGGTGATATATGTCTCTGTATTTTAAAATGCAGGCTTCGATATCCACCATGAGTATATGCTGGGTGGGTGAAAAGATGAAAATGTCATGTGTAAAAATACTTTCTTTACAGTCCTATTTTTTGGAGTAGAATGAAGATAAAATATTAAAGATTCTACAGAACTACTTGAAATTTTTAGAAAATTCATACTTTTTCCTCAAGTCAAACATTGCTTTCAAAATCCAGTCTCTCCTGTAGAAATACACCAACCACCAAGACTACTATACAGAGCATGACAATTTACTGTAATGCTTCCTCGATATCCTTCAACCTCTTATTAGAAAGGTTTTAATTTTTATGATCTATAGCACTAATACCCAATATATAGGAAAACTTCACTTTACTGATTCATGCAACTATGCACCAATTCCCGATATTAGTGGGGGTGAAGAGAAATTTTAATTTAGCACCTCCTGAGAAGTGTCAACAGACTGTCAAAAAAATCTCACCAAGAAAGTCTTCAGCAAATTAAAGTTCCTTCCCGAGAGAGGTACGAACCACTAAGGTTGAAAAAGGTTATGTTTTTTCAGAAAAAAATTAACGATAACTATTGAATCAATATTAACGTAATTGTCATCATGCTTGGTGCTGGTACACCTCTGCATGCAGAAGAGACTTCAGTTCGCTGTATTAATGACACCTAATATATGACAGGAAAAAACAACTTATATATTTATATTGTTAAATAATAAAAATAATATTACCTGTTACAGGTAGTCCGTGTAAACCCAGAAATACTATATACTGTAAACAAGCACGAAGTTCTTGCTGCAAAACACGAAAAATAGTTCACAAAAGATCCATCTACTATTTTGTGAAATAGTTTCAGACGCTACCTATGTGAACCCCAGAACAAAAAAGGTTAGATGTTAACAATGAAAGAAAGAATAAGATCGACGAGGAAAGTGCGCGGCCGCGAGCATGCGCTTCGTTCTATACTCCAACAGCTCCGTTCGCAGAATAGTCGGAAGCTAATCAGGCCGGATTTATTTCTGAAGAACGAATATAAAAGGCAGTAACGGATCGTTTCTGTACAGCAGAACGTATCTTGCTTCTACTGTAAATCTGATCATCTAATCTGCTCTTGAAATGAGATTTACCTAAAGCAGAAACTTACCCAAATCTGACTTATTTCGGCCATATATATCTAACATGAATTAATACTCCGCATCTGACCTGCAGAGACTTAAAAATGCCTGTCACAAATCTTAATTAATTTCATGCACATAAAAACGCTAAATTATACGAGCAGAATCTTCCGAACTAATTACGCAAAACTGATGCACTCATCATACGGTTTGAAATATCCTGTCTTTGATGTACAGCATCTTACTGATATTTTGCAAATGTTTTACTTATGAATCTGCTCTACATTTTTAGAAAACAAATCGGAAGAAACGTATGTAATTCTACTGTAGATCGTTTGGAATTATTCACAGATTGCAGTGTCTTACGAATTTCTGCTGTAAATATGCTCTCAAGATAGTATGTCATTTCTGCAGCATTATCTCACGAGCAGATTGTGTTACCAGGGTAGTTCTGACGATTTGCCAATTCTATAGAGGAATTCGTTGAGCTAACATAACAATCCTGTTTACAACGATAGTGTGAGCAATTGAAATGTCCATGGCGAAAATACCTAAATATAACCTACAAAATATGCCATTGTAGTTCTCTGTTTTGGAAAGACTAATAAAGAATTTCTTCTTAACTCATACAATAATTTATATATTAGGCCACATTAAAATAAACGGAACTTTTAAAATGAAGTCGTGTGCGTATGTAGAATCGTATATGTCTTTTTTTTAGTTGGCACAACTGTAAGTGATAATCATATGAAATCTCATGACGCGGTTCTGGTTGGAATTTGTTTGTGCCTAGTAGCGACATTTACCAACTGAGCAAAGGTTCGAATTAAATTTTAGTTTTTAAAAACAAAATTAACTGTACCCAAATGTTCGAAATGTAAATAAGCCTATCCGGAGGGTTGTTTGTCGTATACAGTTTCTGAGTGGAATAAGGTGTTCACCAACGACCGCGAAGACGTTGAAGATGATTTGCATGCTAGATGGTTATCGGCATCAACTAACGACTATCGAGTCGCTCAGGCAAAGGCTATGGGGCTCTAAAACCGTCAATTCCTGTGATCTTGGCTGAAAAATTGGGCATGAAAGGCCTTGCTTCTCACATGGTGCCTAAACACTGATTTTCTCCAAAAGGAGCATCGAATCTCGGTTGCATCCGAGATGATTTTCAACGCAGCCAGCTACCCAAACTTCTTAAACCAGCGAGGAAATGTGGGTATATGAATTTAACATGGAAACATCTCAAGAGTGGAATGGAAAAAGAGTACTTATTTTCTTCGATTATCAGGACGTGGTCCACCAAGAATTCCTTCCACAGGGCCAATAGGTTAAAAGGCATATTATTTGTTAGTCGTTTGCATGAAAAAAAAACGACCAGAAGTTTGGCTCGATAAAACAATTGGCTCTTGCATTAGCTTACACTTCACTCATTGTTCATGAATTCTTGGTCGAAAACTCAACCTATATCATTCCGCAAATACCTTATTTGCCGAATATTAGCACCATTCGACGTCTTTTGGTTTCTAAATTTCAAGCTGCTCTACGAGAACAACATTTTAAGATTATTCTGAAAACATAAAAGGAAAATCGCTGCGTGAACTTAACGTTTCGTATGCGGATTCGGGTGAAGACTGTAAAAAACATTAATATATGTGTATAGCCTCGAATGGGGAATTCTTTGGAGGAACTGCCCTCTATAAGTTTCGTTAATTGGTTCTATTTACAGATTTTGTCTGTATGTCTCTGACTTAGTCTCTTTTGTTTTTGTTTTCTATTCTTCTCAAGATCCTCATTTCCATTACTTTGATTCTTGATTCTTATCTTTTTGACAAGGTCCATGATTCGTTACTGTACATAAGTGTTTTGATCTCACCACTCTTTTAGTATTTCCGTTTATTTCGGTACTTCTTTTTTTCCTAGAAATGTTGTCTTCATTGTATTCTTACTCTTCCTTCCTTTTCCGTTTTCTCTCCCATGTTTGTATCCAAGTATCTGAAGTGGTTTACTTGCTCTCCATCCAACTTTATTCCATATGTGTGCTTCGTCTCCTTTTTTTATATATTGATTCTCATATTTATCTCCGCTAATTTGTCCTCTATAACTTCAAGACTGCATTGTAGGTTTTGTTCTGGGTCAACACCTGTCGTCTACACGCAATAAATTTAATGAATAAATGACGTTGTATGTATTTTTTTTTTCAAAAGTTTTTAATTAGATTAAGTTGCCTTTATATAAATTAAAAATGTAATGTAAAACACCGTTATTTCAAGAAACGCCCTATGCATTGAACAGAAACCATCCATTGACATCCAAATTCCCGAAGAGAAAAGGCCACCACCTCAATTACCACCTCATGACGGTTTGGGTAGTTTGGAAGACTCCTTACAAAATACTTTGACATTCTTACCAAAAGCACCTAAAAAAGATGTTATGAAGCAGATTGTTAATGCTAATAAATACTTACGGTAAGTCGAATTTGTCCAGTAAATCTCATTACTCTATTAAAATAAAAAATACAAAGTAAAAAGTAAGGTAAATTAGTTTGGCTTATTATTTAACCCTTATTAAATTTTAAATCCTTTTATATGCGCTATATGTACTAAGTCAAAATTTCAGTTCTTAATAATTTTACCGATAACATACATGAAAACATGCTGGAAATCTAAAAAAAGGATATTATAAATGTGTTATAATAGTGCATTATATGGGACTTACCACAAACTACAGATAATCGTTGATAGATAATTTTATCGACCAAATATTTCACATGACTTAAAGTCTGTCGGACAATCGGTGATTTTTTCGACTAGATACCATATACGATGGCAATCTGTCAAACGCCTGAAGCTCTTTATAAAAGTACTATCATTATCCGTCTCGGCTTTGCTCGAGTGAGTAATGTATCGAACTCATTTTCTTAACAGTATTACATTGCAGGAACCTTACAAATATATTCAAAACGGTGTATATCTTTAAAAATTTAGTAATTGTAACGGTTTTTAGTTGCCATACATCAAAAAAAAATGTTCCTTATAAATATAACTAGGGTCGTTCATTTCGATTTTCTGTTTTCTTCTCGGAGTAGAGAAAAATAAGTTATTTTTACAATTAAAACAACATTTATATTTATTTCATAATTTTTAACATGTTTGATTATCTAAAATTTAATAATTCTACAAAATATCCCATTAATATTTTTATAAAAATATGAACGTTAACACGCTTACCTACTCCGTATCTACTCCAGACACAACAGAAATCGGAAAATACTGATGATTTTCCCTCCTTGTTTCTCTTCATAATAATGAAAAAGAAAAGGATATCCACAGGTCAGGAGCAAGGAACACAAAAAAAAAACCGCTGTTATTTACATAACCTTGCCTCAGACTAACTGTGTCTTTATTTTGTTCTTTTATTGAAATTTTTGTGTATAACATTTTTCTTTTTTAAGGATATTTAGTTTGTGAAACTTGCTTATAAACCATTCGACAAATTTCTTGTTATATAACCGAAAAAGAAAATAGTAGAATGAGCCACTCCGATCCTGTTACAGTTCTCAAAAAAAAATGTCACTAGTTTGATGCATTTGTCAAATTTTGACGTAAAGATATACAGCGGTTTAACTATACCACAAAAATTAAAGTTATTTTCAAGTTCGTTTTGATGCTATATACATATTCCCCCAAACACAATATACTTATCTAAGAAACGAATTATAAATATTCAATTATTTGAAAATAATATTGTCGAATTAATAATAAAACAGGTAAAGGAAGCAAACGCTCTTGTGATTATAACTACACAGCAACAGCTGGGAAGTGCGCCACGTGTCTGCCGCCTAGCGGAGAGCCAGTATACTACATATACACGACCGTGTATCAGGCGCGGATCCAAGGGGGGGGGCGATAGGGGCGATCGCCCCCCCCCAAGAGCCCTGAGTTCAGAAAAATAGACCCAATTTTGCCTCTTATACTATAGTATATTCAAGAACTAGAGAGAGTAATAAATCATTTTTTACCCATTTTTTTCTTCGCAAACTACCTGTGTTTTTTAGCCCGGTGTCTTTGGCAAAATCTGTTAGACACATATATTTTTCATAGGAAAATAATATTGTCGAATTAATAATAAAACAGGTAAAGGAAGCAAACGCTCTTGTGATTATAACTACACAGCAACAGCTGGGAAGTGCGCCACGTGTCCGCCGCCTAGCGGAGAGCCAGTATACTACATATACACGACCGTGTATCAGGCGCGGATCCACGGGGGGGGGCGATGGGGGCGATCGCCCCCCCCCCCCCCCCCCAAGAGCCCTGAGTTCAGAAAAATAGACCCAATTTTGCCTCTTATACTATAGTATATTCAAGAACTAGAGAGAGTAATAAATCATTTTTTACCCATTTTTTTTCTTCGCAAACTACCTGTGTTTTTTAGCCCGGTGTCTTTGGCAAAATCTGTTAGACACATATATTTTTCATAGGAATCAGTTAGAAATTTTATAATCAAAAATACCGGTCTATAATAATGGAATATTTGGGTTGGATAACAATAGATATTTGGATGTGTGAAGTGTTAAAAAGGATTTTAATCCTTGGCATAGGCGTCAGAAGGAGGTTTATTTTATCACTAAGTATTTATGGCATAGAATATTATTTCGGCAATAAACTCAAAATAAAAAGTTTTTATAATATTATTTTATTTCTTATGATTTCTTAATAATTCACATACATTAGAAAATATAGATAATTTTGACATATTTAATCCAAATCACAACTGTATTTTTATTATTTTTAATTTTGGTTAGAAATCCTTTTAGGTACCTTCAGACTAAAACGTAGCCTTTTTCTCTCAAAAAATTCTAAGTTATAATTTAAATACTTACAAAATACCCATTATCAAAAATACAAGAAATTAAACATATACAAAATAATAAATTCGTCCATATAATATTAAAATTTTTTTGGAGCTATCGGTCATTTTATTATTAATTAAAAACATTTTTAGGACATTTGACGTTTCAGTTTATTTATTTCTTAAATCATCCGCAGAATTACAATTAAATACTAAAAAGGGATTGAAATGTAATAAATTTTTATATGTTACAGAAAATTTAAGTAATAAATTGTGTTTACGCTGGTAAACTTACGTATCTAATTCGAAATCAAAGTCAGTGAAGCCATCTTCCTTCAAATTAATTATAATTGGTTTCTCTATCTCACCAATCATGAGATCGAGTTTCCACATTTTCTTTTATTATTTTATTAGATGGATTTTTCCCAATATTTATGCACCAACTTTATTCAAAAAAATCTTTCAAAAGTTCAGTTGAAAAACTAATTTTGTAAGTTGTGTTATTTCTAGCAACTCTACCTTTTACTTGAGAGAGATATTTCCTTCTCCAACGGACATTTTCTGGACGATCTATATGAACAGATTTCCTATATGGTTTTTCTCAGCAAAAATTAAGTTCTCTGAGCAATTTCCAGAGCTCAGTTCTTTTAATTTCAGGTAAATCCGATCTTCATTGATTTTAGTAGGAATTTTGTCGACGATTGGGATCTGCTTCTCATAATAAAATGTATGGACAACTCCTTTTATTGCAGTTTACATTTCTTCTTCCAGCGAGGTTTTTCGTCTGCCTGTGATCGAATGTGGCTTGGGAGTACTAACAATTCCAGTCGTTTTTTTCTCCTTTAGTATTCGGAACATATTAGATTTTCCAACTCCTGTCATATTGGAATACATCTCAACAGAGCTTTTAATATTATTGTCTAGATATTGATATCTTAAGGCATCACAAACATTCAAAGTTTTTCGTTGAGGAAAAAATGCCTTGGTGTAAAGATTTTGGAATAAATATAGATGTAGATGCCATATCTTTTGGGTATCTCACTAATCTCAACTAATATATAAAAACAAGCACAAACAAGATAAATCACTAAAGACCAACTGTAAGGTGTACTTTGCTCAGTGACAGAAATTAAGTTGAACTATCAGAAATTTTATTGTTGCAGTAAATTTATAAAAGCGTATAATATTTAAATATAATTAAATATAATTAGATTTCCGGCAGTCCTCGGTTACCTGCGGCACTAGAGCAGGTACGTTGGAGGTTGCAGTAACAGTTTTATTACTCTCTCTAGTTCTTGAATAGAGTATAGGAATGTGTATGCTTGCGATCGCCCCCCCCCCCAAGAGCTTTGAGTTCAGGAAAATAGACCCGATTCTGCCTCTTATACTAGGAATGTGTATGCTTTTCGCATTCTCTCCCTGTCGGCAACTCGTTTCTTCTTATGATCGCCTCCCCCCTCTCCAAAAGCTTTAAATTCAGGAAAATAGACCCTAACCTGTCTTTTACACTAGAAATGGGAATGTTGCTGGTGTCTATCCCCCCCCCCCCCCGTCGACAAATTGCTTTCGCTTGCCATATTGTACTTTTGTGATATCACCGCCCCCCTCCCCCCCCAAAGAGAGAGGCTGGATCCGCCCCTGCCGTGTATACTACATATGCACGACCGTGTATACTACGCTTTGAAGAATTATCTTTTCACGTTGTTTTTGTATTATAGTTAATGTTTTTTTGAGATGGAATATATCTATAAACCCTCTTATTTATGCCGAGAAACGTGGGTACAAATTTAGTTGCGATTGATCGAGTAGTTGGTTTTTGTTTATCCCGGATAAGCAAAATTTGCTACATGAAAACTTTAGGTCCGATCTTGTTGATACCCATACGTGTGTTCATTTTGAATGAGACCTCTGACAGACCAGCGACAATCGGAGAATCGGATCGGTGAAGAAATAGAACCTACTCCATCTGTTATGTCGATACGACTTTTTTGTGCGGCGCTGTTAGAATTCATGATTAATATTCTGATCGACTAAATTGTCGTCTATCCATTATTCGTAACTTGTATTCCTCAGAAGCAGGTCACAATAAATGAAATTTAATGTCCTCGAATGAATAATCCGTTTTAAGTAAAATAAAAATATTTCTTTTTCTTCTAGGTATGAGATGAAAATGGACCCAGTCCACCCAGAAGACAGTATTCGACGCTTTATTTTATTCTACTCGTTAGCAGATGGCACTTGTAAAATTCATGAACCCCCTGTACAAAACTCTGGTATAATTGGCGGTAAATATTTACGCAGTACGCTTTTAAATAAACCTGGATCAGATCCGTTAAATCCAGAATTATACACACCCGCAGATTTTTATATCGGAGCCATTATAATTATTTTTGAGCAAAGGTATGTACACCGATAAAATATATTAAAAAAGAAAAAGTGCTTTATTTCAAAATGTTCTTAAATGTTTAAAAGGCTATTTTAAAAATATAATT
Source organism: Diaprepes abbreviatus (assembly GCA_034092305.1). Classification (NCBI taxonomy): domain Eukaryota; kingdom Metazoa; phylum Arthropoda; class Insecta; order Coleoptera; family Curculionidae; genus Diaprepes; species Diaprepes abbreviatus. The sequence continues at coordinate 2,416,492 of JASJET010000087.1, forward strand.
ATTGGTAAATAATAAAAAAATGATATAAAACAATTCCCAAGCAACCTAAAAACAATTAGGTAGTCTTCAACTTCATCTCGCAATATACACAATTATTTTCATTCAGTGGCAGAAATTTAGGTTGTTGGCCTTTGGAATATAATATTCCATACATGCTCTCAGGACTGACACACTAACAGAACAAGAAGAGGAAAAAACACCCACAGTTAAACGTGGGCCTCTGAACCACAGTCGAAACCACCGCAGTAAAATAAACATTTTGTAATAAGTAACTTTAATATTGTCAACAACATAGCTCAAAAATAATGCGATTTTGTGGCTGTTTTTAAAATATAAATATGCCATGTGAAAGAAAAATTTATGTAAAATATGACAAGGAAAAAGACAGTGTAGTCTAAAAAATAATGAAAATGAAAATACCTAAAACTTTTGGGTTCAAATAGAAGTAGTACTTATTTTTCTTCGTCAGCGAGCTTCACATTCACTTATGGAGTTCCTTTGGGAAAGTACAGAACAGAATTTCCGAAAGAAATATATGCAATTTGACAATATGCAGATGAGATAAAAAGGAACGCAATCTACATTTATTTTGACAGCTAAGCGCCTTGAAGGTCCTCAAGGGTCAAAAGATATCATCTAGATTGATTTGGGAATGTCAGAGTGAACTTACAACTCTGGCAAAGGACAATAGAGCTATGTTACAGTGAGTGCCAGGACATGGAAATAAAAAAGCTGATCAGCTAATGAGAGCTGGCTCATATATTGGTCCAGAATCGGCTCTTGGGGTGCCACAGTGTGCCGCACGAGAAACTGTCAAACAATAGATACAAACAAAGCACAAAAATCAGTAGACAGCCAGACAGGGATTGTACCACAACAGGCTTTTTAATGGGAATCCTGAAATTAACAAGGAAACTACTCCAAATGAGTAGGATTAAATTAAAGGCAATTACAGGCATAATGACGGGACACATGACCGTCAAAGTCCATCTGAATAAAATGAAACTGTACAACAGAAACCTCAGCTGCAAGCAATGTGACCAAACCAAGGAGACGGTATAACACATCATATATGCGAGTCATTAGATCGGAAGAGACAACAAACGTTCGGGTCAATAAACTTGGAACTGAGTGAAATACTCACACTTTAGTGGACTTGTACAAACTGATTCAGGAGGTTAAGTTAACAGTGTGCCTGTAACTCAAAGATGAGCACAATAAGCCTATACGGGTCGCCGTGCATCCCGATTTGGGACGTACCTAAGAGGAAAAAATACGCTAGTTTATCGATCATTAAATATACTAATTGCAATAGAAGATGCACTTTTGGAGTCATAGACCAGTGATAGCGTTTAGACTTTCGTTGTTATTCAGAATGTATCTTGACTATTTCAAAATAACTAATAAAAGAATAATCAACGATACCATCTGTTGAGGCTCTAACCGGTCCGCTCGCTATCTGAGTTTCGGGCTGATGCTCTGTCGCGTTTACCTCTAATTGCTATAACTTCGGATATAATTTGAATTTTTGAAACAATTATCCAGCAAAAAAAAAATCAATTTTTTACAAGCTCAAAGTGGTGTAACCCTTTTACTACCTTATCAACTTATTAGAAAAAATAAATTAATAAATAAGATGATATATAAATCCCCCTTTTTATGAACCTAGGCGATTTTTATAAAAATAATATCTGCTGAAAGAGTAATAATAAAAAACTATTTTTTTTTGGTTATTGACCACTCTTCTACGTTTGTGGGCCTTACCTTTTACAACACTTCCATAACTCACTTATTGATATTACATAAAAGTGTACATTTTAGATTTGTTATTACTGGAGCTGATCTTTATGTGTACAGATATATGCAAGAGAACTCCAGCAAATTCCCTTGTGAGGTCATAGAAAATATGAGAAACTGGATGTTCAATCAAGGATATCTAAAAGATGACTTAGAGGATTCCGTTAAAGATACTCTCGAATCTGAGAAGAAGTTTGATGAGACTATAGGTAACAGATATGTTTATTCCTTTTATACCGTAAACTGACACCATGGTTTTATTTCAAAATAATTAATTCTAAGCAGTAGTCTAATAACTATTGCACAACAATAATGTTCTGCAGTATTTAGCTGTTTATTATTTTGCTTAATACCCTCTTTAGATTTTTAAGATACACTCTCGTAATAAGTATGAATGATCCATTCTCTGCACACGAGTCACAAGAAGTGTGGCATCCAATATTTGACAAATTGAAATACTAATAAAAATAATATAATTAAAAAATAAATAGTTTTCAAGGCATTTACCATTGAAATAAAAAATGTTATAAAAAAATAATTAAATAGGGAACTTCATTTGACTCATTTAAATCAGCTGATTGTAATTAGTGTGTGATTTGGTAACGTCGTGTTTTTACTGTTTATGTGATCTATCCGGGTCCTTCGGACTTTAAACTGATCTGGGTAAAAATAACGGGTCTTCCAGGTCGGACCCACCTCTAGTTGTTACTTCTGACTGGGCTGTTGTTGCCCTCTGATAGAAGAATCTTAATAATTTATTCAACAAATTGCTTTCTGTTTGCTATATTGTATATCTTAAATGTATGGCTTGCTGTACACTTAGTTAAGAATTGTAACCCATTGTACAAATGACTATAATAAAGAGTTCTTAAAATGAAAAAATGATGAGATCATTAGGTGGTCGAAACGCAAATGGAGAGAGGGTCAGATTGTATTTCTTCTTCTTTAGGTGCCGTCTTCGTTCCGAAGGTTGGCGATCATCAGAGTTATACGTATTTTCGAGACTGCCGACCTAAACAGCTGGTTACTGCTGCAATTATACCATTCTCTTAGATTTTTTTAACCAAGAGTTTCGTCTTCTTCCTACAGATCTCTTTCCCATAATTTTTCCCTGCATAATAGTTCTCAGGAGTTGATATCTTTCTCCTCTCGTAACGTGTCCCAGGTATTGTAATTTTCGTTTTTTAATTGTAAGTATGACCTCCTTTTCTTTATTCATTCTCCTCAGTACTTCAGCGTTTGTGATTTTCTCCATCCATGATATTCTTAGCATTCTGCGGTACATCCACAATTCAAAGGCTTCCAACTTGTTAATATCGATCTTTTTAAGCGTCCATACCTCCATTCCATAAAACAAAACTGACAGTACGTAACATCTTGCCATACGAACCTTTAATTCAAGACTCAGGTCTCTGCCACAGAACACTCTCTTCATTTTCGTGAATACGGCTCTTGCTTTCTCTATCCGGATTTTGATTTCTTCCGAGCTATCGTTGTTTTCATTGATGACGGTGCCTAAATAATTGTATTTTCTGACGTGTTCTATATTTTGACCCTGTATGCGTATATCTGCGACATTTTGGGTTGATTTGGATATTAACATGCATTTTGTTTTTCTTATGTTTAGTGTCAGTCCATATTCTTCACTGACTGTTGTTAACACTTTTTTTTGTGTGCCAGTGTAATATTTTTATATTAACATGCATTTTGTTTTTCTTATGTTTAGTGTCAGTCCATATTCTTCACTGACTGTTGTTACTCTATTGACTAAGGTCTGGAGATCCTCGAGTGTTTCTGCGATAAGTACTGTGTCATCGGCGTATCTGAGGTTGTTTATTAAAATTCCATTTATTTTAATACCAACGAATTGGTCAATAAGTGCACTATTCATTATGTCCTCAGAGTAAAGATTGAACAAGGTCGGTGAAAGTATACACCCTTGTCTCACTCCTCTTTTTATTTCGACTTCTTCAGTCGTCTCATGCTCCACTCGCACTACTGCTTTCTGATTGTAATAAATATTCGATATAATTCTGATGTCTCTTTTATCGAGGTTCTTTTCCGTCAATAGACTGATAAGGTGATCATGTCTCACTTTGTCAAAGGCCTTGTTGTAGTCTATGAAGCACATACATACATCCTGATTTATATCAAGGCATCTTTAAGACATGACATTCAGTGCAAATAACGCTTCTCTCGTTCCGAGTCCATTTCGAAATCCAAATTGGGTATCGCTAATATCTATTTCCAGTTTTTTATGTATTCTAGTGTGTATAACTTTTAGAAATGTTTTCAGTATGTGATTCATCAGGCTTATTGTGCGATAGTCGGTGCATTGTTTTGCGTTTCCCTTTTTTGGAATAGTTACAAATGTGGATAAAAGCCATTCCTGTGGTATTATTCCTGTTTTGTAGATATGATTAAAAAGCTCCACCAATGCATAAATCGACTCTTCCTCTATGAGCTTGAGGACTTCCATCGGTAGTTCGTCTGGACCCGGAGCCTTTCCATCCCTCATTCTTCTTAGTGCATACATTACTTCCTCTTTGGTTATATCTGGGCCTTCATCCTCTTGTATGCTGTTTAGATTAGGTTCATGTCTTTCATCTGTAAAAAGTTCATTAACATAGTTCTTCCATACCTCCAATTTTTCTTCCAGTTCTGTTATTATTGTTCCGTTTGTGTTATATAATGTGTTGGGTTGTTTGCGTTTTTGTGTGCCCGCAAGTTCTTTCACTTTTTTTTTGATGAGATTGTATTTGCAGGAAGTAAATTACCTATCTTTTTCCTTTAACGACCGAAGGAGTGTGTGACGCAAACTGAGAAATATAAAAAAATAAATACCAAAAATTTACCGCTTTTGTTCCAAATGTATGGTGAAAAACACTTTTTATTTTCTTTTTAGTAAAAACGTTATGTTATTTTATTTTCAAGACCAATGTATTTTAAATCGTTAATGTTACACTTTAAAACAATTTTTGTTTTAAAAAATACTGAGACTTATGGCGGCGTGAGTTCCACGAAAATCCCCAAACTCGAAATAAGTGTGAGCATTCTCGAGAATTGCCAGTTAAAATTTAAGAAAGCGCGGTACGGAGAAAACTTATTCGTAAAAATGGATATTTTTTTCTTCAGACGAGAAAAAACAAACCGAACTAGAAAAATGCCTCAAAGAACTGAACGTTGGCGGTGGAGCTGATCCGGAATCGGAAAAAGCTAAACAGGATAAAATACTTCAAGAATATGAAGAATCTATTAAACATACCTACAAAGTACCGCCACATGGAATCTTGCCAGTTAATAAAGAATGTGCCTATCCAGTATATATCGGAGAACAAAAGGATCTAAGCTGTGTAGAGGATATTGAAGGTAAATTTCACTATTTTTTGTACATTTTACTGTTTTCTAGGTAGTATGCATTATTTTGTACTTTTCATCACTACATTAGGAATCTAATATTTAGTAAAATTTGATTTAATAGTAAATCAAACATTTTTCTGCAAACATCTTTTTTTTATTAAGTTTTAGTAAATCATTATTTAAATATTTTGTATATTTATAGACAACTGTTGTTCCTTAATGGGACACATATTAAGACTTTTTAATTTTAATATTACCTTTGTATAATCGGGTATAGAACGGGTATCCCTAATTATGATAAAAATAAGAATAATCTAATTTCTAACTAGATGGAATATTTTAAATATGAATCTGTTTGGATTTCAGTCAGAAATGTCAACAATAATGAGATGCACTCGTTTTTACACAGGCTTTATTTCAATCTCAACGAGGCGGAAATTACAGCGGCAGTGTTCTGTGACCTGTGTAAAACCTTCGACTGTGGAATCACGAAATAGTGTTGCTGTTGCAAAAACTCGGAATGAATGGTTTTTGAGGAACGGCACTTTCCTGTTTCCGGTCTTATTGACACAGAAAGTCAGCTTGTTGAGATCCGAGTCTGAGCAATTGAGAATTACTACTGGCGTTTCATATGGGTCGGTGCTGGGACCAGTGTTGTTCTTATTATATGTTAGTGATTTAGTTTATTTGAATATTAAGAGAAATTTCATACTCTTTGCATAGTAAAGGCTCTACACAATAGGTGTGTGAAAACAGTACAAGTTGCACAATGGCGTGCAAACTATTTGTCAATCAACTTTTCAAAAACTAATATTTTACACTTTGGCGGTCCTATATCGAAAATTACTATTAATGATAATCTAATATACAACTATTCTGAGTTAAAATTTATAGGTTTTTTTTTCATAGATAATAGATTAGGTTTTATGGCTCATATTGTTGATCTTTGTGGTAGATTCGTATCTGGCTGTTTGGCATTGAGAATAGCAAGAAAAGAGCTCGGCACAAAACTTGCAAGAACAGTATATTTTTCACTTTCATATGGGTCGGTGCTGGGACCAGTGTTGTTCTTATTATATGTTAGTGATTTAGTTTATTTGAATATTAAGAGAAATTTCATACTCTTTGCATAGTAAAGGCTCTACACAATAGGTGTGTGAAAACAGTACAAGTTGCACAATGGCGTGCAAACTATTTGTCAATCAACTTTTCAAAAACTAATATTTTACACTTTGGCGGTCCTATATCGAAAATTACTATTAATGATAATCTAATATACAACTATTCTGAGTTAAAATTTATAGGTTTTTTTTTCATAGATAATAGATTAGGTTTTATGGCTCATATTGTTGATCTTTGTGGTAGATTCGTATCTGGCTGTTTGGCATTGAGAATAGCAAGAAAAGAGCTCGGCACAAAACTTGCAAGAACAGTATATTTTTCACTTTCATATGGGTCGGTGCTGGGACCAGTGTTGTTCTTATTATATGTTAGTGATTTGGTTTATTTGAATATTAAGAGAAATTTCATACTCTTTGCATAGTAAAGGCTCTACACAATAGGTGTGTGAAAACAGTACAAGTTACACAATGGCGTGCAAACCATTTGTCAATCAACTTTTCAAAAACTAATATTTTACACTTTGGCGGTCCTATATCGAAAATTACTATTAATGATAATCTAATATACAACTATTCTGAGTTAAAATTTATAGGTTTTTTTCATAGATAATAGATTAGGTTTTATGACTCATATTGTTGATCTTTGTGGTAGATTCGTATCTGGCTGTTTGGCATTGAGAATAGCAAGAACAGAGCTCGGCACAAAACTTGCAAGGACAGTATATTTTTCACTTATTGAATCTCATATGAGGTATGGCGTCTCCTTCTGAGGAAACGCTAGTCAATATTTAATTAACTCCGTCTTTTTGCTCCGAAAAAGTGAACTGTGTGGGCAACAACAACTTGTATAGACTCCTCTTTTATCATCAGAAAATACATACTCTTCCTTGTCTGTTTATATTAGAGAAGATTATGAGCACCGAAAATGAGTATAACATTAGGATGGTTGGATGTATATCTGTAAGGGAACAAAAGTTCATTATGACTTATATTTATTTTATGTTATGGAGGAATTCTTTTACTGAAAAACCGTTACCCATATAGAAAATATAAATCAGTTATTAAATTTAAGCCTAAAGTCAGTTTTATTAGTTTTGGGTCACTAATTTGTTTTCTAACAAATAAATAAACCCAGACAATTTATGTTCCATAATATTTAAACGGTCGTAACTTCGTTAATATTTTTAAAAAATCTGTCAAAGAAACTCAATATTTTTCTTATGTAATCAACTTTGTCAAGCGTCTAGGATTAAACGCTAAAGATATCTTTCACATGTGGTTGGCAACCACCGAGGAAGCATTCTAGTTTTAAACTGAGCAAATTTTCCTATCAAAAGGAAACCAAAGAATATTTAAATAAAATTGCTACAATGCAATATAATTTTGTTTAAATGTGCAAAACTTTCGTCTTTTGGCCATTTTTTACCTATTCGACAAAAAATAAGGACAAGTAAAATGTGAGAAATGGATAAAAAAGCAAGTAGGGTTTTTTTCCATGATCTAAGACAGAAACTTTTATTTATAGGAAGACGTAGAATAGTTTAACTTTTGGTACAAAAATTAATAGATTTAAGATGCTGAAGCCAAATCGAATGTTAAATATCCAGTACATGGGTAGCTAACGCCCTCAGCGGACAAAAGATTAAAATTTTCGGGAGCGGGACAACCACCATGGAAGCGTTGATGTGCTGCGAGGTAACGTTCGATTGGTGGAATCAACTTGGGACGGTACTAACGCGAATGAACGGGGGTTCCGAGGGCTGTAAAGTTAGGTGTTGTCTTCCAAAAGTAATTATCATCAGTTTCGACTTGAAGCTCGTTAAAGGCGGTACGTTTTGAAATCTGTTAAAGAAAGTTCTACGCGTATAACCGGTATTTATTTTTGATTTTTCATTTATCTTAAGGAAAGTGAAGCGGAAATTCTGTTTTATTCCACGTGGGAGAAGGTCGACTTTAATACTGGTTTGTTTAAACAATTTAAGTAGCCGTTTTTCAAAATTGGCTGTATTAAATTGGGATTAAAATAACAGCCGACAAGAGTATTTAGTTTAGTTACTTTGGAACTGATTTGTCGAATTAATTTGGAGGTTCTCATTGTAAATAATTTCGTTTTTTATTTATTTTTATTAAATAAATTTAAGCGTGTTGAGAATCATGTTTCCTTTAATTTAATAAAAACCTTCACTCAATTAACTTAGGAGGCGCACTGATGCGATAGCGCTAAAACTAGGGGCCTGACTTGAGAAGCTAGATAGCAGGTTTTCCGAAATGGTTATATTATTTTTATTGGGGAAGACGTATTACTCTAGCTGAATATTTTAATGAAAAGTTTTAGATGACTTTTTTTCTATTACGTATAATTTTAATTGCAGTTTTAGTTATTTGTTTGTCTTGTTTTGTTATATTTTACCACTGAACATTCAACTTATACATGTTATCAACATTTTTAATTCTCGGTTAAGTTATACCGGTTTAAATTTTATTACACTATCTGTAAATGTATGAGGGGATAATATCAGATGAATATGGAATGTATAAGAGGCTTGTACTTTTTATATAAAGGCAGGGCTGTATCTAAACACTGACGTGGTCTGGGGGTATCTGTCATCTAACCTGGCTAGTAGTCATTTGGTGTAATAAATGATTTAATTAAATAGTATATTGACAAAAATGTTTGTCTATAAGATTTACATCCTTTAGACTTTAAACGATTTAAAATAATTAGGTTCAAGACTAGGGAAATTTAGAGGCGCCAATTACACTACCCTGAATCGGATCCTAAGTCAATGAGTGAACGTCGAGCACGTCAGAATAGATAGATATTTGCCGCACCTGCGCTTAAAAGTTGTTATAAATTTCCAACAACATTCTATAACTAACGTGTCTAATATTTTGTATGATGATTTTTACTCCATAAGTATGGCATATCTTTATAAATACCGAAACATTTAATAAAACTTCCCTTTCTTTACTTGACATTTTTGCGCATCACCAACCACCAAAACATCAACCTCAATTTCTTAAAGGTAGAGAACCGCCGCAGTAGTCCAATTGCAATACATTAATTTTAATTAAATTAATTTATTTCAATTTTAGGAAAATATACTTCTTACACACCAAAGCACATTGACACGCCAGAGGAAATTGTACAGAAATATTATGCTGGTGTTCTTAAAGAACAAAAGAAAATATGTAGTGGTAGATATCCTATTGAATGCACTGATCCACCAGCTGAAGATTCCAATATCTGCGATAAAGAAGAAAGATCAGGACCTATAATGATAAGTCCTCCAGATGTTCCGCCAGAGGCATGCAAAATCAAGAGAAAGTCTGTTAGATTCGAAGATAAGAATGAAAGATGTACAACAGACAGAAATGACTTGTGTGAGTTAAATAAAGAGAAAACTAATTGTGATTGTACAGATTATAATGCCTGTCCCTAAAAGCAAAAACTTGTAGATTTATAATTCTAATATATTATCACTTAAATACTAGTCTCTTTTAATTGTGTGACTTTGTCAAGAAATATTAGTTTTTATGATGTATGTTCATGTATCTATCGATATCGAAGGAGCGTTCGACAACACAACTTACGATTCAATATGTAACGCTCTGAACCAACAGTAATCACATGGATCAGAGCAATGCTAACTCAGAGACTAATAAAGGGTGTTTTTTTATAGAGGCATAGAACTTTTAAATGGAATAAAACCAAGATGAATTTTTTAAATTGACATGAAATTTACTTTATTTGAAAGATAACCTTCTGGCATTATAATTTAAATATGACTTCTGGCATATAACCGCTACGGCTGGCTCGGACGTAGTCTAATCTGGAGGTCCAATTTTCGATGATTTTTTTCAACATTTGTGGCCGTATATCGGCAATAACGCGGCGAATGTTGTCCTCCAAGTGATCAATCGTTTCGGGCTTATTGGCGTGGACTAGCGACTTCACATATCGCCACAGAAAATAGTCTAGCGGCGTTAAGTCGCACGATCTTGGAGGCCAATTCACGGGTCCGAAACGTGAAACTATGCGGTTACCAAACGTTTCCTTCAATAAATCAATTGTGGCACGAGCTGTGTGACATGTTGCGCCGTCTTGTTGAAACCACAGCTCCTGCACATCATGGTTGTTCAATTGATGAACGAAAAAGTCAGTAATCATGGCTCTATAGCGGCCACCATTGACTGTAACGTTCTGACCAGCATCGTTTTTAAAGAAGTACGGACCAATGATTCCACCAGCCCATAAAGCACACCAAACAGTCAGTTTTTCTAGACGTAACGGTGTCTCAACATACACTTAAGGATTATCATCACTCCAAATACGGCAGTTTTGTTTATTGACGTATCCATTCAAACAAAAGTGAGCTTCATCGCTAAACAAAATTCGCTTATGAAAATCGGGATCAACGGCAATCTTGTTTTGGGCCCATTCACCGAATCTACGCCTTGCTAGGTGATTGTGTGGCTTCAATTCTTGCACGACTTGGATTTTGTAAGCATGCAAACCAAGATCTTTCCGCAAAATCTTCCATAAAGTGAATGGACACATATTCAATTCCTGTGCACGATGGCGGATAGACTGATTCGGGTCTTCCTCTACGCTACGCTCTACAGCAGCAATGACTTCTTCTGTACGCACTGTACGACGTCGCTGTGGATGCGTATTATCATTTAGAGTAAATGTGGTGCGAAAACGTTCCATAGTTAATCGAATTAATTGCTCTGATGGACGATTATGTTGACCGTAAAATGGAAGTAGTGCGCCATACGTATTTCGAACAGAACCATGATTTTCAAAATAAATTTGCACAATTTGGAAGCGTTGTTCAGGCGTCAGTCTATTCATGTTGAAATGCCAAACCAAACTAAACATAAATCACTTGACAGCTGACAAAATGACCGCCAGTTAAAAAAGTGTTGCCAACTTAAAGTTTTATACCTCTATAAAAAACACCCTTTATATGCTGAGCTTAACAGTGTTACTGTGGGGATTTATTTGATATTTCTCTAAAAAGTTTGTCTGAAAAAAACTTTACAATTGATTGTTTGAATTTGTTAATTTGTGATAAATCTAAATTGTGATTGGTTAATTGTTTGTTTATTATTTCATTTTTCTTATCTACATTTTAACTATAGACTGTGATTATTGTCATTTAGTTCTTTTGTCCGAATGGGCCTGTCTCGTGTATGGATAAATAAATAAACAATTAGCTACGTTTGACCTATATCCTTTTTTATATACTGGACAAATCTTTACTCTTTTCCACTGATTGGGAAATGTACCGCTCTTAAGGCTTAGATTAAACAGAATGCGCAATGGGTATCTAAATATGTCGACACACTCCTTAATTATGAATGAGGGCACATTATCTGGCTCTACAGCTTTACCATCCCTTAAGTATTTTACAGCATCCACTACATCGTCAGTAATGGCATCGAGAATATCCTGTCCAGTATAACGGCACGCTTCAATATTTGGATTGTTACCGCGGTCATCCGCATAAAACCTACCAAAGTGCCTTGCAAAGTCATCACATACATCCTCACCCTTACTAAATTCTGTATTATTTAAGTACATCTTACCAAATTCTGTATTATTTAAGTACATCTTTTTTGGTACGTGAATCATACCCTTTCTATTATTTACGAATGACCAAAATGCCCTGATATCCACACCGTTGTCCTGACAAATCTTATAATATATACGATATGCTTGCTCTATATCATTTTTAATTTTAGCTCTCTAGACTGAACACTCTGCCAATCTCAGTATTGCCTCTGCTCTTATATCTTTTGCAGATCTTATCTTTCCATTTAAGATCTCTTATTATTTAAGAGTTAAACCCAGCCGGATATTTTTTGGCTTTCTTTGTAAAATAATTTACGGCAGCGTTCACATCGGTGTAGCCCTCAAAGAATTGCCAGTCAGTATTCAACAATACAGTAAACATACTTATAAAATCAACCTTTCTAAAGTTGTATTTTGAAAGTTTCATAGATAATTCTTTTAATTTGGGTTCGTTTAGAAATACAGAAACACTCAAAGTTGGATAACTGTCTTCAGCAACAAGGTCAAAGTCACTTCACAAAACGTTACATTTCAATATATGATTATATACATTAACAATCCTGTTAACCTAATTACCGCATAGAAATTCAAAAATTGTTGAAAGACTCCCACACAGTCATCCACATCACCATCTTGATGATACCTATTCAAGTTGGTCAAGTTTGTCTCCCATAATTAGAAATTTTTTATCATACAAAAATTAAAGAGACTATAAAGTAAAAAAGCTCTCTATATGAAATACAAGTACAAGTAGGTCAACAGAAACAGCCAACAAATCAATACAACTGTGACTACTGATCTCAATCTTAACACAATATATCCATGTAATTATTAACAAAGTTAAGATCAATTTGACAACTATGTGGATGAGTATCTAAATTTTGGTCAAGCTTTTAATGTGTAATTGTGTTCAGTGGTGGAAGGGGACGATATCATAAGATTACAAAGACCGGAATTCAACCCATCCTATTCTTATAGAAGACAGTACAGTATAATGTGCCCTAAGCCCAAGCTACCAAAATCAGAAGGGGGGGGGGTCAGCGATATCCACATTCCTAATGCAGCAGGCAGACGAGTCTATTTCTCGATATTCGAAACTCCAGGGTGGGAGGGCGATCGCCCTCACGACCCCCCTTGTGCTTGTTATTTTAGACAACTTTTTATCTGTAAATTAAAATTTTATATTTAGTGTCATGTTACACTATTTTTTATTTACAGCAGTTGTACAAATTTTATAATGATTGTATTTTGACTTGTATATATACTATTGCTGTAGACTATTTTTATCAGTATGTAAATTACGCTATTGAATGTTTTGTTCCCAAATTGCGATCAAAGAATCCAAAGTTTCCTAATTGGTTTAGTTCTGAGCTTAAAGAATTGATATTTAATAAAAAGATTGCTCATAAACGATTTAAGACTACTAACTCTAAGACTGATTATGTGTTATTCTCAAACTTAAGGTCTCAATGTAAGATCGTATCTAGGTTGAATTATGAAGAATACATTTCTTCCCTGCAAAAGTTATTGGGTGGTGATAAGAAAGAGTTTTGGAAGTATGTAAAAATGAAGAAGGGTGGTTACACTCTTCCAGGTACAATATATTCACGATCCTGGGGCAGCTTTTAACTTTTATTGTGACTCTAATATAAATTTTTCAACGTGTATATTTTCACCCACTGATGTTTTTAATAAGATAAACACATTAAAGGACAATTTAGGCTCTGGTCCTGATAATATAACAGTGTTCTTTTTAAAACAATGCCGATGTATCTTTTTACTTATTTTGAGTAAATTATATAATTTGTCCCTTCAAAGTGGGATTTTTCCTGATGAGTGGAAGAGAGGTTATGTTTCCCCTATATATAAGAATTCAAATAGAGCACATATAGAAAATTATAGGCCAATTTCTAAATGTTCCATACTTTCAAAAATATTCGATTCTCTTTTAACTGATGAATTAACAACTGTTTTTGGCAATTATATAGTTCCGGAACAACATGGTTTCTGTAAGGGGAAGTCCACAGTTACAAATCTTTTAATTTATGTTGACTTTTTGCTATGTGCTTTGGAGGATCGTTGCCAGGTTGATGCTATATATACTGATTTTTCCAAGGCGTTTGATACAGTGAATCATACTTGTCTTTTAACTAAACTGAAATCTATTGGTATTCAAGATCCGCTCCTTTCGTGGATGCGAAGCTATCTTACGGGGAGAATACAAATTGTACGATATAAGAACTACTTGTCGCGTGAAATTAGGGTAAATCTGGGGTTCCTCACGTTCCACATTTGGCCCCTCTTCTGTTCAACTTGTTTTTGAATGATGTCGTCAAGTCTTTTTCACATGGAACGGCACTGCTTTTCGCTGATGATTTAAATTTTTTTAAGTGCATTAGATCTTTGCAAGATTGCAGTCTGATTTGGACGCATTTAGCGTATGGTGTACTACTAATAGATTGTACCTTAACATTGGAAAGTGCAAGACAGTGCGGTTCTGTAGAAAGAAGACATTAATCGAGTACAATTATAAGATTAAAGGTGTGTCTGTGGAATTGACCGATTCTATATCTGATGTTGGTGTAATATTGGATAGTCCGTTAACTTTTAAAGAGCATATACATAATATCACTAATAAGGGAATGAAAATAGTGGGGTTTGTTATACGAAATTTGTCTGACTTCAAAGATATTATTTGTCTTAAAAATGTTTATTGCAGTGTTGTGCGTTCTATATTAAAGTATGCCTCACCAATATGGTCACTCTTCTACAATGTACACAAATTGGAGCTAGAAAGGGTGCAGAAGCGCTGTTTAAGATTTGTAGCGTATAAACTAGGTGTTCCTAAAGAGAATATCAGCTACCCTCATTTACTACTCCAATTAAATTTGAAGCCTCTTGAACATCGCAGGGAATACATTGACTTACTTTATCTATTTAAAATCGTTAATAGTATAATAAATTCTCCAGAACTACTAATGCGTATTGGTTTCAATGTGCCTCAGAGAAGTAGTCGATGGGTTGAAGTGTTCTCTGTGGATGTTCATAAAACCAACTATTCCATCTATGCACCACTAAATAGAATGTGCACTTTAGCTAATGAATTATCCCGTGATCACGTTGATTTGGATATTTTTAACATGTCCTTAAATAGTTTTAAAATTTTTTTAAAGCTTAATCTATAGTCCAAATTTTTTACTTCTCATTGTTCTTTATGTAATTTTAAATGTGAGCTTACTGTAGTTTACCGAATGCTTTGGATTTATTTGTTTATTGTTTACTATTTTTTTTTTTTTTTTTATCTATTTGGAAACTTGTTTGTAGTTGTAAAGTGTTGTAAATTTTTAAAAGGTTTGACCGTTAATAAAGCATTTATTTATTTATTTATTCTGTATTTGATATAAATAAATGAGGATTATGATTACAACAAATAAAACTTACATATACATAAAAGGTTTATATTATGACCTTTTCTTTGTACAAAAATCGCAACTTATTTACATTAGATACTTTTAAAATAAAATTAAGTAAATAATTACTTATAAAACATGAAAAAAGAAAGAAATGCCAATAAAAAAGGTTCACTTTAAGCCTTAACTTTATCATCTCTTTGAAAAATTCGAATCCATATGTCTCGATGACCTCTGAATATTATTTAAATTTGACCTTATTCTTTGCTCAACTGAAGCATGTTTAGCTGATTTCATAAGTTCACTATGTACAAGATCAGCATCAAATTTCTTAGAGACAATATCTTCTTCTCTTTTGTCCTTTTCACGATATCTACGAACATTCTTTTCTCGTTCTTTATCTCTTTCTGCTGCATTACGCATCATTTCTTCTCTTAGCTTCTCTTTCTCTTCTTCAGTTAGTTTTTTGACTTGTTTTCTTTCAGGTTTTATAGGTGGTTCTGCCTTTTTGGAGATTTTGGAATCCAGTCTTTTATTTTCTGCAGCTTTCTTTAAAGCTATCTTTTTACCATCTGAAGTAACCAAACCAAACGACCTTGGACGTTGTTGCTCTTCTTCAGAATCACTATACTTGTACTTAGTCTTGGAAGTCTCTTCTTCTGAACTAGAAGTATCACTACTTTTGCTTCGCTGTCTAAAATGAGGTGGTTTTTCTGGCAAAAGAGTTTTCATACTCTTGTGCTTGTTGGTGCCTTCATCTGAACTTGAATCACTGTTTTTATTTTGTGATTTTAAATGGTGAGGTTTTGCTGGAAAAATCATTCTTTTCTTTTTATATTCATTATCAGAAGAAGTACTATCATCTTCTGATTTTTTCTTCGAATGTGAAGGATTTTGTGTACTTTCCTGAGTTTGGGTTTCTACCTCACCCCTTAGCATCCTTAGTTTTGCCATAATTTTTTCATCAAGATCATCGTCACTATTATCATCCTTCTTGTTCCTTGTACCTTCATTTTTTCTGTTGTCGTGACTGTCATTCTCAGAACTACTGCCTCTTCTTTTTCTATATTTTTGTCTTGATAATTTACTGACATTGTGCCTTTCAGGACTATCCCTACTTACTTTTTTTTGTTGTGATCTATCTTTCTTTTCATTTCTTTTAGACGTCAATGTACTATTTGAACTGCTTCTACTTCTATATGAATTTTTTTCTCGCGATGTACTTCGCCTAGATTTGTGCCTCTCCTTTTTGGATTTGGTGCTATATTCTCTTCCACCACTATTTAGTCTATCTTGTTTTTTATATATTTTGTCTGCACTGTTATCTCTTAAGTCCCTGTGAACAATTAAATATTAATTTAGATAATATAACAGCATATAATTAGGTAAAAATGTATGCAAATTTATCCTAATGTAACAATTTCTAGATAATTTATGAGTTCTCAATATTGAGCATCAAATCTGCATCATCCCGATAAACATGTTCTCAACTGATAAAATATTTGATTTTTAACATAAACGTATAAAATAAATATAATTCTGCTGCTCTCTTGATAAATTTTTTATCAATTTGCTACTTAACTATCAAATTAGTTTTAATCTAAATTTAGTAAACTATTTTACCTTTTATTACTTTCTTTTTTTCTGTCAAAACTCCTTTTTCTACTGTCCTTTTCAGAACTGTAATCTCTTTTTTCTCTATATGATGACATTTTCATTTCTTCATCAGTTTCCTCACTACTACTTCTGGTCACATTCTTTTTTCCATGATCTGGACTCGAATCACTATCTCGATTTTTCCTACTCTTTCTTTTCTTTCGTTCATTATCACTTTCACTTGACTCTTCTTTTTTTCTTTTCTTTTTCTTCTTTTTGGGTGTGTCTTCATCAATATCATCGCTTACTTTACCCTTAAGAATGTCTTGTAAATCCTCTTCTGACAATTTGTCTTTTAATGCATTAAATTTATGCATTAAAATTACATTTAATGCATCTTCATTATCCTTTTTCATTTCCTTTTTTGCTAAGCCAATTTCAAAAGGATTATTTTTAAGTAATTTGAATTTTTCTTTTATTTTTTCATCAAGGTCTTCATCTGATCGTTTCTTTTTTGATTTTTTGTGCTTCTTTTTCTGTTCCTGTTGCTTTTTCAATGCTTCCTGAAGCTTTTTTAGTTGTACCGGATTTTGTAAAAACTGCCTACGTGCTTCTTCTTCCCGTTTTTTTATTGCTACTAAAGGATCTTCTTGCAGTTTGGCAGAAAGATCAACCTACAAAAATTGTTTTTATTGAAAAATAAATTAGAAAAAAATTAAATCATTCATTTCCAAAACCACACAAGTCAAAATCTCATAATTGAGTTTTTTAACTATGAACACACCCTTTATTTTTTTATTTATCACACAAACCACATAAGTTAATGACCTACGTTGCCTTTGGTTGGATAGCAACATAGCTTGAAGAAAGCAAGAAAAAAAAGTAGTTTGGTTATTTAGGGATGAAGGCAGGAGTCTGGGCTGAATGTATGGTGTAAGAGTGGGGCAAGTGCTCAAAAGGCTTCAAGGAAAGTTTGTGTGGGACTGTATGCTCTATGAAGAGTAGGGCGATCTTTGCCCCACAAATAGTTTCTTTGTGCAGCGAAAGTGAACGGATATATATGTATGGCAGGCGGTCTGAAATGTGAATGTCTGTTACACATGTAACAAGTGATTTTTTTGTTATCGTAGGTCACATAAATGATCAAAACTCCTGGTTGGATGATGAAAGCATCCAGGCCCTCTCAAATGGGACATCCTTCTGGTTTTTTTTCTTAGAAAAGATCTCCTAAACCTGGTTAATGGGACAAAAAGAAGTTGGCTAAATTTCCTCAGTAACGGCAATAATTGTTAATAAAAACCAACCCTAATAACTTCTTCAATTTTTCCCAAAAAAAAGCAAGAAATACATCAAATACAAAGTAGAAAACCAAACTCGCCATCACAATGAAAAAAGACTATTGCTACATTTTTTAATTTTTTGGCGCGAATTTAGAAATAGAACAATAAAATTAAGTATACCCATAATGTTAATAGAACCTATAGTGTGAAAAACCCTCTTTTGTTACATGAATTTAAAAATAATTATACCAAATACCAGACCTATATTTTAAAACTATTTTTTCTAAACTAGAACTAACTTGATGCAATTGTTTACCTGTTCTGCCAAAACAATTTTATTAAAATCTCTAATTGATGGAGGTATACATTCATGTTCCACATGATTTTTCGGTGTAGGTAATACAAATTTTTTTTCTTTTTCTTCTTCATTGATCTGTTCCAAAGTTTTATCAACTTTACGTCCTAGTAAATATTCTTCTCGATCAACTAAACTATTGGCACCTTTATAGATCCAGTCGAGCTTTTCGTCTTTGGCCATTTTTTAAAGAAAAAGTTGTTTTATAACAATTCTACAGCCCTGTTTGTTTCCAAAAATATCTTAACAAACGTCATTGATGTTTTTGTAAGGTTCAGATAAGCATTTCTTCTTCTTTTATGTTTACCGAACTATTTTTGTGGATCTTGTCACTGACACTCTGCCCAGCTTCTCGTATTCAGTGTTTAATTCTGACTGGCTGAACCCAGATAAAGAGATTCGTGCAGGGTACCTATTCTCGTTCTTGAGAGAACGATCACGTGGTGGAAAGTGGGCGTGGTTCTCACGAAAAAGTATGAAACAGTATTCTTGGTTGCTTTTCTCGTTCTCGAGAGAACGATCATCTTGATGGAAAGTGGCCGTGGTTCTCACGAAAAAGTAAGAAACCGTATTCTGAATACGTTTTCGTACTTTTTCGTGAGAACCACGCCCAGTTTCCATCAAGATGATCGTTCTCTCAAGAACGAGAATAGGTACCCAGATAAATTATACAACCTTCGGTGTCAGATAAGTTTTCAGGGTTGCAGCTGGAGTTTCATGTGGATTAACTTATCTATTGAATCTGAAGGATAATCAGGCACGTATCTTCAAAAATTCCAATTTTAATATTTTTTCAAGATCTTTTCCTAAAAAAAAATAAATTCCATAATCTAAATAATGTCAGTGGGTTTAAATTGCACCAAGAACATCTAGAATACGAGAAGTTATTGCACATGACCGATTATCCAAGAGTCCTACGGATAATCATGGACCTTGGAAAACGGTTATACCTTTTCAAGGGTCGGATGAGGTGGGTTACGCGCGATACAAGAGATATATTATAATTTCGAGCATATACTACTGGATTCAGCAGCAGCAATGGATGTTTCATGCGTGTTACATAGTAAAAGAGAGAGAGAGCGAATAGTAGTAGATGCTAGCTCACTCATTCTGAACGCTTAGTCAAAAATTATTCATAATAATGTGATGTGAATGCTCTTTGGCTTAGTTTTGTTCTTCCCTCTTTATCCTCATATTTTCAAATTTAGACTAGAGGGAGATAGCATGTACTGCTATTCTGAATGTTGTTTTCAGTCTTCACCATACACTATTGAAAGCAGCATGTAATGCTCCGTGTGCGTTACACGTTAAAGAGAGGAGAACGACTAAAAGGTCTTGCTATCTCTCTTGCTCCGAAAGTTGTTCTCCACCCTTGGATTTCATGTGCATATCTCCACCATATACGTATAACATATTATCGAAACGCGCGCCGACCAATCGTGGTTCAGAGAGGAGAGGTATTTACCCTCCCCCTCTCTCTCTCTGTTTGCTGTGTAACGAGTGCAGAATATTTCATACGGCCTCCGTAGTGTATAAAAGTCTCCAGTAACTATATCTCGTAGTCTTCAAGCACACATGGCATACATTACTTAGCCTGCAATGTTCCTCATGCGTTACATGGCAAAGAGAGAGAGAGAGAGTTGGCGAATAAGAGTGTCGCTCTATTGCTCTTGCTTCGAAACGCGATTGGTCGGCACGCGATTAAAAGGAAATGGAGAACAAGTAGACGTTCGGAGCAAGAGAAATAGCATGACCCTCTTATATGCCATGTAAAACGCACGGACCATTGCAGGCTACCTCCCGTAGCAAAGACGATTAGAAATAATCTTTGCTAGTAATATATGCTCGAGGCTAATAATATAAGCTTCCATTCATATACATATACTTTATATGTACATGCTCCCCTTATTTAACCATTGCTATAAACTCTAAAAAAGAAGTAGAATTCAATGTCAAACGTTGACAGCGGTTAATTATGTTAACCTAACAATTTTAAAAGTTTACGTTTTTTTTAATGATAATATTGAATATTGTTTAAAAATGCCTATTAAGGATACAAATCAGGGAGAGCCGATGGAAATTATATTTGTAAGTATTACTGTAATATCACAAATAATACTATTATTTTTTTTATGCAAATAATTGTAATATTTTTAGACGGACGAGGATTTACCATATGAAGAAGAAATTCTTAGAAATCCTTATTCAGTGAAACACTGGTTACGATATATAGACCATAAGAAGAAAGCTCCAAAACATGGTGTAAATTTAATATACGAACGAGCACTAAAAGAACTGCCAGGATCATATAAACTATGGTACAATTATTTGAGGGTTCGAAGACAACAAGTGAAAAATAGGTGTATTACAGATCCTGGTTATGAAGAAGTCAATAATGCCTTTGAGAGAGCATTAGTTTTTATGCATAAAATGCCTAGAATATGGATGGATTATTGTACATTTTTAACTGACCAAAATAAAATAACTCGAACGAGAAAAGTTTTTGATAGAGCTCTTAGAGCTTTACCAGTTACTCAGCACCATCGAATTTGGCCACTTTATTTAACCTTTGTAAAAAAGCATGATATACCTGAAACTGCTGTTAGAGTATTTAGAAGATATCTAAAATTGTCACCAGAAAATGCGGAAGAATATGTGGAGTATTTAAATGATGCTGGAAGACTGGATGAAGCAGCAATAGTTTTAGCTAAAATTGTAAATGATGAAAATTTTGTTTCTCAATATGGAAAATCAAAACACCAGCTATGGAATGAATTATGTGAACTTATTTCCAACAATCCTGATAGTGTTCAGTCGTTAAATGTAGATGCAATTATAAGAGGTAGGTACCACAAGTTTAATAGCTAGATTTTGTCAATATTTATTTTATATTCATTGATGCTTTTCATAAACCATTCATATTTTGATCTGGTTTTTTGGGATACTGGATTTTCTGAAATTAATAAAAGACTTTTTTTTATTTACGTTTAACCAGTGTTTCAACTTAATTTAGTTATCATTAGTGCCTTGGAAAAGAAATTAATTTGCTTACAAAAAATTTCTGTGACATTCACCTCTTAATGTTCAAACATTTAAAAACTATGTCACATACAGCATATACTTGAAAACTGAAGTTATACTTCCACATTTCATTTTCAAAAATAATAGAAGTACAATTTTAACTTGATTAAAAAAAAAGGTTGCAATAAAAATCCCCTTTCAATCAATAACAGATTTGAGACATGTTTTTTTCCTGTGTAATATTTTATTAATTCAAATATTTATGTTTAATAATTCTATATAAACTAAAAATAACTCTTACTCCACTTTACTTAAAAAGCTTATATTTATCTGAAAAATTTGTGATCATATTGGCATTTTATTAGAAATGTCATGTTCAGATCAATGGAGAGTTAGATTCCTTGGAAATGATCTATCTGCAAGAGTTAAATACTAATTTTATTATTTTGTTATACTTTCTTATAAAGACATTAAATAGATATCAGTGTTACATCTTGCACTAAACGGTTACATTTTTGAAGCATATGATTTTGAGAAGAGCAATCCAGGGCTTTGCAAGGAAAAATAAGAGGCCCGAATATCCTTAAGTTGATCATGGGAACGTTAAACTTAATTCTGCTAATTAAGGAACAATCTGTATACTTTAATATAATTAATAGTTTAATATCCAAATAAAATTGCATGAGTAGTACATCTCTTGCCTAACCCAACTATATTAAGCTCTTGCATCATGCTGTTATAGGAGATCATATAAGGATAAATATTAAGTTTTTTTCATACACTATTATCTTATTTTTGTTGAATCTTTTCTGTTATATCACCATAAACCTCAGTGGGGCCCAAATGATAGAAACATACTTCAAATTATTTTTAACAAGTGCATTTTTTCACATCTGGATTTAATAAACTTACAAAATTCATTTGGATCAGTATTAGGATCTACTGTTTGATGATATAACTCAAGTTCTTAAGTTGTTTGCTTTTTCTTTGCATTACTTCTTAATACTTTATATTCCAGTAAAACTATATTACTACTATCGTCCCCTTAATTTTTTTAGGCAGTAGATTTTTTCACCTTATTTTCCTCTTGAGATTAAGAGTATTTTTTAAATTTGACTTTATAAGTAGCTTAATAAGACAAAGCAACACAAGTATTAACATTTTGGGAATGTATTAAATCTGAGCAGTCAGTCTCTTCCAGAAGCTGCTATAGTAGGAGATATTCTCCTATAAGAAATTCATTTGTAGAGGAAGGCTCAATAATATTTGAGTTACGTCGACCATTTTTAACTAATATGGACAATATAAAATTTGTATCCACTAATTTTTCACTTATTTTTTAACGCGATGCTAAAATACATGACAGGTCATTTCCGAGATAGTCTCGGAACTATGACCCGTGGGGTCCAATCTTTAATGGAATCTCTAAAAAAAGGATGGTACATATCCTCATTTACAACAGGGTAGCTTCCCCCCTGCATTTCCAATTTTGTCGTATTAGAAAGCATCTAAGACAAATTTCCTATCGGAATGACTAAAAATACCAGTACATTGATTTGAATTATTTTAGTTAAGAAAAATCAATTAATAGTTTACTCTTATCACAGCCTTCAGCAATATATTTGGACAGGTTAAAGTCACCTAAAATTAGAATATCTATATTTGTGTCTAAACAATTCAAAAATATTAAAAAAAAACATCAATTAGGTTGGATATGTACCGAGCATAAATTAAATACTGCCTCTTAACTAGTTAGCTCTCCATATTAATACTAAATCATAGTTCAGTGTAATTTAGATTATCTATTTAATGCCTTATGTATAAATTAAAACAAAGAAAAAACTTCACTCTAATAGAGGTTGTAAAAAATTGAGTATTGACAAATATAATGTTTTATATAACCAGAGAATATTGTGTATTAGTTAGCAAAGTAGATAGTACTATATGTGCCGTTATTTATTTAGGTGGTCTAAGACGTTATACTGACCAGTTAGGTCACTTGTGGAACTCATTGGCGAACTATTATGTCAGAAGTGGTCTTTTTGAACGTGCAAGGGATATTTATGAAGAAGCCATTCAAACCGTGACTACAGTTAGAGATTTTACTCAGGTTTTTGATGCATACACTCAGTTTGAAGAACTTAGTTTGACCAAAAGAATGGAAGAAATTTCAAAAATGAGTAGTTCAACTGAAGACGATAAAATAGATTTGGAAGTTAGAGTGGCACGCTTTGAAAATTTAGTGGCAAGAAGATTATTGTTACTGAATTCTGTGTTGTTACGACAGAATCCTCATAATGTACAGGAATGGCATAAGAGAGTACAATTATATGAAGGTAAATAAGTTTATATATATATATATATATATATATATATATATATATATATATATATATATATATATATATTTTTGTAATATTTTCTTGGGTATAGGTTTTTTCATTTGAAAATCAAATGACGACATTTTTTCTGACCTTTTGCTCTACATAGTGAGCTTCTTCAAAGTTATGATATATTTATCTTTTTTTAATAATTTCCTTGGGTCTATTGAGAAAAAAAATACATATAAACTCCTTTGAGGCCTTTTCTTTATGAAATTATATGACGTTTTAGTCACTTGTTGACCATCATCAGATATATAATTTTCTACAAGAAAGACAGTGTTACATTTTTAAACACCAAGAACAAAACTAAAACTTACTAAAAAATACAGTTTAAAATTTCAGAAAGTAGACATATTGAAGAAAATATTCTTAACGTAATGAACATTTAAAATTTTTTAATTAAATGTATATATTTAGGTAGTCTTGTAGCCAGTTTTCTTTCAAATATTTTGTAAAATGTAAGTAACATAATTGCTCTATAATTATCCATAAATTCAGTATCTCCTTTCTTATAGAAAAGTATCATTTCACCCTCCTTTAATTTACTGGGGAACCTGCCAAATTCAAGCATTAAATTGTAAATGTAACAAACAGGATCTTGAATATATTGCCAAATATATTCAATTGCAAAAAGAGGCAACTCCTCATTATTGCAACAAGTTTTTCTATTTTTCAGTGTTTTGATAGCTGTATATACTTTCTCAGGAGTGATTTCTGGTATATAAATGGAATTCACAGTAGGAGTTGACAGTGTACATTCAAAAAATGAATTCTCTATATTTACTATTCGAGGCTCTAAGGCATCAGCAAAGAAGTTTTTATAGAAATACGATATTTATTGTTTTATGTACGATCCAAATGTGTATTTACAACTTGTCATATGGTTTGAGATGTGTTTGAGGACGTAATTATATAGTTTTGTAGGGACCGTTTCTTAGCATCTGTAGTGGTATAGACAAAAATTTTCTTTGCTTCGCGATATTGCTCCATTTAGCTAACAACTAATTTGCCTGGATGAACGGGAATATACAAAGTATCAAATGCCACCTCTTGATAGGTGATGTTTTGCTATGATGAAAGGAAATGTGATATTCCGTTAATCGAGAAATTCTATTGCGGAAAATTTTCTGAATCGACAATTAAATGGCCTGACAAATTTTCACGACTAATTCGATCACAATAATTGAAGTATTACTCCCTACTGGGAGGAGTTTGGCTGTGAACACCCATAAAATCATTTCTTTAGCAAATAAGCTGGGAAATTTTATCGCGGAAAATTCACCAATCCATGAAGTTTTAAGAAAATATATAGAAATTCAATTAATTGATGAACTGGATTAATACAATTTGTTTCTTTTTTTATAGAGTGCTATTACCTTCAAAAATTGTTTTACACTATTGTTTTACTTCCCTTATAATTGAAGTTAAATCGTGGTTCAGTTTTACTCTCTGCGAGGGTTCTAATAAGGGACATGACAGATAACTTGTGATTCTAAAAATAAGAAGGCACATGGTATTTATTGTGAATGTCTTTTGAACCTTGACTAATGACAAAACCATAGACAGACATAACTAATTGATTTTATAATTCGGTGTTTCTTTAGGAAAACCTCATGAAATTATTAATACCTATACGGAAGCAGTACAAACGGTAGATCCTAAACTAGCCGTCGGCAAACTACATACTTTGTGGGTTGAATTTGCCAAGTTTTATGAAAAAAATGGACAGGTCGATGACGCTAGAATAATTTTTGAAAAAGCAATTGAAGTAGCATATATTAAAGTAGATGATCTTGCATCAGTTTGGTGTGAATGGGCTGAAATGGAAATAAGGTAGGTCAGTTTAAAATGAAAATTTTATTTTGAAATATAAACCTATAACTTGTTAATATATATATATATATATATATATATATATATATATATATATATATATATATATATATATATATATATATATATTGGTTTTACCGCTTATACAATCCCAACTCGTTACATACTTATTACGAACACAAGCCAAATGAACGTTCTCAAGCCCGGGCTTGGGGCTTGAAAACGTTCCTTTTGCCAGCGTAATCAGGAGAGTCATAAGATGCTAGGGACAAAATATTAGCTGGGCCTAAGATTGTGGTAGAATATCGAATTATATATTGATTTAATTCCGAAATCTATCGTGTAGAGGACGCTAGCGTCTGATCCGTATATAGTATATAATTTGATTCGTTAGATCAACGTTCACAAGCCCCTAAAATTGGCAACCACGCAGTTTGTATAACGATCAATATATCTGTTGGTTTTACTGACTTTGTTAAACCAATTGTACTTTACCGACGGCCATAGACTAACTAGAATGATAATATAATATCAATCATACAAATTATTTCTCCATTTTAATGTCCTGCGAAAGAATGGAAAGTAACATTTTTACTTTCGAAAATAATTCTCAAAATTATTTTTATTTGCAAAGTACAAAGAATATTATTATTACATGAAACGTTTTTAAAAAATACGATTTTTGTCAATTTACAAAAAATAGAGGAAGAGGTGGCCATTTTTTCTATATAATATTATTGATATTAAAGAAAAAAGTTATTATGTTTAAAGATTACTGTTATCCAATTTTGGAAATTGGTATACCATAATTAGTCTTTTATAAAATTTATAAACGATGTATATATTTACGACTGGAGCTAGCGAGTTTTTTGTGTCCCATTTGCATCAGTGTAAAAGTGTATTGTTTTGGTTATTATGATCACTCTTAACCTGAAAAGTTAGTGCTACTAATGTACATTCAGTCTAATTAATGACAAAAAACCGCTACCAATCCGTTGACAGTTCAAATTACTGCTGCCAGATACATGTAAAAAAGTTGAACACCGAGCTCATTTCCTTAAATTTAAAATTTATACCGGGCGAAGTTTCAGCATGATGCAGATAAATATTTTGGTATTTTTTTTATATACTCTCGACTCCACTTTTCACTGTTGAACTAGGTGTGCAGTACAGACTTTTCGTAATAAAATAGATAACTAAATATACTTTCACGCTAATGCAAATTGAAAAAAACTGTCGATAACTCCCGGGCTGCGATTTTATAAAAGTATAGGGTAAGAGAATGTCATAATAAGGATCTTCCATCTTTGTTCAGTCTGTAGTAACACATAAGTATGTCACTGTCCTTAAAGGAAAGGGAATGTCAAAACATATGCTTACAGAATCTGGCCTCCGGTCTAATTGAATTTTTAAAAAACAGGTTTCAAGCGACCATATGGAGATTTGTTAATGCAAAATAATTTCTTTAAAATTTTTGTCTATTTGTTTCTACTACTGCCACATGACATTAAACCCACTTAGATGAGACTTTCGTAGTTTAAAAGCCTATAATAAGACTCCAAATCGTGATCCTATGGAGGCTAAAGGGGAGCATTAAAAGAAAATGCTTTTTTAACCGACTTCTAAAAGAAGGAGGTTCTCAATTCGTCGCGTATGTATGTTTTTTTTATTTATGTACACCGATTTCTCCGGAACGGCTGCACCGATTTGAATAAAATTTTTTGCATTATGTTCAGGAAGTTGCTGCGGTGGTCCCATATTTTTTTAGATGAAATTGGTGAAGTAAAATCCAAGATGGCGCTTACAATATGGCGGCCAAAAAAATTAATTTTGTTCGATATTCTCCAAAATTGGTATGGAGAAATTTACGGGGTTATATCCAACGAATCTGAAATTATTTTTAAAAAATTCAGAATGGCGGATCCAATATGGCGGACAAAAAAATCAATTTTGTCAAATTTTCTCCAAAATTGATACGGGGGAGTTTTCGGGGTCGCACATGACGAATCTAAAATTATTTTTAAAAAATTCAAAATGGCGGATCCAATATGGCCGACGAAAAAATCAATTTTGTCCGATTTTCTCCAAAATTGGTATGAGGGAGTTTTCGGGGTCTCACATAACGAATCTGAGATTATTTTAAAAAAATTGAATATAGCGGATTCAATATGGCGGCCCAAAAATTTTTATTTTGTCCGATATTTTCCAAAATTTGTACGGGGGAGTTTTCGAAGTCGCACATAATGAATTTAAAATATTTTTTAAAAATTCTATATGGCGGATCCAATATGGCGGAGAAAAAATCAATTTTGTCCGATATTCTCCAAAGTTGGTACGTGGGAGTTTTCGGAGTCGTACATGACGAATCCAAAATTATTTTTAAAAAATGCGATATGGCGTATCCAATATTGTAGATAAAAAATTAATTTTGTCCGATTTTTCTCAAAATTGATATGAGGGAGTTTTAGGGATAGCACATTACGAATCTGATATTATTTAAAAAAAAATAAATATGGCGGATCTAAGATGGCGGATTAAAGATTCTACATCTCTCGATTTGGTCTAAAGTCAGTATTGGTGGATTTTTGTTAGTGTTAATTACGAATTTAAAATATTTTTTGAACAACTCAATCTGACGGATTCAATATAGTGTCCTAAAAATTTTACATTTTTCGACTTTCTCCAAAACTAATATAGAAGGTTCTTGAGGATGTAAATTAAGAATTTAATAGTATTTTTTCAGAATTCAATAAGGCGAACTAAAAATTTTACATTTTTCGATTTTGTTCAAATGTGGAACTAAATCGTTTTTGAGGATATAAATAGCGAATATAAAATTATTTTAAGAAAATCTAATATGTTAGATGCAATATGACCGTTTAGAAATTTTAAATTTCTGGATTTCATCTAAAATTGGTACTAAGGGGTTTTGAAGGGTTTAGATTTAGATTAGATTAAAACGTTAAAATTAGTTTTTTGAAATTCAATATGGCGGATCTAATATGGTGGTTTGAAAATTTTACCTTATTCACATTTTTTCGGATTTGATATTAGGGCGTTGGGGGGTGGTGTATTACTAATATGAAGTTAACTTTTTACAACTATTAGGTTGATAAGATACAATATGAAGGACTAAAAATTTTACAATTTCCGGTTTTATCAAGAACTGATATTGCTTTGTTCTTGGGGCGTGTACAAAATCAATATGCAATATAAAATATATCGGGCTAAGAAATTTACGTCTCAAATTCTTTAAATATCGATATTGGAAGGTTTTAAGGCCTATATTACCAGTCTATAATTAATTTGAAATTTAAGATAGTAAATTTACTATGACAGACTAAATATTTGTTTGATACAATTTCATTGGTATTTGGAGAACTCTAAGAATCAAAGAATTTATAGTGGTTCATTTTAGGGTGATTTACAATTCTGGATAAAATCGATACTTTTTTGCCACCTTGGAGTCATTGCGAGGTACACTAATCTCGATTAACACTTATTTCAAATAATTTATGAATATCATAATGAATTCAAAACTAAAAATCTAAAAATAAAATTTTTATAAACAAATAGAACCGACTTCTAAAAGTGCGCTAAAAAGGGAAAAATAACTATACATTTTTACATGACGTCAAATTATTTCTAAATGAAATAAATATCTAATATATACAAATTATGGAAGAAAGCAATTGCAAATAAAGTATTTTTAATCTGTTTATGCGAATCACTTTTGGTCAGGTATTAGTTTGGCGCCAACTTCAAAAATTTCAATTTCATATAAAAATTTCTAGGTATTTTTCCCTTTTTAGCGCACTTTTAGAAGTCGGTTCAATTTTTTTATAAAAATTTTATTCAGCATTGAAATGTCACGTCGATGATTCGAATTCAATTTCCTGCTGGTTTTTTTGGCTGTTATTATTATTCTTTTTATATGAGGTTGAAATATTGAATTTATTTTTTTAATTAAAAAAGATTTAAAATTAATTATTCAATAAGACACGTCAAAATATTTTTTATCTTTTAACAGTTTTTCGGAAAATGCTTCCTTGCCAAGAGATTTACAATTTTATGCAAAAAAAATACGAAATTCGTTATTTTTGGAAATTTGAACCTTCAACATCAACAGAGATTTTTTTGATGTGAGCAAGTGGAGTTTGTGACGCTGAAAGTGGGACTCAAAAGTAACCCGTTTCAGACGTGTTGCGTGAGCGTACACACAAGATGGTGGTTGCGGCCGCACAGACGCGCGCTATGAGGGCATATTTCACTTTCTTACCTTTTGAATTATTTTATTTCAAGTCGACGATTTTTATTTACTATGATATTACTTTATTGAAACTAATATATAATCTGTTATTTTATTTATTGTCTAAAGGTACCGCTCTATTTTATATTATTCATTATTTTCACCTCCAATAATATGATTATTTTCATCAATAACCCTATTTGTCGGGTAAAAATCATCGTCTTCCATAAAATGTTGTTTAACATTCATACAATTCTGTTATAAACGTGCGTATACTGCGCAGCATTCTAAATTCGAGGATACACAGATACAATTTTATGTACATTTTCCAGTGTATGAACAGACATATCTTTGTAGCATGTCCAAAGCTTCAAAATAATTAAAGTCTAAACAGTTATTTCCAAGTTTCCAACTATGAGTTAATGGATCAAGAGATACAATATTACTTTTTTTGCTTGATCCCATTCATTTGTTTGCCATATCGCTCTTAAATAATGTTAAACTAAGGCCGATTTAGAAGGTGGCAAATTTTCATCAGATATATTTTTTTTTCAACGCGATATTGTATCTTAATTTTTTTATACATTCACAACAGTCTTTAAAGTTATTCTGAGAGTCATATTTTTGATAAATACACTGTCAAAGTATTAAGTCCATCACCTGCAGGTTTATTTAAAGCTTTGTACGCCTTCTTTTTTCCAACGTCATATATGAAACTTAATCTATCACAGCATTGATTATTAAAATACTGTCACACTGAATTTTTCCAATATCGTTTGCAATAGTATGTACGGGAATAAATCGAGAAAACATTTCCAGTATTAAACCATAAAAGAAGTTCCTTTAAGAATCCATGATAAGATAAACACATCTGTGTCTGGGGATTTAAAAATAATTTTAAACTTTTTATCGGAATCCAGCTCTTGTAACTGACAGGCATAAAATACAATCTTGGTATCTGCTTCTGTATGATCACACAAGTAATATGCATCGAAATATTGATCTTTTTCCATCATAACATATGCTCAACGGCTTCAGAAATGATCAACTTATTCTGTATTGGTAACCGAATAGTTTTTTTATATAATTTTCAATAAATTCCACTAAATTTGATTTACTTGTATCATTACTGCAGAATTTTTTAAAGTTTCATGGAGATTGACCTCCAATAATTATATATTCTTTGTTTTCGCTATCATTTCCATACCTCCGAATTCGTTCCAACTGTTCTGGATTAACCGTTGTGCTGTCGTATCGATCATAAATCAAGTGAATTTTATCTACTCGATCAAATCTGTGTAATAATCCATTCATAATTTTATTGGTTAAATTACCATTCACTTATCAAAATGGTGTAATTCATCGTTTCCATTCAGTATCAGAATAACTACCTAAGACATTTGTAGTCATAGTTCATCTTGAAGTTGCAAGTTCTTTTTGAGTCATTTCTGTGATTCTAGTCTCTGATTTTGTACTCTTGATTACTGTCATTTCGGTTGTTACATCTGGGAATAATCCCGAAATGCTTCATTAGGGAAATTAACATTAAAGTATCCCTTTAAAAACTGTTCTTTAGCTTCGGTTGGTAGCATAAGGAGAATTTCAACGCACAAAAAGTCTCACATCGTAATTCGGTTTATCGCAAATAAAGAAAAAAGGAAGCATAGATAAGTGAGTGGAAACGTATCGGCTCTATCGGCTCGAATAACTCTAAATTTGAATTT
This sequence comes from Diaprepes abbreviatus, assembly GCA_034092305.1. Classification (NCBI taxonomy): domain Eukaryota; kingdom Metazoa; phylum Arthropoda; class Insecta; order Coleoptera; family Curculionidae; genus Diaprepes; species Diaprepes abbreviatus. The sequence goes on from JASJET010000087.1 coordinate 2,448,203, forward strand.
AAGATTCAAACCAAAATTGAAAATTTTCAGATTCTTCACTTCCTTCTTTTCTATATTTGTCAAATAATGTCATAAATGTATTACTTCTATCTAAAGAAAGTTTTTCTAAACCATATTTCTTATATGTACCCGTTGAATAACTACTGTAAACGTTTCGATATTTTTTATCAGAACCGCTAGAGTTTCTATTTTATTATTTTTTTAGTTGATCAAAAAAATGTTCTATCAATAAATGCATTAGCCTATCATATATTAAAATTAATTCTCGAACGACCCCTCCAAAATTCTGTCTACGGTATTTCCAGCAAAAACTTTAGATTCGGCTAGCATATCTCTTATGCCACAACTTCTCCATATTTTGCTGAGGCATTAAATTGCACAGCAAACAGTATGAAAAGCGCCTAAACGAGTAACAACATTTTTTAATTTATTACTAATCAAATTTGACCAGCTGAATTAATGTATACAACTGTTGCTCAAACGTTTGAATACAGTATTTTTGACCGCAAGCTTCCGTTCAATTATTATATTGTATTAAAATCAATTGTTTTTTTATTAAGAGATAGTAAATACTGAGCAATAGTGACTGCATTTTTTATTTCTTCAAAGTGAGTGTTATATACAGAATTGCATTCTCTACAAAGGTAAAGTTAACGAAACTGTTAGTTTCAATTTAAAAATTTAGATAAAATGCTCAAATGTAAAAAAATACCAATCAAAATGACCAGATTTAAAGAGAAAGGAATATTTCTACACAAAGATTTTATATCATTATTCTTTGCTGTTTAATATTTTACATGGCGTAAAAACGGCAACACTGGCGGGTCTGAATCACTGGTAAAATGATACAAATTTGATATACTGGGCTTTAGTTCGAGATAAGTTGCAACTGGCTCATGAACGTGGCTAATATAACATGAAAAATTTTTTTTTTTAATTTGCTTACCCCTCTCAATAGTAATTGATTTCATGAATAAAAATAATCATACAACGCATATTTATTTGCTTCTAATATAATTGTTTCTGGGTGGTCTAAGGTGGTCTGTAAAGTGAAATTGGTCTGGCAACGACGTAAAAACCTGTATATATATATATATATATATATATATATATATATATATATATATATATATATATATATATATATATGATCTAGATGTCCATGAACCTTTTGCAATTAATATTTCTTCATTTGTCATTTAATAATGATGGTGATAATTATTATTTATATATTTTTTAACAGGAACGAAAATTATGAAGAAGCTTTAAAATTGATGCATCGCGCAACAGTGCTCCCCGCTAGAAAAGTTGCTTACCATGACGATTCAGAAACCGTTCAGGATAGATTATATAAATCTCTAAAAGTTTGGTCGATGTACGCAGATTTAGAGGAAAGTTTTGGAACCTTTAAGTCTTGTAAAGCTGTCTATGATCGAATTATTGATTTAAAAATAGCAACGCCACAAATTATCATTAACTATGGTGTCTTTTTGGAGGAGAATAATTATTTTGAAGAAGCATTTAGAGCATACGAAAAGGGAATTTCATTATTCAAGTGGCCTAACGTTTATGATATATGGAACACGTATTTGTCCAAATTTCTAAAAAGATATGGGGGTACCAAACTGGAAAGAGCGAGAGATTTATTTGAACAATGTTTGGAAAAATGTCCTCCTCAATTTGCAAAGAATTTGTATTTGTTATATTCTAAACTTGAAGAGGAGCACGGTATGGCAAGACATGCTATGGCTGTATATGAAAGGGCCACAAAAGCAGTAAGTGGTTATTTCGTAAAATTATGTGACTAGAGTCTCAAAACGAGAGTAATGTGTGATGTTGTGTAACTGTCATTAAATGACTTCAGTCTTACTACACTTTATATTGAGTTAACGCAAATAGTAGACAATAGACAAACCGCAGATTCGAATTTGTTTAATTTTTTTTTTCAATTTTGAATTTTCTGTAATTTTAAAACACTTAAGGAGGCCCATTTGCTATCACATGGGTCCAAGGAAGTGTAGTGTCCAATATTTGATAAATTAAATTAAAATACTTGTAAAAAATAATATAATTGAAAAATAAATAGTTTGCAAGGCATTTATCATTGAAATAGAAAATATTACAGAAAAAAAATAATTAAACATGGAATTTCATTTCACTCATTTAAATCAGCTGCTCGTAACTAGTGTGTGATTTGGCAACGTTGTGTTTTTACTGTTTATGGTTATAATGAAGACAGTCTAACATTACTTAAACATAAGTTTACAAAATAGAAAAATGTTTTCTTATAATATTCGAATATCTCATGGTTAAGATGCTGGTAAATTTGTAAGTTTTAAACATAAACCATGGCGTCAGAATATAGTGAATGCAAAAAACGTAAATTAGAAGAAAATTTTACTTCACAAGATGTGTATCTACATATCAGTATGTAGGTATGTATGTAGAAGTGCACTGCGATCTAACACATCTATTGTGTTCCCCTTCTGCAGCTAAATCGTTAGGGATACCTTGCCGACTAGAGCAGGTCCTCCAGTCGTATGTTCTTAGGAACCTTAGGATATTGGACAGCTTTAAAGTGGGTGTACTCCCAAGAACCGTATTCTTTCTTTTTCTAAAGAGCTGCACTCTGAAAGGATGTGTATAGAGGTTTCGCCCTCCTCCTCGGAAAATTTGCACTCCTCTCTCTGCCAATCTGAGGTGTCCCTTCAGGTGACAATGCCCTGTCAGGATTCCCATCAGAACTCTAAGTTGGTTTGCTTAGGTTTATGCATTCCTTGAATCTCTTCTGGTTATAATTCCCAAAAATTATCTTTGTTTGATTCATTCATTGTTTGTGCATAAATGAGCACTGGCTGGTGCCGGAGGAGCTAAACACTGTCTTTATTAAGAACTACAGGATGGTTTCTGGATTTTGCAGGACGGTCATGTCTCATGGAGGCGTAGGTATCTATGTCAGACAGGACTTAAGTTATGATCTTTTGAATATTGAAAGCCTCTCTGCTGAGCAGCACTGCGAGATTGCAGGCATTTTGTTAAAAAATTCAAATGTGCAACTTATCACTGCATATCGTACACCAGATGGTGATTTAGACAAGTTCTTTAACATAATGACAAATACTCTTAAAAAAATTGATGTACACAAATCTCTTATCATAGCAGGAGATTTTAATGTTCATTTTAATGAAAAAGACATTAGAGCTCTAAAACTGTGTAATTTTTTCCGCTCATTTAATCTCAAAAAAAAAGTTAAATTTAACACTCGTGGTGATAGATGTCTCGATAATATCTTCACAAATATTGATGGTATTGCAAAACCAGTAGATCTCACGCACATCTCAGACCACAAAGGTATTTTTTTTCAGACTAACTATTCATCCACAAATTTTCAAACTAGAGTATGTTATAGGCCAATAACAGAAGATGGCCTCTCCAATCTATACCAAAGCATGCTCAAATACAATTTTAATTTTGTTACTGATGATAATTTGGATATTGACCTCAAATTCAAAATGCTAATTGACGCGTTAACACATTGCATAAATATCTCTTTTCCAGAAAAATCAAGACTATTCAATAAAAATTATCCCAATAAAGGAGTAAACTGGTTCAATGATAACTTAAAAGAGATGCGTAATAGACTTCAGTTTATGATAGCGTTAAATAAAAGAGATTCTATTACCATGCCAACGAGTACAATAATTGAATATAGAAAATCAATTAGGCTTGCAAAAATTAAAGCTAATGATGAATTTATAAAAAAATCCAGTAACCCTCAACAAGCTATGTGGAAACTTATTAATAATAAAAGCAACAATAATACCTCTGACTCTAATTCAAAACCAAATGCAAATGATTTTAATAACCACTTTTGTTCAGTTGCTGAATGTGTGATGAATAAACTTGAAAGTTCTCAACAGCCTTTTGAAGATTACATAAAATCTATGCCACTGAAAAACATCCCGTCCTTTAAATTTCAATCGGTTAGTTTTAGTGATGTCGACAAGGCCATTTCAGAAATAAAAAATAGTAACAGCAAAGATATTGACGGAATTAACACAAAAATTATTAAAAAAATCAAGGATATAATAGTTCAGCCCCTAACAATATTGATAAATCAATCTATAGCTTGCAGTACATTTCCTAAAGTTTTCAAAACTGCAAAGGTGGTACCCCTCTTCAAGAATAAGGGCTCCATTGATAACTGCAACAATTATCGCCCCATATCTTTATTACCAATCTTGTCAAAAGTTTATGAACGAATTTTGAAAAATCAGGCTAATGATCACTTTGAGTCAAACAAATTGTTTGCCTTGAACCAGTTTGGATTCCGAAAGAACAGGACCACAACTTTAGCTATTGATTACTTTACTAGTAATGTTTTACAGGGCTTTGAAAAGTATCTCGACACTCTTGCATCCTTTTTAGACCTCACAAAGGCATTCGATTGCGTTACACATAGCATTCTTCTAAAAAAACTACCATTCTACAATTTCCAGGCTGATGCCATTCAACTACTTAATTCATATCTATCAGATCGTGATCAGTATGTTCACTTTGGGCAGTGTAATTCTAAAAAACAATCCCTAAGGTATGGTGTACCTCAAGGGTCGGTATTAGGTCCCATCTTATTCCTCATCTATATAAATGACCTGGCATACTGTAAGGGCAAGGGAGTCAATACTGTTTTGTTTGCTGACGACACAACGTTTTATATAAGTTATCACCCTTCAGAGATTGACAGTCTTGATTACAAAACTTCAGAAATAGAACTATTTCAATGGTTTCGAGCCAATCGCCTATCCTTGAACAACTCCAAATCACAAAATATTAACTTTACTCTAAGGAATAACAGTGAAATTGTACAGTCCTTTCTGCCTCAATGTGCAATGGAGGTCAAATTTCTGGGAGTACACCTAGATGCAGGATTAACTTGGGAACAACACCTTGTTAATCTCTCAAAAAAACTATCCCAACAACTGTTCCTGTTCAGGAGTCTTGTACGGGTAACTTCCAAAGAAACTCTTCTGACAGCATATCACAGTAACTTTCATTCTCTTTTGGCTTATGCTATTCTTTCCTGGGGTCATTCTTGTCATACTGATAAGGCGTTTGGACAACAGAGAAAATGCATTCGTATTATCTCTGGGCTTGGTTATAGAGAAGACTGTCGAAATTCGTTTAAGAATTTAAAAATTTTAACTCTACCTTGTGTGTACATTATGCAGTGTTTGTTGTACGTTAAACAAAATCTTGATCTATACAGATCACACGAAGATATTCACAACTATCCAACAAGAAACAACAACAATCTTGTACCAGACTTTGGCCGGCTTGAGAGATCCAGAAATGGTTCAAGATATTTAGCAATAAAGTTCTACAACTGCGTGCCAGCTAGAATTAAAGCTCTTAACTTCTATCAGTACAAAAAACAAATCAAGAGCTACCTTGTGCTTAACGCGTTTTTTTCGTTCGAGGAGTATTTCGAATCTAATTTTAATCTGTAGTATTGTTTTTGTCTGTTGTCAGCTTCTTTTAGCTTTTTTTTTACCAAAACTTTCTTCTTAAGGAAGAATCAATATCGTGTAATGTTTTATTTGTATTAATGATAATAATTAATTGACAAAATTTTAATATTTTATTTATTTGACTTGTAAAAGTACTATTTGTATATTATTACTAATAAATTATCTTATCTTATCTTATCTTATCTTTCCTTGCAGATCTGTTCAGTAATTGGATCTCCTGCTCTTTTCCTTGCTTTTCAGTTCTTCCAGCACTACACTGCTACTTAGGGCCCTAGAAATGGTATCTCAGCCCCTTTTCTCAAGAGCTTGTTTAGTATTTTATTTCCCTCTACCCCGGTATGTCCTGTTACATTTCCTAATGGCATGCATTTCCGCCTGGCAGATGTTTGGTGATTTACTCAAGCTTTCATGGTGTCTCGTTCTGGGGCCACACATTCATATTACAGTTTCCTCCATTGTTTTGGAGCTATCTCTATATCATTTAATAGAATTTCTGTTAAGTTTTCCAATCGTATTTCTGTCCCATTCACTTTTGCGTTTCAACTTTATGTTGGAACTTTTTCACAAAGTTCACCTTTTTTCATTTCATTTTGGGGCATGTCCCAGATTTGTTAATTTCTGGATAAGAGATTGGGCCTTCGTTTTGTGACTTCATCTCTCTCTTCGTCCTATATATTGTCTTCTTCGCCATTGGGCAGGTTTTTATTACCCCAGTTATACACGCATAGGCCACTCTGAACTTTCGAAAAGGTTAGCTCTCGTATGGGCCATACTGGTTCTTTTATTCTAGATCACTGCCCGATATGTCTCACTATTGCAGTGTACATTCACTGCACAATTTTTGAGGTTGCGCTCATGCAACGTTGCCAAACGTTTCGACTTCATTTTAATGCAGGTTAATTTTAAACTTTATGTCATTTCTTTTAGTTGATATCTCAGTAAACCCTAGGTAAGCTAAATATTTTATTGCAAAAAAGTAGTCCTTATGGTTCAAAAAACTAATTTTTAATTTTTTTCTACCTCATCTAATTGACAAATGGCAGTGTAATTCAAAGGAAGTACCAAGATCATGTGTCCCATAAGACTACAAATTTTTACATTTTTGATAATTGAATTCTCAAAAATTTACATGGTAAGGTTAATTGAGATTCGACGATAGTATAGATTACAACTTAAACTATTATAAAAAAAATCGAATTACTGATAGATTAAAACTATTGAATGACGTCACTTGGAACTATAGATAGGTATTTGTTCCTCATCGAGACTTTAGCCAAAATTTATTCAGGATTTTTTGCAATGTATAAAATGTAATAAACTTTATTTTCCATTTTTCACATATTAAACTTTATAGTTATTACTACTTTTATTTGTAGGTTCCGGAACAGGAAATGTTTGAAGTGTTTAACATTTACATTAAAAGAGCCGCGGAAATATATGGTATACCAAAAACGCGTCAAATTTACGAAAAAGCCATTGAGGTCTTACCAGAAGACAAAACAAGAGAAATGTGCTTGCGCTTTGCTGATATGGAAACTAAATTGGGCGAAATCGACAGGTAAGTGTTTTAATGAGCGATTTAACAGAGCGCCGTTTACAAAAGGCCTCTTTATATGTAAAGAATTTAAAAAAAAACTGACATATAATATCGAAAAGGGTAGTCATGTTTGTAACTTACTTTACTTTTTTTACAGGGCCAGAGCAATTTATAGTCATTGCAGTCAGATTTGCGATCCAAGAGTCACAACTGAATTTTGGCAGACTTGGAAAGAATTTGAAGTTAGACATGGTAATGAAGATACTATGCGAGAGATGTTAAGAATAAAAAGAAGTGTCCAAGCCATGTATAATACTCAGGTAAGTTAAATATATTTTTTCAGCATGTAATTTCGTTCAATATGGTAAGACAAAAAATGTATTTTACCTTTTTCAAATTAAATATATAATTAAATAATACAGAATTTCCGTTTCAATCCATATTACAAATGTATGGCACTAATTACCTACGTTTCGTTACAATATTGACAATAAATGCATGTAGTGTAGGTACTATTATTCCAGTATAATGACAATTAAATATGCTCTTTTCTCAGACTCGGAACAATGCAAAATGAAAATTTCCGATCATAATACATACTCACAAGTTTATAGTTAGCATGTATTCTGCACGATTTTAAATATTTAGAAAAAAAAAAACGTGCAAATTTTCATTAATTTATTGAAATAATTTATCCTTTATTTCCATAATATCTTATCGTGAATATTTCTTTTCCTACAGAATCCTTCACTGAAATCAGTTATTGAAATCCTATATATAAGGACTAAATACCCTGTGCTTCCTATTCGTTATTGGGAAAGTGGCTTAATTTCTGATCGAAATTCAATTCTTCCATATTTTTTCCTATAAAGAAATATCAATTTACTAGCCTTTGTTCAATTTTGTAGGTTAATATGATGTCAGCCCAAATGTTAAGCTCTGCCGGTTCAGTAACGGGAACTACAGCTGATTTGGCACCTGGAGAAAAAGATGGTATGAGACTTCTTGAAGCTAAAGCTGCTGAAATGGCAGGTAATGATAATTTTAGTACATGTATCATTCTCCATGAGAAACAACTTGTACAACTTGGCTGAAGGACTGTCCCGGGAATACACAGACTGATTTTTTTTTGCTGAATTTATTTGTTTTAGACGACTCTGGGGCGACTCGAGAATATTTTTTAAAATGCATATGACGTGATTAATCTTTAAAAAATTAATTACTGCATATTACATAATCAAACCATTAATATTGCACAAAAATTTGTTTTACTGTTAATATAACTAAATATCATTTTAACAGGTTCTTCAGGAATGGCTGCTAGACCAGGTAATATCATGTTTGTAAGAGGTGAAACCCAAGGAGATAAGAAAGATAAAGTAGTGAATCCAGATGAAATAGATATAGACGACGAAGATGATGATGAAGAGGAGGAAGAACCCGAGGTACCTCTTGAACAAAAGAGTGTCCCTTCAGAAGTGTTTGGTGGGTTAAAAAAAACTGATAATGATGAAGAAAATTCTGATTAGGTCTTTGATAATTTTAAGTGCTTAGTGTCATCGTGTTGTAATTGTGAATTGAATATTTATAAATAGTAAAAAAAGTGTGTTATGATGTATAGTTATTGATTTTAAAATTGCCAATGCTTATTAAATTAAATCTGTAATTACAAAAACTTATGGATAGTTAATTGGTTTCCTGTTATTAGTCGAGGGTGAGGTGAAGCGCATAACTTGTTAAAACCCTTTTAAAGAAAACTTTCAGTCCTTTTTAAAATTAGTATCAAAATCAAATATACTTTAGAGAAAGGCCGTTTTTGCAAATATTGCTTCGGAAAGTGACACTTCCAGCTAACTTATATGTGGATTAGAATATAAGATGTTAACATCAATGAATATTTATATGTTTAAATCTGATATACAGTCGACAATTGGCAGTAAAGCCATATCAACCAAGCAATATATATTGAAACTTGTAACAAAATTGTTAAAATTTCGAAAATTAACAGTTTAATTACTTCTGTTAGTTTAAATAAAGCTAGAGTCCTTTAAAGCAAAGTCTGATACGATCCAGCAGCCTTAGTAGTATGATGGTCAAGTGATTTGTTTGCGTCATGGTGGTTTCGGATCCCTGTGTAGAAGACAAATCTGAACCTTTTTTTGTCGGTCGCACATAGCTTGTCAAAAAAAATTTTTTTTCAATCTCGCGCCGTATTATCTGACACAATTCTTTAAATTTCGCCACTTTCACTAAAATATATTTGCACATTTTGAAATATACCATGTTTTTAAAAAAATTGTACATAACATTTTATTAAAATATACCAGAAAACGCTAAAAATCAAGCCGAAAAAAAACTAATGAACTTTGAAGATGGCATGAAACTTCGCGCAATGTTGCCAGACGTTCAACGACTATACAATTTCAATTATAATAGCGATTCAGTAAATTCATTTTGCTCTTTTTCTCTTAAAATACAAAATAATGAACATTTTTGGTGAAACATTAACAGAAATAAAATATCAGTAACGTCGTAGAGTGTTGCATCAGATTGGAATTAGTGAAAGTGTTCTGAAATTTGGTCGGCATAAGTCAAAATTCTCAGACACAGAGATACTAACCATGTATTTTTTAAGTACATAGGATAAATCTATCCTCCCACAAACAAGAATAAGTATGAGCCAGGTAAGTTTAAATTTAACATTATATATCTATGTATGCAGAAATGGTTTGTTAAAAGCAAGGCAAAAACTAAGAAAACTGGTTGTTATGGTCCGTTCTTATCACAGCCTCATAATTTCGTGTTTTTCACAAAAAAATTTGGCAGTGAAAATTATGGTTCTTACGCACACTAAGTTGAAATATAAAAAATAACCGTTGAAGATAAAATCTCAAAATTCAATATGTTGCGACAAAAATGCTATCATTTGCAATGAAATTTTACAGGAACATGCTTTTACTTAGCCTAAAAACAAGACGTGCAGTGAAATCGCAGCAAAAAACTGATAAGGCCTGGTACTGATTAGCTTTATACGTTATTATTTACGTTCTTATATCTTTTACTCTGCTGAAACAGATCTTCATAAGGAAGTTCCAAATGTTATTAAGAACAAACACATTTCTGGGATTGATGGATTATCTATTAGGAATCTTCAAAGTCTGCCAGACCAGGCACTCTCCTCCCTGACTTATGTCATAAATGTCTCTTTTGGCACTGTGACCTTTCCAAATAATCTTAAAATTTCCATTGTAAAACCTCTCAATGATCCGGCTAATGACAAGCCCATCTCACTCTTACCATGTTTGTCTATCATCGAGATGGAAGCAAAGAATGATAATTTTTTTTTAACTAAGCACAACATTTTAAGTAAATGTCATTTTGCTTTTCGAGAGGGAACAAGCACGAATGACGCAATGTTTTCCTTTCTGGAGGACCTTTACTTGAGCCTAAATGTTGAGGATGTTGCTGCTGCGGTGTTTTGCGATTTATCCAAAGCGTGTGATTGTGTAAACCATGGTAAGCTCTTCAACTACGGACTTAGAGGTGTTGCTCTGCGGTTGTTCCAATTATTCTTGTCGGGTAGAAGGCCGATTGTTGAATAGATGGGGGGCTTTGTCTGACGCATGTCCAGTGAACCATAGGGTTCTACAGGGTTCTGTGCTTGGCCCTATTTTATTTCTTCTTTGGCTATATTCTTTTGAGTAATTATCAATTGATCAAACTGAACAAAGTGAAACTGATAAATGCATGTTCTTTTGAATATGCATTTACTTGTCATTGGGCTGAAGTGATCATGATTACTTCAAGTGATAGAAGTGAAAGTGATAATGACTCAAAAGAATAGCCCTTTTATATAAATGAGCTTCCAACGTTTGACAGAGGTCGTTTCACTATTTTTGCTGATGACATAACCATAAAGAGCAAGACTGGCTAATGAGGATTGTGTCGGAGGATTTATCGAATATTAAACAATGATGTGATGCTAATCTTTTATCTCTAAATTTAAGTAAACCTAGGCTGTTGGGCATTAAGTTTGTTTGTTCGGACTAAATGATGATTCGGGATTAATAATTAGAAATAAATAATTGTAAGATTTCTTGGAATATGTATCGATGATGGGTTGAAGTTTCGTGACCACATTTTGGAGAGAGACGGAGGCTGCTAGGGAGTGCTATGCTTTTAGGGTTGTAGCAAATGAGCTAGGACCAGAAGTTGCAAGATTGGTATATTTTTCTGTTGTTGAAAGCCCCTTACGTCACAGAATTGCATTTTTGGGGGTTGTTGCAACCGATATCCTTTTAATTACGTTTTTATTTTATAATAGAGAGCAATTAGGTTTGTTTGCCGTAGACTTGTAGGCTCTTATTTAAGGACTTAAAAATATTGATGTCGTACAATTTGTTGACGTTCCAACCAAACTTGCTTAATATATAAAAAATTTGGAATGCATCTTAATAGCATTTGTTCTGGTGAATCTTATAATACCAGGCAAAATTTTAACATTCCAGTGACGAGAACGGAATTGTCTAGGAACTCCCTAATTTATTTAAGAATTAAGATTTTTAACCACTTCCTAAATAATAAAACTGAACAAACACTGATATACTTCAGAAAGTCTGTTGCATCATTTCCTAAAAATAAAACCTTTTATAACCTGAGAAAATATTTTGCGAGTGGCTGGGACTAGACGACTTGTTTTGTCCTATTTATCTGGACATTAACTTTGATACCTATTAGTTTTTTAGATAATTGTGATGGTTTATTTATATAAGTTATATATTTCTTTCTTTTCTATACTATATTTTAAAATTTAGTGAGCTTTGGCCACAAATACTTTGTATTTACGATAATAAACCATGTTTTGATTTTTTTTTTTACTTCCTACAAGCCTACATATATAGGGACTGTATAAACCTGAACTAACTTGACTCATACTATTGTTTTACTGAGACTTGCACTTTTCCTAAGTACTTAAAAATACATAGTCACGTTTATATCGATGGTCTCAAGCCGAAGTGAAGGGGCTTTAAACTACCCGTTTATTTCGGTGACTTGAAAACTACTTTCAAGCAAATTTCAAACCAGTTAGTTCGCATACGTGTGTGTGTACCTGGCCTCAATTAAAGTTGTGTAACATTTTTAAGAATTTGTGTAGCATGCTTAAAGTAACAAACATCTTTAATTTTTATAATATAAAAAAATAAATATTTGATTCATAACCTCAACTCAAAAGTTATAAATGTCAACATCATATGTTTGAGACGATTACCAATTTGAATTCCTAATTATAAAATACAGCTTGAACCGTTTATATCGCATATAACCTCATTTCATTTTAGGCTCGACTTGAATTATTCAGGTCGTTTTCAAGCGCGTTTATATCACTTTTTTCAAGTTGCTTTTTAAAGTCGCTTGAACTCAAATCGGTTCCAAGTAATCAATATAAACGTACTACATGTCTTTGTGGTTAGAATATGCCCCTCCTACACCACACTAAAACTTTAACAAAAATTAAGAAATATTTTGTTGGTACTTCTCTGATAATACCATTATCAGCCTTGTCACATTTCATGCTACAATATTGGAATGAATAAAATTAATTACAATTTAACCACAAAATTTTCCACCCAAATGAAATTTATAAACCACGTTAACGTGACAATGTCGCATTTCTTAAAAGATCGTGAAGATGTTTTTTTCAAAATGGAAGGCAATGGACAAGCCGACAGTTTTTCTTAGTCAATGTATAACTCTTTTGTCGTGTTTGTGTATTTTACTAAAAGGGGCAAAATTTCAAGGTGGAGAGGGGGAAACCCGACATATAAGTGAACAATTTTTCATTTTTGTAAAATTATTTAAGAATGCCAAAAAAAAAACTTCGGATTCGTGTTCTGCAACCTAATTAGTGGGTATGCAGAAAATCCTCAAAAAATTCCGTGTTTCCATTACGAAAAATTACTTTATGTAAAGATGTCGGTAAATCACTACATAGTATAAAACAAAGTCGCTTTCTCTGTCCCTATGTCCCTTTGTATGCTTAAATCTTTAAAACTACGCACCGGATTTTGATGCGGTTTTTTTCAATAGAGTGATTCAAGAGGAAGGTTTATATGTATAATAACATCCATTAAATAGTGGAGAAATACTGTTATTTTTGAGGTTTCTAATGTGATGTCGTTAATTATCATATTTTTTTCCGCTTACATTGCAAACGCAGGCTGAACCCTACGAGATTATCAAAATAATGTACTAATTATTTGTACACATTGAAAAGGTCTACAGAAAACTCCGCGATGGTATATGTCTATCTCTCATGGATATCCCACAATAACATTTTTTTGTCATTTACTTTTTACGACAAATAATGGCAAATTTTGAAGCGATTTTAACCAATACAGCATTAATCCTTATCCAATTAAATAGCTTAAATACATTGTTGATTTAATATAGATCTATATGGTCCTTTACAGCACAAGATTTAAATGAATATTTTCGAAGATATTACAGATTTAAAATTGCGGGAAGTAGCGCTTGCGGCGGTACTGGCCGACCGGGGCGGCGGCAGCGTGCCTATAAATAGCGCGTCGGAGGCCGATGTAATAATTGTTGTAAAAATAAAATAGTCACAGTTTTTCTGTAGTGTATTTAGTATCAGCATTGCACCCGTGCGAAGCCGGGGCGGGTCGCTAGTACAAAATAAATACCTAAACTTGGTTTACAATATTTTCTTTTTAGAACAGCAAAGTGAAACGACACAAATGACCGCTGAAATAAAAAACTCTTGCCACCTGTTTACGTAACAAGTGGTTTGTACTCGATTGCGCCTGGCACAAATTTTGTTTCACTTTAAACTGCTGCATATGGAAAATACTAATACATAGTTCCATCTTTCTTGCTTACATATAAACCCCATAGGATCTTCTTCTTTTCACTGTGCCATATTATTAATGGCACGAGTACACATCCTCCGTTGTCGATAATAAAAATTTGCGCGTGTGAAATAACGACTGTTGTCAGATGTCCAAACAATTGATATGGAAAAATTTAAAGTAAAAAATAATAATTTTAGAAAAAATGGCATGACACTGTAATACTGCCCTAAGAGCAGTCACTGTAAGATGTAGAGAATTACAGAGATTTATAATTGAAAGTGTATTTTTTAGGAATATGTTTTAATGTGATTTTTCATTACGCAATAGTATCTTTTTTATGCCGTTATTTGATTTGGATTTTATGCTAGGTACATAAACACAGAATGATAAATAAAATTATTTATTATTATAAATATAAAATACAACCAACCCAATGTCAAAATGATATATCTAAATAATAAATCGACAAATAAAATATCCAGTGCTTGATTATAATTTTGCTCATAATATCATTTTCTAAAAAAATCTTAAATATAAAGGCAAGTGAGTTTATAAAAAATCCCTGAGAATTATTTAAGATATGCATATACATATATCCGGTGCAGACTGCTTTTAAAACAGTAAATGCTTTTGTTCTCTTTAGTCCACCAATATAGGTAATGTATTACCTACATACAGATGTAATTTGAAACAAACTATTCATCCCGATTTACGCTGCTTTTCGCGGATATACGTATATACACTCTTAAATATGTGGCAGAACAGAGTACTAATAATTTAAAACACATTTTTAAAGAAAACGATTTAATGAGCATTCCATAATAAAAAAAAAAAACAGTCTAAGCATAAAAATATTCTTAAAATTTGAGTGATTTTGCAAATAGTGCAGCAGTAGCTTGAGTCTTGTCTCCATTAAACCTACGAAGTTCATAAAAAACTTGTTCCCGTGTAAAACCTAGTGCTACCAATTCGTTTACTACGGCATCTGTAAAATTATCTGTTGGTAAAATTGTATTTGGTTGTGTGTTAACAGTATCAGGTGTGGTACTTTGAGCAGTGCTTGAACTAGAACCTGTAATTGCTGAAAATAAAAAAGCATGGAATATATTTCTTGGTTTCTTGTTATGTCTAGCTACTCTAAAAATTGATAGAGTGAAAATTATTACATTTTATTGATTAAATAACCGTTTTGTCTTTCTTTTATACTACAAAACCCCTGATTTCCATAAACACTGATTAAATAAACTAATTTGTATAACTATAATTATAGTTAATCTATTTATCGGGATATCCCACGGTGA
Source organism: Diaprepes abbreviatus (assembly GCA_034092305.1). Classification (NCBI taxonomy): domain Eukaryota; kingdom Metazoa; phylum Arthropoda; class Insecta; order Coleoptera; family Curculionidae; genus Diaprepes; species Diaprepes abbreviatus. Next base: position 2,463,441 of record JASJET010000087.1, read on the forward strand.
TTACAAAAATTTTTGGACCACTTCTAAACATTTTCAAGAAAGACAATTGCAAGAGTAATTATTTCATTTTTCTTTTTGTTAATAAGAAATTAACAGACGTACATAATATGTATAATTTGTTCAATAAAAAATGTACCATTTTTTTTACCCGACTTTAAAGTTTTAACTAATAAAGAACCTATAAGAGAAACTGTTTTTTTTTATGTGGCATTCAACTTTCTTCTAAACAAGCTAAAAGAAAAATAATATGATTCTGCAATAGTATTTTTTTATGTTCAGAGTTACAGATTATATTTTGTTCGCTCTTTTTCCTTGGTTGTTTTAAAACTTTTAAGTCAAATTAAAACTTTATTTGCCAGTGTATGTTTGCCTTGTAAGTTAAGGAAGCACAGCCCATAAATAAATATAGAAGAAAATAATTAATAAACATTTTTATTCGCGGTCTAAAGGAACTAAACATATATTTAATACTGGATACCCGACACCGTCTTGCAATTATAAAAAAATGTACTCAAAAAACAGCGCCGTGCAGTTGTAACTTAACATATATAATTACCTGTGCGAAATGCGCGATTCGGAAACCAAATAGCTTATTGTTTTTTTTTATTGGAGTTTTACAAATGGCAATATTTGGTCATGTTTAGTTGCATAACAATAATTATTATATTTTAAATTTGGTGAATGTCTGTTTTGAGCGTCAATTGGTTTAAACAATAAGGTTTGTAATTTATAAAAATGTACTTTTAAATTTTGAATTGGTGAAAATTAAGTGCAAAATAAGACAGTGTAAGCTGTGCTTACGACGGAACAGCGGTGAAAATAAAAGAAGAATTTTCAATTGCCAGTACAAATGAGGATGGTAATTTTTACTTTTGAATAGAAAAAAACATTGTTTTTTTTTTAAAAAAAGGTAGGTAAACTCCAAAATTATTAAATTTAACAATGAGGACAAAATCATATGTTATGCGATTAAACTGGAAATTATTAAAAATGTGAATGGTTTAATGATTGCAAAAACAAATATCTCTTATTTGTTAATCGGGACTTTTATTTTCTTTACTCATCTCTCAACAACTTCCGCCTTTGCAAAGATCTAAACACGCCACTGTATATTTACTAAATAGGAATAAAATGTGGAGATTGTTGTACCAAGCACAAATATCGTCATACTATTGGAACATTTATATTCTATTGTACTGATCGCATGTGATAACAAAAGTCTAAAAAAAGGCGTTAAGCTACATTTTATCTAGTTTGGGGTGCAAAATTGCTTGAAAATGAAGGAAGTCTGAAAAAATTCTGTACTTCCCATTAACATTTTCCGGGAACCTCGCGAGTAGGTTAAAATTTGACATAGTTCAAAATTAAACATCATCAGAGGTAAAATACGAAATTCTCAACGGGAATCTTAGAGTTGATGTCGGAGGTGAAACAAATTGTTTTTTTTTGTTGATGTGAAGTACCAAATGAAAATAGCAAAACTAAAAATTTGGTTGTTGACTAAAAGTAATCTTCAACACTAATCTATTTTAAAAATTCTTTCACTCTTGAGAAAGATAACATTTTCCATTTCAACATAAGCGATATTTTATAAAGTTCCATAAAACGGATATGGTGCAAAAGGAATTGAAACTGAAAAGTGACGGAGAGCATCACGAGTCACTTTGAAGATAAAATTGTTTAGTTACAAGTAAATAAAGAGGCGTTTTTATATGGGATTTTTATAGCTTAATAAAGAACGGCTTAAGACATAGGCGTATCTGGAATAAAACAGTAGTCAGAATAGTCACATAATCAAATTTAATTTCTGGGGCCCGAACCTTTCTGTGGAATCAGTAGCAATGTAATGCTAGAAGAACTAAAAAGATAGGAAGAGACCAGCAGATCCAATTATTGGACGGATCTGCAAGGAATGTGACAAGCGAAGATACATCTTGGGAACTACGACTAGAAGAGATTCAAAAAATGCATAAGCCTAAGAAAAAAGTCACTTAAGAGTTCCGGCAGAAATTCTGAGGGGGCATTGCCACCTGAAGGGACACCTCAAGAAACTCGAATTGGCAGAAAGAAAATAGTGCCAATTTTGCGAGGAATCCTTTCAGAGAGCGGCGCTTTAGGAAACTCTAAAATACGGTTCTTGTGAGCACACTAAATAGAAGAATGGGAATTATCCACTTTAAAGCCGTCCAACATTCTAGGGTTCCTAAGGGAAATAGGATTGGAGGACCTGCTCTAGTCAGCAACGTATCCCCAATGACTTGGCAGCAGGAGGGGAACACAATAGATCCATTAGGTCGCAGTGTACTGATTCTCAATTCCACAAATATACATACAAATCTAGCGCGTGCAAAGTAATGGGTAGCAACTAGTTGTCATAAAAAAAAATATGAGACAATTTACATAAATTATTAAGTGTGATACAATATTTTTATTCCTCACAGCTTAAAAAATTAAATTAAAAAGTCAATATTTAAAAAGGGATCATATGAAGAAAGATGGAACGGCGAAATAAAGTCTATTATTTTTACTTCTCAATATCTTTAAGAATGAAATCAGGAAATATTATAACATTTTTATATATATAAAAAAATTAACTGACTTCTAAAAAAGCGTAAAAAGAGGAAATAACAATATAAATTTTTATGTTCAATTGGAGTTTTTAAAGTTTATATTGTTATATTTCCCTTTTAGGTTTTTTTTTAGAAGTCGGTTAAATTTTTTTATAAAAATTTTATTTTTCGATTTTTAGTTTTGAATTGAGTCTAGTTTTTAAGGTCGCAAAAAAATACCCATTTTATTCAAAGTTTTAGACCACATTAAACTGAACAATTAAAGATTCTTTGATTTTGAGAATTTTTCAAATACCAGTTTTGAATGAAATTGCTATAGTAAATCTCTATCTTAAATTTTAAGAAATTAACTTTAGATTCGTTACCTAGGCCCCCAAAATCCCCCAACACTGATATTGAAAGAACTTGAGACATGTAAATTTTTGGTCAGATATATTTTATTCTGTGTATAGAGATTGAAGAAATTAATTTAAGATCCGTAATATACCCCCAAAAATTCTCCAGTATCAAATTCTACAAAGTCCGAAAAATGTAAAATTTATAGTCCCCCATATTTTATCTGCCATATTAAATAGTAAAAAATTAACTTCAGATTCATAACCTACAATTTCGAAAACCTGCTATTACCAATTTTGAAAGGATGTAAATAATATAAAATTTTCAGCCCACCATATTGAATTTTAAGAAAATAATTTTATACTGTTAATCTAATCGCAATCTACATTCTCGAAAACACCCGCAGTCCCAAATTTGAACATAATCCGAAAATATAAGAATTGTAAACCACCATATTGCATCAGCCATATAAAATTTTTTTTATACGATTTTAAATTCGTTATTTACACTCTCAGAAACCTCTCAGTACCAATTTTGAACAAAATCGATAAATGTTGTTCTCCATATTTGATCTCTCATTAAATTTTTAAAAAATAATTTTAAATTCGTCATTTACACCCTCAAAAACCCAACTATATCAATTTGGGGCAAAATCGAGAGATGTAAAATTTTTAATCCGTCATAGTGAATCACTACCCCTGTTTTAGGTGTTGATTGGATCCGTCATATTGAATTTAAAAAAAATAATTTTAGAATCGTTGTGTACGACCCGAAAACTCCTCCATACCAATTTTAAAGAAAATCGGATAAAATAAATTTTTTTGTTTTTTTGTTCGTCATATTATCAGCGCCATCTTGGATTTTATTGAATCAATTTCAGACAAAATAATATGGAACCACCGCAACAACTTCCTGAACATAATGTAAAAATTTTTATTCAAATTGGTACCGCCGTTCCGGATTAATCGAAATACAAGGCGGTCGATTATAACCTCCTTATTTTAGAAGTAGGTTAAAAAAGCTAAAATCGTTTTTGTTCGATTATCTGACAGAATTTTCCAAACCGTTTTTTTATTTAATCATTTCTCAGCACCTCATATATGTTTTTTCATTAAAAGAATTAAAGTCTAGTGGGTTATCGCTTAAATCGACAATATTGCATAAATTTTAAACTACTGAAAAGTATGAAATTGTGTCAATTTTCCAAAATAAAAAATGAAACTATAAAGGGATTTTCATGCGAGTTTGTTACAAAGCTCTATCAGTATTTTTTTCTTTCTCGTTTCTGGTAAGGAATGGAGTAGCAAACAATTATAAATTCTAAGAATGGCTGAGCTAAAGTTTTATTAATATAAACATCAATTAATGCGTAAATAACTTTACATTCTTAAAATGAAGTTTTCTGTTTATGGCAAGAATAAATGTAAACTTAAGAACGGAACAATGTTTGAACTTTGTAAATTTAGTATAAGTATATTTAGGACCAGTATTTTTTTCATGTTTTTTTTTTATATTTAACTTTAAAACTAATTCTTGAATAACACAAACCTATGCGTCATATTAACTTTAAAAATATTGATGTATAAAAACGACTTGATGTTTTGTTATATTTCAAATTAAATTTAATAAGTTGTTCCTCAGGTTCATTAGAATCGGAATTCAAGTATATGTAAATGTCATATCGAGTAAAATAAAAAATATACATAAATATAATAATACAAAACACAGATTGGGAAATGATTTATTATAAAATTAGTTAGGTACAATGTTAGTAGGTTAATGAGTCTTTTTTGTGGATTGTTTTTGGGTTCTACTTTGTTTATGACTATCATGACGACGGGACGATTCTGCAGAATTTCGCCGTTTTTCTACAAAATAATCCACTTAAATATTAGGAAAAAATAGGTCTAGAAAAACATCTAAAACATCAATTTTCGATTCCTAAAGGTCACAGAAATTATGCATTTGTAATTATATATAACTAGCCATGCATACATCACGTTAATTATATTGACGAAATTTTTATTTGTTGTGATTTTTGGTTTTTATGAGTAAATAACACAGCTTTTCTAAATCGTCTTAAAAGTATCCATTTTCAGGGATTTATAACGTGGAAAATATCAAACGTTTCTTTTGAATGAACATGTAATGCCGTGTATCATTTACTCGGCTTATATTAAAATGCATCAAAATATTTAAACACCTGCAAGTTTATGTGCTTACGTTTTTAACAAGTTGGTTAAAAGCTAAGTAGTACAAAGTTTTCGCGGCCCAAATAAAAAATATGTATTCAATCTTTTATCATGTCCTACAAGTACGCAAAATTGTAAAACAGTTGGCGATCGACACCTGGAAAACTTTACTTGTGGGTAATTTTCTTTAACATTCACCAGACAAACCTGAATTGTCTAACCTCCTCAGTTTTTTCCTTCGATCATACCCTATAGATTTAAACAACAATATATTTGTTTGAAGGTTATTTATGGTCGGTGGGGGAGAGGCTTTTTTGATGTTTGACAGACATAAACATGTTTACTTATCTTTTCTTTTAGTTTAATTGCAAACACTTTTCAGACTTTTTAAGCGTTAGAAATTACTATACATGCGAAGTATTCAATTAATATTAACAAAAAAGGGTTTAAAAACTTATTTTTATTGGTATATATTGTTAGATATTGTTTACATATTGAAAATAACAATAATAATAATTTAGGCAACCATAAGTTCATACTTTTATGTATTCTAGAACTGACGTACCGATTTTCATGATATTCGTTTAAATAATGCAATTATAAAAAATATAGCATAAGATCGATGTGTGTATCAAGAAATGAAATATCTACTGTTTATCAACAATTTTTCAAATATAAATGAAAATATTATTGGGTTATTCAGCGTTCAAACAATCGGGTCCTAGTTCTAACGTTATGCTAATTCTACAGGGGTATGTTCGAAGGTTTTTTCAGATTTTTAAATGTGCAGACATTCTAATTTTTAACATTTTGATACAATCTGGGAAGACTTTTAAAGGATGCTTGATAGAATGAGAAAGTTACATTTTTTTATTAAAAAATCGTTAATTTTTTCTAAAACTAACTTAAATTTAAATTAGTAATTTTAAAACCCCATGAAATAAATGAAATTTTTATTAAATTCGGTCACATAAATTATAGATATTGGAAAAAAAAACTAATTTATAAAAGACGGTAGCTAAAAAATCACTATTTAAACCTACATAAAATAAAATTAATATTATTTTATAAAGTCTTACCTTGCCTACTATTATGTAAGGCAGCCTGTAGATCCTTGTCCTCGGCTTCTTTCCTAGATTTATGTATAACATCTTCTTCAGATAATGTACTCAGTCTAGCGCATTCAGGGAGTTCATTTTCAGGCAAGAAAGGGGTTTCAGTGCCTGTGGTGCCTATTCTTAATACGTTAGCGTGCAAATCTATGCAACACTGATGTCTTTTTAGCATATCCAAACCTGTTAGAAAGTATTTTATAATATAATGAAGTAATATGGTTAAATTTTTACTGAAAACAATATATTTTTCTTTTGTTAGGAACAAAAAATGGGAGGAATTGATATTTCTATTTTATTTCATTAGAAAATTAAAATATACCTTTTAGGCTTTTATATTAAAGGACAAAAATTTAGTGATATATAATAAATAGATCTATCGCCATTAATTAAATCAGTGGCATACAATGTCAATATAGACCAGGGCTTATCTGTAAAATATCGGGGTTTCGTGGATGTGAAATGGAACATAGAGATTTTTGCAAGAGAACCTTCAGAATAATCTGAATAACGATAAATTTGATATTCGTACTTTCAAAAAGTTGGGCAACATTGTTTTTATTAATAAAAGTATAGAATTAACGAAAAAAAAACGTTTTTTTTTTTAACTTTTCTCTCGTGTAACTTTGAAGGTATTCATTTTAGAGGAAAGTTGAAGAGGAAAAAACGTTTTGTGATTAAATTTGCCATAAGACAGAGTTAGTCGGAAATCTCAAAATATATTTCCCTTATTGCAAAATAGCAATAATTAAAAAAAAGGTAAAAAAAGCAGGTTTTTAATAATTTTTTTCGACGTTTTAAATTTCTCTGTGAACCTTCATATTAGAGCAAAGAAAACTCTACGTCATGATAAAATAACACGCTAAAATTCGTTAGGATCGAATCTTGTCTCATATTACTTTATAAAAGTTAATATAACTGTCACAAAACCAATTAGTTTCATAAAATAGAGAATTTCTTGCTTAAACAAAAATTATTTTGTTAACCATACTAACCCAATAACATATCCATCGGCTGCTCTTCTAACACAGAAAAGCTAGTGGTCAGATACACACTTTCAATTTGTATCTGAACCATATGTATTCTACCTATTATTCTTTGAACACCTACACCTTTTGCAATACCCGCCCATCTTGTATCCACCAGTCTCATAATGTTACATCTTTCCGCACATCTACTGGACATGATTGTAGTTTGGGCACCTAGAAGGAAAATGCTTTTTGTGAAGTAAATCAAAATAATATATACCATAAGTAATCAATTTGATTTTTAAGCCATTTTTTCACAGATGAATGCTAATTTTTAAATTTGATAATGAAAAAATAATGCACTATTTATATGGTGTATTTAAAACTTAGAAGTTTTATTTAATCTATTTAATTTAGACAACTTTAAACTTTCTGATTAAATGTATTACACTAAAAATAAGACCAATCAACATTCTTTAATAAAATTTAAAAACGCGTCAAATATATCGACAAAGCTTCCATAAATGATCAAAGAATGCTGGAATAAAAAAATAAAGCAAGATCTTTACAAGTAAAAGAATATTAATATTTAATTAATATTCATTTAGAAAGGAAAGGGACTCTTTGAAATCTACAGAAAATTGTTTATAAATTTAGGGTTATTTCTAATCCAGAATAATTTAAAATTTGACACAAATATATACATAAATGTTATCATCGAAAATAAAGATACATAAAATTAAAATTGGCTACACTCAACCTGAAAATTTCTTAATAAGTCACAATGATAGATGAAAAATAACCTGTAGTTTGTGATGTAAATGTTCCACGCTGTTTCGCTATGTATAACTTACACAGATGAATCAAAGACTTTATAAAAACAAATTAATACCTGAATCAATAAATGCTTTAACTGGATATCCATTAACTCGGCAATTAATATATAACATAACAACTGTCCCGAAAGACTCTGGATTATATTCCATAGCTGCTTCCATGTTCGCCTCAATATTTTTCTGCCTAATCTCCTCTGCAATAAGTCTTTGAGCTTCGGTATCGAACGGATCCGCGTTTACCATTCTCAGTCTTTGTTGTTCTCGGTCCTGCCTTGCTGCGACTTGTTCTCTTAATACAGAAGCGAATGTATCTAAAATATTATACATGATGTACTGCATTAACTTTTTTTATGAACTGATTTTGCAACACAATATAGGTTAATTCATAATGAATTAATTTGCAACATTTAAGAAAACTTTGTACTATTTTAGGTGAGAAATCGTCGCCCAAGTGATAACAGTTTTTTTCATTTAGTACTTTTATCAGTTTTTAGGTAAAAGTTAGTGTATTCTGTTTTTTATAGGTATTAGATTTCAGTTTAATAAATATAAATGTTACGTTTTTTAGGGAAATTAGAGAAAAATATTTACACATTTAATATGTACTACAAAAATATTTTGATTTATATAAAATAAACAAAAAAGTTACAGAAACCAAATCTATGCTTCTATAAATGGAACACTTCTGAAATAAATTAGTGACATCATAAGAGTTCTCTTTTAAAAAAAAGTTCAAATATTTTTTAAGATGCCCTCTGAAGTGCTAATGATTTTTTTTTAAAATCATAAAAACCCACCCATCCCTAGGAAGGGAGCCAGTACGTTTATTTTATTTAAAAGTCCACATTAACATAATTTTTTATGGCAAAAGTATCTAATACCTTGAGTTTTCTTCTTACTGATGAATTGTATTGTCTTACCCAATATAAACTGAACAATCTACGAGGTGTGTCCCAAAAGTATCCGACCTGAGTTTGTAACTTTGCGCTGGAATTATTTTTGGTTATCTAGCAAGTGGCAACCTTCAAAGTAATCCCCATTTCCGCATAATTCACGAACAGTTAAACGATGATTTTCTGCTATCGCAAATCACACATGCTCAACATTTTCCAGCGTTATAATGCTCGAAGGTCGGCCTGAACGTGGATCACTGTCAACAGAAATGTGGCTTGTACCACTCTTTTATCTGTGTTTTGCCCATACACTCATCCCCAGAGGCCTTCTACATCATTTCAATAGTTCCATAGAACTCTTTTTGAGTTTAAAGCAAAACTTGATGTAAATTCGTTTTCAGCAATAACAAAACGTAAAAAATTCATCGTAAACAAAAACACTATAAATGTGAACTAACACGGCCAATTTGTAGTTGCGGTAATTGGCGAGTTTGTGAAGAGTTACTGGTTACGCTCATATCCTACTTCATGGCGCGAAGTTATAAACGCAGGTGGGATACTTTCGGGCACACCTCATATTTGCTATGTAAAATAAATGAACAAAAATTATTAAATAAATATTTGAAGAACAGTTACTTTGTAGTATATTTTAAAGAGCTCTTCATAAGAATTATGAATATGAATGATTTCCAAAAATGTGTTTTGTATATTTAACTAGACTCAAATTTGTATCACAAATCAAAACCTGATTGACAGTTTAAGCAATAAAAATCTAAGCACCCTAAATTGTATTTTGTGCTATTACAAAGTTTGAAAATTTATAAAACACCCTTTTTATAAAATGTTGAAGGTAGCACAGAAGCGCTTACCTACTTTACGTCATTTCAATTTTATAGCCTATTTCGGACAAATTTTGGTTAACATCCAATACCTAAAATATATGGTTCTGAAGATACCTGCATTTGAAAAATCAGAGTTTAATAGGCAGTAATATCTTAATAGTTTGTATATTCCTATTAAAATTTTTATGCCCTTCTTAAGAATTAAATTTCTTTTTTATTAGATATAAAATTTTTTAGTTTAATTATTGTCATTTGTATATTTTATTCCCATCACAGATCTCATATGCCCCCACATTTCATATTTTGTACCTATAAAGAAATCAATCATAAATTCAAATACCCAATCGAAAAGTATACACAGAATAAGACAACGGAACCGACTATATTATCACATCTTTTTTCTCTTATAATATATAGAAGTAAAATATAATGGTACAAATGAGTTTTTTCTTGAGGAACATTTACAGAATATGCCCTTCACTCCTTTTTTTATATACTTGAATATACTTTATGGAATTCACAAATCCCAAAGAACTTATTTATAAATATAAATATAGTGTATTCAGAATTATTAGAAACCGACTAAAAAGTCCAATCACTTATAACAATGAAACTGCAATAAAACCTTTCAACCACAGCTGTAATGTTATACCTTTCAGGTCCGGAGTAATGTTTATTTTTAATTCTAATTTTAATTTTGTTATGTTTATAGAAAATAAGTTAACAGGCAAAAGTTGATTTTTATATTAAATATCATTACACACAAAAACAAAACTAAAAAAAGAAGCGAAACCGTCAACAATATTCTAAGTACCCTTAAATGTATTATCATTTAGATTCATTTCATCAAGCAGATCATGACTTTCCTTTTGAGTCTTGAGAAAAGCCCAAAAATTTTTTGGATTATACTTTCAACTATTTTGAATATTCTTCAAGTAAATACTATAGGTCATCTTAATTTTCTGTTTTAGGTCCCTTCTAGTATGATCATATTTACATTTAAAATATTGAGATTTGGTTTTTTCTATATTTAAGATTATATTTTTTCTTTAATTTTATTTTCCCTTTAATTTGATTGTCACATTAACAAATCTCACTAGAGCTTCAAGACCGCCATATTTCAAAATAACTATTAGGTTTACGGTAGCAAATGAAATACGAAATAACCACCTGTACTATGACTAAAGACACAATTTAAATTGGCTGTTTGGGTCCAGATTTGATTATATTATACATAGTAAATGTATATAATGCCAAGAATTTTACCTGCATTTGCAAATTATTCTGGGCCTGGGTGGCTGTAAATTTATACCTGCCCTATGTATAGGGACTTTTTAGTCCCTTTCTAATAATTCTAAATATACTATACAAAATTATTATCCCAAGCTGCATACATTAAGTACATGCCTTGATTTTTATCTCTTTACTAATGTTGCTGAAACTATTAAACCAAAAAACCAACAATTTTGAATAGCAGTAAATATACTTTAAAAAACCTCTAATTGTTTAATTTTAATATATTTTTTTAGTTTTTTCTCAAGTCTTATTTATTTAAAAGTGACAAAAGTACCTATAATAGCTAACAAAAAGGTACCTCGTTCAAAAAAACCATAAAATATATTTTAAACAGCATTATGGCTAAGACTACAGAACACAGATATATCTGTTGGTTAAATACAAAATAGTTTTAAAATAACAAACATAATTATAAGAAATACCTTTTTATAATATATGAATCTATTACTTTAGTGTTATTTTTTACTGATTACCCATTGAGGATTTTCTAATTATATTAAAATTATTTATTGGATACATTAAATATAAAAGCTGTACTACCAGTCGGCTTCTTTGGTATTTTACCAAATACAACAAATGAATATTATCTATATATAAATCTACAATATACTAAAACACTAATTAGTACAAGTGAAAATAAAATTACAATAAAAATTACCATCAAATTTTAATAACACTACAATAAATAAGATAAAATTGGACGGCCAATAATAGTGAGTACAGATAGAAATAGTTATACTCACGTTTTAAAATTATATATTTGTACCAACAGTTAGTTAAAAATTCTTTACATGAATAAAGTACATTTGCAATGAGAAAGTCATTAGCTTATTTTTCATTGGTAAATGGTTATGAAAAATTAGTCTTTAATTAGGATTGCTTTGATTTTTCTGACATTAAGTATTACTCATTATTGAGTAATAATTTAGTATGAAACTAAAAGATCATATGTTGCATGGATAAGGGAGTAAACAAAACTAATTAAAGTCATGGGTAAAATGGAGGAACTCAAATGGAAATAGGCTGGATATTCGCCTGGAGGACTGACAATAGATGGACAAAAAGAATGCTCGAGTGGAGGCCCAAAGTGTGAAGTAACGCAGGCAGACCTAATACCAGGTGGAGCGAAGACATTGAGGAAGATAGCAGGAATTCTTTGGATGAGAACACTCAATAATATACTTATATACTGCAGTCAACTGATATGGGCAAATTATTATCGATGGTTTTTATATATTATGCCGAATGCAAATGAGCCTAGGGAGTGTATGAATTTTACAATTAATAATAACTCAGAGGTTGTTGTGTTGAGCCACATATTATGTTTTTTCTTATGCTGTTTCATGTCCTGCATGAGTATAAATAATACTTCCTAAGATTTGGGTAAAGTGAACCTCAACAGAGCTTCATTTATTTATTTATTGTTTGTTAAAACATTTTTTACAAACTTTTATTAACCCTTTTTTCTTTACATAGAAATAGTGCTGGTAGCAATAAAATGTTTCAAGTTTTGATTATATTTTCAAATACTTCAGAAACTTTTGATCATTACCAGCAGCTACAAATATATTACTTACACCAAATGAAAGATATATTATTACTCACCAATATTACCACTAAGGAGAGCATCAGCTAATCTTGGATTGTTCTGCTTCAACAAGGCTAACTGATCAGGGTTTGCAAGGAACATATCTCTTATTAAAACTGGGTCATCTTCAGTTGTTCTGTTTCTTATATTACTTGGAACTTGTATGTTGCTGAAGTCAAAACTTGAAACTAAAATATAAAAATTTTTTTTATAGTAGTTGATAAGCTATGAAAATAAAGAAATTAAATAATGAAACTTGAATGAAGCAGGGTTAACCTAATGTTAGCCTGATTCTATAAGCATATTTTTTAACATACCCTTTCGTTATCACTTTTAAGATCGAGACATGTGTTACTACAAATGTAACAAAGATATGTGAAGCTTATTCTGAGATTCCCTGATTAAATATATAATCCATTATCATTAAAAATAGCAAAAGCCAAGTTGTAAATATTTTTATGAAAAAATATTGTATATTCATACCTGAGGGATTTTGATCAACACTTGTTTGAGAACGTGAAAGCATGTGCTGTAAAATAACTGCATCCCCATCTCGTATGCCAAGATCTTTTAATGACTTCTTATTGTCCATTAAAGGCATTCCATTAAAAGCAATTACAATTTCTGAAGCAGGAAATCCTGACTCAATTTCACAAAATGCTTTAAAATTTTCCAATTCTAGGTCTTCAGAAACATCCAAAACAAATATAAAATCAGTTAAAGTAGTTACAGTTACCTTCATTTTCTTTTTTGGGAAATGGTTCTCACGTTCACAATAAACTGGGTACTTGGAAATTAATATTTCAATTTTAGCATTGTTTTAAAAACAATAAGAAGGACGTCTCGTTGTACTCGTATTAAAAATATGTCAGATCACTGTCCAAAATTTTGGGTTATGTACATCTTCTTTGTTTTATTTTTTGTCTGAACTTTAAAAATAAATTAAAACCAAAATAGATAGTCTATTTTTAACATTAATTATTTTCACAAAGATTTAAAGGTCACTTTTGATTTGTAAGTTTGTTATTTTTCAAAGAAACGTGCGAGAAAACAAGTGGAACAGGAGAACCAATTTCGAAAATGAAACCACAGACAGAACAAAACAAAGGTTGACGAAATAATGCTGCTGAATGAATATACGAAGCCATCTATGAGCAAAATAGGTGTACTATTGACACTTCTTCTTCTTCTCAAATACCAATGGCCACATGTCTTCCAACGGTCAGCCAGCCAGTAGGTGTATCATTGATACAATTTTTTGTGTTACCGTCTATAATGACCATAGCCGTAAGATAATTTAATATAATTTTAATATAAACTGTGGATCCTATAGAAGATAGTTGGTTCGTGCTTAAAAGGAGATTGAACACTTCTAATGGACTACCTAAGTCTGACATCATGTGCTTTTTAACCTTTTCAAACAAATCGATAATACCCATATATAATTGTAGATATTGGATCCTTTAGAAGCAAGTTGGCTCACGCTTAGAAACAGAGCGATTTCATGGTGATCAGATTACTACTCATCGAGTTCACACTCGCAAAAACTCTACATGAACACACAAATTTTTGCCGCATGACACACACAACATAAATTTTTACCAATGTGGACGTGGCTTAAGCAAAAGCCACCATGCTCGGCCAATCGCAAAGAGATAGCATATACACTTATTTACCCTATCTCTTTCTCTGTCGTGTAACACTCGCAGATGTATCATTTGCATCCCTACCTCCAGTTTTTCGAACATCACAATCATAGACGTAAGAGAATTAATATTACTTTATATAGACTGCGGATCCTATAGAAGAAAGTGAGCTCACGCTTAAAAAGAGATAGAGCGTTTTCGATTAGTACCACCTCTTTTTTTAACGGCAGAGCTAAGCACGGTACTCCAAACGTCATTGGATACCCCTATAATCTGACCGCAACCATATGCCAACCTTCTTCTATAGGACCCGCAGTCTATATTAAGTAATATTACGTCTATAGTTATGTACCATGTCCCCCCAACTTAGTAAAATGCCACCAATATTATAAACAAGAGCAATAAAGATCTTAACCTTTTTTATTTTCCCGCCTTTTAAATTGTTTCTGTTTGATTTTAAAGTACCACCGTTTGGAAATTAATAACGACATATTTACTAAAAAATATATATATTTTTACATCAGTAAATTTTTTTTTTTACGGAAATGCTCTTTTACAAGATATTCAATTGTAAGTAATACAACTCTTACAAGTAATTATTTAATAATTATTAAAATCCAATTTACAAAGTTGTTACTGGGTATGGTATGTGTTAACTTTTGTGTACTTTGAGGAAACGAGCTTTTTCTTAATATAAAGAAGTATAAAGATATTATTAAATATCAATAATATGTTAGAGGGTAATCTACATAAAATATCATTTCTAATAGTAGTTTAATCAGTACACTTAAGAATTAATAACATACAGTTTTTTTATTGATCTTCATGTCATAAGAATGGTACATCATATTCTAAAACCGTATGTGCGTATGTTGTGTTCGCATAGTTGCTAATTACTAATTCCATTTATTCACTATTATAAGAGCCGATTGGTCAGTTCAAATATAAGAAAATTTCTATGGCTGACCTAATTTTAATCTCTCATATTAAGAACTTTCAAAATACTATGCACAGCAGTTTACAAGAGTATATTTTCAATATCAATTACCAACAGCATATTGAGAATCAACAAATTTTAATTGATTTAGCGAAACTTGAAAAAAATTACAAGTTAAAAAAAAAATTGTATTTATAATATTTTATCTTCGGACAGCAATATAGACATTTTATTCACATGTACACATTTCCTATTATTTTTAGTTTAAGTGCCCTATTTATAATATTTAAATTCATACGTTAAAATGGCGACTGCTTCTGTGGAACCTTTAATAAAAAATGAACTAATTAGTCCAAAACAAGAAGTCGAAAATGGAAATAATAACAATGATAATAGTTATAATGAACAAAATGAAGACGAAGTATCTTTGAAGAGAATCAAAACATCCCTTACAAATAATAACGAAACAAATGCAGTAACAATAAAATCGCCAAAACCTAAAAACCAAAGATGTAACGTATGTAAACAAGGACTTGATAACATTCCGTTATATAATGGCCATCCTACTAATTCTACTGAGGAGTTTATTGCCCTTACTGATGAAAGACTATCTGTTTATACTGGAAAAGAAGAGCAATTTAATGATCATGATGATTTTCCTACTCACAAGGTATAATAAATATTCAATGCCGAAACAGTCTATTTACAAAGTAGATTGAATTTTAATGTTGACACTAACAATTTATGGAAAGTAAATGTAACCTTCAAAATTAAATTTAGAAATTGTTTCTTTAGAGTAGTTTACAGTACAATATCTTATTTTGCCAATAAATTCTTATATAATAGAAAAAATTCCAAATATAACAAAAAGGTTTTCATAAAACTTTTCTTTTTAAATATAAATATTTTCTTTGAGCGTTACTAATATTGAAGTTAAAATGTTGTGTACTCTTTGACAAATATTGTAGGTCTTTTAAGCTTTAAAATTATATTTTTAAATTGATCCTTTGACAAGGAATAGTAGATAAGAGTGTTAAAAACACTGGTATGCTTGTATAAATGAGATTTTTTTTTTAAATATTACTTCTGTTAGTTATAACTTGAACATATTCTTTGATTTAGTTTTATATTCCTATATTTTTTTTAAGGTGACACATTTTAGTGTATATGACGAAAAAGGTCATTTGTGTCCTTTTGATTCAGGCCTTATTGAAAAAGATGTTTTGCTTAGATTTTCTGGCTATATTAAAAAAATTGACGACGATAATCCCAGTATTGAAAATGGTATTCCTGCATATGATCTTGGACCCATTGTGGAATGGTAAGTGAATAGTTCATTGTAAAAATCTTTCACAGGGCATCATTTCAATTTTTTTATTAGGGAGGTAAGAATGGACTAGAAAAAAGCTTAATTATGTAAAATATAATAAAATTCTTGTGCTCTTCATTTGAAAGTAAAATATAAAAAAAGTCAAGAATTAAATTGACAATATAAAATTTTAATGATAGTATTTAAGTAGAGGAAGTTATTGATATATTAATATTGTATCTTTGATAAGTATTATATTATAGGGTGTGCCCCAAATTATGATTAATTAATTTAATAATATTAGCATGTTTTTACTCTGGTAAGTATAGAGGAAGGTGTTGGTCAGTTAATACTTTATTAAGAGTATTATATTATACAGTATGTCATAAATTCATGAATGTATGACAGAATTTGATCAGGGACTCCTGCAAACTCAATATTTTGGTAGCATATGGTCATTTCACCCAAGTTTCACTACTCTCCCACATTAGTTAGTAGCTATACTATAAACCTATAAATAAAAACCTCTGTGGCAACGCCATTCTTGGCTCTTCCAATTTTAGTGCTAAATAACTTACTGGTTATTACAGCTTACTATTACCACAAACATAACTTCAAGACTCGGGAAATCCGCTATATAGCTGCTCAAGCCTCTTGTTTTGGAACTCTCACATCAGTGTGCCCGCTAGGTTAATCGCGAGATTTTTATTAGATTAAATGAAACACATCATTTTAACAAAAATAAATAAAAACGATATTATTTACAATGAGAAACTTAAAATTAACTTGGTAAGCATTTCCAAAGTAACTCAAATAATTGCTCTCGGCCATTATTTTAAGCCAGATCATAAAATGAAACCTAATTTTGCAAATCGTATGTTTAAATAGCTTTCTAAAGATTAATCAAGAAAAAGAATAAGATTATGAAAAACAGCTGTTGAAATTGTTTAAACAAAATAGTACTAAAGTAGCTTTTCTCTGTTATAGAATAAAACAGAATTTCCAAGTAACTTTCCCAAAAGTGTATGAAAAAAAAATGAAAAATAAAAACCTTTTTAAATGAACTGGTTATTCGCATAAAATGCATTTTTCTCCAGCAGATTTTAAACTGTACTTTCCAACCGTAACTGCTGATAATTACTTTTAGAAGATAACTCTTAACTTTATAACCCTCATTCGCGCTAGTACCCACGACGCATTCGTTCCACCAATCAAAGATTATTTCGTGACACATCGACGCTCTCCCAGTGTGGTTCCGTTCCTGAAAGTTTGAATTTTCTCGACCATAGAGGGTGTTAGTCATCAGTGTGTTGAATGTTTAATCTCGATTTGGCCTGAGCATCTTTAATTAATGTTGTTTACAAAAGGGTTAATAAAACTATTCTAGGTATTGCTATAACTAAAAGAAATCAATAATAACTGGAAAAAACCTGATCACTCTTTTATCCATTTTGGAGGTATTTAAATTATTTTTTGTTATTAACAGGAAAGACAGTCGTTATACGAATTCTTAGTACATGTAATCAAACTAATATTGCATTATTTCCTAATCATGGGAAAAATGTTCAGTTTAAAAACATTCTATTGGAGTTTCGCCAAAACCACATATTAAGATTACCCTTGGCACCTGTCCTTTCAGTTTTAAATACATAACCAGGGTAGGATTTCTTAACAGAAATATTTAAAAATAGTAAAGTTTTTAGTTTATTTCGCCATAAATTGTATAGGTTTATAAAGAACGAAAGCTTTCACGGCTGTCGTTAAGGCGAAAACCATGATTCTTGGGTTTAGACCGTGTCAAATTGGAATTATCCTACGTTTCGCCTACGATTGCACGAGGCATCTTCGAGGATCTTTCCTCAACGAGATTATAATATATTCAGTGTATTTTTATGTTAATTTTTTTAAAGTTAAAGAATGTTACAAGTAAGGGTAAATAGAGTTCGTCGGCACTCCCCATGAAAGCAGACTACATAACTTTGATGTTGAAACCCAACTCCTCTTGTGAGATGCTTTTTTCAGTCAGCGAAGATTGGAAGAAATAGATCCTAGTGGGTTACAGATAGATCGCGACAGGATGAAAAAGCTGGAGTTTGAGTTTTCGGTAGGAGTACTGGAGTTGGAGAGTTTTAATTGTTTCAGACAATATACAGCGGTCTTTCAAATATAAATTTGGGCTATTCTGCAATGTGGTCATTTCTGTGAGAAAAACCTAAACATGAATAAGTAGGGCTACAATATTGGCACTAAAGTTTAGTATAGTAGCTTCACGATTGGTGTATAAGTGCAAGGATGTACTGGCCTGACAAAGAACGGCTGCACAATCATGCTGGTGTGGGTTCTGGGTCAGGAAGCAGTTCGTTTGGTAAAAATGGGTTCCGCGGCTGTATGATTCGGACCCCAACCAATTCTACTTGTTCCAATTATCGTTAGTAGGAGGTATTGGAAACTGTTGATGGAAAATAAATTTATTGAATTCTGGAGGGAGGCCCTGGAATGGATTGGGTCGAACATATACCTGGACCTAACGCGCGATGTACTAGGGAGTTTTTCTCCTAGGAGAAGAAAGAATTGTTCCTAAGACTGGCATCATGCATGCCCCAATGTAGCGATGATGTCCAGAGGGGAATGAAACTGTGCCTAGCACTCAACGGACTGAGGCGGATGTATTTCATAGATGCAATAAGTCGTCAGGTGTGATTTAAAGATTTCAATGAGGCTTGGGCGTCGAAGATCACCATCATTTGTTGGCGTTTTCTAAATTGTAAATGCCATACCAACGAACGCCAAATCTATTTATTGGCTATCGTTGGTTTCGTGTGAAAGCAGTTTCTGAAGACCAACGAGCTTGTGGTAGCATTCGTCAATTTAGCTTCTTTGGTTTTCTTTAGTTTGATATATATGCAACATAAAAATAAAGATGGAAATGCTTAATAAATTACGTGGTGAAAATGTTCTATTGCTTTAGGCTCTCATACTTATGATGTAAATGAGTATGATCAATTAAAAGTTCTGAAAAAAAAGAAGAATTTCTGTAATGTCTGATACATCTACATTAAACTATCCTGAGAACTTTGTCAGTGTTTCATAGATAATGATTCTCCAATGAAAATGAACTTTATTTTCAAAATCTTCATATTCTTTCAATTAAGTCTTTTTTATTTTACGAAACGCAAACCTTACAGTTCCGTATAAATTTCCCTTTGGTATTCGTGGATGCGGTCTTCACAACACTTTTCAGAAATACAATTCCGGGAATAGCTTCTATAGTGTTATTTATATATTATGTAAGCGTTAACTAACCTTGGATTTATTTATTTGTTAAGTAAGTTCTAAGATCCTAAGTTATATTAAGTTTTAATACATTTGGATGTCCTCCAAACGTGTTATCTTATAAGTATTTCGCCTAGCATTTCTGCATCTTTTAGTTTGCTCATACTTAATGATATAACATCCCCGGTTTAGAATTTTAAAGAAAAATAAAAGTACATCTATTTTAACTTTTTTTTAGGTGGACAGCAGGTTATGATGGAGGTGATAAACTTCCAATTGCCTTCTCAACACAGTTTGCTGAATACTACCTCATGGAAGCCTCATCTGAGTACTCTTCAATTTTTTATAGAATTAGACAAAAAATTAAGTTAGTCAAGGTAGTTGTTGAATTTTTATTGGATAGATGCGTGGATAACCCCAGTTATGAAGACTTAGCTCAACACATTGAGAGCATGGGGGAGTATGACAGCGTTGAAGATACTCTGATGCAAAACGCTCAATTTGTGTGTGATCAGGTGTGCTTTTCTTCCATAAAATTACTTACCTGTATGTTTTGTAGAGTTTAGTATCTTACTTTAAAATTTATTTTATGCACAATAGCGTGGTATATTGCTTATTTTTAACACAAGAAAATGTGTAACCTGCAAAGCGGTAGGCTAGTGATTATTGCTATAAGCCACTGGTGAGTTGTCGGTATGTGACTCATTAGTGACTTAATAGAGCTAAGAAGTGAATTACATTTTTACCAGCTGAATTTATTTATTTTCTTTTTTAATATTTATATATTTATGTTAATATTTTACATCTGTTATTGTATAACTGAGTCTCCAAATATTAATTTCTGATTACAAAAACCATCTGGAAATGCTATATTATATGCTTATTTGTAAAAATCTTTAAAACAAACCAATAAGTTTCTTCAGTAATAATTTTAACACCTAATTTAAAAGAAATTTTTTCAAATTGGAATATACTCTCATTATTGCAATAATGGAGCTCTAGATCTTCTATTATCTTTTTTATTACCACCTTGTGACAGAATTTGATTGTGGACTCTCGCAAATGCGAATATTTTGGTAGCTTACAACATTATAACTTAATAACTTTTTTAGGTCATAAGCTTTGATCAGACAGCATCAGAGGATGAAAAACCACTTATTTCCTTACCTTGTATGAGATCTCTGGTAAAATTGGCAGGTGTAACATTTAAACAACGCAAAAAAGTTCTGAAATTGGAAAACAAGGTATGAATTTTTATACTTATCAATACAGAGCATTTATTGACTCACACGTTATAATATAAATTATGTATCTCTTTTTTTACAGGGAATAAAGGTGAAGAAACGACCTCTATGGACAAAAGCTGTTACGACAAATTTCGTCCGTGAATTTTTTGGAAAAATATTTCCTGACCAGATGGATAATAACAATGAGAAGAAGGCTCCAAAGAAACAAAAATGTGGAGTATGTGAAGCGTGTCAATCACCCGATTGTGGAGAATGTACCTTTTGTAAAGATATGTTAAAGTTTGGCGGCCCAGGAAAGATGAAGCAGTCGTGTAAGACTAGAAAGTAAGGACTATTTTTTGCAAAATTATATTTAGATGCGAGTTATGTTATCTAGTATATATTTCATAAATTAGTTATTTTAATTATTTGTTACCAAAATTTTTCTTTTAGTTAAAAAAGAACGTGCGAAACAAAAAATAAATTTTGTCCTTTATGGGGCCACTCTAAACAAACCTAGTGTAGTAACTGGGCATTGGTCCGTGAAAATTTTTTATTTGTTGTGAAACTTAACAATTATACAGCTAATCGTGTACTCACTAATAACAAAAATAAAATTATAACTATTTGTTTTTGGTTTTAAAGTATTCTTTGTAATCAGTTCGTTAAAAACAAAGTTACTTTGTTAATCCACTCTAATATGCTGTTTTGCTAAATTGAAATATGTTTTCTTAAAACTGTATAGCTTAATTGTATTGGGATATTGATATGTTTTGTATTTATGAGTTACCATTCTATACCGATGGTTCAGTTGCCCCGCACGCAATATCCACCTATATTTTATTTTTTTACTTTTTTTCTTTAGCGTAAAATTTTTTATATACCGGGTGTCAACGAATCTATTAGACAAGTCATAATTTCCAGAGTATTATGTGTATCAAAATGAGAATTGGTACAGGTAAATGTTATGTGAAGAGGAGAGTTTTCGCATATTTTCCACTTTCCGGTCACTTCCGGTTTCACCGGAAATGGCCCCGGTTTTGAATTCTAAAATAGAACACCCTGTATATTTTAACATCTTTGGATTTCTGAGACAATTCTAGATCAGAATGTGGCATTTTAAAAACTTTTTACGTCTACTTCATTTTTTTAGAGCCACTTTTAAAATTGCATCTAGGTGGCCATGATCGGACGCAAACTAATCTAACGGCCTTAGGTGATGTCAAAAAAATACAATCGCAAAGTTTTAGTGACTAGGATGAAAGACAGGAATTGGGTTAAAAATTTAACAAAATTAACAAAAAACTA
Source organism: Diaprepes abbreviatus (assembly GCA_034092305.1). Classification (NCBI taxonomy): domain Eukaryota; kingdom Metazoa; phylum Arthropoda; class Insecta; order Coleoptera; family Curculionidae; genus Diaprepes; species Diaprepes abbreviatus. The sequence continues at coordinate 2,485,773 of JASJET010000087.1, forward strand.
ACAAAATAAACTAATAACTTAGACGACGCACTTAAAATATTTGAAAGTACAGTGGCTGAATTTCTTAAAAAGTTAAGTGTAGTAAATGTTCAAAGTGCATTCCTTCTTTTTCACGACACATTTCAGCTCGTTCAATTGTTTCTCTCAACACGTTTTGTAGCATTTGGGGCGTTATACTTTTAAATGCCCGTAAAATTCTTTCTTCTAATATTTCAAGAGTAGCTGGGGCTGCTCCATAGTAAACCCTTTCTTTAACATATCCCCAGACAAAGAAATCGAGCACAGTAAGATCCGGTGAGCGGGCTGGCCACCGTACCGAATCATTGGTTGCAATAATTCGATTATTAAAATGCTCTATTAAATAATTAAGAACTTCTCTAGTATTGTGAGGCGGTGCTCCATCTTGTTGAAAGTAAATTCGCCGTAAAACTGCTAAAGGTATATCATTGAGATGATTTTCGATTTCATTTTAAAGAAAACCTAAGTATCTAACCCCTGTTAACTGACCTTGAAACAATATTGGCCCAATTATTCTATTTCCAACGATACCAGCCCAGACATTGACGCCAAATCTTTCTTGAAAATTGCCCTCTCTCATTTCATGTTGATTTTGTTGGGCCCAGTACCGAGTATTTTGCTTATTGAACGTACCATTATTTGTAAATCGGGATTCGTCGGAAAATAGAATAAAATCGATAAAATTTGGGTTAACTCTATGATTTTGAAGCAGCCAATCACAAAACACTACCCGTCTATCGCCATCCTCAGTATACAAATGTTGACGTAACTGATATTTAAATGCTCGATATCCATGCTTTTTCAGTATTTTTCTTGCTGATTCATAACTTATCTGCAGTTCTTGACTAATTTTTCTTAACGAAACTGTTTTATCAACCTCAACCATACGTTAATCTCAGTCTCTTCATTTATGATAAACCTCTGTTCCGCCTCTTGATTTCCTATTTGCCTAAAACGAGTCTCGACATACGGAAAATACTGATGGGCTGGATGTTACCGATTCGGATATCTATGAGCATACAACTCGGCAGCATTCCTTGCATTTCTATGATACTCTCCAAATATTAATAACATATCCACTTTTTCACTTTGAGTATACATTATTTTAACGAAAATTTAAACTAAACTTAACGAAAATTAAGAAACTTTTACGTCTGTTCTTAGAGCATATGTCATTGTCATTATCTACTTAAGTGCGTTCTTTGTTTTTCAAAGAAGACTTGATAAAAACAGTTGCAAATTATTATGCATCATGGCTGTCCATGGCGCACTTGTCATAAGTAAATAAATTATCCAGTATTTTGCTTAATAATATTTAATTTCTATTCTTATGTCTAATCCAATCGCAAAGAATGCTTTTTTCGAAAATTAGGTGTCAAAAAAGGGTCGCCATTTGAAAATTAATAGTTAGAAATGAAAACATAATTTTGTCAACTTTTCTTATTCCTGTCTTTCATACTAGTAACTAAAACTTTCCGATTGTATTTTTTTGACATCACCTAAGGCCCTTAGATTAGTTTGCGTCCGATCATGGCCACCTAGATGCAATTTTAAAAGTGGCTCTAAAAAAATGAAGTAGACGTAAAAAGTTTTTAAAATGTCACATTCTGATCTAGAATTGTCTTAGAAATCCAAAAATGTTAAAATATACAGGGTGTTCCATTTAAAAATTCAAAACCGGGGCCATTTCCAGTGAGTAATGTAAGTTTAAAAGATAACGGACAAAAATGTTGACAATTCACCAACTATTAGTACCGACGAGAGAGGTTTTTATCTCTGTTTGGTTCCTTCGCTCGTTGTGTTGTTGCCTCGCACCTGTCACTACTGGGTTCAGTAATTCCGAAGACAAACAAAGAAACAAACAAACAAACATACAAATTTTATCTTTATTATATAAGGTCGCATAAAATTACCGGAAGTTGTAGGAAATCGAATGGCGCATTTTATGGTGACTTTGACTTTTACCTCGATCATGACCTTCAGGGTAATTTGAACAAGTTAATTTTTTTTTTGGAAACCCTCTTATTACGGAGAAAATTTCAAATCTTATCTTCACATATAACCATGAGCAACTTGGAACTTCGAAAGGTCATATCAAGGTCAAATATCAGAACAAGTCGCCAGAAGTAAATTTTTGACAAAATATTTCAGGCAAAAGTTATAGGATTACTTTTTGGCTGTCTGGTAGTTACCTGAGACGTTACCTTGAAAATCCCCTTCAGTGTCATTTCGAAGTTAAGTTGATTTTTTAAACGCGTACTTTTGGCTTCAAAAATGAAAAGGGCGGGAAATTTTACCTTCAGATATGACGTTGAAATCTTTGAATTCTGAAAGTCATATCAAGGTGAAACATTAAAACAGAAATAAACCGTAAATATTAAGTCTCACTGGAAAATGTCTGGAACAAAAGTTGTACAAAACAAAAATCATTACCAGCAATCTGTGAGAAGTAAGTATTGCTGACCATCCAAATTTCCGTCAATAAAGCAAGGCTCGAACACTCAATTCTGAGGTGTTTGTGTTTGTGCTTAAAGCAACCTATGAGGATTTTTATTATTCTAATATCGAAAATCGTGTTGGTTTACCTCACCGTTAAATTCGAAATACGCTTCGTCTGAGAAAATGATTTTGTACAAAAAATTACCTTAGTTGACAATTAATATTTTGTAGATTTTGTTTTAAAACCGCTTACACATATAATAAATATTTCACTTGAAACAAGAATGGTCCCTGATGCGTGGAAGGTTGCTATTGTAAAACTTATAGCTAAAAGGCAGAATGTCTTGATTAATAATCTTGGAGATCTCCATCCAATCGGCCCACTTTGTGTTCCCCTCATGTGGCTGTTCGGATTTAGAAATTGATTCAAAGCATATTCCAGTTTTTGTTTCATTGTTGACCAATGTATCCATGGTGTTAAGCGGCGAGCTGCCAAATTATTCCTCAGTTAGTTGGCGAAAACTCACAGTTAGTACAGAGCAGTCACGATTAGTATTGGTTTTTGACCTTATATGTTATTTATACCAGCCGATAGCAAATTACCCCGCTATTCATTTCTGCAATGAAAAAAGAAGGTAAGTTGACCTTCAAATGACTCTGTTGGCCATTTCTTAAAAAAATTTTATTAGGTCTTTCCCCATAACCCTTTGTTTTTGAGTTATTCGATCGTTCCGGTAATTTTGTGCCACCCTGTAATAATAGATAAGTATAAATTGAGTTGTGTGACCATTTCAATTTATAAATGGGTAAAAACTCAATATATCACCAAAAAAGTGAGTTACTACACATATAATATTAAAGAAATCACTTTATTCTTAAAAACAATGTAGTGGTATCCTTAAAATGCGCGTCTCTAAAACTGATTTTTTGTTGATTGTGACCGTTTTTGTAAGGGTGCAATGATGAAGATAAATATGTTTTTTAAGATGTCCAAATATGGCGATTGCGGACGCCGAACTGTCGGATAATGAAGAAGAAGTAGAAAATAAGATAATCAGTACAAAAATAAAATCTTGCTCAAAGAAAATTGTACATAAAAATATCAAATGGGAAACGAAGGCTGAAAGAACGTACAAAAATAATGACTGTTATTCTTCTGTAGTTATAGGTAAGGTAATGCAGGTTAGTAATATAAGTTTGTATTAGAAGACTCTCACAACATGTTCTGTTTTGTTTGAATAATCATAAATATTTGAGTTACTGTTAACATATTTATCTGAGCCCTACCACAAAAACGTTTTGGTGGATCACATTCTCTCCTATCAGTTTGGATACCATAAGATACCAAGTTTAGTTGTGATACTAGATGTGAAAATGTTTACACATTTTAGTGCTTGCTCTTAAATTACTTTCTCGTATTAACAACCATTTGAAAATTAAATTTTTAGTTAGTTATGAAAAAAAAAGTTTCCAAAAAATATGTTAAGTAAATATAGACAATATTAATTTATTTTTAGATGATATAAAAATTAATGTTGGTGATTTTGTTACCCTTAAATCCGAAAACCCCACAGAACCCTTATGGGTAGCCAAAGTAGTTTATATGTATGACAATCTACCTCAAAAATTTGTGTTTCACGGCTTATTGTTTTGTCGTGGAAGCGACACTATTTTGACAGGGACAGCAGATCCAAGGGAACTGTTTTTAGTAGATAATTGTGATGATTTGCCATTAGGAAGTATTATAAGGAAAGCGAAGGTAAGGTTGATATTAATTGTTTGTGAAGTTTACACTTTAGGTATATTATTATTCTCAGTAATTCTTAAGATTTGAAAAAAATGTCACGTCAACTTTTTGTAATTAAAAAAGTAATATTTTTTTAGGTGGAGTATCTAAGATCGGAAGAAAACTGGTCAGATCTTGGTGGTATTACAAATCCCATACCTCAGTTAGATGATGACGGTGAAAATTTTTATTTTTGTAAAAGATTTGAAAGTGACCATAGTAAATTTATTGATATACAGGATAGTGAACTAAGTGATGGTGAATGTATTTCTTGCAAGTAGGTTTTTACTTAATCCTTTTTTTTTATTTGTTAACTTTTTAATTCAATACATATAGTTTGCAATGCATTAAAATAGAAAATATTATAAAAAAGATTAAATCAGCTGGTTGTAACTAGTGTGTGATTTGGCAACGTTGTGTTTTTACAGTTTATGTTTATAACTGAGACAGTTAAACCTTTCTCTTTCACAATAAATAAGTTTATAAAATAGTAAAATGTAAATAATGACGTCAAAATATAGTGAATGCAAAAAAACGTGAATTAAAAGAAAATTTCACTCCACAAGATGTGTATGTTCATATCAATAGCCGAGTGATGGAAATAAAATGTATTGCTGATGATTTGTGATTTAATATTTCTGGTCTACCAATATCTTTTAAGACGTGTCGTTAAAGAGGAAATTTTTGGGTTAGTAAGTATTCTTCATGTAAAATGCATAAAATGTAGTGGTATAAATTTAGTTCATATAAGTGATTATAAAGAAAATAATACACATCATAGACGTTATAATTTTAGAGTCAAATGAGGTTTTGGCAAGTATTAATTTGATAAATATGTCTATTTATATATTTCACAATAATTCATTTGCATTATTTCACAATGTCAATGGGTCAAAGTCTTCATATCGAATGTTTTCAAAGATCTGAAGTGCGCACTCATGTAATGTTGCCAAACGTTTTGACTCGATTTTAATGCAGGTTAATCTGAAATTTTATGTGTTTTCTTTTAATTAATATCTCAGTCCACCGTACGGTAAGCTAAATAATTTATTGCAAAAAAATAATAAATCTGTTACGTTTAAAAAAACTAATTTTTAATTTTTTTCCACCTTCTCAATTGACAAATTGTAGTATAATTCAAAGAAAACCCAAGATCCTGATTTCCCATAAGACTTTGTTCAAATTTTTACTTTTTTAAAATCGAATTATCAAAAATTTCCTGGGTAAGGTTAATCGAAATTCTGCGATAGTGTAGATTACAGCTTTTACTACTATAAAAAAATTGATTTTCATTTTGATTAATATTTTTCCTCCTTAAAAGCAATATTTTACTTTGATTTGACAATAGTAGATTCAGTTTTTTATTTTGGATTTAATTAATTTTCAGGAGAAAATCTGAAAATAAAAAATACATTACTCCTATCTACAGTGAAGAGGGGGGTATAGTAAAGTGGAGAGATGATGTATTTCGGTCGGGTACTGGAATACTTTTAGATCCTGAAGTTTATATATTCAACAAAAACATTATGGAAACTGCCTATAATGAATTGGTAAGGAAAAAGGAATTTTTACATTTTTTGATAGTTTATTACTGATTTTTTACGAGTTAGTTTAATTTTTGTAAATTTAAAATGACCGGTTATTATGTCCTTTAATTTTGACGATTTTTTTGAGAATTTCAAAATAGACGTCTATTCTAAATATTAGTTTATTGCATTTTTAGGTTTAAAAAAACTAAGTTATTTTATTAGCATTGTGAAGTGCTAAATTTCAAACTAAGTGTTTTTCTATAAAAGATATTCAATCCTGATTTTTAAATTGTTTTTTTATGTCTTAAATTAGTGCTTTCTTCCGGAAAATTTAATATCAGCGGTCGAATTCTGGCTATTACGTAATTTTTTATGAGTTTTTTTTTTACATTAATACGCATGAAAAGCTGTTACAACACTGTAAAGTAAGGATAATATCATGTCATTAGACAGCATGAACAATTCAGTTGTGGAAGACCCTGCAGATTCATAGTTTCCATAGTACTAGCACATCTCTCGTTTTTTTTTTGTTATTACAATCATTTTCCTGACTAGTATGCTGAGTTAGTTTACTAATGACTTTCGTCATAGTACAAGCTAAGGGTAACTTGGAATTGTGTAACATTCCAGAAAAAGATACTTTATCTGATTTATTTTGTTTTTTTCCGCGTATCAAACAAATTTATCTAAAAATAAATTTTTAAATTTTGCTCTTCGTTACAATAAAATAATAAATGTATCAGGATTTTTGAAGCTGGGAATATCAGGAAAGAGCTATTTACGCATGCCTGGATACTTAAGTCGCTCTATGGGAGCGCAACGACGATAGGAGCAAAGTAGTACGAAAGAAAGTCAAGGAACTCGCGGAACCTAAACTTGCTACTTACTTTAGACCACTTTAATAAGTACTATAGTAGGGTTTATTTTCCGTTTTTGCAATAGCATTAAACATTACATTTACAATTAATAAATTCAAAGCTTACTAATCCAACAAAGTAAAATAAACTATTTTTACATAAACACACTAGTAGCAGTACACTAAATATAATAATCAGACAAAAGAAAGAACAAATATAAGTGAAAAGAAAATAATTACACAAATATTTTAAAAGTAAAATGGCCCACAATATTTAAAATAAAAACAATGTATATGTCGAAGAAATAATTAAAAATGTACCATATTCAAAATATAACACAAAATAAAAAACAAGTTGATGTAACAATTACATAGCACCGAACTACGATCATCGGAAATGGGATTCAAACTTTTGCAGATTATAAAATTATTATCAAAGTTATATTTAATCTTTTCTTAAGTTTATTAGTACTAATTATTCCACGATAAAACGGATATTTAAGATACTTAATTGTTGTTGGGAATATTGTGCGATTGAGATCCTTACATAATGGTTAGGACATATTTGTGTTATTCTTATTACCTTTTTTGTTTTTATGGGTGTTTATTGCTAATTTATATATGAAACAGCATGACAGAGTCATTATCCTGCTCGATCTAAAATATAATCTACATGATGCTGTTGGTTCCAATTCTTATAAGGCACGGATGCATTTTTTTTTCTGTGTAAATATATCAAGGCTAGCATCCTAGAATTAAACGGCTTAGCATATTGTCGAGTGAAAGAAACCATCTTGAGTATTCTTGAAGATATAGAATTACATACGTAACTAAATGAATAAGTTTTTGAATTAAGTCTGAACGTGAGCTATATAACTATATCATTACTATTTTTATTTTTAAATATTACAAACCCAGTCTTATCACGATTGAGCTTTAATTTGTTTGCAGAAAACCATTCATCTATTTATTTCACCACACTTTTAGTCTTTATTCTTAAACATATGGATTTTCATCGTTCACTATACAAGTTTACTAGTTCTATCGTCTGCATATATACTCAGGGGCGGATCTAGCCCCTCTTTTTGGGGGAGGGGGGCGGTGGTATCACAAAAGTACAGTATGCAAGAGAAACAAGTTGTCAACGGGGGGGGGGGGGGGGGGAGTGCAAGCAGCATACACATTCCTAATATAAAAGGCAGAATGGGTTCTATTTTCCTGAACTCAAAGCTCTTGAGGGGGGGGGGGGGGCGATCGCAAGTATACACATTCCTATAGTCTATTCAAGAACTAGAGAGAGTAATAAAACTGTTACCGAAACCTCCAACGTACCTGCTCCAGTGCCGCTGGTAACTGAGAACTGCCGTAAATCTAATTATATTTCATTATATTTAAATATATTTTATAAATTTACTGCAACATAAAAATTCTGATAGTTTAATTTAATTTCTGTCAGTGAGCAAAGTACACCTTACAGTTTGTTCTTAGTAATTTATCTTGTTTGCGTTTGTTTTTATATATTATTTGAGATTAGTGAGATACCCAAAAGATATGGCTTTCACCTCTATATTTATTCCAAAATCGTTAAACCAGGACATTTTTCCTCAACGAAAAACTTATTACGATGAATGTTTATGATGCCTTAAGATATCAATATCTAAATGATAATTTTAAAAGCTCTGTTGAGATGTGTTCCAACATGACAGGAGTTGGAAAATCTACTATGTACCGAATACTGAAGGAAAAAAAACGACTGGAATTGTTAGTACCCCAAGCCATATTCGATCACAGGCAGATGAAGGAAGAAGAAATGAAAACTGCAATTAAAGGGGTTGTATATACATTTTATTATGAGAAGCAGATCCCAACCATCTACAAAATTCTAACTAAAATCAATGAAGATCGCGATTTACCTGAAATTAAAAGAACTGATCTCTGGAAATTGCTCAGAGAACTTAATTTTTGCTGGGAAAACCAGATAGAAAATCTGTTCCTATAGATCGTTCGGAAACTCTCCGTTGGAGAAGTAAATATCTCTCTCAAGTAAAAGGTAGAGTTGCTAGAAATAACACAATTAACAAAATTAGTAATTTAACTAAACTTTTGAAAGATTTTTTTGAATAAAGTTACTGCGGAAAATTGGGAAAAATCCATATAATAAAAGAATAAAACAAAATGTGAGAACTCGATCTCATGATCGGTGAGATAGAGGAACCAATTATAATTAATTTGAGCCAAGATAGTTTCACTGACTGTGATTAGGAATTAGATACGTAATGTTTACTAATGTAAACACAATTTATTATTTAAATTTTTGTTTTTGTTGTATTTTATTGTTTAATGTTGTTTATATGTTTTTTTTTATATATTTTTAATTTAGTGTGTCCTACTCTTTAATTTTATATATATTTAATTCTAATTAGCTGTAAGTTTTTTATTATTTTATTACTGTATTTGTGTCTTTTTCTTAAGCGTGTAGAATTAACATGTTTATCTTATTTTTTTGAGGCTATTGTATTTCCATATAATAAAGTAAATTAAATTAAGATGTCAGTACCATAGAAATAAAAATAAGTAGGTCTAATATTAATTACAACATAAAAAAAGTAATTACTTTTGAATCCCTTTTTAGTGTTTAATTGTAATTCTGCAGATGGTTTAAGGAATAAATAAACCGAAACGTCAAATACCCTAAAAATGTTTTTAATTAATAATAAAATGACCGATAGCCCCAAAAATATTTTAATAATATATGGACGAATTTATTTTTTTTTATGTTTACCTTTTTGTATTTTTGACAATGGATATTTTGTAAGTATTCAAATTATAACTTCGAATTTTTTGTGAGAATAAGACTACGTTTTAGTCCATTATTATATACCGGTAATTTTGATTATAAAATTTCTAACCCATTCCTATGAAAAATATATGTGTCTAACATATTTTGCTAAAGATACCGGACTAAAGAACACAAGCAGTTTGCGAAGAGAAAAAGGGTAAAAAATGATTTATTACTCTCTCTAGTTATTAAATAAACTGTAGTATAAGAGGAAAAATCGGGTCCATTTTCCTAAACTCAAAGCTCTTGGGGGGGCGATCGCTCCCACCGCCCCCCCCCCCCCTGGATCCGCGCCTGTATATACTTCAACATTTTCGGCAAGAAGCACTACTAAGACAAAGTCAGCGCACTCTAAATTATCTTAAGATGAATATATAACAATCGGTTTAAAAAATATATAACTTTGATACCCTGTATTTTAGAAACTATCAACTTTTATACTAAACTCTATAAGAGGATAAAATATATTAGATCCGTATATTTTATCCTCGGGAATTTGCGCTAGTGTTTTATACAGATCCTTTAGAAATACTCTGTATATGTAGCTAAAATTATTTACTTAGTATAATTTGCGATTTCTGTGCAGAAAAATGACGTAGATGAAACACTTTACCCAGAATACTATAGGAAAAAAGCTGAGAATGTTAAAGGTTCGAACATCGACACTCCACGACCCTTTTTAGTTGGTATCATTGAGGAGATATTTAATCAGAAGGACATTAAAATTAGTGTAAGGATATTATGTCGGCCCGAAGAAACAGGCAGTATATTTTTGTCAAATAGAACCGATTTGACGTTGGTGTATTGGACTGACCAAGGTAACGAACTGTAGTTTTTACATAGTTAATTTGATCAGAATTAAAATAAATATTAATCCACCAAAATAAAATATTTTTTCCCTTTAAGGTAGTTCATCGGATATAATCGTAGGCAAAAGAATCGTGTGGGAATAATCAAGCGATAAATCGGCCATATTGTTTATACTACGTGGGCCTGTTAGATAAAAAGTCACCTACTAAATTTATTTTATCTTTGTTTAACCTCTACCTTGATCTAATAATGTATGTCGTTATCCGACAAACTTACGTATATTCTATATGACATGTGTAAAAGCTGGTAACATATTGTTAATGACCATCGATACTTAGACCTCAACTGATAACGTGCCCACCATCAGTAAAAAATGCAACTTCCACGCGCCTACTTCGCGTTATAGCGTCGCCGCTTCTCCATTGTATCGATTCCAGGCGACGAATCGCTCGAAATATTAGTAGGGAGCAAAGTTTACATTACAACTGTGAATTAACCGGCGCAACCAATCATCTCATTTTGTAGTATGTCACACCTTATAATGTTATACATCATATATCCGGTTTTTATAAAAATATATAGAGAAGTTAGCAATGATTATTTCATATTGACTATGGCTCATTCTATATAGCCCATATTGATTCTCTTGAATAAGCGATGAGCAAGAGTCTGAAATTTCCCAGTCTTGCAAAAAATTATACCAACAATCAATAATCTTAAGTTTCAAGAAAATATATAGAAATTTTGTTTGTCGATGAACTACCTTACGTGAGAGTATTATCACCGATTTCAAGTCGTGAATCGGTATGGTCTTTCAATATAACAGTTTTATTCAACCAAGAGCGAGAGGTTTTTGGTTGTATCTGTAAGTTATTAATTGTTAGTTTGGTGCTTATCCGTGCATAAAACATGACAAGAAAAATTTCAAAAATAATGTTATACTCAAAGTACTGAGAGAACTTGTCGATTTGACAGATAAATGGCTTAAAAATGATGTCGATCATGTGACATAGGGACTTCGAAATTTCCCTAGATCAGCGTAAATTTTTGTTGTGTGCCGTACCAGCCAAAAGTCTCTGAAATTGTTATTTTATTGTAGGGCTTTGAACTGATTAATAATGTTATGTGCAAATAAAAAAATGGTTTCTTATACCTCCTACTACTCCTACATTATCTATTTAATGACGAAGGAAATTTGCCGGTTCTGATTTTATACCAACGTGACCCCAACTGGTATACAAACCAGAACCACTCAGTCCTGTCATCACTATCATGTCATGTCGAACTCCTTCAGTACTTTGACTATACTGCCAAAAAACTGTAAAATAGTGCATATTATAATTTATCGATAAAATTTGCCAAATCGTTGATTTATACTGAACTGATAACTCTTTGGTAGGTTTCAAAATTTTGGGTCATCGATTTGGAAAACTAATTTTTTGTTTGGTCAATTTTGAAAAGTTGACACCAAATTGACGTGACGCAATGATTTGAATCATATTTAATAATAAAAAACGACATGTGTTTCATCTATATCATCTATATATATATATATATATATATATATATATATATATATATATATATATATATATATATATATATATATATATATATATACATACACCTTTAAAAAAAAGTGGTGACACTAAATCTCAATGGTGTCAAGATCCCATAAGTGCGCCGAAATTGATTTCGAATCGATATTTTCAATAAAAGTTAAGAAATAAGGGTTAGAATAAACTTTTTAGTGTAAACATCCATTTTTAGTAATAATGTATTCTCTTTTAAGTTGAATAATTAAAATTATAATTTATGGCTAAAATCAGTCCATTTATTTATATATTTTTAAAGTCAAATAAGTATTTGGTTTCTTCGTTCATCACTTGGCCAAGAATATTATATAGCTTGTATCACAAGCACGAGTAGTAAAAAGTACGCGTGTTAAGTCAAATAATTAAATTTTCCAATAAAATAATTTTATTTTAGTGATTACAACTTCTTTTTCCAACGTCACAGGAAAATGCTATATTACTTATTCCGACAATGTAGTGTCTGCCTCAAAATGGTCCTTAGAAGGTCCTCTAAGATTTTATTTTGAGGAAATGTTCGATTTAAAAACTAAAAAATTCAGTGAAGTGCCGTCTCTAGGCAGGAAAATTGGAGCTGTAGGAAAAGGTAAGAAAAGTATTTTTTTCACAAAAGGAAATTACAACTCGAAATAATACCGTTAGCAATTTGTATTGGAAATCTAAAATTTTAAACTTGTTTTATTGTTCAAACATGAAGGGGGGGGGGGGGAGTCTGATGAGGGTACCGTGGAAAATTATAATGAAATAAAAAACCTTTTATTTAAAGTTACAAATTGTGAAAGTGTAATATATCCAAAATATTTTATTTTAGATTCATATTTTGGGGTTTACTAAGAAGTTTTAGAATTGGGGAGAGTCTTCATTATTTTGAAGTTAGAATTTCTTGCCACTCTTTTGGTTATGTTATTGTCATTTCTGATATATTAAACCCTTTAATATAACATTAAACCTGGTTATAATCCTGGTTCTTTTGCCAGACTCCTCGACTATTTCATGATTACTTTATTTCAGGCGGAAAATCAAAAAGTAAAGTGTCGCCTAAAAATATAGAATTACCACCTGAATGGGGTAAATTAAACATGCCTCTAAGAGCAATGGATATTTTTGCTGGATGTGGTGGATTATCAGAAGGATTGCATAATGCTGGCATTTGTGATACCAAGTGGGCAGTAAGTATGTTAACATAGAACTAAATGTTTTACTTGGTATAATTTACCTTATCTTGAGTTCATACATAATCTATTTTATATAATTATTTTTTCATATTTTTCCAATATTTTGAATAATAGGTTTTCTGTTTTATTATAGATTGAATTTGACTTAGCTGCAGCTCAAGCTTTCAGACTTAATTATCCAGATGCTAAAGTATTTTCAGAAGATTGTAATGGAATATTAAAGGAGGTATTAGAAGGTATAAATAATCCGCTTAGTAATATTTACACTTCTAGCTCTTTATATACCATGGGGTCATGAATTTTGTAGATCATAACAAAATGTTCTAGGTAGAAAAGTTAAATTTTTATGTGAATTTAGACGAACGGTTTTTAAAAATTTTATAAAGCTATTTTAATATACTGTGATATTATCAATGATTTCTCCAAAACTAATCTTGTAGGCTACCTTAGCAACAATATTAATCTGAATGTTAGTTTGTGTATTATACAGGATCAGATAGACATAGATATGGTGGGTAGAGTAAGTTTATGGTTTATTAATAAAAATAAAAGGTTTTTTAATAGTTTATAAAACCAGCTACAAGGGGTGACGTCTGAAAAGGAATGACATTTTTTAATTGGAAGTTTTTTACATTAGGGTCTCTATATCAGTTTTACCCTGTAACTCTTATATTAAATATTTTTAAGCAGTATTTACAGATTCTTAGATTTTATACTAAATATTGGAGTTCTTTTTACAAAATTATTGAAGGTATTTATAAGAAAAGAGATGCTAGAAAGCGTGACTTTTGTCTTTGAATACCTGTATATGCTGTTTCTTCTAAAAAAATACAATTTCATGTTTTCCTGTCTTTGTCACGGACCCTGTATAGTCCCAAGTACATCCAATCATTGATACCCTCTGGATAACCACCTAAGTTTCTTAGGAAATTATATTGTTGTTACTGATGGTAGGACGTTTAAAAAAATAGCTCTACATCGCATCAGGTGTCTAATTGGAAGTTAATTTAATTAGTTACTTGGAAAATTAATATGCACAGATAGGGTAGTGATAATTGAACAGTTGTTTTTACTACAGTTAATTGAAGTTTCCAACTTGCACTTTTTAAAGTGGTGATATTTGTAGTTTAAACCACTGAACAAAGTTATCCAGTATGCAAAACTATTTCACAACGTGTTCGTTCCTTCGGATTCAACCGAACCTGAGCGGCTAGAAATATTTTAGATAAGAAACTGTCATCCGATCAAGATATAAAGAGTTGGTTATTTTAAATTAGAAATAGATAAGTAAAAATATCACCCTTATTGCTGCATAACCAAAATCATGTTTATTTTATAATTTTAGGAAAAGGTCATGAAAGAGGTCTGCCTCGTAAAGGTGAAGTTGAGATGCTAATTGGAGGACCCCCTTGTCAAGGTTTTTCTGGGATGAACCGATTTAACGCGGGCCAATATTCACATTTTAAAAACTCTCTTGTTTCAACATATCTTAGTTTTTGTGAATATTATAGGTAAAAAATGTATAATTGACTTGTGCTAACTATTGTGATTCAATTTTTATTTTTTTTTTTATAATTTTTTTTTAGATTTCTGAGATATATTTTGTGTTTTTCAGACCTAAGTATTTTATGTTAGAAAATGTGAGAAATTTTGTGTCATTTAAAAGAAGCATGGTTTTGAAGCTTACAATATCTTGTCTTGTGAAAATGGGGTATCAGGTAACTTGGGGTATACTTCAAGCAGGTCATTATGGTGTTCCTCAAACCAGGTAAGTTAGGAGTAATATTTAGTTATTGCACTGTAAATTATAAATTTATTATTTTTAACTATATCAAACCGTCAAACTATAATCTTAAAATAGAAATATCAAGTATGTGATTTTTTTGAAATTACTTTAAGCACTAAGTGTAAATTAACTAGAAAAAATTAATGAAATTGCCATCTACCTAATAAATTTCTAATTAATGTCATATCCTTGTGTGGTCCATAAATTATTTAAATAACAGGTAACCTATAATAACTTTAGAATCTTAAAGTTGGGCGTTTTGTGTCTCATTTTTTGGTAAAACAATAAAAGTACAGTCACAGCCAGTTTTATTTTTTTTAATAGAATAGTCAAACGTGTCTGAGGTCGAGGACATTTTTCAGCCATTTAGAACCAATGTTATGACAAATAAAAATATTATTTTCCAAAGAGTTCTTTAAATAACTTTATTTCAAGTTTAGGATTTTACAAGTAAATCTACTGCCAGTGGTTAAATTGGGGTTGAAAATCACCCAGATTTCCAAATAGTACATAAATTCTATATACCTAGTACAAAAATAATGTTGGTAGTACATATTAACAGCTACCTAGTAACTCTATTCGATTGAATAAAACTTGTATTGAAAATATCTACATTTAAAAAATGTCCATTATAAATATTGGTTAAGCAATCAACAAAACTTTTGGATTATAATTTGTTCAATGCACTGTTAGAGCAAATAACTGTATTTGTCAAGTATTGGCTACTGAGTCCTCTAAAATTAACCTGGCCAAGAAGTTCATTTGAAACAATATGTGATATAATACTTTTGGTGATTGCTATTTTGACTATACTCTTGCAAGTCTATCTATGTGGCACTGATGCAATTGTGCCCAAATGGGACAAGCATACAGCAAAATATTACGCACTAAGCTCTTAAAAAGTGTTTAGATTGAAATCATTTATGTGATAAAAATTTGTCACAGGCGAAAAACTTTTAAAAGATCTCATAACTTCACATTAAAAGTTAAAAATTTGTGGTCATTTAATGTTATTAGTAAATCAAGGTCTTTTTGAATAGAAATGCCGTCATCAAATTAAAAAGAAACAGGTGCAAACAATTTCAAATCAGTATACAAAAGGCAACGACAAAAAGTAAAAACATTTATAATATCATTAGTAAAAACTAAGAATAAAATAGGATCCTGAGGGACTTCAAATGGCACAAAGATTTAATCTGAAGTTTCACTACACAATTTAACACTGCATACGCGAAGAGAGATATTTTAAATACTGGTCACACATCGAGACACTCGAATTTGTGCACCAGCAACTTGTGGCAAACACTATTGAAGGCTTTAGTCAGATCCGTGTATATAGAGTCCACTTGATATCTTGCCTCTACACCTCGGAATAGCTAGATTGATAACCGTTGATTTTCCTTGAAAAAAAAAAACATATTCTGAGTCTATGTAAGCTTTAAAAGCATTGAATAACTCGTCAGTTAGTTCTGATTCAAATTTCTTTCTTATAACACATAGGAATGATATACTTAGATAGTTTTCAACACGATGACGCTGCCGCACGATTTTAAGCATGTTGAAGTTTTAGTTGACAACCTGTATTTACTAAATATCTGAAGAACAAAATAACACTAAATAATTTTTTGTTGGTCACTAATGAATGGTTAAATTGTGTTGCCCTTAACACCTGCATATGATATAATAAAATTATTGTTTCTAGGAGAAGGGTTATTTTAATGGCTGCAGCACCTGGATACGTATTGCCTGGATATCCAGAACCACAACACGTCTTTAATAAGCGGGGCACCCAATTATCTTTTGTCGTAGATGATGTAAAATATACAAATGGTTAGTTGCAATTGATTGAAATATTTCTCATCGATAATAAAAATTAAAATATTGACTACTCATTCAATTAGAAGTCGTTAATTTTTGATTAGAAATTAGAACCCACCATTATTTAAAATAATAATAATAATAAATTTCCCTCATCTAAATCAAAATTTTTAATATTTAAAATGAAAAGATTTGCACTTGTATTCCTGTTAAATAAAATTGTATAACTTATATATTGAATTTTATTAAAATTTTAATTAGGATGTGAATGGACAGAATCAGCACCTTATAGAACAATATGTGTACGCGATGCAATGGCAGATCTGCCTGATATTAAGAACGGATGGAATAAACTGGAAATGCCCTATGATTCTGAGGCAGTGTCTCACTTCCAAAGAATAATGAGAGGTAATTAATTGAAGTAATTAAATATATCAAGAGTTTATGCATTGAAAAATACCTGAAATTACTTTCCGGTCATTTTAATTTTCTAGTAAAATTCAAATTGTTGTAAAAAGTATTATTAAAGCCATATTTTTGCTTATCCTAAAAGATAAAAGCATACTTTTAGCTGAATCTAGTTGGAAAAATAAAAGGTAGATATATATTTTCACTTTACATACATTTGCAGGCAATGAAGAAAGTCAACTAGTTAGAGATCATATTTGTAAAGAAATGTCTGCAATGGTAGAAGCTAGAATATCTCATATACCTACATGTCCTGGATCTGATTGGAGAGATTTGCCAAACATTCCTGTAAAATTAAGCGACGGAACGAAGACTGGTGTTTTAATATACCCTTACAAGTCAGTTTTATATGAAATACAATTTTTTTTTGACAATTTAGTATGAAATTATAGAAAGTTTCTATTTAGCTTTTTGGAGTAATTTAAATCTATTTCATGGTAAAAGTTTTTATTTGGACCTCTACTTTAAATGAAAATTTTATTTTTAGGACAAAGAAACAAAAAGCTTCCGATCCGCCGAGAGGAGTATGTGCATGTGCAAAAGGAGGACCATGTGATCCTACTGACAAACAAAACAATACTGTAATTCCGTGGTGTTTACCACACACTGGTGATCGTCATAATCATTGGGCAGGTCTCTATGGGAGACTAGAATGGGAAGGCTTTTTCGGAACTACCATTACTAATCCTGAGCCAATGGGAAAACAGGGAAGAGGTAAATATTATACAGGGCATCTCTAGATGGGATTGTCTTTACCATAAAATTTTACCTGTAAAACAAATAACATATTATGATCCAGTTATTGTGTTTTTAGTCTTGGAATTGTAAATAAGCATTTGTTTAGTAATTTTTATATCCTCTTTTTAGTGCTACACCCAGAACAGAACCGAGTTGTCAGTGTGAGAGAATGTGCCCGCTCTCAGGGATTTCCAGATAGATTTAAATTCAATGGAAACCTTTTGGATAAACACAGACAGGTTGGCAATGCTGTCCCTCCTCCCATGGCCTGTGCCTTAGGCAGAGAAATTTTAAAAGCGTTACTTCAAACATATGCTGAAAAAGACTTGAAGTAATTTTAACTTGTCTTTCAATATATTTTAATTTTTATGAAATTTGGCCCATCAATTTTTAATAAAATGATTTTTATTTTATAAGCTGTTGTATTAAATCTTATTGTTTTTGAGATATGTGTAAAATGTGATTTTTATATTATATTTTTTTTCTTTCAATGTAATTTTAAAAGGTAGGTAAAATTGGAAATCACTTTGATACGTTTGTGGGCACAGCTGCATATTAGTGGCGAATCTATCCAGGGTCATATATCTGATTGAAGGCAATTTTAACTGCTTTTATAAAATAGAAATCCGAATCACTAGGTTCGTTAAATTTATTTCGTGGTACAGAAAGTCAAGTACGATAAATTTGTGCAATATTAGCACGTTGAATATGTGCTAATTAGGCCATATATTCTAACTCTTTTACGCAAAAGTTTCATTTAAATTGAAATTTGTACATGAAGCGACGGTGGAGCTATTCTAAATAATAGTATTAAAAGTGCCCACTTCCTTTGCAACACTTCATTTAAATGCGTTGCTTGTGGTAGCGGTAGCGTGCTACAACTTTTCGTTTATAGGAATGAGGAGATAGTAATGAACTGCCTTGTCAGTTATCGGAAATGTATCTTAAATGAATAAAGCGGAGGCAGCGCAGAAACATGTTAAGGTTCACGACACTTCGTTATTTGGGGTGGGTTCCTATTTTATAGCATTTGCCACTATTTCAACATAGACCATTGGAGCATTGCCCCCCCTTCCCCAAAATTATGCACATGTACGGTAAACTGGAAATCTTATACCTCGGTACAGATTATTTCATCTTGGGCTGTGTATTTTTCTGAGTGCGAATGAAAACTAGGCAAGGCAAGGTCGAACGAGCCTGTGTATGAGGACGTTTGACGGAGGTGCGGCAATCTGCCTCTGGCGATACGACGAACGGTTCCAGGCAGTCCGAATGCCATTTAATGGAAATCGCAACTTCACAGAAGAATTTGTTTTAATGTTCCAGGGAAAATCGGTTCTATTTGGTCTTATTTTGTTTATTAAATAATACTATTGTATCGCCCAGCCCTCTAGTTTATCTATTCTTTCATATACTTTTTCAAACTTTCCTAGGGCTAGAGCAGCTGCAAGTTAAAAAGGAGAAGGGGACGAGGTCCTAGAGTACTTACTACTGCGTTGAACTTCTTTACAACGGGTTTTCTACCATTGAAACACTTATGGCCTTTTTATCTTAAGTTTTATTAAAATTATATATGAGCGAAACTCGTTTACAAGAAAGAAACAATCGAAAAATCAACTTAATTAGGGTGCAACTTTAAATATTATATTTTATACTAAACAAAGTTAAATTAACAAAACGCTTTTTTTTTCCACTAGTTATTATAGCTTATAGTTTATATTTCTCTTACCCACACGTCGCGTATACGCATAACGAACAAAAGTTTTGTTTATCCAATTTTTAAAACTCCGTATTAAATGTGAGATATACTTCGAAACACACTTAGAATTTTACTTTGAGAATTTTGCTTAAAACTGCATTTAAAACATTTTTAACGGTACTGCTAAATACTTTGCTAGCACTGTCAATGTACTTTTAACATACGTTTTTAACTCACGTTCGTAACTTCTCATTTTCAATTAACTCGTTTAACTCATATCTTTCAACTGTCGTTCATAAGGATATTGCTAGTATATACAGTTTGCTGTGATGTCGATAAAAACTGGATTTTTCCAAATGCAACTTGTTTTTCAGCCAAAAATGGCGTGATCCAGGGTCTTCGTGATGGAATTTATCCAGTTATTTTCAACTTTCTCTACTATTTTGCATAGCGAGATTGCTCGTATTTATATATTTATATACAGTTTGCTGTGATGTCTTGACAAAAACTGTATTTTTCCAAATGCAACTTGTTTTTCAGCCAAAAGTCGCGTGATCGAGATCTACGTGATGGAATTTGTGGAATTTTGTTTTTCACCAAAAAGCGTGTATTCGTGGTTCTACGTAAGCAAAAGTAACGTTCCTGGCATACTTACTTTTTCAGGATTGCAGAACTAAAATACGTACGGTTTAGATTCAGATTTTATATTTTTGATTACTATTAGAGTTTAGTGTTAAGATGCAAACAGAAATGCGCATCTTTGATAAAATTTGTAATTTTATGAATTAGCAAAATTTTGTCCAAGGTAAGGAAAAATAATTTGATTTTAACTTTAACAAAGTTAGTTTTCTTGTACCAATTTATCTATTTATTAAAATTTAATTGATTTTAACTAGACTTTTTATTAACGAGCCTACAGACGCGTTGACGTAATTTTTCTTTAGTGTAGCAAGCACAGTGGTGATCATAGTTCCCAGCTCGCAATCCGGGAGCAAAACAAGCGACGCTTGAACTAAGCTTTAGTGTAAACATATTTGTTTAGATGACTGACGAAAAATACAATATGACATTACACATATTTGTCAAGAATGTTTAATATTTTCTAACTATTTCTAAAAATACGTTCCGTATACAGTTCTGTCTGGTCATTCTGAACCTATAAATAACGAGAAAAATAAAAATAAGTAATTTGTAATACTAGAATGGAATAAGTTCTTTTCTCTCTTAATTTACATGTATTTTTTACAAAAGAAGGTCAAACACCTATTTCAGACTTTAGTTTTTGTCAATGGAGTCAATAATATATTGTAGAATTTCTTTTTAGTTTTAATTATTACTACCAGTGTTATCGCGGAATTCTTTTGTAATTTTCCAGTGGTCGCAAGCAAGGGCACGAAAATTGGATATATCAGTTTCAAAGGCGCTGCAGAAGCTGTTGTATCGGTACGAAAATAAATTAAATTATTATTTAAAATTGGCGGGAAAATGAGGTGTGCTGTTGCGTAAACAAAATCTGACACTTGTATCATTCAAGGCCATAGATAAATAGTAGAGGTCAGTGTTCATAACCCTAGAGCTCTGAGTCTGGATCAAAACCGCTAGACGTAGTTTGTCAAACGATTTGTTTATGTTTGGTAATATAAATAATGTATTTTACTTACATACATATAAAATATATGTATATAACTTTACTACTTCAATATTGCCAAAAACAACTCGCAGTTCCAAGAAATTTGATTTAAATTTGTCTCCAATTTATAACATATGACGTCTATGACATATACTGCCCTCGATTTATTAGCATGAACAGCTCGGAGCTGTACAGGTGCAAGAAACCCTCGCTTTATTCAAGTAGTGCATTATGCCTCGGCGCTTGTCAAATCTGCTTTCCCCTTACCCCTCAAGCACAAAAAAAATATTTGATGTATAAAGCCCTAACAGCTATCAGTTATCATTTTTAGATGCTATTTTTGGTTAAAAAAACATTTTATACATGAAATGGAGACACAAAAATAAGATTATTTCATAAAATATCGAACTTACCTTCATAGTTTTTTTAACGAATTGCGAAATATTTATGGCCTAAAATGCCATGACACCCGACAAAATTCAAAACTAATAAGTAATAATGTAATATTTTTACCTTTTTGTCTTCAATATGTTTCGCTATGTGTATTAAAAACACAAATTCTGAAAAAAAATAATTTGTAGGTTATATACTGTTCCAATTAATATTTTTACCGCTTTAATTACTGCCCTCGATTCATTAGCATGAACAGCTCGGAGCTGTACAGGTGCAAGAAGCCCTCGCTTTATTCAAGTAGTGCGTTATGCCTAGGTGCTTGTCAGATCTGCTTTCCCCTTACCCCTCAAGCACAAAAAAAAAAATATTTGATGTATAAAGCCCTAACGGCTATCACTTATCATTTTTAGATGCTATTTTTAGGTAAAAAAACATTTTATACATGAAATGGAGACACAAAAATAAGATTATTTCACAAAATATCGAACTTACCTACATAGTTTTTTTAACGAATTGCGAAATATTTATGGCCTAAAATGCCATGATACCTGACAAAATTCAAAACTAATAAGTAATAATGTAATATTTTTACTTTTTTGTCTTCAATATGATACGCTATGTGTATTAAAAACACATATTTTGAAAAAAAAATAATTGTAGGTTATATACTGTTCCGATTAATATTTTTACCGCTTTATTCAGATTGCTCGGAGCTACTCAGGGTTTGATGCACCTGAGCTTAAAACTCTTGAATCGAGGGCAGTAATACTCTCCTATTACTGTTTCCTCGCGCAAAAAGAAAGAAATTAAAATTTGCTTCCGGCAGCTCAACGGGAAATCTTGAAAAGTAAATAATGAGTTTTATAAAATTTTAGCACTGGAAGATTACGGCTGATTGTAATTTTTTTTATTTATCCGTTCATCGAGTTACTATTCAGTACTTCGTAAGTTTGGTTAGGATTTCTTTACAGAAAATCAAAAATTTAACAGCGGATAACGATTTTTTTGAATATTTATTTCTGTTTGAAATGGCTGATTCTAAACATTTTCGCGTAATTGTAGATTTAAGTGCGTTTTTTTGTGATCATAGACGTGTAGCAAGGGTTTTTGTTAAGAGTAATATAAAGAGAGTTGTAGATTTGCAAACCCGAATTTCTGAAATATTCGAAATTAATGAGTTTTACCTTACCACTGGAGGCCATTTTTTGCCAGCTTCAGAAGATATCAGGGTATTAAACAACAATGAAACTGTTTGGTAAGTACCTTTAGTCTGTAACCAAACTGAAGGTGCATGTAATTATAACTTTGGTAAGTTACTCTACAGCTCTGCAAGAAACACAAATATTTCACTGAGCAGGGTCCCAGATGAGTAAAGCTGGTAATACACGTTCAAAAAGTTTTGACCAATTCCCAAATCATGTCGCTAGCCCATCACTTAGTGGAATTACATTCATATTTGTATTTTGAGTAGAATTACCTTGTTTCTACCGTCTCCCTTTCAATAGCCTTACAATTACTCTTGACTCTGTTTACTCCTTCAAAAAAATTTCTATTATTTTGATATGATTTATTATAAACTAGCAAGTAATATTTGGTGGTCAAGAGCATCAAATGCCTGAGAAAAATTATACCAACAATGCTCTGTCGAGAGAATCTACCATAATTCTTTGAAAATCACACTGTGCCGTTTCAGTGCTTTTATTTAGTCTAAAACGGTGTTGGTTGGCTGACAATTCATTTCATTCATATATCTTGGCAATGCTATCCAACAAGCTAATACTATGGTAATTCTCAAAACTATTAACATCACCAATGCAGACATGTTACTGAAATATGTTGATGCGATTAGGAATTGATATTTTAATATTTTTTGATTACCACTCATTTGATGTATCTTTTAACTCATATGTTTGTCACTATACTTATTGTAATCTGTAGGATTTTTGTTTTTATATATTTATTTTGATGTGTAAAATTGTATAAATTGTTGACACAAATAAATATTTATCTATCTATCTAGCATTCTTAGATAGAGAAATAATGGTTTTAAAGCATCTAGGAAAATGTTGTTTTCAATGGCTAAATTTACTAAATATTGCTTTTTTTAGATATTGGTTATTTAACATCTCAAATTTCTAACCGTAGATTTATATATTTATAATCCTTCACTAACATCTTTAAGAATAAAGGTTCTTACATGTAAGATATTGACAACACTGACATAACTAAGCCTAAGACCCACACACTACCAATATTTCTAATCCTTAGCCAAATGGCTCTCACGCTCTCTCCAGGGGAATATTCATTGGCTCCAAATATACTCAGATGGAACTCTCTGGGTAATGTTATGGTCCTCTGCTTTTTCTATAAACTTCCAGATGGTTCAAGCGGTCCCTTTTGCATAGCCTTATGCAGGTATTCGTTAAGGCCCAATCCGTTGGTATTAGGCAGAAGACTCTTCCGTACTACGCCGGTCGTTGATAAAATTATCGGGATCGCCCGCACGCTACTCTTGCCCACTGTCTATGTATTTGTACCTCAGACTTCTGTATTTGGCGATTTTCTTATTATTATTATCTATTAGGTTGTTGTTAGGAATATCGACTACTGTTAGCTCACTTGGAAAGTGTTTTGCTGTATATCCCCAGAAACTGAACAAAAATTATGGAAAACCAAGGATAAAAATTTAAAAAAAAAATACTTTTTCCTAGATTTTACTTGACTGAAAGAATTGCCATTTGATGTTTTCCCTTGAACAGTTTTTTCATAAAGAAGTAAGTTTCGATCTTTTGTCTGTTGTTGATGTTATTTAGACATTGAGCTACTATTATATAGAAGGAAGGTGTTGTCAGAAAATAATTTTGGAAGCTGAGAATTTTGAAAATTTATTTTGTCATTAACCATATAAGTTTAAAATATGTTTATTTCAGTGTAATTCCATACCAACCCCAAAGAGTTAAAGACCATTCAGCGGTAACTTCATCAACACCACAAAAAGAACATAAAAAGGAAAAAATAATTCTAGAAGTAATACCTGAAAACTCAGGCGAAACGTCCACACCAAAAAAGAAAAAGCGTAAGAAGAAAAACGTTCTTGATATTATCAGCAGTAGTTCCGAAGATGTGCCTTGTAAAAAGAAAAAATCAGAAAATAGAGAAAGCACTAAAAGCGACAAGAAAAAGAATAAGCATAAAAGTGAGAATGCAGATCCTAAACCTTCCAGTAGTAGTTATGAAAATGAAAATGCACAAAATAAGAAACTAAATCAAAGCATTGTGGAAAAACAGATTTGCAATTTTGAAAGTTCACAAAAGATAAATGATCTTAAAAGAAAACTTCAACAAAAAACATATGAATATATTAACAGTCATTCTCAAGTAGCTTCTTGTAATTCTACTGAGGATGCTTCTAATATGAAAGAAGTTTTACCAAAGTTGAGAAGTCACATAAATAACTGCAATGATTTGGGTAGGTCAACTATGCCAGATACCGTCCGCCTTTCAAGACATGTAGATACCCCCATCAAAGCATTTAAACATTATGTACCTCCTCCCCGGATAACTGACAGATATTTAGCCCAAAACAAGGTTAACATTGTAAAAATAGATATTGTGAAAAATGAGAACCAAGATCTAAATGGACAAACAAATTTATCTCAGAGTTTTGCAAGTAGTGACAATACGGTCGAAACATGTAATAAAAGCTTCAAAAACCCTAATTTTTCTCAGATTTTAAACGTGTCTACTCCTCAGAAGAATTATGTTAAAGAGGTAGTTAGTTCATTTGAAAAAAATATTTCTCCAGAGTCAAAAGAAAATATTTATGAGGAAGAAATGAACCAAATGGACGAAAAAATATCAGAATTAAAAGAAAGTGAAGCCTCTAATAGTACCAAAGAATTTTTAAATACAAAAAATGTTGCACCTGACAATATGGAATGTGCGACTAATGTATCTGTAAACGTTGGTGTACAACCAATAGATATTGTCTCTGCACCTAATGTCAGTGTGAATGAATCAAAATATTTGGAGAGTTTAGTAGATCCTCTAAGAATAACTCCATTAACTGAAGAAATCAAACCGACTTACGTGTCTATGAATCTTTCTTCAATAGCTCAAGATTCATCATACTTAAGTGGAAATTCCAAAGAATCATCATTAAACACCACAAATACTTCATTAAATTTAAATAACTCATCAGCAAGATCTAAAAATACAGCTTCAGATAAAAAATTTGCTGGTGTAGGATCCTTACTAGAACGTCTACGGGAATCTGATTCTGTCATATCTCATGAAAGTGATACTTCAGGTCAGTATGTTACTAAGAGAAAAAGAATTCGGAAACATAGAAGAAAAAACAAGAAAAATGATGACGGTGAGAAAACGGCGCCATTAAAAATAGACACCCCTATTGCAAAGCCTTTGAATATAAAAGCTTGTCCTATTCTCCACATTAAATTTGATGATAATGAGATGGATATATTAGAGGACAAATCCCTCACCGTTAGTGACATAAACAATGAAAATGTAATACAAAACGGCAGTACAGTGAATAAAGAAAATATACCTTACCTTGTGGATGAACCATCAAAACTTGATAAGACTGGCGAAAAATCTTTTGTGATGGAAACACTGACTCTGAGTGATGAAAATGATGATCCTATTATGGAGAATAAAGCAATTTTTGGTAAAGACTGTATTTCAAGAGCACCACTAATGACCAATCAAATAGCACCAAAAGTTGGAGATGTCATTGCATTCAAGGTAAATGTTATTTAACTAAAGTTTTTATCTCTATTTTTAGCAAGCTGTCACTAGCGTTAAGAAGTTATTTCGTTATTTTCGGTTTATGTCTAGGTACCTAGATCTTAGAATAGCATTGAAAACATGTTTTAAATATTTCCAGTGGTTTGTTTATAACATAGGATAGTTTTGCACTCAATTTATATGAAGTAGAATTATTAAAAGAATTTTTGTCATTGATTTTAGATACTGAAAATGACCAATGATTACACTCCTCAACTCTCAGATTATATAGTGGGAAAATTGGAAATTTATTTGTTGGAAACTAAAACAGTTTTCTTTAAAATTTTGGGTAAGTATCAGCTTTGCATGTAAGCTAAATTTCATGTAATAATTTGAAACAAAAGTGGTAGGTAAACAAACCAGTATTTTTTTATGATGGTATCGTTGCCATAGTATTTAATCATTAGGAGCAAAGAGATTTTAGATTGAAATGGAGAGCTTCAAGCCTATTCTAATACAATACAATCCGTACAACGTAGTGACCCGAATAAACGTACTGGTGTACCGAATTCAGAAAAGCCCACATGCAAAGATGAAAGTCGTGCATTTTGATAGATTGGCCCATTATCAAGGTCAAGAAGGTTGATCGTGACGATCAAGACTTGGAAGGGGGCAATGTAACGGACTTTATAGCAGTATGTTTTTGCTACACCATGTAGTATGAAAATTCTTCTAGAAGATTCGGGAATCTTCTGGTCTCGTCAAAAAGGGTATATAAAGGGTTTAGATCGGCTGTCGTATTTTCAGAAGTCATTGATATAACTTGAATTGTTTGACAAGTTGTCACAATTGTGAAAATAAAAGGTTATAAAAAAATTTTGTGTGTATAAAGACCGGCCATCCGGAACAATATTTAAATAATAAAAGAATGTTTATAAAAACTAAGGTTTTTTAAAATTTTTAGAACTTCATAATTTCTTACAAACATAGTGCAGACTTAGGAATAAGACAAATCATCATTTACTTATTACTATAGCTACACGAGCACTTGTAAGTCACTAAGAAGGTTTGTCTTAGATCCAGTCTAGTTGCTATAGGAGTTTGATCTTCTAGTTGGACAGTTTTTTTTATTTATATTATTATAAATATATGTTAACACATAAATAGTAGTCTTCCGAAAATATACAATATTTCAATTTTGGTGTTTAAGTAATAGAAAGAAAATGTTTTTTTATTGTTATATATTGGAAATTCAAATCTTGCTTTTAAATTGTAAACTTTAAGTAACCCTAACATATCCAAAAAAATATGACACTATATTAATAAGATAAAAACAACTAAACCAATCTTACGGATAACTAAATGCCTCACGTAGAGGCCTTAAAGTTGTTGGGAGAATGTTAAAATGAATGTCATAAAGTAAAGAAATTTTCTTTCAAGTTTGACACGTCATAAATTGGGTTCTGTTAAAGTCCATTTGATCTTGGGCGTCTCAAAAAAAGGTAGGTTGCCGCCTGATACCTATATGGTGCACCTGAAGGGATACTTGCCGGAGTAAAAATGGAGAGTCAATTTTTGCATGTAGGAGATTTTATAAAAATGTTACAGATTGGGAATTTCGGCGAAGGGTTAAAAGGAGATCTCCAAACCTGGGCAGAATCAGTCTTTGATCAATACACCCCTTAGGATAAATGCCACCCTCCCTAAACATCAAGATAGTCGCAATCATCAGCAGTCAACACATCTTGAAAAAGTTTAGTCATCTGCAAACATTAAAGCTTGTGAGCATTTGATCACGTTGCATATGTTGTTAAATGTTATCAAGAACAAAAGAGGTTCCAGATTAGAACCTTGATGAACACCAGGAGTACTTCTGTATACATAGGATTTGGCTCCCTTTACTTCAACAAACTGCTTTCTATCGGTCAGGTATGAGGCAATAACATTTATTGTCTAACGGATTGTATTATAACGGTATGTTTACTGTATCAAATGCCTTTGGCATGTCCCTGTAGATGACATCAACTGGTGCTGTTTTATTAAAAGAGTTATGAATGTATTGTGTAAAAGTAAATTTGTTAATGTTTACCGCTAGAACCCATGCTAACACTTATATAATGTGCTTTCATCACTATTTCAGATATTTTTGACGTTACGTAGCTACGTAGTAGGCATATAATTAGTTACATTATGCTTTACGCCTCTCTTGAAAGTAGGTATAACCTTTGTAGTCCGCTATTCTGTTGGATATTTTGATGTTTTAAGGAAAATGTTAAATATAACAGATTCAACTTCAACTTTTGAATAGCACAAAGTACTCATTTTGATTAATGGGATAGTTACCTGGAATAGCTTTTAGATATATCCACATTACATTTCATCACTCTTGCAAGACAATTATATACCAGGAAATAAAGCGCAAGTACATCCGCAACACCTTTTGCACCTGAATAAAAAAATGTTATTATACGAAATTTCCGCTGGAATATGATTTTCATCTCTCTCACTTTTAATATACGACCAAAAATACTTAGGATTATATCAATTGAACTTGTGCCATATACACTGTGGTGTGCTACCTTTATTTTATTCTTAATATATTGTCTATTAACTTTGTATTTATTGGACCAATAAAGGCTTCTAGACTTTTTGTATTTTCTAAAATATTTTTCTTTATTCCTAATTAATCAAATTATTTTTTATTAATGAAGACTGGTCCCACAAAATCATAAAAAGCATAACTTTGAATTTGTTCTTCTAAACAAACTTTTTCTGTGCTTTAAAAAACATGCAAAGCACATTCCACAGTGTTTTTTTTTATTTGACTGCTACATATATTTATCATAACTTATATCAGTTCATGAAGTTATCCAGTAGATGATGCATGTAACTATTTTGGTTATAGATGGTGAAGACCAGCTTTTACCCCCATCTGGTAAATTTACCTTGGAGGAAGACGTAGATGTGGAATCTTCAAAATATAAAGAATTTTTGTGGACTGAATTAATTACGCCAAAGTTGTTGTATCCCTAAGATTCAATATTTTTTAAGGTTGTCTTTGTATGCAGAGTGACACCAAATAAATGTTTCGAACTTTACCAGCATACAATACTGTCTCGTATAAGAATTCATATACATGACTAAACGGTTTCTCGATAAAAGTAGAACTGAAACAAAAAGTACATTTTATCTGCAACAATATATATTCAAATAACAATTTACGTTTCCTTCCATTTTTTAGAGGTACATTTATCCAGTTAAAATAAAAGAAAAAACTGATTTAAATTTTGACTCGTTAGAATGCTAAAGATTTTAAATCAACCTGGTTCTCCAAATTTTTTGTTTCCGTTAATTAAAAGATTTACGGTTTTTTACATTGTGATCTGTTGTGCTAAGAATTTTGTTTTAACTCTGCGTCAAATTATTTCATTTAATTTTTATCAGATCCATACTTGGAATGTTGTTCCAGGGAGCATAATCTATTTTTTTTTCTTCCATCATTTCTGACTAAAATAAGACTTCGTCTGTTATGGTAAATGATTAGTTTTTTACCATAGTATCTTCTAGTTTGTACTATTTATTTGTTATTAATATTAATATGCAATTAGTATATATAAAATAATATTCAGCCTCCCAAATATAATTATACGACTGCACAGAGAAGAACCGCCTCATCATTTTGGACAAATTAGAGTTTTTCTGATGTCTTCAGTAATTCATTTAAGATAGACAATTGCTCCCCTCTATGTACGGCTTTGGTATCAACGCTATAATGTATTGTAATAAACCGTTGAGATAATTTGATTAATTTATTTTCAAAATTACTCATTTGCATTGTTGTTGGGCAGTCTGAAATAAGACTTAAAAATGAGTAAAGAAATGTTGATTTTTCGATAAAATTGACTGATCATTTTTTGTCTAAATTAAATGGCCAATCTGTCAGTAGTTTGTTACCAGTGTTTGAGTAGAAAATATAAGAATTGAAATGTTAGTTAAACCTTATTTCCCTTACTGAGTAAGATATTTCAAAGGATAAATTGCAGATGGTAAAAGTTAATTAGCTAAAACAATTAGATACATAGGATTTTATTAAATATTAATATAAAATATAACAATTAATTGTCATTATATATTTAATATAAGTCATATAACAAACTTATTATCCATACTTTCAAGAATATTATACGCTGGTATAGTTTGGGATACTTTTTTAGTGACCTCTTGTATAGTTTGAAAACTAAATATTAGGTAAAAATTTTTTACAGATATAATTTAGTTTAATAAGTTGTTAGAACTAACATTGAAGTTGGGAAGATTATTAAATATTTATATTCTTAAATATTTTCAGTGTAAAATTAAGAAAAACTTTTTAGATATTTGTCATTTTTAAACTGTGTTAATACTGTTACCTATTTATGTTTATATATCTTACATTGAGGCCCAGTTTCTCATTGTTCTGTTAGCAATAACAATAAAAACCTTATCAGTGCCATAGAAACAATAGTTTCTTTGTACATGTTAGTATTAACAATACATTGAGAAACTCGACCTTAGTGTTATATTTTGTACCTATTTGAAAATAAAATTATAAATGGTTAATTTATTTGGTAAGTTTCATTTATTGATTTTCCAGAGAATACCTAAATACTGCGCGTTTTTCTTATGATTTAAGACAGTGACGTAACTAAGAGTATGTGCGCCCACTCGTAGATTTTTGAAGACGCCCTATTATTTTGCACCCGTCCTGATCCTTTAGGGCTATTCTTTTGAGTCATGATCACTTTCAGTTGTATCACTTGAAGTAATCATGATCACTTCGACCCAATGACATAAATGCATATTCAAAAGAACATGAAGTTATCAGTTTCACTTCTTTCACTTTGATCAGTGATAATTACTCAAAAGAATACAGCCTTTGTATTCATTCATTTTCATCAAGCGACTTCCGGGCGCCCCTGGATTGGCCGTACCCCCCGCACTGCGGGGTTGTTATTTACG
This sequence comes from Diaprepes abbreviatus, assembly GCA_034092305.1. Lineage (NCBI taxonomy): Eukaryota > Metazoa > Arthropoda > Insecta > Coleoptera > Curculionidae > Diaprepes > Diaprepes abbreviatus. The sequence continues at coordinate 2,517,093 of JASJET010000087.1, forward strand.
TCACTGATTTAAGAACATCTTTATGTATGCGATTTGTGTGGAGTGATTGTCGACTCAGTTTTGAAAATCTATGAATGTGAATCAGTCATTTTTCCAATTTATTAAGATTGAGTTTATTGAACATTTAATCGTACCTCTATATATAACTCTGAAGGATTTGGGTTGTGATTAGTTGGTAAAAAGTTTTGAGCTGTTGGAATAGTTGAAAATGATGATTGTATATAAGAACTAAGACTATGTAGTTGTAAAAAAATTGTCAAAAGTTGTAAAATTTTCTTACTGCCTTTCAACTTAAAAACAAATTAAATTCATAAAGCAAATAACACCCATTCTCTGCGATTTTCTTTTGATATTGGGTTGATGTGTTGGAAAATAAGGAATACAATAAATGTAAGTAACTATGTGCTTAAAAATAAAGTATCTAGTTATTTTTCATGTTTTATAAATTAAAAGATTTGGTCTAGGAAGGTAATTATTTCGATTAATGAAACCTAGGAAAATGACGGTTTTTTTGTAAGAATCTTTACTTACCCCCTATTTTGAGCTCGTAGAACAAGATTCTGGCCCTGGTTTTCAACAATTTTTCTTCAATTTCCCGGAAAACTGAAAATCACTTTTAATTCTAGGTTACATTTTTTTGCAATAAATCGTTAGGATTTTGTTATGTCCACAAATTTCACTTCTATATTAAATCTAGAAAAATAAATACGATATTTGCAATGCAAGCGGCAAGAATATTGGGATGCTTGAAGGACATAATATGGAATAATAAAAAATGGGTACAGATCGTTCAACAACAGCATATAAAACCATCATCAGATCATCCATGACTCCGCCGCGGAGTCCTGATTTTAATGTAGTAAAAAACTTATGGCTTCAATTGAAGCTATAAGGCTACACGATATTTCCTGTTAAAGTCAACTTAACATATTTTTAAAAGGACGATAAGAATTCTACTTATTTGTGTATAAGTGTATGAGTTTCATTTTGACGTTTTTATTAACCTAGAGTAAATAATCCAGTTTGTTGTTGCAAGTGTTATATATTTAATTTATAAATATAATAAATATTGCCGAATATTCCAAAGTACTTGGAACGTTTTGACGTATGGACGCTTTTTGTGTCTTTAAAATTTCACCCCGGCAAAAATATGGAATTAACTCGTGAACATTTTCGTGCGATTATTTTTCACAACTTTGTACGTGGTTTACCTCAACAAGAGTACATCAATGACTTAATTCTTCATGTGGCGATAAAGCAACTACAAAAATCACTGGATATCCTTAGTTTAGTGAATTCAATCTTGGGTGTCGGTCGCTCACGGACGAGTTGTGTGCAGGTTGTCCAAAATCGGTTGTACGGTAGGAAAACATGAATGCTATGCATGAACTCGTAATGCAAGATCGTCATATAACATAAGGTAAGATGGAGACATTCCTGGTCATTAGTAACACCAGCGAATAAACTATGACATTAGTGTCCGGACTGAGTGGTTCTGGTTTATATAACTTTATTCAGTTGGTATCACGTTGATATAAAATCAGGACCAGACTTAAAATTTCCTTTGCAATTTTATTTAAAATTAATCAAATTAATGACATTACATACATAGCGTAAAAGATTAAAATATAGGAAAAACAATTTTTTTTTGTTTTTATTTGAGTACAAAATTAAAACACTACAATAAAATAATAATTTTAGCTTTTTTGGCTAGTACGGCACACAATACTAATTTGCTGATCTAGGGAAATTTCGAACTGTCTATATTACATGATCGATGTCATTTTTACGTCGTTTGTCTGTCAAATGGATCAGTTCTCTCGGCAGTTTGAGCATATATTATGTTGCATGAATATTTGGCCGGGAAGAAGTTATGTTCCCTTTGAATCTCCCATAATTTAACAATCGTGTTAATTGGGGTAAGTAAAAGAAAAAAAAATTCTATCGCGATGCTTTTAAAACATTTAAAAGATCGTGGCAGGTGCAGAGTCTTTGATCTATGTGTATAAGCCCAAAAATAAACAGTATTCGACCTTATGGGTCCTCAATGATAAACAAAAAACCAGCAAAAGTTGTCCGCCCACGAAACACTTTGAAGCAAATGGTCGTTTGTTTTTTTCGGAAAAATTGTCCATGTAGCAAATGTCTTTAGAGAATCATGGAACGGTTAATTCTGAATGGTACCCAACCATGTGTTTGCCGGAAGTCTTCGGGTAATTAAAGAAAACATACCGGAGGCGACGAATCATTTTCCACTATGGCAATGGGAGCTCTGACACATAGGTTCAAACAAGTCACTCCTTGAATACTCAGAAGGTTGAATTGATGGGTCATCCATTGTACAGCCCTGATTTGGTATCCATTTTTCTCTAGTCAATGATTTTCTACGCCGGAAGGGGCAGTTGATGCGTTCAAAATCCACATTTTGGACATATTATTTTCACACAAACAAAAATGCTTTTCGGATTGGTTTAAACAGATGCAAAAGTAGTGGGATCATTGTGGAAAATAAATTGAAAAGCAATAGAAACGTTTTTAATGGTAAATATTTGTTTTTATTTGTTATTCCCGAAATATGAACGGTTGCGCTCGTAGAGGTTTAATTTTGACTGGCTATTGGCTTTGTCATAAGTCAAACGAAACTACCAAACCTATATGTTTGCTAAAAGTCATAGAGTGATATCCGACAAATAGAAGATTGTATTTTGATTAAAAATGTGTAAACATTGTGTATTAATTTATCTTCTTCTGTCTAATGGGGCAAATATTTTTCAATATTACAAAATCCCCAAATTTTTCGTTGTTCTTTGGGGTTAGTCTGGACACCCCAAAAAGCCCTGGATACACTCCTGACAGAACAGGTTTTAATGTACCATTAACATAAATCACGAAAATAAACGTTAAATAAATCACAAAAAGCCGTCGTAAAATACATAAAAATCACTCGAATATTTCGTATATGGACAACAAACAATTTAAATGGAATATTCAACGCCTCCATTCTGTAACCCATAGGCATTATAGGTCTATTAAGTATGGTTTATTAAAATGATAATAAAAAGTCATTGACGCTATTCTAGGCGAATCTGAATATTAACCATTAAATCTCTTTAACACTTAGTTTCGTACGGGCTTTCAGTGTTGTACGGAACATACTTCTTTAAAATGTGAATTTGCATATAAAATATGAAGCTTATGTTACATAAAACCTTATTCCAGTTTTTAGTATTAGTATTTTTTCTATCTGGTAAGTTTTATAATACTTTTATTTCAACAAATGTATGATGATTTTTTAATGAAATTTTAATTTGGTTGATATTCTTTGACTACAGATTTGTTCCATATTTTAACCATTGAATTTTGTGTCAAAGTGAAGCACCAAAGTACTTTTGCCCCTTTAAAATAAAAAGACCAATTATAAGCTAACGATTTCCAGCTAATTTTAGTGGATATTGTTACGATCTTAGTAATATTTCGACAACATTTTGAGTAAAGTTTAAAAATAATTTAGGTTAATAATTATAAAAAACTACAAATGCAAGTGCCATAAAAGTAAAATAACAAAAATTGTATTCAACAGTTTTTTTATTTGACGTATTACGACAAAAAACATTACAGTAGTTAGAAGTATTATTTAAAAATAAGATTTCAATAAGAAATTAACAAATCTCTTTTTCTGCTGTATATGTATTCTCTTTTCAAGCAGATAAAGGAAATAATATACAGGGTGTCCGGTAAGTACCTCCTATTTTTTCGGGAGCATACAGGGGAGGTCAGAATAGCCCTACTTTGTCGTAGAAAAATAATTCCTAAAATGCCCCTTAACGGAGATACTGAGCCCTAAAGGGGTATTCAGCGATTTACTTTATCGGCTTTAAGTTTTGAATCGACTTGTATAATTTAATGATATTTCAATATTTTGTAGAGGCCATAAAGACTCACTAAACCATGTTTTAAATCATCAGAGAGAGATCAGGAACGGACTTGCAGCCTCAGTCGTTGTGCCTAATTTTTGACAGGTGTCATTTTACAGAGCTGAAAACTGATTTTTTAAATACTTCGGCCATTCCCCTTCAAAAAAAAGTACTCTTAATTTATTTACTTAAAACTGGCGGTTTTCGAGATAAATTGGTTTTTATGCGAAAAACTCAAAAGTTACTCGTGCTAAACACAAACAGGTAAAAATAAAATACGCAGGGTGTGCCGATGTGCTTTAATTTATGAGGCAGCGCGGTTTAACTCTTCAAAGGCAAGAAAATTCCAGCTCAGACATTTTCAAGTTCAGGAACCTTTCAAAGGGTTGAAGTAACTGTTCTGTTAGAGTTTCATGTACAATCCATTTTATAACATTGTTTTGCGTCGCGAGCTTTCCTATGCTCTTTGAAGGGTTGTCAACAATATCTTGCAAAATTTGTTCCTCTACGTGAGGGTCTCGTGCTCTCTTAGGAGGACCCGCACCGCCAGGTCGCGGCAAAAATGACCCTGAGTAAAACGTATAAAAAATTAATTCGTTAACACTAATAATTATTTTCTAATCCTCTTTTACCTGTTTAGCCTAGGCTTTAATCAACCCTTAGAAAGGTTCTTGGACTTGGCAATGTTCAAGCTGGATATTCTTCAGCATAAAGTCTTCTTGCTTTCGAAGAATTTCACAGCGTTTCACCATAAATTAAATGAATATCAGCATACACTGCGTAAGAATATACTTCAATTTTTTAAAATTATTTTTACTTGAAGGCGGTTTTGACAAGTTCTGTTAATAGTAATTCATTATGTAGATATTAACAATAATAATCTGATTTTTACCTGTTTGGTTTAGCAGTAGTAACTTTAACTATTTCGAATAAAAACGAAAAATAAATAAATTAAGGCTTTAGGGCTCTGTATCTCCATTAAGGGACCATTTAGGAATTTTTTTTCTATGACAAAGTAGGGCTATTGGACCTCCCCTGTATGCTCCCGAGAAATTAGGAGGTATTTACCAGACACCCTGTATATAATATTTTACTTCCTGCAAACACAACTCTGGTTCTCTCTCCATACGCATTTCGACCCGCGTATGGTCTCGTCAGTGGAGCTGTGTCGAACCGAGAGCAACATTCGCAGGAAACAATTGTCTATATAAAATATAAATTACGAGACATGTCGGTAGGATATTTAATAACGAAAAAGCAAAAGATTCATCAACATGTAAAATATTCATTGCGACGTTGTCAAATGTGGAAGACTTTCGTGGTATAAACTATAAAATTTATCCATCTCAATCAACAACATACAGGATGTGTCACGGTAACCGTCTATTAAAATATTCCGGGGTATAATGCAATTTGAATCCTGCAAATTTGTATAATGGGGTATTCGGTGATGCTCTCTTCAGATGAAATAACAGCGACCTTTTTTGACTTTCGGTTATACCGGAAGTTGTTCAAAATCGACTTATTTTAAATAAAACAACAAAATTTCGCATATCCAAGCTGTAGACCTAGCAAAATAGTAATTACTTTCAAATCTCGACATATCTTCCAGGAGTATTGGTTATATTTAATATAATATAGTTTATACTTGATAATGATTAGAGATACAACCTAATCAAAACGGCGTAAAAATAAATAAAAATAAAGACAATGCAAGTCCTACAACCACATTTTAGTCTATTTTTAATATATTGAAGCAGTGACTTCATATTTTCATAAGATTTTTTCATTTCAGTAGCATGAGCGACCGGTACGGAAGTGTATTTATTACCATTATGTAACAGCACAGCTTTTAAACTAATCTTTGACGAATCTATAAACAATTGCCAGTCGGATGTTTTATATTCAATCGTCAGCTTCGTCACCACTGAGGGAATGTCACTGCAAAACACTATATTGCCATCTTAAGAAAAAAACATTTAAAATTGGTATTTGGGGAATTCTTGAAACAAAATAATTTTTTATTGTTCAATTTAGTGTGGTCTACAACTTTGGATAAAATGGGTACTTTTTTGCGACCTTAGAAAGTCAATTTAATTTTAAACCAAAAATCGAGAAATAAAATTTTTACAAAAAAATTAAACCTATTCCTAAAAAAGCGCTAAAAAGCTAAAAATCACGATATAAATTTTTATATGAAATTAAAATTTTTAAAGTCTACGCAAAATTATTATTAAATGAAACAAATAACTACTGACACGACATACATACAGGCTACGGTAAGAAAGCAATTACAATTTTTTTTCAAAATTGGTACGGGGAAGTTTTCGTGGTCGCACATAACGAATCTAAATTTTTTTTTAACAAATTCAATATGACGGATCCAATATGGCGAACGAAAAAATCAATTTTGTCCGATTTTCTCCAAAATTGGTATGGGGGATTTTTCGGGGTTGCACATAACAAATCTGAATTTATTCTAAAAAAATCACTATGGGACATGCAATATGGCGGATAAAAAATTAATTTTGTTCGATTTTTTCAAAATTGATATGGGGGAGTTTTTGGGATCGCACATTACGAATTTGAAATTATTAAAAAAAAAAATAAATATGGCGTATCCAATATGGCGGATAAAAAATCCAAGATGGCGGACGAAAGATTCTACATTTTGCCTAAAATTATTATTGGGTGATTTTTGTTAGTGTTAATTACGAATTTAAAATATTTTTTGAAAAACCAAATCTGGCGGATTCAATATGGCGTTTTGAAGATTTTACATTTTTTGATTTTCTCCAAAACTGATATAGGGGATTCTTCAGGGTGTAAATAATGAATTTAAAAGTATTTTTTCAGGATTCAATATGGCGAATCCAATATAGCGGACTAAAAATTTTACATTTTTCGATTTTGTTCACATATGGGACTGAATCGTTTTTGAGGATATAAATAGCGAACATAAAATTATTTTAAGAAAATCTAATAAGTCAAATGCAATATGACGGTCTAGAAATTTTAAATTTCTGGATTTCATTCAAAATTGGTACTAGGGGACTTTGAAGGGTTTAGATTTAGAATAGATTAAGACGTTAAAATTATTTTTTTCAAACTCAATATGGTGGGTTGAAAATTTTACCTTATTTGCATTTTTTCAGATTTGGTGTTAAGGGGTTTTCGGGGTCGTGTATTACGAATACGGAGTTAATTTTTTACAACTATTAGGTTGATAAGATACAATATGAGGGACTGAAAATTTTCCGATTTTGTCTAAAATTGATATTGCGGGTTTCTTGGGGCGTATACAAACTCAATATGCAGTATAAAATATATGGGGCTAAGATATTTACGTCTCAAGTTCTTTAGATATCGATATTGGAAGGTTATGAGGCCTATATTACCAATCTAAAATGAATTTGAAATTTAAGATAGTGGATTTACTATAACAGATTAAATATTTCTGTGACACAATTTCATTGGTATTTGGAAAACTCTAAGAACCAAAGAATTTTTAGTGGTTCATTTTAGGGTGATTTACAATTGGATAAAATGGGTACTGTTTTTGTTACTTTAGAGTCATTGCGAGGTACACTAATCTCGATTAGTACTTAGTTCAAATAATTTCCATAAATTATATATCCATATATCGAAATTAATTCAAAACTAAAAATCGAAAAATAAAATTTTTATAAAAAAAAATTGAACCGACTCCTTAAAGTGCGCTAAAAAGGGAAAAATAACTATAAATTTTTATATAAAATTGAAATTTTTGAAGTCGGCGCCAATTTATTTCAAAATGGAATAAATAACTACTAATATATACAAATTATGGTAAGAAAGCAATTACAAATCAAGTGGTTTTATTATGGTATTAGTTTGGCGTCGACTTCAAAAATTTCAATTTCATATAAAAATTTATAGATATTTTTCACTTTTTAGCGCACTTTTAGAAGTCTGTTCAATTTTTTTTTATAAAAATTTTATTTATATCGTTATTTTTACTTTTTAGCATTTTTTAGAAGTAGGTTCCACTTTTTTTATAAAAATCTTATTATTTTCTCATTTGTTTAATAGGAGTTTATATAAGTGTCTTTTTGCAACATAAGAAATATTCGTAGACTGATTTATTATATGACTTTTTTTGGAAATGTAGTCCTCTACATGAATTAAAATAATAAATATGAGTAATCAAATATTTTCGTTTATACGAAACTTATTTGAAAAACAACAAATTCAGCTTTTGGTTAAATTGAGATCAATAAAAAATTAGAACTTAATGTTTTCAAGGGTATAAATAATGGAACTCGTAGACATAGATGGATATTAATAGATTAGAGGATATTATTTTAAATGACCCCCAAAATATAACCTTTCAAATTAAACTTTCATTGTTTTATATTATATTGGCAGACGAAAAATTTCACTTTAATAATTCATACAGAGTAGTAATACAATTAAGTAATTTCGAACAAGTTATCGGATTCATTTCCTACTCTGTAATTGAGAATTAAAATCAAGCAAATTAAGAAAAATTTAAAACTATATTTTTTTCTTAGCAAACTTTGTTGAAAATTAAAAAAATATATTTCCATAAATCCATCTGGATGATTCTAAAACAATTTTAAGTTCCGAAAGATATCACCGATTTAGGGTACATTTTTAGTATTTTTAATAATGTTTTTTGCAAAACAATTCTAGATAGAAATTATTAATAGTATTGATTTTGCAAATTTTCTTGTTAAGGGGGCTGCAAACAAATATATTAAAATATAGGGTATATGGTATATTTCTCAAATTTTCATTTTATTTCATTAATAAGTGATTCTAATCATGTTGTATATATATATATATATATATATATATATATATATATATGTATATATATATATATATATATATATATATATATATATATATATATATATCATTTGGATGCATCATTATAAACTATTAATATGTATTTTTACGCCTATGACAAATTTAACAAAAACGTAATATGTGGGAGGAAAACAACATTATACCTACAGAATATAAATTCAAAGATGTAATAAATATAATTCAATAGATGACAGTTAAAATAAATCAGGCACATGCAAAGAAGACAGATGGAAATTTTAGTCAGTAAAAGAATGACTTGTCAGTTTTGCCCACATGCAAAACTATATTTTCCAAAAATGTAAAGGTGCGTATATTTATGGCAAGTTACGCCCAAGACGAGTCTTCTTTGAATTTTGCCGACTTCGATTGGTTTCGAGCTTGCCATGCGAATTCCTCAAGAAACCCTTGTGTCTTCGACGGTTGGCGTTAAAGGAGATAATAAAAACATCTAGCGAATTTCATCATTTTTCTCGTATCGTCGGTCTCGCTGCAAAGTAAATTTTTTCGAAGAGAGTGTTATAAAGTTATTCAATCCAACGCTTTTATTATCTCCTTTGACGCTGGCCGCCGAAGTCGGCAACATTCAATGAGGATTCATCAAGGTACGACTGGCCATTTATATGCACATTTGATTTAGAAAAAATGTCGTCTAAGAATACAAGTTTCTTCAGCCTAAGAATGCCAGATACACGAGAGGACAAATGAAATGGGCTGTCAAAAAAAAAATGCTTGAGCTTGAAACTTGGATTCAAACAAGCAGGTTGAAACCATGCCATGAGAAAGTCGTCTAATTTCTGTATGAAGTAGTAAACGTGGAGGCCTCTAAAATTCTCACAAAGCGCACGGTATAGACGAGAGATTGTAGCATGCGATTTTATAAAATTTATAGTTTTTACAGCGTCGCTTAAAGTACTGGATAACGCTGCAAGAATGCGCTTACATACCAGGGCTTGTCTATAAATACGGCAATGAGTTCATTCAATAGTCTCGTTGATCTTCTTTATCTACACTACAAGACTAGAATATGTTCTGGTCATTGATTTTACACCATCAGCGCACACAGCCAAACAAAAAGACCAATTTATTTAATTTTTTTCAAAAAGATAACAGGTTTATCCTTGCATTCGGGATATCTTGTTTCAAGGTGTCTACGAAGAAGGGATGATTTTAAACTGCTGTTGGCCAGGATTTCATTACAGATTATACAAAGCGGTTTAGGTGCTGACTCCTCTCCAGTAAAATAAAAACCCATTTGTAAATAGTCACCGTCTTATTTTCGTTTCATTCCTTTTTTCTCATTTTGTTCGCTTATTGTTTCTTTGCTTTGAATCTGGTAAGACGGTGGCTTACTACAATTGCCACCCTGTGTTGGTTCCAAATCAGGGACTGAAGTAGAAGAAGCAGTTGATTATTCGTCCAGCTTTTCGTCAGACTTGACAAAACTACCCATTTTTTAACTAACGATCGATACATTTAAGGAGTTTACTTTCACGTTTGATGTGCGCACGTGCGATTTGGAAAGCTTGGGCATTTGTTGTAATTTATTTACACAAGAAGAGATTACTAAACTGGTTTACACTACTATGCATTAACTACGACATACGTTATTCTAGTTCTTTCATGCGCATTAGGAAAAAGTGTTGGTTCGCCGAAGTAGAAGTTGCCGGTTTGTTTGTAAAAGTACTCGTATAGCCACCAACTTAGCGACTCGTCGCGATGTTTAATTTAAAATTTCGCCATTACGACATTTTTTCGCAGACCCTTCTTTATAAAAGTCGCTTACTCCTGGGGGCTTGGGAAACGCTGACACAGAAGAAGGTCATGGTGAACTGATAACTCAAAATTAAAGGTTAGAAGCGTCCATTTTAATTTTAAAACAATACACTTGTATTTCAAACTGTGGGACAAACGTCAGGTTTCGGAAAGCAATTCAAGACATTCATACCAATTTAAAGAGGATCAACGGGATCTGTGTTTCCTCCTCAGATTAGGAAATAGAGGATGAACCATACACATTATCAACCCTTTTTCGATATCTTATATTGGAATTCAGATCTAAACATAAAAAGTGTTAACTTTTACACTAAAATTTTTATAGAATATATTTACTTTTACTATTATTCATACAGTCCCCTGAGCGTAAAAAAATCCCAGTTGAGCCTATTTTCCGATTAGCTTTATAAAAGTTGCTTTTAATAGCTAATTATGAGTTGTTACCGATATAAATAAGATTGTCCTAAATACCTTAACAATAGGCGCAAGACAAACAAATTTTATGTATGTTTTTAATTTATGTAAGACATAAAAATTAAATGCAGCAATTGTCATTTAGCATATAGCCTGCAAAAATAAAATGCTTATCTAATGTTATCAATATGCATTTCTATAATTAGAGTAAGTGCATTTGCTAATTCTTAAGTAGGTCTATTAAAATACCATTACATGCATACGTATTTTAATTGAAGTCTAAAGTGCGGGGCTTATAAAGTTTAATAACTGTACTCGGTGATGAGGAAAATAGACCACCCAGTGAAAATTCATTAAATTCGATAATTTTTGTACGTATGATCTACTATTTGTAAGGGTAAGAAATGATAGCATCTTCAACTGCATTTTCTAAAATACCTTTATTTTTGTAAACGGTGGAATAAAAACTTTAAATATAAAAGTTTTGGTACTTCTTCGGTATTATCTTTAGGATTTACTTGAAAAAACAATGACACATCGTAATGTTGAAAAACAAAAGCAATTTTAGTTCTTTAAATGGAAAATCCTGTGTATTATCTGCTAGAATGAAAGCCTTCTTTCAATTGATTTCAAAAATGTATAATATTTTTGTGTTTGGTCTAGCCATTAATTACTTGTTCTGGGATTATTTATATATTTAAGTTTGAATTAACAATAAACTGATTTAAAAAAAACGAGTTTAAGATAATCTCAATGGTCACTTCAGGTATTATATCTGATATAGTTGAATGACCAACCTTAAATAAATATTTCATTTAGCAAGATACTCGAGGATTATTAAGCCTAACTTAAGCTAGAATTGCTTATCAAAAAAGACGTTCTTAAATATGTTAGTTTTTTTATTATTTTCTATGGCCATTGCAATTGTGGTAATTCGGCCAGAAAATTTTAGGATCAATTCTCCTAAATAAATCTTCAGATGTGGCTTATCCATTGACTAAACACTATTTTTCAGGATTATCTAGTTCATCATTTATTAAAGACAAATGTCTTTTATTCTTCTGCAGTAGTAAATGGAGAACCTACTGCAAACGTTTCTTTGGTAAAAGAAAAACTGCTAGTCCACAAATAATTGATACAAATACTTTTGTTCTAGATCTATTTTTTTTTAAAGTAACATTAATATTTCCTAGTCTTTTATTAAAGCCACAAAACATGAAAAATTATTAAAACGAATAAAAGAAATAGGCCGTTGACCTCCCTATAGTGTCAAAAATACCATATATGTGAAAAAACTTAGGTCTTTCAGTCATGGCCTCAAAAACTCCTGAAATCATCTGATGCGTCAAGAGTCAGACCCCGGGGTGAAAAAGTCCTAAGTGAGAATAGGCCTTATAATTTTTTTTAGTACAAGGATATATACTTGTATTTTGGATTAACAAAACTAAATTCTATTATTTTGCTGTTAGGTCGTAATTAAAAAAAATAAGTTAATTAAATGAATTCTTTCTTACTGATAAGATGAAATATTCATATATAAAATTGTTTATTGTTCTGTAGGTGTCAATTTATTTTCAATGCCGAGAATATGCAGGTAAGCAATCTTCTGGCAAGTTACAAGGGAAGGTTCTCAGGGGTTCGTCTCCGATTTATCTTATTCTGTGATATGTTGGAGTATACCAAAAAATATTTAATACGTATTTTTTACGGGAATTTCATTTATTGGGGGTGAAAACTAAACCAAAGTATATTGTTAAAAAGGTTTTTTTTTTTCAATTTTAATTTACAAGACTGATTATTTCGTGTAAAATCACTTGCATATTATTAGGTTTACGAAAGGGACAAAACGGAGGAAACTAGAGGACCTTGGTCCCATTATCCTACAAGAAAACGCATACCACTTTCCCAGAAATTAAAATTTTTAGGGGTAAACTCTCGATTAATCTGGAACAAGCACGTGGAAGATGTAACAAGAAAATTGAAAGCAACCCTTATGATTGTTTGAAGATTTTGTGGAAAAACATGGGGTCCCTCACCCAAGATGGTGTATTGGTTATGCACACGTGTGGTGAGACCAGTAATTACATAAGCTGCCTTGGTTTGGTGGGCCAAGGAGTGCATTCGGGATATCTCTCTACTGTACTTAGTGATTCAAGGAGAGGCAAGAATGGGGCTGCACCGCCTACACCACTCAATGTCAATAGCTCAAATGCTGATGACACCACATATAACTATGTGTAACAAAATTAGGGGCTCTGAGTTGGAAATGGACAATGACCATACGACCTCGGGCTACTGTTACAATATACCCTTCGAGGTCACAATAGAGAATCGAATGGTAAGTAAAGTAAGTTGAACCGAAAACATCTTGTGGTACACTGAAGGTTCAAATACCGATGGGGGTCCTGGAACTGGGATATATGGGTCACAACCAAGGAAAGAAATAACTCTTCCCTTGGAAAAATACCCAACAGTCTTCCACGCAGAAATATATGCAATTTTATAACGTGCAGATGAGATAAAAGTTAACAAAGGGAAGCAAATCTACATTTATTCCGATAGCCAAGCTGAACTGAAGGCCCTTAAAGGTCAAAAGGTATCATCTAGATTGGTTCGGGAATGTCAGAGTGAACTTAAAACTTGGATAATGGACAACAGATTTATGTTACAGTGATTACCAGGACACGAGGCCATATTTAGGTAGTCAGGCAAAAAAGTGCCGGTTATTTCGGGTATACAGCGTAAATATACCTACCTGCACCATATCAGATTTAGTTCATTATTTGTGCCTTTTTTCATTAATCTGAAAAAATATTATTATATTTTTTATACATTGTTATGTGTAATAAAGTGAATATTTGAAAAGTAAATTAATTTACGACTATAATGAATTTCGAATGATTCTAATCGGATTATTTTTCCTTAATTTCTTATTAATTTACGTTTTTTGATATTCAAAAAAACATGCTAGACGTGGTCCCATGAAATTTTTCTGGGAGTCCTAAAAGCCTCATTACAAATATACAGGGTGTCTCACGACGAACTACCGCAATCAATTTCTCTGAAAATAGACTTTGGAAAATTTTCAGTTTACTAAAGTGGATAGGGGCAATTCGGCTAAAATATTTTCAAGAAGTTAATGCTTTATTTTATATGTTATTTCATTTATAGATTCTACGCAAAATTATAGACATATTTCATATATTATGTCCAATCCTAAATAACTGTTTTTGACATATTTTAAATTTTATGTCAAAAATGGCATTGCAGGCCTATACATAACTATCAATTTCTCCTCTATGAAAGCCTATATTATTTAATTGAGGTTGGTTTTCTTCTAGAAGGGCATCTATTTCAGTGTTGACATTTTGATAATAAATACAGGGTGATCAAAAACTAACAATAAATATTACCTTGAAAAATCATTAAAAGTCAATTTTTTTAAATGTCAATGTTTTAAATGTTTTATAATGTTATCTTATTCAGCATTAAAAATGAAATATATTTGGTCCGTAAATATAGCATTTATTTATTTATACATTTATTTCATTTTAGAGATTTATTGTGGCCAAGTTGTTCAATATGCCGACAGTAATGACATAATTATTCTAAACCACCACAATGCGTCCTTATCGACAAATGTTTCTTTAGAAGTTTCAAAAAGCCCTTTAAAATCTATAGAAAGTAATACTATTCGTACCAGAAGACGTAAACGAAAAAGAAGAAGGAAAAAGAAAAGACAACCTATCGATCAATCTACAACCATTATGCCAATATTAACCACAACAAGCAATATTATTAAGGAAAATGATTTAAACGTAACTTTAGTAACATCAACTAAACGACCAAGACGAAGAAGAATTAAAACAAGACGTAAAACAAGACTTAGAAAAAAAATTAGTAACTCTGTAGTAACTGATTTAACTTCTATATCTAATACAGAATTGAATAATAAAAATAATGCATCGTATAGCAACTCATTCGTTCTGGAAACAAAAAGTTTAATATTGCCAGTTGTGCCAACTCTTGGAGTACTAGCGAAAAATAAAACTACAATAAAAGTTAAAAAACCGATACTAAAGAATACCAGATGTAGCAAAAAAAATGGAGGATGTGCTCATATGTGTCTTCCGAAAGGAATACAGAAATGTCAGTGTTTTAAAGGGTTTAGGTTAGCTGACGATAAAAAAAGTTGTATTGGTAAGTGCCTAAAATTTAGTGATTTAGAATTGTTTTGATGATTTACATTTAATTATTGAACTAACTAATAACATATATCTATTTTTTCATTATAAATTTTAATAAACATTGTATAGTAACTCACAACGGTTAAAAATGTATCAATCGTCACTGGAAGACAGTGACTGAGGTATACTCATCATTCCAACAGACTACATGGTCTCGTTTTCAAAACATAACCACTAGGTACTTTGCTGAACAGAGAGGATTGAGAAGAAGAGCAGACTCTTTCAAGAAATAGATCCCGATGGTTTATAGACGAATTTAGACAGGGGGAAACAACTAAAGCTGGAGTGTTCGGAAAGAATACTGGGGTAAGAGAATCCTACTCTAGCAGACAAAATGCGAGAGACCTTCAAGCAGAATTTTATGCCATTCTGGAATCTCTATGAAACACATAAACATCATAAATAGTTGCTCGGGGACAGCAGGGATGCAATATTGTCTCCGAGGTTCAGTATTGTTACTTTACGATTGGGTCTGAGTATAGCTCTGAAAGCTTTACACACACAGTTGCATGGAAATGAAGAAGCTGGGGCCGGCAATCGAATTAAATGGACCCCAACTTTTGTCGGAAAGAAGCAACTAAGACGAACGTTTATTCCACACTGAAGGGAAGCTCTGGGAATAATACTCGCCAAGGAAGCTTTTCTTCCTGAAGAGAAGAACTACGAATCTGAGTAAGATCACTTGCATTTTCACGTGCGATGACTCAGTGTATAGATGGTGTCTAGGGGAAGATGGACCTGTTGATCGTGTTTCTAGAGGGCGCCTGGCGCTAAACAGACTGAAACGAAGCCATTTTAGGAACACAATATTTTCATTCAAAGAAGTTAGATAGGTTTAGGTAACGATGTTGATTGGATTGGCAAAGGATATCTGCATCGAATGATCTGCCGTCATGTGAGATATAAAGCGCCCACCAACGCCTAAGCATTGAAGATCAAGGACCCCCACTCTTATTTATATAGTCAAGGTAAAAGACACCAAGGTGAGGTAAATAAAAAAAAAACAAAAGCTATCGACGTGGCTGATATTTTCATTATTATTTGTTCATTTTTCTATTCCCGTCTAGTATATAAATAAGATAAAAAATTGATTTGCTTCGTAAACAATTAGCTAACCATAGACATTTTCTGACAGTATTTTTCATCGTGAACCAAAAATTTTTAAAGAATCCCAATTAAAAACTTGCATCAGAAAACTTTTTAATCAATTCTAACTTTTTTTTATTGCATTTTTAAAAAGTCATTACAATTAGATTTAAATGAAAGAGTTTATATATTTGTAGATATCAATGAATGTTCCACCAATAGTCATCTTTGTCAAATGGACTGTACCAATACAATAGGTTCCTACAGATGTCATTGCTCTCGTGGTTTAAGACTAAGTCTGGACTCGAGATCGTGTCTTGACGTTAATGAATGCCTGCTTCGAAATGGACATGGCCTTTGTCAAGATAGATGTGAAAATACTTATGGAAGTTATAAATGTAACTGTAATGGTTTGAAGGGAACTAAATTGGGATATGACCTGCATAGTTGTGTCGATGTGGATGAGTGCTCAAAAGGTAATAATGTGTAAACTGTTTTCTACTCGAAACTTTTTTTTTTGTTATAAACATACATGGTACATTAATCTATAATATTTATTATCCGATGGTCGTGTGTAACGTTCGAATGATTTAAGAAACTCGTCTTCGGTTCGTGTTTTAAATTTTCAAATTTATGAGTATCAGCCATTATCACATGCTTGTATGCTAGAAAATATGTTTAGTAACATATGTATGTAATATGTACATAATGTACAAAAAGATGAATGTTCAATTCCTTGTATCTCGAAACAAGAAAAATTTTTTACATAAACTTTTTCTGCCGCTATTAACTAAGAAAGCGCAGTGGGAAATGAGTTTATTACTCATGAGATGCTACCAATCACTACGTACCTTCATCAAGTGTGATTATTATTTTAAAGATATAGGGAGTAGTTGTTTTATGATTTGTTCCAAATTTGGAACGAAGCGGAAGGGTAACGTGACGTATGCCGATGAGACGTAACTTTATAACTTATACATTTCATAGTATTAGTTTGTGTTTATAGTTTGTAGGGTTTTAGGTTTATTTTCTACGATTTCATAATTTAATTAAATTTTAACTTTGTTAATTTCCTCATGAGGCGTCTATGAACTGGAACTTTTTAGAAAATTCTATTTCCTTATTTTTAACATGGAGCGCCTATGATAGAAGGTCTAGAAATCGCCAGATTACTCCTTTTTATTTTTATTACACCATATAGTATGAAAATCCTTATAGAAAGATCCCTAATCATCTGGTATCCGGAAAAAAGGTAAATAAAGGGTCCAGATCGGCTTTTGTGGACAGTTTAGTTTGAGACGTCGTCGATATATCTTGAATGGTCTGACAAGTTGTCAGAATTGAAGTTGACAATAAAAAGTTATTAAAATAATACAGTGTGTATAAATACTGGCCGTCCGGAACAATACATATTTTTTAATATGTTCAAGAAGAAGGTGTAATATTATTGAGGATGGTATTTTTCTTGATATACTAAGGCATTAAATGGTTGAGTAAGAAATAAGAGCTAATTATCTGGGCAAAATACCTGTTTATTTTGGTTCTTGAGATCTTAATCATTTAATTTGTACAACTGAAGATAGCATCTCAATTTAACTATAAAGATAAATAATTCAGCTGTGACAGTTGAAAGAAAACCAACCATTTTCACATTGCATGCTAAAAATCAATTAATTTAACTTTTTTTTTTTTCAGAAAATGGAGGATGTTCCCATATTTGTATAAATACTTTTGGGCGGTCATTTTGTTCTTGTCCAGAAGGAATGGAATTGTTATTAGATTTTAAAACGTGCCAAGGTTAGTGTACAGTTTCTCAAAAGATTCTATTTTTATTTCAAATTTGTAGATTCTTCGCCAAATATTGCCATTGGTCTTTTACATAGAGTTTATTATTATGTTCTTACTAAAATGAGTTAAGTAAGATGTATAACATAATAATATAACTAGGATATACTTCCAGATGATTTTGTAATTTATTATAATGCTAGAAATTCCCAATAAAGTGTTGTCAGACCTAACCAGATGTTATTTAGCTTATCAGAATATGGCATTGCTCTTTTACAAATCGTTTGTTCCTTCTATTTCTCATTATGGTGTTTTTTCTTTCAGTTTAGTTAGTAATACATACCTACTTAAAATTGATAGGTGGCTATAAAATGGGCTTAAAACCTGCTTTGGTATTTCGAAGAGAGTGTTTAGCATCTAACTTTATACTTAGAAACAGGGTGTTCCACCTCAAAGTTTAACGAAACTATTTGTAACAAATTAGTGTTAGCTTTGCCACGCAATCATCTTTGTAGGAATCGAATTAATTTTCCTTTAATTAATGATATTTAATCATAATTTTAATTTTATTTTATATATTAGTTTTAAAATAATGGACACTTGAAGTTTAAAGTGAAACACTTTATATAGCATAATATTTTCCAATTTAATTTTTTATTTTCTCTATTATTGAAATATTTTTTAGATACTGATTCATCAATAATTTATTCTTAACCATCTAAAAATTATTCGTTTTAAAAAATGGAGTCAAGTTACCCCCCAATCCTAGAGAAGACCTCGAGTGCATATGCTACATATAATCTTTAATTTAAGATATTTATTCTTATTTATACTCATGTTACTAATATTTTGAAATGACGTTATATAATAAAATACAATTTATTTATTATTGGTATTTAATTTCAATCTAAAAATTTTACTAAAAATTCCTATAACAGTTAAGTTTTGTGGGCTCAAAAAAATTACAATATCGTTGGACGAAGTGTATTGCCTTGAAAGGAAACTATATTAAAAAATAGATGAAAAATTCTTTAAAAAAGCCTATGCATCCCTGCAGGAAAAAAGGGGTAGAGCTTAGAGAACAAATCTGGCAATCTATATTAATCCTGCGAATTTGCAGGAGCAATATAAATCTCTCGCAGCCTTTAAGTTGAATAGTTCTTATGAAGACATTTCCCAGAGTTGTGTTAAGTTTTTATCAGATAATCGAGAACTTTTTCTTTAGCTTTTAAGTTGAAAAGATCTGAAAACATTTCCTTCAAGCAAGACAAGTTCTCAAGGCCAATCATTAGCTGCAAACTACGAAACTCGTTATATCTATTAGCTAGTTTTTCCAAGTATCCATACCGTTTTTAAACACAAACTCCGTTGCCTGAAAGCAAGGTTAACTTACAAGAATTTGAGTTTTAACAATAAAATTCCCGATGAAAACCCAAAATTAAATAATACAAGACACGATAGCGATGCGTCAAGCTCGGCTAGCATCGTGTTCAATAATTTTGTCCAATGTCAGATATTTTCAACTTACAAATTTTTGGTGGAATAGCCACTAAAAACAATCTTACAGAGCAACCACAAAATGTAACCGATGTAGATGAGCATTTGGGACCGCTTCATGATAGTTTATAACGATTTTTTCTGTCTTAAAAAATCAAAAATCGGCAGGCGGATTCATAGGCAATAGTATTTAATCCAAAAAATATCTGACATTTCAGTAGGAATCGTATGAGTTAAAATTATATTACGAACTTTATAGGCCAAATGACCATGAATCCAGAATTATTGCATTTTCATAATTACTACGAATCGGAGAGCTAAGCAGACACTTTTCTAATGGCTCAATAGTTTGTATTGCCTCCATTCGAGTTAATGCAAGCTGTTAGATGATACCGCATGCTGTTCATTAAGTGATTCAATTGAGCTTATTGAATTTTTTTCCACTCTTCTACGGCTGCAATTTTCTTCTAAACTCATGGCAGGATTATTTCTTTGTTTTATCCGTATTTTTAGGATATTTCAGGCATGTTCTATTACGTTCATATCCTGTAAGTTCGGTGACCATTTTAGATAAGTTATATCTTCTTCACAAAACTTGCGTACTGCCAATGTGCGATGTAGGGGCGCATTGTCTTGAACAGTTACAACACTGTCACCAACTGCACCACGGAATAAACTTTTAATAGGATTTAGCACTTCCTGGATATAAAGCTATCGTCTCATTGCCAGAGGGGTTCGAGCACCTCTCATTATTCCGCTTCACAATATCACAGAAGTAAGAATATAATATTATCCTAATTTTGACTAAGAGCCATTATTTCTTCTATCCTTAAAGTAATTCCAGATATTTTTGGAATTATTTGGGCTGAGCTGTGGTTGTTTTACCTTTTCTTCCTTATTCTGAACGATTTCATTCGAATTCTGTTAAAACAAGTTATAACGTTTCTAGGCATTTTGACACAATTATGAATATAACTTGAACAACTTAAAAATTCAAGCAATCGTATGACAACAATATTTAAACTACAATATATCGTATTAAAGTTATTTTATTAAAAATAATTTTTTATCAGTTTTCGTGAAAATTTTACAGTATTTACCAGTAGGCAATAATTTTGGACATATGTGTAGATAAAAACTTCACAGATGTTCTTTCTAACAAATTGTGAAAAAAAACTCGAATTGTACTTTAAAAAACAATTTATTTTACAAAATTACATATTACACCTGATTTTAAGTAATACACACAATCACTCGATGTTACTTTTTGTTAAGATTTGTCAAAAAATTTCCTAAAAATATGGCATTGTAAAATTATTTTAGAGAATAATGTTTACAAATTATCTTCTATTCCATCTGAAAAACTCCTTCCTGCGATGGTTTCTTAAATATAGAGGAAGACGACTTTCCGAAAATATTTTTGGTGTAACATTGTTTAGGTCTTGTAAAAAGGATTGTTTTCTTTGGAAATAGTTAGTGTGAAGATTATTTTTGAAATTTAAGTTATTATTTTGTAATAAATGGTCAGTTAGTGGAATTCTTGGACCGGCATAAGTTGGTGGTCTGGGTACCCTTATATGTTTCCATTGACAACCGGGCTCTGGTTCTCGAATTACCAAATCCTGTAAAAAAATAATAGTAACTTTTTGATCATGGAGTATCGCGTCTTCAATCAGCTTTTTGTTTAGCATTAGGCCAATGTGAAAATTATATATTGTTTGATTAAGGTAGTTCATCGGCTGAAATCGTAGCCAAAAGTATCACGTGCGATTAAATGCTCTTTTCTAGGGCAAGCTCCCTACTTTGCTACGGAACTTTTGACGGTGATTACATCCTCTCATACGAGCGGTCCGTGTATGAATAACGAAACTATGAACCAACAACACTGCTTATACCAGACGTGGGTCGAACATGTCGGTGTCAGTTTTTTGTAAATAATATTTTAAATCGATACCGAAAATCAAATGGCAGATTTGGTAAGAAGAAGAAAGTAGATTCCAAAGAAATTATGTGCAGCAGTCATGACAGGTGAAAAAAAAATTGTCTAACAGAAAAGTAGCTGAAGAAACATAACGACATTGCTATTGATAAAGGAATACGTATCAAAAATTTGACCTAGTGATAACAAATTTAAATTATTGCAATAAGGATGTTGACTATTAAAAAAAAAATTGCCGCGAAACGGTAGTTCCATAATAGAAATGCTAAAAACCACAATATTTTTCTTTATTTTTAAGGAATTTAATTTTTATTTAATGTCACGTAACAACGAACACCAATCAAAGTTCATAACGTCACTTGTTCGCAAACATCGTCGTTGTCAAAGGCTACGTTGTTTGGTTAACATTATTTTATAGTGATTTGAGTGCAAAGTGAAATGTTTCCTTTTATTATAATTTTGATTGGATTCTATTTAAGAATGATATTAACACGTTAAAATTTGAGATTTCTTGTAATTACAGCAAATGCAGCAAATTACAAGGAGAAGTTATACTATATGGTTTAGTCAATGTTTCTTACAATATTTTTATGTTTGTCGGGCATTGAAAATATGGTCAAGGTTACACTTAACTTGACACATTTATCAGTAGGCAGAGGTTTGATTTTATGTAGGTAAGATGCATGACCAAATTTCAAACTGTTAACACTTATGCTACATATAACGTCTTAATACATTTAGGTTCTTGTGCCAGTGCTTATTTGGAATTACCTCAATTAGTTTATTATTAAGAAAAATCTTACAATAAAGTCTCCACATAGACCTTCCAGTTCAATCGAGTTAATCAAAAGCAAAAATTAGCAATAAAAAATATTACTTACTTCGTATTGTGCACCACTAGGACACACTAAAACTGCTTTGTAGTATTCATTTCTATCTAATCTTCGATTGTCTACGGTAAATTGGTGGGTTTGAAGAGAATTAATGACTTCCAAATCGTTACTGCCTAAAACCCATAAATTTATGTATTTAGCTGCTTCAGAATCATAATTTCTATACAGGGTGTCCGGTAAATATGTCAAACCAAACTCTCGGTAGTGTACAGAAAACCGAAATATCCCTAATTTTATTTCTTGAAGTTCGTTATAACGGAGATACGAGACCAAAAAGGGGTCTCTATTGATTTACCTTGTGAGCAGATCTGTATATTTTAATGAACAAAGAAGTCAGGAACTGATTTGACACTAAATTCGTAAGCTCAAAATTTGGTAATTATGCGGAATACCGGAAACACCGAATTTTTCGACGATTTTTTGCATACACCCGATTTTTGGGTTGTAAAATACGATTTTTTTTGCAGTCTTAAAAATTTTTTCACTTTCACACATATAAGTTATATTTTCATATCTCTGTCTTTAAATTTTGACACTTCTAGTAAAATACATAAACATGACACGACAATTAAAAATTCTTTTTTAAACAAAATTAACATTAAAAACTTCGGAAAAATGTGAATTCTTAATAAAAACCAAGAAACACTGTCAGCTTGTCGATTGTTCATTTGCTTTTTGAAAGAAATATCTGTTACGAAATGCGACGTTGTCACGTTGGGGTTGCTTTTGAATTCCATTTGTAGAGACAACTTGATTAAATTATAATTAATTGTATTCATTCCAGTGTTATAGTATGAAATGCGACCAGCAAAGTTGATAATGATATTATTAGAGATATACCGACATAATATTTCTTAATTTTTGTTGAAGTATTAGTATGGTGACGTCACAAAAAGTTGAATTTGTATTGAAATTTGGTCGGGATTTCCTTGGCTATTTAGACCAACAAGAAGGAGATTAAAGTATTTAGGGTAAATCCAAGTCTCAGTAAAACGTAGTTTTAAGTATAATCCAGGTTAGTTCAGGTTTATACATTATATATGTATGTATAAATTGGTTTGAAGAAAGTAAAATAAAAATAATAACATATAAAAAAATTTGATCAGTAGTAGATGTTGTCAGTTCTTTCTGCAATTTCATTGCACGTCTGCCGTTAAATTTATTAACAACAAATTTCTGTAAAATTTCATCACAGGTGATAACATTTTTAATGGAGAGCATATTGAAACATCTTGAGATTTGATCTTAAACCGTTATTTTTTATATATCATAAATTAGTGGAAACAACTTAACCGTAATAATTTTCATTGTCAAATATTTTAGATAAAAAACTGACGAAATTATAACGCTGTGATATATAAGACAAGCGGATGGACCGTAATAGTAGTAGTACTTAAAGCGGGATCACGACATATTATCCACATCTCCATATATGGGCATAAGATTCGGATGGTACTTTTCCACTCTCCATGTCAGCAGTAATGACGCCATTTCTTCAGCAATGATCATGAAAGAAAAGCGTAGTAAAAGCGCACATGGCATACATACATATATATATATATATATATATATATATATATATATATATATATATATATATATATATATATAGGGTGGTCACAGAATGAGTCATAATTGAATGTTAATTGTTCGAGGATAATGTGTTTATATTTTTCACAGGGTTGGCTTCACTGTGTTCCAGTGTCACGTGCCCCCTTTAGGTACACTACTTGTGATAACCATTTTTCTTAATTATTGTCTTGCTTTCAAGCCATTTCTACTGCATAGATACATAATGTACAAACCTGAACTAATGTGGCTCATATTTATTATTGTTTAGGCAGGATATATTTGTTCTATGTGCTTAAAAAATACACGGTACACGTTTCTGTGTCTGGGATTTTGATTTACGTCGACCAAATTTCAGGACACTCACTAATTGCAAGATGTTGTACCACTCTATGACGTCACAGATATTTTATTTCTATTGATTTTTTCCCAAAATCAGTCTGTTCATTATCTGTATTCAATTTTAAGAGAAAAAGACTACAGTGAATTAGAAAATTGCTATTCGAATTGAAATTGTTCGGTCGTTGAACATTTGCCCACAACGTTCAAAGTTTATTAATTTTTTTTCGGTTCCACCTTTAGTCGTTTCTGCTATATTTTAATAAAATGTTATGTACAGTTTTTTCCAAAATAAGCTATATATCAAAATGTGCAAATGTATTTTACCGAAAGTGGCAACATTTAAAGGACTAGGTCAGAAAATAAGGTGTGAAAATGAAAAAAAAAATTGGAATATTCTACGGCCCCAAAATAGTCTATTACGGCTATTTGTTTCTAATCATAACTAGTATTAATTAAGTAATTGTATAGCAATATATTATCAGATTTCGTTTAGTTTTAGTAATTTAATTAGTTGATAAGAGAAAGCCTAATTAATTTTGTATAGTGTGTAATTATTATTAGTGGTAGAGTATGCTTGATTCAAATTTGTTCGAAAATGTACTTTCGTTAGATAATTATCCAAAGTACGAATTTATTAGAGAATCCGTTCCTGATTTCCACAGAACAAGTGTGTTAAAAAACCACAGCCCAAAATTATCCTCTTTGGGTCCTGTATCTCCTTTATGCACACCTTAAGAAAAAAAATATATGCAACAGTAGAGTTATTTTGATGCCCCCCGTATACCGCCGACGGTTTAACATATACTTACCAGATACTTTGTATAAAGTTAAACAATTTAATTGTGATTACTTTAATAAATTTTTGGTACCTTTCACATCGACTGTAAACTGACAGAAAGCTCTGTTTCCCGATGTATCGGTGGCTACGTAGTTTATATGGTGTAAACCAATTACAAATTGTGTTCCAGGTTCCTAAAATATATAATAAAAGAAAAATACAAAAGACAATAAAAACTCCAGAACAATATTTTTTGTGTTGTCGACGATTCACTGATGTTTCAAGAGCTATAAATTCAAGTAAATTACTATATTTATCTTTTGATGTTCCTATTTTATTTTAGCACATAAATTGCAGTATGTTTTTCAAGTATAAAAACATTGGTTACAATTTTCAAAATAGCCTCTTTAGCCGGCAGCTTCAAATATGTGAGTACTTTATAGATATTGATCAATATTATTATTTGTTCATAAAAAATTTTAGTTACGCTATTATTGCAAATTTAAAATAAATCAATTCTACATACCCTAGACTTATAAACACTAGCTATTTCAACATTATCTTCAAATTGCGGTTCTCTCCAGTGAATTATTTGACTAGTCTCTCCTCTTTCTAAAACTCTTTCTATATTTTCTGGACATCCTGAAACTCTTGGATTTTCTTTGTCTTGCACATTTATGGTCAATCTACATGTCGCTGTTTGGTTTACGTGTACTGCTATAAATTTAATGTCTGTAGTACCCGATGACAACACATTTTCTAGTCTCTTTCCCCATGCTGGTTGAGATATAACATACCTTAAATAGAACATTATTATAAATTTATTTCAAAACATTTGTATGCAGGAAAATGCTTGGTATTTCGATCACAATTTTAGAAAAACTTTAAACAGATACTTATTACATTTAAGTTAATGCAAATTATGTAAAATATTAAATGGAATGTTGGGTTAAATTAGGTTGAAAAATTTACACCAAGTAACCAGTTTTACATAAAAGCCTTTTTAACTATGAGTCATCTTCTTCAAAATATCAGAAAATGTCGAAGAATATATGACCAAAATGTTTATATTAACAACTACCATATTATAATACTAACGGAGATAAACTTGTTTCAAGATGTTGTTGATGTTGAGTTGGGTCTATGCAATTATTCAGTTTTCCGAATGGATATTCCGGACAAACTAGTACAAATAATCAATGGGAAGTGTTTTGGAGGCTGTTCACAGATCAGGGTCGTGGAAACTGATATCAGTTTCTTTAAACTTGGAACAAGTTTTCGTATCCATCGGTTCCTCTGGGGGATCAGTACCTTTTTGGCTGCATTTATCTGTCTCCGAACTTTCCTTCAACTGACTATCAATTGTTCAGTTAATCCATTAACTCAGTAATCGATGCCCCCTACTGGGCTGTGTACAGCTGAATATTTTAACATTCTTAGAGAAGCATGGATGACTAATGATGTGTGTTCAACGGCAGTTCCGCAAGACGACAAATTACTCTCAGCCTTGAAAACATAAGAATTGTATCAGACATTTGTACATTTAATTTTTTTTTTATCTTAGATTAAGTGTTTAGTCGTAGAAGGCTGGTCGTTAACTCATAGGATCGTTTAGTGCGTAAAGAAAATCATAATCAGTATTTATGATTTGATTGTAGAATGCCCAGAAAGTTTCTCGATGTCAGTAAACAAGCCAGTGAATTTTACTACGACTTTATATCAGTTGACCATTTTTATCTTGGCGATCACTTATCTTCTTATTGCTGGGACAATATTCTTTCAGGTTGAAGTGTTGATATGGTGAATTTATTCTACACAGAGCTCTAAACATTTTTATTCCTACCAAAAAGGTAGCAAGTGGGAAGTTTTCACGTTGGTCAACTCGAGACCTGATGAATTTTACCATCCAAAAAAAGATTGCAAAAAAATATAAAATGAGTAAATCTCATCAACATTATCAAGCATTCTTCATTTTGCGTGCATAGTGTAGTGTTCTCTCGAGTGAATGCTACAATTATTAGCTTTGTTCGCGGGTCACTTTCCGAACCGATTCAGAACTAGTACGGAATTAGTTCAGGATTGTCGTAAAACGCATGTTCAGTTATTAACCGGTTCAGGATTTTTTTTACCACGAATGATTTTGGAACTTTAAATCGTCCACTGTGGTATGAGTTTCATAATTTAACATACGGTGTTAATACTAATCTTTTTTTGTTCCAGAGTGTTAAATGCTGATTAACTAGTTGTTTTAAATAACTGAAAACTGTCTTTTTTTTAGGTTTTATTCTTTGTATTATTTTAAAGAAATATTGAATTATAATTGGTGTTCTTATATAATATAAAGTTCCTTTTAGAATAAAACGTCTTGTTTTTTGCTGAATAGAATTTTTTATAAACGAGATCTATTGTTTGCTCCTTATTTTGGGGTTATGTTTATATTTCGGGAGCCTCAAAGTAAATCTAATTCTAAACATACGCCTAATAAAAATATGTGGGTTTTTCTAACTAATTAAAGTAAAACCAATATAATGTAATAAAATATATACTGGAACATCAAATGCAACGAATGACATAAACAAAAGAAAAACCTAAAGTAAAATAAAAACAATTATCAAATAGCACATTGCGGCCGCAGCATGAAAGCTGGCGCTGTATAAAATTCTGAACTTACAGTTCTTCTTCAATTCTTAGAACCGGTAGAACCAGTTCAGAATCGATTTCGAACCGAATTATTTTCTCCGCGAACATGGGACTGTAACTAAAAATTCAGAACTTTGTATCAGCGAACGCTACTATTTCAACTGCGCATGCGTATTAGTTCAGAATCGGTTCTTAATCCTTTCCGCGAACAAAGCTATTATATCGAGAATGTCGAATCTTCTTTTTAAAATTGGAGTTTTATCAACTCAAAACGCAGGATTGACGATACACCAAATAAAATTTTTTGATCACATTACGCTTGACCTAGGTCCTGGGGCTACCGATCTGTTTACCCATTACCCATTTTTTCTACCATTTAAACAATCCTCTGTATGTGGAGGAAGTTTACACTACTCATATTAACGTTTCCTCTTATTCAGTTTCATTTCTGATATATATCTTTGAAGAGGTAAACAAATTAAATATACATAAAGGCCCTGGACATGATCTTATTCATCCGATTTTGCTTCAAAATTGTTATTTTATTCTTGCTAGGCCACTACATGTAATCTTCAGCACGGTTACGTTCCAAATTTTTGGAAGTTATGGTGTGCCTCTATACAAGTCTGGTGACAGAGCAAACGTAGCGAATTATAGACAGTAAGTATTATAAGTGTAATACCAAAAGTAAAAAACTAGAAAACTAATCATCTATTGTCTGTATTGTCATCTAAAGTGATTGGTGAGCTGTTTGGGTTTTTGTGGGGGCAGGGATACTGGAACCTTCTGTCTTGTGGAAGGATGTTGCATCTGCCATACATTTTCCATGCCAGAATTAAAATATCAACAGTCAATGACATTTATACATATATAGTAGTGAGAAGCTTCAGACTTAAATAAAATATAAAGATATACTTATGGCAGTGAAGTTAGTTTAATAAGTTACCATTGTTTTCCTTCAAACCGTTGAAGGAAAAGATAGACAGTATATTTCTTGTACATTCCACTCTGGGGCTCTCTCCATTCGCGTTTTCATCACCAAGTTAAAGTTTTTGTGAATAAAATCTATTTATTTATTTATTTATTTACGGGCGAAGTCCATTAATAAATTACAAAAATTAGTTACAAATACTAATGTAGCTAAATTAAAATAAAGATACAAAGGTATTGAATGTCTAGAAGGAACTATAACTAAACATAACCACATACATCGCAATAATGTATTTTATCGAAAATAAAATCAGTTTTTAACATTTAAATGTTTATATATTTAAGCTACAATAAAAACTCCTTATGAGTACGTAACTATTAAATTCAGGACAAGAGGTAATCAGAGAAGAAGCGTACAAGACGGAAAAGTTCACTCTGTAATTTGTGCGATGAAATGGAATGTTAAAATAGTAGCGGGTCCACACTCAGAAGCAAAGAAGGATACTCAACAACAGAGTTGCCACTTTGTTAAAAAGCCGTAGCTCACGATGGACTCTTTTGACAGAAATTGGTGGCAGATTTGTCAAATGATACATTAAGTCATAATGAAATTCAATATCATTTTAAAATTTATAGTGAATGTAATGCATAGTTTGAACACCTTCCACCCTCTGTGAGTTGTGTAAAATACGTTCCATATAGACGAGGCGAACTCAAGAGAAAACCTTCGAGTGAACAATAGAAGAAGTCTTAAGAAGTGCATATAGGAAAATTCTGAAGAGTTTAATTTCAAAACACCCAATATATTGAGGGCATGGTCGGCAATATTTGAGATATGCTCAGTAAATGAGAGCTCCGGACCCAAGGTAACTCTGAGATCTTTAATGAAAGTAGTGATTGATACAATATCACCATCGATTTGGTGGTCAAATATAACTTTTTGAAGTTGACGAAAAAATCTTATGAATTTACATTTGGTCGCGTTTAAAAGCATCCCATTCCTGTCATATAACGTCACAAACTAGTCCAGATCATCCTGAAGCGACTGGCAATCATTCAGATTGTTAATATCTTTGAACAATTTCAAATTTCCAGCAAACACAAGAAAATTGGTATTTTTAAAATACTTATTGACATCATTAATCGAAACACTGGTGCAACCGCGATGGGACTGGAATTTACTTAGAGATAAAATTATTGACTCGAATTATCGAGGTTTTAAGCTTGCTCAACGATACGTTGTGGAGAACTCTATCAAATTCCTTTGAGAAGTCAATGAAAATTTCCAAATAACCCTTCAGGACCTCTGTAATAATGAAAATTTTAGTGAAGATTTGCCGAAATAGGAGTACCCCCGTTTACATCTCTACGCACCATTTTTTTTCCTGTTAACATGAACCCCTTGCAGGTCGAAGTTCACCCTTGGAGTACATATGTACCACTTTGGGAATAAATGACGTAAATCATTGTTTTTTGTGAATTTTGATTTTAGCTCTTTCTTCACTCATACGATCATAGGTGGCCGAAATGCGTATGGGGGGAGAACCATGGTGAAATTCGCAAGAAATATATTTTCTACCTTGTTCTTTAACGCTCTGAAGGAAAATTGTGGTAACTTATTAAATAAATTAAGAAACCTTGCATTTGTAACTTTTTACAAAACGTCAAATACAAAAAGGTACCTTAAACCAAAAATTGCCTGTAATTTAACTTAATGTAAACAGGTGCATATAAAGGAGGAGGTAACGGATGCAACTGCTCCTCTCCCCCTGATTCAAGCCAGAACAAAACACTTAATGATTTTCAGAATAAATGTTCTGGAAAATGTAGCATCGAACACAAATTGCCCCCCCCCCTCTCAACGAAATCCAGTATCAGCGCCTAAACGTAAATAATTTTTATTTTGCAAACTAAGATTACTAAATTAGTATTATGTTTATGTTGCATTAGTATTTATCTTCGAAATGTCAAGTTTTTAAATTTTGTAGAAAAACTACTTACTTTCGATAATCGACATTAGTCTCGGGTTGTGGGAAACGAATCGCCATATTACGTTGCCCAGGAGGTAAGACAAAGTCGAGACGGCCTTCATTTGGACACCGAATTTGGACACCAACGGTATCTTGAAAACAGAAACATTTACAAAAAAACTTTTATTTGGATTTGGAAATTTGCCTTTTGTGTTTGTGGGCGAAATTCAAAAGTTGCCAATTTTTACAATGTTCCGTAACTTATTTACTTAAAATGATATTCAAAGATAATAAAGCACATTTTTCATAGTTTTCCAAGTGTAATCTACTAGTGTTATCATAATTTTAATACGGTGTATGGATAAAACGTTATTCATCGTAACTAGTTATTGTGAAAGGAACATATTTTTATGTGATAATTTACAGGTTTTAATTTTCTGAGAACACTCCATATTAAAAAAGCTAAACCAGATTTTGCGATATCTTCATTGCAAATCGTAGTAGGTTATGAATAAAATTCAAAATTCACGCATTACAATTTTACTTATTCGATTACATTAATTACAGAAAAATATAAAAATAGCCTAAAAAAGATTCTACAAAAAAAGTATAATTTATTCTAAACAACCGTTATTTTGAAAAATATTCTAAAAATGAATGAACATAAAATGGGCTCCCTTGTAGTCGAAAGTGTATTGACAATAACGATGACCTTTTGAGATTCTTCTTCGCTAATATATTTTTCAAAATAATGTAACATCTTATATATATTTTTAAAAAATCAAAATTTCAGTAAGAAATAAAGAAATCTTTCTGCGTATTTAAATAGTTTGTTATATATGTAATTCTCCTTTCAGGCAGAGAATATGAAATATATATATATATATATATATATATATATATATATATATATATATATATATATATATATATATATATATATATATATATATATATACAAACAGTTTATTTCCTGCAAATATCGCTCTGGTCTTCTCTCCATACGCGTTTCGATCACCTCATGATCTCGTCAGTGTAGCTGTATCGGACCGAGAGCAACATTAGCATGAAATAACTGATATATGAACCATAAATTTCAAGGTATGTCGGCAGGATATTGTACCTGCCATCTATCAACTTCGATGTCAGACTGAAAAATATCGCCAGTCGAACGACATCTATGAATCATCGGAGTAACGTGAAATTTTTAAAAAATCAAAATTTTAGTAAGAAATAAAGAAATCTTTCTGCCGTATTTAAATAGTTTGTTATATATGTAATTCTCCTTCAGGCAGAGAATATGTAAAAAATTAGTGTAAACAGTATTTGCAGGAAATAAACTGTTTGTACATATATGTTTCATATTCTCTGCCTGAAAGGAAAATTACATATAAAGGGTGTTTTTTATAGAGGTATAGAACTTTTAAATGGAATAAAATAAAGATGAATTTTTTAAATTGACATGAAATTTACTTTATTCGAAAGATAACCTTCTGGCATTATAATTTAAATATGACTTCTGCCATATGACCGCCAGGGCTGGCTCGGACGTAGTCTAATCTGGAGGTCCAATTTTCGATGACTTTTTCCAACATTTGTGGCCGTATATCGGCAATAACGCGGCAAATGTTGTCCTCCAAGTGAGCAATCGTTTCGGGCTTATCGGCGTAGACTAGCGACTTTACATATCCCCACAGAAAATAGTCTAGCGGCGTTAAGTCGCACGATCTTGGAGGCCAATTCACGGATCCGAAACGTGAAACTATGCGGTTACCAAACATTTCCTTCAATAAATGAATTGTGGCACGAGCTGTGTGACATGTTGCGCCGTCTTGTTGAAACCACAGTTCCTGCACATCATAGTTGTTCAATTGGTGAACGAAAAAGTCAGTAATCATGGTTCTAGAGCGGTCACCATTGACTGTAACGTTCTGACCAGCATCGTTTTTAAAGAAGTACGGACCAATGATTCCACCAGCCCATAAAGCACACCAAACAGTCAGTTTTTCTGGATGTAACGGTGTCTCAACATACACTTGAGGATTATCATCACTCCAAATACGGCAGTTTTGTTTATTGACGTATCCATTCAAACAAAAGTGACCTTCATCGCTAAACAAAATTCGCTTATGAAAATCGGGATCAACGGCAATCTTGTTTTGGACCCATTCACCGAATCTACGCCTTGGTAGGTGATCGTGTGGCTTCAATTCTTGCACGAGTTGGATTTTGTAAGCACGCAAACCAAGATCTTTCCGCAAAATCTTCCATAAAGTGAATGGACACATATCCAATTCCTGTGCACGATGGCAGATAGAGTGATTCGGGTCTTCCTCTACGCTACGCTCTACAGCAGCAATGACTTCTTCTGTACGCACTGTACGACGTCTTTGTGGATGCATATTATCATTTAGAGTAAACTTGGTGCGAAAACGTTCCATAGTTAATCGAACTAATTGCTCTGATGGACGATTATGTTGACCGTAAAATGGACGTAGTGCGTGATACGTATTTCGAACAGAACCATGATTTTCAAAATAAATTTGCACAATTTGGAAGCGTTGTTCAGGCATCAGTCTATTCATGTTGAAATGCCAAACCAAACTAAACATAAATCACTTGACAGCTGACAAAATGGCCGCCAGTTAAAAAAGTGTTGCCAACTTAAAGTTCTATACCTCTATAAAAAACACCCTTTATAACAAACTATCTTGTATATATGGTATCACCTAATACGATATCCCCTAAGTGTTACCTAATACCATAAAATACAATTTATTATATAGATAATTTTAGTTTCCAGAATGGAGCATTTATATGCTACTAATAAGCCAATATAAAAACCCAGGAAAATTATGGTGATATGATATATTTCAATCCAGAAACGTTATATCTAGTTACTAGATTAAAAATTAATATAGTGTTTTTCGAGCTAAATTTTGAATTTATCTTTTAGGAACTTGGAGTAGTAGAAAAAGCTTTCTTTTAGCAGAAGACATTGAAAATCAATAAAATATCGAAAATCGTAATAACTATCTTACCCTTGACACAAAATCGTTCTAAAACATCAGGAGTTACATCTACAGACCACCTTAAATCTTCTCTACATGTGATTGGTTTAAAATTTTCCACTAATGTGTATCCTCGACGACAGTGAATAGTGCAAGATTCTCCTGGATACGTTTTATTCGAATTACAGATTCCTGGTAGGAACCATCCATTTCTGAAATTGGCTAGTTTTGGACATGTCGCAGCTACAAAGTGCATTTAGCAATATTATTACGTTTATTTATACGTAGATTACTGCCAACTAGTAAATTTTTAGTATTACAAGTTATTCAGTTTAGTTAATAGGCCTTAAACAAAAACTACTTACCCTCACACACAGCATCTAAGTCATTCCACTGACCTACTTCATCGCAAATTCTTTGAGGTTTTCCTGCGAGTTTATATCCTTCATTACACCATACGTTACATTTGGTTCCAGAAGGAACAGTAAGTCCAAAATCTGTTCGATGACCTAAACATTTCATTACACCGTTTTCTGGTGGTTCGGGTATTCGACATTGGTGTATTTCGCCGGGTCTGCATGTCTTTCTGTCTTTTTGCAGCACCTGATTTTCTGGACAGTCACATCGAAAACTACCTACAGAAAAACATATTCCAAATATATTTTCTGTATATAATGTTCATGATATCTTTTATTAGAAAAACTTAGGATTAATGTCAAAGTTAAAATATCTTTTATAGTAAAAAGAATACAAATATCCTCATCCTTAAACTTTTTTAGGCAGGGTACTTGGATTATACATCAATATCCTTGGGGAGGTGATTCTGCATGATAAAATAACGATAAATCATATAATAAAAAGTTGAAATCTCACTGCCTTTCAAATTAGTCCGTCAAAGTTCAATTTTTCTTATTTTTAACAACTTTTTGCACAGAGATTATGCTTAATAACTTTTATCATTCTGTTAGGAGAAGGGCCAGAGTCACTTTCATTCCGAAAGTTGAGAAAAAGGATAATACACACCCTAAATCCCTGCGACCTATCAGCCTCACATTGTTAATTTTAAAAAGATAGAGAAAGAAGTTTAACTACATCAGAGCAGAAATTCTTGAATAGGTGCCGTTACACGCTCATGCGTATTAAGGGGATAGGTCTAGGGAAACCGCATTGATACATTTAACAGATGAGATTCAAGACGCTCTGAACAGCAAGGAAACCGTAGTGCCTTACTTGATCTAGGAGGGGCTTTTGACAACACTCCACATGAGGCAGTCAAAAGAGCACTGGATGATAGGGGAGTAGACGGAACGACGTCCAAATAGATGGCGCGACTTTTCTCCCCTAGAATAGAATAGCAGAGACAGAGATAGGACAGGACACTATCATAATCTGTACCACCAGAGGATCGACTTCTCTGTGATCTGATTGACCTCCTCCATATCTTATAGGGCTATGCCGATGACGCTGTCCTAATCGCGAGAGGCAAATTCGAGAATACCCTCTGCGAAATAGTTCAGAGAGGACTTGAACACACTAACGAATGGTACCAGATGATGAGACTAAATGTCAACTTTACCAAAATTACCCTAGTAGCCTTTACAAAGAAAAGAAACCTTATCCTGAAAACCATCAAAATGGATGGCAATGTTATTCAGTGGAAGTCAGAGGCTAAATATCTGGGCCTGGTTCTTTCTCTGGAATAAGTACGAAAAAAAAGTAATCAACAAGGCTACAAAAGCCTTGTTGGTCTGTCGAAACTTCGCGGGAAATAGCTGGGACACAAACCTAATAATCCTGCAGTGGATGTATACTGCACAGACCAATCATCAGATATGGGGCAGTGATCTGAAGTAAAAAAACCAGTCTGGCCAATACAAGAGCCGATCTCCCGAAAGTTCAAAGACTGGCCTGTACTTGTCTAACTGGAGCAGTGAAACCTGCCCAATGGTCGCTATGGAAGTAATCCTAAACCTTACACCTTTACAAATACTTGTGGAGAGTATGGCGAAGAAGACAATATAGAGGATGGTGAGAAATAAAGTCATTAAATAAAGGCCCAATCTCTTATCCAGAATTCACAAATCTGGGACATGTCCCAAGATGAAATGAAAAAGAAGTTCAACTTTGTGAAAAACTTTAACACAAACTTGTGTCGAATAAGCCAGAAACGCCATTAAAAACTTAACAAGAATTTCATTAAATGGTTTACAGATGGCTCTGGAACAATGGAGAGAATCAACTTAAGAGTTCTGATAGGAATCCTGATTGGGCATTGAAACCTAAAGGGATACCTCAAAAAACTCTGATTGGCAGAAAGAGAAGAGTGCAGCTTCTGCGAGGAAGAGGACGAAAACTCTATTCACATTCTTTCATTGTGCAGCATTTTAGAAAATCCTAGAATACGGTTCTTGAGAGCACACCAAATAGAAGCCGTCCAACATTTTAAGGTTCCTAAATGAATTGGAGGACCTGCTCTAGTTGGCAAAATGCCCTTAATGACTTGGCAGCAGGGGGAAGACAATAGATCTATTATGTCGCAGTGGACTGATCCCCAATTCTACACACATACATTCTGTTATAAAATGTTTCTCTACTGTGCCACCAGAGGTCACTTTACCCAAAATTAAAATTTTATCTTTCACATATATTTTTTGTTTTGACAGTAAATGGAAAAAAGACATGTTATTTTTAAGAATATTGAATTAAAAAAAGGTACTCCTTATTCGAGTTAAAGTTTTTTTACCAATAAAATCAATTTTTCAAACGAAATATTTCTTTCATGATATGCTTCCAGACAGTGGCGTAACAAGGAGTATGTGCGCCTCCCCTCAGATTTTTGAGTGCGCTCTACCATTTTAATGTTACTCGTCATGATCCTTCGTATTTATTCATTCTCATCGAGCGACTTGAGGGTATCCGTGGATTGGCTGCGCCTCCCCGCACCGCGGGGTCTGCGGGATCGTTATTTACGCTACTGCTTCCAGGTTTAAACGCCTGCTTTCCCATGGCAACAATGCATATCGCAACATTCGATATTTGAATATTCACGAGCAATTTTGTAAATAATTAAACACCTTGTTAATTTTAAGGTTTTTACAAATTTCACGTCTTCTAAAATAACAGAAATAAAATTTTTACTTTTATTGAATATTTGACAGATTTAACTAAATTTGAAGCAGAAATAAAATTTTGTGATTCCGTTTGAAAAACTGATTCGACTAAAAATAAGAACTTTAACTCCAATGGTGAGGTTTATCGACTTAAATAAAAAGTATCTTTTTTATTAGGCATTTTTTATCTTTAAAATGACATAACTGTCAAAACACACAGAAAGTGACCTCTAGTGGCACGGCAGAGAAACATTTTTATAACTGAATAATGAAAATGATTAAACGTAATCCTTGTGCCAAATATCAACTTGATCAGCTGAAGACTAACTATAAGATGTTATAAATAAGAAAAAAAAACCTTTGACAGGTGGTATCCAGAATTATTGAGTTTTCGACTTTTTGCTATATGATTTATTACATTTATTTTACTATGTAGAACCACCTATGCATTATCCGAATATACTATATAATAGATTTATTATGGTCTTGTACCATTAAATGAATTATCGGAAATGAAATTATGTCTATATTTGTAAGCAAGACACACTCTTTCCAAAATAAATAAATTAAAAAAGGTAAGTATTTTCTGCTAATAAAGGTCTGCCTGATCTCCTTGAGCTAGCATTAAAAAAATCAATTTCAAATCTCACTGCAAAACAAACCAAAGCTATATGAAAATTTTTGATGGTGCCCTGTCAAATATGTTTTGAACCAAGCAAGAGCTCTTCCCCTGAAACCGTAATTATAAAGTTTCGGCAGTAGAATTTCATGATTAATACAATCAAATGTTTTAGATAAGTCACGAAAACCGCCGCAGAAGCTTGCCTCTTAATAATATGCGAATATAAACTCTTCAACAATTTAAAAATGACATTGTCAGTGTCTTGGCTTTGCTGAAACCTAAACTAACTACTGTTTAAAATGCTATTATGCGTTATGAAAGATAACATAAGCACTTTGACTAACTTTTAAATAATTTTTGAAAGCATTGGTAAAAGAGAATTAGGTGTTTCATTACAGGGTTCATCTAGTTTTAAGATAATGCAATTTCTAATAAATTTATCGATTTGGTACAGGTACATTCAAGTGACATATTTGGATACATCTAAAAACGGTAAGGATTTTATTTTAAGTCTATTTATATAGTAATATGTTATGCTCACCTTTGTAGTTTTTGCAAATGAATTCACAACCTCCGTTATTTATTTCGCATTCATCAATATCGAGACATGTTTTATTATCACTTTCTAATTGGAAACCTAGTGGGCAAGTACATTCGTATGAACCAGGAATGTTTTTGCATCCATGTGAACATCCTCCTCGATTTAGTCTACATTCGTTAATTTCTTTGCACACTTTTTTGTTTGGCCGCAGGATATAACCTTTAGGACAACTGCATTGTCGGGTACCTGTAATATAAATCAGCTAATTTAATAAAAATTTTTGATACACATTGAAGATAAGTCGATCTTTAATTATCCTTCATACTGTTTGAACCCTACTAACCAGAAAATATCTTAAATAAAAACAAGTTTTTTAAGTAAAAATCGTGAATTGATAAGGAAGCTTTTGGTAAAATATATTAAGAAATGAGTTTGAGTAATATAATATTTGATACCAATTACAAGTAAAAAACTAGCTTGAAACTGTCACATATGTTCTTCAAATAAATGTATCAGAGAAGTGTGGCAACCGCGCACCCTCTCAGTAGTAAAAGTGGAGTTGTAGATGCTACTACAGGCATGGACAAACGTTCCATTAGATATTAAGATTTTTAAGTAACTAAGTACTAATTCATTGTATTAATGTCATAATAAATAACCTTAGTGATAATTGTGTCTAATTATATAAAAATCTCCGAGTGCTAGGCTTAACTAACGCGATCCAAATGTTATGAAAAATATAACAAGGGCTATATTCTTTTGAGTAATTATCAATTGATCAAAGTGAACAAAGTGAAACTGATAACTTCATGTTCTTTTGAATACGCATTTACTTGTCATTGGGCTGAAGTGATCATGATTACTTCAAGTGATAGAAGTGAAAGTGATAATAGGGCTATTCTTTTGAGTCATTATCACTTTCACTTCTATCACTTGAAGTAATCATGATCACTTCAGCCCAATGACAAGTAAATGCATATTCAAAAGAACATGAAGTTATCAGTTTCACTTTGTTCACTTTGATCAACTGATAATTACTCAAAAGAATATAGCCATAGACTCAAAAGAATAGCCCTAAGATAAGACATGGTGGCAGCCGGTAAAGAGCGCTAAGGTTATGAATCGGTATTAGACATTGACTTCGTTTACGACGCGACGATATACGGAATAAGCGGTATTAAGTTTGGTCGGTTTTCAAAAGTGAATATATGCTAAAAAATTACTTGAAAAAATCGGACACAATAAATTTTGT
This sequence comes from Diaprepes abbreviatus, assembly GCA_034092305.1. NCBI lineage: Eukaryota > Metazoa > Arthropoda > Insecta > Coleoptera > Curculionidae > Diaprepes > Diaprepes abbreviatus. Next base: position 2,556,281 of record JASJET010000087.1, read on the forward strand.
GACTCTATGATAGTATAGTTAGATTCTAAATTACATGATATTATGTAATTTAACACAAAAAGTTTATTGATATAAAAATAAATACTTATTATTGGTGTAAATCTAGTGATTCAACTAGGAAGAAGAATAAAATGGCTGAGCATAGAGCACCATAACCCATGAATTTTTCGGGAAATATAGCCCATAATTGGAAATTGTGGCTACACAAATTTAATTTATATTTGTTAGCAAGTGATAAAAGTAAAAAACCGGATCAGGTTAAAATTGCAATGTTGTTGAATTTACTTGGCGATGAAGGCATAAAAATATATAATATTTTCGAATTCAGCGAAGGGGAAGACAAAGATAAATTAACTTTGATTATAGACAAACTGCGGAGGTTAAAAAATATTGGCCTATAAAAAGTGATATTTTTCTTCACAAAAATGTACTTTTTTATAAAAATAGATTAATAATACCTCAAGTATTGCAACAATAATTTCTTAATTTAATTCATAAAACTCATCAGGGTGTTATTGCATGTAAAAAATTAGCCCAAGAAGCTATCTATTACCCAGGTTTATCTACAGATATAGAAAAAATGGTATTGTCATGTCAAGTATGCCAATCTTATACAAGATGTAATACAAAAGAACCATTAATGTGTCACGAAATTCCCAATTTACCTTTCTAAAAAGTGGGAATAGATTTAAATCATTTGGCTCTGAAGATTTTCTAGTTTTAGTGGATTACTTTAGTAAATTTATAATAGTAAACAAATTAGCTAGTAAAACAGCAAACAGTGTTATTACAACTTTAAAGAATATTTTTTCAATTAATGGTTTGTCCCAAAAAGTTTTCTCGGACAATGGACCTCCTTTTAATTCTGTTGAATTTTAAAATTTTGCTGAAAAATATGATATTGAAATAACTACTTCTAGTCCATATTATCCACAATCAAATGGCATGACAAAGAGAGCTATACAAACTGTGAAACGTTTTTTAAAAAATTTTACCAAAATGGAGATGACTTATTTACAGCTGTTTTAAACTATAATTCTACACCAAAACAAAATCTGCAATCTCCGTGTAATTTACTGATGGGAAGAAAAATTCGTTCTATTTTACCTGTGAGTCAAAAAATTTTGGAACCTAAATTTTCTACGGAAGGGGTGAAGGAAAAGTTAAGAGAAATTTAGAAGCAACAAAAATCATATTATGATAGTTCTGCAAAAAGACTATGTCAACTTGAGCCTAAACAGCCTATATTAATTCAAGAAAAAAGTCGTCAGTGGAAACTAGGAATTGTAATAGATAAGTCAGGTCCAAATGACTACTTTGTAAAGTCGGATGATGTTACCTATAGACGTAATAGGATTCATCTTCGCCTATTACAACAACCAGTTCTAAAAATGAAGTTGCAAGTACAAGTAAAGTTTCAGAAGAAAGTAATGAAATTGAGCCTATTAAAAGTGTTCCAGAGACTAAAAATGAGCAAAATAACATTACGTTGACAGGGGCTAAATCTAATACAAATTCTATGTATGTTACAAATAGTGGGCGTATAAGTAAGCCTGTTGTAAAATCTGTAAGATTAGGTATTACTTTCTCGTTTATTTTAAGAGGGGCGTGTCACATATGTTCTTCAAATAAATGTATCAGAGAAGTGTGGCAACCGCGCACCCTTTCAATAGTAAAAGTGGAGTTGTAGATGCTACTACAGGCATGGACAAACGTTCCATTAGATATTAAGATTTTTAAGTAACTAAGTGCTAATTCATTGTATTAATGTCACAATAAATAACCTTAGTGATAATTGTGTCTAATTATATAAAAAACTCCGAGTGCTAGGCTCAACTAACGTGATCCAAATGTTATGAAAAATAAAACAAGATAAAACAAAACCTACCTTCAATATTGTTACAGTAATGGGAGCATCCACCATTATTTTTCTGACATGGATCTTCATCAAGACATTTCTTACCAAAAAGTTTGTAACCTGGCGGACACAAGCATTTTGCTTCTCCATGATCATTGCTGCAACCATGAGAACATCCTCCATTGTTTATAGCACATGGATTATTTTTGAAGCAAGTTTTTTCTAATAAAAAAATTATTTATTAACTTTAATAATTACATTTTATTACATGCATAAAATTTTACTTCTTCAGAAAAGTAAAGCAGAGCGACGGCAGACTGGTTAGTTTTAGCCTCGTTGCAACGATTAAAGATTTGCGATTTTTTATATGTATCAAAAATATGAGAAAGCGGAACTACTTTGGGATGATTTTTCTGAATCAGTATTTCAAATAGAATCCTGCTAAGTGAAATTATAATAATGCTATTATTATTCGATTCGATTTTTAACGAATCATAGATCTGTGTTGACCAACAGTCTTTGGTCTAAAATATATCCTAGAATCGAAAGGAAACATGAAGATAAGACTTACATACTTTGTGAATTGCTTTGCATTACTCCCCCGACAATGGGTTTATACATGAAATCATTTTTGTAGGTTATATAGGAAACATATTTTCTAAAATTCTTATTATCTCTTACCTATAAGGTCATAATCAGGGGGACATTTACACACAGCTTGTCCATTTATTGCAGTGCATGTATGTGAACACCCTCCGTTTTTCTCGTCACATGGATTTATTAATAAACAAGTTTTTCCTTTCAATTTGTAGCCTTCTGGGCAGAAACATTTTACTTCATTAGCATCAAAGTCACATTCATGTGAGCACCTAATTAAAAAATGAACGACACCTTTATAACGCACTCATTATTTTTAGAAATTACAAAACGACCAAAATATTTAATAATAAGGCTTATGATCATACAGGGCGGACATAAATTATCCCTCTCGGTTTGGAACTTTTCAACTAACATAATTTAAACCACTGTTGACGTGCCTTTGACGGCATCATAAATGGCATTAAATAATATTTCCTATTGAAAATGTGTTCTTCAATAGACCTAAAAAATTCCAGACATGTTAGCCTAATGGCATACAAGCTATTTATAAGAATATCAATAAATAGACTGAAACCAAAATTCGCGTCATATCTGGATAAAGAAAAGCGGGACTTAGAAGAAATTTTAGTACAATCGAACGTCTACACATTCCAAATGCTTATGAATACATCATGCTTTTGTAGGTAACGTTTATAGATTTCTGAAATGCATTCGATAGAGTGGAATAAAGAAGCATCATGAGACCATTGTGAAACGCAAGTACTGATCAAAGATACTTTAGTCTGAAAGTGCAAGATATTAGCAACTCAACCAGTAATCTTACTTGAGACAACTTAGAAAGTAAAAATTAGAATAGGCGTTTTAAGGGTAGATATCAGATTTTTGAAGTTTTTTGCATTAACAGTCGAAAATGTGTTCAAAATTGTCCATTGGGAAAAGAAAGGAAATATATCTAGAGAGAATAACTTGGCACAAAGCTAAAATGACAATATAAATGCTAAAAAGCTAAAATTTAAAGCCGAAAAGATAAGACGAAAAATTAATATGCAGACAAGTAAAGAATATAACAAATTGTTATTCATCTACCTTGGTCTATTAGTAATTATTACCAAATAAAACCAAGAATCAGAGACACACACACACATTGAATATTTTGTGTAATATTTTTTCTACATTTAAAGGTAAGAAAAATATTTCAATCTTGTTTTTATCTACACATATGCATGTTTAAAAATAAATTAATTTCTAGTTGTTAGTTGTTCTACTTGGCCTATAACAATCTGTCAGATTTGACTGTCCTCAATCGAGGACGCTGACGTAATAGAGTATAATTTCTTTTTAAGCGAAGTCAGTGCTTTCCAACTATGAATAGAAAATATTTTAAGAATCTTGAAGAAGGCATAGATTACCTCCAGAAGTCGACGAGTTAATTGACGAGATGATATAAATGATCATGATCTAGCCGTTACCGTGGTGAAAGATATTCCAGGAGGAATAGAAATTTTTATAGACACTGAAGTGCAAGATTCTTTAGAAGTCACTGGAAATAGGATTCAACCTGATGAAGAAGATAATAGTCCACTTTCTTCTTTTGCCAAAAGAAGAAAGTCACAAGAAAATAAAGTTTGGACACCCAAATGGAGTCAACGAACTCTATTTTATGACGATTACTCAGGAGGTGAAAATTGTGAAGACAAATTGGAAGATATGAAAAAAATTATGGAATGCCGGTCCGTAGAAATATTTGAGCAGTTTTTTGATGACGAGCTATTTGATCTTCTGGTAAGTGAAACACTAAGATATGCAACTGAACAAAAAACAAACATAATTTTTTACTTACTCCCAAGGACCTGAACATTTTTGTTGGTTTTTTGATACAAACGAGAAATCTTTGAAAAATTTTGTAAACAACTCAGAAGCCCAAAATAATAAGGATCATAGAACATTCAAAATAAGACCTTTGATGGAAGCGTTAAATCATCGTTTTCAAAAATGGGGCATTTTTCATAAGTACTTATCAGTAGATGAAATGATTGTGAAATATTATGGTCACCATAGGCTAAACAATTTATAACAGAAAAGCGTGTTCGATTTGATTTCAAATTGTGGGGCTTTTATGGAGCTAACGGATACTGCTATAATTTATTTTTATATTGTGGAAGGGGCAGCAAAAAATACACAAATAGGCGCGGACGCCTCAGGAAATAAGGGCAGTACTAGATATGCTACGTATAGTGGAAAATCTTAAAATAACCTAATGTGCCAGCTGACAGAACAAGGTTTTCAAGCCACAGGAACTAACAGAGAAAATAGAACCTTTAAATGCCCGATCAAAGTTCCCAAACAGATGGAAAAAGAGGCTCCAGGTTCATATGACTGGCAATTGGACAAAATCAATAGGATTTTTCCGTGTAAGTGGAACGACAACAAATGTGTTTGCCTGGGAATGAATTACGATACTGTGCTGCCAACTATAGTTGTCTAAAGATGATATAAAACAGAGCTTTAAAAAGATTCTGTAGCATAACCATCTTTGATGGCAAATTACAACAAGCATATGGGTGGTGTTGATCATCATGATTCGTTGCTAGGAAAACATCATATTGCTGTACGAGGAAAAAAGTGGCACCAATGTATTTTTACACTTATGATTGATATGGCTATTGTAAATGGTGAAAATCATGGTTCTTGGGTTTAGACTGTGTCAAAATGGAATTATTATTGGATAATTATCCCAATTTGACACGGTCTAAACCCAAGAACCATGATTTTCAACTTGACTAAAGCCGTGAAAGCTTCCGTTCTTTATTATTGTAAATAGTTTTGTAGTTACACCAGCAAGTGAAGAAAATCTCCATAAAAGAGTTCCGAATGGATGTAGCTTATCTAAAAAGAGGGCATGGTATGCGTGTTGGTTGAGGACGACCTTTTAGTTTTAGATTACTATCCACATCATGCAGTAATGTCTTAAATGGTGTAAGATATGATGGCATCAATTATGGAATCGGAAAGAGAACAAAGCAGAGAAGGTGTCAGTAAAGTAACTGTACAAGCAAACCTTGTACGTTTTGCTCAAAATGCTAAGTAACACTTTGTGTACCCTCAAGTTTTAACGAATTTCATAGGAAACAGTAAAAATTTAAATATTTTTGAGTCATTACGATACCATTTTATAGAAATATGTATATATATATATATATATATATATATATATATATATATATATATATATATATATATATATATATATATATAGTACCTATAAATTAATATTTAGTATTTTTTTATAAACGACAGCTTAGCGTCCTCAAATGAAGAGATCATTTTTCTCAAAAATAAAAAACTAAAATCCAAAAAAAAAATTTAGGGCAATTTACGGCAAAATGAACATATATACCAAAAATTAGCTAAATATTAAAAAAAAACTGAGGGTTAACGGGTTAATTTTGTCCAAAAAAAATATAATAAATATATCTCTTTTATTATTTCCTGTTACAAATATTTGTAAGGGAGGGAGAATTTATGACCGCTCTACGTTTCTGTATATGATATACATGTAATTGATGTACCAAACTTTAAAGAAAAATAAAATGATTCAGAGCAGCTATAGTTTACGCGCATAATAAAGAGTTTCATTCAGAAAAATGACTAGAAAATACTGTACTGATCTGCCGTACTTACCCGCCATTGTTAATAAGACAAGGATCAATCTGAACACAGTTTTTATCATCAACTAAATTATGGTGATCGGGACAATAACATTTCGCAATATTGCCTTCGCTTTTACAAAAATGCGAACATCCACCGTTGTTATGTAAACAAGCATCACCTAAAAAAAATAAAAATTTTACTTTTCTGTTGTCCATTCACTTCAATAATCATCACCATAATACATCAAATTATTTTAAAGCCAGGTAGTTTGTAAATGTATAAAGGTTGAGATTGTGGAAATACTACATTTTAAATTTTAATTAATATTTTAAACATTGCAATTCCTACCTATAACACATGTTTTGTTATCCGGACCTAAATCGTACTGCTCGGGACATGAGCAATATGGATATCCTTTAACGTTTTCGCAAAAGTCCGAACATCCGCCATTTTCTAAATCGCAGGGGTTTATCTGAAATCAAAAATTTTATTATTTTTTTAAATATATGTGTCCAGGAATGGATTTCCCTTTTAAAAGGCTAATAAAAAATTTGCTTAAAGTTCTAAAATTAATTTTTTAATGCAAAACACACAATATAGGCGGATTTTTTGTTTTAAAAATGATACTGTCGAGGTGCCTTCCATTGCGATCCAAACACTTCTGCAATGCCGTTTTCATGTGGTTAAAAACTGTTGGACACATCTCAGGTGGAATTCCATTAATTTCATCCCGCATTTTTTGTTTTAGGTCTTGTAAAGTCATAGGCCTATTAACATAAACTTTACTTTTGAGGTATCCCTACAAAAAAGTCCAATGGCGTGAGATCGATAGACCTAGCTGGCCAGTTCAGGTCTCCAAAGCGAGGGATGACCTTTTCCGGGAATAATTTCCGAATGACTACCATAGATGCTCGAGCAGTATGGGCTGTGGCCCCGTCTTGCTGAAACCATGTCTCCTGACCAAAGGCAGCAAATGCTTGCAGCTGAGGTACCAAAAAGTCCCGAAACATCGCATAATAACGATCACTATTTATAGTCTGGACTACGCCTCGTCGGTTCTCGAAAAAGTACGGACAGATAATTCCTGAGGCCAATATCGCTCACCACAGTTACTTTTGGGCTATGTAGGGATCTTTCATGTTTTTGCCTTGGATTCTCTGGTGCCAAATGGCGACAATTTTGCCTATTAACTGCGCCTGAAAAGTGAAAGTGCGCCTCGTCACTGAACAGAATATTGTTAATTCGGTCGTTTGCAAAAAAATGGTCTATCATTGTTTCGGCGAAAGAACGATGGTTTTTAAAGTTATTTGGATTTAATTCGTGCACTATTTGGATTTTGTAGGATGAAAACTCAAATCTCTTCTTAAAATTGTGCGAAAAGATGATTTGTGCATTCACATCACGTGAGGTTTTACGAACAGATCCACTGTTCTTAGGAGTAGTTACAGTCCTTGAATGATCATGGGGTTTCAAATTTACTGCTAGCGACGTTTCTCTAAATCTCCTCACCCACGATTTGACCAAATTTTTACTTGGTGCATCCTCCACAGACCTAATATTGAAGCGAGCACAAAAATTTCGCCTTGCATTTGTGTACGAGTCGTTGCTCTTGAAGTATGCCTCAATAATGAATGCATGATGCACACCTGACCAACGCTCCATTTTTACTATAATCCGCATCGATCCACTATCGAATGACGCTAACTCCACCCCGCTACGTTACACTGTTGCCAAGTTATTTAAGTTTAAAAAAAGGAAATCCATTCCTGGACACCTAGTACAACTATACTCATGTAAGTTGACAAGTTTTTAAATTAAAAACAAATATTAATATGAATCTGTTTAAAAGTTCAGATGCCTGAATTTGTCGGTCTTTCAAGAATAGACCTTACTTACCTTTTTGCAATCAGTTGAATTTATAAGTTCAAAACCTGCGGGGCACAAACAAATTACTTTTTGACTAGAGAAGTCGCATATGTGACTACATCCACCATTATTTGTCTGGCACACATTTTTCAAAATACAACTTTTAGTATCGTTTAAATGATAATTTTCGGGGCAACTACATTTAACATTTCCATTTTCATCGGAGAAACAGTCGTGGGAACAACCACCGTTATTTTCGAGGCACGGGTCTATTCTATAACACTCTTTTCCTTCCAAGTAATAATTATTTGGACAACTGCACGTCATTTCTCCTAAAAATGAAATACATGCAGGGTGTTTTATAATAGCGTGCATTAAGTGTGTGAATTTTTGAATCATTTTAAGAAAAAATGTTTATATTATTCATTAATTCCACAAGCGTGTAAATTGTTTTTGCCTTGATAAGTCTGAGACTATTTTAGATATTTTATTGAATTTTGGCAGGTACTAACTTCCTTGAATATATGTGTATATGTATATATGTATATGTATATACGTATATGTATATATGTATATATATATATATATATATATATATATATATATATATATATATATATACATACAGGGTGAACCATTTTAATTTATATATCCAAATATCTTTTAAAATAGTTCATTTCCAAAAAAATGGTTCAGATAAAAATTGTCAAGAACAGAAGGTCATTTATTTTCAAGGTTTTTGGAAGGTCAAGGTGATTTTTTTAAATGGAAACCCTAATTTTTTATTGTAGAAATGAAATGCGAAGAAAATTTCCTATCCAACGGTATGAATAGCTTAAGGGAAAAATCACATCTAGATGTCATTTGAAGGTCAAATGTACTCATACCATGAATGAACAAATACTTCGGAAACTAAAAGTAATGGAGAAAAACTTTTCCTACAAAATTTTGTGGAAATCAAACTGTGTATATTAAGGTGGCTATAAATTTGGTCTTGACCTTGAAGGTCATATCAAGGTCACGATAACTTTGTAAATGAGACTTTATATTTTTGACCCCGAAAATGGAGATAGAGAAAAATTTTACGATCGGATATTACCTTGAAATGACCTCGAATGTTAAGGTCATTTCAAAGTCAAATATTAAAGAATCCCGAAGTGGCAGAATGATCAAGGCTTAGAAAAAAATAAGAGTACTGGGGGTTTGGATGAGAGTAAAAAATTGCACCTTGCGGGTCATCCACAACGTGAAACTGCTAAAAATCCGCTAAACTGAGATAGTTGGAAGAAATGAAACGATAAGAGAAAATAAATATAAACGACTTGACTGGAAATGCAAAGGTGTGAACGACCTATATCATTTTCACTTTCGGGTAAATTTTCAAGCTCAGTGTAGGTGGAGTTCGTTCTCTCTTAATGGAAACCCTATTTTTGACATCGCATGCGAAAAGAACTACAATTTTCAGTCATAAATGTTATGTTAAAATTCATTATTCTGTTCTGGGAAGGTTCAACTGTTTAAAAATCAACCAAAAATTTTTTTGACGAGTTTTAGTGGTTTTCTGAGCATATTAAACGCTAAAGGTGCCTTCAACATGTACTAGATGAAATGCACAAGTTTTGACAAACTTGCCGAAATTAACCTTTAAGCCTATTCTTAAGGTCATTGTAGTTCGAGGTAATTTTTTTTAAAAAGAAAGTGTAAAAATCGTTTATTTTCCTTAATCGTTTGAATTCTTCCAACTGTCCTAGTTTGGCGAATTTTAAGTAGTTTCACATTGTGTCCCGCAAGGCCCAAGAGGGGTCACTGAAGGTCATTTTCAAAAGTAAAAATTTTTCACTTTCATCCAAACCCCCAGTGCTATAATTTTCACTTAAGCCTTGAAATTTCGGAATTTTTTGATATTTGACTCTGAAATGACTTTAACTTTGACCTTCGAGGACATTTGAAGTTCATATCCGACAGTAAAATTTTCCGTTATCTCCATTTTTGGGGTCAAAAGTATGGGATCGCTTTAAAAAATTATCATTACCCTGATATGACATTAAAGGTCAAGGTAAACTTTAAGGTCATCTTAATATACACAGTTTAATTTCCAGAATCTTTTGTAAAAAAAATTTTTCACCATCATTCTGTTTCCGAATTATTAGTTCATTCAAGGTATGAGGAAATCTGACTTTCAAATGACCTTCAGATGTGATTTTACCCCTTATGTTATATATACTGTTGCATAACAAATTTTCTCCAAGTTTCATATCTGTAATAAAAAAATAGGGCTTCCATTTAAAAAAATCACATTTACTTTCAAATGATCTTGAAGGTCAAAGTCATTAGTACAGATAAATGATCCCTTCTGTCCTTGACAATTTTTTTCTTGAGCATTTTTTTGTAAATGAAGTATTTTAAAAGATATTTGGATCTATAGATTAAAATGGCTCACCCTGTTTACATATATATATATATATATATATATATATATATATATATATATATATATATATATATATATATATATATATATATATACATACTTTTCTTGGATTTTCCTATTTGTGTATGTTATCAGGTTTTGGTTTTCTTGGGAGTAAAATCCGTTTTATTAATTCAACTGTATATGTTTTAGTTATGCATATTTATTGACGTTTCGGTCATACTTGACCTTCTTCAGATTGATTTGTGGTTAACTTTTATATTTAAAATTTTCAAAGGAAGAACATAATTACAGATTGGTAACACGTGACTAAATTTTGACACTATACAACAAAAACTTTGCTCTTAGTGTCTCATCTTTATTTGAACTGCTAAAATATTGTGCCACTTTCGGCTATATCGGAAGTTGATGCCTTGTTGCTTATTTTAAATGGAACAACCTATATGTTGTTGCATTTTTAGATTCTACACAAAATTATAGACATATTTCATGTATAATGTCCTATACCTAACTCCACCTGTTTTTGACATATTTTTAATTTTATGTCAAAAATGGCGTCTGCAGACCTCAACATAACTATCAGTTTCTCCTATATGAAAGCCTTTATTATTTAATTAGGGTTGGTTTCCTTCTAGAAGGATCTGCTTCAGTGTGCTGTGTTGATATTTTGATAATAAATAAATTGAGACTGGTCAAAAATTAACATTAAATAAAATCGTTAAAAGTATTTTTTTTTTAATGTAAACCCCCTATTTTTATAATATTATCTTATTTATCATTAAAAATAAGGGTGACTTTGAATAAGGTAGTCTATTCGAAAAATTTGTAGTTTTTAAAATATTGGCAATTTAACATTTTTGTATTGTAAGAACGCTACACGGTTTTTAAGTTTTTTTATTGGATGGCCATGACGACAAAACATGACGAAAGAAAACAATTGAGCACTACAGAAATATCACTATATCAATTAGAGCGGCCACCCATGACTAACCTACCCCGGAGATGCGAAAAATGTTTGGAAGTTCAGGATGGAAATTTTGAACATTTATTAAAATAAGTTGTTTCTCTATGTAGGTAAGCCGTTTAGCATGTTTACAATACAAAAATGTTAAATTGCCACGATTTCAAACCTCAGATTTCTGGATTAGACAATCTTACACAAAATGATCCTTATTTTTAATGCTAAATAAGAAACATTAAAAAAATAGGCGGTTTATATTTAAAAAAAATTGATTTTTAACGATTTATTCAAGTTAATATTTAACGTTAGCTTTTGATCACCACGTATTTATTTATTATCAAAATATCAACACAGTCCACTAAACTAAATCCCCTTTTAGAAGAACATGAACTCCAATTAAATAATAAAGTCTTTCATACAGGAGAAATTGATAGTTATGTTCATGATGTCAACGTCATTTTTGACAAAAAAATTTAAAATATGTCAAAAACAATTAGACTTATAATATGTCTATAATTTTGCATATAATTTAAAAATGAAATAACATATAGGATGTTCCATTTAAAATAAGCAAGAAGGCATCATCATCGGGTATAATTAGAAATGCCAACATTTTGAAAACATTTTTTTTAGTTCTTTTTATCTAGCTTGTTTTACATATCTTACCTTTTACAAAATTACAAAAATGAGAACAACCACCATTATCGATATGGCAAGGATTCTTTTCCATACAATGTGTCTCATTGTGTACATCATGTGTTTCCGGACACGAGCATATAACTCGATGATTTTCGAAAGTACAAATATGAGAACATCCACCGTTGTCCTTATCACAGAGATTTTCCTCAATGCATTCAGTTTGATTTATTAAGGTGTAATGCTCGGGGCAACTACATTTTACTTCATTTTCCAAGAATTCACAAAAATGTGAGCAGTTGCCATTGTTCATGAGGCACTGGTTTATTTTCGTACAAGTAGTATTTTCCAGTGTATAACCTGAAACACCATCCTTGTCAAAAAAAATTTTATAATGTGTAAAATCTTTGGGCTTGAATTTAACTTAAATTGTTATTCTTGAATATGTGGTCATAAAAGAATATCTGAATCATAGACAATATAAAGATAATAGACAGCGAATCCTATAGAAGCGCATTGGCTCTCAGTTTCACTTGAAAACGGCTAGAGATAACTACTAGCCGAAACGTCGTAATATTCAACAAAAAATAAAGACAATGGAAGTCCAAAAGATATCTACTACTTCGCAATAAACATCGTTGTCTATGACCTTCAAACAAAGCGAATTAAATTGTGAACGACGGTAAAACACTGTGTAATTTGCAAGAATAAATAAACAAATGTGTGGAATACACCAAGAATTCCAAAAGATAAAATGGATGTCCGTAGTATGCTTGTCGCCATTTTGGGGAAAAAGTAGTTTCGACACGTCAAAAAAATAATGTCATTGTTGTTTTTATTGTGAGGTTATTGATTACCATTAAAATCTTTGTTCTTCCCCTGGATTAAATTTAGTTTATATTACTTAATAACCAAGTAATATAGACCAAGCCATCAGTCAAATATTTAGGTGTAAATATAGACCACAAAATTATCTTAAATCGATACGAAAAATTCAAAATCTCTGGTATTTATTATTTTTAAATTTAATGATCATTCATATACAACATACCTTCTGGACATTTGCATTTTGGTTTGCCGTTTGAATTATAGCAAATGTGAGAACAACCACCATTATTTTCCACACATGGATCAATTTTAAAACAATTCTGACCTTCCAAAACTTGACCATCTGGGCATAGGCAAACGGCCGTTCCATCTTCGTTAACACATTGATGAGAGCAACCACCATTATATTCGAGACATGGATTGTCAACAATGCACGTTTTGTTGTCACTATCTAAATGGTAGTTTTCCTTACACCTAAAAAAGAATTACTGGATATTAGATGCCTGTATTCAGAAGTTTTAATTTTAACTTTTTTTGTCATTATTGCAATTTTTTAATTATTTTTCTTGCTGAAATATATTATTAATTTTGTAAATAGTATTTTTTATTTATTTTTTCGCATCTATGTGTATGTTTTCACAAAAATTTGCTCACAGTAAAAATAGTTGCTATTTATGCATTAACATTTAACAAAAATGATTTATTTTAAAAAATTAAAAATAAAATTTATTCCTATTTGGTACCGTTACAATTTAACTCACTTACCTACAAATAAAGGAACCTGGTGAATTCTCACAAATTTGACTGCAATATCCATTTTCTTTTTCACATTCGTTGATATCCTTACAACTGAGATCATCGTCTAAGAGTAAGTAACCTGGTTTACAAGCACATTCATATCCACCATCGAAGTTAACGCAAAGTTGGTCGCATTCGTTTAAGTTTAGATCTGCTTCGCATTCGTCAATATCGACGCATTCATTTAATTCTTCATTATATTGAAATCCTTCTTCACAAATACATCTGTAGCAAAAAAAAAACTTTTAATTTTTAAATTCTATTTTATTCTAATTTATACACAACATACGTTCTAATGATTACTCTATCATAATCTATCTTAAAGATATTTAAAACATTTGTTAGTTCACATTTTTTATTTCACTATAGCAATCTAGTTTAAGCAACAAAACTTGACATATCAGATTTTTATTTTATGATAAGTTGTTAATATTTACTTGCCTAAAACTTCCTGGGGTATTTTTACATGTGTCCGGACAAATTTGCTTTTCCTGACACTCATCTATATCAATGCAATGCATCCCGTCTCTATCCAATTTAAAACCATTTGGACAACTGCAGGTGAAAGATCCCACCGTATTATTGCAAAAATGAGAACAATAATTTTCCAAAATACATTCGTCCAGATCCTCGCACGTTTTCTGATCGGAGCTAAATGAAAATACCAAATAAAAATCTTACAGATGAATCACTTAAAAGGCCAGTTTATCATCAGTTTACACAAGGTTTCAATATTTTGGTTTAAAATTCGATTTAAGAACAGTTTTATAAAATACAACCTGTACCCAAAGTAAACAGTTGATTGTAAGTCGAACCACCTATAACTTATTTAACAAGCTTTTAACCGACTTCTAAGAGGATGTTCTACATTCGACGGGTATGTATATTTTTTATATAATATATAAATTTGTTGCTGGGTGGTTAATGACTGAGTTAAAATTGTTTTAAGAAAATCATTATGGCAGGTGCAATATGGTGGTTTAAAAATTTTAAATTTCTGGATTATGTTCAAAATAGGAACTGGGGGGAGGGAGGGGAGGGGTGTTTCGAGGGTGTAGACTAAGATTAGAACAAGAGTTTAAAATAATTTTTTTGAAATTCAAAATGGCGGGTTGAAAATTTTACGTTATTCATATTTTTTTCCAAATTTGTGTTAGGGTGATTTCGGAACCGTAGGTTACGAATATAAAGTTAATTTTTACTGTTTAATATGGCAATACAATATGAAGGACTACAAATTTTATATTTTTCTCGATTTTATTGAGATTGCTATTGGGGGGTTTTTAGGGCGTATATTACGGATTTAAATTAATTTCTTTAAATTCAATATGTACCGTAAAACATCGGTATTGGGAGTTTTAGAGCTCAGGTTACGAATCTAAAATTAAGCTGATTTTATGTTGTTAAATTCAGTGTGTTTTACAACTCTGGATAAAATCAGTACTTTTTCGCGACATTAAAAACTCAACTCAATTTAAAATTAAAAATCGAAAAATAAAATTTTTATAAAAAATTAAACCGACTTCTAAAAAGTGCTAAAAACTAAAAATAACTACAGGTATACAAATTTTTATATGAAATAGAAATTTTTGAAGTCGGCGTCAAATTACTGCCAAATGAAATAAATAATTTCTAATACTAGATACGGTAAAAAAGCAATCACAAATAAAATATTTATCAATCCTTTAGTGATTAAGTTTTTGATGAAATAATGGAAAATGTAGTTTCAACAGCTTTTACTACGATCTCTTCATATTTGATGATAAAAGATTGGCTAAAGCAATTTCGTCAAGGAATATAATCAACTGAAGAACTATGGTGCCAGAGCTGGTGGTTAAGGGAGGAGGAAGTATTGACAGTTACATAGTATTGTTTGGGGATGTATACAGTCAGTGTGAGGTGATTCTAAAAAAGGTATCATTTTGGTATAAACTGTAAGGCCAGAACTATAAATTTTCTTCACTCTTTTTTTTTAACCATAATAATACAATATTCCATTTAAAGAGGCTAAATAGGTAGCTTAAGAGACCAAGGTATAGGAAAAATCTATTTTTTTTTCGTATTTATATACATCCAAAATTATGAGTGAGTTCAAAACACTACAATAAAAGAATCAGCGGTTTTGAACTAATATTAATAATAACGAAATTTCAAACTTCCTATATTGTATATTTCACGTAATTTTCATTTTTGTCGAATAGACGAGTTTCTTTAATATTTTGAATATACATATTTTTAGAAGAATAATTTATAATGTGTACACAGAATGACTAAAAATATGGTAATATACAAAATATGCGTTATTTAAATTGGGTGTCAAAATCCTGTACAAGTTGTATGCAATATTTTTCCAAATATTCTCTGTTAGAGACTATTCTTAATTTGATAGGCTGTGCGTTTGACACAACTTAAAATAACAATTTGAATATTTCTATTCTAATTCTTCATGCTTTATCAAAAAACGTCACTTTTGTTTTCACTTCAGGTTCAAATAGAAGTATTCCAGTTTACTTATTATTAAAACATTTGAGTTCAAATGTTTTCTTCTTCTTTAGGTGCCGTCTTCGTTCCGAAGGTTGGCGATCATCAGAGCTATACGTGTTTTCGAGACTGCTGACCTAAACAGCTGGTTATTGCTGCAATTATACCATTCTCTTAGATTTTTTAACCAAGAGTTTCGTCTTCTTCCTACAGATCTCTTTCCCATAATTTTTCCCTGCATAATAGTTCTCAGTAGTTGATATCTTTCTCCTCTCGTAACGTGTCCCAGGTATTGCAATTTTCGTTTTTTAATTGTAAGTATGACCTCCTTTTCTTTATTCATTCTCCTCAGTACTTCAGCGTTCGTGATTTTCTCCATCCATGATATTCTTAACATTCTGCGGTACATCCACAATTCAAAGGCTTCCAACTTGTTAATATCGATCTTTTTAAGCGTCCATGCCTCCATTCCATAAAACAAAACTGACAGTACGTAACATCTTGCCAGACGAACCTTTAATTCAAGACTCAGGTCTCTGCCACAGAACACTCTCTTCAGTTTCGTGAATACGGCTCTTGCTTTCTCTATCCGGATTTTGATTTCTTCAGAGCTATCGTTGTTTTCATTGATGACGGTGCCTAAATAGTTGTATTTTCTGACGTGTTATATATTTTGACCCTGTATGCGTATATCTGGGACATTTTGGGTTGATTTGGATATTAACATGCATTTTGTTTTTCTTATGTTTAGTGACAGTCCATATTCTTCACTGACTGTTGCTACTCTATTGACTAAGGTCTGGAGATCTTCGAGTGTTTCTGCGATAAGTACTGTGTCATCGGCGTATCTGAGGTTGTTTATTAAAATTCCATTTATTTTAATACCAACGAATTGGTCAATAAGTGCTCTATTCATTATGTCCTCAGAGTAAAGATTGAACAAGGTCGGTGAAAGTATACACCCTTGTCTCACTCCTCTTTTTATTTCGACTTCTTCAGTCGTCTCATGCTCCACTCGCACTACTGCTTTCTGATTGTAATAAATATTCGATATAATTCTGATGTCTCTTTTATCGAGGTTCTTTTCCATCAATAGACTGATAAGGTGATCATGTCTCACTTTGTCAAAGGCCTTATTGTAGTCTATGAAGCACATATATACATCCTGATTTATATCAAGGCATCTTTGAGACATGACATTCAGTGCAAATAACGCTTCTCTCGTTCCGAGTCCATTTCGAAATCCAAATTGGGTATCGCTAATATCTATTTCCAGTTTTTTATGTATTCTAGTGTGTATAACTTTTAGAAATGTTTTCAGTATGTGATTCATCAGGCGTATTGTGCGATAGTCGGTGCATTGTTTTGCTTTTCCCTTTTTTGGAATAGTTACAAATGTGGATAAAAGCCATTCCTGTGGTATTATTCCTGTTTTGTAGAGATGATTAAAATGTTTTAATAATAAGTAAAATGAAAGCCGATATTTTCGAGTGGTGTATGAAAAACTAAAATATGAATTGAATGCCTCTTTAAAATTCAGAGTTTTGAACTAAATACTGAATTTATAGAGAAATTTGGATAGATTTTAAAATAGTAATTTATTTATTCAACCACTTATTATCGCTTGAAAAATTTTGCTATTTACATAACAAATAAACAGAAAATCTAACATTTTCTTAAATAAGTTTATGTATAAGTAGTGCGTTATTTTGAACAGCTCAACCTCAGAAAGAACCTGTGAAAGATAAGATCGAGATTTTATATATTTGGGTTACAGATTTTGTTAAGACTTCGTTTTTTGTATTTTAGTTAATTCTTATTAGCATTAATATAACATCTTAATACAGCTAAAATAACCTTTATTTTAACTGATTCTACTTACCCCAAAACAAAACCAAGTGGACACGTACACTGGACAACACCATTTATCTTTGTACTTGTATGTGAACAGGCGAGATCGGCACAGTGTGTTGAATTAAGCAGTAAAAGGCCTTTTGGACATTGACATTCAAAACTTCCTAATAAAATAAATACATAATGTGGTTCTCATTTCTAACTAACTGCAATATTTTAAATACAAATCAGTTTGGGTTTCGGCATCAAAAAATGTAATATTCGACAGCATTCTGTGACTTGTGTAAAGCTATTGACTGTGTGAATCATGGAATATTGTTGCGAAAATTAGGAATGTATGGGGTTCGGAGAACGTCAAGATCCTGGTTCACAGAAAATCAACGTGTTGGGGTCTTTGAGCGATTTGGAATTGCTACTAACACAGGAGTCAGTGCTGGGACCGGTGTTCCTTCTATTATATGTTAATGACTTAGTTTATTGGAATATTTGCAGATAACTCAATAATTCTGTGGCACAGTAAAGATCCTAATCAATAAAATAAGTTAATACCTAGCCTGGAAGGACCATATTTTTTAAAATATTGCGTTCAAAAAAGCTATAGGGAAAATTATAAATAACTTTTCATAGTTTGCATTATTGTAAAAAGTGTTTGTAGGCAAACCTTATTGGGTTATACTTAATGTTCTTTTCCATCTTGAGAGGAGTCTTCCGTCTCTCTGCTATTTGTGATATTTTTTTGTTTCTTCAAAAAATTTATGTATTATTATTTCACCGATATTTTCACTTACCTAAACCGATGTTGCAATTTTTTCCTCTTCCTGAAGCGAATTCGAAAATATAAGCGAATTTTCAATATACTGTCTAGTTCCGTTTTTATTCCGTTGTATTGACTAATTAGATTTGATTTAGTTCAGACGAATATTATATCAATGATGACGCAGAGGTATTCTCTTCCTGGGCCAACTTTATATGAAATTCGCCTTACCCCTCACGTAGAATATTGTAACGAACTTTATAGCGTTTTACATTTCATAGTATAGTGTGTGTTTGTAGGGTTTTAGGTTTATTTTCTACTAGTTTATAATTTATTTAATTAATTCTTAATCCTAGAAAATTAGAGTATCTTTGGGTATCGACCATAAAGGGTCCAGATCGGCTTTCGGAGACAGTATAGTTTAAGCGCTTGTCGACGTAACTTGAATTAGTGTCAAAAGTAAAGTTGACAATAAAAATCTTTTGAAATAATAGAGGGTTCTCAATAATACGGTGTGTGTTCAAATATCGGCCGTCCGGAACAATATAATAATTATCGATAAAAGCTCAGAAATATTTTTGATTAATTTTTTTTTATAAAACCAGATAAAATACATTCTACGTTCAAACGAAGAATGTTGCCTTCCAAACAGAAAGAGAAAGAATTTTTAAAATCATTCGGTGTTTTCAGACATTACCCTGAGCAAATAAATAAACGAACTTAAAAACTTACCGGGTGTATTTACACAAATATGAGAACAATGATTATTTAAACATTCGTCTATATCAATGCACTGTGTAATATTTGATGGTGATATTTCATATCCTTCAGGACAGTGGCATGCATAACTTCCTATGGTGTTCTCACATGAATGAGAACAAGTGTTTTCGCCTGTTTCACATTCATTTATATCTAAAATTATTAATTTGAAACATAAGTTATAATAATTTAGCATTTAGTTAATTTTGAAAATAAATAGATTCAGTGCCTTTTAATCGACAGATGCAGTTTTCATCTTAGCGATAAAATTAATTTATTTCATTTTATACAGGGTGTCCGGTAAGTACCTCCTAATTTCTCGGGAGCATACACGGGCGGTCAAAATAACTCTACTTTGTCATAGAAAAAAAATTCCTAAAGTGCCCCTTAACGGAGATACAGAGCCTTAAAGGGGTACCCAGCGATTTACCGTATTAACTCTAAGTTTTGAACCGACGTTTAATCATATTACAGTAGATATTCTAGATCATCAGAGAAATCAGGAATGGATTTGGAGCCACACTCGTTAGGCCTAATTTTTTACAGGTGTCATTTTACAGAGCTGAAAACTGATTTTTTAAATACTTTGGTCATTCCTCTTCAAAAAAAGTACTCTTAATTTATTTCGATAAAACTGACGGTTTTCGAGATAAACTGGTTTTTATACGACACACTCAAAAGTTACTAATGGTTTTTATAAATAAAAAGAATTTTATTTCACACTACGAAACCAAAATTACTTTCTTGTCTACCTGACAGGTAACAATGAAGCTAACATATTCAGGTAGTATTGAAACAACAAATGGGTCATTCTATTTGAAAGTGACACCATTATCTCGAAAACAAATGAATTAGCACCTGGTTAGGTTGCATAGGGGACTGGCTCTTGTATTGTGTAACATTACTTATGGAATACTCTGTATGAACTAACCTTTTAAAGACACGCACAATACTGTACGGAGCACCGTCTACAAGTAGCAGTCAGATTACGAATATTTCAATTTTTCCAAAAGTAATTTAAAAATCGAACCGAAAATTTTTATTACCTTTTGAACTAAGTTACATTTAGCTAAATTGTAATATTTTTAAATAATGGATCTCCTGTGGCTCTTCATACCATTACTTATGGGACACCCTGTATAAAATATTCTATTAAAAAAATGTAACTCGAAAAATCCTATTTTTTGCGAGACCCTGGAAAATAATTTCAACATATCTTATTTTCTCTCTGTTTATTCCCGAAGGTTATTAAGTTGGCCTTGATATTTATATTAAATTACATGGTGTACTAGACATGAATGGTTTCATAAAATTTAGTGGGAGATATTGATTGGTACAAAATTAATTTGCAGATTAAAAATATAAATACCTCTTTTGCAGCTTCGCATTACAACTTCGCTATTTTAAATAAAAACAGACTTTTTTCTGTTAATGTGTTGGGTAATAATTTTATTTAACGTTTATATAAATAAATTTTGCAATTTGGGCACAATATATATTTTATCAGAATGAAAAAAGAATTATTTATTGTCAAATGCTATCTTTATTTAAATCTTGCTAATAATTACTTACCAACACATTCCCCATTATATAGACGATATCCACTCTTGCAGGTGTTTAAATTGTTATTTTTTTCACTTTCTATTTTCTCCAACTGATCATCTTCATCGTCATTTTCTTCATCATATTCGTCATCATAGTCATCGTTATCTAAATTTTCATTATCTGCTTCATGTACAGCAGTTTCATGAATTTCTTTTTGGGTTGTGGTTTCAGAAACAGAATCTAAAAAAAAAATAAAAATTTTAAAGTGAGAAAAAGTGTTTTTCTTCTCTTAATATGTTGAATATTTTTCCCAAGATGATGGAAAAATGTTAAAATCAATGAAAAAGGCAATATTTACCTTCTTCTTTTTCAGTAATGGGTGGCAAAACAGAACCTTTTGTACTAGTTTCATTATCTTCATATTCGTCATCATATTCTTCATCGTAATCATCGTCCTCATTTTCTAAATCTTCGTCTGTATCAGTTGTCTTTCTCATTATAACTATCTCCAAAAAAAAAAAAAAAAATAGAAAAGTATAAGATTTGTTTTAATAAAAATGTAACGAGGTTACTAATTTTATGGTCATATGCATGTTTACCGGAGAGTGTTTTATTTAATATACGGAGCGTCCGCATATGATAATACCGAGGCATATACCGTAGTACTGTATGCGCGTGACTCTATGCCATCACCCGCCGGGATTGTAGTGGGGCCACGAGAACGGCCGATCGGAAACTATTTAAGGCGTCGCACGCCATTAGTTCACGGAGAATTTTACGTTCTCCATTTGGATGCAGAGTTTAAAAGGAAACCTACCGGATCCCGACAACGTGGTCTAGCATTGTAGGTGAGGCAAGGCTTGGATGTATATGCTGTTTCATCATTTCACTCCTTTCCTTATATACTATCGCTAGTGGTCAACATTTTCGAGGACCCTTGAAAGAACGGGCAATGCTGTTCTATCCTACTGACACTGTCGAGGATTCATTCATAAGAGCGGACAGTGTCGGTTTCTTTCTTTATATCCTACGCCATCTATACACACACGTATTGGATGCCGTCAGTTTTATTTAGTTCCGTACTGACTAGGAACGTGCTGACCAGACCGGTGTCATCAATAAGTGCACATAGAAACTGTTGTCGCCCGTTACGACCAGGGTTACCGCAGCCATGTAGCGAACCACCGCGTACAAACATACTGTGAATAGCGTAGATAATTGTTAGTAAAAGGCGTCGTCAATCACCGCCGGGTGACCGTACCTATCGTACCGCCGATCGATTAAAATGAGGCACCGTGAACAGGGTCCTAAATATCACCACACAAGCATACGCTTGCCCTTCATACTGTATTTGCTTTTGATTGTATTATTGGTTTTGTTTGTATTATTTTTTTTTAAGTTTGTTTTAGGCAATATTGTAAAATATGGAATACAGGTTACAGGATGTTTTAAAATCGTTTGTTTCGTTACCTAGTTCCCATTTTTATATTTCATGAAATAACAATTGACAGATAGGCAACTAACATGCGCAAATGACCCCTGGTCAGCCTTTTCTCCACTGTATCAACCTGCCTGGTGCAAGTGGGCCCTCTACCACCTTAATATAGAGGGTGGCACCCGAGACCGACAATCGGTGTATTTCTTGACAACTGGACAGTCGAACCATTGAATAGCTTAGAGTGTAGTTAGCGGCGTCGATAGGGGTATTTAGTGTAATTATGAGATATCCTTAAGCTAGGGAGCGCTTGACCGCTGAATGTTTGACCGATGGCTGTCTGGGAGATAGATATCCACTTACCGATGCTCCGTTGTCCGTAATATTAAGACGTCCGTGGATCTCTATTATTAAAAACGTTATTACAAAAGTGCCTTTAAAATTGTATTTACAATACCTGATATTACAACAATAATTAGGAAATGATATAAAATGGTTTTGTATTAAACCGATTAATTCTAATTATTACGTAAAAACGACCTTCACAGAAAAGCTACGATTTTTTTTATTTAAAAAAAAAATCCTAGTAAATTTTAATGCTTCAGCTTGTATTCTTCCGTACGTACACACACACACTCATTATTTCTTAATAAATACCTTGTTCGCTAGGTTGGGTAGTACTAGGTAACTGATTGTTGCTCTCAGTAATCGAAGTTATATCGTGATCTTCAATTCTCCTGTCTATTGGAACATCTTTTATTTTTTCGGTTGGATGCGCAGTAGTTATCTCGGTTTCCTATAAGTATTATTTTACATAATCATTAGCAACTGTAGCTGTTTGTTTAGGAATTGAATACTGATCGGAGTCGAAAGTATAGAATAAAGTGGGTGATATATTTATTTAATTCTATTAACATTGGCAAAGAATAAAATAATCTAGCTAATAAATTAATAATGAAAACAATAAGTTGAACTGTAAGTGATTAAATTCGGGCATATTTTAAGCATTTTAAAAAATATATGATGGTAAATTAATATTTATTTATTATCACCCTCAAACATATCTTTGTCTCCAAACCTAATAGAGTGATGGTAGATTCGTTCTCAGCTAGATACATTTATCGCACACTGAGCGCTATGCTTAGTTTATTAACATTATTCCAATAAACATAACAGAAAGTTAACCTTATTTGGCCTGATCTAGCAAAATATACAATAATATACAGAACATTCTGTTTAAATTTTGTCAACTTTAATGTGAAACTTTTCCTTGTGATACCAATAAACCTACACATCCTTTATTAAAAATATTTTATCGATCTCTGTATATGAACCGACGGAAATATGGTGCGCCACCCTGTTGGAATTATTTTCATAGTAACGTTACGTATAATCTAGATCTTACATGCATAATTTCAAGGACATATGTGCTTAGATCTAAAACCAGTAAATATATCAATACGTTAAAGAATTAAAGATCTGGAACTGAATCATTATTATATAGTAAAAAAAATTAGAAAATCGAAAGTGCTAAGAAACACTTCTTTCAAAAATATATGTAATTACTTTAAAAAATACATTTCAGAATGTAGGGTAACAATTACGTCTAATTCTGTCTTAAAAACATAAAAAAATTATTGTGGCAATATGATTTAGCCTCTTTTTGCACTGAAATATACATATCCCCTTTGTAATATATAAAATTTAATGTTTGAATTAGGTAAATTCTCTGATGAATTAAAAGTAGAAGACACTGAACTAGTAGAAAACGAATTCTAGAATTACTAGCGATTTATAAAGTTTTTATAAAATATTAGCCATAAGATCTGAAAGCTATTTTAACAAAAATATTTTAATTGTACAGCATGACTTTCGAAATAATTACTCAAATTACCTTTTCAGTGGTTTCTGACTTTTTCTCGGCTGATTCGTTTTCTTCATCTTCTTCTTCTTCGTATTCATCATATTCATCAGTTTGTTCCACGTTAGTACTTACATGTTCTTTATTTTCGATTTCATTTTCTTTTATCAATACTTTGTCATCAATTTTACTTTCAGTGCTGTTTTCAGTAGTCTCCTCGTGTTTGACTGGTGGTGCTGGCATTTCGTTCTTTATTTGGACATCTATAAACGCAATCCAAATTTAATTGAAGAAATACATATAATAAATTGATGGAGGAAGTCAATTTTATAAATTATTAAGTTGAACAAGAATGAAACAGATATGCTATGTGATGAGATTTGAAATAGTTTTTTTTCTGGATAATATCACATTTCTAAATCCCTTTTATTTTATGAAAAACCTTGTATATCTGAAGTTAATACTAAAAAATGACATTAAATAATCTGAATTTTTTTCAAAACAATTATGGCTAAATTTTTTGTAGCTCTTGTTATTTTCTTCTCTATGTTAGATAAAATATGACTTTTTCGACATGACTTTTAATACTTATCGGACAAAATAAAATAAGATTTACCTTCTCTAACTAATTGTGTTGAATTTGATTTTTCTTCGTATTCTTCATCATATTCATCGTATTCGTCGTACTCTTCATCGCCCTCTTTTTTCTCAACAGTTTCATTTTCTTTAGTGCTAACCTTCTCTTTATTTTCATTTGTAGTGCCTTTCAGCTTTGAAATAATGCTTCCTACTATGGATGCTTTTTTATCTTTATCGTTAATATCATTTTTTATTGTCGTTGACTCATTTTTGTGGTCTGGTTTTCCTTTTTCTTCGTATTCATCATAATTTTCTTCTTGGTACTCTTCTCCACCTAAAATAATGAAGTTTGCATTGATATAATTATATTTGTTGAAATTATTTAAAGAATAAGGATTTCTGTTCAAGAAAATAGCAGGCCTAAGTCAACTAATATTAAAGAAATAAAATGCAAATGTTGTAGATGATTAATAACCGCCACTTTTCATTTTTCAGTTTTTCGCATGTAAGTTACAGTATTTTAGGTAAAATTTTGTTACTGCGGCAACAAATTGCAGACACAAAGTGAATGATATTATAACTACAAGGAAAACATTTGACAAGTCTTTTAGCACTGGTGCACAATTACTAAACCAGTGAAATATCTATATTATTGTTTTTAAAATAGACTTAAGGTTAAAAATTAACCCACAGTAACTCAAACTAAATATTTATGAATTATAAATATTGCTCATAATAACGTTGATCTCAACGCAATTACAATTATGAAAAAGATTTTTAGAATAGCCTGTGTCTCCGAAAATCAAAGAAATTTTAAACGTAACATCATAATTATTTATCATAAAATTACCTTCATAATCTTCATCCTCATACTCTTCATATTCTTCGTCGGTTTCTGGGTCGTTGCCTCGTTCGGGCTCATCAGATTGATATTGATCTTCTGAAGGTAAACAATAATATGATCCTACAACGTTAACGCATCTACTATGAGGACATACAGATTTGGCACCTCGTTTCTTGCATTCATTGATATCTGAAAATAATCTTGCTTATTTTGAAGATTTTTATATGTAATCTTACCTTAATCGAAGCAAAAATTAATAATAAGTTAAAAATGATCTCAAAATCTGGAAGTATAATAGTTTTAAAAAGTCAAGGGATTTCGTAAATTGTTGTTTGTAACGTATTTATCAACTCCAAACAGAGTTGATAAATATTTGTTTTTAAATGCTAACCTATCAATATCTTATGGATCAACAAATTGAAATATCGGCTAGAAAACCAACTACGGCTGAAAAATGAAGGTGTATTTAAAATGGTGAGACAGGATACGGTAAAAACGTCACAGGAAAATATCTCCTTCTTATAGTGCTTTATATTTTTCGGTATTTAGTAATCTTGACTTGATCAGCGGCTTTCTTAAATAACTCGATAGAAGTTCTGAATAAACCACATTCTGAGGTTAAGCAGCCACAAGTATCTCCTCTTGCCTGACCCTCTTTTGTCTTCCACATTTTCTTGCAAAATCAATTGTAAAATCGGTATTTTGCCTTTCTTATGATGTGGTCAAAATATTGTAACTTCCATTGATTGATGGTAAAATCAGCTTCTTCATTCTTTTGCATTATTTTCAATATTGTGATGTTTGATGTATTGGTAAGAAGGAGGCGGTAAGACCATATCTGGAATACTCTCTGTTTCTTTAGTATCACGTCAGTGATAGTCTAATCTTCAAGTCTGTAATGCAACATACAAATTTTCGAGGGTAGACTGATATATCAACCAACAAATAAATTTTTCATCTTTATAAATGCAGATCGTACTTTTTCTATGCTGCTACGAATTTTCATTGCTGGATTTCATTTTGAGTTTACTACAGTGCCCATGTAAGTGTATGAAAAACATACTCTATAGGAACATTATCTAGAGTCAGTGTATCCGTTGGTGTGATATTTTTATTGATAACCATATAATTTGTTTTTGATGAGTTTAGTCTTTATTTGTCATTAAGTCTTGTAATTCTTCAATGTGGCTTGTTATCATAACGATATCATTAGTGATTCTGACATTGTCTATTAGTTGTCCATTTAGTATTAAACCACTCTCAACATCTGTAAGCAATTCTTCATTTTTTTAAATGGATTCCGTATTGCCTCCTATTTCTTTTCAAAATAACATCATTATTTGCTAGAAAACATTAACAATCTTCTTTATACATAGTTTGGTTGATACCAGTATGGTTATCTCATTTTGCATTCTAGTTATTATATCATACGACGTGACCAAATAGATTTCAGATCTAATTTCCTCTCAAAAATTCGCAGAGTTCGATATATTCATGAAAATCGTTTAATTCCATCCCCTTCTTCAATCAATTTGATGGATGTAAATTTAAGAAGCTATTTGTTTTCAAATAATCATGTTACAGACATGGGAAACACAGCTTTGTTTCAAATCAAAATTCGAAAATTTTGACCATCACCGGAATATTGCTCTCACATTTAGTATTCCATTCCCAATCATCTTGCGATCCTGAAGTAATGAAAAATCTCAAAAATTTGAAAAAATATTAAGAGTATTCAGGTGACATAGCAGGAATTGTAACCTGGAATGAAAATCTTATTTGAAGACTTGACGCCTCAACAAATTAAAATTTCAATAAGGTGAAAAGGAATAAATAATTTTTTTTGTTGTACTTGAATATAGGAGTTTCAGTAATTTTATTAGTAAAAAGAAAAACTTAAATTTTATGGGACAAAATATAAAAATCAAACTGTTCTAGGAATGGACAAATTTTGTGGAGTAAATATATTCTAATGTGTCCTATAAGTATTCAAGTATTATCAAATACTTATAGTAAAATTAATAAAGATAGCATTTGATCGATAATGGACTTGCGACAAATTTAAGATTAAAAAAAATTATTTAAATTAAAAGTTAAAATTACATTCCAAATAACTTTTCTTTATGCTTTAGAAAACTATTCTCTCTTCTAAGTAGTTTCAAAGTGTAATATATTTATTTTAAGAGAATCTCGTTTAAAAATAAAATTAGAAAATTAATTTTTTGTATGGCGTGGCGTACTACATATGCTTGGTCTGTTTAATAAAAACTGTTGATTTTTCAAATTAGTTTTTATACAGATGTGCAAAACTTTTAGAATATTATTTTGAAGAAAAATAACTTTATTATCCTTGTATTTCAATGTTCTATGTGTATATAATCCTAAGAAGAAATTAAAATTAATGAAATATGTAGGGTGGTTGAAAATGCCCTTTTAATTTGCTACAATTTATTGAGTCACACTGTGTATTTGAAAATATTTTTAAATGATCTGTCTAAAAATTTTGTACAGTTCTATGTAAAAAACATTTAAAAAGTTAACAGCCTCTCGTAAAAAGACGGATGTAGATAAATAACTGTATTTATCATAACTTATTGAGGACTAACTAACCTTTGCAAGTTTTCCAGTCATCTTTCAATTCCATTCCATCTGGGCAAGTGCAGAAAGACTTTCCATGGACATTTATACAACTATGCGAACATCCTGAAATTCCCTCCGTACATTCATTTACATCTGCACAAGTATGCCCATCAGACGCCAGCTTAGTTCCATTGGAATTACAAGCGCATTTATATGAACCTATATAAAATTAAAGATTTGAATTTTTACGTAAAATCTTAATAAATGTACAATATGATAAAAAAACACTGTTCATGCTGTTTTTATATTTGAAGATGGTGAATTAACTTGTCGAAATCGATAATTCATTTAGGCCTGCCAATAGGGAAAAAAATAAGCCTTTCTGTGAGAAAAATACTATCCGTAGTGATCTTTTGTTATGTTTTCCACTTTCTACTATATCCTTCAATTTGTTATAAACAATTAACACAAAAAAATTGAGTTTTTTTTTTCATTTTTCACTCAATTAAAACTAATAAAGAAATTAATTGTAGAGAATAAACATAGTAACAAAATGGTCCATGGATTAATTCAATCGGATCATCAGTAACGGAGGAAAACAGGAAAAATCTAAATATCCAGCATTTTTTGAAGAACTCCTATCATCGTTCTTGTACAATTTCCATTTGAAATTTTTAACCCACTATCTTTAGGCGCGCCTAGATGCGACCGATTTGAATTTTGTAAAAGATTTGGAAAGTAGAAGTATCATTCGGCCAAGAACCCTTCTGTCTTCCTTTTTTAGGGTTAATTATCAAACTTTAAAAATGCATGCGGTATGAAATGGACAGCAGGGATCTTCTCCTGGAAAATTGTTGTTAATGCTGATAAGAGCCAAGCTCCCTTCCTGACCAGAACAAGGACGGTAACTGGAGATACAGTCGACATAGACGGTGAAGATGTTAGATGGTCAGAATAGGCCAAATATCTGAAGACTTTTGACAAGGGACTGAAATGGAAAAAAACACATCCCGGCCACAGTCAAAAAATAAAAAATGGCGAGAAAACAACTCTACTTTCTGTTAAACAGGAAGAGCAAGATCGGCTTGAAAAATAAGCTGCCAGTAATTAAAACTGTGCTAAGACCGATTCTAACCTATGGATCAATAACATGGGGATATTCAGCGATTACGCGCCTTATAAAATTAGAGGACCAAGAAAACATCACACTGATGAACAAATACACAGGAAAATTGCGTGGATTCCAGCAAGAGAGAGCCTAAAGCATAAAGCCGCCAAAGCCTTTCTTAATGCAGAGATGCATGACAACGAATTAATAGAGCAAATAGTCAGCTACGATACTAGAGAGGACTGCAGGAAACTTAAAAGGTCTTGACATCAGCTCTACTCAGCGAGAACCCGTGTATAAGGAACTCTAAAAGGAGCAGGCATCACTCACTGCAACCCTAGAGAGATGCAAGAAGAGGTCACAAAATATATAAAATATAAGTAAGCGCCCTCATTAGATTTGAAAGTCAAATGAAAGAGAGTGGGAAGCAATGGGTGCACAGGCATCTGGAGCGTAAACTGTATAGTGTGAAGATCAGAGGTTTGTAAAGGCCGTTGGCCCGGCATCCCAAAAGGAGTTTTACTGCGGGTCTATACTAGATATACGAGTAGTTCGACCATACATAGTATGGGCAAAGAACCGTAGGACCTTCAGTCCAGGGGAGTTTTAGGTGGTAACCCAGCACTTCCTCCACACTTAGAGGTGGTGTCAATGCAAGATTTTTCCTCCTCAAAAAAAAGTAACATGGATCATAGTAAAAAGTCGGAAATAACAAACTATCACTACGGATTGTTTTTAGTGTGATACATGTGTGTCTTTTAATCGGCCTAATTTGGAAACATTTTACTTTTTTTTTTATTGAAAACTCCATTCTAAATTCTATATTATTTGTATTCAGTGTAGCTAATTTAGTGGC
Source organism: Diaprepes abbreviatus (assembly GCA_034092305.1). NCBI lineage: Eukaryota > Metazoa > Arthropoda > Insecta > Coleoptera > Curculionidae > Diaprepes > Diaprepes abbreviatus. The sequence goes on from JASJET010000087.1 coordinate 2,586,566, forward strand.
CAATGTACCATACCGAGATATATACTTTATCAAGGGATACGAGAACAATTAAATGAAGAAAGTTTTTAATAAATCTGTCTTCAACGAAGCTTTCAAATATATTAATTTAGATTTTAATATTTTCTAAATCTCTAAAAATACTTTTGAAACGAATTTATGCGAAGAATTGCGCTGAGGAGTCAAATTATGTTACTGTCTTTATTTTATTTTTGGATTATTCATAACGGTTGGTTGAAAATAACAAATACATTTTATAGTAGAAAATGCTAGAAATTAATATTTCTCATTATAATTAAGTACATATATAGCGTGAAAACATGAATTAAAATAAATTCGAACGCAAACCAATTTATAGATGAATGCAAAAATACGTCAGTATAGATTTTTATTTAGGCATCTTTTTTGAATATCACACTCCTTTTAAAGGTTTGATATTTACAAACAGATTTTTGGATTTTTCTGTTTGATTTTTATTTTCAGATTTATTTTAGTCAAGGTTTCTACCCTATATAATAAATAACCATTCGATTCAACAATATTAAACCATATTTATAACCTGCTGGATGATAACATTATGATTAATGAAAAACAAATGTTCTTTAACATACTCAAACAATCTTTGTTTCTTTAAATCTTTCTAAATGGTCCAGACTGTACATATTTTACCTCAGAAATGGACTTCCTTATAACTTTTTATTCACTAAAAAAACCTTAAATGTTTTATTAGGCATTAAAACAATCCCTTTTTTGTATAAACACTCCTGGTTAAGGAGTTACATCCTAAAGCGAAATTAATAAAAAATATGCTTTATTTTAGTATTATCAGAAATAACAACAATACGTTCTACACGTATACGGAGCTGTCATGGTATTTAGTTATTTTGCCCCGTATGTCTTTCTTCACATCTTTAATTTAAATTTACATATTTTTAACGTAAATTATTATTGTTAGGAACTCTTACCATCTGTTATAAAACAGTATAAATATACATGTTAAATTTTTACTGACGCAAAAATCATTTGGATGCATTCTCTATACTGTCGTACCGCTTCGCCATATATATATATATATATATATATATATATATATATATATATATATATATATATATATATATATATCCTTATTTGGACGCCCAGAGCGTTAAGCATCATTTGTCTCTGTACGGCTGCATTTGAATTCAACAAATCAGCGACAAATGCTTGTTTTCAACAGAGCAGATCCCTTATAACACTTTCAAAGCCTTCCTTGAGTTTTAGCGCTATTTTTCCCACCATATAACAATATTGTATCAACATACTAAACCACACATATATACATTCACTATGGATTCGATAACTACCAATAAGAAAACTCCACACGCACTTACCATGTGTATTGTGACATGTATCTTGACACGGTCCATGTCCATTTCTTAAATGACATTCGTTAATATCTTCGCAAGTTTTACCATCTTTTCCCAAGCGAAATCCTGGTTTGCAGGAACAACGGAAAGAACCCAATGTATTTTTACAAATATGTTTGCAGTTTCCGTTGTTTGTTGCACATTCATTTATATCTGAAAATATATTTAAAAGACTGAAGAAGTCAGTTGTGAGTTAATTTAATTCTTAAAATTAAACAGTAATTAAAAACGGTTAAAACACATATTTTACTGTATTTTCTTAAATATTGAACTTAAATCTTTTATAAAGGAAACTAATTAATAATGTGGTAGTTTAAATTTCTACAATTAAATTACGGTACTGTATTTACCTGTACATTTGCTATCATCTATAAGTTCAAAACCTTTTAGACAATTGCATCTTGGTTTTCCATCCTTTATATTACAAAAATGCTCACAGTCTAAGCCTTCCGTTAGACATAAGTCAGGTTGCTCATTTAATGTCCGTGCGATATCTATTCTTCGCGTAACAGCCGGATCTAAAAATAAAGGATGTTATCAGCTCTATACACCAGGCATTCTTATCAAAAAAAAAGATGGTTTCACACACATCTAGTTTTTCCTTCTGGCTAAAGAAACAATTAGCTACCGCTAAAGATAGACAGACATTTTATTTCCTGCGAATTCAAGTTTGGTTTCCTCTGCATACACGCTTTGATCACCTAATGATTTTGTAGCATCGGAACGATTTTCACATCGAGGTCCGATACAAACTGTATATGGTAGTTACATTAAAACTACCACACCTTGAAATGTCAAGGAATTTCTTGTTGTATTTCCAAAGGCGCTGGTTCAATTGCTTTTCCCTGGGAGTAAATGAGTCACTGGTTCAACTAAATATATATATTGTAAATAACCTTTAACAAATCCACCATCTTACAAAACTTAACATGACAATGAGATGCTGTGTAGTTCGTTTGAAGAGAGAAAAGAATCCAAGGCTTTTTTACTCGTATCCTTAAATAGGTTGGTATAGGTTAATCGATCGTGACGAAAAATAAGACTATATATTTTCGTTTAAATAATGAAATACTATTAACTCTGTAGACAAGAGATTAATTTACGTTAGCCGACAGGTTAGAGCTGGATTTGGCTGCGTGAAGCCGAAGAGACGAGATTAAATATGGGAATTTATAAACCCGACGAACGGGGCATTGGAATACGTCGAGAGAAATACGCGACTTACGCGCGACGAGAAATTGAGTTTATTTTCCACCCGTATCAAGTGTACCACTCAAGTGTTAACAAAGAACCATCTCGCACGGTATGGGATGAAAGCAATTTTAATTGGGTAGCGAATAAAGATGGACGCATCTTTCATTACCTTGACCAATGATCGATCATGAAATCGATGAATATTATAAAGAATAAAAGGGTTGCTTTAACTAAGCCGACCGATAAAGGATACGGTTGCATTTATAGATTTTATTTACACTAAAATGCGGAGAACTGAAAATAGTTATAAATATGAGGAAAATAAAATGTATGAATTACGAACAGATTTGTTCAGTGAAACTGTACTGAACCAAAAGCAAAATTCACAGAAAACAATTGTCAATATAAAATCCAAATTCCGAGACATGTGAGTAGGATGTTAAACCTGCAGACACTTTCAATGCCACTGTAAAATATCAACAAACCTCATTTTGTCTACGATTTTCCTTTAATTTCTTGTTCTTGGGCGACAGCTAACTCAAACTAACAATTAAACTCATTTATATGAATATTGGTAAAGTTAAACACTCCTACCCAGTTGTAACTTTTTAGTTATTTACTTTTTAACAATAATTATTCAAAACTTTTTCAAAATAAAAGTTTTTACTAGTCGATGCGCCGTTCTCTAAAATCACCTGTTTTGTTTTTTTTTTCGAATGCTGGTGGCGTCATCTCTTAGTATCTTATCAAAGACAAATTTATAGGGTGATTCTTCAAGTTTCGACAACACGCCCCCCTTTTGAAGAATGGCGCATCGTGGAAATACGATACAAACAAATATAAATATAGTATTTATATATAAAGGTAGTATTACAATCACTGGTAATATTTCCTATAACAAAACTACAACTTACATAATATCCTAATAGTAACGTATACATATTTAAATATATTTTCTTGCAAGTACAACACGAACATAACTTTTTCTTCCTAACACGCTTAGTTTTTTTTTAACAGAACTTTGAACAGCAGGTAAAACATTTTCCTTCTTATTTAGAGTATTACCAGGTGAATTAATTTGGACAGGATCTTCTGGATTCCCTCGGTGTTCTTTCAACCACTAGGAATCACTACTAGGTATATTTATATCTAGTGGTATTAACACCAGGGAGAAGGTACTATTATTTTTTTCATTCATTGACCTGAAATTCAAAGGACCAGCTTCTTCAGCTCCAGACTCATTGGCTTCTTAAATTCCACTTCGTCAAGATTTGGTCTAACATTTGGAGGTTGGGCTGGTCTGAGATCATCAATATGAATAGGAAGAATTTGATTATCTCGTTGAATATTGTATATTACTGTACTCTTAGTACCAACAATCGAATGTTGGCCTGACCATGCCGGGTCAAATGGATGCTTACCCTGTCGATTATCAAAGTATAATTGGTGAAGACCCATACTTTATCGCCAACACGTAGCTGAGGGCATTTACAGAATTGCGGAGTACAATATTTTTCTTGATATTTGTCTTGCTGAATCATGATTTCCTCGTTTCGTTCTTGTCTAGTTTTAAAAGCAGCATCATACTTTACATTCAGTTGCTTAGGTAGTTGCCAGTCACCCAGCTTGGGTAAACCATAACCAAGAAGTGCTCTACTGTAGTATTACTAGCAGCATTTTTTCGGGTTCAAATGACAAATAAGGCCTGACTTAGATATTTCTGCCACTGACGTTTTGGTTTGTCAGCCATTAAAACCTCTTTGAGCGCCTAATTTCGTCGTTCGACTGGGTTAGCGCTAGCATGGTAAATTGCAGTATGAAAAGCCTTAATATTTCTTTGGTTGCTCATATTAATATACTGATGGCTTACAAATTGAGGACCGTTATCAGAAATCATAGTTTCAGGCGTTCCATAACGGCTGAAGATTTCTGTCTTCAAAAAATCAAGTACATTTTTTGAACTGATCTGTCGATAGGATGGCGCTTCCACCCATCGGGTAAAATCATCTTCCACTGCTAGGATATATTGGTGACCTTTAAGGATATCGATACTTAACATCTGCCAAGGTTGAGTAGGAGTATAAGGTTCCAAAGTTGCGTCGGGTTGAGTCCGTGTACGAACGGTAGCACATATAACACAAGCACTAATATAACGTTCAACAGATTTTTGCAAGTTTTTCCAGTAATATTTTTGCGATATTGATCGAACGGTTTCGTCTGTTTCCGAATGAGCAGCATCAGGCTGGTCGTGATACTGATAGATTACATGAGACATACAGTCTTGAGATATGTATAGTTTTCCGCCCGTTGAATGCAATTTCCAAAGGTTACCATCACGTACTACGTAACTGCGATAAAATGATTCATCACGACGCGAACTAGGTTCTTCAGTCCTTATACGATGCCACTTGGTAATTTGGAATTGAATTTGCCGAGAGCTTTTCTGTCCATTGATTACAGTTTGATATAGATCTGAAGAGGTTCTAATTTGATTAACTTGAAGGGGCTCAGTTAAGTCTGTTTTGATCAAATTAGTGGGTATACATAGTCCATGGTCAATATTGTTGTTCAGATCGTCAGTATTAGAAGTGTTACTCATAGAATCGGACGGGTTTCTAGATAACAAATCAGGTAACTCATTATTTTTTCCCGATATATGTTCAATGGTAAAAGAAAACTCTTGCAAAAAAAGACACCAACGAGTTAACTTGAATTTAATTTCCTTATTTTCATTAAGCCAAAGTAAGGAACGGTTATCCGTTCTTAAGACAAACGGTTTTTCCTCTAAGTAATGCCTGTACCTTTCAATAGCCCATACAACAGAAAAACATTCTTTTTCATTAATATGATAATATAATTCGGTTTTTGAAAATGTAGCACTACCATATGAAATAATATATTTCAAATTATCAGGCCTCATCTGATACAAAACACATCCCATTCCTCTGTCACTTGAGTCTGTATCTAACATAAAATCTTTATTATAATCAGGTCTATGTAAAATTAAGGGTTTGGCTACTAAATGTCTTTCCTAAAAGCTTCGTCCTGTTCTTTAGACCACTTAAAACTATGATTTTTTCGAAGCAATGGTACAAGCGGAAGAGTTAACTCTGCCATCATAATTTGGACATACTCCCCCAGCCAGTTGCATGTTCCGAAGAACGACTGCAGTTGCTTTTTCGTTTTTGAGACAGGGAAATTCACAATAGCTTCAATATGTTTAGATTGTGGTGTATTTGCATCTTGACATATTCTGTGACCTAGATAATTAATTTCCTGTAGGGCAAATTGACATTCAGAAGGGGATAATTTAAGGTGGTGAATCCTTAAGCATTCCAAAATAAGTCTCAGATTTGTTAAATGAGTGTTAATATCTGGACCCAAAACAACTATGTCATGTAAGTATACTAAAATGAACTTTTTAAATATTTTTTAGGTCAAATACCGAAAAGAACTTGGCGTCTTCAAACGCTTTCATTGTATCACAAATTCGAGGTAAATTTGATGGTTCATCCAGGGTAATATCGCTGAGCGCGAGAAAATCTATGCAAAATCGAGGATTGTAATCTTTTTTTTCAACCAAAATTATAGGAGACGAATATTCTGAATCACTGGGCTCAATTACACCAGTTTATAACATCTCATTAATCTGATCTTCCAAAATATTTTTAAATTTCGGTGAGAGTGGGTAAGGTCTTTGTTGGAATACTTTATTTTCTTTTAAACAAATGATACATTTAGTAGTTTTAGTGGTTGATTGAATATCTGGACTAATAAACAACTCAACAAATTCTAAGAATAATTCACTAAGTTTTTTATTATATACCCCCGGTAATTTCAAATCACTGGGTAATAAACTAGCATCAGAACAAGGTGGAGCAAAATTGGACCAATAAATTGTTTTTCTTGGAGAATGACCCACATAAAGGCAACGGCGAGAATAATCTAAAATAACTTTATTTTGTTCAAGAAAAGGAGCTCCTAAAACAATATCTTCAGATAAGTTTGGAACTATATAGAATAATCCACTAAAACGGGTATCTTTAATATAGAAATCCAAATTTACAGCACCAAGTGTCTTCGCTGAATTTTTATTACAAGCCATTAAAATTTTCCCTAAAATTTTAATTAAATTATTTTTTTTTAAATTCGGATTGAAGAACATCAGATCTGATTATGTTTACAAATGACCCTGAATCTAATAAAGCATTCCTACTTTGACCATTAAAATCTAAACTTAGCCTAGGTAAATAAGTCATACTATAAGTAATATTAACAGGTAAGACTGGGATGGTAATATTGTTTTTATTCATATTTATTTGGTTTTGTTCTGCTAATTTATGATCCGCAAACCAGCAGAACCCTATACATTTCCCTGATGCAAGGGATTTCTTGGACAATCACTATGAAAATGCATTTCTTGACAATATCTACTGGGAGTAGATGGTTTATATCATTTTACATTATTTTTATTTGTACCTCGTAAAGGTGGTGCTATATAGGTCAAATCACCTTTTATTTTGTTAAAACCGTACTCAATCTAAGATGCTACCTTTATCAGCTCTTTGAATACAAATATATCAAAAGTTGGGCTTAAATACCTATAAGGGTCCGCCCACAGCAAAGCGTCCAATCGAGTTATGGCCAGTTTTACTTTAGAACGATCATTATTTATATTATTTTGAATAAAATATAAATTAATTTGACTTACAAATTTAACTGGATCTTCATAATCATAGCCATGAAAGATAAAAGGTAAGACAGATGCTGACATTGGACGATTTTATTGTACTAGAGTCTTAAGTGCCTCTGTAGAGGTATCAGTTAGAGATTTTAGGAGTCCAAAGATGAGCAACAATGATCGTTAGAATTTCTATTTATCTGGGAATGAGTTACCCCTTGTAATTCCCTATTAGTCTGTTGTGTGTCTACAATATTATTTTTTGTAGTTAGTGTACATGTCAACAAGTCAAAGTCATCATGAACTTTTTGATAGAATGGGGAAGTTGGATTTTTTCATTTATCCAAATGCTCGCTGGTGCTCTCTTGCGGATTTGAAACGGTCCTACCTTGATTCCAAGTTTCTTCGAAGAAGCTAAAATCTTGCTCTTCGCTTTTCACCTCTTGTTGCACAAATAAATGGTCATGTCTACGATTTTCCTTTAATTTCTTGTTCTTGGGCGAAAGCTAGCTCAAACTAACAATTAAACTCATTTTTATGAATATTGGTAAAGTTAAACACTCCCACCCAGTTGTAACTTTTTATTTATATACTTTTTAACAATAATTATTGAAAACTTTTTCAAAATAAAAGTTCTCCGGAACAAAAAAGGTTAGGTTCTGTTTTTTCCGAATGCGGTAGGCGCCATCTCTTCGCATCTTATCAAAGATATATTTATAAGGTGATTCTTCAAGTTTCGACAACAAAATAGACTGGAGTGTGAAAAGCTTTTTTTTAACCTTCTCACTTTTCCGGTGTATACATAGATGTCGTTTAGTTCTTTCTCGGTTTGCATTTTTTTGTTATTTCATTTATTATGCACAAAACTTATGGCCAGTCTATGTAATTATTATGGGTCAATGGTTTTCAACCTTTTTTTAAATCGCAATCCTTTTTCGACCCCCTCCACCATATGTCATCAATAAAATAAAAAATAAAGGGTTTGAAAATATAAATTTTTGTAGTAGTTCTTCATTGAATCTTTGTTAAAGCAATTCTTAAATCAGCTTGAACATCCAGCTTATTCTGGGCTTTTGTTTTCATCTGCAGAAGAGTTGTAAATTTATTTTTGCAAAGGTAAGTAGAAGCAAAGAGTACTTAGGCTCAAAAAGAAAAATCTGTAAATTTTGAGGTAACGCAATTTCCTGAAGTATATCACCTGCTAAGGCATGCCCCATAAATTAAAAAAATACCCTTTGTAAGTTTCTCTCGTACAAATATCTCCATGATGGGCATATTATAAAGTGGATTTGATTTAAAATGCAGTACTTTATTTAACATTAGATTTTCAATTTACACTACTCTACAGCCAGTTTGTGAATGTAATGTAAAGGGCAATCTTTGGTTAATTTTTGCTCTCTAAATGTGGTGTGATGGTAAAAACTTCCTAACACGTAAGATTTTTGATCTCTTCAACAAAAATGAATAAATATTTTAATCACTTTATTATAAATAATAATTTTTAATATACCGTAACGCGAGGTTGCCAAATTTACGTTTCCCATAAGTTAGTGAATTTGTGCACAATCTGGCAATCTTATGTAGGCGTGTCTAGGGAGGACAAGTCAACCAAGAAGTCTCAACCTCTTAGGGCTTAAAATAGCGAAAGTACCCATTAAAACCCATATAATTCCAATTCCCCTAAATCTAAGGAAAGCAGAAAAGGACGATTAAGAAAATGACCAAAGAGCTTATCAACATCAACAAATGATTTTAACGACTGTTACTTTTATGTGACAAAAGTGCCTGGCCTTTCAAGAAAGAGCAAACATAATATCGAATATCCTGATATTCCTTCAGCAATAAAACGGTTCTTCATGGAGAAGGTCTACCAGTTGCAGCGCCCCCGGCAAAATGAGAGGAAGAATTAGAAATGTATGGTGATAAGGCAGAACCCGATAATGTATCACAAAAGGACGATTCTTATTTACCCGAAAGTGAAGGAAATCACTCCATTTATTTAATCGAACAACCTGGACTAAATGATCTAGTTCGGGACCTCCACTTGAGAGCATGCTGAAGTTTTAGTGTCTAGATTACAACAATGGAATTTACTAGCCACTGGAACCAAAGTTCCAATATTTAGGATCCATAACCTCGTTTTTTAATTTGTAGGATAAAATATGTGTTGTGTTAATCTAAATAGTGTTATGGAAAAATAAGGATTTGCACATAGCTTGGACGAATGGCGCTTATTTATAGATTCTTCCAAAATAAGTTTAAAAGTAGTTCTGCTCCATAATGCAAGAAAATACCCACTATTCCTCTTGCACATGCAGTTGACATGAAGAAGACATACGAAAGTATGTCATTTATTCTAAATGCAATAAGCTATGATATATCTAAGTGATAAATTATAGGACTATTACTAGGGCTTCAGGGTGACTTTACGAAATATTGATGCTATTGAGCAACACAAAGCTATTACCAAGTAAAAGAATGGCTTCCGAGAGGTCAGTATATTCCAGGTCAAGCTAACGTAAAGAATATACCTCTCGTTGATTCCAAAAAAATACTGTTACCTCCATTCAGGGGCGGATCCAGCCTCTCTCTTTGGGGGGGGGGGGGGCGGTGATATCATAAAAGTACAGTATGACAAGCGAAAGCAAGTTGTCGACGGGGGGGGGGGGGGGAGAGACCAGCAACATTCCCATTTCTAGTGTAAAAGGCAGGGTCGGGTCTATTTTTTTTTTGAATTTGAAGCTTTTGGAGAGGTGGGGGACGATCACAAGAAAAAACAAGTTGCTGATGGGGGGAAGGATTCGAGGAGCATACACATTCCTAGTATAAGAGGCAGAATTGGGTCTATTTTCCTGAACTCAAAGCTCTTGGTGGGGGGGCTATTGCAGGAAAAATAAATTGTCAACGGGGGGAATGCCAGCAACATAAACATTCCTAATATAAAAGGCAGAATCGGTTCTATTTTCCAGAACTCAAAGCTCTTGGGAAGGGGAGGGAGATCTCAAGCATACTCATTTCTATACTCTATTCAAGAACTAGAGTGAGTAATAAAACTGCTACCGAAACCTCCAACGTATCTGCTCCAGTGCCGTAGGTGACTAAGGACTGCTGTAAATCTAATTATATTTAAGTAATATAAGCTTTTATAAATTTACTGCAACCATAAAATTTCTGATAGTTCAATTTAATTTCTGTCAGTGAGCATAGTACACCTTACAGTGTGTCCTTAGTGATTTATCTGTGAGTATCAGTGAGACACCCAAAAGATATGGCTTTCACATCTATATTTATTCCAAAATCGTTAAACCAGGGCATTTTTTTCTCAACGAAAAACTTATTACGATGAATATTTATGATGCGTTAAGATATCTATATCTAGATAATAATGTTAAAAGCTCTGTTGAGATGTGTTCAACATGACAGGAGTTGGAAAATTTACTATCTACCGTTTACTGAAGGAGAAAAAAATGACTGGAATTGTTAGTACTCCCAAGCCACATTCAATCACAGATAGACGAAAAACCTCGTTGGAAGAAGATATGTAAACTGCAATAAAAGGAGTTGTACATAAATTTTATTATGAGAAGCAGATCCCAACCGTCTACAAAATTCTAACTAAAATCAATGAAGATCGGGATTTACCTGAAATTAAAAGAACTGAGCTCTGGAAATTGCTCAGAGAACTTACTTTTTGCCGGAAAAAAACAGATAGGAAATTTGTTCTTATAGATCGTCCGGAAAATGTCCGTTGGAGAAGGAAATATCTCTCTCAAGTAAAAGGTAGAGTTGTTAGAAATAACACAACTTACAAAATTCGTAATTTGACTGAACTTTGGAAAGATTTTTTTGAATAAAGTTACTGTAGAAAATTGGGAAAAATCCATATAATAAAGGTATAAAAGAAAATGTGGAAACTCGATCTCATGATCGGTGAGATCGAGGAACCAATTATAATGAAGATTGCTTCACCGACTTTGATTATGAATTAAATACGCAATGTTTATCAACTTAATAACAATTGATTAGTTAAATTTTCTGAAACATATAAAAATTAATTACATTTGAAGCCCTTTTTAGCGTTTAGTTGTAATTCTGCAGATGGTTTAAGAAATAAACAAACTGAAACGTCAAATGTCCTAAAAATGTTTTTAATTAGTAATAAAATGACCGATAGCCCCAAAATAATTTTAAAATTATGTGGACGAATTTATTTTTTTATATATGTTTAACTTCTTGTATTTTTGACAATGGGTATTTTGTAAGTTTTTAAATTATAACTTAGAATCTTTTGAGAGAAAAAAACTACATTTAAGTCTGAATGTGCCAAAAAAGGTTTCTATGCCAAAATTAAATATAATAAAAATACAGTTGTGATTTGTGTTAAATATGTCAAAATTATCTATGTTTTCTAATGTATGTGAATTGTTAGGAAATTATAAGAAACAAAATAATATTATATATAAAAGCTTATTACCGAAATAATATTCTTAGCCCCCCCCCCTGGATCCGCGCCTGCCTCCATTACACATTAAACTGGGATTGATTAAAAATTTCGTTAAAAAATTAGGTAAAGAAGGAGATGCGTTCAAATACTGATGCTAAGCTTAAGGAAGGAATATTTGTTGGACCACAAATTAAGAAAATTCTAAAGGATCAATAATTTGATCAAAAATTAAGTGACGTTGAAGTAGCTGCATGGGGTTCTTTTAAAATAATTGTGTCGGAGTTTTTAGGAAACAGTAGAAAATTAGGAAAAACTTGTAGAAAAACTACTTGGAAGCTACTGCAAAATGAGCTGTCGCATGTATCTTAAAAAACACTTCTTGTACTCCCATTTAAATTTTTTTAAGAGAATTTGGGTTCGGTTTTTGACGAGCAAGGAGAAAGATTTCACCAAGACATATTAACAATGTAGCTATGCTACCAAGGGATATGGAATCCAATAATGATGGGACATTCTTGTTTGTTTCTTATGAGAGAAAGCGATCAGAAATATAAACGATAGTCAACATTTGCAAAAAAGTTATGTACAAAAGACTTACTATAAAAGTATTTCCATGTGTATTTTTGTAAATAAATCCTGTTATCTTTAAAATATCTTATTTTTTTATTGTTTTGAACTTATGTTTATATATTATATAAAAATGTTTGTATTTAATAAAAATAACTCTAAATCTATACGTGGTGGAAAATTTTCGTTGTTGAATTCGCAATCAGTATGCTTTAAACTCCCACGAACAGCCATTATATCAGTCGCAATTTTTTTTTGTTTTTGTTGACTAGTGTTATTTTAGTAATGGCAAGTCAATTGGCATAAAAACATCTGTAAGTAATTTTAGTATATTTTTGATATTATATGTGATGAAATGAACCATGCGGCGTTTCCTTTACACGAAGATCAAATAAAAATTGCGGAATTTTATATTGTCCATATTTTCTGGTATTGCGTGGGATCCTTTGTACTGTGTGAATCGAATCGGCGGCAATTTATGACCTCAGATTCTTAAATGCCTATACTGTAATAAAACCCACTTAAACGAATGTCGATAATTTATATTCAACAAATATTTATAAAAGTGATACAACAGATGATCCGTTGACCACTGGTAAAATGATTTTCATACAGATAAGCATGCTACTTTTATAGAACATGTTTAGTGTTATAATACCTATACAGGGTGTTACATAAACAGTATAATCGTGAGGTAAATTTAATAGAAAAAAATTGCTTAATAAATTTGAATTAAAAGTGATCATAAAGTTAAACAACCTTAAGGAAAAATGGTCTAGGCATATTTGTTTAAAATTTTGGAAAAGTGATGACCAAAAGATCTCACGGCTGCTTCTTCCAAAGCCATAATGCTTCAAATGAGAAAACGAAGCCCTGATGTCTTTACTGTTTTAGTTGCCTAGGGCATTTCAGACCAAGAACTGGTCGTTATCTATGTGGCTAAGAGAGTGTAGTGATAGGTATATTTATACCTACTAATTACTCCCCATGCAAATATACTACGTGGCACCGATTTTGTAACCTAACCACTCTCTTGAGATACTTTTACCAAGCAGCAAAGATTGGGAGGAAGAGAGGAGAGAAATGAACTTGATGCTTTACAGACAGATCTGGATAGGATGAAAGAGCTGGAGCTGAAGTAGTCACTAAGACCACGGGACTTAAAGATTTATTTTCTTGTAGAGTATGCCACAGTTTTTCAAGCGGACATTTCTATTAGTCTACAACGTGGCCACATTTATGAGAGGGGCATAAATAGAATAAGAGTATTAACATGCTGGGACAGTGGAGATGCAATATTTGCACTGAGGTTCAATGTCTTAGCTTCACAACTGAGGTCTGAGTGCAAAGATAGTCTTAATAGTTTAATAAAAAAATAGCTGTAGAATTAGGCTCGTGTGGGCATAGGTTAATCGAGTATACACAGAAATGAAGAAGCAGACCGTTTGACAAAGATGGTATCACAATCGGACTCCAATAAATTATACGTGAACCAATTACTGTTAGTAAGAAACTATATCTGGAAAGCAAATTTATTGAATACTGAGGGAAAGCGTTTGGAATGAGTGTGTGTCAAGAAACATATAAGCAGGCCTAATAAACGATTGTCGGACAATCGCGGTTCGGAGCGAGAGGGATAGCACAACCCCGTATTCTCTCTTTCTCTCTCTCCTTAATGTATACCGCGCGCGGAGCATTGAATGCCGTCTTTAGTAGTGTAGGCTCGGGTAACAATAATAAGACTACGATTCGTATTCTGATTTCAGTCTCATTGGGTTAGTAATTTTCCTTGACATAACCTGTAAAGATTAATTAATTTCGTCCGACAAATCGTTGTATGTGTGACATGATAGGAGCCTACTTTTAAGCGTTACTATTTTGATTGCATAGGTGAAGTTACTGGTAAAATATTGTTATGGAACGAGTTGTGATTCTAAAAACGTTTGACCAGTACGGCATCATGAACACATTACCAAAATTTGGTGCAAGAAAGAGGGCTCTTTGCTATAAAAAAAAGGCTTGTATTTTGCTAAAAGAGTGATTCACTGTTGGTAAAAATGGTGGCTTGGTTTTTTTTTCTTTTATTCTTTATCCTACGTAAATTTTAAAATCTGTCATTTAGGCCAAATTCTATATCTCACCCCTCATGACGAAACTACAGTTGTTTATTTAAAACACCGAGATTTATTATATTTAAATTTATTTATAAAAGAACATTGAAAAAAAAAAGAGGCAAAAATTTCAAAGCGGTTCTTTTGATTTTTAAACCATATATTTTACATAATTATTCCGAGAAAAAATGTCACCAGAAATGTGAATTTCCTGAGTTAAGTATGTATAAATACTTACGTTTTTGGTCTTTGATATATTTTTTATGTTTATGGTTTCTTTTATTAATAATATCTCCCAAAGTTTCTTGAGTACCTGCAAATAAAAATTAGATTATTAAAAATATATAAAGTACATGTCTTTGTTAAATAAAAGTCAAACTTTACGAAGGCATATGAATATTTAATAATTTAACACACAAAAAGTAAAGTTTACACTCTAAACCCACGCCTTTAATCCCAGTGTTCTCTGGTTTTTTGGGCTTTTGCCATGCCAAAATTTTATAATACAATTCGCAAGTACTAGAAATAAATGGAAAAATAGTTTGTTTGCTAAAATATAAAATTTTAATCATATGAGTTCCGTTCGCAGAACAATCAGAAATTAGTCAGAGCCAATTTGATCGTCTAAAAACAGGCGAACTGTCAGAGTTTTGTGGTAGTGTATTTTTCATTTACTTTGTGGTAGTGAAGAGACCTTCTGGTTAGTAGGCTCCAGGGTTAGTAGTTCATCACATAAGAAAGTAGAGGAAAGTCACTAAATATGAATTAGTATCCATAATATGGAAACCTGCATTGTCTCTTGAATACACCATTAATGACGCAATACGGCCATCTTCTATTTCATTCATTCGTTATAGTATCGTGGTCATTTGATCTCATCGTTCCGGCGAACGTCGTCCCTGTGGTAGGCGTGTTTTGTTCGTTAGTGAAAAAAGTTTCTTAAGGTATACCGTTAGAAATAACCCTAAATTTAATGTCCATTCTACATTAAATTTAATAACTTTGTACCAAAAATCGTGATAAATTTACATTTACTTAGAATTTAAAGCAATTCATTTAAGTATCAGTTGTTGTACGTTAAATTTGATTAAATGGTATCTGAAATTTCAATAAAGTAATTGAAAAGATATTTCAACTTCTGTTCATTAAAATTAATTCACATGTATCCTAATACTATAGAAATTTACGTTATTATTCAACGTACATTGCATGAGATCCTGGGAGATGGCGCAACTTGTATTGAACTTTTTATTTAGTATAACATAAGTGGCTTAAAGGACTCGATTTTTTTATGGCAAGGTGCCTTCCCCGTACTGACGGGAACCAATGAGTTCGAAACCGGTCCACAGATGGCGGTACACTACCTATGGGAAAAATTTCCATCTTTTCCTGGCGGTTTCAGAGTTTTTTTTTACGTCATTAATGTTGGTACGTTAAATATGTGATAACATATCTCAAATTCTATGAACATTGGCTCTATATTTAATGTACATACTCACTTTAAAAAGTAGCGATCAAATTTTAAACTTAATGTACAATTACATTAGATTTAATGCGATAAATTAATTTAGATTATAGAAATAATTTGAATAAAATTAATTAATAATAAAAATACTACTTCAAGTAAATATATATGACTGATTACGTTTGCCATTATTAGTTTATAAAATGATTTTTTTTCTTGTCAAAAAAAAACAAAATGTTATTCCATATTTGGTCACCCCCCTTTACTATCGTTAGATATTCAATTTACTGTCAGGTTTATCTCAAGATGCAATATTTCAAAACGTCAGTTTGTTTGGCAAAGCGCAGGGACAATATAAAAAATTTCAGGTTTTGAAATATTTATTCAACCGCTCAAACGTCCCTTTCATCAGCACAAGTAGCATGTCCAATAATGAGTTAATTTTGAGATCTTTTTTGGACACTCGATAGGCTTGAATCCAGCACATTCATCGAATTGACTCTATACAGGTCGAATCATCTCTAGTAGTTTTAATTCCGGCAGAATCTCATTATTAAGACTACATAACTCTCTCATCCTCTCAAAATTGGATTATGGCTCGGTGGCATATGCATCTGCCCCTTCTTACCTTATCAAAAAACTAGATCCCATCCATAATAGCGGTTTACGAATGGCCCTGGGAGCAATCCGTACCAGTCCCACCTCCAGTTTATAGTGCGAGTCAGAACTTCTCCCCCTTCATCACAGAAGAAATCTATTGCTGCTAAACTATGCAAACTTTCTGAAATTCAGACCCTTTATACCTCTTTCCAAAGATTTCTTTCATTTTCCCCCGCCTACCAATAATAGTATGTCTGGCTCACATATGAGATTCCTTTTACTGTGTCAAACCACCTCTCACCCGCTCCCAGACCCGATCACCTGCAACAGGGAACTCCTTAGAAAGTACTTTAATGAACTCACTCACACTAAATACAGAGATCATGCAATGGTATTTACTGACGGATCCAAGACCGATTCTAGAGTTGGCGCAGCTGTCTTTTTTCCCCTCATAAATACTCTTACACCCTACACTCCTCCTCCAGTATCTTATCTGCAGAACTGTTTGCGATGTTTAAGGCCACTGAGATAATAAAAAGATCCCACAAAAAATTATGGACTATCGCCACTGATTCCTTAAATTCTATTATCTCTCTAAAATCATATAATCCCACTCACCCTTTGATCATAAACATAAAATACAACCTGACGAGAATAAGCATACAAAAAAAGAAAGTATCATTTCTATGGATACCTCGTCATGTGGGCATCGGAGGAAATGAGGAGGCTGACACTTTGGCAAAGGGTGATCCCACATCTCTTTCTGCCCCGGAGATCTTTATATCTTCTCCAAGCATAAAATAAGAGCTCTTTGGCAGTTAGAATGAGATCTTCAATTGGAAGAAAATAAACTACATGATATAAAAGACACAATACACACTAATATTGCTCTTCAGAGCTTTCCTAGAAAACCCCTGTCCATTATGGCCAGACTCAGGATTAGCCACACTAGACTAACACACGGCCATCTTATTGATCGCTCTGATCCCCCCCTATGTAACCAATGTGAGGTAGCTCTATCAGTTAAACATATCCTGGACTCCTGCCCTAAATACTCTCATCAAATGATTGAACTCGATATCATGGGCCCCTTAAAGGAGAAACTCTCTTATGAAAACACCATGAAAATTTTCTGCTTCCTTCGAGACTTCTCTCTGTTACCTCATATATAAACCTTAATTAGTACATACATGTATAAACATGCTAGTCCTTTAGTATATAACCCTGTTTGTCTTCTGTTTATGTTCCTTGTTTTTACTAATATGTGTTTTAATATTTTATCTATTTATTTGTATATTTATTTCTGGACAGCATACTGAGGAATGAAGTTTTATTTCAACGCTTTCCCTCTATAGACACCAAAAAACCCTTATAGGTTGACGTGTCTTCAATTAATATAAATCAATCAATCAATCATCGAATTGACTCTATACAGGTCGAATCTTCTCTAGTAGTTTGAATTTCGGCAGAATCTTCATTTTTTTGGCAAGTCTTTTTTATTGATAATAGCTTTTTCGAATTCTGTAATCCTTTAAAAAGGCAATGGGGTCATGGAAGTCATTATTTCACCATTAGGGGTTCCAAAGGGTGTTTTATGGTGCTTTAGAGTCTTGTAATTACCAGCGTTTTTTTATTTTACTACATTCAACTTCTTTCTATAACTCACATAAAACTGACTCTGTTTCGTTCAATACTTTGTGATATTTAGAGGACGTCTTATATTCTTATTTTATTTTTTGATTTATTTTATTTTATACTATTTTGTGATTTACGTGCAAACTTATTTACCCGACAGAATCTCTCATCGTCCTACGTAATTGAGAGACCCAAGCCACGTTGCTCCCGACTTTGTCCACTTCAAAAACCGGCCCTGCATTAGTCTTCAAATATCAAATTTCCCAAGAAAAGTTTGTCACCATTTTGTGATACATTAATAAAAACCATCAAGCAATACTAAGAAAATTGACATTTATGAATGGAGGAACGAGAGAGCTGAATGTTTATCAAAATTACACAAAGTTATCAAATACAAAAACAATATTTTTTGTTTTTAATAGAGTATCCGCATCATAAATCATGATGTTTTATAATTAAGTTTAGCTTATTTTCAGTGTCAAAAGTCATTTACTATAACATAAATTTTCCCCGAGAGATTCTATTTCTTTCCGTCCTATAATCCCAGCGGAATTTTAAAGTTTCTTTTATTTTAGTATCAGTGTAATCCTGTAAATGATCCTAAATTATATAATTTATTAATTTATTGATTGTCATAATAAATTCATTAAATATGACATTTACAAATGACAAGAATTTACTAAAGTTTTTCTAAAGAATTGACAAAAGTGTTAATTTCTCAGGATGAAATAAAAATTTTAAATTAAGTGTTTTGTTAAAGACGGCTTCACTGTAATATAAATATATAATATATAAAGTATCTTGTATAGGGCGGTTTAACGATTGGATGAAATAATTGATGCCTTTTAAGTAAAATTTACCAAGAAACTATATTTACTGCATTATATGGTTAGCTTATACGCATAAGAGGAGAACATAAAGTTGTACTTTTTAAAAGGAATATACTGTATATTAATAATTTTTTTGGTTTAACTTATAATTTTGAAACTTTTATATTAAGGGTTTAATATACCATAACTTTATAGTTTTTGAGGTAATTATGTTTACCGTTTTTTAGAGAGGAGAAAAGGTGGTCCTGTGGAATCCGTTTCATCTATCCGAGAGGTAAAAAATAATTTTAGTTTTGGAAATAAATATTTTCAATTATGTATCATTATTTTTAGAGAGTAAACACTGGCCTTAAAATTTCAAGGAAAACCCTATATGCCATGTGAAAAAGGAAAGAAAACAATCCAATTATTTCCTCTCTGGGAAAAAAATAGACCTTGTCGAAAAAAAAAACACGGATGAGTCCGAAAGATCCAAAATGGAAGTTCGAAATACACTCTACAATATGTACTAAGAAAGTAAATCTCTGTTATAATGTAAGTTAACCTTGAAAGCACTGTCCTTGTAGTCCGAGCCATAGTTAAAAGTTAATGCTGTTTTTGATGTAAATTTCGAGATGGATGAGACCTCTCCAGAGGTGTTCGGGGCAAAGTAAGAACAAACCCTACATAAAATGGAAAAGCAAAAAATAGGTTGGCGCCAAGAGGAAGGGGTCAAAGTTGGCTAAAACAGGTTTTTTGAATCTACAAGCCAAGGAGCGAATTTTGGAAAAAAGTTTCAAATAAAAGTTGTAGAGATTTTAAAAACCTGCAATTTTCGTCAATTTGTTATTGCAAAAATGTCAAAAAACCCTTAAAATCTGTAAATCAATTATTTATTGCAAAATTAACTTTTTTTAGACTTTTTTTGATTTTAAAAGGAAGCCCTCGTCATTTTGAACAAAATCATATTTTATGGTAATAAATCAGATAATTTGTTGCTGAAATATTTCTATTTGTTTATCCCAAGACGCAAAATGTTGATTACTATAATTTTTTTTGGGTGAGCATTTTGACCTCCACAAAGGCTCAATTTATTCATGAAAGCATAAATTTTCATATCTTGTTAGGGGCAAATAAAAAAATTAATTTTCAACCCTATAAAAAAGGGGATGTGTCATATTCATAATTTTTCGAGCTACCCAGATTAAAAAAATACACCGAAATTGATCGATTTGTTGCTGAAATATGGCCAATGTTTTCGAGCGCTGCTGATTTGAAGCTGCGAGTTCAGTTTTCGCGATATAGCAATCAACATTTTTCGTCTTGAAATAAACAATTAGCAATATCTCAGCAACAAATCGTCCGATTTACTATTATAAAATATTATTTTATTCAGTAAGACGGGGCTTCCCTTTAAAAGCAAAAAAATGCAAAAAAAGTTAATTTTGCAATAAATAATTGATATGAAAATAATGGCCAATTTTAGAAGTTTTTTGGTCTTTTTCCAATAACAAATTGACAAAAATGATCTCACGAAAGCTCAAATTGTAGGTGTTTAAAATCTCCATAACTTTTATTTGAAACTTTTTTCTTTGAAAATGCATTCCTTGGCTTATAGAATCAAATAACCTGTTTTAGTCAATTTTGATCCCCCTCTTCTCCTCTTGGCCCCAACCTATATTTTGCTGTTACATTTTATGTAGGGTTTGTTCTTACCTTGCCCCCAACACCCCTTGGTAGGCCTCATCCATCTCGGAATTTACGGCACTATATTTACTTATGGCTTGGACTATTGGTCCATGTTTAATATTCTTAATGTCTTTATTATTTTTAGAAAACATGTTACTCTAAAAAGCTTGAATACTGAACTCGCCAACAAACAGATTGTGTCTCTGGATAAAACGTTTTTAGGTATTCTGTTTAAGGAGCTGAGATTCAAATACAAAAAGGGTGACAAGAAAAGAGCATTAACTGGAACAAAATGCTCTGTAAAAGCTTGTTTTCTTCGACAGTATATGGAAAAAATAGTTCTTACCTGAGAGTACTTTTCTTAGATGGGCTGTGAAATGTGTTTCTTTGTTTACTCTTGATCTGATATGTTATTGCTTTATTTCTGAGTCTTTCCAAGGGTTGATTAGTGTAAGGTTTTAAAATTTTTATTATATATATTAATTCACTGTAATTTGATATTTTTTTTTTTGGATTTACAGATGTATTTCTTGTTCACTGTACTATTTGGGTCTGATATGTACTTGGATAATAAATCAATAAATAAGTTTGTTTTTTTTATGTTTTTTAAGGATTATTGCTATTGTTTTTCAACCTTAAAAATATATTTCATAAATACTCCGTTCAGAAGTGCTATAGGAAAAATTATAAATAACTTTTCATAGTTTATACCATTAAAAAAATGCTTATTTCAAGTGTTTGCAGGTAAATCTTATTGCGTTATATTTAATGATCTTTTTAAGAAATCCATTTATTATTGTTATTATTTCACTTACATTTTTACTTACCTATAGTCCATTCAAGAACTAGAGAGAGTAATAAAACTGTCACCGAAAGCTCCGTTATACCCGCTCCAGTGCCGCAGGTGACTGAGGACTGCCATAAATCTAATTATATTTAATTATATTTAAATATTATAAGCTTTTATAAATTTACTGCAACAATAAAATTTCTCATATTTAAATTTAATTTCTATCATTGAGCAAAGTACACCTTACAGTGTGTCCTTAGTGATTTATCTTGTTAGGGTTTGGTTTTATATATTATTTGAGATTAGTGAGATACCCAAAAGATATGGCTTTCACCCAGGCGCGGATCCAAGGGGGGGCGGTGGGGGCGATCGCCCCCCCCCCAAGAGCTTTGAGGTCAGGAAAATAGACCCAATTTTACCTCTTATACTATAGTTTATTCAAGAACTAGAAAGAGTAATAAATCATATTTTACCCTTTTTTTCTTCGCAAACTACCTGTGTTCCTTAGTTCGGTGCCTTTGGCAAAATCTGTTAGACACATATATTATTCATAGGAATGGGTTAGAAATTTTATAACCAAAAATATCGATCTATAATAATGGACTATTTGGGTTGGATAACAATAGATATTTGGAAGTGTGAAGTGTTAAAAAGGATTTTAATCCTTGTCATAGGCGTTGGAAGGAGGTTTATTTTATCACTAAGTATTTATGTCATAGAATATTATTTCGGTAATAAACTTAAAATAAAAAGTTTTTATAATATTATTTTATTTCTGATGATTTCTTAATAATTCACATACATTAGAAAATATAGATAATTTTGACATATTTAACACAATCGCTATATTTCTATTTTTGGCATAGAAACCGTTTTAGGCACATTGAAACTAAAACGTAGCCTTATTCTCTCAAAAAATTCTAAGTTATAATTTAAATACTTATAAAATACCCATCGCTAAAAATACATGAAGTTAAATAAAATAAATTCGTCCATATAATATTAGAAAATTTTTGGGGCTATCGGTCATTATTAATTAAAAACATTTTTATGGCATTTGACGTTTCAGTTTATTTATTTCTTAAACCATCTGTAGAATTACAATTAAACACTAAAAAGGGATTCCAATGTAATTAACTTTTATATGTTACAGTGAAAATTAGACCTACTTATTTTTATTTCTGTTGCACTGACATCTTAATTTAATTTACTTTATTATATGGAAATCCGATAACCCCAAAGAAATAAAATAAACATGTTAATTCTACACGCTTAAGAAAAATACACAAATATAATAATAAAATAATAAAAAAAAATTACGGCTAATTGGAATTAAATATATATAAAATTAAAGACTGGGACACACTAAAATAAAAATATATAAACAACATTAAACAATAAAATACAACAAAAACATAAATTTAAATAATAAATTGTGTTTACACTGGTAAACATTACGTATCTAATTTATAATGAAAATCAGTGAAGCGGTCTTCGCTCAAATTAATTATAATTGGTTTCTCTATCTCACCAATCATGAGATCAAATTTCCACATTTTCCTTTATTCTTTTATTATATGGATTTTGCCCAATTTTCTGCAGTAACTTTATTCAAAAAAATCTTTCAAAAGTTCAGTTAAATTACTAATTCTGTAAGTTGTGTTATTTCTAGCAACTCTACCATTTACTTGAGAGAGATATTTCCTTCTCCAACGGACAGTTTCCGGACGATCTATAAGAACAGATTTCCTATCTGGTTTTCTCCAGCAATAAGTTCTCTGAGCAATTTCCAGAGCTCGGTTCTTTTAATTTCAGGTAAATCCCAATCTTCATTGATTTTAGTTAGAATTTTGTCGATGGTCGGGATCTGCTTCTTATAATAAAATGTAGGTACAACTCCTTTTATTGCAGTTTACATCTCTTTTTCCAACGAGGTTTTTCGTCTGCCTGTGATCGAATCTGGCTTGGGAGTACTAACAATTCCAGTCGTTTTTTTCTATTTCAGTATTTGGTATATAGTAGATTTTCCAATTTCTTATGTTGGAACACATGTCAACAGAGCTTTTAACATTATTATCTAGATATTGATATCTTAAGGCATCATAAACATTCATCGTAATAAGTTTTTCGTTGAGGGAAAAATGTCCTGTTTAATGATTTTTGAGTAAATATACAGGTGGAAACCATATGTTTTGGGTATGTCAAATAATATATAAAAACAAGCACGAACAAGATAAATCACTAAAGATACACTGTAAGGTGTACTTTGCTCACTGACAGAAATTAAATTGAACTATCTGAAATTTTATTGTTTCAGTAAATTTATAAAAGCTCATGATATTTAAATATAATTAAATTTACGGCAGTCCTCAGTTACCTGCGGTACTAGAGCAGGTACATTGAAGGTTTCGGTAACAGGTTTATTACTCTCTCTAGTTCTTGAATACAGTATAGGAATGTGTATGCTTGCGATCGCCCCTCCTCTTTCCAAGAGCTTTGAGTTTAGGAAAATAGACCCGATTCTGTCGAATGTGTATGCTGCTGACATCCTACCCCGTGTCGGCAACTTTTTTTTTTTGATCGCCTCCCCCCCCCCCCCCCCGTCTCTAAGAGCTTCAAATTCAGAAAAAATAGACTTGACCCTGCCTTTCACACTAGAAATGGGAACGTTGTTGGTATCCCCCCCCCCCCCCCCCCGTCGTCGACAACTTACTTTCGCTTGCCATACTGCTCTTTTGTGATATCACCGCCCCCCCCCAAAGAGAGAGGCTGGATCCGCCCCTGCTTTCACCTCTATATTTATTTCAAAATCGTTAAACCAGGGCATTTTTTCCTCAACGAAAAACTTATTACGATGAATGTTTATGATGTCTTAAGACATCAATATTCATATAATAATGTTAAAAACTCTATTGAGATGTGTTCCAAAATGACAGGAGTTGGAAAATCTACTGTTTACCGAATGCTGAAGGAGAAAAGGACTACTGGAATTGTTAGTGCTCTCAAGCCACATTCAGTCACAGGAAGACGAAAAACACCGTTGGAAGAAGATATGAAAACTATAATAAGAAGATGAGAAGCAGATTCCAACCGTCGACAAAATTCTAACCAAAATCAATGAAGATTGGGATTTACCTGAAATTAAAAGAACCGAGCTCTGGAAATTGCTCAAAGAACTTAATTTTTGCTGGAGAAAACCAGATAGGAAATCTGTTCTTATATATCGTCCAGAAACTGTCCGTTGGAGAAGAAAATATCTCCGATCAATTAAGCAACCTCTCGATATGGGTTCAAGTAAAAGGTAGAGTTGCTAGAGATAACACAAGTTACAAAATTAGTGTTTTATATGAACTTTTGAAAGATTTTTTGAATAAAGTTACTGCGGAAAATTGGAAAAAATATGTGGATCATATAATAAAAGAATAAAACAAAACATTGAAACTCGATCACATGATCGGTGAGATAGCGCAATCAATTATAATTAATTTGAGCGAAGATAGCTCCATTGACTTTAATTACGAAATATATACATAATGTTTACTAGTGTAAACACAATTTATTATTGAAATTTTTGTTTTGTCGTATTTTATTGTTTAATGATTTTTATATATTTTTTATTTTTTTATATTTTTATTTTAGTGTGTCTCACTCTTTAATTTTATATTTATTTAAATCCAATTAGCCGTAATTTTTTTATTATTGTATTTGTGTCTTTTTCTTAAGTGTATAGAATTAACACATTTGTTTTAATTTTTTGGGGCTATCGGATTTCCATATAATAAAGTAAATTAAATTAAGATGTCACTGCAATAGAAATAAAAATAAGTAAGTTTAATTTTAACTATAACATATAAAAATTAATTACATTTTAATCCCGTTTTAGTGTCTAATTGTAATTCTGCAGATGACTTAAGTAATAAATAAACTGAAATAGCAAATATCCTAAAAGTGTTTTTAATTAATAATAAAATGACTAATAGCCCCAAAAAATTTTAATATTATATGGACGAATTTATTTTTTATATATGTTTAACTTCTTGTATGTATGATAATGGGTATTTGATAAGTATTTAAATTATAACTTAAAATTTTTTGAGTCAATAAGGCTATGCTGAATGTGCCTAAAACGGTTTCTATGCCAAAACTCAAAATAATAAAAATACAGTTGTGATTTTTGATAAATATGGCAAAATTATCTCTATTTTGTAGTGGATGTAAATTATTAAGAAATCATTAAAAATAAAATAATATTAGTATAACAACTTAGTTCTATTTTGAGCCCATGACCGAAATAATATTCTATGCCATAAATACTTAGTGACAAAATAAACCTCCTTCCAACGCCTATAGTCCATTATTATACATCTGTATTTTTGATTATAAAATTTCTAACCCATTCCTATGAAACATATATGTGTGTCTAACAGATTTTGCCAAAGACATCGGACTAAAGAACGCAGGTAGTTTGCGAGGAAAAAAGGGTCAAAAATGATTTATTACTCTCTCTAGTTCTTAAATAGACTATAAAAACGTAAGAGTATAATCTCTGTTATAATATAAGTTGTAATTTTTCTCGTTTCCTGATAGCGAATTCGAAAATACAGTGGAATTTTCAATATATTTAGTTTCGTTCATCAATGCAATAGGCATATCTTTACGAATATAAACGTTCTATTGCCTAATTAATTTGGAGTTAGTTCAGACGAATATTATTGATGACTCGGGTATTTTCGCGCTGTTTCTATCTAAAAACTTTATGCTGTCTTCGTTTTTTGGCGTATAAGTTAACCATATAATACAGTACATATAGTTTCTTGGTAAATTTTACCAAAAATACATAAACTTTTTTCATCTAATCGTTGATTCATCCTGTATCTAATAAAATTTAAGAGTTTTATTGGGGCCCTATACCGCACAGCCTGCGCTGGAGGACATTGGTTACTACAATGGAACAGTTGCCTAACCTATGTTTCTTTTATTTTACATAATATTTATGTAAACTTATTTTAAAAATCTATGATGACAAAATAAAGTTGTTTTTACTATAAAAAAATGCAATAAAATTTATTGTTACAAGAAAATAAGCCTACTTAAGTTTTATTTATCGTTTAACGGGGCACTGCCCAGCAGGTAACTTCCTAATTTATAGACTATTTGATTTCATCCTACACCATTAATGAAATCTAATACTTTTGGACACATTTAAAATAGATATCTACATATTTATTTATATCAGATTGTTGCAACAATTATTATTATATTAAATAGGTAATTTTAATCGAATTATTCTATTTTAAGGAATCCTTGTTGATTATTCAATAGTAGGTAGTGTCAAATTTCAATTTTATAATATTGTTGATAGTGATATTGTATGAGCAGCTTAGAGATTTACTTAACTGTATCTAAAAAATTTAGATACTTTTGAATATTTATTTAATAGTAATGCAGGTAAATGATGGACCTTTATTGCCTCAAAAGTCTTTTTTAAACCTTGGGGAGTTCTGTGCAATTGGGATATTGACTGTATATATATATATATATATATATATATATATATATATATATACATATTGTTCCGGACGGCCGGTCTTCAAACAAACTACACACACTGTATAGTTTTAATAACTTTTTATCGTCAACCTTACTTTTGACACTTGTCAAACTATATCAACTTGCGTCGACGAACTCTCGAAATATACTGACCGAGAAAGTCGATCTGGACCCTTTATATACCCTTTTGGTTGATACCGGAAGATTCCCTAATTCTCTAGAAGGATTTCCATACTACATGGGGTAATCAAAATAAGAAAAAGGAATAATCCGGCGATTTCTAGACCTTCCATCATAGGCGTTCCATGTTAAAAATAAGGAAATCGAATTCTCTAAAAAGTTCCAGACCTTCTTTCATAGTCGTCTCCTGAGGAAATTAACAAAGGTAAAATTACTTAAATAAATTATAAACTTGTAGAAAATATACCTAAAATCCTATGAACTACGAACACAAACTAATATTATGAAATGTTCAACGCTATAAAGTTCGTAACATTGCCCCCCTTTCAAGTCTTGATCGTCCCGATCAACCATCTTGATCTAGATAATGGGCCAATCTATCCAGATGCACGACTTTCATCTTCGCATGAGGGCTTTTCTGAATTCGGTACACCAGATCGTTTAGTCGAGTCACTACGTTGTACGGACCTTCCCATAAATGGCCTGGAAGACATTTTTCTTCCGGAGTCTCTTTCACTGTCGCGGTCTCTCTCAACGTACCTTCTCGAGGATGACCTGTAGAACGTTCTTCTTCCGTGGCCCCATTTGCGGTCACGGTCCCTCTCGTCACGTTCTCCTCGGTCGCCGCGAGTACTCCTTCTATGTCTTCCGGAATGGTCCTTTCTTCTATCGTTTCCACCAACAGTAATTTCCGGGCAATCTCTGTAAAAGTGAGCCTTGTGTCCGCACTGGTAACAACGTATGGTATTCGAATGGTACCGGCGACCCTGATCCCTTCTTCTCGGTCTTGCATAAGTTACTCTAATGCGACAACCGCATACTTCAACTCCATCGCAAGCCTTGACAGTAACTGCAGCATTTCTTTTATCTTTGTAAACAGCAAATCCAAAACAGGGAATACTATTACTTAACCAGACTTCCTTAAGTTCACCATAAGGAGCAAAGACTTTCTCCAAGTCGCTTCTTCGAATATCATCACCTATATTAGCAATATGAAGCCGATAGCCATCAGAGCTTCTGTCAGGAACAATATTGCGAGTACACTGGCTTTGTAGATGCCCCTCTTGACCACAATTCCAACATCGAATTCTATTTCTGCTACGAAAGGTTGTATTTTTGTTATCTTGTGTTTTCGCTTCATTCATATATTCTAGCAACTCCCTCATAAGCCTCATGAAAGTTTTCTCGTTGATCTTGCGATAATCTCGGGAAACCTTGACTGCTTTTATGATTCGTTCTTGGTTCCTTGATGTCTGTTTGGCTGTTTCAAACTGAAGGGCATAAGCAAGAGCCTCAGGAATTTTCTTCAGTCTGGCCATTCTTAGTGTCTGACTTGTTTCTGGGTCGCGTAAACCTTCAATAAAACTATTTACTGCCAACTCTTGCTTTATTTCTTCTGGGTATATTGGGTAGGTCAAATTTATTAACCTCATGATATCCGCCTCATATTTTTGAAGACTTTCGTTATATTTTTGTCTGCTTCCTTGGAGTTGGGCTTTATAAACTTCTTGGAGGTGGGCTTCCCCATAGCGCATCTCCAGAAAAGTAACAATGAACTCGTAATCATTCTGTTTTTCTTCCGGAATGTTACGTAGGATCTCCATAGCTTCACCTCGTAGTGCTAGAATAAGAGCACGTGCCTTTTCCGGTAAACTCCAGTTATTGCCGGTGGCGACGGCTTCGAACTGACGGACATAGGTAAGCCAAGGTACCTTGCCGTCGAAGGTTGGTGGCTTCATCACACTAGTTGCAGGAACACCATCTACCTTTATTATACCTGTACTGGCTACCTTCTCTATTTGTAGATGTAATTGCTGCACCTGTTTGTGCATTCCTGTCATCTCATGTTGTACTTCGTCAAGTACGTCTTCTCTAATTTGTAGATGTAGTTGTTGCATCTGTTCCTGGATTCCCGTCACTTCATGTTGTACTTCGCAATGTACGTCTTCTCTAATTTTACTCATCTTCTGTTGCATTTCTTGTTCAATGCGCGTCATGTCCTCTTTCATTTCTTGTTTCATATCTTCTTGACTTGTTTTAAGTTCATGTCTCATGTCCTCTAGACTTGTTCTTAGTTCTTGTGTTATGCTTTCTTGATTTTTCTGAATGTCCTCTCTCAGTTCTTGGTTCATGTTTTCCTGGCTTGTTTTCAGTGTCATCAATTCTTGTTTCATATCATCTTGGCTTGTCTTTAATTCTTGTTTCATATCATCTTGGCTTGTCTTTAATTCATCTAGATTTTTCATCATACCTTCTTGGCTCCTCTTCATATCTTCTTGACTTGTTTTCATGTCCTGTATCATCATCAACATCTGATTTAAACTACTTTGAAGTTGTTCTTCCATTTTTGCTTTTTGTTTCCTAGTTTCCATTGGCATACAATTTCAGTTCACTTTTTTTCTAATTTTCTAACCTGAATTAGCCTCTTCTGGATTTGATCCACTTCCGACACCAATTTGTTCCGGACGGCCGGTCTTCAAACAAACTACACACACTGTATAACTTTTTATTGTCAACCTTACTTTTGACACTTGTCAAACTATTTCAACTTGCGTCGACGAACTCTCGAAATATACTGACCGAGAAAGTCGATTTGGACCCTTTATATACCCTTTTGGTTGATACCGGAAGATTCCCTAATTCTCTAGAAGGATTTCCATACTACATGGGGTAATGAAAATAAGAAAAAGGAATAATCCGGCGATTTCTAGACCTTCCATCATAGGCGTTCCATGTTAAAAATAAGGAAATCTAATTCTCTAAAAAGGTATAATTACTTAAATAAATTATAAACTTGTAGAAAATATACCTAAAATCCTATGAACTATGAACGCAAACTAATATTATGAAATGTACAACGCTATAAAGTTCGTAACAATATAAAGGGTGCCCTACCGGGAAACAATTTGATCTATATAGAGGAAAATATATATAGGAAAATTTGATAGTAAACTAATGTTGATGGGGCAACCCAGTTAACATATTTTCAAGATAGTGACACTTACGGTTATACCGGAAGTAGATATCAACTTACTTATTTTAAATGAAACACCGTATATATTAATAAAGAACGAAATCTTTCACAACTTTGGTCAAGTTGAAAATTATAGTTCCTGGGTTTAAACCGTATCAAATTGGAATTATTATCCGACGTGTCACCTACGATTGCACGAGCCATCTTCAGGGATCTTTATTCTACGAGATTAGAATCAGCGATCTATGCTCGTGGGTTAAAGATCCCTGAAGATACCTCGTGCAACGTAGGCGAAATGTCGGATAATAATTCCAATTTGACCCGGTCCAAAGCCAAGAACCATGATTTTCACCCTACATATAATTGCATTTTTGGATTCTTTAGAAGTATCTAGGCCCACTTTGTGTATCATGTCCTATACTTAAGTTTAAAGATTGCTGGCGTATTTAAGTTTATATGACAAAAATTACGTTTGCGGACCCTAAAATAACTGTTAATTTTTCCTATAAGGAAGCATTTTTTATTTAATTTGTATTGAATTCCTTGTTAACAAGGGCCTACTTTATTAGATTTTTATAACATTTTGATAATACAAAATGTTCAAAAAATAAGATTAAAAATTAATTTGAAGTAATCGTCAACAGTCAATTCTTTTAAATGGAAACCCTCAAATTTTCTGGTTTTTATCTTATTTAGCATTAAAAATAAGGGTAAGTTTGTGTAAGGTTATCTATGACGAAAATTTTTAGTTTTTGAAATATTGCCAATTTAATGTTTTTATATGGTGATTTTGCTCCAGATTTTTGATTCAGTTATAATCTTAGTTGGCTATGGCGTTTTACTCGTAGCTGGCTATGATGTTATTAAAAAACGTTCAAATTTTTAATAATCATGCCGGGGCGCTTAAATTATACAAACGAAAATTATTTAAACTTATTTATTATTTGTGGAGAATGTGATAAATTTATATCAAGAACATGTGATGCATTTACTATTCGATATCCGCAAAAACAGAAGCCATTACTGTGGTGTTAAACAAATTATCGAACATTTTAAGATCTTTGGATACGTCAAAATAACAGTGCACACTTAATTTAGAAAAAAAAACTTAAATTGAAGAACTCTAGATTAAAAAAAAATTATTTTTTTTAGTAAATTTTCCAACGGGCGTCCTTGAACTTCCAGACATTTTTCGCATCTAAGCTGCAGTTCATGGGTTGCATTTCTTGTTGACTATGGACTTAAATTTGCAAATTCATTTCTCGCAGGGTCCATACAGTCTTCCATAGTTGTTATAGGAGTGTTGTAAATTCGATTTTTTATTTACTCCAAAAAAAAAATCGAGCCCCACACCATTTTCTAACATCAGTGATGATTCTTTTCCAGAAAGTTTCGGTTTCACTGCGCGTGACATGCATATAGCCAATATTGATTCGTTGTATTAAGTGAATCTCTTCATGACGAACCCAAATATCGAGGTTCTTAGCGACTCCATGATATTTTAGGTGATTTTCAATTGTTGTGTGCTTTACATCTAACCTCTCTGCAATGTATAGCATTCAATTATGACTTTGATTTGATCATCATCAATTTCAGTAGGCTGGCTAGAACGTTGGTCATCTTGGAGTAAAGAATCTCCAGAACGGAATTTTTTAACCCAATTCTGACATATGCGTTTTTTATGCAATCAACACTATAAACTTCACATATGTCTATGTCTCAGCAGCCTTTATGGAGATAAAAAAATAAAATATGGAAGAAATGTTCGTTTCTGTACTCCATATAAAAATTGACCCTAAACTAATAGCCACAAAATTACGCACAAGTTGCTTCTAAAGTAAACTAAATGTGTTCGTGTTATCTGGAGACCGAGATAGCCAAAGGAAAGGACCATTGTTGGCCATCTATCGATCATGCCATTTAAATTTTCTTAATAAAAATTTAATGCCACGACATCATCATTTTTTATTGCACGATAAACATTATAAACTGTCAGGATTCTTGAAAACTTTGGTGTGTAAACACATGTAAATTTGAACTACTCCAATAATGAGAATTGAGATCCTTTCCTTGGGTCCAAGTTATGTTAATTCAGAATGCCACTCGTCTTGGAAAATCAGTTTCTTTTAGATGTCACTATACACAATGAATTAAAGGACTCCAAGATGAGTTTTATAATTTTTTATACACTATGGAAAAAAGTTTCAAGCAAAAGCAGGTAATGAACTAAGAGTGATTAGGAAAATGAAAAAAGCGTGAAGAAAAAAAGATATTACTGCCGCTGTCGAGATACTTGCTAGTAGGCTCACAACAATTTTAAATAATATACAAGGAATATTAATAGCGCTTGAAATCTCTACATTTTTAGCGAATAGAAGACTCATGGAGTTGGCAACATCGCCAAGCGTTAATGAAGCCATGATTCTGTAGATAAGATATCGCTAAAAAGATCATATTCCATTTTCCAGCGTTCTAATTAAAGAGAATACCAGAGAATTCGCGAAAGAGCCAAATATTAATGACTTTTCAGAAAGCAATGATTGATTTTAACAACATACTCAAATATATTTGATCGTTTATAACGTAGTATGTAGGGAAAGTGCTGCTGTACCTGATGAATCTATTAGAGATTATCAGGAAAAAGTAATTCCAGATCTCATCGAGATGTAGATGTAGATAAAACTGTACACTGTGAAGATTTTCCACTATGATGGCAAAAAAAGTAAAGAGAAAATTACGGTTTTCTTTGGTGTCAATATGTCAAAATCAGAGAAGTACAAACTTCTAATTATTGGAATATCAAAAAAGTTTTTGAGGCGTGAATTCGCTACCTGGCCAATACAAAAACAATAAAAAGTCCTGGAGGGTTAGCGAGTTATACGAGGAAAACCTAACAATGCTGGGTTACAAATCTCAACGAGTATGGAGGGAAGTGCTGTTATTTGTCGACAATGGAGATGCTGACTATTTTTGGAAAAGTGTTTAAAACCATGCATAGGTACCTAATGTTGCCGAAAATATTTTTTTTATTACCACTAGTACTTTAAAAGCACATTTTAAATTTAGTTTCAAATTTCCCTATAAAACGCCAATATTTGTCACTTGACCTATGTGACGTCACACCGGTAAACTGACAAGGATACATAAATTTCTTTCGTAATTTTTGTGGTATAAGTTTGGAAGATAATAGGAAAATGTGGCTTCAGCTAGCCCAGGCTACTCGTTTTGTTTTAGTTTTGAGCTTAAAAATACCGATTATTACTATATATATATATATATATATATATATATATATATATATATATATATATATATATATATATATATATAATAATCATGGCTGTCGAACATCAGAGACAATCCAGCACATAACTGGAGGATGCCAAGCGTTTGCCGCAACCGAGTATAAGGAAAGACACGACTCAACCGCTAAGATACTCCATCAAGAGTTAGCAGAAAAGTTAAACCTATGACAGGTAGGAAAAGTGCCTTATTACTAATACAATCTGGACCCTATTCTTGAGAACAACCAGTTCAAGTTATATTGGGACCGAACGGTTTTGACGGATCAGACATTTGTTCATAATAGACCAGACATTATACTAATAGATAAAATTTCTAGGCGAACTACACTAATCGACATTGCTGTACCTAACAACAACAACCTAAGGCCAAAATACAACGAGAAGATCGCCAAATACCGAGATCTGGAGGTGCAAATCCGAAGACAATGGGCAATGAACAGCGTCCAAACGATCTCCATAATACTGTCAACAACTGGAGTGATACCAAAGAGCATCCTGCAGAACATCAAGGGACTGGGCCTTAGTGAGCATCTGTATAAACCGATGCAGAAAGCAACTCCCCTTGCAAGCGCGCGAACCGTCCGAAAGATCGTAGGAAATATAGCATACCACGTCACCTAGGACCCGATAACATGGAAAGGGTTCCTACAGAGCTTCATACTTTTGACATCTTTGTGTACCTGGTATGAGTCAAGATTCCCTGATGTAAGTGCGAAGCCATTTAGCTTGTAATTCATAAATAATAATCATAATCATTTCACAGTCTATGTGTTTGGCAAAGTTGTTTTTTCCTTATGACTGTTTAGAAAGGAGACAGTTTATTCTCTGCGGTTTTAATTTATTTCCTGTTTCAATTAGATACTAACATATTAGGGAGAAAACTTGAGGCGGGATTACGCATTAGTTCAAATAAAAATTCCTTAATGTATTAGATTGTGCCATCAAACGGAGTTAGACTTCTGCAAAAATAATAAAGAATATATTTGCACATCTATAAATGAATAAACATGTAGGTTTAAGTTTGGTTTTGAAATTAACAATAATATAGTACCCACATGTGTTACAAAAATAAAGTGTAGGTCAGCGAGTCTATGAATTATTTAATTACTATTATAAAAAGTTGCAAGTGTAAGCGTATGCATGCACAATTTAATTGCAGGTACAGTTTTGTAAAGAAAAGTAATTTAAAAGGGAATTCCGTAATAATTACTCTATTATCAATTTCTAAAGCTTTGGCCTTTCAGAGAAAAAACGAATAACAAAAAAATACCGTAGCGAAAATACTGTTGTTGATATCATTCAAAATTATCTTTTACAATTTTGTTATTATATAGGGTGCCCAAAATAAGGGGACAGTAAGAGATACAGCTTTGATTAAGTGAGAAAAAAGTTAAATAATTTAGGAATCAACAATATCACATTCAGAATTTTCTGACACAACTTTCAATGTTTGAGTTATTTAAAAAACAAACAGAATTATCGAATTCCGAATTATACCTTTTTCGGGCGTTAATATTCAAGTTAGAGAGAAACTGATCAAACTTTTTTACAATAACTTTTAATGAGCTAAAAAATGACTTTATCGATATTTTCTTTCACATTTCGTCGCCGGAAGCATACAATAGGTACAAACTAATTCGTAAGGAAACTAATCTACTAGTCAGGCAACTAAAAAGTGAACATTGGGAGCAGTTCTCTAAAAGAATGGAAGGAGACTTCTATAGTGTACAAAAACAAATGTGGCGACTGATAAGACAACAGCGCAAAGAAGTATCTGAACTCTCCGAAACAAACAAAATATCAGAGGAGAAATGGATAGACTACCTAACAAAATTATTTGAGGGAGATGCTAACATTGGAAAAAACAACATACCAGCAATAAGGAATAATGTGGAAGTCACCATTCAAGAAGTAGAGAAAGCTATAAAATCCTTAAAAAATAGAAAGTCTCCCGGACAAGACGGAATTCATAACGAATTGTTGAAATACGGAGGACAGCGACTAACACAGGAACTCACAAGCTTCATTGAAAAAATCCTGACACAATGCAAAGTACCAGATAGGTGGAGAACCAGCACAATGATGCTTATGTTTAAGAAAGGTGACAAACAAGAACCAGGGAACTACAGGGGTATTAATCTACTGGACACAACTCTGAAACTCGTTACGAAAGTAATTAAAAATAAAATTAATTCGGTTACAACACTGGAAGACGAACAGCAAGGATTTAGATCAGGAAGGTCTTGCGTGGATGCAGTATTTACTCTACGACAGATAGTCGAAAAATCTATAGAATACAATAAACCAACATTTTTATGCTTTATAGATCTAACAAAAGCATTCGATCGCATAAGGCTAAATGACGTAATCCACCTGTTATATAAGAGAAATATTCCTATCAATATAATTCAGACCATCGAAAACATATACGCAAACAATAAAGTTCAGATTCGCACTAACGGTAAATTATCAACACCCATACCAATCAACAGCGATATTAGACAGGGAGACTCGCTTAGTCCTTTGTTGTTTAACATGATAATGGACGAAATAATAAAGGAGGTGCGACTTGGTAGAGGATATAAAATGGGTGATGCAGAAATAAAAATTCTCTATTACGCTGATGACGCTGTGATATATGCCGAAAATGAAGACGACCTCCAGAGATTGTTAAATACCTTTAATCTTACGAGAAAAAAATATAATATGATTATCTCAGCCGAAAAAACTAAATGTATGACAACCTCAAAAGAACCCCTCCGATGCAAACTAGAACTAGACGGTCAAATAATACAACAAGAAATGAGTTTCAAATATCTAGGAATCGACATAACTAGTTATGACAACATCGAAGATGAAGTAAGAGGGCAGGTGGCCAAAGCAAATAAAGTGGCGGGTTGTCTCAACGACGTGATCTGGCGAAACAAACACTTATAACAAGAAACAAAGGTTCGGATCTACAAAACCACAATTAGACCTATTATGACATACACCTCAGAAACACGGCCAGAGACGACATAAACGAAACAACTATTGGAGACTACAGAAATGAGAATACTTCGACGAATAACAGGAAAAACGCTACTAGACAGAGAAAGAAGCGATAACATCAGGCAATCATGCAACACAAACTGCATTAATGAGTAGGTCCTACAACGTAAGACACAATGTAACAAACACATAAGCCGAATGACAGAGGATAGACTGGTAAGGATCGCACGAGATAAATCGCCTAGTGGTACACGCAGCAGAGGTCGACCACGGAAAAGGTGGAGCGATAATTTAAGTCCAGAATGAGGAAAATCGAAGAAGGAACAGGTCAGGGACCTATTATAGAAGGTAGAAGAAGAAGAAGATTTCGTCGTCGAGCAATCATCGTCAACTTCATTTTGTTATATGCTGTTTATATTTTCTGATATCAAATTTGCTAACCCCTCTTTAGTTTGAATTCAAAAATTAAGGTGTAATTACATTTCAAATCTTTATCGATCATCATTAAGAAACTCTCACAGTACAGACCTGTAATTTTGATTAATTTTCATATAGTTAGGGTAACGTTTTGATATCAACAAAATATAGAAATGCACAAAGGTATTCAGAAGTATTTCTGTCATTCTTTGAACACAAGTGGCATCTTAATATTGTAAAATCTAATATATTGTTATAACGTTGAATGCTTGAAGAACCAATGTTATAAACTCTTCTTTTGTTTCAAAGTTTGGTTGTAGAAATAATTTTCGATATATACCAAGAGGAAATAATCTAGCGAGGTTAAATAGGGCGAATGTGCTGTCCATGGTGCGCAAAGAAGATTGTCTGGAATTTTGGGTGATATTTACTCTCTAGCTCCTCGTGAATTATGTGCAGTACACCATCCTGCTGAAATCAACAGTCACGAAAAAATATAAAAATGGAATATTATGCTCTAGGAGACAGGTTCGTAGTTTAATTTCTTAATGATGGCCAAAATGATTCAAAATGCAATTAAACTATAATGTATGATATCCCGTTGAATTTGGAATAAATAGGGCTTTTAAAATTTGACTTTAGAAAATCAGGACCATATTTTTAAAAATGAAGAAATAAAAAAATCGATAACGTCATTTTTAAGCTTATTAAAAATTACAGAAAAAAGGTTTAATCGATTTCACTCTAACTTTAATATTAGCTCTAAAAAAATAGTTCAAAATCAGAAAATTCTGTTTATTAACCCACAACGCTTAAAGTCATATAAAAAATATCTGACCGTTATATTGTTGGTTCTTAAAGTACACTCTTTTTTTTTCATTTAAAAATCATCCTATTATCGGGATTCCCTTGTTGGCCCCCTTATCTTTAACATTCTGTATCTGTAAGTACTCATCTCAGCCTCTTTATTTTGGGGAATCGATTTTAATTAGCTGATTTCTACATAATTTATACTAAATTGTAACGAGGTCTATAATTTCTGATAATCTAGATGGTTTCTTTCTCTTTTTTATTACTGTATTTATTTGTTCCTCATAAACGAGATTTACCTAGGAAAGTAAAAATAATCTTTTTAATTTTGGTAAAAATACAATAATAATCGGTTTTGGTCCCACTTTAACACTATAACATGAAAGAAATATATTTCTCTTAATTTTGGTAAAAATGTAATAATGCTAAGAACATTTTTTTAAAAACCGGTAAAATTTTAAAATAAAAAATAAATAATCCCATAAATCACAATATTTTTGAGATCATTTTAATGTTTGAGTGATTTAAACAAAAAAAACAGATTTTTTGGATTTTGCATTCTATTTTTTCTCAGTCGTTAATATTAGAGTTAGAATAAAACCGATAAAACTTTTTTGCAACAGCTTTTAAAAGTTTCAGTAAAAAAGTTTAAGCGGATTCGCTCTAACTAGAAAAAATAAGATTCAGTATCTTACTTAATTTTGACAAAAATATAATAGTATAAGAATATCTTTTAGAAAGACTGGTAAATTTTAAAAATGAAAACCAAACAAAACTCAAAATAATTAATTTTAATAAATCACAACGTAAATGGTTGGAAAATTAAATAATAGTAAGACATCGATTTTTCTGGTTTTTGTGTGTATCGTTTATAAATATTCTTGGGTGTCAAATCAAAGTTCGAATCATTGACGGATACATATTCTTTTTAATAACACACTTTAAGTGCTATTTTTGTTGCGTTATTACAACTGAATTTATAAATATTTATTTATTTTCAAGAAAAGTATTACTAGAAGAGGCATTTCATTGATTATTACATTCATTGGATCCTTCTTATTTAGCAGACAGACGCCTGTTTCTTTTAATAATAAATTTTAAGTGTTGATTTTGTTTTGTTATTACAATCGAGTTTATAAACATTTATTAATTTTTAAGAAGAGTAGCATAACAGTTTATTAGGACGTCAGATCCTGACTTGAGAAAATTTCCATCAATCAGAAGAAATTTGATTAAATAAACCGATGCTGATTTTAGTTAACATGGCGATTATTTGACAATATGATAAAGCGTAATCAAATGAAGTTGACGAGACGCTATATCTTGAAAAGTATAGGTGCTACGATTTTTAAAAAAAATTGACAAATATGGATTCATTGTATTTGCTATAGTGTTACAAAAATCGTTAATTTATGTAAATATCTTAAATGCAATGAATGCCGTTCTCAGAACATGTTCATTGATTTGTCTGGTGATTCAGGAAATTTTTAGCATACATCTATTGATCCACATTTCTGGAGCTTCGATTTTACACATTGATGTTATTTAAGATCCATATTTCTAACTTATAAAAGAAGACTGATCGTATGTAGCATTTGATCATTCTGAGTTTTACGTTGAGATTATCATTACACAGCAAAGATTTCATTTTTAAAATCCTGCGTTTCTCTTCAATATCAGGATCAAGTTGACATGTAATACGTAATACTGCCCAGTTATGTGTGTTTTTCGATTCATTCAATCAACTGTCCACCTAAATGTATTGTGCTATTAGGATCTAGTTGGCCTTAAAAAACTTTATATTTCGTTTTCTTAATATTAATTCTTATATCCATTTCTTCACCTGTCTCCAGACTACCGTATCATAAGCACATCTCAATATATTAATATTTTCCTCATTTACTTTTATTCCATAGGACTGGGACTCCAACGCTGTTTTAAAGATAGTATCCGAATATAAGTAAATAGTAACATGCTACATTCTTGTCTAACTCTACGTTTAATAGGTATTATTTCAGTTAGTTTATTTCCAACTTTTGGTTTCAATATAAGATTTCAATGATACGAAGATCCCTCCCGTCGATGTCCAAGTGCTTTAAGATATTGATTGATTTTGTATAGTGATTAATAAAGTTAAGTTACATTTACGAGATATAAAAAACTCAATACTTAATTTTGTCTTTCTTTGTTTTATGTTTTGAGGGAAGCAAATCGTATAGAGCTTCTTCGTAGTGAGAAGTTTCAACTGGTTTATTCGCATACTTCCATGGCGTTTGATTCCGCACTAATTATATGTTTTATTATTTTCTGGTCCATTTTTTCCAATTTTTGACTTGTTAATTTAATATTTTCTGTAACCTTTATACCGGTTTATATTTTTTGTATGAAAACAAAATGGCAGGGGTTTGAGGTCGATATCATAATTATTAACAATTTTACTGCTTTATAAATATTGAAATCATTAATAACACGTCGTTAGTATATGTGTATATAAAAAGGCGCTTAGACTTTTCAGTTGTTTAAAATAAATGAAAATAGTTTATACAGAATATCTGAATTAATATTAAATATAATATTGAAATTCTTAGTGTGGTAATTTTTATACACCTCGATAGGACAACTGCATTGAAATTTTAGGTTACTTTGCAGTTATTTTAGCGACTTTTTTTGCAACATCAGATAAAATAATATTGACTCCAGAAAAATCACACAATTAACTAAAATCTTTCAGCTTAAAAAGATAATATCTGAGCCAACTAGAGTAGCAAATACAATTCTACACTAATTAATTTTGTTTGTTGTAAAAAATAAATGGTGTAAAAAATAAATATTTTGAATCACTTTCTAGCTTATTAAACTCTAAATTTCAAACACCCTAGAAATGAAAGTTTCACATATAAATATGGACCTTTTAGGAGAAGTAATACGATCACCTTTTAGGCTGATCTGGAAAACATTTCGTTTCGTAATATTTAACAACTAAATATTATAGTTGAAAAAGTGGACTATCTTACAAATAGTTTAATATATGGTTTTGATGTTCATATTCCAATAACTGAACACACAAACTAATAATAAAACTATGAAATCGGACTCTTAATCGTTATCGTCGTACTAAAAACCAGGATTACTACAATTTTTATAAACAACTTTGAAATAATACCACTGCCGCTATTCGAACTGAAAATAGAGTTTACCTAAATTATAAATTTCAAAATTCTAATATTATGAGTTTAAAAAGTTCGTTATATTAAGTAAAAAAAAAAACATTCCAAATAACCTTAAGGAACTCGACGAATTTAAAAAGTTTTTACGAAAGTTTCTAACAACCGTCGTATAAATCAGGACATTTTTGATTTTCATAAAAGTGAAAACCTCCATTTAGGGGAACTTTTTTCTTTTCAGTCAATAGAAAAAGACCTAATTTCTCAAATAACACTGCACCCAAAATTAAAAGTATGTGATCTGATTTAGCCTTAATTTTGCTGTGCTGTCTATTTATTGTACCTTTTATTATCCATATTATCAATTATTGTCTCAATGAGTCTTACTTCCCGAAATCATGAAAATCTGCCCTTGTTCTACCATTACCCAAAATTAATAATCCTACTGAATTTACACATCTTAGATTTATATTCATTTTACGAACATTTTTCAAAATACTTGGAAAAGTAATGGTAATTCAAATTA
Source organism: Diaprepes abbreviatus (assembly GCA_034092305.1). Classification (NCBI taxonomy): domain Eukaryota; kingdom Metazoa; phylum Arthropoda; class Insecta; order Coleoptera; family Curculionidae; genus Diaprepes; species Diaprepes abbreviatus. The sequence goes on from JASJET010000087.1 coordinate 2,627,874, forward strand.
GGTTTTAGGGCGGGATTCAACTGTTCAACTGCCCTTCCTGAGGTGACATATGAGCATGCCTGCGTTCGATAATTCTCGAACACTAGTAATCATCCTGTTAGAACATACAAAGGTTTTCGGTATGCTGTATCACGATATATTTTAATTTATTCTAAAATATTTCGGGTTTGATCTCTTTTATTGTCTTACCTGTCGGAGAGGACGGTTATGAATAGACGTCACTCAAAATCTTGCAGCATCACATGTGGAGTACCTCAGAAAGGTATTTTCGCATACTTCCATGGCATACCTTGTACACATTTAATATTATATAATGAACTTATGCTGAAACTTGTACCATAATAAGCCGACATAGTTCTGTAAATATCATCTCTACGCAGACGACACACAAATTTATCATTCTTTCAAAGCAAATGGTTGTAGATCAACAACCAGCAAGCGCAGAAGATACCAAATCAGATTTTGGCGAAACTTCTGCAAACTTCTACAAGAAACAAAACGAACGAACGGATGTATTCCCGGATTAACACTGAATTTTTTCGGGCATCCCGTGTATGTGCTGAATTCCTCTCAGGACTGTAAGGTAGCTGACATTTTGGTGAAATCTCAGTCCCGTGTGTACATCGGGCATGTTCGTTTTCCGAATGGTTCTGGCCAATCAGGTTGCGAGACCTGCCTCGCGTCATCGGCCTTGTTGCCAGTGTTTGGGGTTGCGTTACCGAGTTCTAATCTGTTTTGTTACTATGTACTACTGGTTGATGTTTTGTAAGCAGATTTTTCCAAGTATTAGACACTCGTTGGATATCATCTCTGCTATTTAAGTTGTTGGGCCTCTTTACAATTGCGATGGCTTCCTTTATAACTCTTGTTATCAGGTTTTCACATCTCGATAGCATTCTTGTTCCTGAGAAATTAATCTTATGTTCTGTGTTTAACCAGTGTTGGGCCAGTGTAAAAAAATTTGTTTTTTGTTTGACAGCATTTATATGTTCGCCTCTTCTGGCATTTATTTTAAGGTTGGCTTGGCCTACGTAAGATGAGCTGCATTCTCCGCTTGGGTTTTCGTATCCTTCCTGGCTTTATATATATATATATATATATATATATATATATATATATATATATATATAAAGGGTGGGCCATTCTAATCTATGTATCCCCCCCCCATTTCTCCGTAAGTTAGACACAATAGTAAGACAAAATTGTTTAGGAGAATAGGGGTCACCTATCTGTGCTGACTTTGATCTCGAGGTTAATTTACACGGTCATTTGAAGGTCGAGTTGAGTTTTTAAATAGAAACTCCCATTTTTTATTTAAGAAATGGAAAGTGGAGAAAATTTCCTATCCAACAATATAAATAACGTAGGAGGTAAAATCGCATCTGGAGATCATTTGACGATCAAGGATTCTTATAGCATGGCTTGGTGAAAATTACCCAATAGCTCGTTAACAAAGAGTGATGGAGAAAAACTTGTCCTATAAAAGTTTCAGGAAATCTTAAGGTGATCAAATTTGACCTTGACAATTACGTTTTTTTCAATACCTTCAACGTCGGGAATGGAAAGAGCGCAAAATTTTACATTCATATATGATTATGAGTGAACCTCCCTTTGATGATGTGGTGGACTTTTTGGAACAATTAATAAATAATTGAGTGAATAATTCATTTGTAACATTACTTTTCTATGGTATCAGCTACAGAGCGACTCTGTGCTAGTGACTTTGATCTTGAAGTCAATTTATAAGGTCATTTGAAGATCACAGTGAATTTTTCAAATAGAAACTCCCATTTTTGACACAGAATTCAAAAAGAGCAGGAAATTTTACGTTAGAAATGATATTTTAAAGTTTGTATGGAGTTCCACTGAAAAAAACTTACTTGACCTTCAAATGACCTCAAGGTTAAATTTGAGGTTACCTTGGGATGCACCATTTGATTTCTTGAAACTTTTGTAGTACAAGTTTTTCTCCATCACTCTTAGTTGTCGAGGTATTGGATAATTTACACTAACCAATCTATGGTTTAAGAATATTTGACTTTTAAATGATCTCCACAGGCGATTTTATTCCCCATGTTATTTACATTGTTGGATAGGAAATTTCCTCGCTTTCCATTTCTGCAATGAAAAATGGGTGTTTCTATTTAAAAAACACAACCTGAGCTTTGAATTGACCTCAAGGTTAAAGTCGCTGGCATAAATAGGCGACCCTGTTGTAACTTTTGTCTGATCCATTTTTCTGTGCCTGGCTTACTTGTAGTATAAAACTTATTATTATTATAATCGCAATCAGACGTAAAATCGGCTGCGAATACTCTCTGGGTAGGGTTTTCCAAATCAAATAATGAGATTTCCCGAAAATGTCTCTGACTTTTCAGTAAATTTCCTGACTTTTTTTCTGAATAATATATGTGAAGATAGCGAGATTTTCAAAATATTGGCATCCTAAACACAAAATGTGTGTCCTCATTAATGGGAGCGCAGTGGACTAAAGAGAGAAATGTACTTTATATATCTTCTGTTAAGGCTCTGCTCTTAAGACATTTTAATATAAAGAACACATCATGTGAAGAATTTTATAAAATTGTTATAAAAGAACAGCAGTAGCTAAAATAAATATCGAGTAATAAAAAGTACGAAACTAATTGACTAAATAAATTAATTTATATATCTAACTAATAATTCACACATTTTGTTAAGGATTCATTATTTCACTTTTATTTCCTGTTTCCTTGACAAAGAGCCAAAATTCCGGATAAGTCAGGAAAATTCCTGTCGTCTGGGAACCCTACCTCTGGACGAACAGAGTTTTGATGGAAGTTAAGTAAAGTATTCATTTAAAACTAAAAAAATATTTTTTATGTAAACATTTACAGCACTGGAATAACTGTCTCTTTTGAAATAAATATATTTTTTATTTCGAAGTTCAAATCCTTTACGTTTATCGTTAGCTCACGATTTTTTTTACATGCTAATGATTGTTAAATTATAAAGCGTGATAGTGAAACAGCCCCACAATCTTAATTTACAACTGCATTTAAAATATTACACATCAAAAACAGGAACTAGAACACTGAACATTAATCAGCAAAAAAGCGGCAGACAGCAGCATCGGAATCTATACTATCCCAGTGACACTTTATTTTAGAACGTCAAAGATTTAAGTGCCCTAATTTTAGATTTGTAAATAAAGTTACAGTTGTTTTATGTTTCTTTACGTGAGGAAATAAAATAGCCATTAATTCTGATATTTGGCGTTGTTTTCAGTAGGATTAGCACGAATTAGTTAAACATGATTCTACACTATTCTCATTAGTGTTCTTATAATTGAAACACCATGCTTGATCCCACACAGCTCTTGTCAAAGGTATTAGAAGTGACAAAAATTTAAATTAAGTATTATTAAAAAAGGGAAACCTGGTCAAACGAAGACTCGTGCGATAAATTATTGATAAACAATTTTCCAGATATGGTGTGTTGGAATAGTCACAAGACGTTTGGGAGTCTATTAACCGTTTTAATTGTATCATTTAAATAAGGAAAGCATTAAACATTAGGCAGTATTAAATTACATTAGATTAGAATTATTTTTAAATATAATCTTTTTATCCTTTGATGGGCTGCACCAATGAAGATTATTATAGGGAGAAGAAGACTCATAGCCGCCTATATGTTATTCTCCTTTCAGATAGAGAAAAAAGGAAAGAATGTATAGAAACAATTTATTTTCTGCAAATACAACTCTCATATTAAAAACATACCAGTCGAAACGACATCTATGTATTCATCGGAGTAGTGCGAAATTTTAAAAATAAAAATGTTAGATAACAGCTCCACTGAAGAGACCATCGAAACGCGCATTCTTTACTAAAATTTTCATTTTTAAAGATACATTTTGGTGCTGACTTTCGTAGTTATTCTCTCAATAACAATTGGTAAAAATATTTTTGCTTGCTTGCTAATTTTCTGATGTGGTCGTGTACAACTTATTGTGCACTGGTTCCATCGGTTTAGAAGATTAAAACTTACCAGTCTTTATCACGTGAAAGCTATTGCGGTTTAGAAAGCTTCAGTATTTTGAAGCTTGCCTTTTTGGAGTCTTATTTATTTGAAACTTGCAATAAACACGATTTTTTGGATTTTGAAAACCTATTTTTAGAATTGTGAGTTTCAAAGCTTTGTAAGCCTACTAAAGAAAAAAGTTAACATTTTTTCAAAACGCGTAAAATCTTTATAACACGTTCAAAAAGCTGAAAATTCGCAATTTTTGTCTGCAAACATTAAACCTTGCCAAAACAAGTGCAATTTTTCTGAATTTTTAAAAATTCTAATATTTCTAGGATCAAGAGTTTAAATGCTTTTTGAACTTACTAAAATAAAAATTATTCCCTTTTTTGGTATGGTAAAAAAATTATAATTGCCTTTTTAGACACGGTTAAACCGAAAATTCATTTTTTTATAGAAATTTAAATGCTTTTAGAATCGCGAGTTTGAAAACGTTTCAGATTCAGATTAAAATGAATTAAACGTTTTAAAACGACCTTTCATCTTTTCTTTAGTATGACAAAAAAAACCGATTTTTTTTGCAATTTCTAACGCGAGTTTTGCAGCTCGATATTTTATTGAATATTCCCTGGCTCATCTCTATAACTTTTTTTTTTACAGAGATATTTGATTTGGTCCAAAATCTATCAAATTAGTTCACTGTGTGCCAGGGGCGGATCCAGCCTCTCTCCTTGGGGGGGGGCGGTGATATCACAAAAGTACAGTATGGCAAGCGAAAGCCAGTTGTCCCCCGGGGGGGGGGGGACACCAGCAACATTCCCATTTCTAGTGTAAAAGGCTGGGACGGGGCTATTTTTTTGAATTTGAAACTCTTGGAGAGTGGGGGGGGGGCGATCACAAAAAAAAACAAGTTTCCGACAGGGGGTGGGAAGATGCGATCAACATACACATTCCTCGTATAAGAGGCAGAATCGGGTCTATTTTCCTGAGTTCAAAGCTCCGGGGGGGGGGTGCTATCGCAAAAAAAAATAAGTTGTCAACGGGGGGGGGGGGTTGCCAGCAGCATACACATTCCTAATATAAAAGGCAGAATCGGTTCTATGTTCCTGAACTCAAGGCCCTTGGGAAGGGGAAGGGCGATCGCAAGCATACAAATTCCTATACTCTATTCAAGAACTAGAGAGAGTAATAAAACTGTTACCGAGACCTCAAACGTACCTGCTTCAGTGCCCTCGATAACTGAGAACTGCCGTAAATCTAATTATATTTAAATATTATAAGCTTTTATAAATTTACTGCAACAATAAAATTTCTTATAATTCAATTTAATTTCTGTCAGTGAGCACACACACCTTACAGTGTGTCATTAGTGATTTATTTTGTTTGTGCTTGTTTTTATATATTATTTGAGATTAATGAGATACCCAAAAGATGGAGGGCATTTTTTCCTCAACGAAAAACTTATTACGATGAATGTTTATGATGCCTTAAGATATTGATATCTACATAATAATGTTAAAAGCTCTGTTGAGATGTATTCCAATATAACAGGAGTTCGAAAATCATATACCGAACACTGACGGAGAAAAAAACGACTGGAATTGTTAGTAATTCCAAGCTATATTCGACCACAGGCAGACGAAAAACCTCGTTGGAAGAAGAGATGTAAACTGTAATAAAAGGAGTTGTACATACATTTTACTATGAGAAGCAGATTTCAACTGTCGACAAAATTCTAACTAAAATCAATGAAGATCGGGATTTGCCTGAAATTAAAAGAACTGAGCTCTGGAAATTGCTCAGAGAACTTAATTTTTGTTGGGAAAAACTAGATAGGAAATCTCTTCTTATAGATCGTCCGGAAAATGTCCGTTGGTGAAGGAAATATCTCTCTCAAATAAAAGGTAGAGTTGCTGGAAATAACACAACTTACAAAATTAATAATTTAACTGGACTTTTGAAAGATTTTTTTGAATAAAGTTACTGCAGATAATTGCGAAAAATCCATATAATACAAGAATAAAAGGAAATGTGGAAAGATGTGAGAGAGGAATCAATTATAATTAATTTGAGCGAAGATAGCTTCACTGACTTTGATGACGAATAAGATGCGTAATGTTTACTAGCGTTAACACAATTTATTATTTAATTTTTCTGTAACATATAAAAATTAATGACATTTGAATCCCTTTTTAGTGTTTAAACTGTAATTCTGCAAATGGTTTAAGAAATAAATAAACTGGAATGTCAAATATCCCAAAAATGTTTTTAATTAATAATAAAATGACCGATAACCCCAAAAAAATTTTAATATTATATTGACGAATTTATTTTTTTTATATATGTTTAACTTCTTGTATTTTTGATAATGGTTATTTTGTAATTATTTAAATTATAACTTAGAATTTTTTGAGAGAAAAAGGCTACGTTTCACTCTGAATGTGCCTAAAACAGTTTCTATGCCAAAATTAAAAATAATAAAACTACAGTTGTGATTTGTGTTAAATATGTCAAAATTATCTATATTTTCTAATATATGTGAATTATTAAAAAGTCATAAGAAATAAAATAATATTATAAAAACTTTTTATTTTAAGTTTATTACTGAAATAATACTCTATGCCATAAATATTTAGTGATAAAATAGACCTCCTTTTGACGCCTTCCGATGCCTATGACAAGGATCCTTTTTAACACTTCACACATCCAAATATCTATTGCTATCCAACCCAAATAGTCCATTATTATAGACCAGTATTTTTGATTATAAAATTTCTAACCCATTCCTATGAAAAATATATGTGTCTAACAGATTTTGCCAAAGACATCGGACTAAAGAACACAGGTAGTTTGCGAAGAAAGAAAAAGGTAAAAAATGAAAAACTCTCCCTAGTTCTAGAATAAACTATAATATAAGAGGCAAAATCGGGTCTATTTTCCTGAACTCCAAGCTCTTGGGGGGGGGGGCGATCGCCCCCCCCCCCGCTCCCCCTTGGATCCGCGCCTGCTGTGTGCTGGGAAGTTTGAAGACGGAAAAAACGTTGGCGTTTGTGTATCGCCCCAAACAGGAAATATCTTGGAGGAGACAAAATAACATTCTATGTATTTTTTTCAAAAATTCGGTTTATATGTAAATGGAGGATAAAAATACTTATAACGTTTAATATTTATAACTTTGTTTCTATTGTAAAAATGCCTATCGGATCGAAATTATCAGATTGAGACTTTTTAATGAATGGAGCAGTTTACGATAAAAACGCGCTTGATTTTAAAAAGTCGCCATCCGATAATTCCGACTCGACGGACATTTTGCGTTAGAAACAAGGTTAATAATGCAATATTCTCCAAAAAGCAGATCAAGCAAGTTGAATTATTATCTTTCACTAGTACAGTGTTTTTTTTTTCATTTCTCTATACTATTTCTACATTAATAAAGCCCAATTTGTGTCAATTTGTCTGTCTGTTTATACGCTTATAGAATCGCTGAATAAATTTTCATGTATTTGTCACTGTCAAACAGATTCTTTCAAGGAAGTTATTTTTATTTGATTTAAAGCTAGATAGAAATACACTAATAAAAAATGCGACGATCAGTCCCAAAGTTTAGGTGTGTCTGCCCATCTGCAAGTGTACATCAATAATTATTTCAAATTTGTAAAATAATTATATTGTACCTTAGATATTGTGAGGTAACATCAATTGGATTTTAATCTAAAAAGCACAATTTGTTACTAATTGGAAATATTCTGTTTATCTTGTAAATTACTAAATTTTGCTTTTAACATGCGTCACAGATTATTTTCGCTTAATTTGTCGGTGAAAATCGTTGAAAAATAGGCGAGTGATAAACTTTAATGTTCTATTGGTTACTACAAAGACAACGATAATCGAGTAACATTAATTATAATATTCTGGTTTTTAGTTTACCAACGTGATATTTACTATTTGTAATGCTTATAAAATGATTTTAAAATTACACCTTCTAATTCTGTCGCATGGTATAATATTACACTTGAACTAATTTTACAATGAAGGGTTTAAATTGATAAGTGTCAAACAAATTTTGAAATCTAAAAATACGACAATAAAACAGTTGTCTTATTTTATAATTAAACCAGCAAAAATGGAAAATTTTGTACATGTTCGTGAGACAATTATTTGTATCACCGATTATATGACCTTATCTCTAGGTTTTTATCCTTAACTTTCCTATATGAAGATTTGTTTCTTGATATATATAATACAAATAACAACAATCAAAATAAGACTGCCCAACTAGAATATTTAACTTCTGTGGCAACTAAAACTAAAAATGTCTTCTTCGTGATTCGAATTCTACTTTACGAGGGTAATGTGAAAAGTTCTCGGTCTGACCAAGAGAGGGCATTCCAATCGGCGAAAGTTTACGTTTCCATTTCCATTAATTCATATGACAAGCTTCAACATATTCGCTTAACTAGTTTGTGTAAACGAGTCTTTTTAGTACATGTTTTGCGTGTTTTTCTTTAAAATGGATAAACTTGAATATCGTGCGGTCATAAAATTTTTCGTTTTGGATGGATTAACCCCTAAGGAAATTCATCCGAAGTTGACAAAAGTTTATGGAAACTCTGCTTCTTCAATATCAACCGTTAAAAAGTGGACAGCGGAATTTAAACGTGGTCGCACGTCGCTGGAACATGACCCATGACCACACCGAAAACTATCGAAAAGGTATACAATATCGTGTTGGACGATAGGCGAGTAAAGGCGGGTGAGATAGCTGAGGCCGTAGGCATATCGGAAGAAAGATGCGACACATCTTGCACGAAGAATTAGGGATGCGAAAGCTCTGCGTAAGGTGGGTGCCGCATTTGCTGCATGCAGATCAAAAGCAAATGTGCAGACGACATTCGCAATAGTGTTTGGATTGATTCAAGAGGGATCCGTGTGCTGCGATTTGTCACCATAGATGAGACGTGGGTCCACCACTACATGCCAGAAACCAAGCAGTAGTCGAACAGTGGGTGGAAAGCGCCGGAAAAGTCATGGCCAGTGTGTTTCGGGATGCCAAAGGGATCCTGTTGATTGATTATCTTGAAAACGGCAGAACAATTACAGGCGAATATTATTCCAACTTTCTTAACCAGCTGGATGACAAAATTCGTGAGAAGAGGCCTGGCTTGAAGTAGAAAAAAATCATCTTTCACCAGGACAACGTACCGGCTCACAGAAGTGTGTTGGCAATGGGAAAGCTGCGGGATTTGAGGTACGATTTGCTCGACCATCCCCCCTATTTTCCTGATTTGGTACGCTCAGTTTTCCATCTCTTTCCAAACCTGAAGAAATTTATTTCTGGAAAACGTCCAATGAAGAAGTTGAGAGGACTGTAGATGAATATTTTAACAGCCTTCCAGACTCTTACTTCCGGGAAGGAATACTGATGTTGGAGAAACGCTGGACCAAGTGTGTTGAAGTCAAGGGAAATTATATAGAAAAATAAAATATTTTTTTAACAGAAAATCACAATCTTTTATGATCAGACCGAGAGCTTTTCTTTTCACCTTGCCCTCGTACTTAAGTGTGGTAAACTTGAGATATTGCGAATGTACAATGAGGCGGTAAAGTCGAATAAATTCATTATTAAAAAAAAACACGAATTTTTTTCCAGTACGGGGTGACTCAAAAAAAGCTGTACTATAATCAACTTTGATTTTTTATATAGTGACCCCCAATCATTTTTACACTTTTATACTCCCTCCAAAGTTCTTTTACGTGTCCTATACCTAAATTTTCCTGTTTTAGATTTATCGACCGTTAAAATTCGAAATAAAGTAGTAACAACAATTAATTTATCATTTTTTTGAATGTTAAAAATACTTCTCATTAATTAATTGACAGTAATCTAAGGGATTATAAATTTTTTCTGAACATTTATGATCACTTTTGTAGTAATTAATCGTATTTCTTGAATAATCCAATTCTTTAAGTCTTTTATGTTAATTGGCCTAGCTTGGAAAAGTTTACCTCTAAGGTAACCCCACAGGGGGTTTAAGTCTAGAGACAACATGACCAAGCCCAATTTTACTCACTGAAGATTGTAAAATTGGCGGAAAATTAAGATATTTTTCTTGAAATAACTAACACACACCTTCTTAAATTCATTTTCAGTTAAAATTAACTCAAAATGACAATTTGATAAAATGGAACATAAAAACAGATCATTGACTAAAAAATAAGTAATAGAATAGTGTTTTTGTTTCAAATATTTTCAAAAATAAAAGAGGTATTTCACATTATTCACTTTATTTACTTATTAATTTTATTTAACATGAACCAAAATCTGTTTTAGTCCTGAGATACAGGAAGTTAAACATGACCCATATACCTACATATTTTTTTTTTAGAATTTGTCGTTCTGAATTTTTTTTTAAATTTGGCGTTTATATTTTTTTTTACGTATTTTAAATAGATTTATATAAATAATTTAGGAAATGCCTGAAATAAATTATTTTTCTCCGATTTCAAAAATGGTGTTTCTTAAAATATTTGAATAAATAGGTTTAAAATACGCCAAAAGAAAAAAAATACAAATTCTAAAAAAAATGTTGTTTTGGTTGAGCGGAAAACAAGATGGCCCTTACAATATGGCGAAACAAAAGTAATATTGTTCGATATCCTTGAAAATTGGTATGCTTTAGGAGTTGCAAATTTTGAATTTATTTTTTTTTAAATCACATAAAATAAAATCAATATGGCGGACAGAAAATTTTGCATTTGCCGATTTTATTCATAATTGATATTGGTATTTTTTGAGGACGTATATTATAATATGGCATGCCCGAATTTTTATATTTTCCTAATTCTACCAAAATTGGTATTAGGGTGTCATTGGGAATGTAATTTTTTTTAAACTAAAATGGTGATCTGAATTGTTACTTTATCTAATTTCTTTTAAAATGGCTAATAATCGGGTGGGTTTTCGAAATTCAATTATTTTAAGTTATGGATAGTTTCTGTATTTTTGGAAGTAATACTTTTTTTTGCTAGTTTATGAATATTGAGATAAGTTTTATTATAATTTAAACTAGAAATTAAAGAAAAATTGAATCTCCTTCAAAAAAAAATGTTAAAAAGTGGACTTAGTTTTTATCCATCAATTTTTAACTGTAGTAAAAATTTCGCGACAAGTTAATTTTAAATGAAAAAAATAACTGGTAACAGTCAAGAAGTGAAAGTTATTAAGAAAAATGGTGTTTGCGAGTAACAAAACTCAACTGGACAGATCATCTTTAGCCTTTTTGAAGGAAGTTCAATTAAAAAATAATGATTTATTGAATTTTCTTTAAAATTCTGGACTTATTTACAACATAGCAAAACTTAGACAATTATGTTGTAAGAAAGATTTTCTGAAACATATAAGAACTAGAAACGTTAGTATTAAATCCTTTCCTCTAGTTCTTTTAATTTTCGAGATAAGTGGGTGAAGAATGTTATGTGAAACTTCACGTGCAGTTTTAAAAGAAGGAATTGTTAGAAAGGAATCTAAAATTTTTTGGGTTAAAAGTAAATTTTGTCACAATGATGCCTCGTTAACAATTAAAACGATTAAAATAACCCCAAATCGAATCTTTCGATATGATTAATACTCAATTTAAGTATACTTACAAATGAATATAATCCAAATGAAAAAAAGTGTCTTATCAGTCACAAAACGCATCTTTTTCAACTTTGTATTTTCCCGCTACGGTAGCGCGTTGCACTTGTGCATCTGTTCGTAACCGTCACGATCGCGATTCGGCAAATAAGAGCGCGCGAGATCAAACAGTTTTGATTTTATAATAATCCGAGAACTTTCTGTGGGATGCTAATTTTAATAAAGAAAACAGAAATACGAAATAATAAAAGAGTCAGTAAAACATGTGCCTACGCGAGAATAGTGGAATACGATTACAAAGTGTTTATTGTTTTAGAAATTTATAAGATTTTAACAAATTTTTTTGCGAAAAAGAAGTAATCTATAAAACACCTTCCAACTAGTTGAATTCTCATAAGCACGTCTTATGGACATGTTAAATAATTTAAACCCGTTTTGTGGCTAAAATACTTGGAATGCTCGGTTTATGGATTAAAAAGTTTGATGAGGTGTACCAATATAATATTTTTAAACGCCTTGTAAATAATTCCAAGTTGTCGCAATGGTAACGGAGCTTTTTTTAACCGACTTCTAAAATTAATTCGTCGATTATATACGTTTTTTAGGTATGTACACCGATTATTCCGGAATGGGGGCACGGATTTGAATGAAATTTTTTACGTCATGTTCAGGAAGTTGCTGCAGTGGTCCCATATTTTTTTGGACGAAATTGGTGCAGTAATATCCAAGATGGCGCTGAAAATATGGCGGCCAAAAAAATTAATTATGTCTGATTTTCTCCATAGTTGGTATGGAGGAATAGCGGATCCAATATGGAGGATAAAAAAAATTTAATTTTGTCCGAATTTCTCCAAAATTGGTGTGGAGGAGTTTTCGGGGTCGCATATAACGAATCCAAAATATTTTTAAGAAATTCAATATGGCGAGTCCAATATGGTGGACTAAAAAAATCAATTTTGTCCGATTTTCTCCAAAATTAGTACTGGAGCGTTTTTGGGGTCGTACATATCGAATCAGAAATTATTTTTAAAAATTCCATATCGCATATTCAATATGGCGGATAAAAAATTAATTTTGTCCGATTTTTTAAAAATTGATATGAGTTTTTGGGATCACACATTACGAATCTGAAATTGTCTGAAATGAGAATTAGGGGATTTGTGTTCGTGTTAATTACGAATTTAAAATATTTTTTGAAAAATTAAATTTGGCTTATTCAATATGGCGTCCTAAAAATTTTACATTTTTCGATTTTCTCCAAAACTAGTATAGGGGTTCTTGAAGGTGTAAATTATGAAATTAAAAATATTTTTTCAGCATTTTGCATTTTTCGATTTCGTTCAAAGATGGGACTGAATCGTTTTTGAGGATGTAAATAGCGAATATAAAATTATTTTTAAGAAAATTTAATATATCAGATGCAATATGATGGTCTAGAAATTTTAAATTTCCGGATTTCATCCAAAATGGGTACTAGGGGACTTTGAAAAGTTTAGATTTAGCTTAGATTATGACGTTAAAATTATTTTTTTGAAATTCAATATGGCGGATCCATTATGGTGGGTTGAAAATTTTACCTTTTTATAATTTTTTCAGATTTGGTATTAAAGGGTTTTCGGGGTCGTATGTTACGAATAAGAAGTTAATTTTTTAAAACTATTTGGTCGATAAGATACAATATGAGGCACTGAAAATTTTACATTTTCAGATTTTGTCTAAAATTGATATAGTGGGGTTCTTGGGGCGTATACAAACTCAATAGGCAGAATAAAACTCATTGGGCTAAGAAATTTACGTCTAAAATTCTTTAAATATCGATATTGGAAGGTTTTGGGGCCTAAGAAATTTATGTCTTCAGTTCTTTAAATATCGATATTGGAAGGTTTTGGGGCTTATATTATCCATCTAAAATTAATTTGAAATTTAAGATAGTGAATTTACTATGACAGATTAAATATTTGTTTGACACAATTTCGCTGGTATTTGGAATCAAAGAATTTTTAGTGGTTCGTTTTAGGGTAATTTACAACTTTGTATAAAATGGGTACTTGTTTGCTACCTTGGAGTCATTGCGAGGTACACTAATTTCGATTAGTACTTAGTTCCAATAATCATAATGAATTCAAAACTAAAAATCGAAAAATAAAATATTTATAAAAAAATTGAACCGACTTCTAAAAGTGCGCTAAAATGTATAACTATAATAATATAATAACTATAAATTTTTATATCAAATTGAAATTCTTGAAGTCGGCGCCAAATTATTTCTATATGAAATAAATAATTACTAAGATATACAAATTATGGTAAGAAAGCAATTACAAATAAAGTATTTTTAATCTGTTTATGTGAATCACATTTTGTCAGGTATTAGTTTGGCGCTGACTGCAAAAATTTCAATTTCATATAAAAATTTATAGTTATTTTTCACTTTTTAGCGCACTTTTAGAAGTCGGTTCAACTTTTTTTTATAAAAATTTTATTTACTGCCCTCTTTTTAAGTCACCAACATACGTATACTTGCTAGGATACAAAATGTCTCCCAAATAGTTTTTATGACTTCGTTTTGAAGATAGATATTTTGTAGAGTCTTAATAGAAAAAGTTCCAAAATTAGAATACTAAATTTTAGACATTTATTACGTCCCACAAATGAGTAAGACAGGTGCAAACTTATTCATTTAAAAAAGTTGTTCTTGACGCCTTAATAAAAAGTAATTTAAATTTTACGATAAGGTCGATTCTAAATTTAATTAAAATTAAATCTTAATTGTGCTGTGATGTCTTACAATGTATTTATTCTATTATTAATTTATTTTTAGTTCATTTTTTATTTGATTTTTTTTTTGTAGAAATGATGCTTCGATGATTGAAACAGTAATCCATATTCGAGCAAGCTTTTTCTTAGAAAAGTTCTGTTAGAGACAACAAATTTGAAACAAGGTTAAGCAAATTTAAATGTGTTAATATGATTAATAACAAATTATACATTGATGATTCATTAAAATAATTCTTGATATTCGCCACCTCTCTGGTATTTTAAAGTATACATGTATATACTCTAGCAGTTTTTTAAATTTTTTTCTTATTGTTATATCTAAAATATAAATTTACAGAGATTCAATTGGAGTTCATTTTCGGTATTCACTGTGTGAGTGTGTTAGTATATGAATATTGGTGTCGCTGAAAAACAAGGCCATGCGCAACAGTCTCCAGGGGAATTATGTAACCTCCTAAGTGATCTGTGCCTATGATCTGGATATTCCACGAAATATGGCCAGCAATTGTCCATTGTTATTTTAACTAGCACGTTATCATATGATCGTTTTACAATTTTAGATGAACAAATGAGCTTTTTCAGATGATAAGTTAAACTGAATACAAAAATGTTATTCGAAAGAACCTTATCATTGTTTTATAGAAAGAATAGAAGAGTGTTATTATAATATGTCATTACTTCAGAATTATAGCGTAACAGCACATGATGCCTTCATTATCGATATGCGGAGATTCTCAGATCTGCGAAAATTTCGCTTTAATATAATACACAGAACAGGAAATATATCCTTCAGCAGGAAGAGGTCAATTTTTATTAGTCTACCAAAAAAAAAAAAAGAGTCACAATGTGACGACTACCGCATGATGTCTCATATTACATATGTAAAAGGTGTTTCAGCGAATAATTCAGAGCAGAATATATAAAAAGTGCAAAGACCAAATAGACCACAGTCAGTTCGGCTTCTGCAATGGAATGGAAATACGAGAAGCCCTATTTTCCTTAAACCCATTAATGCAAAAGTAGCAAGGATATAAATGTCAATAATGTCAAATTAATGAAATATTAAAATCAACTGGAATTGATAGAAGGGACATAGATATAATTACTGAACTATATTGGAACCAAGTTGCTAACATTAATATCAGAAGACATTACCATTAAAAGAGGTGTGCAGCAAGGATGTACTAGCCCCCTTCCTTTCTTTTTAACCTCTGTTACAAGAAATATTCAGAAAATCACTTGATGAAATGTAAATGAATAGGCGGAATAAAGGTCAATGGAGAATTTATTGACATTATACGATACGTTGATGACATTCTTATCATAGCAAGCAGTATAAATGAATATTTCTTAAACGAAAAGGACTAAATGTCAATAACAGTACTGTTGAACAAGTTTCTGCTTCCGAATATTTGGACATCAAAATGTAATGTGAGAAGGAAAATAATTTTAAGAATAAAACAAGCTCGTGGATATGAAAAAGTTTTTTCTAAGATCAGCACTAAGTTTTGAACTCATTATACGCGTTTAAAGATGCTACATCTTTTCAATACTTCTTTACGGTTGCGAGAGCTGGACTTTAGACCCTACTATAGACAAGCGAATTGATACTTTTGAAATGTAACTCTATCACCGCGTCCTACGCATATCCTGATTCAAAGGTTAAGGACTGATTTTGGTAATAAGAAAAAGAAAAGCTAAATATTTGTGACATATAGTGAAGCAACACCGATATAAAATCTTCAGACTAATAATCAAGGAAAAGATCTGTGGGGAAACGTTAAAATTCTTGGCTGAAGAACTTACATGTATGGTTTGGAAGCTCATCTACCGACATATTTCGAGCACAGACTTCTAAAAACATACTTGCTATTTGGATCTCCAACCTTCATATGGAGATGGCGCAATAAAAAGAAGAAAAAAATACCTTAATATCGGCTGTATTCTTTTGAGTAAATTATCACCGATCAAAGTGAACAAAGTGAAACTGATAACTTCATGTTCTTTTGAATATGCATTTACTTGTCATTGGAGCGAAGTGATCATGATTACTTCAAATGACAGAACTGAAAGTGATAATTACTCAAAAGAATATACCTATCATTTAAAACTAAGTTTTTTAACCTTGAAATGTACTGGGTGTCCCATTTTCGACACTTTTAAGGGGTATTGGAGTTAATATCAAAGATATAGTGTTGCAGTTTTCACTTTATGAAACGAAAGATTCCGGTGTCAAATTTTTCATGGTTCTCTTAGTTTTTAATTTACAGGGTGATTTTGAAAATCTTCGTTTTTTAGGTACATCTCATATTTCTGTTATGCATTAATTAAAAAAAAGATAAAAACTGATTTTTATAAGGTTTTGTACATGGTGTCAGTTTTTCTCTAAAAAGTTTAGTTTTTGAGATATTAACCAAACTTATGATTTTTTAAATAGGACACCCTGTATATTATTTTAGATATTGATTAAGTACAATTTAGGCTTTTCAAAAGTATATAATGTGTTTATTTTATTTTGAAAAATAAGGTTAAAATTCGATATTTTCAATAATTTAGTTTATTCGTAACAGTAGGCCATGGCCAATTTATAAGAAACAAATGCAAAATTTTGACAGTAATAATTATACCAAAGATTAGACACTTTAAAAGTTAATTTTAATGTTTTTCTATATTTTTAATTGTAAACAATTAATTATTATTACATTTTTTGCTTTAAGCAACACTGTTATTATAAAAACAGAATATTGAAATTTGATTGCAAGGAAACAAGAACAACATTATTTCATAGAATTAAAGGCACAAAAACAAAAAGAAACACTGAAACTAAAAACAATTAAGAGTTTTTTAAAAATGGTTTTCAAAATGGCGGCCGTTTTCTCGAATGCAATATCGGCACAATTTTTTATTCTTCTAATTGCGTTTGAAAGAATCATAATTCTATTATGAAGAGTTTGGAAGGCCAAACCAATTGCCTCACGAAGTTCCGGTATAGATCCATGTCGTCTCTTATACACTTGATTTTGCATAAAACGTCACACAAGATCGAGAGATCGTGGGGCCATCTCACTGGCCTATTACTATCTATCCATCATTGAGAAAAGTTATTGTCCAGAAACGGCCTTAAAGCCTAGAGTTGCGGCTCGGGACACCGTCTTGTTGAAGATAAATGGAATTGGAATGGGCCAACGGAACATTTTCAAGCCGTTCTGGAATAATTTCCAGGATTTTTGGGTATCTACGTGCTATGAAACACCATTTATCATTTATACATCCTATAGGCTATGCGTCGGCCCAAAATAAAACATGAGACACCAACCCCGAAGCGCCCTTCTTTGTGCCCTTTCGAAAATTAAATGGCGATTTTCTACAGACCAATGTCTCGTGTTGTGATGATTAAAAATTCCCGCACTTGAAAAATAACATTCGCCAGGCCAGATGACAAGTCTGCCAAAAGATTCATTGGTGCGGATTTGTTCAAAATACCATTGATAAAATGATACTTGGCGCTCACATCTCCGGGGTGTAAATGTTCCACTATTTTAAATTTATATGGATGGTACTTACACTTTTTCTAAATTTTTTCAGCGTTAGATTTTGCTACATCAACTTCTTCCTCTATTTTTCTACAGGATGATGAAGTTGCCGCTGCGTAAAATAACACATTTGTTTCTTTTCTCTCCCTGTCCACTTTGACATGTGTTTTAGGACGCGGCTGAATAAAAAATCCGTGTTCAACTAGATTTCTTTTTCAACGAACAAATATGTCGGGACAGAGTTGCCTTCTTTCTGGATACCTAACATGAATAACAACGATCGCCATATATGAGAAGTTATTCTAATGATAACGCTTTAATACCTTACCTATTGAAATATAATTCAGAAGCCTCTTGGGGACTTTCATTGCTGTGAATACTAACATGTCATCTTTTTATAATTATCGTAAACGGCCACTGTAAATGCAAAATAAATAAAAAGTCAAACAAAAATATTTCATTAATAATAGCAATTTGACAAAACTGTGAAGTTTTGGACATCTGCTTTTTGTTTCTTAAAAATTGGCCATGGCCTACTGTTACAAATAAAGCAAATTATTGAAAATATCGAATTCTCACCATATTTATGGAAATAAAATAGACACATTATATATTTTTAAAAAGCCTAAATTATACGTTATCAATATATAAAATCATATACAGGGTGTCCTATTTAAAAAATCATAAGTTTAGTTAATATCTCAAAAACTAAACTATTTAGAAAAAAATTGACTCTACATAAAAATCAGTTTTTATTTTTGATAAATTAACGAATAAACTAAAAGAGCCATTACAAATTTGACACCGGAAGCTCGTTTCGTTAAAAAGTAGGAGCCTAAAGTGAAAACCGCAACACTGTATCTTTGATAATAACTTCAATACCCCCTAAAAGTGTCGAAAATGGGTCACCCTGTACATAAAATCTTTCTTTAGTAAATTGAGTAAATATTTTATCTTACTGTTTATTGTTATGTAAGTGTTATTTAAGATGAGTTGTGTCCATATATCAGATTGTAAAATATATCTTTCAGCACGAACGTAATAAAAAATCTTTTTACTATTTAATATCTGTCTTCGTTATTATAACTATTAAAAATACATAAAATATTTAAATTTAGGAGTTATGAAAAAAATTTTTATGGGTTTTTATAGAAACACTTTCGTGTTTCTATTGATGAAACAGTAACTGAACGTGTGCCTATTTTTGCATAAACATTATAGTAACACGTACAAGGATATTATGTCTTAATAATATCACATTATCACACATCATCGCCCTGTGTATTGTAGAAAATGTGTAGTAAATTAGCAGTCTATTGAATCAATAATGGGCTTTTAATACAGTTGCATTTGCAGCCCCTATGATGAAGCGCAGCCCTCCTTCAGGGGTGTTTAGTTGATACATATGTTTCTCTCGATTGTGCTCACACAGTTGCTTAAAGGGATTTATGAAGTGGGATATAATAACAGGGGTGCCGACGAAAAAGGAATTATAAACTCGATATGGTTAATGTTGGTTTTCTGCGATTAATTGTTTTCTTTTTTACTCATATTAAAATTTCAAGTTTTGCTGACACTATATAAGTATTGTTTAGTTTGGATTAGGTAATGTTTAATTCAGGTAAAGTTAAAAACTAACTAAATTTTAGAAGGACTATTTGGTTTTCGCATTTGAAAAACTAAATTATTTTGGAAATAAAATGAAATTATATTTTGTAACAAACTTATACTAATCCAGTTCTATGTCACACATCTGTAGCCCCTTCCAGAGATGTGTGCAACCATACAGTAGAAGAAGCAATATATATATATATATATATATATATATATATATATATATATATATATATATATATTATATGTAACAGTAAATTTAGTAATGTCAAGTTTCAGTTCAGAAAAGTTTTGTTAATTATTTTTATTTTCTAAACAGTAAATAAATGTAGTGTTGTGTTACGTGTGTTCTCATTATTACATCCAACCTCAAGCAAACTAAAATACTATTGAAAATGTAGTAAATCTAATGGTAGAGTCTCGGAGAAATCCCCGCCACAATTTTCATTAGATTCAAACACTAACTGGGTATTTACTTTTATTCAATCAATAAACTAGTTTATTTTTGATAATGAATTATGCTTATATGAAGATAATCTTCGTATAAATCATTATTACAAAAAAACTTGAGTGACTTCACAAAATTGCAGTCAAATGTAAAAAATAAATTATAAACGATCAATTTACTTAGAACTTTCCTGAAATGGGCGTCGTACGGATCTTCGGTCTCTTGGGCAATGGTGTCTGACTATTTTAAAACTGTTCTATCTTTCTTCATTCTGCTAAAGTGGCTGTTTCATTCTAGCTTTCAATTTTCTGTCCAATGCTTGATATTCCCGATATGGGTGCCTATTTTCGTGAGAACGATTATTTTGATAGAAAGTGGGAGTGATTCTCATGAAAACGTCTAAGAAATTATATTCTGTCATGAGAACGAAATCCACTTTTTATCAAGATCAGCTACATTTTGTTAAAATCTTATCGAAACCGACCAAATAGTTTCCGAGATCTGATGTTTTCAATATTAGTACGTCACAAAAACACGACGAAAAAAGAGAGAATATCAGATGTTGTTTTAAATTTGATAAACTGTTCGGAAATGTACAGTTTAATGCAAAAAGTGTACACTACTGATTGTTTCGTATGCAAGTTTATTCTTAGTATGCATACGTTAAAAACGGCAGAGGTGACTTGAATGACGATCCCAGACCAGGCTGACTGCCACAGATGAACTCGTCGAAAAAGTGCGCTGGATAATGCTTCCGACCAAATGTGACGGGTCTAAGAATTCAGTTTACGACATTCTCATGGTTAAATTGAACAAAAGGAAAGTGTGTGCTAGTTTTGTGCCACACAAGCTTACAGACGAACAAAAAGTGGCACTCGTGGATCATTCAAAAGACAATAAAAACGTCGAGAAAGTATTCAAACTTCTCAGGTTAGATTGTTACTGGCGAAGAAAGGTGGTGTTTTAAGTACGATCCTAAAATCAGACGTCAAACTGTTACTTGGAAGGCATCAAGCTCACCAAAAGCGAAGAAACTGCGTTTCAAGCAGTCCCGAATCAAGACAATGTTCATTTGTATTTGCGATTCCAACGGAATTGTTCGTCGGGAAGTCATTCGATATGGTCAGACGGTCAGTGATGGGTACTATTTGCGGGTTATGAAACGATTGTCGAAGAGAATTTAACGAATAAGACCAGAATATCGTGAGCCGGGTAACTGGTACATCTTGCACTATAATGCGTCTCCACACAAGGTCTGTCGCGGTACGAGAATTTTTGGTCAAAAAATTTCCGTAATCCAACAAAATGCCAGCTGAGACGTCTTGAAGATTTTTCTGCTGACGAACGGATTGAAAACCGAAAAAATACCAGTGCACATTCCACCATGCGTGAAAACCTACAATAAAACTATATATATATATATATATATATATATATATATATATATATATATATATATATATATATATATATATATATATATATATAATATAATATAATATATATATATATATATATATATATATAATATATATATATATTTTTTTTTCGCATTTTACTTCACTTACATACGGAGTTGCATATAGTTGAACGTTTGCTGAATGTGATTTCAGCACTACAACAGCATAATGTGAATATAATTACTGCTAATGCATCTCACACGGAGGAATCCGTGAAAACCGTATAAACATATATAAGCCATTCGACGAGAGATCGGCGAAGCCGCGTTCAGTGTTGCATGCTTCCTTCCGATCTGTCCTTTGCACAGCCAGGTGCATGTCGGTACCTTGATGAGTCTGGTGAGAGACGAAACATGTATCTCTGCCGTATCACTGTGGCGAGGAGGGTAAGCTTTGACTTTCTTCTCGGTATGGTGATACAGGTAGGCCACCATCTCGATGGTGGTGGAATAGGATGAATTGTGTTTTATTACAATTTATTCTAACTGTGCAATCTCTAACACAGAAGGGATATGATGGAGCAAAGTTTGCGTTCACTGTTTCGCATTTTACTTCACTTACATACGGAGTTGCATATAGTTCTACGTTTGCTGAATGTGATTTCAGCACTACAACAGCATAATGTGAATATAATCACTGCTAATGCATCTCACACGGAGGAAATTAAATATTTATATATATATATATATATATATATATATATATATATATATATATATATATATATATATATATATATTTAATTTTTTATTGTTTTTGGGATTAGATTCTTATGTGGTGGTAAAAAAACTTATTTTGAAGTTTCGCCTTTTGTTTAAGACATTTTCAAAGATCAGTCAACATAAAATCACATAAAACATTTATTTAAAGTTAAAATCTTATGTGTTAACCTAAAGAGTTGGGACTTCCGGACTTGCTCATTAAACTGTCAACATGTAGCCGCTGCACTCTGGCAAAAAAAACAAGCAACATAGCTGGCATTTTCAAGTGATGCTTCCTCGAGAGCTGCTCGACTTGGAGAATCGAGCAGCCGTCGGGGAGCATCACTTGAAAATGCCAGCTGAGATGTTGGCGAAACTAGTTGCGAAGTTGACACTAGACTTAGTGTCATTATCGCAACCCTACTGTCTGAATATATGGTTGTTATCCTATTCCTATTTATGTCCCTCTTACAGAGATGGCCGCACTGCAGAATAGCATAAACTTTCGCTGTTAAGATTGTCGTACGTTGAGAGAATAGAACTCTAAGACACCCATGCTCTTGCTGTACTCTGGCTCCAGCTCTTTCATCTTGTCAAGATTTATTTGTGAACCACCAGGATTTATTTCTTGGAAGATTTTGCTCCCCTCCAGATTCTCTCTACTTGGTAAAATTATCTCAAGAGAGTGGTTGGATTTCAAAAAAACCTAAAGAGTTGTACAAAGGCATTTAAAAAGGGAACTTTATTATTAAGAAGTAACTCTTTTTTAAAATTATTTTATTTTCACAAAATATGTTGGTATATACCTAATTTTTAATTTATTAATGAATGATAAAATGTAAAATTGTAGGTTTAAAATAACTGTTGTTTTTTTTTTAATTCCACTAAATTTCTAATAATTGTGGTCAAATTCTATTATTGTTATTTTATTGTAATCGAAGGAATGGCTTGTTTTCTGTACATGTCTATTTGATGCGGTCGTAACATTTTTCGTAAATTTGTATCCGTTCAATCTATTCTTAAGTAATTGAGTGGTCATTCCTATGAGTCGGTGAAAGGAATTGAATATATGACATAAGAGTTGGGGGTTTTACTTTTTCATATTGCAAACAAAGAGCTTAATTTTTTTTGGGCTTTGTTGCAGACAAGGATATTATGACGGTTTAGGATATATTTAATTTCTTCTGAAAGTCCATTTGTATATGGTGTAGTTTTGTTGTTAATAGGGCTTGTCGAAATATAAAATTAATATGTTCAGTCTTCTATTATTCTATCAGTCTCACTGTGTTTAAAGTTATTTCTAAATACGGTCTTTTTCACTTTTTTTTAAATGGGATGTCTAATATCAGTGGAACTTAAGGTGGTAGCTCAGTCTGCTAAACCAATAATATCACTATTTTTGTGAAACCGTGAATGATTTGAATGCAAATTTAGGTATCTCTCTGAACATATTGGTTTAGTATACTACTCCGTTAAGATTTTATTATTTCCTCGGAAAAGAATCATAACTAAAAAGTTTATGTTACCATCTTTCTCTATTTCCGATATGAATTGTAATATACTGTTAAACTTTTGGAGGGTTTCATTTGTTTTTAAAAGAAATGAAATTCTCATAAAAAAGATTAGATTGGGAGTTAGATAACTTTGTCTTACAAGTATTACGTAACTAACTGGGTAAAGATGGAAAAGATTGGTGATCCAACAGCACAACCATATCTTGGCTTGTAAAATATGTTGTTATTTGTATTCAAGGTGAGATCTACACATTCCATGAAATTATGTTAATTTTTAATTGTGAGGTGCGTTTTTTAAATGTCTTTTAACTCTTTATGTTAAAATATAAGATTTTAACCATGTTTTATGTAATTTTAACTTTTAGGTTGGTTAACAGAAAAAAATATGTTATTAAATTAAGGAATTTCTTTTTAAATGCCTAAATAAAAGACAAAATATGAAAACATGTTGTTGTTCTTTTTTACATTCACATATGAACCTAATTTTAAGAAAATAAAAATCAAAAATTATGCTGCGACAGACATTAAAAAATACACTTTTGATGTCCTTATACCCCTTAACTATTTTTTTAAATCGGCCTAAAGTAGCACTGGAGCATATATATGTCATTGGCAATGTTTAAACAGAGTTTATTTATCTACTTAGCTATTCCCAGATTGTTAACGGGGCCCAGTCTGAACATTTAATTTAGATGGTACCAATTTTTTTTTTTATATTTTAAAGTTCTACAATAATTTATTTTCGAAAATTTCCTCATGTAACCAACATCGATATGTTCCCTTTCTGATTCTGAAATAAGAAATGGTGTGTACGATTGAAAAAAAATATCAATGACGTCAGCTCTTGCTTGAGTATCATGCAAAAAAACTCTAAACTAAATATAAAATTCGCCAGGTTCCAACGTTTTTTCAGACAAGGGTCTATTTAGTTTATATGGAATTTATAAAATATTTAAAAATTTACTTCATTTATACACGGAGTTGTATATAGTTGTATGTTTGCTGAATGTGATTTCAGCACTACAACGGCATAATGTGGATATATCCACTGCTATTGTATCTCACACGGAGGAATGCGTGACAGCCGCATAAACATATATACGCCATCCGGCGGGAGGTCGGCGACACCGCGTTCAGTGTTGCATACTTCCTTCCGATCTGTCCTTTGCACAGCTAGGTGCATGTCGGTACCCTGATGAGTCTAGTAGAGACGAAACATGTATTTCTGCCGTATCACTGTGGCGGGGAGGGTAAGTTTTGATTTTCTTCTCGGCATGGTGGTACAAGTGGGCCATCATTTTGATGGTGGTGGAATGGAGTGGATTTAATTTACTTCATTTATACACGGAGTTGCATATAGTTGTCCGTTTGCTGGATATGAGTGATGAACATTTCAAGAATACGCGTTCGCCACCTTTTCGCCGTTCACTTCACGTTCCCCAGTTCGAGGATAGGGCCCCTGTGCATGAACAGGTGCATGTCGGTGCCCTGATGAGTCTAATGAGAGACGAAGCATGTACCTCTGTCGTATTATTTTGGCGGGAAGGATGGGTTTTTACTTTCTTCTCGGTATGGTGGTGCAGGTGGGCCACTATCGCGATGGTGGTGGAATAAGACGGATTGTGTTTTGTGGCAATTCATTCAAGCTATGCAGCCTCTAGCACAGGGGAGATGTGATGGAGCGGAGTTTGCATTCGCTGTTCGCATTTTATTTCATATATATATATATATATATATATATATATATATATATATATATATACTAATATGTAAAGAGGTACAGAAGGTTTGTTTTTCTGTTGCTCAAGGCAACTTTCAAAAAAACCGATCTGATGTTAAAAAAATCATTTACTGTTGTAAATATAACGGCCTCCCTTGAAACGTGGGCCATATTTTATCTGGTTTTATAAAAAGGGGGTGGCCCAAAAGGGCACGAAAATAAGGAAAACCGGAAAAACATCTTTGCTTCTCGATTCGTATCGATATTTATCAGAGACTATATCAATAGTTAGATGATATCTGATATAGTTGAAATTTGACGAAGGCAGAGAGTTAAATATATTGACTTTTATACATACTATCTTATTTATTCCAAATTTTATATATAAATTTCCACTAAAGTATACGAATAAACACAATTCTTAAAATAAACATTTTTCATTTCGCATCCTTTAAGCTGAAAGATGCAATTTTGACCTTTTACTGTGATCCAGTAGGTTAGGTTAAATGAAATAATGGCACCGTAAGAAAGGACCGACTTTCAAATAGGGAGGTAGCTCAAAAGAACAAAAGTGGACTGTTTTTATTTTAATTGTCTTCAAAGAACAAAATACTGTTATCGAGATCTATTACTTGGAATAAGATAGTGCTACTTCAAAGTCATAAGAAAAGCTCAGCGGAGATGTTGCCTCAGTTGACACAGTTACAATTTCCATTTTTAATTTTTGAAAAATCTAGCCATAGCTTCAGTTGTAAGCTGTCAATTTTTTTTGCAAAACTAAAATGAAACATTAGACACAAACCCTGGTTACGCCATTTTACTGTCATTCTAGTAATAAAGCAGATCTACACTCATGAACAGAATTGTTTATATATGGGCGAAATATGGCATGAAACTGAATACAAGAAAGACAAAAACAATGGTGGTTAGTTCGAGTTATATATGAATTACTCTAACTCATAGATGAACAAAAAATAATCGGCAAAAGAAGACCTGGAAGACGACACAACTCTGGCTAAAAAACTAACGGCAGTAGACAAATATGATGAGATATACCTGAAAGAGCGCCAATAGATAAAATTAGATGGATCAATGTGATCGCCAACGTCCTCAAAGGATAAAGCACACTAAGAAGAAGAGACAAAAATAAAACAGATGTTTAAAGTATCTAAAAATCTAAAAGCAATAAAAAAACCCCGTGCCAACCTTAACGAAAACATTTTCCAGTGAAATCGGCAGAAAGTGAAGTAAGATATAGTTCTTGACTTCCTGACTAAAAATTTGCATGAGCCTGAAGCCATCCTATGGCTAGCTTTTGAGGTACTGAAAAATTAAGGGTGGAATATTGACTATGAACGATGGTTCACGTCACTCACTTAAAGTTGAATAATTCGAAAACTAAGGGTTCTGGTGAAAATGTTTTAATACATAAGCTGTAAATAAAAGCGGGGCATGTCGTGGTGATATTGACATTTACCTTGAGAGTGATCTTTATATTAATTTCAAGGTAAAGTTTCTTTTTTTAGTGGTAATCTTAATATTTTATTACAGAGGTGGAAAGTTTATGAAGTTTCGCGTTCAATGGTGTAAATAACGTGGGTGGTAAAATGGCATATGCTTTTCCGGTGCATCTGTGACAAATCAACCTAAAAATCTGCAATTAAGGGTTATGGAAACAACTTTAGGCATCAAAATTGAACAACCTAATTTTTAAAAAAATCATTTGATGTTGAAAGTACCATACTCTGCTTGGAAACGTAGGCAATATTTTATCTGATTTTATAAAAAAAAAGGGTGGCTCAAAAGGGCATGAAAATAAGAAAAATCGGAAAAACACCTTTGCTTCCTGGCTGCTATCGATGTTTATCATCATATTCATCTTATTACTATTGTCGCATTTAGCAATGCCCTTGGTGTTAAGGACATATAACTAAGCGATCTAATTTTCGACCACGGTCAAAATGATTAGATGTTTCGTCCCGATATCGGTGGTGGACTCATTAGTGGGATCCACCGATATCTTTCCCAGATATCCTTATTGCACTTTTCACAAACTTGGGTCTCTATATAAGTCAAGTTTTGCCGGAAAGTGGCGGTAAGATGTTAGTTCCACAACATGCCCCCTAAGGCTATTGCTTTCCGACTTTGTCATAGAAAATCCAAGCCGTAAGAAAACACAGGCCTGATAAGGAAAATGTTGAACGGACATCCTAGGTGGTCTTTCCAAGTTCGGGGCAGGCTTAATCAAAGCCAACGGTGGTATAGACCCTTGTTTGCCGCAGTCCCTGCTCGGGTGCCATGTCGCATTTAGCAGCGCCCCTGGTGTTAAGGACATATAATTAAGCGATCTAATTTTCGACCACCGTCAAATTGATTGGATGTTTCGTCCCGATATCGGTGGTGGACTCATCAGTGGGATCCACCGATATCTTTCCTAAACATCTTTATTGCAGTTTTCACAAACTTGGACTTCTATGTAAGTCAAGTTTTGCCGGAAAATGGTGGTAAGATGTTAGTTCCACAACACTATACCATAGTAAGATGAAATCTGACATTTGAAATTTGACAAAGGCAAAGATGTAAAATACATTCATCTTAATACGTGTTATGCTATTAATTTCAAATTTTAAATACAAAATAATGCAAAATTTTTCTATACATTATTCTTTTGGTCTTAAATTGAAACGATGTACCCAACACCCGATTAAATTACATGTCAAACACCAAAGCGTGAAGAGAGGATTAAATGACAAATTGCAAGTGCTTTCACGTTGAGTGTTTTTTGTTTGCCTATTAGATTGAATTTGAGGGCGCAGAGGGGGTCACGCACTGCGGTCGTCATTGTGTAGCTAATTTTAAGGGACGGAGCGTATCAGGGCAGAAAAAATGTTAAAAAAGCATTTAGAGCGTAGTGAGCATCTGCCTAAATATTAGCGTAGTTTTTTAAATGTGTTTTTTAATACTATACGGTGAAGTCAATTCTTATTTTATTTATTTTGTTTATTCAATTTTTATAAAAATGGAGCTTATAATTTGAGATCATATATGGGTTGGGGGCAGGCGCAGATCCGGGGGGGGGCGATGGGGGCAATCGCCCCCCCCCCCCCAAGAGCTTTGAGTTTAGGAAAATGGACCCGATTTTTCTTCTTATACTACAGTTTATTTAAGAACTAGAGAGAGTAATAAATCATTTTTTACCCTTTTTCTCTTCGCAAACTACCTGTGTTTCTTAGTCCGGTGTCCTTAGCAAAATCTGTTAGACACATATATTTTTCATAAAAATGGGTTAGAAATTTTATAATCAAAAATACCGGTCTATAATAATGGACTAAAACGTAGCCCTATTCTCTGAAAAAATTCGAATTTAAATACTTACAAAATATCCATTGTCAAAAATACAAGAAGGTAAACATATATAAAAAAATTAATTCATCCATATAATATTAAAATATCTTTGGGGCTATCGGTCATTTTATTATTAATTAAAAACATTTTTAGGGTATTTGACGTTTCAGTTTATTTATTTCTTAAACCATCTGCAGAATTACAATTAAACACTAAAAAGGGATTCAAATGTAATTACATTTTTTATGTTGTAATTAAAATTAGACCTACTTACTTTTATCTATTGTACTGATATCTTAATTTAATTTACTTTATTATATGGAAATACGATAGCCCCAAAAAAATAAGATAAACATATTAATTCTACACGCTTAAGACAAAGACACAAATACAATAATAAAATAATAAAAAATTTACCGCTAATTAGAATTAAATATGTATAAAATTAAAGAGTAGGACACACTAAAATAAAAATATATAAAAAAAATATAAAATACAACAAAAACAAAATTTAAATAATAAATTATGTTTACACTAGTAAACATTACGTATCTAATTCCTAATCAAAGTCAGTGAAATTATCTTCGCTTAAATTAATTATAATTGGTTCCTCTATCTCAGCGATCATGAGATCGAGTTCTCACATTTTGTTTTATTCTTTTATTATATGGATTTTCCCCAATTTTCCGCAGTAACTTTATTCAAAAAAATCTTTCAAAAATTTAGTTAAGTTACTAATTTTATTAATTGTGTTATTTCTAGCAACTTTACCTTTTACTTCAGAGAGATATTTACTTCTCCAATGGACAGTTTCCGGACGATCTACAGGAACAGATTTTCTATCTGGTTTTCCCAGCAAAAATTAAGTTCTCTGAGCCATTTCCAGAGATCAGTTCTTTTAATTTCAGGTAAATCGCGATCTTCATTGATTTAAGTTAGAATTTTGTAGACGGTTGGAATCTGCTTCTCATAATAAAATGTATATACAACCCCTTTAATTGCAGTTTTCATCTCTTCTTCAATCGAGGTTTTTCATCTGCCTGTGATCGAATGTGGCTTGGGAGTACTAACAATTCCAGTCATTTTTTCTCCTTCAGTATTCGGTACATAGTAGATTTTCCAACTCCTGTCATGTTGGAACACATCTCAACAGAGCTTTTAACATTATTATCTAGATATTGACATCTTAAAGCATCATAAACATTCATCGTAATAAGTTTTTCATTGAGGAAAAAATGCCCTGGTTTAACGATTTTGGAATAAATATAGAGGTGAAAACCATATCTTTTGGGTATCTCTCTAATCTCAAATAATATATAAAAACAAGCGCAAACAAGATAAATCACTAAGAACAAACTGTAAGGTGTACTTTGCTCACTGACGGAAATTAAATTAAACTATCAGAATTTTTATGTTGCAGTAAATTTAAAAAATATATTTAAATATAATGAAATATAAATAGATTTGCGGCAGTTCTCAGTTACCAGCGGCATTGGAGCAGGTACGTTGGACGTTTCGGTAACAGTTTTATTACTCTTTCTAGATCTTGAATAGACTATATGAATGTGTATACTTGCGATCGCCCCCCCCCTCCCCCTTCCAAGAGCTTTGAGTTCAGGAAAATAGAACCCAATCTGTCTTTTATATTAGGAATGAGTATGCTGCTTGCACTCCCCCCCCCCCCCCCCCCCCCGTTGACAACTTGTTTTTCTTGCCATACTGTACTTTTGTAATATCACCGCCCCCCCCCCCCAAGGAGAGAGGCTGGATCCGCCCCTGGTTGGGGGTCAACATAATAGCCAAACACGTATTAGTGCAAAAGGCTTTTGGAAGATAAGACAATGTACTAAAAATGAATTACAATAAAAGTAAGGTTTTTACACCAAAACTACAATTTATTTACTTGATTGTGCAATCCATATGCTAGTGACGTCAACAACTGTTGGATGATGATGTCACTAATAACATTTTTTTAAATGGAACATCTTAGAGTTATTAGAGAAGATATGTAGATGCCATGGCGCAGAAAACCTCTATAATTTCCTGGATCATCTGAACTAACAACAAACTAGCATAAAATTCACGATGGAAACTGAATCAATGGGTGTCTTTCCCTTTCTCGATGTACTAGTACAAAGGAAAGAGAATGGTAAATTAGGACATTCTACGTACAGAAAACCAAGACATACAAATCGATATCTCAAAGCAACATCACACCATCATCCTTCTCAAAATCATTCCGTCATAAACACTTTGGTACATAGAGCACTTTCAATATGTGATGAACAATCACTGAAATTCGAAACAGAAAAATTGACTAATGCTCTGAGAGGCAACAAATATTACGCTGAAAATATTAGACTTTCTATTAATAAATATAAAAACCCAACTCTTCAACAAAATGTCAGCAATGTACTAACTATAGGTAGTGTTGTCTTACCTTACATATATGGAATCATAGACAAGATTACCAGATTGCCCCAAAAATCAAACATTCGAACAATTTTCAACACATGTAAGAAAGTTGGACAATGTTTGAAGTCACTAAAGGGTACAATACCATTTCAAACCGAAGGCGTTTATAAGATACCTTGCTCTTGTGGTAAAGTGTATGTAGGTAAAACAGGACGGTCTATATCCACTAGCCTTAAGGAACATGAAAGATGTATTAAAAAGTAACAAATTGTACAGTAGCTGAACATCAGCATTGCTCAAGTCACACTTTTAATGTAAAAGAAACTAAGGTAGTAACATCATGCATTTGTACAGTCCAGACTCAGAGATGGTTTGATATTTTGGGGCAATTCCTGTGATATCAATAGAATTTTGATTCTGCAAAAAAGATGTTTACGATGTATTTTTGCAATGAAACAACAAGACAGTTGTAGGACTATGTTTATTAGTAACAATATTTTGACGGTTATAGGTATGTATATTTTGGATTCGGTGATGTTTATTGTTGATAGCAGGGATCTTTTTGAGGGTGCATCTATTAAACATAACTACATTACTAGAAATAAAACAAATCTGCTTTTTGATAAGTATAACTTTAGTTTTTTGTACTGAAAATGTACATTTACTACCGAGAAATAGATTAAAGTGTGTCCTGAAAATCTTTTTATGTAAAAAAGCCTTCTATACATTGAAAGAGTTTTATGAGTGTGATAAAGGTAGTATTGTCTCGAATTAGAATCTTTGTTATTGGCTGTATTATTAAATTTTAAATGTATGTAAGTATGTAAGTGTACTTGTTATTTAATTTTTGTCTCATTTATAATATTACACTTTATCTTAAGTTTTAGTTGTTTTTGTTTTTACTACATTAACTTGATAGAATTATTCAAGAAAGATATTTAAAACTGTATAATTATTGTTGAGGTTTTTTCTTTTTCATTTTTTTTTTCCTTTTTTTGTCTGCAGCTGAGAATGAACTATAATTTTTATTATGATGTTTATTACAGTAATGATATTTTTTGACATTGTTCCATGCCCTTATGGGTTGTTTGTAAGTAATACTTATTGGAATAAATAAAGACTTATCTATCATCAGTGTCTGGTTTCTTTAAACGTAAAATTAGAGAATCAATCGAAATGTATAAATATCCAAATAATATTAATAGTCATACAGGTAACAATCTACATTACACGTAGAAATCGATTGTAACGCTGGACCACGGTTCGCTGAGCACCAGTCGGCTATAAATACTACTGGGTTGTTGCTCCTTGACGGTCTCTCAGTTTTCTAATCTCGTGGAGTAAAAATCTCTGAAGATGCATCGTACAATCGTAGGCGAAACGTCGGAAAATAATTCCAATTTGACACGATCTAAACCCAAGAACCATGATTTTCAAATTGAATCCAAAAGTTGAATTTTTTTAGTATGACTGCTATTCTATCACGCACATTAAAAATTGTGATATCTGGACCTCATAAAGGTAGATTTAAATCATTTAATTTAGAAAAAATGTCGGGTAAGTATGTCAGTTTTTACAGCCAAAGAATATCAGATACAAATGAAATGGATTTCATTACAGATTTCACAAAGCGGTTTAGGTCTGACTCCTCCCAGGTAAAAGAAGAACCTATTTGTAAATAGTCACTGTCATATTTTCGTTTCTTTCCGTTTTCTCCCTCTGTTCGCCTATTTTTTCTTTGCTTTGAGTAATTTACGGAGCAATAGTTATTTACTTTCACGTTCTACACGCGCACGTGCTATTGGTAAAAATTGGGTATTTGTTGTAATTTATTTCCACAGGAAGAAATAATTAAACTGGTTTACATTACTAATATTTATGTATAAATTATATATTAACTAACTTGAGGTTCTTAAATTCATCGTACGATTCAGTTCAACTCTACTCTTCGTTATATGTAACTGCGGAGTTTTCATATCGGCAGAAGGCATTCTCGTTCTTTCATGCGCATTTGGGAAAAGTCTTGGTTCGCCGAAGGAGAAATTATCGACTCTTTCGAGAATGTACTCGCATAGCCAGTGACGTAGAGATTCTTTAAGTTATATATTGTTGCCTGTTGCGATCTTTAATTTAAAATTTAGCCATTTCAATATTCACTTCGTGGACCCCAGTGGTTTGCGAACTACCGCTTGGGAAACGCTTTTCTACTGGATCTTTTTGTATTATCATATACAAGAGCAAGTATAGCTGCTGAAGTCTTTGGTTCCACTTGCGGGGCAAACAATATCCAAAGATTTATTGTTATTGGTAGCTGTTTTCGAATGCGTCGTCCTTGGTAGGTGATATTATCCATATGCTCAAAATTATAGAATATCCTATTAGCAGTTGATGAGGGCTTTCATTCAGAGAAATTTCAATTGAAAAGGTTGGTTGGTTTTTGGAAGAATCTACTGTTATGAATATTTCATTGGATAGATTATAGTTTGTAACATTAGTATTTAACTATAATCCCTCTGTATAATATTTTCTTATGCAGAGTCAGTAAAATATATCTCAACCACTTGTAATTCATTATTTTGACCTTATTCTTCTTCTTCTTCTACCTTCTATAATAGGTCCCTGACCCGTTCCTTCTTCGATTTTCCTCACTCTGGACTTAAATTATCGCTCCACCTTTTCCGTGGTCGACCTCTACTGCGTGTACCACTAGGCGATTTATCTCGTGCGATCCTTATCAGTCTATCCTCTATCATTCGGCTTATGTGTTTGTTCCATTGTGTCTTACGTTGTAGGACCCACTCATTAATGCAGTCTGTGTTGCATGATTGCCTGATGTTATCGCATCTTTCTCTGTCTAGTAGCGTTTTTCCTGTTATTCGTCGAAGTATTCTCATTTCTGTATCTGTCTCCAATAGTTGTTTCGTTTTTGTCGTCTCTGGCCGTATTTCTGAGGTGTATGTCATAATAGGTCTAATTGTGGTTTTGTAGATCAGAACCTTTGTTTCTTGTTGTAAGAGTTTGTTTCGCCAGATCACGTCATTGAGGCAACCCGCCACTTTGTTTGCTTTGGCCACCTGCCCTCTTACTTCATCTTCGATGTTGCCATAACTAGTTATGTCGATTCCTAGATATTTGAAACTCATTTCTTGTTCTATTATTCGACCGTCTAGTTCTAGTTTGCATCGGAGGGGTTCTTTTGAGGTTGTCATACATTTAGTTTTTTCGGCTGAGATAATCATATTATATTTTCTTCCCGTAAGATTAAAGGTATTTAACAATCTCTGGAGGTCGTCTTCATTTTCGGCACATATCACAGCGTCATAAGCGTAACAGAGAATTTTTATTTCTGTATCACCCATTTTATATCCTCTACCAAGTCGCACCTCCTTTATTATTTCGTCCATTATCATGTTAAACAACAAAGGACTAAGCGAGTCTCCCTGTCTAATACCGCTGTTGACTGACATGGGTGTTGAAAATTTACCGTTAGTGCGAATCTGAACTTTATTGTTTGCGTATATGTTTTCGATGGTCTGAATTATATTGATAGGAATATTTCTCTTATATAACAGGTGGATTACGTCATCTAGCTTTATGCGATCGAATGCTTTTGTTAGATCTATAAAGCATAAAAATGTTAGTTTATTGTATTCTAGAGATTTTTCGACTATCTGTCGTAGAATAAATACTGCATCCACGCAAGACCTTTTATTTTTAATTACTTTCGTATCGAGTTTCAGAGTTGTGTCCAGTAGATTAATACCCCTGCAGTTCCCTGGTTCTTGTTTGTCACCTTTCTTAAACATAAGCATTATTGTGCTGGTTCTCCACCTATCTGGTACTTTGCATTGTGTCAGGATTTTTCGAATGAAGCTTGTGAGTTCCTGTGTTAGTCGCTGTCCTCCGTATTTCAACAAATCGTTATGAATTCCGTCTTGTCCGGGAGACTTTCTATTTTTTAAGGATATTATAGCTTTCTCTACTTCTTGAATGGTGACTTCCACATTATTCCTTATTGCTGGTATGTTGTTTTTTCCAATGTTAGCATCTCCCTCAAATAATTTTGTTAGGTAGTCTATCCATTTCTCCTCTGATATTTTGTTTGTTTCGGAGAGTTCAGATATTTCTTTGCGCTGTTGTCTTATCAGTCGCCACATTTGTTTTTGTACACTATGGAAGTCTCCTTCCATTCTTTTAGAGAACTGCTCCCAATGTTCACTTTTTAGTTGCCTGACTAGTAGATTAGTTTCGTTACGAATTAGTTTGTACCTCTTTTGACCTTATTTTTGGAATAATAAGTCTAGACCGCTTTTAAGTGTTTATGTAACTTAATCCCTTATTTTGGGGCAACACACCAGCTCTTTGTATTGCTTATTAGCGTTTTAAAATTGGAAATCTAGAATAAAATTGACTGTCGAGAAATTATCAGGCGTATTATTTTCTCTCCGTCGTTACACTATGTCTCTTCCCGTATCCTATCATCTTAAGCAGAGTTCTTGTTCTGTTATAATATTTTATTTTGATAAGTACTAGTTTACTCAATAATTAAGAGAGTGATACCAGTGATCAGAAACTAATGGCAGCGAAAAGTCGGATTGATAATCAAAACTTATTTATATAGATACCTTTTAACTATGGATACTAGAATTTTTAAGTAGAGGGCGGGTTAAAAGGGTAGGACAAAGATACAACTTAAAATGGTATAAGTTCATTAAATAAATTGTTAATATTCTCGAAACAGTTGTATTTAGCCTTAGAGTATGCTATACAAAAAATATTCTAAATCTGTAGGAGATAACATACAATGTATTTCATTCAAAAAAAAATACAAATTAACTATAGTTCTGAAGCTTGATGAAAATTTGGATTTTCTGCCACTTTCGTTCGCTTTTAATTAAATATTTGGCTTATCTTCTATATCTTCTTCTTCTTCTTCCTCTTGTTATAGACTTACAGCCTGTTTTTTCCAACCTAATCATTCATCTCATTTGATGTTGAAATCCAGGACTCTCTCCATCTTTTAGGTGGTCTACCTATTGGTCTTCTGGTTTCCGGTGTTCCATCTCGGGCGATTCTCGCTATCCTATTTTGCGCCATTCTTCCTACGTGCTCATTCCAGGCTCTTCTGCGCTTCCGTCACCATCTTACTATATCCTGCATTCCATGTTCCTCACGTATTGTTGAATTGCGTATGTGATCTCTTACTGTGCATCCCGATATTCTTCTTAGTATTTTCATTTCGGCAGTTCTTAACATTGATTTTGTTTTTGTGTTGTCAGCTCTCGTCTCTATTGCGTACGTCATTATCGGTCGAATATAGGTCTTATAGATTTTTGTTTTTGCGTCCTTGCTCATGTATGTGTTTTGCCATATTATATCCGCCAGGCTTCCTGAGATTCTATTTGCCTTGTTTACTTGGTTTCTTACTTCTCTTGTTCTGTCTTGGTTTGCGGATATCTCAACTCCTAAGTAATTAAAGGTAATGAGTTGTTCTATTGGTTTGTCATCCACTACTAGTTTGCATCTTAAGAGCACTTTGCTTATTACAATTGACTTAGTTTTATCGATGGATATTTTCGTGTTGAATTGCTTGCTTATGGTGTGGAATGCAAACAGAAGTCTAATATCATTAATAAAATGTAATTTTATGTGATGGGAGTAGATAAAATAATCCATAGATTTTAACATTGGAGCAGAATGGTGAAGGTTGGCTTTCCATTTATTTATAAGCTGTATTGATTTAATTTTATCTGTAACTAAAATATAATTGTAATCCTATTTAAATTGGACACAATTTAAGATATCATCAATTAAATGTAAATAATAAATAAATAATGCCTAATCTCAAAAACTACCCTATACTTTTTGTATGCATTGCATTAGATCTAATACCCAGCAGTAATCAGCTTTAAAAATAGAGACGGTTTTTAAATCAAACCAAAATAAAGTATTTGCGATGAGGTGGTGAGATAGAACACGTGCGGACTTACGCCGCGGGGTTGAAACCGAGGGTTAAAAAGGGCGAACTACTGAACCGTGGAGAAAATTGAGGTCGGGAAGAAGGTTCGGGCTAGGACCGGTATAGATTTTATGTCATTTTATAACTTATTTCGTGAATACAAGTTAAAATTTTTATTTTCGACTAAAATTTTATAATTACGCTCCATTGCTCTTGTCGCTAAATTGTATCTGTAATCAAAAACTGAATCAAAACAAATAAAATTGAAAGATTTAACTATTTATCATTAAAATTTATGAGCAGAACATGAAGAAATTTGAAAATTATGTTTCGCCTGAAAGAGTGGAATCAAATATTCCCATATTTGAATCTAGAAAGGGTGTCGTAAAATACGTGTACAACGTTTGATGATAGACTATTGACGTCAAAATTGGTCGATTTACGCCAGTTTAGTTATATCTGATGCTGCTTCGTCTAGATGATAGAAGACGTCAAAGCTTTAAGAAAATATTGATTTTTCATAAACCCATTCCATTTATGCAGCCATTTTTTTATATGACCGTTCGAGTCACGCCACGTGGATTTTGACTTACGCACCTGCTGCCAATACTTATGGACTGTTTTTCTGACGGCATTATAAGTTTTTATGACATAATAAAATAATATATGATTTTTTTAACATACCCAGGTGTCGCTGTTCGTCGTTGACTCAGGTATGCGTTGGTAGTATTGATTTTTCGTGTTAAGTGTCATCTGAATAGCTTAAAAAAGGCACATTGATGCAAATTGCCAAAAAAAACTGGGTCTAGGACCCAACTATAAAAACTATGATCGCATAGTCAATGTTACTCACTAAAATTTTGAAAGTTTCCGGAGTGAAAAAGAATGATTTATATGATTTTAGAAAAAAAAATGGATTAACATAACAATTAAGAAAAGAAGATGGAAAATAAAACTAAATTGCTAAAGAAGATTTATTTGAATAAGAAATGTCTAAAACGACTTAAAGTTTCTTAGAAACTTAAATTTATTTTAACTCCAAAAGACACGTCTATTCTGAAAAATGGTTAATTTTGGCATCTAGTAACAAAATTACAAATTTTAAAGGATATGCAGAAATTCTACTTGTTTTCTTTCTGAATTGGAAATGCAAACCGATTAAAAGTATAAAATTAACAATATTGTTACTATACCAAGCGGAAACCTATTACACTGAAATTTTTTCGAGAGAGTTAACGAAATCTTTTCGAAGCCACAGTAAATTTTAGTCGAGACGAGTGAACCTGCTGACTTTTTTTGTGTTCTACTGTGACTACAGTGACACAGTTAATATCTCTATTTGTTGTTCTTGGTAGGTAAATTAAAATTAAAAATTATACATATCTTAGGAAATTGTATTGGGAAAAATTTGTTAATTCGAAGTAATTGACAATAAGCTGTTTGCGGATTTAGCATTAGAAAAAATATACACTAATTGTTACTTAAACACTCCACCTGTAGTTCGCTATTATGTCATTGAATGAGATGTTAGATATCATTAAATGAGTTGTTAGATATCAATAATTTGCACAAAACTGAATGCCATGTATTATCAAAAGTAAGACAGTAAATGATTAATTTTTTCTTCAACCTAGGTATATTTTTATTTTATTTGGATATCTTCATGGGTAATAGGTTGTAAAATAAATCTCAAAAGTTCATTTTTTTTTCCTATATTTACTTACAACGGTTCGCACATCGTGTTGTGCTTTTTCAAGTTTTTTTTTCCTTGGAGATTGTCAGTTCAAGAGTTTTAGAATTCATTCTTGAATTGACTATCTCCAAAGAAAAAAAAACTTGAAAAAGCACAACACGATGTGCGAAACGTTGTAAAAGTAAATATAGGAAGATAAAAATGAACTTTTGAGATTTATTTTACAACCTATTACCCAAGAAGATATCCAAATAAAATAATACATATATATATATATATATATATATATATATATATATATATATATATATATAATCATTATAACAAAACTAATCACAGTATCAAGAACCGCAAGCAACCATAGGTTATTGAAAATAACTTGATTTGAAGTAAAAATTTGACAAAAAATAGTTCTCATTGCGGATCTGAAATTACAGAGACAGTTACTAGTCAAGGTGATGGTTCAGGTCGAAACAATAATTTGTGGGTTTCCCCAATCTCTTGTCATTAAAAATGTACGAATAGGTAGGCACTTCCTTTATTTATGACATGTGAATAACCCCAGGTTATACGTATGGTGATATATGACATGCAATAAATTTGAAGGGTTCTGATATGTGTTTTTAATTGTGTTGTTAATTACAGTTTATGTTGCACATAAATAATCTAAAAATTCTATTGGGGGATGATTTAGACACTTCCGGCTTTAAAACATGTCCTTTTTTAATAGACTTTCCTTGTATTTAGTACATATCGGGGGTAAAAAAAGCTTCTAAGGTAGGAATGTACAGAGCGAGTTAATGATTCGATTAAGTAAGTTTATGACTTTTAGATAATATTTATCAAGAAACTACTTGCTTTATTAGATCGTTCACCTAGACGCATATTTTAAAAATATTTGGAACTCTTTAGGGTGAGTCAATAGACGAAAATATCATAAAGTTGTATTTTTTAAATAGAACACCCTGTATGCGAATCATTTTTTCGATTTTATGTACAATTTTTAAACTGTTTTATTAAACGTTTCCATTGTAAATACCTTTCATAATATTTGGAGAAGCAAAGTAAAGACTATTTTTACTAAACATTTTTAATTAAATCTACAGGGTGTTTAACATGTTGGTACAAATTGGAAAAATTTTAAATTATTTTTTCAAATTGTGAACCCCACATTTATGATTTGATCTTATAGGTTATTAAAAATCCTACATCTTTGTTCAGTATATTCTATACCTGTTCCTAATAGTTTTTGAGATATTTTGATTTCTTCTTCTTATTTTTTCTGATGAACTTTTCTGAATCGTAATAATCATGGAAAAAAATAATGTAAAATAAAAGTTTATAAAGTATCAAATTACAACGGCAGTCACTTGTTCTGATTTCCACTTAGTGTTTCTTGGTTTTCTTATATTTATTTTATATTTTAAAATGATTTTTTAAAAGAATGATTAGAGGCCGAAAAAAATTCCTTTTTGCTGAAAAAAGGTAATTACATGTGAGAAAAAAACAACTTACAAGCCAAAATTTGCAAGTTAAATTTAAAAGCTAAACTTACAAACTAAAAGAGCATGTGCACACTATCACATTTAACCTTTGGTTAATTTTACCAAATGCTTTGTTTATATATTAAATAAGTCAATATTATACTTTCCAATAAATTCATTGCACTAATGAAGCATTAAATTTAGGGGAGAGGTAAAACTCACATCACTATGAAACATTTTATATCCTCTAATCTTTAAATTTACTTTGGGAACATTAAATTTTTTAAAGTTTATAAGACAATTATTGAATTTTAGATTATTAACAATATAATAAATAAATATTACATATTGAAATTGTCTTCTTTCTAATAATGTCTGAAGCCCGAAACTATCTAACATTGCTCTATATGCATTCTATAAGGTCAGTTTTTTCTTTAGCCTATGGTGACCAAATAATGAAAGCATATTCTAATTTTGACCTGACCAGTGCATTATATAACAAAATTAAAGTGTCAATCTTAGTAAAATGCTTGGTATTCCTTATAATGAATCCAAGAGACCGATATGCTCTGTTTATAATATTATTATAGTGCACATTAAATTTCAAATTTAGTTGCATATAAACTCCAAAAACCACAAACCTTTCCTTTCTCTGGAAAGTGCAAACTGAAGTGCGTTATTTTTAGAAGTAAAGGTCACTACCGAACACTTATCAATGTTAAGAAACATTTTACTTTTCCTAAACTATCCTGTTGAGACAGTCCTGAAGATTTTAAAGTCACCCGCAAATAACAAACCAATGGAACCTTCAATGACGCTAGGCAAATCATTGATAAAAAGGTAAACAGAATGGGGCCCAAATTACTGCCTTGCGACACAACAGATGCTACTGTGAAATTTAATGAAAATATATTTTCTATCTTCACCATTTGGTTCCTTGGTGATAAATATGATTTTAAAAACCAACATGTATTTCTAGAGAAGCCGAAGTTACCAAGCTTTCCCGGCAACATTCGATAATCTACCTTTTCAAAGGCCTTGGCACAATGAGTGTGGATAACATCCATTTACAATTTATCTTGTATTGCAGCTGATGTTAAGCTAGTAAAAACAGAAAGATTAGAGACAGTAGAATTCTCCTTTATAAAACCATGTTGGTGTTCACCAACTGCTCCTTTACAAAACCATGTTGCTGTTCACCAAATACTTAATATATTTTTTCATATCTTGACATATATTTATTCCAAATACCTTTTCCAAAGAATGCAAAACACCGATTGGACGATGATTTGATATATTATATAAGTGAGCAATTGGTTTGCTTAAATACTCAGAACAACTCTTATAAATATATGATGAAAAATAACTTTCTATAGTGCATTTTTTAGATTTAAGATGTTTAAAGCTGTCAACTAGTTCTTTTTCAGTAATATTAAAAAAGTAAAAGTACCCAACGCAGAATCGTCAATATTATAGTGTTCAGAATTTAATGGAAATATTCGATTCTTATGGAAATGTTGATTATCCAAGAGATAAAGTTGCCAGCAGTATAGCTACTATTGAAGAAAAAGAACTAGAAATTTTTCTATATGTTTAAGAAAATATCCATATTAGTAGTAGTTATTTAGCTGCGAAACATCACAAAACATCGCCAACCGTATCACCAAAAAATTTAAACATCATCCATATCGCATGAAATTACATCAAGAATTGTATAAGGGAGATTTGAAAGGTGTGTAAACTTTTGTCATACAAATTTCTTCTTTTAGAAGTAATGAGTCCATATGTTATTTAAGCTGATATATCATGTTGAGCAGACCTCTCCTAATAAAAATGTTCCAAAATTTTAGGTTAAATAGAAAAAATGATTCATATACAGGGTGTTCTATTTAAAATATAACTTTATGCTGTCTTTGATTTTGGCACACCTTGTAGAGTCCTAAATATTTTTTAAATGTGCTTATAAATTAACTATATATTGCAGTAAATATAGTTTGTTGGTAAATTTTACCTAAAATGTATAAACTTACTTCATCCAATCGTTGATTCACCCTGTAATGTGTATTTGAATTCAAACTATCTACCTTTTTTCTAGTGTAACTGTCCAAAAATAAAATATAGCTTTAATACACTTTAATGTATTGCTTTAACGGCATTTTACTTCTCACAAATTTCACTTTAGGTTTGCAGGTTTGCGCAACCCCCAAAAAAATTGCAAATTAAAATAAAACATACTTCAAATATTATTTTAATTTCTACTGATAATTTAATGATTAAATTTAAATCAATTTTTTATCTAGATTATACGCGAATAGCAGTCAATTATTGAAATAATTAAACTTATTTCGCGTAAATGTCAAGAATAATTTGTCTGCATTACAGTATTAAACCTAGACACGTTATCGCTTTGCTAGTGTGCAATTTTCATGCAATCCAAGCTTATACATTGAACCGTATATGGGGTTGCCTATCTAAACGTGGAGATTAATTTCGTCTCATAAGCTTAATGAATGTTCCAAGTCGACTTGCACACCTGTGTTTAAGCTGTATTTTCGCTGTCAATTTATTTCAACCAAGTTCAAAGAGTTTCTGGCGATTAAATAGTGACGTCACATTAAAATTGTTTGCACGTGTTATGAAATAATTATAGAGATGCTTTCAAATAAGTGAACATACGCATTTCGTCATTATCGTATTCGGGCGTACGCAAATAGTAACGTCATTTCAAATGTGTTTCAAAACAGATCTAAACATACATTAAACCAGGTTACCCCGCGAGAAAATACGTTTAGTTTGCCCGTCAATTTCATAGTTGTTTTGTAGTTGTCGTTTGTTTGTTGTGCGGTATGCTATTGTATTTTTTTACGTTTTGCGTTTTGGTTTTGGTAAAAACAAAAATGAATTCCGTTTAGAGTTTAATTGCAGAGTCATTCTGTGTTCGGTCATTAGTGATAAGGCTGAAATGAAAAGACTTGGAAGGCTTGCTCCGAATTTAAAAATTGAACAATCCGTGTCTAGCAAAAAAAGGACTTTTTCTAGGACGTTTAGTCTGGACCTTCATAATAACCATACGTGGCTTTGTGATTGTGAAATTAAAAATGCTATATTTTGTTTTCTTTGTTTATTTGGAGGAGAAACTCTTGGACAAAAGTAGGTTTTACCGACTTATATCATTCGGGGGACCGCATTAAAAAGCATACGTTGTTGGCAAAACAAATGAAAAATGTTTTTTCATATTCATTTTTTTTGGAATTGTTGACGTAGCTGCTCAATTAAGCAGCGGTTATCGAAGAGATATTGAACTACACAATGAAAAAGTGAGACATAATCGATACATTTTAAACATTATAATTAATTGTGGGTGTTTCTGTAGAGTTTTCGAACTCGCGTTGCGAGGACATGATGAGTCTATATCTTCCTCTAATCCCGGGGTTTTTAGAAGTTTAATTGATTTTAGTGCTGAGTTAGACGGTGCTCTGCATCGGTATATAAAGGTATTTCAAAAACCATTCAAAATGAAATTTTACTAGCAATGTTTATTGTATGTCAAGAGGAAATTGTGGGACTTTATGACTATCTTTCGCAAAACATCGAGGTAAATGAGACATTTAGTGAAGTTCTAAAACTTTTTATAATTTTAATTACTATTCTGATGATAACGGCTGAAGCAGAACGGTGCTATTATACTCCCAAAGGATAAAAACATTTTTACGGAATACTATGAGCCAAGAAAGACTTTCTACTTTGGCAATGCTTTCTAAAGGAAGGGATCTTATTGAAAGCATACCTGGTATCAATCAGCGGAATATTGATAAGTTAGCTAATGCCAAAGATCGGCGTATGGATTTTTTTTTATAAATAATTCACACAGTAAGTTATACGTGCATTTTGTTTTGATTGCTATATTTTTAAAATTTACTACCTGCTTTATGTTTAGTTATTTAAAATACACTGTTTTGTTTCACATTAACTCAATTTTTAAAGACTTTTATTTTTTAATTCACCAGTGCTTATGGCAGGTTTTATACATTTCCATGTTTTTAATGTACCATTCGAATTGCAACCCCCACTTTTTTAATGCACCAGCCGCCACTGATTGACAACAGTATAATTTTTTATATTTTTCTAAATATTAAATGAACTTGTGCAACTACCCCAAGTTTTATTACTAGAAAAAAAATTTAATATCATGTTATCATAACTAAACTACGGTATATTATCTTTCTATTGCTTTTACAACAGATAAAACAAAACATAATTATTAGATAACTCCCAGCAGTAAAATCGATAGTTAAGCCCGGACTAAGGCGGAGCCTGCGCTACCCTTTAGAGAAACTTCCACAAATCCGGAGCAAGTTGCGGAAAACAAATTCCGGGGGTGCATGCACGGTTTCTTTGGGGGTGTAAGGATTCCAGTGTACTCCTGTTAGTAGTTCCTGAATACAGACACGTGTCATATCAATAGAAACACGTGACACACGTGCTATCGATTATAGTGTACA
Organism: Diaprepes abbreviatus; assembly: GCA_034092305.1. Taxonomy (NCBI): domain Eukaryota; kingdom Metazoa; phylum Arthropoda; class Insecta; order Coleoptera; family Curculionidae; genus Diaprepes; species Diaprepes abbreviatus. Next base: position 2,672,681 of record JASJET010000087.1, read on the forward strand.
ATAACTACTAATAAATGGTGTGAAAGTGATTTGGATGTGGTTAAAAAATGTTTAACATGGAACATTTGGATTTGGATGCCGTTAATCGGCAGTTTTTTTTCGATGCTAATCCCTACGTTACTGCAAACGGAAATAGTAATAGTTCGACGGGATCGTCCAATAGTAGTGATTTGTTCTTGTATGATGAGAATAGTAGTGATTCGGGGTTGTCCAATTATTCATACAATAGTGATCAGGAAAATAATGGTTCAGATACAAAAGAGTAAGTCTTAAAAAATTAAATTAGCCTATTTTTTAGATATTTGTTGTTATATGTATTATTATATGCCTTTGGCGAATTACCGTTGGTTTTTTCTTGGGGTATAGCGAAACGTTTGTTTTTGTTTTATAATCATGCAGATTACAATAAAAATGGTGGAGGGGTAACTTTATTTAAAAAATCATATTAGTGTTGAATTTTCCACTTCAACATTGCCAATAGCATTGGATACTGTAAGGAGAGCGTGCTGTAAATACTGACATTTTAAATGGGAATAACGATCCCATAATAATTTAATAGTGATGTCACAGTTGGGTTTTGAATCGTATATAAACGTGGTAACTTATCCTGATAGTGATTCTTTCCTTGATCATATATTCTTTAACAGAGAATTAAAAATAAATCATTTGGATTTGGAATCGTGTGTTTTGGAATATCATAGCAGATCATTTGCCTGTTATGTTTTGCATCCTTTTAAAAAATATCACTCCGAAGAATAATGCTTGCAGAGAAATAAAAATAAAAGTCTCCTGCATCTTAATAAGTTTAAGATTGCTGCTCACGATTGGAATGATGTTTTGATTGTTCCAGGTCCCGAATTCTCTACTAATAAATTTGTTACAATTTATAAAAAACTTACAACCAGAGTCACTAAAAGGTTTAAAACTTAGACCCGATCGCTGTAAAATTTAGATCTTCTAGATGGCCAGTTATGTTTTGCTTATGATATTGTTACAATTTGCGTAAATGTGGCAAGCCTAATTTAAACAAAAATATTAAGTATTCGATCCGGTCAAATAAGAATCAAAAAAGGAATATCCTCTTAAATATAAAACCAAACATATAACTTATTTGTTTTTTTATGCATTGTAAAATAAAAAAAAATATTAAAAAAATGAAACACATTCGCATTCCACGTATCCTCAGTAAACGATGTAAAATTTTAATTTTATTTAGAAACAGAACAGCAAAATGTTAAGGTGCGTACCGGTAAAATTAAGTATTTTTAAACAATTTTAAAGTTTTGACTACTGTTTTTAAGTGTCTTGTTTGTTTTTCGAAAATGTAAATAGGTTTTTTATGTGATGTATTTTGATTATATATTTTTAGGAGGAAGGAATTTTGAAAATGACTTGAATAAAGGGCGAAACGTCAATCGTTTTATGTATTTATTAAATATAGAACCTAAACCCAAGAAAAGACAAAATAAAGAAAAATGATATAATCTATGGTTCAAGAATCAAGAATATATATATATATATATATATATATATATATATATATATATATATATATATATATATATATATATATATATATATTAACAAATAAACACTTATATTGGAATATTAAGGATAAAAATCTTGAGTCTTGAAATCGATAAGAAGAATAGTTGTCTCCTAAAGATAAACAAAATTTTCCATTGTTGTGGGTTTAGAATTAAAAGAAAATTATTTTTTTATCCTTACATTTTTAAGGTTCAAAACTTGCTTGATTTATTATTGTACTTGTCAATTTAAACCATCTACTGTCAATTTAGACTGGTTTTAAAGAGCAACTTCTAAAAATATTATTTGTTCGAATAGTGTATTAAGGGAAAGCTACTAATATTTTACAAAAATAATAATATATTGTCGGAGAATCTTTTGAAATATGGCTGTATCGTCGAATATTAAGAATTGCGGAGCATATAGCAAATAAGAATGTATTGGAAACAATTGGAAAATTAGAATACTTCAGTCGTACAGTGGGATAAAATATCATCTATACTGTTCAGGCTAGCTTTGAAAGGAGTTTTTAAGAACCTAAAATGGACTAATATCAACGGAAACCTACTTTCTCCTCTCATATTCGCTGTTGATATTGTTCTATTTGCTAACAGTTGCTGATAGCATTCTTAAAGCGTTCGCAAAAACTATCCTGGAAGAAATTGCCAACACAATACAAATATGAGAATAACAACCGGTGTTTCGAAAGAATAGATCCACTGTTGATGCAATATTCATTATTAAATAAATATCCGAAAAATCCCTCGAATTCAATTAGCTTAGTTAAATGTGTTTCGTCGATATGAGTAAAGCGTTTGACAGAATGCAATTGAAGTTTTGGAAATATTAGAGCTCTTATGACCCAAGGTGGGTCTTGTCTGACTCAACGATTCGTCTCCATTGAACTCTATCCGTCATTAGCTCCTCTGCTTCTGTGATGTTCAGGGTTCTAAGATTTGGTGATATGTTGTCTTTTCACCGTAGTCGTGGTCTTCGTGATGGTCTTCTACAGGTTGGAACCTGTTGCCATATTAATTTGACTAACAGTCTTTCTGCTTTAATTATTTTTACAATGTCCGGTTGATTATATAGTTTTTCTAGCTCCCTGCTTGTTCTACTACGATACTGCCGTGTTGTAGCATACCTTTTGGGTGCGTATATACTCTGCAGGATTTTTCTCTCTGCAATTCTTAGTCTGTTCTCGTTCTGTCTCCTCAAGGTCCGTCTTGCAAGCATAAATCATAAACGATCGTACGATGGAGTGATATATTTTTATTTTTGTCGACAGGGATATATTTTTAGATTTTATTACTTTTTGTAATGCAAATCGGCAAAGATTGACACTTTGTATTCTTATGTTAATTTCCTTAGTCATGTTATCGTCTGACGTAACAGAGTAGGCCATATAACAACGAAAGGTATACAAGTAGATACGGGAATTAGACAGGGAGATTCTAGTCCCTTCATCTTTAATTTAATAATGTATAGAATAATAGAAAATCTACCCCGAGCGGCTGGATACTAAATGAGAAACTTTTTCTTTCACGCTGTACTATGCCGACAACGCAGAACTTATTGCAGATTTTGAAGACAACCTTCAAAGATTGCACATGCAACATGCATATTAACACTGAGAAAACTAAATGCTTAGTAATATCTAGAGAACTCATTAGGCATTAATTAGAAATCAGATTCAAAATATTGGAACAGGTAAACTATTTCAAATATCTGGGAGCAGAGATAATGAGCTATGAAAACCTATAGAATGAAATAAGAGAACAACCAATGTAAGCAATAAATATCTTAAAATAGTGAGCAGAATCAAAATGCATAAAGTGGCAATAAGGTTCGTCATAGTATACGAGGTAGAAACAAGACCAGACACAACAGAAACCCTACAAATGATGGAAATATTTGAAATAAAAACATTAAGAAGTATACAAGGCGAAATATTCTACGATAGAATACAGAACGAAGACAATAGACAAAACTGGGTAAAACAAAGACAGAGATTTTGGAACAAACAAATAAAAAAAATAGAAGACATCAGGCTTGTTAAAATGCAAACCTTAACAATCCAGTAGGAAATAAATCTCTTTCTAAGTGAATGAGAGAATGCAGGACTTCTTTCTCTGGAGAGGACGTATTGGCAATGAAGAGACACTAGCTTACTAATGTAGCAGAATACTATATTAGTGCATAAATCATCACTATAAATATCTACAATAAAATTGCAGCAGAATACAAAATAAATATCCATAAAAAAAAGGTATAAGACAAGAGAGTATAACATATCATCTACACTGTTCAGGTTGGTTCAGGTTAGTAAGCGAGTAGAACCAATTTTTCGAACATTTGATGAGGTGTTATTTAATAGCACAGTAATAATGTAATGGTCGAGATGGCCATTAGTCATTTTATTCTTAGATCGTCAATACTTTCACCAGATGTTGCAAAAATTGGTGCAGACAAAGGACCACCAATTTTCACTGTCTGTTTTTTGTGTGACGTGCAAGATTTCAGGTAGGAGCACAGTCCGAGATGTTCATTCCCAAGTATTTACTTGAGAGTCGAAAGCTTTAGTAAAGTCAGTATAGATTGCATGAGTGCACAGCCTCATTAATAAAAAAAGTAAATAGAAATATTTTAGTGTCCACTGACTAAGACATAAATCCATGCTGCTAACTTATAATTAATGGTTGGTCGATACTTTTACGCCATGCTTGAATATTTTAGGAATTGCCGACAGAATAGTAATTGGTCTATAATAACTTACATGGTTCCTGTTTCCAGATCTGTATGTTGGAAAAACATAAATAACTTTCCATGTATCTGGAAGAATTCCATATTTGAGTGACTGTGGGAATATAAGGTGGACAGGAAGGTATAGCAAGTGAGAACAATATTTTAACATATCGTTGGGAACACCGTCAATTTTCTTAACGTGTCGAGCAATGATAAAAATTACTCAATGATAGATGGAATTATTATGATGCTTAAGATAATTCTGGTTCTATTTTAAAAGGTATTGATGGTTGAAGAGTTGTTGGATAGTAGACGGAAGAAAAACAGTTGAAAACCTATCTAATTATACTCTATTTGATGGGATGAACGAAAAAAAAAATCATGAGACAGGGAGAGGCACCCTATTTTCTTTTAAATTTTGCCTTAGATTCGTTTTTGGGTTAATGGAAGATACTTGCCTGTAAAATTTCATTGTAAAAGTTTAGGAAGGGACAAAGCTATGAGGCTATAATATACGAACGGACACGATGAAACTGTTTTGGCAGTTCCAAGTTAAGTTATCTGTGAAAATTGACGCGTCAGTAAAAGTCAGATTTGAAACCATTTCAAAAAATTGATTGCAATTCACTTTTCTTAGATCCTGTAATCTCACAAGGTGGTGTAATATTCTTCTCTCTTTTCCAGACGTATACATCGTCATAGACGAAAAAGCAAATGTCCACAGCAGCAAGTTCAGCAAAGACAAGCCGCCAATCTTCGAGAAAGAAAACGAATGCAGTCCATCAATGATGCCTTTGAGGGTTTGAGGGCACACATACCAACTTTACCTTATGAAAAACGACTGTCAAAGGTCGATACTTTGAAGTTAGCTATAGGATATATTAATTTTCTTAGTGAGTTAGTTAGGACAGATAGAAATTCGAATTCTGAGTATTTTAATGGCCACAGAAGGTCAACACAAAAGGATGAACCAAAGAAAATTATTATTAGAGGTAAGCGAATTTATAATACATATCAGTATTGCTCGAAAATAGTTTTAAATTGGCATCGTTATTCATCCAGTAGGTTTTAGAAATGTAGGCGTTTGATATTCATGATGTCTATTGTTTCTCGCACATTTTATCATAAAAAATTCAATCTATAATGTAGAAATTAAAGTAAATAAAGCTCTTTGTTGTGAAATAAGTAAGTGATGTGATTCGCATTTCTGTTTCCTCATCTTAAAATAATACTCTGCCACTATTTGGATAATGTAATCAAGTTGAAGAAGAACAAATTATAGCTCTATACAGGACACACACACACAGAATAACTCAAAAACAAAGGGTTATGGAAAAAGACTTTATATACAAAAGTTTTAGGAAATCGAACAGCGAACTAGTGAACTTGTCTATGAGCTTGACCTTCAGGGTTATTAAAGGTCGAGTTATTTTTTTTTAAATGGAAACCGAGTTATTTTATTGCAGAAATGAGTAGCGGGAAAAATATTTTTATTAATGGTCAACTAAAGTAAATGCTGGTTATTGTCGATCATTAGTTATTAGTTATCTACTAAGGTAAGTTGTTGCACAAAATCGTTTTCTCAGACCAAGCGTACTTCGAACTTAAAGTTAAGTTAAACCGTTACAAATTTTGATATTGTAGTAATAAAAATACTTATTGGTTACTTCTAGTATATAAACTGACAGCTCAGAATTGAAATGTGTAGGCATGACTTTATTGCGTTCGAGTGTTTGAGCCTTTTTTTATTGATATAAATTTGGATTGTCAATAATACTTGCTACTCCTCATAAACCATATAGAATTGCTGGTATTGATTCTTTTCTTACAAATTTGTACTCGACATTTCTCGGTAAGACTTAAAGTTTAATTTCCGTTGTCATTTTTAATATTGGTATGATGTTCAGAAGTCAAAGATCTCTTTACACTTGATTAGTCATCGGAAAATATCACGTGACGTAAATACGTGTCTTATACCTCAAAAGTGACTAGGCCGACAGTTCCATCAGAATTTAAGCCTATAAATCCGGTTGTGGACTAGATCATTGAAACTATCGTCTGTAATCAACTAAGGGAGTTCTTTAAGAAGAATCAGCGATTATTCACGAGCTTCTCGGGGTTTGCAAGTTAAGTGTCTTGTGAGTTAGCGAAATATGATTGGTGTTTTGTAAATTTTAGGCGCCCATTTGAGATGATTGATTGTAGAATCTTATTGGCAAATTATTATCTTATGGTATTAGTGGTATGTACTCTGGGTTGGACTCATTAGTATTTGAAAGACATATTTCCTAGGACAAAAATAGTTAATAGGAAATCTTCAAAGTCAAATCGATGGGGAACTTTTCGAGGAGTCCGATGAAATGGGTCTCGAGGCTTGATGACGTCACTCTTTGTGGTAAAATTCAAAAATGTTAAAACTACTACACTTTGAAGTGGTCTAAATTAGACTATAGAACGTATTTTGACACAGAAAAATAAAACGATTTCGCAAAAAATATTTTCATTTGTCATTACACTAGTTATGTCCTTCAAACGAATTGAATATTATTTTTTTTATTTACAATAACTAAACGCAAACATCTATTTTTTAAATTTCCAGCACGTCAGACATGGAAGTTATCAACACAGTTTGTTTTTGACTACCCACTAGTTTGTTTTCAATTCGTTCTAAAATTTCGATGCTGTGTAGTGTTCAATTAAACGAATATTTGTTTTTAAAATGCCAAAAAGATTCTGTAAAGTAAATCTTAATCATTTTTGTTATGTTTGCGGAGAACTTATTATATCTAAGAAAGGATATCCCATAACGGAATCCCTTAAAGCAGCATATTTTTCTTTTTTTTTTTTAAATCTCGGTCTCTCACCAAGATAAAAAGTGGGCTCCTCATGTATTTTGTGAAAGATGTAGACGGACGTTAAGCTCTTGGGATGCAGGTGACAATAGATCTTTGAATTTTAGTGAGGCAATGATGTGGAGGGAATCATCTAAACACGAGAATGTTACTTCTGTCTCACTAAAATATTTGGTTCTTATTACAAACACAAGGATAAAATTATATATGCAGATATTCCTTCGTTTAGTAAACGTATTTATCGTTCAGACAAGCAGCAAGTTCCAACACTTCGGTTGTTCCAGCAAAACTTCGATGCCTGGCACGGAACCCGAAGAAGCTCAGATTCAAAGTGACACAAGTTCAGATGAATTTGTTGATGTCTATGAAGAACCACACATGATAACTCAGTCCGAACTGAATGATTTAGTAAGAGATTTAATCCTATCTAAATCCAAAGCTTAATTTCTAGATTCACGACTACAACAATGGAAGTTATTTGCTCCCGGCGCAAGAGTTACTTTATATCGTATGCAAAGTGAATGTTTTTCGAGATATTTTAAGAAAGAAAAGGAATTTTGTTACTGTTATGATGTAATTGGACTTTTTCAAGAAATGCAGCAGCCTCAAAATCCAGAAGAATGGCGTTTATTCGTTGATTCATCGAAGTTTAATTTAAAAGCAGTTCTTCTACATAATGGTAATAAGAAGCCATCCATTCTGATTGGTCATGCAGTAAATACCAAAGAGACTTATGAAACAAGGTCCACACTAATTGAACTCATTAAATACAGTGATTAAAATAGGATTGTCTGTGGTGATCTAAAAGTAGTTGGTTTAATTTTGGGCTTGCAGGGCGGCTACACAAAATATTGTTGCTTTTTGAGTTTGTGGGATTCAAGAGCTATACAAGACCATTATAAAAAAAAACTGACCAGTTAGAAAAGGATATGTTCCTGGTAAACTGAATATAAAGCATAGATGTCTGATAGACTTACAAAAAATTGTTTTACCGCTGCTTCACATAAAATTAGGTTTAGGATGCCCGGAAACCTTCGATTACATATGTCTCGTGTATGTGCTGAGTCCCTCTCAGGACTGTAAGGCAGCTGATGTTTCGGGGAAATCTCATTCACCATTTTCAAAGCTCACTGTATGGTGTTTACGAACAAACTGACGCCTGCGACTCGGGTGCTGTCAATCCCGTGCGTGCGTCGAACGCGTTCGTTTTCCGAATGGTTCTGGTCAATCAGGTTGCGAGACCTGCGGCGAGTCATCGTCCCTGTTGACAGTGTTTGGGGTTGCGTTGCCGAGTTGTAATCTGTGATCCAGGAAACTTTTGAGATTTTCTTCTCCATGTTGCTAGATAACGAATGTGTCATCTACGTAACGCAGCCGCAGTCGTGGTTTGTGTGAAGAGGTCTCCAAAACTCTTTATTCAAAGTCTTTCATAAATAAGTTAGCGAGTACAGGAGATAGAGGCGATCCCATCGGGGCTTCCTCGACTTGTTTATATCGTCGGCCTTCATAAGTAAAATAGGTGTTATCAAGACAGTGTCTAGCTAATTCGATGATATATTTTGGCAGACCGTATTTGTTTGCTATTACAGAAAGATCCTCTTTAACTGGTATTTGCGTGAAAAGTGATGTTATGTTGAAAATAACTACACATTCTTTTTCATGTAAACGTATGTTTTTGATTATTTCGCAAAAATGTTGCGAGTTTTTAACGTAGGAGGCCGTTTTTTCGACGAAGGGTTGGAGAATGGTGGCTAGATGTTTCGCCAGAGCCTGAGCTGGAGAGCCAACAGAGCTCAAGGGGGCTCCGGGCTTGTGTATTTTGGGTAAGCTATAAAGTTTAGGACATATGGATGATTTTTCTCTTGGTGTGATTTTCTTTTTATTTCTTCGGTAAGTGGAGATGCTCTGATCAATGTTTTGGTGGTCTTTTCTAGAAAAGTTGTGTGATTTCTGTTTATTGGCTTGTAGGCAGGATCGTTCAGCAGAGCGATCATCTTTTCATGATAGTCTGTTTTGTTTAGGACCACTGTCGAATTTCCTTGCTCAGCTGGAAGTATTACGATCGATATATATATATATATATATATATATATATATATATATATATATATATATATACATACCTATATCGGATCAGATCTACGACCAAAATTAGAAGCAAAAAAAAAAAAATCGAGAGGACTCATTTTAAAGCTTAGAGCGTCTACTTTTCAATGTCGATTGCGCCTTTGGAAAATCCAATATGGCGGCTCCAATATGGCAACCGGAAGTCGGAGAAAAATCGACTGTCAGGCAAAAAAAACTTGTAAAAATAAAAATTCGCAACCGATCGGATAGTTTTTAGCTCAAATTTTTAAGGTAATTGATCACGAAACCGAGGTCGGATTTTTGAATTCCAAGATTGCGGACCTAATATAGAGAATTGAGTTATGGAGTTTATTTGATCTCAGATTCGTAATTGGCGATCCTAAAAAATCTCATATACCAAATTTGGTGCAAATCGTTTGATTTTCAAAAAATATGTCCGCCAAGTTGGATCTGACATCTTGAATTTTGCAAATCCTACCTCAAATTTGTGATCAGCGACACCAAAAACCCTGTCTACCAAATTTGGTGCAAATCGGTTGATTTTTTGATTTTACAAGCTTTTTTTGCTAGACACTCGATTTTTCTTCCGCTTCCGGCCGCCATATTTGATTTTTCAAACGCGGACTCAGCATTTGAAAGTAGACACTAAGCTTTAAAATGAGTTATTGGTCGATATTTTTTGGTTGCTTCTAATCTTGGTCATAACTCTGATCCACTTGACGCGGATTGCCCCATAAATAAATAAATAAATAATATATATATATATATATATATATATATATATATATATATATATATATATATATAAATATATATATATATATATATATATATATATATATATATATATATATATATATATATACGTTTGATCAATATATGTAGGTTGTACTCTAGGTAGATTCTTTTTTATTTTACAGATGGAATAATCCATAAATGTAAACGAGTTTCGTTCATTTATGAAATCGCCGGTTTTATAAAAATGAGATACATCATTTTTATAAAACCATATTATAGAGGAACCTTGTTTAGGTATTTAAATCGACTTACGGCAGTCATGACGTGATAGATATTCATAAAATAGGGTATGTGGTCGATTTCAATAATGATCTTTATTACCAATGATAATTCTGCTTGAGGTAATTACAAATTTTCAGACTATGGAAAAAACAATAACTTAAAATAATTGTTTAGTTCAAAAATAAAATACTGACAATATTTCTAAACCTAACTTGCACCCTCATACTCTGAATGCGTACATTGTTTATTTTGCCACATCAAGTGTAATTGTGCATCACCGGAAGCAGCTGCTTTGCGTTACAAATGCCATTTGCACGGGCCTTCCGTATTTCAAAAACCACCACCGATGATACTATAGGGAAAGTTGGCCCTTGGCCTCAAAACAAATCAATCTAACATACTACGACATAAAATAATTAAGGCCCATTAGGGGCCATTCTTTACAGGCGTAGGCAGTAAATTTACAAATCATTTTAAAATTTATTAAGAGTCGTACGCTTGAAATTAGCTTAGTGGTAGTTGCTCTAGAAGGAAATATCTTTCAGCGTTTGGAACTATTTTTAAATATTAAATTTAAAAAAATGTATTGCGTATTACCACTAGTACTTATTAATTAAACTGAGTTCTAACAGTAACTTATATTAAGAAACAAAACATAAATAAATAGTTTTTTAAAAACAACTCCGTATTATAGGATGATCAGGCCTTATCATACCATGAAAGCATAACAAAGTTTATTAAAAATTTTTAAAATAATAATACAATATTATTAACATTTGCGTTAAATTTGTCAAATCAGGCATTTTTGATATAGTAGTAAAATTATTGCCTCTAATCTTAGCAATATTCTGTTAACTTCTGCTCGCTAATAGACATTGTCATATTTCCTTTTACATGAAAGGTGAAAAGCACACCCACAAATATAGTGACGTAAATTCCGAAATAGATGAAACCTACTCAGGGGAATTGAGGACAATGTAAGAACAAACCCTACATAAAATGTAACAGCAAAATATAGATTGGGCTAAGAGGGGGGGGGGTCAAAGTTGGCTTAAACAAGTTTTTTGAATCTACAAACCAAGGAACACATTTTGGAAAAAAATATTTCAAATAAAAGTTGTAGATATTTTAAAAACCTACAATTTGCGCTATTTTGCTATTGCTTTTGTTAATTTGTTATTGCAAAAAGGCTAAAAAATCCTCAAAATCGGCCATTGTTTTCATATCAATTATTCATTGAAAAATTTACTTTTTTGCACTTTTTTGCTTTTAAAAGGAAGCCTTTGTCTTTCTGAATAAAATGGTATTTTATAATAGTAAATCGGCTAATTTGTTGCTGAGATATTGCTAATTGTTTATCCCAAGATGCAAAATATGAATTGCTCTAACTATTTTTTGAGTGAATATTTTGATCTCCACAAAGGTTCAATCTCTTCATGAAGGTCTAAACATTCATATCATGTTAGAGGCAAACGAAAAAATTAATTTTGAACCCTTTAAACATCGCTTCAAAAATGAGTTTTTTTTTTAAAGAAATAGAGCTCTCGCGAGTGCGAGAAAACTGAACTCGCAGCTTCAAATCAGCATCGCTCGGAAAAATTCGCCGTATCTTAGCAACGAATGAACCAATTTCTGTGTTTTTTTTTAATCTGAGGCAGCACGAAAAAATATAAATATAGCAAGCACACCCCCTTTTTTAGAGCGGTATTTAAGGGGTTGAAAATTAATTTTTTCATTTGCCCATAACAAGACATGAAAATATAGGCCTTCACGAAGAGATTGAGTCTTTGTGGAGGTCAAAATATTTACCTAAAAAAAGGTATAGCAATCAACATTTTTCGTCTTGGGATAAACAAATAGCAATATTTCAGTAACAAATTATCCGATATACTATTATAAAATATCATTTTGTTCAGAAAGACGAAAGCATCCTTTTAAAAGCAAAAAAGGGCAAAAAAGTAAATTTTGATATAAATAATTGATATGAAATGGCTGATTTTGAGGGCTTTTGGTCTTTTTGCAATAACAAATTAACAAAAATAATCTCAAGAAAGTAGGTTTTTAAAATCTCTACAACTTTTATTTGAAACTTTTCCCAAAATATGTTCCTTGGCTTGTAAATTCAAAAAATCTGTTTTAGGCTACTTTGATGCCCCCCTCTTGGTCCCAATTTATTTTTTGCCGTTACTTTTAATGTAAGGTTTGTTCTTACATTGCCCAACACCCCTGGGTAGACGGGGAACAGCAGTTCCTAATTTGTCGTGCCCGCGAGTGTATCAGACTTCACAGTGCCCATGTTGAGCCCTCTTATGAAGGTTTCAACTAAGCAATTAGTTTAACTTTTTATTAAAACTATGATAGAGGAAAATTCTTGTTGTTCATATTCAACCCGACAGAAGTTAGGGGACTAGCAATGTAAATAAAATGACGTTTTTTCGAAATCGGTTATTATTAGCGACAGAAATAAAGAGTACTTAATTTTTAGTCAATAGTTAAAGTTATGTAAGAAACGTTGTCCAAAGTTTTTGTCATACAGGGCGTAAAAAAGATGGGGTAATGAGTATCACAGCTAGTCCTTCCCTGCAACTGTGAGTAATCCACAACACTTTCTTGGATAATAATTTGAAGGGCGTTACCGAGTGTGCATCACATTAAAAAAAATTGAAATATACCTGGTGATTCAATAATTATGTGTAAAAAAACTTTATTCCATTCCAGCTCTTTGGGAGCCCACGTCTCCGAAGAGCAAGCCTATATCAAAAAACTTTATATGAACTTGTAGTATTTCTTTCACTTGTTTTTTTCATATCCGGGAGATTTTCCACATTTTTCCGGATACCCTAAAAACTTTGGTGCAGCCAACCCCAATAGCTACGAAAACCCACTGAGCTGCCCGACTAAGTATCTAATGCCATATAGTATAGGTTCATTGTTGCTTTGGCTGCCGCGTTAGTGAGTTACAAATACAGACAAGGATGGCTACAAAATTTAATTATTGGCACACACAACATTGAGGCAGTGTCAGAATTTATATCTTGGACCCACCTGTACATCAAAAAAATTACATGAGTAACTAAGCTGAACGAAGAATCTATCTTGCCACGAAGCATTTAATGAGTTGTTTTAATGCTTAAAATCATATGTGTGCTCATAAAAGACAAAATGTCAGGTATATAAAATCATAATAAGACTGATACTAAGCTATGGTGCCGAAAAGTGAACACTAATAAAAGTGGATGGGAGGAGATATTTGAGAGAGGAAGATTCTCAGGCATACATAAGGAAAAGCATGTGAGGATGGTGTCTGTAGAAAAATATTTAATAATAATGGGCTCAATATTTGAAAATTTATAAAATTGAGACGTTTAAGACAGACCGAACCAATCTGATCCCTATACAAAAACTGATAGAAAGAAAATCTGTGGGTAGCTGGAGGATTTAAGGGAACTGGCTGTGCATGGTTGAAAGACTGCAATTAATACACGAACTTGACATATAAAACTGGACTGATCATGCATAATACCTCCCTTATAATAAAAATGACGCCACCATGCTCCGTGTCATTACGTGCAAATAATTACTTTGGCAACAATGAATTCCCTAAGTTTTTATTATATTGGTGAAAGTGTATTTTTGACATTGAATACTTTTCATTTTGACAATATTTTATTTTTGATTTTGCTGTTTTATGCATTTTATCACACTTTATGTAACGTTTTACTGAAAATTTTAAACAGGGACGTGAACTTTAAGGTTTTTTTTTTGGTATTTTAAAAAATGTGATTCCTCATCGTAAGACGTGGAAATACCTCATCTGGTAAATTGGAATTTATTTAGTTGGTAAGTTATAAGGCATTCAATAATAATTATATAAAATTATACCTTAGAATCAAATTGTAAGTCTAAGGGTAACAAGTTTAATTTTATGGATATGATGTATGATAATTTTGAAATGCTATCAATATTTTAGTTTTCTAAGCGAAATGAATGTTCAAATTCAAGAGCTGAAGCAAATTGGTCATGATCATAATTCTTTTAACACCAGATGAGTAACTCTGTTTAGAGCAATTTTCTGGAAATAGTTTTATACAAGAAGACGAGCAAAAAGTTTGTGCTGTGCTTCTTACAAATAAACTGCCTGAAAAAAACTACGAAGCACTGTTTGATGTAAACATCTTGAAGCAACTAAATTTGGACTTAATAACATACACTGGCTCTACAAAAAAAAGTCCTGAATTAGGTGTGCATTAACCAACAACAATATCGTTTTACCATAAAGTTAATGTTCCACTGACATATAAAGCTGAACATCGAAACTGGTATGATGTTAAAATTTAAAATGATTATACGTTTAAAAACCAATATGCCATATTAAAATAGAAATAAATGATTGTGTATAATATGAAATTTTTCAATATTATTAAGCATGTTTGGAAATTACATAAATTTTACTTTTATGTTTTTGTTTTGTCTAAAAATAAAATAATAACCTTTTGTTTCAATATGTTATTAATTAATAAAACAAAAATTCTTGATTTTAGTTCAGATAGGAAATTTGTGTCATGAAAATCCTTTGTCAAAGTAGTGTTAAGCTGCGATTGATTACCATTTCAAAAATTCAACTCTAGGAAAGGTCAATTCCAGATTCTCAAACAGTTTAGTAAATAGAAAGTTTGACCTAGTGTAAAAATTAAAAGTTGCTAGTAAATCTTATTTAGATTAAAAATGATTGTATTAATGTAAGAATTCTCTTGTATTTACAAGCTTTTTTATATTTAAAGTGTCTTAATAAATATTGTTTTGTTTGCAATTAAATATAAACTGCTTTAACACTATCCCTTCTGGAGTTTAACTTTTTTTTATAACAATGGTTTAGTACATAATGTTACTTTACTTCCTTTAAATTAAAGCTCCGTTATTATGAACGAAATGTCAACATTATTATGAATGTTGTTAACCCTATATAAATACATAACATATCAGTTCCCTCAAAGCATAGAGGAGAAAATAATTTTAACAAAGACCTAATCGAAGCTATTTTTAAATGATGAAACTCTCTTACTTTGCAATAGATTATGTGGACATTTCGATACCATACATTAAACAATATACTATATTCATGATATAAAAATTTTAAAAATAAATGCCTTAATACTTTTTTCATTAACTTCTTATATTCTACGTCCGAATAAGGATGTAGATTATACTAGTTATTTACAAAAATACCCACTGATTTCCACAATCTTTTCTAAAATAAATATTTAAAAAAAAATTAATCTCAATTTGTTTTTGGCGCATATTTCACATTTTGGATATTTTGCTAAATAACAGTTTAATTGTAAAAAATAAAATAAGTAAACAGTCATAGAAAAAGGATTTTCATTTATTTATAAGAACTGACATTTCATGCTTGTTATTTAAAAATAATAAAATTGTTATATATTTACGCTGTTTCAAAGAAGTTAAAAAAATTATAATTCTGGGGAAACTAAAAATAGAAATTTAAGTTAAATATTGTTTTACAGAAACAATTATCCTGGTCTTTTTTAATGAATATACTCAATTAACCTGTCAAGTAGAACAAGGAAGAACGATTTATTGTCTTAGATATAGTATAGAAAGAGATAGTTATTGTCTACACGACACATTCACGCCAATGTAAGAAACTAGCAGGAAATTTAATTTTGCTATACAAATCATTGCACTTAATGGCGCCCAATGGGGGGGTCAAAAATTATTTTCATGAGCAGTCCAGTTTTATATGTCATGTTCGTGAATTAATAACAGTGATGAATGGTTAAAATTATCACCTGTTATCTTGAGGAAAATTACGACCACCAGGACTAATAAAATGATTTGAATAAATGTTGCCAAGGGGGTCAAATAATAGAAAATATTTTACTTTTACCATGAAAGTTTTCGCCTTAAGAGAAATTTTATTATTATTATTTTCCTTTTTGAAAATGATGAATCGATATGTTTGTTTCAGGTGCCGGGGGTTTATACACCGCTCATTCTCTGTCATGGTCCAGAGTAAAAGAATCGAACACAAACGGTATTATGCATGCAAAAGTTTGGATTCCAGAAGATCCTAGAACAAATAAAGATGGGTCCAGTTCCTCATTTATTTCTGATTAGGAATTTATATCTGAGATAATCACAGTCTAGTCATTTTTGTTTCTTTAACTAATTGAAATTAAAGAAGTTCAGGAAGTACAAATGTACAATTTTAAATTTATACAAATCAGTCAATATACTACCTGTTCTTATGTAAATACTAAGCTTTGTTGGACGCCTTCAATTTTTACATATTAATTACCCAATATAGATAAACATAGTGTGAACTAATATTGATTTTAACAAATATATTGAGACTGTTGTAAATAAGTTGCAAATAAATTAGAGCCAATCAAGTCTCGAGAAAACAGCTTCAAAATTCGAATAGAGTTTTATGTTTATAAATTATGGTATTTTGCTTGCCAGAAATAGATGTATGGTAAAAAAATATAGACATCAATTTGAATATAGTCTGGATCAGCTAGAGTTTCACATTTAGTGTTTTTTGAATTACAAGTTTTCAACTATAGTTTAACACAATAAATTTAAATTTATCAAAACATTAACTGATTCAGATTATAGTGTTATGAATATAGTACATATTTTTTAGGTTATCATGTTCTTACAAGCAATAGATGTTCGATGTTCGTTTCAGGTTCCATTAATATAATTTAAACTTGTAATGTATTGAATTTATCTTCTATTTAAATTTATTTTATGTTATGAAATAACAGTAAGATAATATGGTGATAGGAGAAGCTATGGTGGATAGTTATTTCTCCCATTAACATAATATCCTTCGTGATATGCGAAATACATCTAATAAGAAGAAATCATTTAGAATATGTATATGATTTTTTGTCTTATTAAATAATACATATTTTTAACTATTTGGTACACATTTTTGTTCAATTTCAAATATAAGATTTAGTAGGGTTATGGTTTACAATCAGTGATGGTGTATAATCTCAGAAAATTTACGTTCTGCACTGTAGAAATTTACAAGTTCTATTACAACAAAAAGTTATATAATTTACGCATTCAAATTTAAGTAGTGTTTAAAAATTTTCCACTTGAATATACTACGTTTATTACATCAATCTGTGTCCACCAAAAAGTATCCAGCACCACCAGTTGTTTCTGGAGTATATTTCATGCCTAAATTGTCTTTTATAAAATTTGATCTTTAGTTTAAACTATACAACAAAATTCACCCAATTTTTGTTAAACTGCAGCAAGTTGTTATAAAAACGGTTAATAACCAACAGACAAAATCTGCAATGCTGGTGTCGAAAGCAGACTTTATCGGTCATAGACATATTAGAGATTATCGGTACACAGAACTGATTCGGGTCGATCAACTTAGTTGTGAATGGTTGAAGCTTTTTCGCATACCGTACCTGCGATGTTATTGCATACCTGATTTTAAGCGACGTACTACATTGTATCTTCTCTTAATGTCTAGTTTCGGATGGATCACGACTCGACTATATTCGAGCATTATACTGTCTCGCTTAGGTGTCTTTTTTACCTTATGAAATATTCTCTTTCGATTTTCCTGCTAAATATTTTGGAAATTATGCAGCTCTATTTATGCTCTGGCCGTAACTGATAACAATAACTGTGGTTATTTAGCTGATTTTATTTATTTTTTCTTGACTATTTTATGTTTTTAATGCTTTTTTCGGTTCTAATGTATTTTCCAATTTTTTTTCCTGCAAGAAACATCTGAAAGTAGACGCGAACTAGACTGAAATTAAGAACTAAACAAAGAAGTTGATTGTTTATCAACTTCTTGGTAGTTAATTGTTCACTTTTAGTTGGGACTATGAACAAATGAGTGAAGAAGTGAAGTATATCATTTAACTTGCAAGAGAAAATTGTTAATGTAAGTTTTCAGTGTTAGTTGTTAATTTTTCGCAGTAAAAACCGACCATAGTAGCTTAAAACGCATTTTAACATTGTTGTAAATTA
The DNA here is from genome assembly GCA_034092305.1 of Diaprepes abbreviatus. NCBI lineage: Eukaryota > Metazoa > Arthropoda > Insecta > Coleoptera > Curculionidae > Diaprepes > Diaprepes abbreviatus. The sequence continues at coordinate 2,690,944 of JASJET010000087.1, forward strand.
TTAAAAAAAACTGTCGCTAAGCGCTGGGCTATTAGAATATTTGAGGTAGTTTTATGTTACAGGGCGGATTTCTCCCGATTTGATTGTTCAAGCCTATTCAAGCAAATTCACTTGTTAGCAAGTACCTCTTTTTTTATTTAAACAATTTTTCAGTCATATTATTTAAATTAAATTTTATTTATGTTTTGTTATTTTACATACTTATTTATTTATTTTGTTGTTTATTGTAAATGTGTACAAAAATATAGCAATGTTGTAAACAATCTATTTTAATTATTGTTTTATTTACTTACTTTTCATTTCGCATAAAGAAACACTCTCATCCATTTTTTTGGCGAAATTTTCAAAGTTTTTTTTAATACCGAAATGTTTAGTAACGTGAGGAACAAATTTACTTTTTTTAAAAATATATCTGAAAAAAAATCTAAAAAATTGCAGTAAAATACATTTTGCTTTAGACATAACATAAAGGGAAATATAAAAAATAAATATATAAAAATATATAACAATTTGTATATATAACGAACCTATTCTAATTCTTGTGCTTGTTCCTCTGATGGATTTGAGCTCTAACCAATAAGAAATTCGGATTTTGAAGCGGGAGTATGAGTGCCGATTAATTGCGAAAGCTTCCGACAAGGAATGGGGGTCTTGTTTATAGTCCACTATGAAAATTTCAAGACAATGTTTAATGAATTCACAATGATTCCCGTAAATTTATAAAACTGACTGTTAATTGTTATAAAACTCTGAAATTGATTAAATATTTTGATAGAAAATTCGCTACAATCGCGTTTCATTTTCCAAACTGTAATTTTACACGCATCGAAATCATTTAAAACCCAACCCTTACTGGCATACATAAGCGCATTGAACCTATTGGGACCCAGCGAGAAAATCAAATAAGCAATTCAATAGCAGCGAAACAGCGTCGTTAGAGTTAAGCTTAAGTAACAGTTAAACATAAGGTAATTATTTCTTAATTTGGACCAGCACATCACTTTTTCGTTCGTTGCTTTTCCGACAATATTTAAATGCTTACATTATAAAAAATATAAAATAAGAATAGAAAACAACACGACGAAACGTCCACACTAAAGCAAGAATAGAAATTTGCTTTTGGCGGAAACGCCTTTTGTTGCGTCTGGTTAAGATTAATCTATGGCGTTATGCTTTCTAATTTCCTCTTAGTGTAATATAGTGGGTCACGAAGCAAGCAAGGTCACAAAATTTTGGTTTTGGCGGAAACGTCTCTTGTCTCATCTGTAAGATGAAATAATTTATTATCAGGGCATCAGGGCGTAACAAAGCTTTTATGGAAAAATTGTGTTATGTGGATCAAGAAGTGAAATACAGTTATTCCAAGCGATTGAAAAACGAAAAATTATGTTCACGAAATCCAGGTGATGTATTTCACGATAGCAAAAACTCTCAGTTGCCTTGCTACAAGTTATTTTATATGATAAATTTTTGACAACACCTGCAACTTTCCCGCGCCAGAACGTCGATTCCATTGTCGGACGCTTCTAAATCGATATCTTACAACTATTTTCATTGGTTACATTTGTTATTTTCCCACAGTTTGCCGTGATGGCGGATTCTGTATACAAGAAGGCACATTATCGTTTGTTTAAATTTTTACTGGGTGTTCTCATATTGTCAGCCTGCAATGTTAGTTTTTTCTTTCTTAAGAGGAGTAACTCTTTACATAAACTAAAAGATCCTCTTGAATTATGGTAAAAATATAAACATTTCTAGGAAAATTAAATGAAACCAGTCGCTGCACACCGGTGAAAATTATTAATAAACCAGTTCAAAACAATTAATCCTAATAAATGGTTGAAAACGCAGCTAGTTATTACAACTTCCCTTGTAGAATTAACATATCATCATAACTAGGATCTATTGTGCGATCGTTGAATCACTTGATAATATTTCTATTTATGTTTGAAAAAGAGTTGATAAAGAGTACGAGTTCTTTTATTCACTGGTACGCGCAGAAAAAATTTTATAGTAAATTTGTTGTATGAGGTTGGCAATATGAGAACCAGAAAACAGAGCAGGATTTTGCAAAGTGGTCGTTTGTGATCGTCCTAATGCTTAAAATTCTCTTGATTTTTTTTTGTTTTGCCGTGCAGTGATATTAGTTAAATTTCGTAATTTATCTTTTTATATAGTTATCAAGACATTTGTGCAGACATTCGCTTGACACGTTGCTAGTTGTAAAATATTTTCGTGGTATAAACTATAAAATTTAACCATCTCAGTCAACAACACAGTTCAATTTTTGTAAGGTTTTATATAAACCACCCAAAATTTTTGTTTAGTTCAGCTTTAGCTTGATTTTGGTTAATTTGTAAAACTGAAACTAATCTGAACTAACTTAAATTGACCTAGATTTATACTTTCGTAATATAAACTATAAAATTTATCCATTACAGTTAACAACATAGTTTAATTTTTGTAATGTATAAAAAAGCGTAAAATTAATCTTAACCATCCAAAATTTTTGATCAGAAATCACATGAAGGCGAGACAATCTGTAAAAGAAAAGAATCGATGTGAATTTTACAGAAATCGTATTGGCAATCTGGAAACAGCGCTAATTTTTCGGGTTTTAGGAAAGAGTCACACCACTTGCTGTAATTTGTTTTTTGATAATTTTCTTGATATTTTTATATAAAACAAATTTATGAATTTTTATAAAGGGTGTTTTTTATTGAGGTATAGAACTTTTAAGTGGAATAAAACAAAGATGAATTTTTTAAATTGACATGAAATTTACTTTATTCGAAAGATAACCTTCTGGCATTATAATTTAAATATGACTTCTGGCATATGACCGCCACGGCTGGCTCGGACGTAGTCTAATCTAGAGGTCCCATTGTCGGTGACTTTTTCCAACATTTGTGGCCGTATATCGGCAATAACGCGGCGAATGTTGTCCTCCAAATGATCAATCATTTCGGGCTTATTGGCGTAGACTAGCGACATCACATATCCCCACAGAAAATAGTCTAGCGGCGTTAAGTCGCATGATCTTGGAGGCCAATTCACGGGTCCGAAACGTGAAACTATGCGGTTACCAAACGTTTCCTTCAATAAATCAATTGTGGCACGAGCTGTGTGACCTGTTGCGCCGTCTTGTTGAAACCACAGCTCCTGTACATCATGGTTGTTCCATTGAAGAACGAAAAAGTCAGTAATCATGGCTCTATAGCGGTCACCATTGACTGTAACGTTCTGACCCGCATCGTTTTTAAATAAGTACGGACCAATGATTTCACCAGCCCATAAAGCACACCAAACAGTCAGTTTTTCTGGATGTAACGGTGTCTTAACATACACTTGAGGATTATCATCACTCCAAATACGGCAGTTTTGTTTATGGACGTATCCATTCAAACATAAGTGAGCCTCATCGCTAAACAAAATTCGCTTATGAAAATCGGGATCAACGGCAATCTTGTTTTGGGCTCATTCACCGAATCTACTCCTTGCTAGGTGATCGTGTGGCTTCAATTCTTGCACGAGTTGGATCTTGTAAGCACGAAAACCAAGATCTTTCCGCAAAATCTTCCATAAAATGAATGGACACATATCCAATTCCTGTGCACGATGGCGGATAGACCGATTCGGGTCTTCCTCTACGCTACGCTCTACAGCAGCAATGACTTCTTCTGTACGCACTGTACGATGTCTCTGTGCATGCGTATTATCATTTAGAGTAAATGTGGTGCGAAAACGTTCCATAGTTAATCGAATTAATTGCTCTGATGGACGATTATGTTGACCGTAAAATGGACGTAGTGCGCGATACGTATTTCGAACAGAACCATGATTTTCAAAATAAATTTGCACAATTTGGAAGCTTGTTCAGGCGTCAGTCTATTCATGTTGAAATGCCAAACCAAACTAAACATAAATCACTTGACAGCTGACAAAACGGCCGCCAGTTAAAAAAGTGTTGCCAACTTAAAGTTTTATACCTCTATAAAAAACACCCTTTATAATACATAAAGTTGAAAGCAGTGATCGGCAAAAAAAAATATAATTAACCATTAATCAATTACTTGAAAATTATTAATCGGCAAATCGAAGTTATCAATTAATCTATTAATTAATACTCTCGAAACTAAAATTGTCAATTAATCAAGCAGTTGGAGATTTTTTTCTTAAATTATTCATTAATTAAATACCTGGAGATTTAATTTCTAGAATGATCAATTAATTCAGTAATTAATAAATTTATTGCCAATTAACAAAGTAATTTATAATTTTATTTTTGAAATTATCAATTGTCGAAGTAATTAATAATTTTAGGTTTAAAATTACCCATTACCAGCGTAATTTAAAATTTCACTTTCCGAATTACTCATTACAAGAGTAATTAATAACTGAGTTATCCAAATTGTTGCATTATTATTTGGTATTTTTTTCTGAATTAAATAAAAAGATAATTTAATGGCGTTTTTTCGTAAATAATGCAGCACTAAATAAAATAGCAACACAATTATGTTTATTTATCCTGCTAATGCAATTATGATTTTCATTTACTTTCAATAAAGAACAGAATATGTATGAAAACCATACTTATATTATGAGAACGGGATGAGTTTAACTTTAACTCCAGTGTGTTGATCTTTAGGCATTTTAAACAAAATATGTGAAAAAACATCCAATTATCATAAAAAGCTTACTTACGTATGTGGTTAAAATTTTATATCATCCATGTTTCGCTCCTTTTGTGGAATTTTTGAGTTAAATCGATAAAAATAATTTTTTTCGGTCATTTTGAATCCTATTGATGAGACTAAAGCGTGTCACTATGAGCGGAAGCAGTGTAATTTGCATTAAACAAATTTTTCCCACCGGTAATTTTTCATTACTTTATCTAAAAGGATGAAGTGTTTCAATGAAAACTGTTTTTTCAATTTAATTCCGGAAATTACCAATTAATAATACAATAATTTGTCAAAGTAAATTATTAATTACTCTATAATTTGAAAAACAAAATATTCGGTTACTCTGATTATGGATAATTTTTAAAATTATCAATTACTTCGCCAAATGATAATTTCAAAAATGACACTATCAACTACTTCGTTAAATGATAATTGAAGGAATAAAATTGCCAGTTACTTTATTAAATAATAATTTTAAGAATCAAATTTTCAATTACTTCATTAAATAATAATATTATTTTCAAAATTATCAATTGATGAAGTAATTGATAATTATTTTCTGTGAATCAATGATTATTTGATAATTGATATTCCGATTTCTAAAATTATCCATTACAAAATAATATTAAAAAAAGTATTATTGCTGATCTTTCGTTGAAAGAAGGTATTTCAAATTCATCACAATAATGTCAGATATTGAGAAAGCTGTCTGGAACAGTTTTCAAAAAGTTGTTGAGAACTTCTTAGGGACTAAGGAAAGCCCAGATTACAAAGAACTAGTTTTCGACATTTGACAGATGGGGATGTTTAACGAACTTGAAACTGTATTGCCCCCATTCGCGTACAGATTAGTTACGGAGAATCTGGGGACTATAATGAAGAGCTAGGAGAACGTTTTGACTATTATATCAAGCAGATATCAGGGTCGTTGAGATCTTTTTACTGTTGGACACTGAAAGGGGGTTACGTTTCGAAAGGCGATAAACGAAAGCGAGACCTCCTTCACAAATCTTTTCAAGATAAAAGAGTCCGCAATCGTCGGAAAACAAAAATATTCTCATTTTGAGTTGCTTTGTATCTCGAATCCTGAGGAAATGTATCAAGGAAATAAGGATAGTCTCATTTTAAAATGATGTCTGACGATGACCGATATCGATATTCGTGCTTCAGTTTTGAAATTTGTGGGCCATTCTAACCTCATGGGGCCTTTTTAACTATAGATTCAGAGTAAGCACGTCAAAATAAGCGAAAATAGAGCGGTCTTGATGCGAAATTCGCCAACTAAAATTATTTTAGCCATTAGAGTTACTATTGAATTCGAAAAATCACTAATATCGGTATATTTGGGGCATTTTTGCAATTTGCGAGAGACCCTCACCTGATGGGGAAATTCTGACTACCCATTCCGGTTTCAGCACATGAAAATACTAGAAAGTATAGTGGTCTAGCCAACAGGATAGTTCGATCATGTCAGTAAATTGGAGGGTCAAACTTTCCCTAGTCTCGCATCCCTAAAAATGTGAAACAAAGCACATACTTAAAAAAAAATAAAACACTATTTCATTGCAAAATATATTATATTTATAAGTCAAAATTGATAATATACATACATATTTAAGAAACATATAAAAAATACTATTCTGTAAACCTGGGTAAAAAATGACAATCAATTGGGTGCACTGTTTTCATAGTTATAAAAGATGATAAAACTATCTCGTCCACAGACTTATATTTAGAGGTTATTTTGAACTTCCTTATGACGTTTGCTAACGTTGTTTTCATTAGTGTCATTGCTTGTCCTTTACCTGTAAAATAAATAGTACCTGATGGCTTATTGGAAACGAAACAAGAACATTTCTAGATATTTAATTTAATCTTTTAAAAAGAAAAGCCAGTTGACCTTGTTAGTTTGATTTTTTCCAGACATATTTTTTTTCCGCTATTCCTAATTCCTTAGCGGAAGTACATACAATTCTCAGTTGTATTATCTTCATACTGAAAAACTTACCTAGACAATCTCGGGGCCCGGCAGAAAACGGTAAAAATGTATACGGTTGAATTTTCGAAGCGTTTTCGGATAAAAATCTTGTTGGATCAAATTTAAGTGGATCCGGCCAATTTTTCTCATCTCTGTGAATGCTTAATATATCGATCAAAAAGTTTGCTCCCTTTGGAATAATTTTGGTTCCTAAAAAATATATTAGCGCGTAAAATTACCATATTACCATTGCACCTTTAAAAATAATAAAAAATATATAAATGGTGTTTTTCATTAGTTTGTTGACAGTAAGTTTTGACTTTCACGTGATGGTTTTTCGCAATTAAATGCGCGTTCTGTTATATTTTCTTACATATGATTTATTTTAGGAAATTAGAATACATTTCTTATAAGCTTTTATATACACATTGATAGGGAATATTAATTACAGAAATTAAATTTAGATTCTCAGACACTTACAAATTGTATTCTGGTAGATGTTTAAATTTAGAAAGTGATTAGATAACATGTCGGTAGGATATTGATGTACAAAAATAAAATTTTTATAAAAAAAATTGAACCGACTTCTAAAAGTGTGCTAAAAAGTGAAAAATAACTATAAATTTCTAAATGAAATTGAAATTTTTGAAGTAGGCGCCAAACTAATACCTGACAAAATGGGATTGACATAAACAGATTAACAATACTTTAGTTGTAATTGCTTTCTTAACATAATTTGTATATAAAAGTAGGTAATTCGGTTCATTTAGAAATAACTTGGCGCCGACTTCAAAAATTTCAATTTCATATAGAACTTTATAGTTATTTTTCACTTTTTAGCGCACTTTTAGAAGTCGGTTCAATTTTTTTGATAAAAATTTTATTTTTCGATTTTTAGTTTTGAGTTCATTATGATATTCATAAATTATCTGAACTAAGTACTTATCGAGATTAGTGTACCTCGCAATGACCAATGACTCCAAGGTAACAAAAAATTACCCATTTTATCCAAAGTTGTAAATCATCCTAAAATGAACCACTAAAAATTCTTTGATTCTTAGAGTTCTCCAAATACGAGTGAAATTGTATCAAACGAATATTTAGTCTGCTAATCCACTATCTTAAATTTCAAATTAATTTTAGATTGGTAATATAGGCCCTAAAATCTTCCAATTTCGATATTTAAAGAACTTGTGACGTAAATTTCTTAGCTCGACATATTTTATACTGCATATTGAGTTTGTATATGCTCCAAGAATCTAGCATTATTAATTTTAGGCAAAATCGGAAAACGTAAAAATATCGGTCCCTCATATTGTATCTTGTCAACTCTTCATATTCGTAATACACTACCCCGAAAACACTCTAATACCAAATCTGATAAAATGCGAATAAGTTAAAATTTTCAACTCACTTTTTTACCATCTTAATCTAATTTAAATCTAAATCCTTCAAAGCGTCCTAGTAATAATTTTAGATGAAATCCAGAAATTCGAAATTTCTAGACCGTCATATTTCCTCTGACATATTAGATTTTCTTAAAATAATTTTATATTCGCTATTTACATCCTCAAAAACGACTCAGTCCCATATTTGAACAATATCGAAAAATGTAAAATTTTTAGTCCGTCATATTGAATGCTGGAAAAATACTATTAAATTCGTAATTTACACCCTCAAGAACCCTCTATATCAGATTTGGAGAAAATCGAAACATGTAAAAATTTTAGGATGCCATATTGAATCGGCTAGATCGAGTTTCTCAAGAAATATTTTAAATTCGTAACAAGAATCCGTCGATACTGATTTTATACCAAATCGAGAGATGTAAAATCTTTAATACGCCCTCTTGGATCCGCCATATTTTTTTTTAAAATAATGTCAGATTCGTAATATGCGATCCCAAAAACTTCCCCATATCAATTTTGAAGAAAATTGAACAAAATTTATTTTTTATCCGCTATATTGGATAGGTCATATTGAATTTTTCAAAAATAATTTCAGTTTCGTTATGTACGACCAAAAAAACTACCCATACCAATTTTGGAGAAAATCGAACAAAATTGATGTTTTCGTCAGCCATATTGAATCCTCCATATTGAATTTTTAAAAATGATTTTAGATTCTTCATGTGCGACACCGAAAACTCCCCTGTACTATTTTTGGAGAAAATCGAACAAAATTGATTTTTTTAGCCGCCATATTGGATCCGCCATATTCAATTTTTTAAAAATTTTTTGGATTTGTTATGTGCGATCCAAAACTTCTCCACACCAATTTTGGTGAAAATCAGACAAAATTAAATTTTCTTGTCCGTCATATTGGATCCGCCATATTGAATTATTTAAAAATGATTTTAGATTCTTTGGGTACAATCCCGAAAATTCCCCCGTACCAATTTTCGAGAAAATCGGCCAAAATTAATTTTTTTGGCCACCATATCGTCAGCGCCATATTGGATTTTACTATACCAATTTTGTCCAAAAAAATATGGGACTATCACAGCAACTTTCTGAAGATAACGTAAAAAATTTCATTCAAATCGGTGTCGCCGTTTCGGAGTAATCGGTGTTCAAACACACAAAAAAAAGCATGCGGAGTCGACAAATTGACAACCTGCTTCTTTTAGAAGTAGGTTAAAAATAGTATTCATTTCCACAAGCAAGGTTACGAAAATTGGCCCTTTATCTTCAAAAGTAGAGCCAAAGGTGCCGCATCTGCTATGTTTCGGTAGGTTCCACCAATTAAAGAATTTTAATTTGATTAATAATGAAAAATATGCAAAATCTGAATATACAAGAGGACAATTTTCATTAAAAATTATTTTATGCCATGAAATTATAATATACAAAATATTTTTGCTTAAATTTAGTACGAAGAACTTCCGGCGCTTGCCGTAGCTACATACTGAAAAATAGCTCTTTCTACATTCCATAAAATCCCTTAAGGAAAGCATTTGAATGTCTATTGTCAGAAATAAGAATAATAATAAAAACAAAGTGATGTGCAAGGTCACGAAAATTAGACCCTTCAACTTCAAAGGTATAGCAAAAGGTGTCGCATCTGTTCTGTTTCGGTAGGTCCCACCAATTAAAAAAATTGTATGTGATTAATTATGCTTATCGAAAAAACCACGGAATATAATATACCTCTGCATTTGGCTTTCGTTGATTACCAGAAGGCGTTCGATTTTGTCGAATCATGGGCAGTTCTCAAAGCACTGGCCAATGCTCGGATTGATTCAAGATACTCTGCTCTGGTTCAGCATATATATGAAAACGCTTACATGCAAGTTACAATAGACGAGGATATAAAAACCTCGAGGATACTTATAAAAAGAGGCGTACGTCAGGGAGACACAATGTCCCCAAAATTCTTCACGTTGGCACTTGAAGATGTATTTAGGGGCTTGGACTGGCATGACAAGGGAATTAACATAGAAGGAACACGACTAAACCACTTAAGATTTGCTGATGATATTGTTATAATTAATGATTCACCAGAACAACTCCAATGTATGATACAAGAATTTCATCAAGCATCAGCTAGGATAGGACTCAAAATGAACTTGTCAAAAACAAAAATAATGAGTCTAGAACAAATACAAATTAAAGTTGAAGATAAAATAATAGAAAACGTAAGAGAATACATATATCTAGGTCATAGAATACAAATAGGGAAGGAAAACCAATCGGCTGAAATTCCTAGAAGAATAAGTCTCAGCTGGGCAGCTTTTGGCAAACTCGGATTCATTCTTAAATCCAGTAATACCCCCATAAGTCTGAAAAGAAAAGTCTACGAGTCGTGCATCCTGCCAGTTCTTACTTATGGTATTGAAACAACCTCCCTAACATGTAAAGCCATTAATAAGCTTCGGGTTATACAACGAGCAATGGAAAGGGCTATGTTGGGAATTAGTTTACGAGATAAAGTTCCAAATGAAGAAATCAGAAGAAGAACGAAAAAAACAGATGTGAGCAAACGAGTAGCGCAGCTAAAATGGAGATGGGCTGGACATATCGCAAGACATGACATAGACAGATGGACATACAAGATAACAGCATGGCGGCCAAGAGAGAACAAGAGAAGTGTTGGCAGGCCCCAAAAGAGATGGCGTGACGACATCCAGAAAATTGCCGGAAAAAACTGGATGGGGATCGCTACGGACCGACAGAAATGGAAAAATATAGAAGAGGCCTACATTCAGGAGTGGATGAAAACGGGCTGATATGAATGAATGAATGAAAAATAAACAAAATCTGAAGATACAAAAGGGCAATATTCATAAAAAATGGGTATTGATGGTACGAAATATAATAAAAGTAAGCACGTTAATGGTAATTACAAAAATAAATGTTACAAAATTAAAAACAACATATAAAAATTTCGATTAGGTAATAAATAGCTGATATTAAAAAATCTTACCAAGATCGACATCAGCCTCGACATGTCTCGAGATAATTGGTGCAGATGGAAAAAGTCTTAACGTTTCAGAAATAACTGCTTCGGTATATTTCAATTTAGGAAGATCTTCAAATAAAATTTCTCTCAAAGATACTTGATCGATCACTTCTTGATACAGGGTCTCCTAAACATTATTAAAATTTTTAAATTTTTAAACGCCCATAATTTAAAATGTTTCGTGTGGGAAAAAGTCTTTATAACTGAAGCATTTGCACGTCAACAATAGAACTACATGATCAGAAATCGGCAACAACATTTTTTTTAGTAATATTTTCGGGTAAAATTATGAATTAATTTGTTGATTGACGAAGTAACTGATAATTTTAGAAATAAAATTATCCATTACCAAAACATTAATTGAAAATTTCATTGTTCAAATTACCATTACAAGAGTAATTAATAATTTAATTGTCCAAATTAATTAATTTGGCATTGTGAAGCTATTTATGAAGTTTAATAATTTTCGTAGAATATGAATGTTCTTAAGGATTTTTTTTTGTATGTTCCACATACCTGTATCTCTGGATGCATTCCTAGCAACGTAAAGCAAAAAGTTAATGCATTTCCTGATGTATCTGTTGCCTAAAAATATTTATAAAGCTGAATATTCGTAGCAAACTATCAACCATAAATTTATTTTTAAGTAGTATCGTCAAACGGAGTGAATCAGAAAAAAGGATTCAATCGAGAAAGGTTTACATTGAGTTTAAAGTTTGCGGTTTTCTTTTTCATCGCGAACGCTTTTAGGATGGATAATACAGGAAATCTAGAGACGACAGAATTGCAACGAAAATCATCTATGGATCATCTAAATACTACATGGAAATTAGATCAAAAAAGAGCTGTTTTGTTAACAAAAATTTAACACTATTTTTTTTGCTACAATGTGTTCATTTCGGCATCCTATAAAACATATATCGATGGTAACTCTGAAACACGTGCAAAAAAAAAATGGCGGACCAAAAATGGTCACTATTTTCGGTTTTTTGAGTTTATCTCGAAAAGTAAAAGTTGTATCGAAAAATGTTTCAACCCATCAATTTAGATATTATCATTATAATAAAGTATGTCAAACTCGGAATCTGTGAGTTTTTTATTTTCCGAGAAATTCGATGTCAAAATTGAAAATTCAACTTCTATTTTCGGCTTTCCTAATTAAGATACAATGCTTAATTTTAATTGAAATTATTTGTATTGTTTTATATTTTAAAGATCTTTTAAAAATTTTTTTTTAATCACGTGCCGAGAAATTTTGCAAAAACCAACTTTTCACCGGATGGAGATAAAATTTTTTTTAATGCGTGAATTGGATTTAGATGTATCATTTCCGATCCTAAAAAAAATTTTATTTTGGATGAAAAAAACGTTTTTTTTTTTCAAAAATTCATAATGGCGTGGCAAATGAATATTAAAGGCTCAAATTTGCAGAAGATGCTTTTTAATACTTGTACTTTACCTGTGAATTTTTTGGATTCATGAAATACACTCCCATACGATCTGTAAACCTTCGAAAATTGGGACGAATCTAATCGAAAATAGCTGCTGCATCATAAGTAATATTTATAATATTGATGTTGTTTTATTAATTTATATGATAGTAACAATTTGTTTAGTCATACATGATACATCTAAATCCAATAAACGCATTAAAAAAATTTTATCTCCATCCGGTGAAAATTTCTCAGCCCACGATTGAAAAAAAAATTTTTTTAATAGATCTTCAAAATATAAAACAACGCAAACAATTTCTATTAAAATTGAGCATTGTATCTTAATTAGGAAAGCAGAAAATCGAGGTTGAATTTTCAACTTTGACATCGAATTTCTCGGAAAATAAAAAACTTACAGATTCCGGGTTTATATATTTTTTTAGTATGATAATACCTATATTTAAGTTAAATTTTAAATCGGTAATTAGCTAAAAAATGTCAAAAAAAAAACAAAAACCTTAAATTTGGTAGAAAAAAAAATATCTCGTTAACTAGTAGCGCGACCTACAACTTATATTACATGAGTCGATAGGTTTTTTAATTCTCTACAACTTTTGTTTGAAATATTTTTCGATACAACTTTTACTTTTTGAGATAAATGCAAAAAACCGAAAATCGTGACCATTTTTGGTCCATCATTTTTCTTGCACAGGTCTTTCAGATTTACCATCGAGATATGTTTTATAGGATGTCGAAATGAACACATCCCAGCAAAAAAAACCAATGTTACATTTTTGTTACTGACGAAAGTCTATTTTTCATGGAGTAAAACTGTTTGTGATTATTTTGTTATTTTTTGTGCCAAAAAACTATTTGGAAAAAGGTATTTACAATGCGATTTTCTTATTTGTAGGCTAATATAGTATTTCTGCAAGTATTGCTTAGAGCCGTTTTACACACACAAGAATTATTCCGAAAATTATCACAAAAATTTTCAGTAAATTTTTTCCAAAAATTCTGTATACATAATTTTAAAAATAAAATTCCACTCTGTGTGATACGTACAAGAAATCTGAATATAATTTTGGTGATAATTCTGTCGGTGCTCATGCGTATTTTCATAATATGTGACGTTTCAGCAGGAGATATAATAACTTGCTCTGGGGACACCTTAAAATGTCATAAATATGAAAGTTTCCAAACATATATAATCGAGAAACCACAAAATAAAGGATATTTTGTGCCAGAAACAATGAGTAAATATTGAAGTTTGGTTGATTACCAAACGTGGGCTGTCAATTCACAAATTTTATTCTGCGTCGATTTTCGCGCAGTTTCTGCATTTTAGTCATAAAAATATAGAACACGTTCTATATTTTTATGCCGAAAATTTTCACCAAAATTTTAACAATAATTCTTTGATGTGTAAAACAGCAAATTAGTTTTATGAAAATTTTCACCATAATTAGGAGATAAATTTTGGCTATAGTTCTTGTGTGTAAAACAGCTCTTAGACGTTAGTTGTAATCGTTTTATAAGTGTAATACTGAATAAAGAAGTTTTTCTGTAGCATGAAATGAATAAAATTACTTACAGCAGCGGTAAAAAAACCGACATCATCCACTATGTCTTGCACGGTCAGTGTTTTCGATGCTACATTTATCATTAAGTCAAATAATGGCATGGCTTTTTCATTTTTCACAGAATCTAAAAGTTAGTTAAATAATGAGTATATACATATTTAATAACGTTAAAGTAAAATGGAAAACTTGTAAAAGATTGAGACACAGAGTGAATATTTATAAAATTAAAGAGAAAATTTAGTGGCTTTATTAATTTTTTATCATTTCCAGTGATGGCCCCTCAGTTTGTCTGTAGCTCTACCTCTCAATTTGCGTCCGTAGATTTTTATAGCAACAGGCCTCTGCGACCTGCAAGGGATCTAAGTCATCGAGGGAAAATTTGTGAGTGGGGGTTCACGAAACTATTTCGATCACCACGGTCAATGTTAAACGTTCTGTAAATGTCCTAAAGTACCTAATAAAAATTCTACCAATATACTGACATGCCCCTTCGAATAGATAAAGAAATTACCTATTTATATTTTAATTAAGTATATTTCATTAAATTACTGTGTAAGTAAGTACAGTTAGTCCAGTGAGAGAATACCCACGCGTCATCAATCTACCAACATATCAAAGACAATTTTGAGTTTTGTTCATCTCAATTTGTATAGAAATAATAAAAGGGCGGAAAACAAAATATTATTCTTCTAATCCAAGCTATACGTCGCAGAAAATCTGACATTATGGGTAAAGCAAGATAGAAAGAGACAACCGAGTCATTTTATTTTATGAATACAGACTTTCTTTTGACTTGAATTAAAACATTATTTTCATTCAAGTGAATTTAAAACATAAGATTGTTTTATATAAAAGCTATTAATTATTTTTTTTGTAAATTATTACCGGTAAGTGTGGATCTAAAAGCTACAAGTTTGTGTGAGATTGGATGTGTGGAGTTTTTCGGAATAGTTGTATCTGTGAATGTAGGTTTTCGATGTCAAATGTGTATTGATGCTTAGTCTGGTAATAGAAATATCAAGAAAATTGATTGTCTTGTTTATCTCTCTTTCCATAGTAAACTTTATTTTAGGATGTAAAAACTTCAGATGGTTTAACATGTTATTTATCTATGATATCCTAGTATGTTTCACGGGTGAGGACGAAGACTTAATAATGTAGGGGCCAGGGGGTCCGCAGTGGCCCATTTAATTTATATGGACCCACACAATTTTTTTTATGTATTTTTGGAAAAACGTATAGTTTTGGAGTTATTTATAAAAACAGTTTCGAAACATGTATTTTTTTCATGAAAAATCAACATTTTTAACCACTAATGATTCAAAAAATATTGATTTATCAAAAAAAACTTTATAGAATATATTTTACTTAGAATTTGTCCCTCTATGGATTCCTGGAGTAATTTTTGATAAAATAGTTTCCACCCCAGAGAAAGTGTGGCATCTACCCCTGGGGTAAACGCGCAAGTCGGCACTATGTCACTTTTGTTTCTTGAGGCACCCTCTAATTACTTACCAATTTTCACGCAAATCGATGAGGGTTCAAATTTTTCTAAGGACAAAGCCTTCAGTGACTGTACTAATAATACAAAGCTTTAAATTAATTAAGCATCATAAAAAACTTAATAATTAAAAACATTATACATAAGAACCTAACGACTGTTCATAACGTTCTGGAACAGTATACATTGATGCAGGTTGAAACAAGCGAAAAATCAAAACAAACAAAAGATTTACTGCGAAAAAGCGCTCGTAAATAACAGAAAAATTTAACCCAATGCGGAAAACTTATATTGCAGGATTGTTTCGGTTATGGTGTATGAAGTACCTGCGTTTAGTCGCGCGAGGCGCCTTCATACTGCCTACTGGCTTCTCTCCGCACGCCACACGGGACAGCGTATATATGTAAGCTGCCGAATGCAATTTCCTTATAACCGAAATAAACAATTAAGACGTAACTTTTTCGTAAGACATTTGATTGTAGCTTGTAGATGCTGATTCAAACCTTCGATTGTTATCAGGAAAATTGAAAAAAATTCATTAGTCAAAAGTTAATAGCGTTTAGAAATCGCAAAAGTTACATTTTTTAATTGTTTCACATCAATTATCTCGGAAACCAAAATAGTTGGTTTTGCGACAATTGCATTTTCAAAGGTTTACACAATTATTTTTTTTATAACAATCTTATCCCCACCCGGAAGAAATTCCACCCTAAGAATTATTGTTTAAAGGTTTAAAATACATAAAAAAAACTTGGGTGGGTCCATATAAATTAAAGGGGCTACTGCGGACCCCCTTGCTCCTTCATTATAAAAAAAATAACACGCAAATCATTTTTGAATATTGCTGCCACCTTCCTAACTATATGTTCCTTAATGTTATTTCAAAATTGTTTAATTACAATAATACTCAAAAAAAGTCTCTCTAAAACGTCGAAAGCATCATAAAGAAAATTGCAGTTTTTAACTGGGATAAAGATAGGTCTTTAAATTATAATTATTTTTCCGTTAATCGCTTACCTTCGATATTATCGCTTTGATTCTTTTTTTCTTCAAAAAGCTTATTCGCTACGTTCCTCATTTCTTTTATTTCATTGGCTAGTTTTTTCCCAGCAGGAAAGAATTTTATCCATATAGGCAACGGAATAACTGGATTTAAAAGTTTTGAACTAAGTTGTTCTTGTCCTCTAAAATAAGTAAATTACAGTTATGCGTTAATATATATATATATATATATATATATATATATATATATATATATATATTTATATATATATATATATATATATATATATATATATATATATATATATATATATATATATATAAAATATTATCAGGGAACAAACAAGAAATATTTCTAGGCTCGTTTTCACTTAAGCAACAAAATAATCATATTAACTACCGATTTCTTTAACAACAATTATAAATTTTGCAAAAGTGACAGCGTGTCTTCTTTTAAGTAACAGTATATGTAAAACCAAAGATTTTTATAGCCAATGCTCTATTATAATCTCTGGTAAAACAGGCGAAGAGTAATGTCTTTTTCACCGACTTCTAAAAGAAGGAGGTTCTCGATTCGTCGAGTAAGTATTTTTATTTTTTTTATGTATGTACACCGATTATTCCGGCACGGCAGCACCAATTTCCATGAAATTTTTTTACATTATGCTTATGAAGTTGCTGCGGTGGTCCCATATTTTTTTGGACGAACTTGGTGCAGTAAAATCCAAGATGGCGCTGAAAATATGGTGGCCAAAAAAAAATTTTGTTCGATTTTCTCCAAAATTGATATGGGAGAATTTTCGGGGTCGTACACAACGAATCTGAAATTATTTTTAAAAAATTCAATATGGCGGACAAAACACTTTAATTTTGTCCGATTACCTCCAAAATTGGTGTTTTCGAGGTCGCACATAACGAATCTGAAATTATTTTTAAAAAATTCAATATGGCGTGTAAAAATTAATTTTGTCCGATTTTTTTCAAAATTGCTATGGGGAAGTTTTTGGGATCGTACATTACGATTCTGAAATTATTAAAAAAAAATAAATATGGCGGATCCAAGATGGAGGACTAAAGATTCTACATCTTTCGATTTTGTCTAAAATCAGTATTGGGGAATTTTTGTTAGTGTTAATTTAGAATTTAAAATATTTCCTGATAAACTTATTCTGGCGGATTCAATATGGCATCCTAAAAATTTGACATTTTTTGATTTTCTCCAAAACTGATATAAGGGGTTCTTTAGGGTGTAAATTATCAATTTAAAAGTATTTTTTCAAGATTCAATATGGCGAATTCAATATAGCGGAATAAAAATTTTACATTTTTCGGATTTCTTCAAAGGTGGGACTAAATCGTTTTTGAGGCTGTGAATAGCGAATATAAAATTATTTTAAGAAAATCTAATATGTCAGATGCAATATGACGGTCTATAAATTTTAGATTTCCGGATTTCATTAATCAATAAGTTTTGATAGATAACTATTTTTACGTCTTTAAGGTATTAATGCAGCTAAAGCTATAATGGATTATGGGCATTAGGTGAGGGCATTTAAGTAGACTTTCACTTCCCCTTATACACGGCGACGCGTACGTTATAATTGATGATACAATATTTGTTTATAGTGTTAAAAAACAATAAAAACATTACGTTTTCGCATTGTGATTAATGCAAGCTTTTAGCTCTTGGCTTCAACTATCAATTGCTGGATGCAGAATTTGAACATATCTATTTAATCAAAAGGTATCCATGTTGAAAACTAGTAAAAAATTCCATTCGTCAACTGTTTAAGAATGTTAACTCAAAAAGTATGATTCGGACGGAAAATCCACAAAAGACACTTTTTTCTTAGAATACAAAAATATTTTTTATTTTACAAACAATTTTTGTAATTATTCATAATTCTTTTGTTTATAACAAATTATTTAATCATTTTTCGGGAAAAAATTTTAACATACATACCTTATAATAAAACTTCCAATTTTTTTAAAATCTGAGTGATAATTTTCTTCTTTTAAACCAGCCGAAGTTACTACAACATTATACAGAAAATTTAAATTTAATCTGATTTGAACTATATATACATAAATTCTACATATGGTGATAAATTTATTATTTCTTATTTTTTTCCTTATTGCTGTTACAGAATCCTACTTGATGTAACTTTTATGAATTGAAATAATTTAATTGGTAATACTTAGGATACTTATAAATCCCAAAAATATCATGTTTTCCGTAAAATGCTTTACTTCTTTAAAATTTGATTTGAAAAGAAAATAATCTAGAAAATTATTTCAAATATATAAAATTAGGAACCACTTAGGCATTTTGCTAAAAACTCCTTCAATACAAGGACGCAGCGATGATTTGTAATGTCATTATTATAAGTCATGAAAACAACACGTATTTATTTGAGTTTTGTTGGATTTACACATTTGTTTACTTTTAATACTACGTATGAAGTGTTTACAAGGCTAACAACGAAGTGAGAAAAACTATAAGAAGATAATCATTTGAAAAACGACTACTTATTAGATATGTTTAATTTTAGTTTTTAAGTGATTTCTAAAAGACCGTTTTTTTATGTGTATACGTCGATTACTCCGGAAAGGCTGCACCGATTTAAATTAATTTTTTTGCATTATGTTCAGGAAGTTGCCGTGCTGGTCCTGTATTATTTTGGACGAAATTGGTGCCGTAAAATCTAAGTTGAAGCTGTTAATATGGTGGATAAAAAAATGAATTTTGTCCGATTTTCTCCAAAATTGGTATGGAGGAGTTTTTGGGTTGTACATAAAAAATTTAAAATTGTTTTTAAAAAATTTATATGACAATTACAATTATTGTAATTTTGTAGAATGTATTTATTTAAAATGTTTTTATTTATTTATTTATATATAATGGATAATAAAAATTCAATAAGTTGAAAGCCACTTTCATTTTATTTTTTTAAAAATTATTTAATTTTTCAATCGATATATTAATGTTTCGATATTTTATGCTTTTATTTTATTTAATTTTGTTAATAAAGATATTTAAATCCGACAAAAGTAAAAATATCAAAATATTAATATTTATTTATTAAAATAAATAATAATATCCTTCGTCCTCTAGCGCCTTTGCCATGTGAATTAGGTGTTACCACCACTTTGGGGGCGATACTCTCGAATTAACGTTACGGTCATTTCAATCAATTAGCGTAGCGTAATAAGACATATGTCGAATTTCAAGCGTTGTGATTTGTTAGATTTAAAAAAAGACAAAGACTGAAGATTTCCCGCTTAAATCCGCCTTTTCCAAGGTAATTACGCCAAATGATGTTGAACTTTTCAGCGGGCTGCTTTAAAAATGGTGGAAACTATTTATTTTCAATATTTTGTATGAAAACATAACCTATGTTTTTTTTTTAAACTTTGTTGTTTTATTTATATATTTTATTTAGCGAGTTTTGAAATAATGGATATTTATGAACTATGTTAAATTGTTTTAATTTATTAAAAATGCTTGTTACCGAAGATCATTACTGCTTGGTCCTCAAAAAAAAAAACGATTTTTGTTAATTTTTTTATTAATTTTATAACAATTTCAATAATACAGGTGTTCGTTATATAAATTAAAGCTTATGAAATAAAGGCCATTATATAATACAATTTCTATTAAACGACAATCTCTGATATCGAGACGCTAATCCACAGACATGCCCTTAGCTATGGTTACCAGATCAAATAATGAGATTCCCTGACAATATCCCTAACGTTTCTGTAAATATCCGGACATTTTATCTGAATGTTTATGTTAAGGCAATGAGATGTTCAAAATTTTTGCAATCAAAGCATCAAATGCCAATATCGAGTGAGTCTTCTCATTAATGGGAACGTAGTGGACTAAGGAGAGACATAGACTGTCTATATTGTTATAAGCTTTGCCTTTCGCTGCCACTAATGTTATAACTTTGCTAGTTCTGCTTTTAGTTTATCACTGGTTTCGATGAATTCAAATAAATCTTCTTATATTACTTTTTCAATATTTTATTATAATGTTCACTAAATCATGAGGTAACAACAGTTTTTGTTCTTACTTACTAATTTAATGTTACTATTGTAGTTTTTTGATTTTAGTTCTTCTCGTCTCAATGTTCATGTCCTAGTTATATTCTATTCTGAATCTAAATTATATATTTTACAGTCATAGGCGTACTAACAAATATAACTTATAACTATTTATTTACATGATTACTGAAATGAAAGAATGTGTATTTATGGGACGATGACAATATGAACAAAACTAATGGTCTCTGTAAAAAGTAAAGTTTTAGAGTTTCGGAGATTAAGGCATGCTTTTGTTTGAGCCTATTAGAACATAAATTTACTTAAGATATAACTGTTTCTTAAGGAAGTATTAAATATTAGACTATAATTATCTATTAATCCATAAGAGTAACTTACAAATATATATATATATATATATATATATATATATATATATATATATATATATATATATATATATATATATATAAATATATATATATAGTAATTTAATAATTAATAATTTGTAGTAATAGTTGGTTTACAACAATGTCTTCTGTTAAGGTTCTACTCTAAACACAATTTAACTTAAAGAACAAATCATGTGAAGAATGTCATGAAATGGTTATAAAAATCCAGCAATTGTCAAAAGAAACATCAAGCAATAAAAAGTATGAAACTAAATTTATTAATATACTAAATTAACAATTCACTCATTTTGTTAACGTTTAATCAATTTATTTTTTCTCACTAGAATGATAAATAAATATTTTTTTTTACTTACATTTTCCTCTTTTAATTTCAAAATAATACTGACAATTGCAGTTTTTTCCTGTTTCTTCCTAACAAGGGGCTAAAATTTCAGACATGTTAGGAAAATTCCTGTCGTCTGGTAACCCTACCTTTAGCAAATTTTATATAAAGCTATTATAAACAATTAAAAAGTAAAAATTAACATTGATGGAAATTTAATAACAGAAATCCAGTTAGTGTCATACGTAATGTATTCTTCAAAAAACTACAAACAATTATAATTATTAAAACGATTGTTAAAATGACACTTTATATTGAAACTCTCGTCTTCGAACTCCTTGGCAATTCTTTACCAGGTAGAAGTGGCAAACTTCAGAAAAAGAGTCTCATATTATTGTACAAGTAACATGACTAATTTCAAAAACACTGTTTACCGACTCGGAATTCGCACTGTTGGTTTCACATGCTGATTTCATCAGCTAAATATCACGTTTTTTCAAACCTAGTAATAAGGGTATAGCAGTACACATTTCCATAGCGTGTTTCCTAATTATTGGCCCAACAACAGCTTTTCAAACTCACAAAGAGTAACAGGAAAATATTTTAAAAAAATCAGGATCATTTCCTCACGTTTCTTGATTAAATCATTAGTATGTTCAAGCCTTTCTCCAATGTTTTTCTCAAAAACAGATCGGACCTAGTAGCGACGACTTTTCCGTTTTTTTAATAAAGAATATATTAATAATGTCCTTATCTTTTGTAATTTTTTCTTTAGTTTTCTTTTTCTACATAACAACATTGCTGCAATTATATTTTTATTTTCTTTCATTTTAATTTATACATAAATAAATATTATCAAAAAATCAGAAAGAAATTAGGTTACCACAAAAAAAACATACATAACACTTTACGACTGCACGACTGCACGATAAAAGTTGCCCGTGTGGACGAGACATTTTTAACATAAATGGGCGTAATAAGCCTACGCCGAAATTTTTCTTATCGTGTGGACTCACTCTGAGAGTGAGTCCACACGACAAGAAAAATTTGAGCGTAGGCGTATTACGTGCTCTTGTGTTAAAAATTTATCGTCCACACGGAACATTTCGTTACGCGGTCATAAGGGGTGTGCTTTTTTTGTCTTAACCTAACTTTTATCAAGATTTTTATTTACATTCTCTCTAAAAATTAAAATGAAGCAAAATAAAATATTAATTGCGTCAGTATTTTAATCTAGAAAAAAAAGTTACAAAATGTAAGTAAAATATTGATATATTCTTTATTGAAAAAGAGGAAAGTCATCGCTACTGGTACCGGTCTGTATTTGAGGAAACCATTGGAGAAAGGCGTAGACATACTAATAATTTAATTCAAGAAATGTGAGAAAATTATCCGGATTTTTTAAAAATATTTTCCTGTTACTATTGATGAATTTGAAGAGCTCCTCGCTCTCGCTCTCTGTTGTTGGGCCAATAATTAGGAAACACGATATGGAAATGTGTACAGCTATACCCTTATTACTAGGTTGGAAATAACATTGTGATATTTAGCTGATGAAATCAGCATGTGAAAGCAACGGTGGGAATTCCGAGTCGGTAAACAGTGATTATGAAATTATTCAGATTAATTGTGCGTTAATATTGGACCCTTTACAAGAAGTTTTATTTCCAAAGTTTACAACTTCTACCTGGTAAAAAATTGCCAAGGAGTTCACACACGAAAATTTCAATATAACAGTGTACTTTTAACAATCGTTTTAATAATTACAATTGTTTGTAGTTTTTAGAAGAATACATTACATATGATACTACCTGGATTTATGTTATTAAATTTCTATCAATGTTAATTTTCACTTTTTAATTGTTTATAATAGGATTATATAAAGTTGGGTTAGGGTTACCAGACTACAGGAATTTTCCTGACATGTCTGAAATTTTAGCCCCCTCTTAGAGAAACAGGAAAAAATTGCAATTTTTTTGAAATTAAAAGAGGAAAATATAAGTAATAAAAAATATTTATTAATCATTCTAGTAAGAAGAAATAAATTAATTAAAAGTTAAGAAAATAAGTGAATTGTTAATTTCGTACTTTTTATTGCTGGCTGTTTCTTTTGGCAATTACTGGTCTTTTATAACCATTTCATGACATTCTTCGTATGGTATGTTCTTTAAGTTAACTTCTGTCTGGAGTAGAATCTTAACAGAAGATATGGTTGTAAACCAACTATTACTACAAATTATTAATTATTAAATTTTTTTAAATTTTTTATAGATAATTATAGTCTAATATTTAATACTCTCTTAAGAAGAAGTTATATCTTAAGTAAATTTATGTTCTAATAGGTTCAAACAAAAGCATGCCTTAAATTCCGAAACTTTAAAACTTGACTTTTGACAGAGACCATTAGCTTTGCTCATATTGTCATCGTCCCATAAATACACACTTTTTCATTTCAGTAATCATGTATATAAATAGTTATGTTATATTTGTTAGTGCGCTTATGACTGTAACTAGGACATGCACATAGAGACGAGGAAAACCAAAATTAAAAAACTACAATAGTGACATTAAATTAGTAAGTAAGAAGAAAAATTGTTGTTACCTCATGATTTAGTGAACATTTTAATAAAATATTACAAGTAATATTCGAAGATTTATTTGAATTTATCGAAACCAGTGATAAACCAAAAGCAGAACCAGCAAAGTTATAATATTGGTGGCAGCGAAAAGCAAAGCTTATAACAATATCGACAGCCTATTTTTCTCCTTAGTCCACTACTCTCCCATTAATGAGAACGGAACACTCGCTCGATATTCGCATTTGGTGCTTCGACAGCAAATATTTTGAAAATTTCACTGCCTTAACATACCACATACAAAAACAACATATTGTCAAGAAATCCCATTATTTGATCTGGTAACCATAGCTAAGGGCATATCTGTGGATTAGCGTCTCGATGTCAGAGATTGTCGTTGAAAAGAAATTGTATTATATAACGGCCTTTATTTCATAGGCTTTAATTTATATAACGAGCAACTATATCATTGCAATTATTATAAAATTAATAAAAAAGTGAAAAAGAATTGTTTTTTTCTTTGAGTACCAAGCAGTAATGATCTTTGGTAATAAGCGTTTTTAATAAATTTAAACAATTTAACATAGTCCATAAATATCCATTATCTCAAAACTCACAAAATAAAAAAATATAAATAAAACAACAAACTTCTGAAAGAAAACATAGGTTATGTTCACACAAAATATTAAAAAGAAACAGTTTTCGCCATATTTAAAGCAGTCCGCTGAAAACTTAAACACTATTTTGAGTAATGACCTTGGAAAAGACGGATTTAGGCGAGAAATCATAGATTTTTGTCTTTTTTTTTTAAATTTAACAAATCACAATGCTTGAAACTTGACGTATGTTTTATTACGCTACGCTTACGCCCAGATTTTTCTTTTCGTGTGGACGCCACTCATGAGGCGTATCTTACCTAGTACAGACCACTTTTTTGAGAGGAATTAACAATTCGCGTTAGCTGTGTCACATCCGTCATGAAGGACATTAACAAGTAAATTTAGGCAAGTGTACCTCACCGAATTGAATGAAACTTGGCACACGAGTAGAATATTGAAAAATATAAGAAACGTATTTTTTTTGTAGCGACCATAACTCACTTTTAAGGGTAAAAACTACCCCTTGATGGTGTAATAAATGGTAGCAAGCAAGTAGCGGAACAGATAAAAACTTCCTCAGGGATGATTTGTTTGGTAAAGGTTAAGGTTATACCTGAAGTAATTTTCAACGAGAAATCAAGTGGTACGCTTGACTTTGACCTTGACAATATTCTTCATGGTTGTTTAAGGGTCAATTTAATTTTTTCAAACGGAAATCCTATTTTTTAACATCTACAATCGAAAGAGCAGTAAATTTTACATCCAAATTTGTTAAAAAATGTAATATTTACAATGACCTTCATGATTATTTCCAGGTTAATGCTCAGAAGAAAATAAATAATAATACGTGTAGGGCATATATTGTTTAACAGGGTTTTGAGTGTGCTGAATTGAAATACATAAATTCTAAAAAATAATCAAATGAATTTGAGAAACAAATTCTGAAAAATACTGGAAACGTGTTGAGGATACGAAAGCTTTTCGAGGTCAGAAATGAGCCCACCAATTTGTTTTGGACGTTTATCAGGCCATCTTATTTCATAACAGATACTTTGAAAATCAAAATTTCATAGTTTCATGATCTGTACAATTACAATATTTTTGATTGGGGATCTGACATTTGCTTGACTATACTTCATTGGGTTTTCACTTAACCTAAAAAATATCATGAGAATACGTGCTAAAACTTAGGATGGTAATTTTAACATTCATGAGCTACATAATTTTGTCTTTTAAAGCTTCCTGATTCTAAATTTGAAATTATTTAAATATTATTTTTTTAGATTCTTTTTCTAACCTCAAAAAGTATCCGAAATCATCAAAATTACATATTAAAATTGTATATAGTAAAAGCCATCTAATTTGAAGATAATTTTGGAAAAACATGTTTCGGAATATAAGTTTTTAGTCTTCAGTCAACAAATTATTTAAACAATTTATTTACATTTGATAATTCCAATGTACCATTCATTAGGTAGTATATATTTATTTATATGAGAATTTTATTTGGTTTAGTTATTTTAAAAAAGTTTTCTAATGATAATATTCCCAAATATAGTTGATAAATATTGTAAGTCACACAGTAATAAAATACGTATATTTATATAATTTCCAGTTGTTTTTAACCGACTTCTGAAAGAAGGAGGTTCTCAATTCGTCGACTATGTATTCTTTTTGTATGTACACCGATTACTCCGGAATGGCGCCACCGATTGAATGAAATTTTTTACGTTATGTTCAGAAAGTTGCTGCGGTGGTTCCATATTTTTTTGGACGAAATTGCTGCAGTAAAATTTAAAATGGCGCTGACAATATGGCGCCCAAAAAAATTTATTTTGTCCGAATTTCTCAAAAATTGGTATTGAGTATGGGGTCGTACACAACGAATCTGAGCTTATTTAAAAAAAATCAATATGGTTGATCCAAGATGGCGGACAAAAAAATTTAATTTTGTCCGATTTTCTCCAAAATTGGTGTGGGGGAGTTTTCGGGTGGCATATAACGAACCTGAAATTATTTTACATTTTTTGATTTTCTTCAAAATTGATATAGGGGGTTCTTGAGGGTGTAAATTTTGAATTTAAAAGTATTTTTTCAGGATCCAATCTGGCGAATCTAATATAGCGGACTAAAAATTTTACATTTTTCGATTTTGTTCAAAGGCGGGACTGAATCGAATTTGACGATGTAAAGAGCGAATATAAAATTATTTTAAGAAAATGTAATATGTCAGATGCAATATGACGGTCTAGATATTTTAAAAATCCGGATTTCATCCAAAATTGTTACTAGATAGCTTTGAAGGGTTTTTAGATTAGACGAAGACGTTAAAATTATTTTTTTGTAATTCAATATGGCGGATCCAAGATGGCGGATTAAAGATTATATATCTCTCGACTTTGTTTAAAATCAATATTGGGGGATTTTTGTTAGTGTTAATTACGAATATAAACTAATTTTTGAACCTGGCGAATTCAATAAGGCGTCCTAAAAATTTTTCGATTTTCTCCAAAACTGATATAGGGGGTTCTTGGGGGTGTAAATTATGAATTTAACAGTATTTTTTCAAGATCCAATATAGTGAATCCAATATAGCGGACCCTTGAAGGGTTTAGACTTAGATTAGATTAAGACGTTAAAATAATTTTTTTTAGGGGTCTTTCGGGGTGGTGTATTACGAAGTTAATTTTTTACAGCTATTAGGTTGATAAGATACAATATGAGGGACTGAAAATTTTACATTTTCCAATTTTGCTTAAAATTGATATTGTGGGGTTCTTGGGACGTATATAAACTCAATATGCAGTATAAAATATATCGGGCTAAGAAATTTACGTCTCTATGTCTTTAAATACGGATATTGAAAGGTTTTGGGGCCTATATTGCCAATCTAAAATTCATTTGAAATATAAGATGGTGGATTTATTATGACAGACTAAATATTTGTTTTACTCAATTTTACTGGTATTTGGAGAACTCTAAGAATTAAAGAATTTTTAGTGGTTCATTTTAGGGTGATTTACAACTTTGGCTAAAATGGATATTTTTTGCCACCTTGGAGTGGGTCATTGCGAGGTAATCTTAATAAAAATTTTCAAATAATTTATGGATATCATAATGAATTCAAAACTAAAAAAGAAATTAAAATTTTTGAAGTCGGCGCCAAATTACTTCTAAATAAAATAAATAACTACTGATAGATACAAATTATGGTAAGACTTCAAAAATTTTAATTTTATATAAAAATATATAGTTATTTTTCACTTTTTAGCGTACTTTTAGATGTCGGTTCAATTTTTTTATAAAGGGTTATTAACATTTATAAAAATCTTTTAGATATTTTTTTCATGGACATTTGTATATAGTTTTATCAGAAAATGATTTAAGAAATATTGCAAAGCTAATGTTATTAAGTTTTCTCGGTCTTGAATATCAAGCTGAATCAATTCTTTATGGTTCTAAATTGACCTCGAATTTTTTTTTAACATTTTTAAACGTAAAGTTTATCATTTTTTGATCGCAGATGTTAAAGAAGAGAGTTTCCATTTGAAACAATATAATTGGGTTTCAAACAACTTTGTCATTCCAGGGGAAGTCTTTAGTTGTTCCGTTACTTGCTTGCTACCCTTTATAGCACAGTCAAGAGGTAGTTTCTAACCTTAAAAGTGACTTGTGGCAGTTGCAAAAAAACGTGCCTAATATTTTTCAATGTTCTGCTCGTATGCCAAGTTTCAATCAATTCGGTAAGTTACGCTTGGGTAGGTTGACTTGTGAGTGAGAGATAACTTATTAATTTTGCGAAAAATGAAATCGGTCTATACCAACCAGACGAAGACATGTCCTTAAAAACAAATGATTGTCGACAAAAGATTGATCTGTGTATTATTGCATTCAACTTTCTTGTGCATAAATGTACGAGTTTCATTTTGAAGATGAAAACAAAGTCTTGTTAATTTGCGTGGTTCATCATTATTTATATTTTCAACTCTTCATATGACTTTAATTACACAAAAGTTAGGTAACACTCAGATTCTTTTTATAAATATTGTATTGTTAATTGAAAATCAAAATAAATAATACCAGAACGAGCTTCGTTGTGGATGTATGTATACTTACAAAAGAAATTATCAAATGAATAGTTATTTAAAACGTGGAAAAGATCCTGATCTTTTCTTAACGTTGAAATGGAAGTAAGTAACTTGCAACTCTCTTGGTAAAAAGTAGGTACAAATGATTTTAAAACAGAAGGCTTATAACTGTTTTGAAATATTTTTCGTCTAGGCTTCCATGACTCATCTAAAAATAATAATTTTTGATATGATAATTAATACACAGTGTCTCAAACAGGTTTGTACAAAACGTTACCGCAAATTCCTGAGGCTAAAATATGAGAGTCTAGTCAAATTTACCACAGTCTAAAAGTGTTATTTTAAGAATAGCTTCATTTACATTAAATTTGGTACTCTGGAATTTTTAAGGATCTGAAATCTAGATCTGCCGTACATTGCAGAAGGAGTCAGCAAAAACACTTCGTCTACATTTAAAGCTTCACAACTTTTTGATGCCTTGGTACATTAAACTTTTAAATAAAAATTCTTTTCCTTGATATTTTTTATCTGAAAAAAGTTATACTTAGTAGATGTCGCTTGGAGCATAAAGTCAATAACAAACCAAAACAGAAGAATTTTTATTATTTAATTTTTTTGTTGTAGTGTTATCTGAACGGATAAGAATGTTACAATTTCTTAAATCACTAGCAAATTTTTGAATACCAAGCTTCAGCTCTAAGAAATTGATGTGTCGTATTTTTGCTCAAACTCCCCAACCTGAAATTGAGGCATCTGTAAATATTTCAAAATCAAACTTATCTTTTTTGATATCACTGTAACAAGTCAAAATGTGGGCAGACCTACATTTTTAAGTCAGCGGAAATTCTATTTGATAAAGTAATTTTAGCCTTGAAATTACCTTTGTGTACACAAAGTGTGTTTTTCTTTTTCTAGAGACTTAATGTATAACCAAACCAGTCGTATTTCACGGCCGGGCAAGATGACACTAACAATCCTCTAAAAACAGCAAATCTGCGTATTGTTTTTTTTTTTAATAATCTACCTACCTTTTAATCTTAGTTCATTTGTCATCTGTTAAACCTATAGTTAGATTAACACTATTAATAATTAAAACTTAGGAATTTACGAGTGATTTGTGGGGTTAAGACACATTTTTCAAATTTTATTCTTAATCCCAGACTTTGAAATAATTTTAAGCAAGTAGAGATATTTTACTGCTGGAAAGATTTCCCATTATCAGATAATTATCCAAGTAATAAACATATAAAATGCTTAAAGATTAAATATTTTACAATAGGTTTCATGATTTTATTAAAAGTATACAGAATCTTAAATATTTTCTATAACTCTTGTCCATATTTATAGAAAACAGGCGTTCTTCAGGTCGATTGAAGGCATAAACCAACCTTTAAAATCAACAAAATCAACCTAGACACTGTTCTTATATCCGCAAGTTTAAAAGAATTTATTGAAATGTTTGAAGTTTAGAAAAAATCGTTTATTGCCATTTGATTTTTCAGTCAATATCTAGAAATATATTAATTTTTATAAGTTTTACAAATTTTTATAGCTCTCAATGATAAAAGATGTCCTATCTCTGCATAGAGATTAGTCTCTTTTTTGTTCGAGAGTTTTTGCAATTTTGGTGGATTTTTCTGCTTAAGAATACAACCAAGAGAGATTTTATAACCATTGATCCAATCCAGAATAACTAAACAAAATATCAGTCTACCCGCGATAGTTTTATTACTTACCGTATGTAATTCCTCCAGGCTCTCCTCTGTGTTATGTAGTGTTCCTTTCTCGAGAATCGCCCCTCGTAAAAACTTATCTTCCTCGGATCTTGGCTAGAGTAGGTTTTAATTGTTGGTGTTTTCGAATACACCTGGGGCCCTATCCTCGAACAAGGGAACGTGAAGTGAACGGCGAAAAAGTGGCGAACGTGTATTCTTGAAATGTTCATTACCCATATCCTCGTTCGCCCGGTGGAAGGTAAGCGAATGGTGAAACATGCGCAAATGGAATGTCAGCCGCTAAATGACATATTTAACGCACGGATTTCAAAAAATAAAATTGAATTAAAAATTTTTATTTTATTTTTGGTTCTTCAAAATAACTCGCATTAAAAAAAATTAATATGTTGACGAACCGTTTCTTTAGGACGTTTTATTTTCTGAATGAACAGTTGAAACGTTAGTTAGGTGGTACCCCGATATTTTCAGTATTTTCAAATTTTTTAATAAAATATCCTTAGAAAGTTGAACATGTCTTGCAAATATTAAGCAAATTTGAGATTACAGGGCCAGTTCTGCTTATGGATTTAACATAAATACTTGTGTCCATAACAGCCGAGTATCTTAGTTTTAAACAGTTAAATCTAACATAATTCTTTTCACGACACAACTTATAATAAATTTGAGAAATAACTATTTGTAAGCTATCTGAAACTTTTATTTAAATAAGTAACAAATTTTATATTTAAATTATGTTAACTACAGCACTTAACTTAATTAGACTGTGTTAAACACTATATGACACTACAATTAAATAAATATTATGATTATAATTTATCGGGACATATAAATATGAACCCTACAGACCAACGAATGAGGTCCTTCAGCATAAAAACTTTATTTATGATACATTTGATCTTCGAGTCATTTTAAAGTTGAATGTGAGATACGCCAGTATCTTTAATGGACGTCTTCTGTCTGGCCTTTGGTTTCGGTCCCTGGTCATAAACAGTTTCACTATCATTGTTCAAGTTTCAGGTGTTTTTTCAAATTTAGTTGTCAGGACAGAACATCTTGCAGTAAGAGGCTGGACACTTAGTAAATTCATACAATAAATAACTGATTGGATAGTTTCCGTAGTGGATTGGGATGATGGCTTTTAGTCATACTACGTAGAGTTGTAATTTCCACCGTTTCAAGGTTTATCAGTGCTGACTGCAATTACTGTCGGTATATTACTTTGTATATATGATTGCTGCTTTTCTTGATATCCCTTTTTCTTTATATATTAGAATCTTCAAGTACTTGGCTCCTTGTATGCATTTTTGTTTAAAAGTTCTAGAGTGTCAATTTAAGATAAATGTAATCCAGGCAAAGTACAAATGTTGTAATGGCAATCAATAACTTCACAAAAATAACAAAAGCACTTACTTTTTGCCTAAAAGGGCAACAAAATATACTACGGACATTTTTGGTCTGACAGCTCAATTCAATCTGTCATCCATTTTATTTTTTGAAATAATCGGGTTTTAGCACGTTCATATCTGGCAACATTGGCTTTTCAAGAATACGGCTTTTACTGTCAAAAAGTTCACATCGCCATTCCCATCGCCATTCACTTCACCTTTCACATCACACTTTCGAGGATAGGGGCCCTGGGAATTTTCAATGTATGTTGCCTTGAGTCCTTTGCCTGTGGATTCAAGGGCTTTTAATTCCCTTATTTTTTTCCCTAGATTTTTACCGACAAGAAAATCTCCAGATGTCGCTTTTTCCCCAAAATCCTGAATTTAGTACCCAGCAGAGGGTTAAGACAATTCTTTCTTACTGTAGAAATACAGTGAAAAATATTTGTTATAATATGAGCAGTATTATTAGGGTTTGCACCAGTAATACAGTACCCCAATTTTGAATTAATTTTTGGGGCTTTCAGCGACATATTAGTTGGGCTTTCATGAATAGATGCTATAATACTTACTTCTGCAGCTGGCAATCTATTAGCCAACATAATAGGTTTTACCGTTAAACTCATGCCTGGTTATTTATTTTTAGGTTAGGATTAGTTCCTAAAATTTTCACAAAATTTTCGGGCATATTTTCCGTGACATCATCGGCTAACTTAGGCTCATTTCTCTCATAGGCTTGACTAAATTCCGCTTCGTACATAGAGCGGCTCAAGCTGTCGCGTGCGTTTGAAGGTGACCCCCCATGTCGTACAGATTGTGACGGCCAACAATTGACAGAGAAGTAGTCGGCGTAGGACTCGAGAAACATTTATTTATTTATTTATTTTTCGCCGATTGTGATTTACAACGACTCTTGGTCGGAGAGTTTCTTTTTAAGATAAGTCTTTCGTTGATTGGCTATAGCCAGATTGATCCAAGGCTATGGCTACATCTTCTCCGAGGAGCTGACGATGATATGCAAATACGTCTTGAGTCTCTAGGATAGGGTATATACCTAGGACATGATGCCCTGTCATGCAGATAAAGGCCATTATGGGATATCTACCGACTGTGAGACCTACTCGGTGAAGACGAACGTCCTAATTCATTTTAAAAATTTTTTTTCTCTTCAGAAGATTCCTTGTAACACTGGGTTTTCGAGAGGGAAAAACTTTTTCTCTTTTGATCGTGTTTGCCTATCACCAATATCCAACACAAGCACAAGAAAATTTTACTAATTTAAACTTGGTTCACCAAGTAATCACGCTAATTTTGTATTGAATCATCTTTGCGACAGTTGCAATCGAAACGTGGCGAGCGCTCTAAGACGAATGAAGCTTGAATCAAGATCAGGTAGGGGGGACGGAAGTTGACCAAAATTTTGTTTAGTCTAGAAATATCGTGCGTAGTGAGTCGCGCCAGAGGCGGATTACATGGTGAATAATGGCTATATCTTCGAACTGTGCGCTGAAACACAATCTCCTTTCTTCAATACAGCTCTCTATTAATTTTTTGTTGAAAATAATCTAAAAAATCATTTCTTAAATTTTGGCATGGTATGGAAATACTGGTAGTATAATTTTTTTTAATAACATTAACATACTGTCACCATTAGCTCCACCTGTACTAAGACCCAGTGTATCTATATCTTATTAGGATCTGTTCCTGTCATATTCTTTTGGTACTTTATTTAATGTTGATATATTATATAATAGGCCTGTCTGTGAGGTCACCACGACCGCCGATAATCGATTAATTACAATGCCCTTCAACAATAAATAACATTATATTTAAATTGTCTAATTTACAAAATTATTTCTGTAAACATACTTACAACGAACAAAAGCAATATAGTTCTTTAAAGCAAAATCAAAACATTCAGCAAAGTCCATCACTTCTCCTTTATTAAAGCATTTAGGATGGTTTAAAATGATTTTTAGTTCCAACGGATTAGTTGATGCATAATGGTAGCGACTACCCAACCACAAATTAAATGGATAACCAATATATTTCTTTATCCATTGTAAAACTGAGACGGGGCTAACTGAAATTTAAAGTAAAGCATCTTTTACAAGACATGATATTGGAATACGATGACGATATACAGTTGGTCCAGCGAGAGAATACCTATGCGTCATCAATAATATTCGTCTGAACTAAATCGAAATCTATTAGTTAATATAACGTTTATATTCATAAAGATGTGACTATTACACCGACAAATGGAATTAATGATATATTAAGGTAGTTCACTCTCGCGACAGTCGTAGACAAAAGTATAGCCTTTAAGTACGTACCAAAAGAAAATTACTTGTTTTTCGAAATGATGTCAAATTATGGTTTTTCACCCCCAAGAATATCATCCCTTATTTTTTTAAAGGTAAACCATTTATTCGCACATGTAATTTAATTCTAAAAATTACGAAATTTAATACAACTATTTGAAATTTTTTTTTATGAATACCATAAGTAACTTAAGTTGACAAGTTTCAAGGTTTCTAAAAATAAAAATTTTATAAAAAAATGGTACCGACTTCTAAAAGTGCGCTAAAAAGTGAAAAATAACTAGTAGTGAACATAACCCGATTCGCTCGATCCCCCCACTCCTCGACCTTGACCTTGACCTTGCTTCACCCCTCTTTGGCCCCGCCCACATGTCCTTGTCATTGACCTTGAAAGTGCACGTGTGCTTTGGCCTTGGCCTTGTGTTCAAGGTTGTGTGTGTGACCTTGACCTTGACCTTGGTCGAGACGACCTTGACTTTGTTGAAGGTCATCTTGGGTGTGTGACCTTGAAGTAGTTATTTGTGCATTGTAATAGTGTGGGATGATCTTGAAATGATTTCGACCTTGCAAATTGTTCTATAAATTGTGTGAGTCTACTTGCATTCATTCAGTGTGAAATGTCAGATACGGAACTATCTAAAGAAAAAATTATAGAGCAAGTCGGCAGAGTAATTTGTTTATATCAGAGTAATTTAAAAAGTTTGTGTGATTTTGAAGAGAAGGATCTAGCATTTTTTCCTCTCGAATATTTAAAAACTTGCGTTGATACGCTGAGTTTACGGCAAATTTGGGATAAGCTGCCAGCGTCATATCGGTGTAACAAGGAACTACAGTTAAGCTTACCCTGTTACATTCACTATGAACAAATATATCGTCATCATATAGATGGGCCACCACCAGCAATAAAAAAGTGTCGTGAATGTAAAAATGAGTGAATAATATGAATAGTGCTTTGCAAGAGACAGTAAAAAAATTGGGCGATGAGTTCACTGAAACGGCTAGTAATTATTTCAATGATGCAATGAAAAGTCGAGCAGAATGGGCGTCGCGCTATTGTGATTTGGCTTATGAATATGAAAAGGCTGCGAATGCATGTCGTAAATATTGCAGCAAAACAATAAATTTACAAGACTTTGTTCGTGAGATAAAAAAGTTGGGGTTTAGTGACTGTTTGGAAAAACTGATTAGGTTCATTGCAGATCCGGTTGTGTTAGATGAAATTAGAGTGTAGGACTTAAGTTTAACGTAGTAGTAGTTAATATGGAAAGTTTAGTGCGAGAAATGTACGAGGAATTTCTAATTTCTGCAGCCTGTTCGGAATTTTACGCATATGAAATGCAAGATTCGGAGGCTCAGGACTTTAGTGTATTTTTTAAGTATATGGACCATGCCGAAGTGTGTCTTTTAGCTAGTATAGTTTGTAAGAATTTTCTTAGAAATAAAAATAAACAATTATTATTGAACAAATTAAGGAAATTAGGTTTAGGTGATAATGTTAAACGCATAGAAGAATGGCAGAAAAAAATCAATGAATAAAGTACATAAAATGTAGTTATTTGTTTCATTATATTTTGTCCTTGAAGTTATCCTTATACCAATTTAAATGTGTGACGTCATTTGACCTTGAATACTCCTCCCACTATTTCTATCGTTAAGCTACCCCCACCATTGTTACAATTCGACCTTGAAACCTCGCTATAAAGGTTCGTGGGAGAAGAAGTGACTTCAAACAGTCGCAGATATCAGTGGCATAAACATCAAATATTGTGTTCGTGTAGTGTTCTGAAAGTGCTTTTATATTCACGGTAATTTTTGGATTTATATACCATTTTTTTCAATAATGAGTATTGCAAAAGAAACTCTAGATGAAATTAATGAAATGTTTAGCAAAGATTTCGAGGTTTTAGAGAAAAAAAAGGTTACCGAAATGATTGTAGGCAAAGTGTATAAAATTGTAAAGATGGTTTCAATGACTACACGATTTGGTAAAACTCTTTTAGTGGCTTTACACGATGACGGTGATAATAGCACATTTGAGACTTTTTTACCAAAACGTGTGGCCGAAACACTACCTGACGATATTGTAGATATTATGAGTAAAACTAAAGATAAATACACTCTAACTTATTTGGGGCAGGGCACTAGAGTTTTTGGAAACAATACTCGAACATTATTACGTTTTGACTCATTGGAGTAAATTGTATGTAAATTGTTTGAAAAAAAGGATGTAATTAAATTTAAAATATAGTTGCACATGTCAGAATACTTACGCGTGTTCATTATTTCTGTTAAAGATGTCTGCTGATGCGACGACGACGACGACGACCACCAACGAATGTGTAGATAGATACATATTTTGGTTGGGGAGAGAATTAAGAAATAGGGCTCACGATATGTTAGATAGCGTAAATGATTGGTCGCATATTGATGTAACCAAAGATCAATATAAGAACGAGATCAGGGATACAATCAATTTTATGGCTGGGGCACACTTGTGCGACAAATTTTTATATGGTTCCATAGACATGGATACATTTTGTGCTGAAATGGTTGAAGAAGAATTAAAAGAATACCTCGTCAATATTCCACATTTACCAGGTGAGCTTGCTGCAAAATATGAATTGGTTTCTGCAACAGCAACAGCCCAAGACGTTGACGATCGAAATAGTGTCGGATGGGATAGAATTTTGAGCAACGAAAACGAAGACATGGAAAACTAATTTTTTATAATTTTTGTATTTGTGCAATTAAATTACTGTAAATAAATATCTATTACAATCACAGTTTTATTTTATTTCTTTTATAAACATACCAACCCAGTAGATCATAGTCAGTGTTTCTTTTTCTCAGCTGAAATATTTAATATAAGTAGGGCAAATAAAAATAAAATAGTTTAGTAAAGATTGAAAATGAGTCGAGGAAACAACACAATTGATAAATTTGGTCGTCAGAAATATAATGAAAAATATCATATATTATCTGGGCCACAAGGGATTGGTTTTAAACTTACATCGGATGGGCAGTATGATATGGGTGGAAAAATCATAACCAACTTAGGCGAACCTAAAGATGATGACGATGCTGTGACAAAACACTTTGTTAATAGAAAGTTTTACAATTTTGCAGTTGTAATATGTGACATATTTAACAAGGATGTCCTCCCCATGATATACAAAAATAATAGTGAGCTTAAAACAAAAATTGAAGTTATGCAGAAAATACTCTATCATCAGCCTTTAAATGACTCATTAAGCGCACTGTCGTACGACTCGACTTCAAAAAAAATCTAAAAAAAGCAGGTTAAAGAATAGGAGAACGCACTCCGAGTGGCATAGCCTTGAAGATAACGTCGTAGTCGTCGGTGAATTGGACCTTCCCTCCAAGAATATTGAAATGTTATTTATGTGTATGATGTTTTATTGTCATTGTTTTTAATAATGAAGATTGAAATAAAAAACTTTATTTTACAATATATTGTTTATTTATTTTACATTTTAAATAAAAAATATAGTCATACAATATGTTATTTAAACAATATTAGCTTTATCTATCCAAGAGTTGAAGTGGTTGGGAAATCCTAGCCATTTGACAAATAATTGTTCGATGTGATTTTTCTTGCGTTGTCTAAGGACCTTTTCTACTAGATAAACGTCAGGACTGCTTGTTTTTTGTAGTTCTGATTCGTAAAAACACCCTCTTATAGGCTGACCTTCTAACGATTCCAACAAGTAAGTAGGTGGATTTGTAACGTTAACTTTTACAACTTTAAACAATTCGGTTGACCAAGAGGGCGTATATCCTTTCTCGAATAAG
The DNA here is from genome assembly GCA_034092305.1 of Diaprepes abbreviatus. Taxonomy (NCBI): domain Eukaryota; kingdom Metazoa; phylum Arthropoda; class Insecta; order Coleoptera; family Curculionidae; genus Diaprepes; species Diaprepes abbreviatus. The sequence goes on from JASJET010000087.1 coordinate 2,728,890, forward strand.
CTTTTGTACTTGCTAATACGCACAATGTCACCCATGGAAAACTTAAATTTTTTAGGTACAATTTTTAAATAATCATATGCTTTAATATGTGTTTTTTCTTGCACGTCTGCAGGCTTCATTCCAATGGTGCGATGTTTCGAATGGTTATAGGTTTTTGTTACTGCCGATAATATATGTATCCATTTGTAAGATCCTCTTGTCGAGAATTGTTTATATAAATTATTTTTTAAAGTCCTTATGACTCGCTCAACAATTGCAGCTTTCTTTGTGCTGTAAGTGGAATAATGATTTATATTATATTTTTTCATCAGGGCTTGAAAGTTTGTATTATAGAACTCCTTTCCTTGATCACTTTGCAGATTTGTTGGTGTATATGATGCCTCTTCAATGATGCTTTTCATCGCATTAGTAACTTCTATACCAGTCTTGTTTTTTATGGCTTTGGTATAGACAAATTTCGAGTAACAATTTATACAGACCAAAATATAACGATAACCATCGTTTTCATCAGCATACTGTTGCATTTCAGCCAAATCAATTTGCCACAAATCTCTGTATCCTTTTATTATCGTGCGCCGTCTTACAAAATTTTTTCTAGCCGTTCTATGTAGTTCATTAACAATCTTGATTTTTTCTAGACTGGGCTCCATATTATTAGTAATACTAAAGGTTTCAGATCGAAGGAAGAACTGAATAATATCATTAAATATTGAGCTTAATATATTATATCTTCTTCTCGTAATTCCTCTATGATTGACATAATTTCATTTTCGTGTTCAGTGTGACCGGCCATTTTGGAACTCCACAACAAACGTAAACGATCCACCAACTCTTTAGCTTTGTTCCAGTAGACATATTGAAATTTTTTCGAAGATAATTTCTTTTTTGTGGGTAACTGTAGTTTTTCCGAGAGATTTTTTCTTGTAATAGTACCACCTAATTTTGTGCCCATTATCAGAGGTTTAATAATTCGTAAATATTTGTTCCATCTGGTCTCCCGTAAACCATCACTTTTTTTAAAATTGTTGTAGACAGCATTCGTTGATTCCAAAATTTCCTTGTACGTTGAAAGTACATTATCACTTAATTGTTGTTGTTCCTTGCCTACACTTGGGGGTGTTTTAAGAAATAACAAATCATAAAGTGCCGGTGATCCACCATATTCTGCAATATTTTTCCCTTTTTTGTATAAGACAATATTTCCATTTCGAAAACGCACCTCTAAATTACCAATAAAATTTTTGTTATCTGTTTTTGAACCAAAACGTACACCATATACAGTATCGTATAGAGATGGTTTCGAACGTAATCCTTTCAGGTGTGCGTTTAAAGTATCGGAAGTTGTGGTGTCAGCGGATGCGAGAGATGTATTAGTTGATGTCGAGGGTGTATCAAACACCGATTGGCTAATATCTTCTTTTGAAATGCGATGCTGCTGCTGCTGCTGCTGCTGAATAGGTGTGGAGGTTTGAAAGGAATGTGTAGGTTGGGGAAAACCTGATATTTGAGTCGACTGCACTGATGTACTGAGACTATGTGGCTTTGTAGCTGGATAATGTTGTTGCTGTTGTTGTTGCTGCTGCTGCTGCTGCTGCTGACGTTGCTTAACCACATCAGATATAGTTGTCAACGGCTTAGAAATGGGTTCGTAAAACTTTTCCAATTCCACAACATTAAACTCTTTAGCCGCTTTAATTTGTTTAAATTTTTTTCTGACGGCATTGGTAGCTTCCACTAGTTTACGTTTTAAGTCGATCGCGTTATTCATGATGTTAACAAAGGACGTTTCAACAATCAAATGAGCGTTTTCTCTTATTATTATAGTAATATATAGCTATCAAATCCTTTGCGGTATCTTCCCGATTTCACATCACTGTCTTTATCAATTACTAAAAATCCATACTTATTATCCCAACATTTTGAGCACATTTCTTGAAATTGAGTAAAAGTTAGATCCGGTGAAACGTGGTCGGAAAATATGTGTTTCATATTCAACTCATCTTGTTTAAACATAATAATAAAATTGGCGTTGTCTCGCACAAGCTGTTTAGGCACTCGCGAATATGTTTGCGCTAGGTAAAAGGAGTCGATATTTTTATGACGTCCCATGCTAAAGTACGATCTTATAACATCTTGTTTTTCACATATAACATCATCAAAGATAAATATAGAGTTTGGTTTTGCATCGGACGGTTCCACAATATTACTGGAATCACTAAAGGCATAGTAGCCTAAACCTTTGATGGGCGCTAAAATTTTCCTTAAATACTCATATTTCGGTTGATACAGAGATTTCGAGTAAATATAGACATTTTCGAAACGTAGCCCAAGGGGGTGTGTAAGCAGCGAAATCATGACATTAGTTTTTCCACAATTGGATGGACCAATTAACAGGCCGCGAATAGAGGAAGGAAGTAAAGGACCGTGTCTCTTCATTATCTTCTTTTCAAATCCAAGTCCGACTTTTTCATCGAGATTGTCAATAGGAAGTTTTTGTTTAAGATCGATAACGCGCATCTTAGGAAAATTTGATATTTTATAGGCAATTTTTCACAAAAACTGTCATTCAGATGCCGAGCGTCAAACGAAGTGGACGGTCTCACGTTTCCAACAAAACTGGATACGGTATTGTGAATTCGTTAATAAATAAATTACCATTCGAGGTACACATTCCTGGTTATCAATATTGCGGACCCGGAACAAAAGTAATAAAACGTGTGACAAGAGGTGATCCAGGCATTAATCCTTTGGATGCCGCATGCACAAAACACGATTTAGCCTATTTACATAATAAAGACAACATAAGTGCGAGACATCGAGCGGATTACGAGCTCGAACAAAGTGCTTGGAATAGAGTAAAATCGAAAGATTCCAGTTTAGGTGAAAAAACAGCAGCTTGGTTAGTTACAAACATTATGAAAGGAAAACAACGTTTTGGTATGGGTGTACCATCATCATTATCAACAAAAAAAAACATCTAGTAAAGGCACGCGTCATACAAAAAGGAAAGGTGTTAATAAAAATCGACATGTTCGGAAAGCCAGTTTCGGAACAGCTATTCGACAAGCAGTTCGAAGGGAATTATTAAAAGCCGGAAGTAAAAATGTGTTGGAAAAAAATGTCATGAATGCATCTAAAATAGCTCTGTCGGCAGCACGTAGATCGGTAAAAGCGGCAGGTGGCAAAAGGAAGGTTCGTACACCGAGAATAATACCGATTCCTAAAACTGGTGGAATATTACCATTAATACCAATTTTTGCCGGGTTATCAGCTTTGGGTTCATTAGCCGGTGGGGCAGCGGGAATTGTGCGCGCCATAAAAGCAGTAAAAAAAAGCAGCGAAGATAAAACCGGTGCCGGCCTGTATTTAAAATCGAAAGGAAATGGTTTGTTTCTAAAGCCATATCGTAAAGGTATGGGATTATTTTTAAATCGTAGATCAAAAAACTAATTGAATCCCTACCTCGAAGACCACTATCTAACATCGATATAGAAAAATATGCCAAAAAGAAAAGAATAGGACACTTTCGAGGCGTTTATATGAGGGATTTATTACCTAGACAAGGTCCTCGACGTTACGAAGCAGCAATAGTGAATTTGGATAGTACGCGTGGTGCAGGGACTCATTGGGTAGCTTATAGAAAAAATAATTCTAAAGTAACATATTATGACAGCTTCGGCGATTTACCCCCACCGATCGAATTGGTACGATATCTACAAACGGGATCGGAACCATCAAAAATTATTTACTATACATACGATCGTCAGCAGGATTTTGGAACAGTCTGGTGTGGACATTTGTGCTTAAAGTTTCTTGTCGAATCATCAGCGTAAAAGATGTCATCATCATCATCGTCACCATTAACACCGCAAATGGATCGCAATAACTATACTAAAATGTTGCAATCACTGAAAGCATTTCATCTAGCCGGTGGATTAAGGAAAATGACCGTGAAACAGTTAGAAAACATGCCCAAGGAAGTAATGATTGCATTAGCCCCAAATGAAATTCCATTCGTTTGGGAAAAGTTGCCGGAGCACCTTAAAAGCGATATCGATATATTAAAATATCAGTGCGGTTGCAAACATTATTTCAGCAGCAGCAGCAGCAATTTAAACGAGGTTATGACTGATGAGGATCTTACGGCTAGAAAAATATTTTGTTGTTATTGCAAAATCAGCGATGTGCGCATAAAAGCAGAAAATAGCATAAAAACATCACTATCTAATGCAGTGAGAAAAGGTGTGACGATGAATCTTTTTAAATGTTGCCGCTAAGAATAAAACCGAGATGTGTGATGTTTTAATGGTTAGTCATGTCTTATACGTTCACACTAACAGGACACTCGAGCGTCTTAAGCGCCGATTTTTATCCACCAGTCGAATTAAATAGAGAAAACAAATATGGTCTGGCATTGCTGGGATTTTACACATACAATTCAATTTTTAATGTGGACGAAAGCAACAATAAGTTTGCCTACATGAAGGAGGGTTACACCACCGAGCCGATACAATTGCAGATTCCACCTGGGGCCTATGAAATAGATGAGATAGGTAAAGCTATGTTGGAGGCTTTGAGGATTTCAACTGAAGAAAAGAACGATGGAATCTTTTACTTGGTTGCTAATAATAATACGCTGAAATGTGAACTGAAATCCCAATATACTATAGATTTCCGGGGAGAGGCGAGTATCGGTAAAATGTTAGGATTTAATCATACAGTGTTAAAAAGAGACAAAAAGCACGAATCAACTGAGATGGTGGAAATAATGAAAGTACGCATCATACGCGTAGATTGTAATATAATTTCCGGAGCATATATGAATTCGGTGGAAGGTCATACCTTGTTCGAATTCGATATCGACGTGGAGCCCGGTTACAAAATCAGTAAAGAACCACAAAATAATATTTATATGCCGTTAATGCCGGCAGGACGTCAGTTTATCGACAACATTACTCTTCGCATCTTGGACGATAGCGGTGATCTAATCAATTTTCAAGGCGAGAAAATAATCGTGAAATTGGAACTGAAGAAACTTTCATAGAAATGGGTTTTTGCTTCAATCGTCAATTGTGTGTGCTGTCGACTAAGATGGGGGAACCGCCGAAACATAATAAAAGTAAAAGAAGAGTTAACGTCAAGGTTAGTCGTCGTCCAGACGTTAGATCACAAACATCTCAACAGTTATCTGCCGAAGACTATAAATTTTTAAAATCAATCGGTCTTAAAGTGCGAAAATGATTTCCACCACCAGCGATAAAATAGAGGTTTTCTCCGAGCCCATCTTGGACAATTCCATTATTAGTCTAGAAGAGCATACGTATAAACCATACGGATCTCCATCATTCAACAATTCGGATGAAGTCCGTATCCCCATTAATTTTCAAGATATTATACTGGATATCGCCGAAAGTTACATATATATCGAAGGAAAATTTAAACCCATAGACGCAACGAAAAGATGTTTTTTATCAAATAATGCCCTCGCATTTTTGTTCGATGAAATTCGCTACGAGATGGGAGGTGAACAGGTCGCCGTGGTTCGTAAACCTGGAGTTACGACGACATTAAAAACCATGGTTTCATTCGGAAGTTTGCAACAAAGATCTCTCATGACGTGCGGATGGGGTCTCGACGAAGCAAACCAAGATATCGTAGACACGGCAAGTAACGTATTCTCCGGGAAATTACCCTTAAAATATCTTATGGGATTCGCCGAAGATTACGCAAAAGGTGTTTTCAACGTAAAACAAGAGCTTATTATGATTATAGCTCGCACTTTTACCAATTGTTACGTCGGCGAAGTAGAGGCAGAAATTAGTATCGACAAAATCGAATGGAAAATTCGTCACATCATTCCAGACGACAAGCAAAAATTGAAAATACTGTCTCGCATTAATAAAGGAGGAAACAACGCCAGTATTCAAATGGCATATCGTAAATGGGATCTGTACGAATTACCAGCTTTAAGGCAAACATCTTCCGACGTGTGGGCCTTGAGAACGAGTACAAGTCTGGAAAGACCGCGCTATATAATCGTCGGGTTTCAAGACAGCAATAATTGCGACAAGAAAGAAAAAAACGCAACCCAGTTTACCCACGCCGACGTATGCGACATTAGACTGTATCTGAATTCAACCGTTTATCCATACGAAAGATGGAATTTAGATTTCGCCAAGAAACTGTACGCAGCAGCCTATTACAATTACGAAAACTTCCAAAGCAGCTACTACGGGCGCGAGATAAACGATCCGATGATAACGTTCGCGGAATATATGAAAAACCCCGTTTTTATTATCAATTGCAGTCATCAACCAGAGGCGATTAACTCATCGACAGTGGATGTAAAATTGGAGTTCCAAACGAGAAAGAATAAATTCCCCAAAGACACTAAAGTGTACGCATTAGTTATTCACGACTCATTTTTTAGTTATAATGTATTAAACGGTTCGGTGACCAATAAATCTATATTTTAATGTATCTATTATATGTAACACAAAATAATGTTCTTGAATCAATAAATTTGTAATGAGTGAAGTAGTAGTTTTATATTTATTTGAAACCCAACCAAAAAAAAAAGCTGGCGGAAAAGCCCGCTCTTTAAGAAAAGAGTACGGGAATTTAGAAAATGGTGGTTTATTAAGTGGAAAAAAGAGCTTAAATAACACAAGAAAAAAATTTTAAGGCAAAATATGAAAACAACGATTTAGAAAATTTGTAGGAAAGTAACGGTTAGGAATAGGGAAAAAAATTATAAGAAAAAATTATAGAGGAAATCGAGTACTATAAGCAAGCATTTTTCTCGATAGTAAAAACGTAAAAAAAAATTTTTTCAAAAAAAATTGAAAAATGGTGAATGCGCGCCAAAGTTGAAGTTTTGGAGCAAAATGATATTAGGAAATTAGAAAGAGAATTTTTTTCTACATATGGTAGTACTTTTCAAAATTCGGAAAGATGAAATTTTAAGAAAAGGGTTATAGTAAGTTAGTAATTTGGATTTTTTAAAGCGCTGTAGCTCGGGAACCGTTCAAGATAGAAAAAAAATAAAAGCACTTTGATAGCCCAAAATTTTGAGGAGAATGCGATGGTGTAAAAAAAATTATAATTTTTTTTTTTTTTGAAAATGCTGAATACGCGCTAAAGTTGAAGATTTAGAGAAAAACGGTATTGGGAAATTAAAGAGAGAACTTTTTTCTACATATTGTAGTATTTTTGAAAATTCGAAAAAATTAAATTTGAAAAAAAGGGTTATAGAAAGTTAGTAATTTGAATTCTTTAAAGCGCTGTAGCTCGGGAACCGTTCAAGATAGAGAAAAAATAAAAGCACTTTAATTACCTAGAATTTTGAGTAGAATACAATGGTGAAAAAAAAATTTGGAAAATCTTAAAAATGACAAAAAATTTGGACGAAAAAATTGAAATTCTCGAGTTAGGAGGCTAGGGCCGCCGAACGGGAGTATGTGGAAGTTGTAGGGGGAGGTTTTTTTTTTTTTTTTTTTCTAAGAGAAGACCAAGGGCTGCACCTAGGTCGGTGTTAATATCGTTGGGTATTACTCCACGGTAGGCACCCCACCCTCCCCCCAGGCCCTTTTAGGGCCACAAAAACGGTCCTTTTCAGGACCACATTATATTTTGATCGTAGTTTAGTAATCGTCACTTATGGGGCGAGATATTCGTTTAACGACGATTTGTCTCGTAGCTTAAGTGCCAAGTTATATGCTTGAGAACCTATGAAAATGTTAACAGTTCAAACAAGGTTTCTATTATTTTTTTTTTGTAATGTATTCTTCACAAAATATTAAGAATAAGTCTTATTGTCTAAACAAATCTAATTCTTTATTTAAAGTTTTTGAAAAAATCAATAATTCTATAAGCTCTCACCAATACATAACATTTAGAATCCGTTGGTGGGGTGGGGGTAGTTCTATATATATGAGACTGGGTCAGTTACACAGTCATATATTCATCAACCCTCATACGATAAACATGGAGGAAGAAAGACCCGCCAGCCGAGGCTCATCCATCTTTAGTGATGACACCGTAGCCGACAACGTTGGAGACCTGCAAGTCTTCGACGACGACGACGAGGTGGATTTTGAAATTGACGTCCTACGTTGGGACGACTTGGATGAGCCGATTCCGCTAGTATATGACCATGATCCGGGTCTAGTGGAATTAGACGACGCGGGTGATTGGGTCTTACAAAGACTCGAAACTCCGTCGCCGCAGCCAGAGCCGGACTCGACGGAAGATGCGATGCTGGAAATTCCAGCATCACCAACACCCGACGACCCACAAGGCCCCTGCGATTCGTCAAGCTGGTGGTCGACCAGCGAGGATGGGGCACCATAAGCCCCACACTCTCCCTGGCCCTTTTTAAGGGCACACAACAACGGTCCTTTTCAGGACCACAAAATACTTTGATCGTAGTTTTAGTACATATTAGTACTTTGTTACTAATATTGTATGTATAGAATATACAATATTAGATACAAAGTATTAAAACTTTAAGTGCTGGTGGAACCCAGCTAAATCGTTCGTTCGTATTTGAGACCACAAACAACTTTTGGTCTCAATACGTAATATGACATTTGTTTTCACCCCCCACCATTAATTTGTCTCTATATATACGACCATCAATACTTATTACAATCATTTTAGTTCAACATGTCTGCGACTCAACAACAACAACAACAACCCATCCAATGCCCTGTGGTAGATTCTACCACAGAGAATTGTTTGGAGTGGGAGCCGAACGATCCTAGATGGGATGAACTTTGGCGGTTCATCATCGAATATACAGAGGACAACACCACCACCCCCGCTGATGATGACGGGCCGTGCGACTCCACAACTCAATAAAAGAGTCGCATGTTTTACAACCAAACGGTCCTTTTCAGGACCACAAAATAATTTGATCGTAGTTTTAGTTGGTTATAATACTTTGTAACCAATATTTTATGTTTTTTTCATAAAAACATACAATATTGAGATACAAAGTATTAGAAGTTCTGGCGACAGAACCTTAACTTCATAAACCGAACCATGTTTTAGCATACTTGTAAATATTATCAGAAAATATTTACAACTATTGCTATTGCGTAGTTTTAGTGGATTATTCACTCTTTTTTTTTTATTACCTAATATTATGTGGGACAGGGCCTATATGAAATAACACACAAAAATAAATTTTCAAGTCATTTTTATTCTCATTATAAAATATAAAAAATTTGATCAAACACTTTTTTATTAACTACAATATATATATATATATATATATATATATATATATATATATATATATATATATATATATATATTTACAAACTTAATACTATAAATTAAAAGCTAATATCTACAACTACCTAACACCTACTACATAATTTATTAAAGTCCTCTAATTGTATTTTTAACCGCGCAGATTTCACCTTTTTTATCTCTAATTGTTTTTCAAGTTCTATAATGTCACTGTCACACTCGTCCACTTCTTTCACTAAGCGTTTTTTCATTTCGTAAATGTCTGTCAATTTGGTCTTCTGAGAGTTGGTGAAGTCTTCGACCCACTCCGGTTGTGATGGCTCGGAATATATTAACGAAGAAGACGCGGTTTTATTTGGTGAAGACGATGACGATGACGACGACGAAGCAGCGGAAACTTCATCGCCTTCAAAACAACGCTTAAACCGCTTCTTCATGGGTTTCCGGCACCCCAATATCCGCGACAGTGGCGCTGGCGCTGGGGAAGACTTCACCTCCGACACTATTTCATTCTCTACGCTGGCCGGTGTTGGTGGCGTTGGTGGTGTTGGTCCATCGGGGCCTTCTATGACTTCCACTTCTACTGACAATGGCTCTTTTGGTGCTGTTTTTAGGAAGTCGGGTAATGGAACAGGGGTGGAGGGACGCTTAAAGTTAAACTTTTTCTTCTTCCCTTGTCCCACACCTTTAATCGCCGAATAAAATGTTTTTTTATCGGCGATTTCCGACTTCCGCATAGTCAAGAGCTTTTTCAGTTTCGAAGCTTTCGGAGAAGATTCCCTAGGCCGCGATGCTTTTCGCACAACCACATCACTAATCACATTTATCTTTGGCTCCTTCTCCTCCGTCCAGCATTCCAGGAATTGCGCTGCCGACTGAACTAACTCTTCGTCGCGACCATCGTTGAGGGCTCGGTCTTCGGCATCTTCATGCTCCACGCCATTCCAGTTCTCGAACACCCCCGGACTTAACACTTCCAAACCACTCATGTTATCCAGCATGCCTTGCTGTGAACCGCAGCTCACGTCAAGAGCATCTAAAAGAGACCGTACACTAGACATTTTCGATATTCAAACTCACACAATTAACTTTTTCTTAGCACTATACTGTTTGCTGTTCTGACGAACTGTGAAGAGCTCGAGCCAGCAAGTCTGCTTTTATGCCCATTTCCCCCACTACACCGCCTTTATTCCTTTTGTTCGATGCATTAAGTATAATATTTAAACTTGTCAGATGCAAGGCCAAGGCCAAGGCCGACGTAACCGGCAATACCAGGGTCGTTTTCAGGGCTGTAATTTTCATGGATTTTTTTTTTGTCCCTGTCAAGGTTATTTTAAAGAAGCATATAAATATAGTACTAAACTTGTTAGATGCGAGGCCAAGGCCAAGGTCAAAGTACCCGTCAATGTCAGGGTCGTTTTCGAGGTTGTAATTTTCAAGGATTTTTTTTTTGGTCCTGTCAAGGTTATTTTAAAAACAAGGACATTAATGAACGTGCCATCCAGAGAAGAAATTGGGTCATAGAAGAAGCTTACCTGTACAGAAGAAATTAACATGTATTTTATTTCTTAATTTTTAATTTTTTTGTTTGTTATTTTTTTTATTTTTTTTAATAATAAAAAGTAAACTCAATCTTTTGTTATATTTTAATTTTTTTTTCAATAAAACAATAGTAAAATGAATCTGTATGTGTATTTATTAAACATCACCTAAAATACGTTTTGCAATCCATATTTTTCTGCAGAGTCCGTTTATTAATGAAATAGAACCATATATTAGGGTGAAATCTAATGGTTTCAAATCAGTCTCACATAACAATGTCAGAAGTAAACACTATTGATAAGTTCGGTCGCAAAAGAAAATTTAAGGATTTTAACTTTATGCGAGGTCCTTCAGGAATAGGTTTTAAACTTACACCTAATGGAGATTACGACATGGGAAGCAAAAGATTGTGCTATTTAGCAGAACCTCTTGAAGGAGACGATGCGACCACACGAAATTATGTTGATAATAACCTTGCTCAGTGTGTGCAAGATACGCAGAAAGCTTTACATGACTCAACAATTGTTATTAAATATATATTCAGAAACCAACTTGAAGGTTACGTACGCAAGAAATTAATTGAAACCGGTCAAGAACTTAGAGGATACATTGATGATACTGTTATTGCAATATATGAACTTAGGCAAGACGAACTGCGTGATGAACTTAACTATAGAATGTTGAAAATTGAAAAGACTATGGAGGATCTTGTCAGCAAACCTGTTTCACATTAAACATTTACTCGTAGACCTGTGCGTTTAATTTACTATTAGACAAATTTTTCAACAATAACTTTTACAGTTTGTTATTTGTCGACACTTCATTATATTTATAATTTTAAAATAAAGGTTCAATAAAAAAGCAATCAAGTAATGAATACATGTTTTCTATTTAAAAAAAAAATTACAATACTATCGTTACATATTAATGTTGTATGTTTAATAGAAATAATAAAAACAATACAAATAATGAAATATGGATTTTCCAGATTACGTGCTGTCCTGACTTAGAAATGATTCCAACACGGTGACTAAATTTGCTAAGTTTTCTTCCGGGTCTGTTTTGTAAAAATCTATGTCTGCCCACAAGGTAGAGTTTTGGTTGAACTGGGAATTACATAACGTTTATCATCGCTATGTGACAATGCTACTTTATTTATTATGTTGGTATAAATGTTATGTAATTCACTTCTAAATGTCTTCATCTTTCTTAATATCAAACCACCCCGTTCAACAATTCTTTGGTAGTCTTCCTGATGAAGGTCTTTCTCGATAACACATTTTTTGATACCTTTGGCTTTTTTTAATTCATTATTAATGGACTTTACATAATAAGCCTTCGCGCCGGTACCATAAAAACTTATTATCGGATCACCAGGAAACTCATCTTTCATTCTACCAACTACAGAATTACTTTTAATTATGTTGAAATTATTAATTTCGGGGTAATTTGATGTATCGAATTTTTCGGGGTTTTCTGATATAGTTTGATAAAAGTTCTCCGTATACACTTTTAATATAAGCGAGTCAGTATCGGTGTAAAGTAACGAAGCATCATCGCCAAACTTGGATTTAATAAAATTATAATAAAAATCGTATATTACAGTCTTTGATATATCTAATATGGAAAAACCGATATAAATTGGTTTATTGTACAATATTTTAACTTTATTCATATGTATAGGAACAAAGTTCTCGGTAAATATCGAGCTACTATTGAAATTGGGGCGGGATATTAGTGCTCTAGCTCCATTTCTGCCTACACTGTTCTCCCAATGTGTTACTAATTTTATATCCTTTCGATTTTCCACATTTTCCATAGTTTTACCAAATATCGCGTTATTTTTTAATTTAAAAGTGTCCTTCGCAAATTTTGTGGTGGCCTTGTTACGTAAATTGGTATTAAAATCAATATACGATTTTAGCCATTTTGATTGCTTAAACTGTAATACTCGATGGGTTTGCATTACCACTAAGCCGTTGGCGATGGCTTGTTTTAAAGTTCTATAGTGTACAATGTATTTTTTTTTATCTTGTAAATTAGGAATTAATTTCGGCAATTTGGCGTTTTCTGTTGGCGGTATGATATTTTCTACTAGAAATGGAAGATCAGAATGTGCATCATGCAACTCAGTCGGATAATGCACATCCACTTCCAAAACGTAGCCATGTAAACTATCATCACCAACAGTCATAATATTTAAATCCAGAATTTCGCGCTCGCTTAACCATCGAAAACCACCATATGGTAATGCTTGTGACATACTATGACCATATAGATTTGTAGCATCAAGGTATGTTATAAATGAAGAAGGTTTTGTTGGGTCATAGTCTGGTAAAAAAATATTATTAGCGATGTGCTTCCTTTCTGTACACTGGCTTATGCCGCCGCGTATACCTTTCTTAAAAAAATGTATCATGTCTATATCAGTTAAGAGCTCTAACTCTACCTTAGTCATACGTAGCATACAATCAAATGATAAACTTGGAAGGGTATAGTAATGTGCTGGATCAAGTTTATCGAATTTTAAACAATTATTCCGAAATTGCTCAAAAACATCACACAATAGCAACACATCTGATTTTAAATACACGTCCGAATAGTCCCCCAAAGTTTTACACCCAAACAAGCGCCATACTTCTTTTGCTCTTCTATAGCTTTCATCGCTAATATGTTCTTCCCGTAAATTATCATAAAATTCATCTTTACTTGGAAGACATGTATTTTCCATTTTTTCTATAGAGTCAATAAAGCTATAGGGAAAAACACCCTTTTGACGCATCAAATTAAATTGGTTGATATTTGAAAAATGTTTCCGCGTTTCAATAAAATCGTCGTCGTTTAAACCGCTGCCTAAATTTTCCAAAGACGTTGACAGAAATTTAAAACTATCAATAAATCGCAACTTTAAATATTTCCTCTTGACTTTTCCACATTTACTATCAAAATAATCGTGCACATAAATGCTTTTGGTAAATGATATGTACTTTTCCTTACTTTGAGCCAAAACACCAATTTTATCCCCATATTTACATAACTCTTTTATAAATAAATGGCTGTCGTAGCCGCTTAAGTTATGAAATATGATAGGGATAAAAGAGGGTAATTTATAATTTAAATTACAAACGGAATGTGCAGCACCAAATCTTTTTGCACCAGTTATGTGACAGTGGTCTCGTACTTTAATCTCACCCTCTTCAAAAGGGCCTTCACATATACCACATATTTTAGCATCATTAAACTCCCTTTTTTCTTCAGGCGTTAACGGTTTCATAGGCTTAATGTCTTTTAAATATGTGTTGTATAGAGCCCTTAAATCACACTCGATACGATCCACAAAGACTTGAGCTGCATTATTCCCCCGAAATAGCTCAAATTTCGAAAGTGAGTCGTCAAAAGAGCATTTAATTAAATAAGCAAAAGAATATGGTTCATGTTTAAAACTTTTTACAGTGTAAGAATTTTGTGGGTTTGGTTGTACCGTTTCAACGGGTTTTAAAACAGATTCGAAATCTGCATAAACCACGAATGGAACGCGCATTTGCTTTTCTATACCCTCGAATTTTAAAATATTTTCCGGCACACTCTTTCCAAATTTATCGATTTTTAAATCCACTGAGGGTGTTTGCGTGAAAATGTGGTTACAATCGTAGCTTTGATGTAAAGTTAAAGCTGACGGTGTACTAAAATAAATGAGGCAACCATCACAGAAATATATTTTATGTTGTTGACAACTAATTTGACTTGAAACTAAACGTGATAAATCCCGAATCCAACAATAATGACTCTTTGAACAAGTCGTATAGCAAAAATGTTCACCGCCATCTTTACTACTACAGTCTTTTGTAATTAACAATAAATTTACATGCCTATCCAACTTTTTTGACGCATACCTCAGTGGACCAATAACTTCATGTATTACTTCATTATTTTCATATTTAGATTCCAGACCGTATACGTTAATTGATATGTTGTTCATTTCCTCAAATTTTTTAATGTCACGTAATTTTACTGGAAAATCCATACATGTTACATTTAGCACTCTAGAAAAATGGGGGTAGGATGTCTTCTGTGAAGGCTCTGCTGTTGGAGGAAACAATGCTGATGTTACAGCCCACGCAAAGCAAAATTCGTCCTGGTTAATCACATTGACGACAGCTCCTTTCTTTTCAATAGAACACGGCAACTTGATGTATGATGAGCCACCCATAGGCATATACTTGTTGATACCAACTTCCAAGTATAAAATTCGCACAAGAGCCCATCCTATAACAAGAAAAATAATATATAAAAATCAGTTTAATATATCGGGTTTTGATTTTTCCATACCTGAATCTTTCTCCTGGAACTCTGTCGCCTGCGTTTTTATTAATTCGGTGAAAGAATGGTAAACGGCATCCAAATCACTTTCTACACTAATTATTTGATTAGCAGTGTTGAAGGATTTTTCACTGAATATTTCTTGTGATGGAAGCATGTACTCGCCAACAGCTGTCATGTTAACTTTTAAAGCATGATGCACACGCAATAAATTATTAACAAGTTCCACCACCTTGGATTTAATGTCTGCAAAGAACATTACGTAATCGGAATGCTCCATATCACTGCTAACCCGATAGGTTGCAATTCTCCTTTTGAAGGCACATTCAACGAGTTGCACACCATGACATACCGGCAAACATGAATTATTTTTATGTTGTTGTGTTCGTTTATGCACCGACATATGATTTATTGGAACATCTACATTACATGTAGCGCAATTAATTAGCGGAATCGTCGATGTATACTCTTCAATTCGGAGCCGTTTTCCTCCAGGCACTTCATTAAATCTCGCCGCACACGATTCTCTTTGATGACGTCTCATAATATAAATATTAGTAAACTTAGAACCGCAATTTTCACAAACATATGCCATGATTTGTCAAATATTAACACATGTACTACCGATACAAGTCAGAGCCAACTGATGAATGAAACTGCCCCATACCTTATATAAAACCATTCAAGGTCACCCCCAACCACGTAACATATCTTCAAGGTCACACACCCAAGGTGACCTTCAACAAAGTCAAGGTCGTCTCGACCAAGGTCAAGGTCAAGGTCACACACACAACCTTGAACACAAGGCCAAGGCCAAAGCACACGTGCATTTTCAAGGTCAATGACAAGGACATGTGGGCGGGGCCAAAGAGGGGCGAAGCAAGGTCAAGGTCAAGGTCGAGGAGTGGGGGGATCGAGCGAATCGGGTTATGTTCACTACTATAACTAGAAATTTTATATGAAATTGAAATTTTTGAAGTCGGGCCAAACTAATACCTGACAAAATGTGATTTGCATAAACAGATTAAAAATACTTTATTTGTAATTGCTTTCTTACCATAATTTGTATATATTAGTAGTTATTTATTTCATTTAGAAATAATTTGGCGCCGACTTCAAAAATTTCAATTTCATATAAAAGTTTCTAGTTATTTTTCACTTTTTAGCGCACTTTTAGAATTCGGTTCAATTTGTTTATAAACATTTTATTTTTCGATTTTTAGTTTTGAATTCATTATGATATTCATAAATTATTTGAACTAAGTGCTAATCGAGATTAGTGTACCTCGCAATGACTCCAAGGTAGCAAAAAAGTACCCATTTTATTCATAATTGTAAATCATCCTAAAATGAACCATTAAAAATTCTTTAATTCTTAGAGTTCTCCAAATACCAATGAAATTGTGTCAAACAAATATTTAGTCTATCATAGTAAATCCACTATCTTAAATTTCAAATTAATTTTAGATTGGTAATATAGGCCACAGAACCTTCCAAAATCTCTTTATATCAGTTTTGGAGAAAGTCGAAAAATGTAAAATTTTTAGGATACCATATTGAATCCGCCAGATTGACTTTTTCAAAAAATATTTTAATTTCATAATTAACACTAACAAAAATCCCCAATACTGACTTTAGACAAAATCGAGTGATGTAGAATCTTTAGTCTTCCATCTAAGATCTGCCATATTTAATTTTTTTAAATTTAAAAAAATTAAAAAATATATTTGGGGGTGTGACTCACCTTCTCTTACTAGTATATTTTTAGAAACCCCTAAACCCGTCAACTTAAGTTACTTATGGTATTCGTGAAAAAATATTTTCAAACAATTCCATTAAATTTCGTAATTTTTCGAATTAAATTACGTGAGTAAATATATGGTTTACTCTAATAAAAAATAAGAGATGATATACTTAGGGGGGAAAATACCACAATTTAACATCATTCCGAACAATAAGTAACTTTCATTTTGTTTTGTAAAAATATTTTAGGAGTGAACTTTAGGGGCGGTTTTCAACCCTTTAAAATGAATATCCGCAGATAAAAAAATACTAGTTATTTTTCACTTTTTAGCACACTTTTAGAAGTCGGTTCAATTTTTTTATAAAAATATTATTATTTTGGCTTAAATATAATAAATTCTTACAGATTGTTTTGTAAATATATTACTTACTTGGTAATCCGGTAAAGAAAATACTAAACAAGAAAATATAACTATTTCCAATAACTGGAAGAACTGGTAGAAAGAAACCTTTCTGATGCCACGCAAATTTAAACAGTCTTCTCTTTTTGTAAATAAACAAAACATAGTAAAATGCTACCCAGGCCACTAAAGCATAGAATATAAAAGAACTAAAGTTACTTGTTACCGTCATTTTAAAAACCAAAAAAGGAGTATAACATTTCTGTGTAACAGTAAGTATTTATTAGTTCTATAATTGAAGATTATAGTATTACAAGTTACACAACCTATTAATGAAATTAACATTGTCAAAGGATTACATGAGTAGTAGTACAAGCTACAGGTAAAAATTAATGCTGTTTTTGACATAAATTCCAGGGGTGTTCAGGGTAATTAAATTAATTTGAAATTTAAGATAGTGGATTTACTATAACAGACTAAATATTTATTTACACAATTTCACTGGTATTTGGGAATTCTTAAGAATCAAAAAGTTTTTAGTGGTTCATTTTAGGGTGATTTACAACTTTGGATAAAATGGTCACTTTTTTGCCACCTTGGAGTCATTGTGAGGTACACTAATCTCGATTAGTACTTAGTTCAAATAATTTATGGATATCATAATGAAATCAAAACTAAAAATTGAGAAATAAAATTTTTATAAAAAAAATTGAACCGACTTCTAAAAGTGTGCTAAAAAGTGAAAAATAACTATAAATTTTTATATGAAATTAGAGCTAAAAATAAGTGCTCTTTTTGACATAAATTTCGAGATGGATGAGACCTATCCAGGGGTATCGAGGGTAATATAAGAACAAATCCTACATAGAATGTAACAACAAAAAATAGGCTGGGGTAAAGAAAGAGGGTAAAAATTGGTAAAAACATTTTTTTTGAATCTACAAGCCAAGGAACGTATTTTGGAAAAAAAAGTTAAAAAAAAAGTTGCAATGATTTTAAAAGTCTGCAATTTGAGCTTTTGTATGATCATTTTGTCAACTTTTTATTGCAAAAAGGTCAAAAAACCCTCGAGGTCGGCCGTTTTTTGCATATAAATTATTTATTGCACAATTAACTTTTCTGCACTTTTCTATTCTTAAAGGGGAGCTCTCGTCATTCTGAACAAAATTATATTTTATAATAGTAAATCGGGTAATTTGTTGCTGAAATATTATTTGTTTGTCCCATATTGCAAAATATTGATTACACTAACTTTTTTTTGAGTGAACATTTGACATCGACAAAAGCTCAATCTTTTCGTGAAGACCTAGATTTTCATATCCTGTTTGGAGCAAATGAAAAAATTAATTTTCATTCCCTTAACTATCATTTTAAAAAAGGGAGTATTTTTTGTAAAGAAATAGAGCTGAAGTCTTCCTCTTCGAGAGAAAGATTTTGAAAAATAATTTTTTTTTGGACTAATAGGAACCGAGTTAAGATTTTTTTTTTTGAAAAAAAGTCACAGTCCTTTTATTTAAAACAATTAAGAAACAAATCCAACGGCGTTTGATACTTGGAGAGTTATATTTTCAAAATCGAGCGTCCGAAAAGCGACTGGCCAACTGCGTTGGTGTGGGAGCCCGCCTCCGAGCTCTCGCGCACTCGAGAAAACTGAACTTGCAGCTCCAAATCAGCGGCGCTAGGAAAAATTCGCCGTATTTCAGCAATGAACAGACCAATTTCGGTGTTTTTTTTTTAAAATCTGGAGTAGCTCGAAAAATTATGAATATTGGTGCAATTAGTTTTTACTAATAAGCCATATTTAATGTGTTTTACTCTATTTCTTTTCTCCTTTTTTAAATATAGAGTTTAATTCATTTTTAATTTTAAATTGCAATAAATAACAGTAGTTTCCACATAAGTACTTTAAAATATCTGTGTACGAAAAAACATTTAGAGAGCTGATGTAGCATGAAACGGAGATGACAGAAGGGAAGAAAGTGAAACTCTGCGTAGAAAACAGATGTACATGGAGAATTGAAGGGAGATGTGCATAAAAGAATAAAAGAACGAGTAGGGGGGCGGTTTGGAATTCCCAGCCATATAGCTATGCTTGGCGTTCACAAGCGACATGATTATACGTATTTTTCTGACAGTTTCTGACATTATACGTATTTTTAGATTACGGCAGTTGTGTTTGAAGATAAAAATAATTTCGGTCGGTGTACAACGGGTTCTCGTACATTGTGTGTAAAATATCTAATTTTTAACAGGTTTTTTTCACTGCTCGCGCCAAAACTGGTAGCTCGAATATTTGATGTATAGGGGGTTGAGTAGCTGAAACGATTCCCGTAGTTCTAAATTTTGTCCACAAGGGTTTTTTTTATCTCTAATTCGATGGCAAGTGTTAATTTCATTATTTTGCCACCTCCGAAGGGTAAAAAAAGGTATTCCAAATAATACATTAAATATAGCGGATTCGTAAAAACTAATTGCACGAATATTTATAATCTTTCGAGCTACCCCAGATTTAAAAAAACATCGACAGTGGTTCATTCGTCGTTGAAATATGGTGAATTTTTTCCGACCGTTCCTGATTTGAAGGTGCGAGTTCAGTTTTCTCAAAAGCGCGAGAGCTCGGCGGTAATTCTCCATCCCACCACCGCGGTGGACCAGTAGCTTTTCGGAGGGTTCATTTTACGTATGATTTTTTGTAACAAGAAGCCGCACTTTGTAATATCTGATTATGGATTTTGAAACTATAGCTCTCTAAGTATCAAACGCCGTTGGATTTGTTTCTTAATTGTTATAAATAAAAGGACTGCCATTTTTTGAAAAGAAAAATCCTAACTAAAGAAATGTCTAACATGTAAAGGGGAGGCTTCATCTTTATTTCTTTATAAAAACAAGACACCCTCCTTTAAAGCGATACTTAAGAGGTTGAAAATAATTTTTTCATTTGCCCCTGAAAATTTAGGCCTTTACGAAGAGATTAAGCCTTTGTGGAGATCAAGATGTTCATCAAAAAAAAATTACAGCAATCAACATTTTGCGTCTTGCGATAAACAAATAGCAAAATTAAATTCTAGATTTTTTAAAATATCTACACAATTTATTTGAAACTTTTTTATCCAAAATGGATTCCTTGGCTTGTAAATTCAAAAAACCTGTTTTGGTCAACTTTTACCCTTTTTTGACTCCAGCCTATTTTCTGCTATTACATATCATGTAGAATTTGTTCTTACATTGCCTTCAACACCCCTGGATAGGTCTCATCTACCTCGGAATTTACGTGACTATATTTACTTATGGCTTGGGCTATAAGGTAGAGCTACTTTTTTTTTTTAAGTCAGCAATTATAGAACTGAAAAAATGACAATAATCTTCTTGATACTTTAATCATCAGTGCATATAATTACTTCGTACATGTTGTGTGGGTCATACTGTAAAATTTTATTGCACAAGATAGACTTTTTGTTAGAATGCACATTGAAACATAACTTTGTAAACTTAACTTAATCGTACTAATTTTCGTTGATAGTAATTAATGCCCCCAAGGTCAAGTAAATGTTTTCATTTATTTTTTCTCGATGAACCCGAATATGCAACTTGTTTTTTGTCAAGTCGCTAGATATTTTGTCATTAAGAATTTAATTGTTTAAAACGCCGAAAAAAATTATCCATGATACGTGTTAATAAAAAACCAATGCCCATCGATAACTGTATTGAATACAAACAACTTCGTTCAAGATTTATCAATAACATTTTTATAAAAAAAATTGAACTAGGTATTTATTTTATTTATAAATAATTTGGCGCCGACTTTAAAAATTTCAATTTTATATAAAAATTTATAGTTATTTTTCACTTTTTAGCGCACTTTTAGAAGTCAGCTCAATTTTATTATAAAAATTTTATTTTTCGCTTTTTAGTTTTGAATTTTTTATGGTATCAATAAATCATTTGAACTCAGTACTAATCGAGATTAGTGTACCTCGCATGTGACATATAAATCATTACGAAACAGTATATATTTCTATACAAAGGTAAGAAAAATTGTAAAATATTATCTTATAAAATTATCACATAGAACTTGTTAATAAACTTTTTTTTAATTGTTCATTCAATTAAATTTATTACAAAATTATTGTAGAATTGTATACAGATATGTATAATATATTAATGTATTTATTGATTTCTTGATATACAGGGTGATTCAAAAATCGATCACGAAACTTAAGGGGGTGATTCTACTTGACAAAATAAGGGTAGAGCTTCATATAATTTTTTTTCAAAATGTCATTTGTTTTCGAGTTACAAGCCGTCCAAGTTCAAGTTTTTATTTTTTGTTTTTTGAATTACTCGCTTACAGGAAAACCGATTTGACTAATATTTGAAAGATAGGCTAAGTCTTCTGCACTTCATCATTTTAGTAACAATTCACATTGATTGTTTGCCGCTAGAGGGACTTTACCTACATTGAAAATTGTTTTTTTGTCATAATTTTTTAGTGTTGACAGCTACAGTAGTTTTTGGCATAATTTCTGAAAGACGTAAATCACCCTTAAAAATTAAGTGGTAAATTTACTTTTCTCATTTCATTACCACCAGCTACCAGGTAAATAGCTATTAAAGTATACTAGAGCTGTCAGTAAGTGTTTCTTTAATAATTTGGCACTTTTCGATTATCCTGAAGCGAAGATCCTCGACGTTGATTACTGGAATATCATACACCAATTGTTTCAAATGAACCCAAAAGAAAAAAATTCATAGGATTAAGGTCTGGTGACCTCGCTGCCCATGCCAATGGTCCACTTCGTCCTATCCATCGCTCAGGATACGTTGCATTCAAATACTGTCGGACACGTATACTAAAGTGGGGCGGAGCTCCGTCTTGGAGGATCCACATGTTGGCCCTTACTTCCAATGGCACATCTTCCAGATACAATGGGAGACGATTTTGGATAAAATCTAAGTATACGTCACCAGTTAATGGGCCATCAAAGAAATGAGGACCAATAAGGTAATCTCCTATTATCCCTGCCCACACATTTAGTGAAAATCTACGCTGATGTTTCGTTTCTACCACATTGTTTGGGTTCTCGTAAGCATATGTGTGGATGTTGTGTAGATTTGTTATGCCATCACGAGTGAAACCAGCTTCGTCAGTGAATAATATGACGCCAATTAATCGATTATCGTGTTCATACTTAGCTAGGATCTGATTGCACATTTCTAACCGTCTCGGCCGATCATCGTCATAAAGAGCCTGCACCTTTTTTGAATGAAACGGGTAGAGTTGTTCTTCTCTTAGTATCCTCCATGAACTAGCCTGACAGAGCCGCACTTCATTCCCAATTTTTCTAGTACTAATACCTGGATTATCTTCAATAATTTCTAGCACTCTTTCTTCTTGTTGCACGTTTCTAGCAGTTCTAGGTCTTCCCCTATTTCCATTATAACTTTTAAAGGAACCACATTCCGCAAGCCTCCTGTGCACACTGGAAAATGTTTGAGCATGAGGGATATTTCTTTCCGGATAACTCTCCATATAATATCTTCTTGCCAACTCTGCATTACCATTTGCTTTTCCATTACAAAAATGGATATCACAATATTCGATATTTGAATATTGGTGATTAGCCATTATTAGTTATTTTAAGATTATAAATTAAATAGTTTAAAAAGCGAATTTATTTGATGTTAAACTGACAGCTCTAGTATACTTTGATAGCTATTTACCTGGTAGCTAGTGGTACTGAAATGAGAAAAGTAAATTTACCACTTAATTTTTAAGGGTGATTTACGTCTAAACCGTTGGGTTTAGCGATGTAAATAAAGAGCACCTTTTTTAAAGGCCTGGCATCAGTCTTTCAGAAATTATGCCAAAAACTACTGTAGCTGTCAACACTAAAAAATTATGACAAAAAAACAATTTTCAATGTAGGTAAAGTGTCCTCTAGCGGCAAACAATCAATGTGAATTGTTACTAAAATGATGAAGCGCAGAAGACTTAGCCTATCTTTCAAATATTAGTCAAATCGGTTTTCCTGTAAGCGAGTAATTCAAAAAACAAAAAATAAAAACTTGAACTTGGACGGCTTGTAACTCGAAAACGAATGACATTTTGAAAAAAAATTATATGAAGCTCTACCCTTATTTTGTCAAGTAGAATCACCCCCTTAAGTTTCGTGATCGATTTTTGAATCACCCTGTATATATATATATATATATATATATATATATATATATATATATATATATATATATATATATATATATATATATATATAATATATTTTTTTTTAATAAAATGATAGATTGCTAATAAAATCAGAAATAACTTTTTATTAATAATATAATCTAAATATTACAATTTTACCATATACTTTACTCCAAAATGTTACCAGTCGCACAAAGCGATATGTGCGTGTAGTCCGTAGCTGAGCGGCACACCTGCAGCATAGCAACCCACTAACTAGCTGTATCCGCGCGATTTGACTACCGTCGGATAGACCTAGTTTTCAGAGGTCCATAGATCTTACAGGTATATTTTTGGTGGAACCGAAAAATTTCTCGATAAACTACAAGTATTCAATAATGTCTTCTGTAAATTTGAGCCCTTAATATTTATAAACCGCGACGAAAAAAGGTAAATTTTATCAATTTTTGAGATCGGAAATGATATATGACGTATTAGAAAGTACACTGACAAAAAAGTTATTGCAATTTTTTGAGTGCAAAAAATTGTTTCTCGCAATTTTCTCGACGGAAAATCAAAAAAAAAATATATTTTGAAAATATACGTCATTTCAAACAAATTGCTGTCAACCCGGTTGCTGTATCTTTATTAGAAAGTATAATAATCGACATCGAATTTTCAGATTTGATCTCGATTTTCTCGGAAACTATTCAACTCACAAATTTCGGATTAAACACACTTTTTTGGGTCAAAAATATCTATCATTTCCTATAATTCTGAAGCGATAGTTAATTAATAAATATCATTTAATTATAAATAAAAAAAATGGATTTTCCTAGAAAAAAAATTATATTTCGATAACTAGTAGAGCTACCTATAAATTTAATTATATTAATCGATAGGATTTTCAATTATCTATAACTTTTGTTTGAAACATTTTGTCATACAACCCTTATATTTTAAGATAAACTGGATGCCAAAATATACCTTTTTCAGCAATAAAATCGCTGGTTACATTTGTTTTTGCCAAAACGGCTCTTTTTGAGTCTAATTTCCATGGAATATTATTGTAGCCCCGAAAAAAAAATGTTTTCAATATCAACCGAATTGACTAAATTTTGATTTCATTTTAAAGAGCTTAACATGCCTGATGATAGTTTTATAAACTATGATTATATGTTATTTACAGATGCTGTTTTCAAAATTGTTCTGATTTGCAATATCTTTCTGTGTTTTTAAACATTACAAGAGCGAAAAAGCCAAAAAAATAAGTAAAAATCACAGTCTTATATATTTTTTTAACCGGAAAAAAAGTGAATAAAAGACGGTGATATACAAATTTGAGCAAGCAGCTTGTATAAACTTGATATAACTGATAAGTTTATAAGTTCTACATGTTGTCATGTAAACAACTTATTGCTAAACGAAAATTTAATATTTTTATTTTGCATATGCAATATGTTTATTGAAGAACAATTAATAAAAGAAACAATATTTTTGTCATGTTATTTAACCTTTCTGGATATCTACTTATGGGAAAGATTAAAATATCTTGATGCCACGAGACCTACAATGAAAGAAAACATGACTTAATTGATACTTGATGCCATTATCTAAGTCGAAAGGGTTAACGGCGTGTTAACCATGGAAATATTGAATTAGGGGTTCAAAATGATGAACATTAGTTTGAAAATTAGGGATATCACTGAAATATTTTTTTTTTATTTTGTAGCTATTTGTATGATCGATAGCAGCTTTCTTCCCTAGCAGCCCAATCTGGTTCACTCCTACATATAATAAGCCTTCTTTAGTCTCTTCCATTCCAACCTATTTTCTGCAATCCTGTGCCACTTTCCACCTGCTTTCCTCTTTACGTCGTCTATCCATCTTTTTTGGGTCTTCCAATACTTATTTAGACGACCTAGCTCTCCATTGCAACATATGTTTTTTCGTCTTGCATAATCTTGCCTAGCGACGTGTCCCTTTCAGGTCCATTTCAAAATATCAATGCGCTTTATCACATCCTCCACTTTCGTGCGCCTTCTTACTTATTCGTTCCTTATTCGGTCATGTAGTGGCATTCCCAGCATGATTCTTTCTATTGCTCGCTGTATAGTACGTAGTTCATTAGCTGCTTCAACTGTTAGTGTGACTGTTTCCATTCCATCGGATATTATTGGGAGAACGCAAGAGTCAAATACTCTTCTTTTCAAATCAATGGGAATATCAGGGTGTTAAATAACGTATCCCAATCTTCTCACGGCTGCCTAAGACATTTTAATTCTTATATTTATTTCCGCTTCTTGGTTTTGTTTCCCAAGTCTAATTAGGTAGCCTAAACACACATATTCCTCGACTCTTTGTATTTCGTTGTTTCCTACAAAAAGTGGCATATTTTTTGGAGACATTATTTTGGTTTTCGCTAGGTTCATGCTTAATCCAACTTTCTCTGAGGCATTTTCAACTCAGGGAGTATTTCCTGTAACTTGTCTAGATCTTTACTTATTAATATCATCTCATCCGCGAAACGTAAATGTCATCATCGATGCTAATGCCCTTATGTTCCCAGTTTAATTGTTTAAAGACATCTTCCAGTGTTAAAGCCAAGAGTTTAGGCGAAATCATATTCCTTTGTCGCACCCCTTGACCAATATTTATCTTCTGTATTTCTAGGTCCTCTGTTATCTTTACTGGCAGTGTGGCCTGATTGTTAATATATTTCAGAAGATTTCTGTATCTGGAGTCAATCCTTGCATTGTCCATTGCTTGAAATTTGGCCCATAGCTCGACCGAGTCAAAAGCCGTGTTATCATCAACAAACTCTAGGTGGATTTGAATACTATATTCGGTGCATTTTTCGATTAGTAATTTGATATTCTGTATCTGCTCTATCGTACTAAAGACTTTTCGAGGCCCAGCTTCTTCTGGAGGTTGATAGGAGTCAAATTTGTTTCTTAGTCTATTAGTTATAATCTTTGTAAGCAATTGTTCGGATGTGGCAGAAGACTTATGGGGCGATAATTTTCGATGTATAATTTATCGTCTATTTTGTATGGAAGAACGACTGTGGGGTTTGGCAGTTATCAGGGATTGTGCCGTTTTGAAGATATTTATTCAAAAGAATACTCATTGAATGCAGCATTGCAGCATTTCTTTAAATATAACATCTTCACCTGGGGTACGATCAAACTTCATTTGTAACAAAGCATGTTTCAATTCTTCGATTGTGATGTCAGGTATTTCTTCTGAACCAACATTTGTAACATTGGGGAGCTTGACGTCTGGTTTTGGGTTAACTGAAGTGTAAAGATTTGAATTTTGAACTCTTCTACGGTGTTAGCCACTTTGATTCGTCCAGTTTTGGTATCTCTTTCTTTATCTTTAAGTTGGTTTATATTGCGTTTACCAGCTGAGTTTATGGATTTTAATACCTTCATATTTTTGTTGTTTTCTATGATCATTTTAATACTTTCTATGTTATACTTCCTGATATCGTCTCTGAGTTCGTTTACTGTCAATGTATTAAGTTTATCTGTAATTTTTTTCTTGATATACGCTTGATAGGTATCTTTATTTTGTTCTAATTCCTCCGATGTCGGAAAACGTTGGAGTTTAATAAGTTTGTTCCTTTATTTTTGCTCTAACGAGTCTGTGATCACTACTCAGGTCGAATTTGTTTAAGATTGCCATATCGGGCACAATATATTTTTTGCTGGTAATAATGTAATCTATTTCATTCTTTGTTCTGTGGTCCGGACTCCTCCACGTCCATCTACGACTTTCTTAGAAACTTGAAAATATTTTCCAGTAATTTTTTAGCTCCAGTTTATCTGTTTTTTTTTAAACCTGTACGAAATACTTCCGGTTACAAATCTTAATCGGACACTCGATACATACCTATGTACATGGCGTCCAATTTTCGACCTTTTTGCAGAGCTCCTCTATTATTATTAAAGTATGCTATTTTTTGTTAAACAAAAGATGAAATAAATAAAATTTTCCTAGCACTCTCTCCTTTTAAGATACAAGGTGAAATTGGAAATATTCCATTTACAAGCTCCTTCATATGTTATTAAAAATTTAAGTTAATGAAAAAGTAAAAACAGGTTATTGTACAGTTTTTTTTATGTAAAATTCACTGACGTACTAAGTTTTTTTTTTCTAAATGCATCAGATTTTGAGTTTTAGCTTTTTTAGATAGAGCACTCAGTATATTATCTGACTGCTCGATTTCAGTTTTCAAGCTTTTTAAAAATTTATAATAGTTGATATTTGATTTTACTAAAAAATCTGAAATTTATATTTTTTTGAAAATTAAGGCTTAAATTCGTAGTAGGCTCTGAATATTGAATATGTATCTTATTACTACTAATAATAGCTATGGTGCAATGTCTCGAATATTATTTTGAACAAATTTGCAAAGTCCATGTAATACAAGGTAATTTAAGAGTTAAAGGCAATTATCATTATGTATTAGCCTTCGTACATTCCCAAACATTTAGAAAAACAAAAACCAGATAAATTAACCAAACGGAACACTGTATGAAACATTTTATTTTAAGTACTGTTTAAAGTGGTCATTTTCTCTAACAACATAATTGGCACATGTATGCAATTTCTCTTAAGGCATTTAAGATAAAAACGTTATTTTTTTGTTAAAAGCCCCATAAGAAAAAAATCCAGAACAAGTTTATAGATGTAGCTGATACTTGATGAAAATTTATTGTAAATACTGAAAATAACACAATTGTTATAAATTTCGACTATTAATAATTTTTCAATATTTAAAAAACCATGACAATGGTTTCCACAAGCACTGCGTTCTTTGGACCTCGTATTTTAAATTAAAATGTGTACTAATTGAAAGTTCATGATAAATAATGCTCTAAGAAAAGTTTCAAGATGAGTATATATTTCAGTTTTGAGAAATCGATTATCAAAGTTGAGGAAATTGAGTTGCAAAATGTGTTTCGGTTGAATAAAAGTTTTAACATTAAAAATCTAATATTTCGAGAATAAAATAAGATAAACAAGTTTATCTTATCTTATTAACCGACTTCTAAAAGAAGGAGGTTCTCAACTCATTGAGTATGTATGTTTTTTTTTATGTATGTACACCGATTACTCCGGAACGGCGACATAGATTTGAATGAAATTTTTTACGTTATGTTCAGGAAGTTGCTGCGGTGGTCCCATATATTTTTGGATGAAATTGGTGTAATAATATCCAAAGTGGCGCTAACAATATGTCGACCAAAAAAATTAATTTTGTTTGATTTTCTCCAAAATTGGTTGGGGGAATTTTTGGGGTCGTACACAACGAATCTGAAATTATTTTAAAAAAATTCAATATGGTGGATCCAATATGGCGGACGAAAAAATCAATTTTGTCCGATTTTCTTCAAAATTGGTACGGGGGAGTTTTCAGGATCGCATATAAGGAATCTGAAATTATTTTTAAAAATTCAATATGGCGGATCCAAGATGGCGTATTAAAGATTCTACATCTCCCGATTTTCAATCAGTATTGGGGTATTTTTGTTAGTTTGATAAGATACAATATGAGGGACAGAAAATTTTACATATTCCGATTTTGTCTAAAATTGATATTGTGGGGTTCTTGAGGCGTACACAAACTCAATATGCAGTATAAAATATATCGAGCTAAGAAATTTATATCTCAGGTTCTTTAAACATCGATATTGGAAGGTTTTGGGGCCTATATTACCAGTCTTTTACTATGACAGACTAAATATTTGCTGGACACAATTTTACTGGTATTTGGAAAACTCTAAGAACCAAAGAATATTTATTGGTTTCTTTTTAGGACGATTTACAACTTTGGATAAAATGGGTACTTTTTGCCACCTTGAAGTCATTGCGAGGTACACTAATCTCGATTAGTATTTAGTTCAAATAATTTATGGATATCATATGGAATTTTAAAACTTAAAATAGAAAAATAATATTTTTATAAAAAAAACCGAACTGACTTCTAAAGGTGCGCTAAAAAGTGAAAAATAACTATAAATTTTTATATGAAATTAAATATTTTGAAGTCGGCGCCAAATTACTTGTAAATGAAATAAATAACTACTAATATTTGGTAATTATGATAAGAAAGCAATTACAAATAAAGTATTTTTAATCTGTTTATGCAAATTATATTTTCTCAGGTATTAGTTTGGCCCCTACTTCAAAAAGTTCAATTTGGTATAAAAATTTATAGTTATTTCCCACTTTTTACCGCACTCTTAGAAGTCGGTTCAATTTTTTTATAAAAATTTTATTTTAAAGCTCAGATCACACAGAGTACCCCTTAGACAGGGTAAAACTACCCCCATGCAAGAAAAATGGAAATACATTAAAATATACCTGAAAAAAAAATGGTGTTCATAAGTCATAATTTAACCTCATTAACAGTTAAAACTGCCAAAAAATATTAGAAATTAAAAATTATATATATATATATATATATATATATATATATATATATATATATATATATATATATATATATATATATATATATATATATATATACAGGGTGATTCAAAAATCGATCACGAAACTTAAGGGGGTGATTCTACTTGACAAAATAAGGGTAGAGCTTCATATAATTTTTTTTCAAAATGTCATTCGTTTTCGAGTTACAAGCCGTCCAAGTTCAAGTTTTTATTTTTTGTTTTTTGAATTACTCGCTTACAGGAAAACCGATTTGACTAATATTTGAAAGATAGGCTAAGTCTTCTGCGCTTCATCATTTTAGTAACAATTCACATTGATTGTTTGCCACTAGAGGGCACTTTACCTACATTGAAAATTGTTTTTTTGTCATCATTTTTTAGTGTTGACAGCTACAGCAGTTTTTGGTATAATTTCTGAAAGACTGATGCCAGGCCTTTAAAAAAGGTGCTCTTTATTTACATCGCTAAACCCAACGGTTTAGACGTAAATCACCCTTAAAAATTAAGTGGTAAATTTACTTTTCTCTTTCATTACCACCAGCTACCAGGTAAATAGCTATCAAAGTATACTAGAGCTGTCAGTTTAACATCAAATAAATTCGCTTTTTAAACTATTTAATTTATAATCTTAAAATAACTAATAATGGCTAATCACCAATATTCAAATATCGAATATTGTGATATCCATTTTTGTTATGGAAAAGCAAATGGTAATGCAGAGTTGGCAAGAAGATATTATATGGAGAGTTATCCGGAAAGAAATATCCCTCATGCTCAAACATTTTCCAGTGTGCACAGGAGGCTTACGGAATGTGGTTCCTTTAAAAGTTATAATGGAAATAGGGGAAGACCTAGAACTGCTAGAAACGTGCAACAAGAAGAAAGAGTGCTTGAAATTATTGAAGATAATCCAGGTATTAGTACTAGAAAAATTGGGAATGAAGCGCGGCTCTGTCAGGCTAGTTCATGGAGGATACTAAGAGAAGAACAACTTTACCCGTTTCATTCAAAAAAGGTGCAGGCTCTTTATGACGATGATCGGCCGAGACGGTTGGAAATGTGCAATCAGATCCTAGCTAAGTATGAACACGATAATAGATTAATTGGCGTCATATTATTCACTGACGAAGCTGGTTTCACTCGTGATGGCATAACAAATCTACACAACATCCACACATATGCTTACGAGAACCCAAACAATGTGGTAGAAACGAAACATCAGCGTAGATTTTCACTAAATGTGTGGGCAGGGATAATAGGAGATTACCTTATTGGTCCTCATTTCTTTGATGGCCCATTAACTGGTGACGTATACTTAGATTTTATCCAAAATCGTCTCCCATTGTATCTGGAAGATGTGCCATTGGAAGTAAGGGCCAACATGTGGATCCTCCAAGACGGAGCTCCGCCCCACTTTAATATACGTGTCCGACAGTATTTGAATGCAACGTATCCTGAGCGATGGATAGGACGAAGTGGACCATTGGCATGGGCAGCGAGGTCACCAGACCTTAATCCTATGGATTTTTTCTTTTGGGGTCATTTGAAACAATTGGTGTACGATAGTCCAGTAATCAACGTCGAGGATCTTCTCTTCAGGATAATCGAAAAGTGTCAAATTATTAAAGAAACACCACAAATTTTTCATCGAGTTAGGCGACATTTTTTGAAGAGTGTTAGGAAATGTATGGAAGAAAATGGGGGACATTTTGAGAATCTTTTTTAGTTTGTTTAGTACTGTTACATTAATTTTTATCAATTAAATGTATATCGCAATAATCCATAATATGAATATTTACTGATTAGCCATTATTAGTTATTTTAAGATTATAAATTAAATAGTTTAAAAAGCGAATTTATTTGATGTTAAACTGACAGCTCTAGTATACTTTGATAGCTATTTACCTGGTAGCTGGTGGTAATGAAATGAGAAAAGTAAATTTACCACTTAATTTTTAAGGGTGATTTACGTCTAAACCGTTGGGTTTAGCGATGTAAATAAAGAGCACCTTTTTTAAAGGCCTGGCATCAGTCTTTCAGAAATTATGCCAAAAACTACTGTAGTTGTCAACACTAAAAAATTATGACAAAAAAACAATTTTCAATGTAGGTAAAGTGCCCTCTAGCGGCAAACAATCAATGTGAATTGTTACTAAAATGATGAAGCGCAGAAGACTTAGCCTATCTTTCAAATATTAGTCAAATCAGTTTTCCTGTAAGCGAGTAATTCAAAAAACAAAAAATAAAAACTTGAACTTGGACGGCTTGTAACTCGAAAACGAATGACATTTTGAAAAAAAATTATATGAAGCTCTACCCTTATTTTGTCAAGTAGAATCACCCCCTTAAGTTTCGTGATCGATTTTTGAATCACCCTGTATATATATATATATATATATATATATATATATATATATATATATATATATATATATATATATATATATATATATATATATATATATATATATTTCTGCATCATATAAATTAATAAATTACAGGAGAATGAAAAACTTATTTACTTTAGATCCAATACAAATACGTCCCATAAAGAGAGTACATCTTTGCGATGAACCTGAACTTTTAATCGATTAATATTATCGAAAAAGGATATTCGCCAGTAGTGAACATAACCCGATTCTCTCAATCCCCCCCACTCCTCGACCTTGACCTTGACCTTGCTTCACCCCTCTTTGGCCCCGCCCACATGTCCTTGTCATTGACCTTGAAAGTGCACGTGTGCTTTGGCCTTGGCCTTGTGTTCAAGGTTGTGTGTGTGACCTTGACCTTGACCTTGGTCGAGACGACCTTGACTTTGTTGAAGGTCATCTTGGGTGTGTGACCTTGAAGATATGTTACGTGGTTGGGGGTGACCTTGAATGGTTTTATATAGAGTATGGGGCAGTTTCATTCATCAGTTGGCTCTGACTTGTATAGGTAGTACATGTGTTAATATTTGACAAATCATGGCATATGTTTGTGAAAATTGCGGTTCTAAGTTTACTAAGAGTTATAATATGAGACGTCATAAAAGAGAATCGTGTGCGGCGAGATTTAATGAAGTGCCTGGAGGAAAACGGCTCCGAATTGAAGAGTATACATCGACGATTCCGGTAATTAATTGCGCTACATGTAATGTAGATGTTCCAATAAATCATATGTCAGCGCATAAACGAACACAACAACATAAAAATAATTCATGTTTGCCGGTATGTCATGGTGTGCAACTCGTTCAATGTGCCTTCAAAGAAGAATTGCAACCTATCGGGTTAGCAGTGATATGGAGCATTCCGATTACGTAATGTTCTTTGCAGACATTAAATCCAAGGTGGTGGAACTTGTTAATAATTTATTGCATGTGCATCATGCTTTAAAAGTTAACATGACAGCTGTTGGCGAGTACATGCTTCCGTCACAAGAAATATTCAGTGAAAAATCCTTCAACACTGCTAATCAAATAATTAGTGTAGAAAGTGATTTGGATGCCGTTTACCATTCTTTCACCGAATCAATAAAAACGCAGGCGACAGAGTTCCAGGAGAAAGATTCAGGTATGGAAAAATCAAAACCCGATATATTAAACTGATTTTTATATATTATTTTTCTTGTTATAGGATGGGCTCTTGTGCGAATTTTATACTTGGAAGTTGGTATCAACAAGTATATGCCTATGGGTGGCTCATCATACATCAAGTTGCCGTGTTCTATTGAAAAGAAAGGAGCTGTCGTCAATGTGATTAACCAGGACGAATTTTGCTTTGCGTGGGCTGTAACATCAGCATTGTTTCCTCCAACAGCAGAGCCTTCACAGAAGACATCCTACCCCCATTTTTCTAGAGTGCTAAATGTAACAGGTATGGATTTTCCAGTAAAATTACGTGACATTAAAAAATTTGAGGAAATGAACAACATATCAATTAACGTATACGGTCTGGAATCTAAATATGAAAATAATGAAATAATACATGAAGTTATTGGTCCACTGAGGTATGCGTCAAAAAAGTTGGATAGGCATGTAAATTTATTGTTAATTACAAAAGACTGTAGTAGTAAAGATGGCGGTGAACATTTTTGCGATACGACTTGTTCAAAGAGTCATTATTGTTGGATTCGGGATTTATCACGTTTAGTTTCAAGTCAAATTAGTTGTCAACAACATAAAATATATTTCTGTGATGGTTGCCTCATTTATTTTAGTACACCGTCAGCTTTAACTTTACATCAAAGCTACGATTGTAACCACATTTTCACGCAAACACCCTCAGTGGATTTAAAAATCGATAAATTTGGAAAGAGTGTGCCGGAAAATATTTTAAAATTCGAGGGTATAGAAAAGCAAATGCGCGTTCCATTCGTGGTTTATGCAGATTTCGAATCTGTTTTAAAACCCATTGAAACGGTACAACCAAACCCACAAAATTCTTACACTGTAAAAAGTTTTAAACATGAACCATATTCTTTTGCTTATTTAATTAAATGCTCTTTTGACGACTCACTTTCGAAATTTGAGCTATTTCGGGGGAATAATGCAGCTCAAGTCTTTGTGGATCGTATCGAGTGTGATTTAAGGGCTCTATACAACACATATTTAAAAGACATTAAGCCTATGAAACCGTTAACGCCTGAAGAAAAAAGGGAGTTTAATGATGCTAAAATATGTGGTATATGTGAAGGCCCTTTTGAAGAGGGTGAGATTAAAGTACGAGACCACTGTCACATAACTGGTGCAAAAAGATTTGGTGCTGCACATTCCGTTTGTAATTTAAATTATAAATTACCCTCTTTTATCCCTATCATATTTCATAACTTAAGCGGCTACGACAGCCATTTATTTATAAAAGAGTTATGTAAATATGGGGATAAAATTGGTGTTTTGGCTCAAAGTAAGGAAAAGTACATATCATTTACCAAAAGCATTTATGTGCACGATTATTTTGATAGTAAATGTGGAAAAGTCAAGAGGAAATATTTAAAGTTGCGATTTATTGATAGTTTTAAATTTCTGTCAACGTCTTTGGAAAATTTAGGCAGCGGTTTAAACGACGACGATTTTATTGAAACGCGGAAACATTTTTCAAATATCAACCAATTTAATTTGATGCGTCAAAAGGGTGTTTTTCCCTATAGCTTTATTGACTCTATAGAAAAAATGGAAAATACATGTCTTCCAAGTAAAGATGAATTTTATGATAATTTACGGGAAGAACATATTAGCGATGAAAGCTATAGAAGAGCAAAAGAAGTATGGCGCTTGTTTGGGTGTAAAACTTTGGGGGACTATTCGGACGTGTATTTAAAATCAGATGTGTTGCTATTGTGTGATGTTTTTGAGCAATTTCGGAATAATTGCTTAAAATTCGATAAACTTGATCCAGCACATTACTATACCCTTCCAAGTTTATCATTTGATTGTATGCTACGTATGACTAAGGTAGAGTTAGAGCGCTTAACTGATATAGACATGATACATTTTTTTAAGAAAGGTATACGCGGCGGCATAAGCCAGTGTACAGAAAGGAAGCACATCGCTAATAATATTTTTTTACCAGACTATGACCCAACAAAACCTTCTTCATTTATAACATACCTTGATGCTACAAATCTATATGGTCATAGTATGTCACAAGCATTACCATATGGTGGTTTTCGATGGTTAAGCGAGCGCGAAATTCTGGATTTAAATATTATGGCTGTTGGTGATGATAGTTTACATGGCTACGTTTTGGAAGTGGATGTGCATTATCCGACTGAGTTGCATGATGCACATTCTGATCTTCCATTTCTAGTAGAAAATATCATACCGCCAACAGAAAACGCTAAATTACCGAAATTAATTCCCAATTTACAAGATAAAAAAAAATACATTGTACACTATAGAACTTTAAAACAAGCCATCGCCAACGGCTTAGTGGTAATGCAAACCCATCGAGTATTACAGTTTGAGCAATCAAAATGGCTAAAATCGTATATTGATTTTAATACCAATTTACGTAACAAGGCCACCACAAAATTTGCGAAGGACACTTTTAAATTAAAAAATAACGCGATATTTGGTAAAACTATGGAAAATGTGGAAAATCGAAAGGATATAAAATTAGTAACACATTGGGAGAACAGTGTAGGCAGAAATGGAGCTAGAGCACTAATATCCCGCCCCAATTTCAATAGTAGCTCGATATTTACCGAGAACTTTGTTGCTATACATATGAATAAAGTTAAAATATTGTACAATAAACCAATTTATATCGGTTTTTCCATATTAGATATATCAAAGACTGTAATATACGATTTTTATTATAATTTTATTAAATCCAAGTTTGGCGATGATGCTTCGTTACTTTACACCGATACTGACTCGCTTATATTAAAAGTGTATACGGAAAACTTTTATCAAACTATATCAGAAAACCCCGAAAAATTCGATACATCAAATTACCCCGAAATTAATAATTTCAACATAATTAAAAGTAATTCTGTAGTTGGTAGAATGAAAGATGAGTTTCCTGGTGATCCGATAATAAGTTTTTATGGTACCGGCGCGAAGGCTTATTATGTAAAGTCCATTAATAATGAATTAAAAAAAGCCAAAGGTATCAAAAAATGTGTTATCGAGAAAGACCTTCATCAGGAAGACTACCAAAGAATTGTTGAACGGGGTGGTTTGATATTAAGAAAGATGAAGACATTTAGAAGTGAATTACATAACATTTATACCAACATAATAAATAAAGTAGCATTGTCACATAGCGATGATAAACGTTATGTAATTCCCAGTTCAACCAAAACTCTACCTTGGGGGCATGCAGACATAGATTTTTACAAAACAGACCCGGAAGAAAACTTAGCAAATTTAGTCACCGTGTTGGAATCATTTCTAAGTCAGGACAGCACGTAATCTGGAAAATCCATATTTCATTATTTGTATTGTTTTTATTATTTCTATTAAACATACAACATTAATATGTAACGATAGTATTGTAATTTTTTTTTTTTTTTAAATAAAAAACATGTATTCATTGATTGATTGCTTTTTTATTGAACCTTTATTTTAAAATTATAAATATAATGAAGTGTCGACAAATAACAAACTGTAAAAGTTATTGTTGAAAAATTTGTCTAATAGTAAATTAAACGCACAGGTCTACGAGTAAATGTTTAATGTGAAACAGGTTTGCTGACAAGATCCTCCATAGTCTTTTCAATTTTCAACATTCTAGAGTTAAGTTCATCACGCAGTTCGTCTTGCCTAAGTTCATATATTGCAATAACAGTATCATCAATGTATCCTCTAAGTTCTTGACCGGTTTCAATTAATTTCTTGCGTACGTAACCTTCAAGTTGGTTTCTGAATATATCTTTAATAACAATTGTTGAGTCATGTAAAGCTTTCTGCGTATCTTGCACACACTGAGCAAGGTTATTATCAACATAATTTCGTGTGGTCGCATCGTCTCCTTCAAGAGGTTCTGCTAAATAGCACAATCTTTTGCTTCCCATGTCGTAATCTCCATTAGGTGTAAGTTTAAAACCTATTCCTGAAGGACCTCGCATAAAGTTAAAATCCTTAAATTTTCTTTTGCGACCGAACTTATCAATAGTGTTTACTTCTGACATTGTTATGTGAGACTGATTTGAAACCATTAGATTTCACCCTAATATATGGTTCTATTTCATTAATAAACGGACTCTGCAGAAAAATATGGATTGCAAAACGTATTTTAGGTGATGTTTAATAAATACACATACAGATTCATTTTACTATTGTTTTATTGAAAAAAAATTAAAATATAACAAAAGATTGAGTTTACTTTTTATTATTAAAAAAAAATAAAAAAAATAACAAACAAAAAATTAAAAATTAAGAAATAAAATACATGTTAATTTCTTCTGTACAGGTAAGCTTCTTCTATGACCCAATTTCTTCTCTGGATGGCACGTTCATTAATGTCCTTGTTTTTAAAATAACCTTGACAGGACCAAAAAAAAAATCCTTGAAAATTACAACCTCGAAAACGACCCTGACATTGACGGGTACTTTGACCTTGGCCTTGGCCTCGCATCTAACAAGTTTAGTACTATATTTATATGCTTCTTTAAAATAACCTTGACAGGGACAAAAAAAAAAATCCATGAAAATTACAGCCCTGAAAACGACCCTGGTATTGCCGGTTACGTCGGCCTTGGCCTTGGCCTTGCATCTGACAAGTTTAAATATTATACTTAATGCATCGAACAAAAGGAATAAAGGCGGTGTAGTGGGGGAAATGGGCATAAAAGCAGACTTGCTGGCTCGAGCTCTTCACAGTTCGTCAGAACAGCAAACAGTACAGTGCTAAGAAAAAGTTAATTGTGTGAGTTGGAATATCGAAAATGTCTAGTGTACGGTCTCTTTTAGATGCTCTTGACGTGAGCTGCGGTTCACAGCAAGGCATGCTCGATAACATGAGTGGTTTAGAGGTGCTAAGTCCGGGGGTGTTCGAGAACTGGAATGGCGTGGAGCATGAAGATGCCGAAGACCGAGCCCTCAACGATGGTCGCGACGAGGAGTTGGTTCAGTCGGCAGCGCAATTCCTGGAATGCTAGACGGAGGAGAAAGAGCCAAAAATTAATGTGATTACTGATGTGGTTGTGCGAAAAGCATCGCGGCCTAGGGAATCTTCTCCGAAAGCGTCGAAACTGCAAAAGCTCTTGACTATGCGGAAGTCGGAAATCGCCGATAAAAAAACATTTTATTCGGCGATTAAACTTGTGGGACAAGGGAAGAAGAAAAAGTTTAACTTTAAGCGTCCCTCCACCCCTGTTCCATTACCCGACTTCCTAAAAACAGCACCGCAAGAGCCACTGTCAGTAGAAGTGGAAGTCATAGAAGGCCCCGATGGACCAACACCACCAACGCCACCAACACCGGCCAGCGTCGAGAATGTAATAGTGTCGGAGGTGAAGTCTTCCCCAGCGCCAGCACCACTGTCGCCGATATTGGGGTGCCGGAAACCCATGAAGAAGCGGTTTAAGCGGTGTTTTGAAGGCGATGAAGTTTCCGCTGCTTCGTCGTCGTCGTCGTCGTCATCGTCTTCACCAAATAAAACCGCGTCTTCTTCCGAGCCATCACAACCGGAGTGGGTCGAAGACTTCACCAACTCTCAGAAGACCAAATTGACTGACATTTATGCCATGAAAAAACGGTTAGTGAATGAAGTGAACGAGTGTGCCAGTGACATTATAGAACTTGAAAAACAATTAGAGATAAAAAAGGTGAAATCTGCGCGGTTAAAAAGACAATTAGAGGACTTTAATAAATTATGTAGTAGGTGTTAGGTAGTTGTAGATATTAGCTTTTAATTTATAGTATTAAGTTTGTAAATATATATATATATATATTGTAGTTAATAAAAAAGTGTTTGATCAAATTTTTTATATTTTATAATGAGAATAAAAATGACTTGAAAATTTATTTTTGTGTGTTATTTCATATAGGCCCTGTCCCACATAATATTAGGTAATAAAAAAAAAAAAAAAAAAAAAAAAAAAAAAAAGTGAATAATCCACTAAAACTACGCAATAGCAATAGTTGTAAATATTTTCTGATAATATTTACAAGTATGCTAAAACATGGTTCGGTTTATGAAGTTAAGGTTCTGTCGCCAGAACTTCTAATACTTTGTATCTCAATATTGTATGTTTTTATGAAAAAAACATAAAATATTCGTTACAAAGTATTATAACCAACTAAAACTACGATCAAATTATTTTGTGGTCCTGAAAAGGACCGTTTGGTTTTAAAACATGCGACTCTTTTATTGAGTTGTGGAGTCGCACGGCCCGTCATCATCATCAGCGGGGGTGGCGGTGCTGTCCTCTGTGTATTCGATGATGAACCGCCAAAGTTCATCCCATCTAGGATCGTTCGGCTCCCACTCCAAACAATTCTCTGTGGTAGAATCTACCACAGGGCATTGGATGGGTTGTTGTTGTTGTTGTTGTTGTTGTTGTTGAGTCCCTGACATGTTGAACTAAAATGATTGTAATAAGTATTGATGGTCGTATATATAGAGACAAATTAATGGTGGGGGGTGAAAACAAATGTCATATTACGTATTGAGACCAAAAGTTGTTTGTGGTCTCAAATACGAACGAACGATTTAGCTGGGTTCCACCAGCACTTAAAGTTTTAATACTTTGTATCTAATATTGTATATTCTATACATACAATATTAGTAACAAAGTACTAATATGTACTAAAACTACGATCAAAGTATTTTGTGGTCCTGAAAAGGACCGTTGTTGTGTGCCCTTAAAAAGGGCCAGGGAGAGTGTGGGGCTTATGGTGCCCCATCCTCGCTGGTCGACCACCAGCTTGACGAATCGCAGGGGCCTTGTGGGTCGTCGGGTGTTGGTGATGCTGGAATTTCCAGCACCGCATCTTCCGTCGAGTCCGGCTCTGGCTGCGGCGACGGAGTTTCGAGTCTTTGTAAGACCCAATCACCCGCGTCGTCTAATTCCACTAGACCCGGATCATGGTCATATACTAGCGGAATCGGCTCATCCAAGTCGTCCCAACGTAGGACGTCAATTTCAAAATCCACCTCGTCGTCGTCGTCGAAGACTTGCAGGTCTCCAACGTTGTCGGCTACGGTGTCATCACTAAAGATGGATGAGCCTCGGCTGGCGGGTCTTTCTTCCTCCATGTTTATCGTATGAGGGTTGATGAATATATGACTGTGTAACTGACCCAGTCTCATATATATAGAACTACCCCCACCCCACCAACGGATTCTAAATGTTATGTATTGGTGAGAGCTTATAGAATTATTGATTTTTTTCAAAAACTTTAAATAAGGAATTAGATTTGTTTAGACAATAAGACTTATTCTTAATATTTTGTGAAGAATACATTACAAAAAAAAAATAATAGAAACCTTGTTTGAACTGTTAACATTTTCATAGGTTCTCAAGCATATAACTTGGCACTTAAGCTATGAGACAAATCGTCGTTAAACGAATATCTCGCCCCATAAGTGACGATTACTAAACTACGATCAAAATATAATGTGGTCCTGAAAAGGACCGTTTTTGTGGCCCTAAAAGGGCCTGGGGGGAGGGTGGGGTGCCTACCGTGGAGTAATACCCAACGATATTAACACCGACCTAGGTGCAGCCCTTGGTCTTCTCATTGGCGGCACCGTCGTCGTCGCTGGTGGTGTCGGCGTTGCAGGCGGTGCCGAAGGTGCCGCTCCTGGTGCGGTACCCCCGCACTCCTCACACTTGCATATCTTGCCGGGCACGAATGGCCTGACAATGCCAATGATCCTTTTTGGTATATCTTCCATCTTGCCGATCGAATGTGTAATGATGAAATAATTCTAATACCGGCCTCTATATACATTCAAAAAGTTGGAGGGGGTAAGGTGGAGTGCATATATGCATTATATAAGTTTGAGAATAATATGATTTTATAACTCACCGTATCTCTGGTATGGACACAAACTACCCCCCTCCACTTTTCTAGCATATAGTACTAGACTTTCTCTACATTTTTTTCAAATAAATTTTTTTGATATTTCTAACCATTACTTTGCTACATATTTACAAAAAATGCAAATTATGCATATATTTTAATTATTTTCAGGCAAGGTAAGGAAAATTTTGAAAATGTTTTGACGGAATCGTAATAAGGAAGAGTTGAAGTATATCACACTATTTTTCCCGATTCGCTAATATAAAAAAAATTTTTTCATCGCATTTTGGATGGGCTCTGGCATCGTAACGGTTGACGATAAAAAATTGGAAAAATACATATATTGTGGGAAATTTTCTCTAGAATCCAAAAAAAAAATTTCCGAACTTCTGTCACCGCAAATAAAAAAATCGATACCTCAAAAATTGCGAGAAAATGGTG
This sequence comes from Diaprepes abbreviatus, assembly GCA_034092305.1. Taxonomy (NCBI): domain Eukaryota; kingdom Metazoa; phylum Arthropoda; class Insecta; order Coleoptera; family Curculionidae; genus Diaprepes; species Diaprepes abbreviatus. Next base: position 2,770,698 of record JASJET010000087.1, read on the forward strand.
AAGGAGCCGCGCAATCGCTCTGAAACCATCAAAAATCGTTTTTTTTTCCCTCCGCGGGTGAGAGGGTGGGGGAGGCGGTGGTGGACTTAGAAAAAAAAAAAAAAAAAAAAAAAAAAAAAAAAAAAAAAACCTCCCCCTACAACTTCCACATACTCCCGTTCGGCGGCCCTAGCCTCATAACTCGAGAATTTCAATTTTTTCGTCTAAATTTTTTGTCATTTTTAAGATTTTCCAAATTTTTTTTTCACCATTGTATTCTACTCAAAATTCTAGGTAATTAAAGTGCTTTTATTTTTTCTCTATCTTGAACGGTTCCCGAGCTACAGCGCTTTAAAGAATTCAAATTACTAACTTTCTATAACCCTTTTTTTCAAATTTCATTTTTTCGAATTTTCAAAAATACTACAATATGTAGAAAAAAGTTCTCTCTTTAATTTCCCAATACCGTTTTTCTCTAAATCTTCAACTTTAGCGCGTATTCAGCATTTTCAAAAAAAAAAAAAAATTATAATTTTTTTACACCATCGCATTCTCCTCAAAATTTTGGGCTATCAAAGTGCTTTTATTTTTTTTCTATCTTGAACGGTTCCCGAGCTACAGCGCTTTAAAAAATCCAAATTACTAACTTACTATAACCCTTTTCTTAAAATTTCATCTTTCCGAATTTTGAAAAGTACTACCATATGTAGAAAAAAATTCTCTTTCTAATTTCCTAATATCATTTTGCTCCAAAACTTCAACTTTGGCGCGCATTCACCATTTTTCAATTTTTTTTTGAAAAAATTTTTTTTTACGTTTTTACTATCGAGAAAAATGCTTGCTTATAGTACTCGATTTCCTCTATAATTTTTTCTTATAACTTTTTTCCCTATTCCTAACCGTCACTTTCCTACAAATTTTCTAAATCGTTGTTTTCATATTTTGCCTTAAAAATTTTTTCTTGTGTTATTTAAGCTCTTTTTTCCACTTAATAAACCACCATTTTCTAAATTCCCGTACTCTTTTCTTAAAGAGCGGGCTTTTCCGGCAGCTTTTTTTTTTGGTTGGGTTTCAAATAAATATAAAACTACTACTTCACTCATTACAAATTTATTGATTCAAGAACATTATTTTGTGTTACATATAATAGATACATTAAAATATAGATTTATTGGTCACCGAACCGTTTAATACATTATAACTAAAAAATGAGTCGTGAATAACTAATGCGTACACTTTAGTGTCTTTGGGGAATTTATTCTTTCTCGTTTGGAACTCCAATTTTACATCCACTGTCGATGAGTTAATCGCCTCTGGTTGATGACTGCAATTGATAATAAAAACGGGGTTTTTCATATATTCCGCGAACGTTATCATCGGATCGTTTATCTCGCGCCCGTAGTAGCTGCTTTGGAAGTTTTCGTAATTGTAATAGGCTGCTGCGTACAGTTTCTTGGCGAAATCTAAATTCCATCTTTCGTATGGATAAACGGTTGAATTCAGATACAGTCTAATGTCGCATACGTCGGCGTGGGTAAACTGGGTTGCGTTTTTTTCTTTCTTGTCGCAATTATTGCTGTCTTGAAACCCGACGATTATATAGCGCGGTCTTTCCAGACTTGTACTCGTTCTCAAGGCCCACACGTCGGAAGATGTTTGCCTTAAAGCTGGTAATTCGTACAGATCCCATTTACGATATGCCATTTGAATACTGGCATTGTTTCCTCCTTTATTAATGCGAGACAGTATTTTCAATTTTTGCTTGTCGTCTGGAATGATGTGACGAATTTTCCATTCGATTTTGTCGATACTAATTTCTGCCTCTACTTCGCCGACGTAACAATTGGTAAAAGTGCGAGCTATAATCATAATAAGCTCTTGTTTTACGTTGAAAACACCTTTTGCGTAATCTTCGGCGAATCCCATAAGATATTTTAAGGGTAATTTCCCGGAGAATACGTTACTTGCCGTGTCTACGATATCTTGGTTTGCTTCGTCGAGACCCCATCCGCACGTCATGAGAGATCTTTGTTGCAAACTTCCGAATGAAACCATGGTTTTTAATGTCGTCGTAACTCCAGGTTTACGAACCACGGCGACCTGTTCACCTCCCATCTCGTAGCGAATTTCATCGAACAAAAATGCGAGGGCATTATTTGATAAAAAACATCTTTTCGTTGCGTCTATGGGTTTAAATTTTCCTTCGATATATATGTAACTTTCGGCGATATCCAGTATAATATCTTGAAAATTAATGGGGATACGGACTTCATCCGAATTGTTGAATGATGGAGATCCGTATGGTTTATACGTATGCTCTTCTAGACTAATAATGGAATTGTCCAAGATGGGCTCGGAGAAAACCTCTATTTTATCGCTGGTGGTGGAAATCATTTTCGCACTTTAAGACCGATTGATTTTAAAAATTTATAGTCTTCGGCAGATAACTGTTGAGATGTTTGTGATCTAACGTCTGGACGACGACTAACCTTGACGTTAACTCTTCTTTTACTTTTATTATGTTTCGGCGGTTCCCCCATCTTAGTCGACAGCACACACAATTGACGATTGAAGCAAAAACCCATTTCTATGAAAGTTTCTTCAGTTCCAATTTCACGATTATTTTCTCGCCTTGAAAATTGATTAGATCACCGCTATCGTCCAAGATGCGAAGAGTAATGTTGTCGATAAACTGACGTCCTGCCGGCATTAACGGCATATAAATATTATTTTGCGGTTCTTTACTGATTTTGTAACCGGGCTCCACGTCGATATCGAATTCGAACAAGGTATGACCTTCCACCGAATTCATATATGCTCCGGAAATTATATTACAATCTACGCGTATGATGCGTACTTTCATTATTTCCACCATCTCGGTTGATTCGTGCTTTTTGTCTCTTTTTAACACTGTATGATTAAATCCTAACATTTTACCGATACTCGCCTCTCCCCGGAAATCTATAGTATATTGGGATTTCAGTTCACATTTCAGCGTATTATTATTAGCAACCAAGTAAAAGATTCCATCGTTCTTTTCTTCAGTTGAAATCCTCAAAGCCTCCAACATAGCTTTACCTATCTCATCTATTTCATAGGCCCCAGGTGGAATCTGCAATTGTATCGGCTCGGTGGTGTAACCCTCCTTCATGTAGGCAAACTTATTGTTGCTTTCGTCCACATTAAAAATTGAATTGTATGTGTAAAATCCCAGCAATGCCAGACCATATTTGTTTTCTCTATTTAATTCGACTGGTGGATAAAAATCGGCGCTTAAGACGCTCGAGTGTCCTGTTAGTGTGAACGTATAAGACATGACTAACCATTAAACATCACACATCTCGGTTTTATTCTTAGCGGCAACATTTAAAAAGATTCATCTTCACACCTTTTCTCACTGCATTAGATAGTGATGTTTTTATGCTATTTTCTGCTTTTATGCGCACATCGCTGATTTTGCAATAACAACAAAATATTTTTCTAGCTGTAAGATCCTCATCAGACGTAACCTCGTTTAAATTGCTGCTGCTGCTGAAATAATGTTTGCAATCGCACTGATATTTTAATATATCGATATCGCTTTTAAGGTGCTCGGGCAACTTTTCCCAAACGAATGGAATTTCATTTGGGGCTAATGCAATCATCACTTCCTTGGGCATGTTTTCTAACTGTTTCACGGTCATTTTCCTTAATCCTCCGGCTAGATGAAATGCTTTCAGTGATTGCAACATTTTAGTATAGTTATTGCGATCCATTTGCGGTGTTAATGGTGACGATGATGATGATGACATCTTTTACGCTGATGATTCGACAAGAAACTTTAAGCACAAATGTCCACACCAGACTGTTCCAAAATCCTGCTGACGATCGTATGTATAGTAAATAATTTTTGATGGTTCCGATCCCGTTTGTAGATATCGTACCAATTCGATCGGTGGGGGTAAATCGCCGAAGCTGTCATAATATGTTACTTTAGAATTATTTTTTCTATAAGCTACCCAATGAGTCCCTGCACCACGCGTACTATCCAAATTCACTATTGCTGCTTCGTAACGTCGAGGACCTTGTCTAGGTAATAAATCCCTCATATAAACGCCTCGAAAGTGTCCTATTCTTTTCTTTTTGGCATATTTTTCTATATCGATGTTAGATAGTGGTCTTCGAGGTAGGGATTCAATTAGTTTTTTGATCTACGATTTAAAAATAATCCCATACCTTTACGATATGGCTTTAGAAACAAACCATTTCCTTTCGATTTTAAATACAGGCCGGCACCGGTTTTATCTTCGCTGCTTTTTTTTACTGCTTTTATGGCGCGCACAATTCCCGCTGCCCCACCGGCTAATGAACCCAAAGCTGATAACCCGGCAAAAATTGGTATTAATGGTAATATTCCACCAGTTTTAGGAATCGGTATTATTCTCGGTGTACGAACCTTCCTTTTGCCACCTGCCGCTTTTACCGATCTACGTGCTGCCGACAGAGCTATTTTAGATGCATTCATGACATTTTTTTCCAACACATTTTTACTTCCGGCTTTTAATAATTCCCTTCGAACTGCTTGTCGAATAGCTGTTCCGAAACTGGCTTTCCGAACATGTCGATTTTTATTAACACCTTTCCTTTTTGTATGACGCGTGCCTTTACTAGATGTTTTTTTTGTTGATAATGATGATGGTACACCCATACCAAAACGTTGTTTTCCTTTCATGATGTTTGTAACTAACCAAGCTGCTGTTTTTTCACCTAAACTGGAATCTTTCGATTTTACTCTATTCCAAGCACTTTGTTCGAGCTCGTAATCCGCTCGATGTCTCGCACTTATGTTGTCTTTATTATGTAAATAGGCTAAATCGTGTTTTTTGCATGCGGCATCCAAAGGATTAATGCCTGGATCACCTCTTGTTACACGTTTTATTACTTTTGTTCCGGGTCCGCAATATTGATAACCAGGAATGTGTACCTCGAATGGTAATTTATTTATTAACGAATTCACAATACCGTATCCAGTTTTGTTGGAAACGTGAGACCGTCCACTTCGTTTGACGCTCGGCATCTGAATGACAGTTTTTGTGAAAAATTGCCTATAAAATATCAAATTTTCCTAAGATGCGCGTTATCGATCTTAAACAAAAACTTCCTATTGACAATCTCGATGAAAAAGTCGGACTTGGATTTGAAAAGAAGATAATGAAGAGACACGGTCCTTTACTTCCTTCCTCTATTCGCGGCCTGTTAATTGGTCCATCCAATTGTGGAAAAACTAATGTCATGATTTCGCTGCTTACACACCCCCTTGGGCTACGTTTCGAAAATGTCTATATTTACTCGAAATCTCTGTATCAACCGAAATATGAGTATTTAAGGAAAATTTTAGCGCCCATCAAAGGTTTAGGCTACTATGCCTTTAGTGATTCCAGTAATATTGTGGAACCGTCCGATGCAAAACCAAACTCTATATTTATCTTTGATGATGTTATATGTGAAAAACAAGATGTTATAAGATCGTACTTTAGCATGGGACGTCATAAAAATATCGACTCCTTTTACCTAGCGCAAACATATTCGCGAGTGCCTAAACAGCTTGTGCGAGACAACGCCAATTTTATTATTATGTTTAAACAAGATGAGTTGAATATGAAACACATATTTTCCGACCACGTTTCACCGGATCTAACTTTTACTCAATTTCAAGAAATGTGCTCAAAATGTTGGGATAATAAGTATGGATTTTTAGTAATTGATAAAGACAGTGATGTGAAATCGGGAAGATACCGCAAAGGATTTGATAGCTATATATTACTGTAATAATAAGAGAAAACGCTCATTTGATTGTTGAAACGTCCTTTGTTAACATCATGAATAACGCGATCGACTTAAAACGTAAACTAGTGGAAGCTACCAATGCCGTCAGAAAAAAATTTAAACAAATTAAAGCGGCTAAAGAATTTAATGTTGTGGAATTGGAAAAGTTTTACGAACCCATTTCTAAGCCGTTGACAACTATATCTGATGTGGTTAAGCAACGTCAGCAGCAGCAGCAGCAGCAACAACAACAGCAACAACATTATCCAGCTACAAAGCCACATAGTCTCAGTACATCAGTGCAGTCGACTCAAATATCAGGTTTTCCCCAACCTACACATTCCTTTCAAACCTCCACACCTATTCAGCAGCAGCAGCAGCATCGCATTTCAAAAGAAGATATTAGCCAATCGGTGTTTGATACACCCTCGACATCAACTAATACATCTCTCGCATCCGCTGACACCACAACTTCCGATACTTTAAACGCACACCTGAAAGGATTACGTTTGAAACCATCTCTATACGATACTGTATATGGTGTACGTTTTGGTTCAAAAACAGATCATAACAAAAATTTTATTGGTAATTTAGAGGTGCGTTTTCGAAATGGAAATATTGTCTTATACAAAAAAGGGAAAAATATTGCAGAATATGGTGGATCACCGGCACTTTATGATTTGTTATTTCTTAAAACACCCCCAAGTGTAGGCAAGGAACAACAACAATTAAGTGATAATGTACTTTCAACGTACAAGGAAATTTTGGAATCAACGAATGCTGTCTACAACAATTTTAAAAAAAGTGATGGTTTACGGGAGACCAGATGGAACAAATATTTACGAATTATTAAACCTCTGATAATGGGCACAAAATTAGGTGGTACTATTACAAGAAAAAATCTCTCGGAAAAACTACAGTTACCCACAAAAAAGAAATTATCTTCGAAAAAATTTCAATATGTCTACTGGAACAAAGCTAAAGAGTTGGTGGATCGTTTACGCTTGTTGTGGAGTTCCAAAATGGCCGGTCACACTGGACACGAAAATGAAATTATGTCAATCATAGAGGAATTACGAGAAGAAGATATAATATATTAAGCTCAATATTTAATGATATTATTCAGTTCTTCCTTCGATCTGAAACCTTTAGTATTATTAATAATATGGAGCCCAGTCTAGAAAAAATCAAGATTGTTAATGAACTACATAGAACGGCTAGAAAAAATTTTGTAAGACGGCGCACGATAATAAAAGGATACAGAGATTTGTGGCAAATTGATTTGGCTGAAATGCAACAGTATGCTGATGAAAACGATGGTTATCGTTATATTTTGGTCTGTATAAATTGTTACTCGAAATTTGTCTATACCAAAGCCATAAAAAACAAGACTGGTATAGAAGTTACTAATGCGATGAAAAGCATCATTGAAGAGGCATCATATACACCAACAAATCTGCAAAGTGATCAAGGAAAGGAGTTCTATAATACAAACTTTCAAGCCCTGATGAAAAAATATAATATAAATCATTATTCCACTTACAGCACAAAGAAAGCTGCAATTGTTGAGCGAGTCATAAGGACTTTAAAAAATAATTTATATAAACAATTCTCGACAAGAGGATCTTACAAATGGATACATATATTATCGGCAGTAACAAAAACCTATAACCATTCGAAACATCGCACCATTGGAATGAAGCCTGCAGACGTGCAAGAAAAAACACATATTAAAGCATATGATTATTTAAAAATTGTACCTAAAAAATTTAAGTTTTCCATGGGTGACATTGTGCGTATTAGCAAGTACAAAAGCTTATTCGAGAAAGGATATACGCCCTCTTGGTCAACCGAATTGTTTAAAGTTGTAAAAGTTAACGTTACAAATCCACCTACTTACTTGTTGGAATCGTTAGAAGGTCAGCCTATAAGAGGGTGTTTTTACGAATCAGAACTACAAAAAACAAGCAGTCCTGACGTTTATCTAGTAGAAAAGGTCCTTAGACAACGCAAGAAAAATCACATCGAACAATTATTTGTCAAATGGCTAGGATTTCCCAACCACTTCAACTCTTGGATAGATAAAGCTAATATTGTTTAAATAACATATTGTATGACTATATTTTTTATTTAAAATGTAAAATAAATAAACAATATATTGTAAAATAAAGTTTTTTATTTCAATCTTCATTATTAAAAACAATGACAATAAAACATCATACACATAAATAACATTTCAATATTCTTGGAGGGAAGGTCCAATTCACCGACGACTACGACGTTATCTTCAAGGCTATGCCACTCGGAGTGCGTTCTCCTATTCTTTAACCTGCTTTTTTTAGATTTTTTTTGAAGTCGAGTCGTACGACAGTGCGCTTAATGAGTCATTTAAAGGCTGATGATAGAGTATTTTCTGCATAACTTCAATTTTTGTTTTAAGCTCACTATTATTTTTGTATATCATGGGGAGGACATCCTTGTTAAATATGTCACATATTACAACTGCAAAATTGTAAAACTTTCTATTAACAAAGTGTTTTGTCACAGCATCGTCATCATCTTTAGGTTCGCCTAAGTTGGTTATGATTTTTCCACCCATATCATACTGCCCATCCGCTGTAAGTTTAAAACCAATCCCTTGTGGCCCAGATAATATATGATATTTTTCATTATATTTCTGACGACCAAATTTATCAATTGTGTTGTTTCCTCGACTCATTTTCAATCTTTACTAAACTATTTTATTTTTATTTGCCCTACTTATATTAAATATTTCAGCTGAGAAAAAGAAACACTGACTATGATCTACTGGGTTGGTATGTTTATAAAAGAAATAAAATAAAACTGTGATTGTAATAGATATTTATTTACAGTTATTTAATTGCACAAATACAAAAATTATAAAAAATTAGTTTTCCATGTCTTCGTTTTCGTTGCTCAAAATTCTATCCCATCCGACACTATTTCGATCGTCAACGTCTTGGGCTGTTGCTGTTGCAGAAACCAATTCATATTTTGCAGCAAGCTCACCTGGTAAATGTGGAATATTGACGAGGTATTCTTTTAATTCTTCTTCAACCATTTCAGCACAAAATGTATCCATGTCTATGGAACCATATAAAAATTTGTCGCACAAGTGTGCCCCAGCCATAAAATTGATTGTATCCCTGATCTCGTTCTTATATTGATCTTTGGTTACATCAATATGCGACCAATCATTTACGCTATCTAACATATCGTGAGCCCTATTTCTTAATTCTCTCCCCAACCAAAATATGTATCTATCTACACATTCGTTGGCGGTCGTCGTCGTCGTCGTCGCATCAGCAGACATCTTTAACAGAAATAATGAACACGCGTAAGTATTCTGACATGTGCAACTATATTTTAAATTTAATTACATCCTTTTTTTCAAACAATTTACATACAATTTACTCCAATGAGCCAAAACGTAATAATGTTCGAGTATTGTTTCCAAAAACTCTAGTGCCCTGCCCCAAATAAGTTAGAGTGTATTTATCTTTAGTTTTACTCATAATATCTACAATATCGTCAGGTAGTGTTTCGGCCACACGTTTTGGTAAAAAAGTCTCAAATGTGCTATTATCACCGTCATCGTGTAAAGCCACTAAAAGAGTTTTACCAAATCGTGTAGTCATTGAAACCATCTTTACAATTTTATACACTTTGCCTACAATCATTTCGGTAACCTTTTTTTTCTCTAAAACCTCGAAATCTTTGCTAAACATTTCATTAATTTCATCTAGAGTTTCTTTTGCAATACTCATTATTGAAAAAATGGTATATAAATCCAAAAATTACCGTGAATATAAAAGCACTTTCAGAACACTACACGAACACAATATTTGATGTTTATGCCACTGATATCTGCGACTGTTTGAAGTCACTTCTTCTCCCACGAACCTTTATAGCGAGGTTTCAAGGTCGAATTGTAACAATGGTGGGGGTAGCTTAACGATAGAAATAGTGGGAGGAGTATTCAAGGTCAAATGACGTCACACATTTAAATTGGTATAAGGATAACTTCAAGGACAAAATATAATGAAACAAATAACTACATTTTATGTACTTTATTCATTGATTTTTTTCTGCAATTCTTCTATGCGTTTAACATTATCACCTAAACCTAATTTCCTTAATTTGTTCAATAATAAGTGTTTGTTTTTATTTCTAAGAAAATTCTTACAAACTATACTAGCTAAAAGACACACTTCGGCATGGTCCATATACTTAAAAAATACACTAAAGTCCTGAGCCTCCGAATCTTGCATTTCATATGCGTAAAATTCCGAACCGGCTGCAGAAATTAGAAATTCCTCGTACATTTCTCGCACTAAACTTTCCATATTAACTACTACTACGTTAAACTTAAGTCCTACACTCTAATTTCATCTAACACAACCGGATCTGCAATGAACCTAATCAGTTTTTCCAAACAGTCACTAAACCCCAACTTTTTTATCTCACGAACAAAGTCTTGTAAATTTATTGTTTTGCTGCAATATTTACGACATGCATTCGCAGCCTTTTCATATTCATAAGCCAAATCACAATAGCGCGACGCCCATTCTGCTCGACTTTTCATTGCATCATTGAAATAATTATTAGCCGTTTCAGTGAACTCATCGCCCAATTTTTTTACTGTCTCTTGCAAAGCACTATTCATATTATTCACTCATTTTTACATTCACGACACTTTTTTATTGCTGGTGGTGGCCCATCTATATGATGACGATATATTTGTTCATAGTGAATGTAACAGGGTAAGCTTAACTGTAGTTCCTTGTTACACCGATATGACGCTGGCAGCTTATCCCAAATTTGCCGTAAACTCAGCGTATCAACGCAAGTTTTTAAATATTCGAGAGGAAAAAATGCTAGATCCTTCTCTTCAAAATCACACAAACTTTTTAAATTACTCTGATATAAACAAATTACTCTGCCGACTTGCTCTATAATTTTTTCTTTAGATAGTTCCGTATCTGACATTTCACACTGAATGAATGCAAGTAGACTCACACAATTTATAGAACAATTTGCAAGGTCAAAATCATTTCAAGATCATCCCACACTATTACAATGCACAAATAACTACTTCAAGGTCACACACCCAAGATGACCTTCAACAAAGTCAAGGTCGTCTCGACCAAGGTCAAGGTCAAGGTCACACACACAACCTTGAACACAAGGCCAAGGCCAAAGCACACGTGCACTTTCAAGGTCAATGACAAGGACATGTGGGCGGGGCCAAAGAGGGGTGAAGCAAGGTCAAGGTCAAGGTCGAGGAGTGGGGGGATTGAGAGAATCGGGTTATGTTCACTACTTTCGCCAGTGGTCAATTTTGTTTGCGAAGTTGTTAAAAAATGGTTCTAAAAATATTTTTTGAGAAATTAGAGAAGTAATGTGAACTAACCCTTAAAGCGAATTAAAAGGGTAGGGACGGCATGGAGTAATTTATTTTTATTATTTCAGATTAGAATTTTATTTTTTTATTTCCAACCCGGCAGTTTGGATTGGACGTTTTTTTTTCCTTGAACCATGTATTTCTATGATACTTGACCGCAAAAAAGTTTGCCCGTGACTTACCACCAGGAACTCACTCTTGACGCAAAATAGGGGTGAAATTAAAGCTTTATGTTTTATTTACGATCCTGTAGGTTATATTGAACGTTTTTTTCTCTCGTTAATTATTTATTTCGATGACAACCGCAAAAAAAGGTGGACTTGATTTACTAAGAGAAACCTACCTTTACCTCAAAGTAGGGGTGAGATTAGAATTTTATCTTTTATTTCTGGCCCTGTAAGTTAAGTACTAAAAGGAACCTACCTTTAGTGCAAAAAAAATAAGGCTGAGATGAGAATTTTATTTTTATATTTCCGACTCTATGAGTTAGATTAAACGTTATTTTTTTCGATGACATTTTCCTAAAAAAAGTTTGGTTTACTAACAGGAATCCACCGTTAGCGGAAAAAAATAGGGGTAAGATTAGAATTTTATTTTTTATTTCCAATCCTTTAAGTTTGCTTTAGAGTTTTTTTTCTTAAATTATTTATATCGAGGACATTTGATTGTGAAACAAGTTTGGCCGCGATTTTCCGTTAGCGGAAAATAAATAGGGGTAAGATTAGAACTTTATTTTTTATTTCCAATCTTGTAAGTTTGATTTAGAGTTTTTTTTCTTAAATTATTTCTATGGATGACACTCGAGTGGGAAAAAAGTTTGGCCGCGATTTACTAACAGGAACCCACTGTTAGCGAAAAATAAATAGAGGTAAGATTAGAATTTAATTTTTTATTTGCAATCCTGTAAGTTTGATTTAGAGTTGTTTTTTCTTAAATTATTTATATCCATGACACTCGATTGGGAAAAAAGTTTAGCCGCGATTTACTAACAGGAACCCACTGTTAGCGGAAAATAAATAGGGGTAAGATTAGAATTTTATTTTTTATTTCCAGTCCTGTAAGTTTGATTTAGAGTTCTTTTTCTTAAATTATTTATATCGATGAGACTCGATTGGGAAAAAAGTTTGGCCGCGATTTACTAACAGGAACCCACTGTTAGCGGAAAATAAATAGGGGTAAGATTAGAATTTTATTTTTTATTTCCAGTCCTGTAAGTTTGATTTAGAGTTCTTTTTCTTAAATTATTTATATCGATGACACTCGATTGGGAAAAAAGTTTGGCCGCGATTTACTAACAGGAACCCCTTGTTAGCGGAAAATAAATAGGGGTAAGATTAGAATTTTATTTTTTATTTCCAGTCCTGTAAGTTTGATTTAGAGTTCTTTTTCTTAAATTATTTATATCGATGCCACTCGATTGGGAAAAAATTTTGGCCACGATTTACTAACAGGAATCCACTGTTAGCGGAAAATAAATAGAGGTAAGATTAGAATTTAATTTTTTATTTGCAATCCTGTAAGTTTGATTTAGAGTTCTTTTTCTTAAATTATTTATATCGATGAGACTCGATTGGGAAAAAAGTTTGGCCGCGATTTACTAACAGAAACCCACTGTTAGCGGAAAATAAATAGGGGTAAGATTAGAATTTTATTTTTTATTTCCAGTCCTGTAAGTTTGATTTAGAGTTCTTTTTCTTAAATTATTTATATCGATGAGACTCGATTGGGAAAAAAGTTTGGCCGCGATTTACTAACAGGAACCCACTGTTAGCGGAAAATAAATAGGGGTAAGATTAGAATTTTATTTTTTATTTCCAGTCCTGTAAGTTTGATTTAGAGTTCTTTTTCTTAAATTATTTATATCGATGACACTCGATTGGGAAAAAAGTTTGGCCGCGATTTACTAACAGGAACCCACTGTTAGCGGAAAATAAATAGGGGTAAGATTAGAATTTTATTTTTTATTTCCAGTCCTGTAAGTTTGATTTAGAGTTCTTTTTCTTAAATTATTTATATCGATGCCACTCGATTGGGAAAAAAGTTTGACCGCGAATTACTAACAGGAACCCACTGTTAGCGGAAAATAAATAGAGGTAAGATTAGAATTTAATTTTTTATTTGCAATCCTGTAAGTTTGATTTAGAGTCCTTTTTCTTAAATTATTTATATCGATGCCACTCGATTGGGAAAAAAGTTTGGCCGCGATTTACTAACAGGAATCCACTGTTAGCGGAAAATAAATAGAGGTAAGATTAGAATTTAATTTTTTATTTGCAATCCTGTAAGTTTGATTTAGAGTTCTTTTTCTTAAATTATTTATATCGATGACACTCGATTGGGAAAAAAGTTTGGCCGCGAATTACTAACAGGAACCCACTGTTAGCGGAAAATAAATAGGGGTAAGATTAGAATTTTATTTTTTATTTCCAGTCCTCTAAGTTTGATTTAGAGTTTTTTTTCTTAAATTATTTATATCGATGACACTCGATTGGGAAAAAAGTTTGGCCGCGATTTACTAACAGAAACCCACTGTTAGCGGAAAATAAATAGAGGTAAGATTAGAATTTAATTTTTTATTTGCAATCCTGTAAGTTTGATTTAGAGTTTTTTTTCTTAAATTATTTATATCCATGACACTCGATTGGGAAAAAAGTTTGGCTGCAATTTACTAATAGGAACCCACTATTGGCGGAAAATAAATAGGGGTAAGTTTAAAATTTTATTTTTTATTTCCAGTCCTGTAAGTTTGATTTAGAGTTTTTTTCTTAAATTATTTATATCGATGACACTCGATTGGGAAAAAAGTTTGGCCGCGATTTACTAACAGGAACCTACTGTTGCGGAAAATATATAGAGGTAAGATTAGAATTTTTTTTTTTATTTCCAATCCTGGTGGAAAAAATTAAACATAGTCGTTACTGATAACTTCTATTTTATGTTAGTCAATAAGAGGGTGACACTATTTCTAGTTCTGCATTCATTAAAATTGTATATGTCTCCTAAATAATGCAATAGTTGAAACACTTATTATTGGAAAATATTTTATATTTATACAACAAAATTTATAAACTTAATAACATATGTATAAATGGGTAATATAATGATTAAAAGCATATAAATAACACTATTTTGTTGACCTAGGTAAAAAACTACAATCAATAGGGTGCACAGTTTTTATAGTTATAAAAGAGAATAAAATCATCTCGTCCACAGACTTATACTTAGACGTTATTTTGAACTTCCTGATGACGTTTGCTACCGTTATTTTCATTAGTGTCATTGCTTGGTTTTTACCTGTAATATAAATAATATAAATGAATAATGGATGGAAAGAAAACATCGATTTTTAGTATTTATGGTGTAAGTCTGTAAGTTGTCCTACCTAGACATAAGTTTTAAAGCATGTAAATTTAAATCGCGATATAGTACAGGGTATCCGAATTTCGTTGTTTTTGCCGATTAGCTCCGTTATTTTTAAAGTTAGCAGGATGAGAGATGCCGCAGACAGAATTTCCACAGCACTCTTAGTTTTTTAGATTTTTTAAAATTTGCCATTTTGGAACAACCCTCGTATTTCGGTTATCTTTGTAGTTATCGAAAAGATATATATTGATTTAAATAAAGTTTTTCACGTAAAATTCAGAGGCATCGTTACTTTTTTTTCCTCTAAGTACTGCTGTTTTTAGATATAAATCAAACTTGTGTTCTGTATATTCATAGATTGTTGCATTTTGTTTACTAAGGGCTTTTCAACGATATATAACACTTAATAATTCTTCTTTCGTTTAAGCCATTAAATTATACTTTTTAGATTACATTTTTAATTTTTGAGAGGCCGTAGAAATTAGATCAAGCCATTATATTTTAAATAATACCTTGCCAGATTATAACCAATGGCAACACTTACTGGCATTATAGAAAATATACATGTATGAAAATTTCCAATTTGTTTCGTAAAGTTAGAACTTGACATGTAAAAAAAAGTATTTGGGGGTGGCTAGCCCTCTTTTACTAGTTTATTTTTAGAAACTCCGAAACACGACAACTTAAATGACATATGATATTCGTGAAAAAAATATTTTCAAACAAATCCATTAAATTTCGTAATTTTTACAATTAAATTTCTTGCGCAAATATATAGTTTACCCTAATAAAAAAAGGGATGATATCCTTGGAGGTGAAAATATCATAGTTTAATATAATTTCGAATAACAAGTAATTTTTATTTTGTTTTGTAGAGTTATTCTAAAAAAAAGTATTTGGGGATGACTCACCCTCTTTTACTAGTTTATTTCTGGGAGCCCTAAAGATGTCAACTTGAGTTAATTATGGTATTCGTGGAAAAAATATTTTTAAATAATTTTAATAAATTTCATAATTTTTAGAATTAAATTAGTTGCGCGAACAGATGGTTTACGCCTATAAAATAATAAAATAAGGGATGATATTCTTGGGGATAAAACACATTAATTCAACATCATTTCAAATAATAAGAAATTTCTATTTTGTTTTGAAAAGATATCTTGATTAGAACTTGAGATTTAAGGAAAAAAGTATTTGGGGGTGGCTTACCCTTTTTTACTAGTTATTTTTAGAAATCTCGAAACTCGTCAACTTAAGTTACTAATGGTATTCGTGAAAAAAAAATATTTTCGAATAATTATATTAAATGTCGTAATTTTTAAAATTAAATAAGTGCGCGAATAGATGGTTTACCCGTACGAAAAAGAAGGGATGAAATCCTTGGCGATTAAAAAAACCACTATTTAACATCATTTCGAACAACAAGTAATTTTCATTTTGTTTTGTAAAACTTAGAACCTGAGATATTTGAAAAATACTGTTTATAGGGGGTCAACTTTAGGGGCGGTTTTCACCCCCATTAAAATGAATCTTCACAGATAAAAAAAACACGTGTCTCTTATTTTTGTACCCTCTACAACATATTATAGTTTCATTAAAATCGGAGCCGGACACTTCAGGGCCCGTATCCTCGAAAGTGTGATGTGAAAGGTGATCTGAATAGTGAATGTGAACTGTCACTTCATACTTTTCACAGTAAAAACCGTATTCTTGAAAAGGCAATATTGCCAAGAAATATAGACCAAGCCATCAGTCAAATATTTATGTGTAAATATAGACCACAAAATTATCTTAAATTGACTCTCTATAACTGTTAAACAAAAATGCATACAAAGAGCCAAGTACTTTAAGATTCTAATATATAAAGAAAAAGGGATATCAAAAAAAATAGCAAATCATATATACAAAGTAATATACTGACGTCAATTGGAATATATGCCCCTATATACAGTAATTGCATAAAAGTTAGCACTGATAAACCTTGAAACGGTGGAAATTACAACTCTTCGTATTATGACTAAAAGCCATCATCCCAATCCACTACAGAAATTATCCAATGAGTTATTTATTGTATGAATTCACAAAATATCCAACCTCTTACTGCAAGACGTTTTGTACTGACAACTAAATTTGAAAGAAAACCTGAAACTTGACCAATGATAGAGAAACTGTTTAAGACTAGGGAGCGAAACCAAAAACCAGACAGAAGACGTCCATTAAAAATCCTGGCAGATCTCACATTCAACTTTTAATATAGTTTTTTTTTTATTTTATAAAGATTTATAGAGGCTTAAAGATCAAATGTACCATTAATAAGGTTTTTACACTAAAGGACCTCATTTGTTGGTCTGTAGGGTTCATATTTATATGTCCCGATAAATTATAATCATAATATTAATTTAATTGTAGTGTGGTATAGTGTTTAACACAGTCTAATGAAGTACTGTAGTTAATATAATTTAAATATAAAATTTGTTACTTATTTAAGAGAGCTTACAAATTGTTATTTGCCAAATTTATTATAAGTTGCATCGTGAAAAGAATTATGTTAGATCTAACTGTTTAAAATTAAGATACTAGGGTGTTATGGACACAAGTGTTTATGTTAAGTCCATAAGCTGAACTGGCCCTAGAAAAACATTTTTAAATAGCACATACATACAATACACAGAGCGCATTTTGAGCTGCATATAAATATGGCGTGAAGAGCGATTGACGAGTGCGTGACGAGTATGCCTCGAACTTACAGCGAGGCTCCTTTGAAATTTGCCGATTTGTATTGTTATAGAGGGCCATCGTCGTCGGGTTTCAAAGGAGATAATAAATGAAGTTGGGTTACAAGAAGTCCACTTTTAATAGTTCTATTGTTTTCGAGTAGCTCGATCGATGCTCGCAGCGATCCATTTTCTGTCGGTTTTTTTGGTGCGAATTGAAAGGATTTTTTTCATCTAGTTGGACGGCTTTATGACACGTTCCTTGGAAAAAAAATACTTTACAGTAAGACTGAAGACACGAGATTTTTTTGTTAATGAAATGAAATTTATTTAGCACTTGGCACTGATTAAAAATTGTTCATAAGTGAATATGATGTGGTCTGAAGAAAATATGTAGAATTTACAGGAGTCCTGTAAATAATTCCAAAATTTGTCAGTTATGGACAAAAATTTTAGAAAAGAAAAGAAGTGAATGTGTGAAATGACGTTACGTCAGAAAATTTGCACAGACCAGCGAGAAGAAAATTTCGAGTACGTCTGCTGTATGGAAATGGGCTGCTGAAAATAAATTTTTCTTTTTTTCTACATATATTCAAAATGTAGCGAAGAGGTCTTGATGAAATTTCTGTATTATCCGCTTATATGTTGGAACTATGAATTTGCTAGAAGTTTGAATCCTGAATATTTTTTATACAAGGTAGTGCGCTATCGCCCATATTTTCGTTTTGTGTTTAATATACTTTTTTAAGGTAAAATCCACTGTATAAAACTAACAAGCTGTCATTTGTTCTTCATTGTCAGACAAAGTATGAAAGTTATATGCACAAGAGATTTATGTACCTGTGAAGCACCATAAACCAAAAGCATAGCAATTCTCGGAACATATTTCATAAATAATTCGGCTTTCCGAATTCGAATAAAGTAAGGGGTAGATATTGTATGTGTTTGGAATATGTATTTGAGGAGAGAATAGTATACTTATAAGATAATTGGGTTTAAAACTATACATCTTAATTGGGCAATTAACAGTAATGACATTTTTAAATATAATACAGATGTGTATAAGTGTAAGGCCTTGCTATGTTATTGTCTTACAACCTTCAGTGCTAGTTGTTGAAAATGTCTACTTATACTCCAAAATTTTGTATAGGGGTTTTGGATTTAAAATCCAAGACAATACTTTCAAATGTGCAAAATTCACTTGTTCAACCAAGAACTCTGATGAGGGTGCGTAGTTTGGCTTCGAAATGTGCTTGCATAACGGGACTTAGCGAATCTATAACTTACAGGCGAATTAAGGAAAGGAAAAGTGGAACTGTGTATGAGCCTAATCCATCTCCTAGAAGAAAAAAATTATACGAATGCTTCAAAAACATACTAAGAAAAAACGTTCACGAATTATATCTTAGAAGAAAAAGTATGGATAAAGTTTTGAAAGTTGTGAAACAAGACGAGAATGTGCTGGCATGGGAAAAACCAATCTGTAGAAAGTGCTGACAAAAATGAATTTCTCTTAGGGAAAGTGAAAATGGAGGTGATACAGAGGAAATACTATTTTAGAGAAGACAGTATTTGCGGAACATTAGAAAATATCACAGAAAAGGCAAAAACATTTTTTATCTGGATATAATCTGTCTCAGTGAAGGACACAGTTCAAAAAATGTATGAAGATAAGAATATTATACTTTTCGTGAAGCATTTTTAGAAGGGTTATCGACAGGTTTAAAACCCTTACTCGGTAAGGGCAGCAAATTCATTATAATTCATATTGGAGGTATTAATGGATTTATAGGAGTTTTACTGCAGTTCGAATTGAAATCTACCAAAGATCACCATGAAGGAATGACGGCAGATATTTTTCAAAAATATTTTTCGCAAATGATACATTTGATTCCGGAGAGGTGTAATAGATTTGGATAATGCCAGTTATCATTCTAGACTGGTAGAAAAGTTGTCAATATCATAGTTAAAAAAAAGTGATATTACAGCATGGTTATCAACAAAACATATTTCCTTTGCGAATGATTTGCTAAAGAAGAAACTGTTAAAAATTGCGAACGGAAAAGGAAGACAATTTAAGAAACATTTGATAGACGAATAGGCTAAAGAACATGGAAATGTTGTGATTTGAGTACTGTTAATTAAAATCCATTGAATTTATGCTGGAAAAATGTTTCTTCTTTGGATATAACTGGTGCTATTTTGTTTAATAGGTATTCAGAATTGATAGGGGACATTCTGGTAAAATTTTTGTATTGTCCACTACTATGTTGGAAATTAAAATCGGCTAAAAGCTCTGATTCTGATTGTACGCAAGATCGTCGAAGTTTTCGTTTTTTATTTAACAAACTTGATGATAATAAAACCCCACATATGGCAAGGCAGGTTTACTTTCTTCGCTCACTTTCTTTTAACTAAAACGTTCTTTAAAAAGTTTGCGTGGTGTGTTGGACTTTAACTAAAACCTAAATATATATTTTTTTTTTACCCTTTATTGGTTTACACCGCCCAGACGCTATAAATTTCTTTTGGCGCCGGGCGTCGAAGAAGGGTTCGAACCAGCAAAGATCAAAGAGGTTCATTTTGTAATGGAACAAATATTAATTATTTTACACTGTTCAATGTGAACTATATTCCATTAAAATGAATAATTAAATAATCACTCTGTGAATAGATTTCTCGTGGGAATAGGGTAGTTATATTTTTTTATCACTATCCAAGAAAGTGTAAAGGAAAAATAAATCAGTTATCAAGCTTAACTTTTACGATTCTTGTCGTTTAAATGTTTTCTTAAAAAATACATAAAGTCAGTTAATTTATGAAGACGTAATAAGACCCTCTCTTAGAATTGCCTATAAATCTGTCTAAGTAATCCTGCCCTGGTTATGTAAATAAAACCGAAAGGTAAGGAAGGTATATGCACAAAGCGTTAAAATGTCTTAGAATATTGAACGATTTTCCCATTATTACGAAACAAAAGAATAATCAAATAAATTCATTATAGAATGATTTAAATACCAGCAATATGAATAAAAAGGCACTCAGGTTTTTTCACAGACGTTATATTATCTTATTCCTTAAGTTACAGAAAGAAATATAATAGTTTTATTAATCGTGTTTATATAAAAATTAAGATTAAGACGCTCAGAGGCCAATTCGGGAATCAAACATCTGATATAGAATAGCTAACGCCTTCAGCGTGTAACGATTGAAACATTCGAACTTTAAGGGAAATAAATTGACGTTTACAGGGTTCCATTGGCTAATATGGGTACAAACGGAAAACAGAGGGGTGTCGAGGGGGTGTAAGGTTCGAAGACACTCTTTTAAGGAATAGTAAATGTCAGTCATAATTTGAATGTCGTTAGAACGGTACCGTGAGTACCAGTGCCGTAGAATAATTACGTCACGGGTATAATCGTCGGAGAAGAAGGTTATCTTTGTTTAATTTGGGAAATTAAGGGATTATCGTGTGTTATTTTAGTGGGGCATTTCGCGATTTTCATACGGTTCCATTAAGTTATATAAATAGCTGTTTTTTTCGTTTTATTTCTTTTTTTGTTTAATATTTTATTAAGCTATTTATACGTGTTTTTTTCAAAATTGGGTTTTGCGTTTTTGGTTAAAATAACGGCCGAGAAGAGCAATTATGCTAGTTTTTTTTTGTAACTGTTATTAGTTTTTATTTTCTCATTGTAAATAGTTCGTTTTTCTATTTATTTTTGTTAAATAGCTTTAAGTGTTTTGAGACACTGGTTTTATTCAATTTAATTAAAACCTTCACGCGAATTAACTTGCGGGCGCGCTGTTGTGAGACCTAGAAAACAAGAGATGTCTTCTGACCAACTAATTAGCAGCCTTTCCTAAGTCTTGAAGTTCTGAGTTGTGGTTGGTAAGCTTAAATAACAGTAGTTGTTTGGTACTAAAGCTGCAAGAGAGAAGATGCACGACTAGACTTCCAGAATGTCTTTATCACTGTGAAATTTAATTGTAGGTTATTAAAATAGTTACTAATTAATATGGGGCAAAAAATGATTATAGATAAAATGATTAACGCTACCTCAATATATCATTAGCAAGAGTCTATAATCAAATTCTGTCACAGTTTCAAACTCGTTGCAAGCTCGTCGCATACTCATCATGCGCTCGTCACGCGCTCGTCTCGCGATATTTATACGCACCTTTGCGTGCAAACATTTTATAAAAAACAACGATTTCTATACTATTGTTCGACGTCTGTACAGGACACATTTCAATTTAACAATCAAGAGAAATGTGCCAAGTGAAAATTTGATCAAGTATTAGGTGCGCAAGTTTAAAAAGGGACTGGAAACATAATGCTAGATAAATCATCTGAACGCAAAAGGACATCATGAATGAACATGCATGTTCAGTGCGTTCGCCAGTCAGTTTACATTTCCTACAAAATTCTTATGGTGCAGGAAATAAAGTCAGATGATCTAGCTAAACGACTTGAATTCTGCAGGATAATGATTAACCGTTTTAGGAGCTTTAATAACACATGGTTCTCTTATGAATCGAATTATCACATCAACGGCTATGCATACAAACAAAATTGCAGATATTGGGCTTCTGATCATCCACTAGAAATGCATCAGAAACCCATACACTCACCTAAGGCTGTCGTTTGGGCTACTATATCAAGTCAAGGAATAATAGGTCTCTTTTTGAGGCATTTAGGTTGTTAATTCCGAACATTATTGCTATTGTACCAGATTGCCTGTAACTAGAATCCATTTTTCCAACAAGAGGGAGCCACTTTTGATATCTGCTGATTTTTTTCTATAGAGCTACTTATAAAATAAGGTTTTCAACTCATTACCATCCAATTTAAATGTTTTAAAGTAAAGAATCACAAAAGAAACCCGCGCAATTCCAAGAGCGAAGCTCCAGTGAGTAATTGAAAATTTTAGTTCGAGGCTTAATTTAAGGATGATTGTTTTCCATAAATGAAAATTCAAAAACCATTCGATAATTTGGCAGCAATTAAACAAGTCTGAATTAATTTAGATGTTTCATTTTTCAAAAATCAAAAAAGAAAGATATTCTGAGACACCTTTTATTTATTCTGAAAAACTTACCTAGACAATCTCGAGGTCCAGCAGAAAACGGTAGGAATGTGTACGGCTGAATTTTCGAGGCGTTTTCGGGTAAAAATCTAGTTGGATCAAATTTAAGTGGGTCCGGCCAGTACCTCTCATCCCTTTGTGCGTTAAATATATCAATGAGAAAGGATGTTCCTTCTGGAATAACTTTGGTTCCTAAAAAAATTATTAGGGAGTTAAATTATCACTTTACTACTAAACCATTAAAAGTGCTTAAAAAGGGTTTATAAACTACTAGATTGTTAACAAAATAGTCCAAGCCACGGGTAAAAATTAGTGCTATTTTTGACGTAAATTCTGAGATAGATTAGATCTACCCAGGGGTATTGGGGGCACTGTAGAAAGACACTCTACATAAAATGTAACAGCAAAAAATAGATTGGCGCTAAGAGGGAGGGTCAAATTTGGCTAAAACAGGTTTTTTTGAATTTACAAGCCAAGCAACGCATTTTGGAAAAAAAATTTTGGAGATTCTAAAAACCTATAATTTGAGCTTTCGTGCGATCATTTTTGTCAATTGGTTATTACAAAAATGTCAAAAAACCCTTAAAATCGACCATTTTTTGCATATCAATTATTTATTGCAAAATTAACTTTTTTTGCACTTTTTTGATTTTAAAGCAAAGCTCTCGTCATTTTGAACAAAATGATATTTTATAATAGTAAATCAGATAGTTTGTTGCTGAGATATTGCTATTTGTTTACTCCAAGATGCAAAATGTTAATTGCTATAATTTTTTTTTTGGTGAAAATTTTGACCACCACAAACGCTCAATCTCTTCGTGAAGGACTAAATTTTCATATCTTGTTAATGAAAAAATTAATTTTCAACCCCTTAAATATTGCTCTAAAAGTGTATGTCATATTCATAATTTTTCGAGCTATCCCAGATTAAAAAAAGAAACACCGAAATTGGTCTATTCGTAGCTGAAAAAGAGCGAATTTTTCCGAACGCTGCTGATTTGAAGCTGGGAGTTCAGTTTCCTCGCGCGCGAGAGCTCTATTTTATAAAGCCATATTTAAGGGGTTGAAAACTAATTTTTTCATTTGCCCCTAACAAGACATGAAAGCTTAGGCCCTCAAGAAGAGATTGAACCTTTGTGGAGGTCAAAATGTTCACTCAAAAGAAAGTTATAGCAATGAACACTTTTTTGTCTTGGGATAAATAATTAGCAATTTCTCAGCAACAAATTATCAGCTTTACTATTATAAAATATCATTTTGTTCAAAATGACGAGGGCTTCCCTCTAAAATTAGAAAAGTGTAAAACTAATTTTGCAATAGCTAATTGATATTGATATCAAAAAATGGATAATTTTGAGGTTTTTTGGTCTTTTTGCAATAACAATAAAAGCAGAAAAGTGTAAAACTAATTTTGTAATAGCTAATTGATATTGATATCAAAAAATGGATAATTTTGAGGGTTTTTGGTCTTTTTGCAATAACAATTTGACGAAAATGATCGTATGAAAGCTAAAATTATGCGTTTTTAAAATCTCTACAACATTTATTTAAGTTTTTTTTCCAAAATGTGTTTCTTGGCTTGTAGATTTAAAAACCCTTTTATTTGCTGTTACATTTTACGTAGGGGGTTTGTTCTTACATTGCTCTGCAACACCTATGAGTAGTAGGCAGGCGGAGTTAGCCTCATATGAGGTGATTTTGAAATTTATTGTAGTAGACTTCTGATTACGCCGAAACCTTTAGAATGATTATAGTAACTATGTAGTATCTTATGTCTCATTTTCTTTTTTAGGGAAATTTTTTTATTTAACAATTAAGATTTGAAAAACAGTTTTTTCGAGTTCTAGGAAATACTAGTATTTTTCATTAAAACAATTCAAACGAAAGTTATGCGCATTAAACATACCTACAAAATGAGCTAAGGCCCATCCAAATCGGATAATTTGTTCGTTAGTTATTGCAAAAAAAACCTGCTAAAATGACTGTTTTATAAATTGTTCATAAATAATAGAAAAATATATATCTTTAACTTTATACTGAAATAAAAGGAGCCTCTTGTTGCATACAATAAATGTACAACATTTCAATTAAAAATATTGAAGAGTTTTTTGCACAGTGAATTTGTTTATAACTTTTTATATTTTTTTGATTGTTTATTCTCAGCGATCTAGAGGTCGTATAACGGTCTGCGGGTACGCAAATGAAAATTCTAGACTTATACTAACAGTGACAAAAAAGAACAAAATTAATTGTTGATCTTAAATTGTTGAAACTGATAAAGGAAATTGGGGTTTGTTTTTTCGTTATAAACAAATAGAATAATTCTTCGACAATTGGACGCGATAGCTGAGATTTTGACACACATTTTGAAAAAAAAAATTGTATACGATCACTAGAAGCTGAGATAGAGTTTTTTTTTTGAAAAAATCGCTGCGGAGTTGTTTATTAACATTAAGGGATTATTTAAGTAGGAACTCATATGGAGATTATTAAGCTATTGTATACAATAGTTTTCAACTACATTATTTGAAAATTGTTGATATACCACGAGTTTAAATTTGCACCTACTCCGAGAGTCACAAAGTGAGTAGTGGAGGGGGGAGTTCTTTTACCCTGAGGTGGGCGGTAAAAAACGTGTAATGTTGTAATCAAATTATTGTTAAACATAGTAATAAGCAAATTGATGCACGTGCATACATTTTATGCATAATTATAATTTTACCGTACTTTATTGCGAAAAAATTATTGCAGTGATAAACAATATATTATTAATTAAGAATATTAAAAATTAGATTGATTTTTAATGTACCATTAATATTTAGCGAGATATACATAAAACAAAAAGCAATATTTCTTGATAGCATTATTATTTTTCAAGATGCAGAATAAACTACATTTGACTATGATATTGTAAGCAATTGTCCAATCGCGAATAACTGTAATATTACTTTCAAAGACTATGAAAGTAATAGGGGCGAAAATAATTATAATTATGATAATAGAGATGATGTTGATGATGATGATAAATATGTCAATGATTAGAACAATGATGGTAAGAGTAATAATGACGATGACGATAAAAGTGATAATAATGATGATAATTTTAATGATAATAATGAAACTGATAAGGGTTTCGAAAATGAGTGTCCATCGATGTCTAAGAAATGGAGAACGGAATAAATATTTTGTATATACAACCAATAATTTGGTGGCAACTTGTTTTATGCTATAACTCCATAAATATTAATGATACATTAAAAATCAACGTGATTTTTAATATTTCTAATTAGTAGTATACTGTTGACCAATGTAACATTTTTTCGTAATTTGAAAAGCTCGTGCAACAATTTGTTTATTGCTATGTTTAACAATAATTTGATTACAAAAACATATCCATTATTCATATCTCGTCGAAAAACCGCAAATTAAAAAAATCTACGACCAATATTCGCCGAGATAATTCAAATTTTTCCGACGAAATGAATGTGAAATGTCCGGCCGACAGTACTAGATCGCTAAGTGTTAATTTTGATTCTAACCTAAAGTGGTATTCTCAAAATGGCTAACTTTGCGTAAAACTGTGTTATTCACTTCGTTTTATGTCAATTTATTCTAACCAGGAGGTCTTCATTCACAAATACGATATGGGAAAGAAGTGCCTAAATATCACAGATCTAGCCAGTATCAAATATTTTTTAATTTTACAGGATACACATTTTTTAATAAATTACCTATTAACGTTCGAGATGCCGTTAACTTAACTATGTAAAAATGCTTGAAAATATATACGAGATCTAAATTCGTGTATTTCAAAAGTTCTTTTAAAATTAAGACTTATATAAAATTTTATTTTATTTTTTTTTGTCTCTTTAAATATTGTTTATTTTGACAATATTTGTAGTTCTCAATTAGAGAAATAAATGATTATTATTATTACAATTTTAAGACAGTTTAGGTCGATTTTCCAGTCATGTTAAACATAATAGAAGTAAGGGTATTTACAAAAATAAATTAAAAGAGATTAAAAGGAATATATGAAAATTTCACTCTGGCAAAAATGGTTGATAATAAAAAATCTCACCTAGATCAACATCAGCTCCAACATATCTCACGTTAAGTGGTACAGGTGGAAAAAGTCTTAAGGTTTCTAAAATAACTGCTTCAGTGTATTTCAGTTTAGGAAGATCTTCATATAAAATTTCTCTTAAAGATATATGTTCCATCACTTCTTTATATAGTGTTTCCTAAAGATAAATGTATTAAAACTTAAAAATTTTTATTACGCTCATAGTTTAACATGTTTCTTGTGGAAATAACGACTAAATCAACGTTAATTCAACTTTACAAAACAACGAAAATTGGCAACAAAAATCAAGGTTGTTATAACGTCGCATAAAAGTTAAAATTAACTAAATAATGTAATTATACTCATTAAAAATCAACATTTTTATAATATAGTATTAGATAACGTACCAAAAATCATTAAATTCTGTTACTACGTTTTCCAGAAATTAGGGAAAAATCAATATTTTCTTAAAATTTTGTCGTCTTCTACTGTCTAAACGAAGCAGTATCGGATATAACGAAGTCGGCTTAAATCAACCTGTTTTGACGCCAACGTTGTGTGGTACACGCATTTTTCGGACACCCTGTATATATATTTAGTTCTCATAAGTGCATATATATATATATATATATATATATATATATATATATATATATATATATATATATATATATATATATATATATATATATATATATATTCCGGGTTTCAATCTCATTTAACATTTTCAAGTGCGGTTCGTCTCGTTACTTACTTAGAATTCTAAGTCGAGTAGCCGTCGAGGAAGCATCACTTGAAAATGTCAGTTGAGATGTTGGCGAAACGTCGTGAAGATATTTCTACTGACGAACAGATTGAAAATCGGAAAAATGCCATATATATATATATATATATATATATATATATATATATATATATATATATATATATATATATATATATATATTCCAAACTAGGGTTACTGGGAATGCAGTATATTTAAATTTGTAAGCCGTGATAAGGAAAACACCCTTTTTTGATTCTGTCAAGTTTTCGAAAATTTATTTTTCCTTTCTTCAGAATATCTCTACAATAATAAACACAGAGTTAGAATATTAAACCTAACCTATAACTGTTAAGAAACACACTAATGTGGTGTGAATATGAAATAAATAGATATGTGAAAAATAGGGGAAAAGTCTATATAAACTAATTTGTTGGAACGGGGAACATTATAAAATATGCAGGACGCCTCAAAGGCAGATTCACTTCCCATCGTAGTGACATTAATAGAGTATTATCCTATTCTGCTCTGGCGGAACATGTTTTTCATCAGGATCGCAATATTAACTGGGATGGCACTGAGATTCTGGAAAGAGTTCCTGCTTATCACCAAAGGCTCTTCCTTGGAATGGTGCACATTAACCAAGAAAATAACACCATGATTAAAAAAAGGAACATCGAAAATCTGAGTGCCATCTACAGTTATATTTTAAAGTTAGAAAAAGAAAAGTATTTGAGCCTCCTGGACAGTCCATCTCCAGATGAATAGGTTTTTCTATTAAATTCTCT
Organism: Diaprepes abbreviatus; assembly: GCA_034092305.1. Classification (NCBI taxonomy): domain Eukaryota; kingdom Metazoa; phylum Arthropoda; class Insecta; order Coleoptera; family Curculionidae; genus Diaprepes; species Diaprepes abbreviatus. Next base: position 2,798,691 of record JASJET010000087.1, read on the forward strand.
TATATTATGTAAAAAATATTAAACAAGTAATTTCTTAACCTTTTTTTCTATTCTTGCAAAATCTCTTGCTTGACTCCGCCACTGTTTACGGATCCGTATTTTCCCCCACTACTTGCACCACCCACTACACTTCCCGGTTGATACATGACAGGTGTCACTATAAAATGGTGGAATAGTCAAGTAGGACGTTTGGCTGTTTTCGAACTTTCTAGAATTTCAATGAATTTTTGCAATTCCATCAAAATATGCCTGTAAATACAGTTAAAAAGTGCTAATGTTGGGTTTTTCTCCTGTTTTTAAACGTGTACTTGTTTAAACCACATTGGCGAGGTAATAATTATAAGTTAAGTAATACTCTAACTGTTTAATTAATAATTGTAGAGATGTCCTGAAGAAGAGATAAATAAATTCTCGAAAGCTTAATTGAATCAAAAAGGGGTTTTTTCTCTTTACCAAGGCCTACAAATTTAAACAGACTGCATTCCCAATAATTGGAATATTATATATATATATATATATATATATATATATATATATATATATATATATATATATATATACACTTCCGGTTTTCAATCCGTTCGTCAGCATCGCTTCACAACGTTTCGCCAACATCTCAGCTGGCATTTTCAAGTGTGACGCTTCCTTGACGACTGCTCGTCTATTCTAAGTATTATGTAAGTACATAGGTATAAACTTTGTTATGTACATTATGATATTTACGAAACGTTTAAATTTTCATAATAATTTGCCAACATAGTGTCCACCATCGTGGACCTCCATTAACATCGCATTCATCATCAAATTTTTTCCAGTAACATGACCCCCTGCAGGTCAAAATCGATATCTGGGGATCCCTATAAACCAGTTTGGGAATCAATGCTAAAGGTTTTAAAGTATTTATTAAAAAAATTGTTATGTCTATTAAAAACATGACAATTTATTATTAAAAAATTGATTAATAAGCTGCCCAATTCAACGACAGTATTTTGGTTTGTATTTGAATTTGATTGTAGGGAAGAATTTACCTAAAACATTTGAGCAAAAAATTTTGTGGTACGCAGTAATCTGTGAGTGGTGAACTCATTAATTATAACACTCACGGTGTTCCTAATAGTTAACATTACCGATATAAAGTTACATTGACATCATGAGAATATTTTTCAATCAATACTGTTTTATAGTATTTAATATTTTTCGTGTTATATGAAGGTTTTTTAAGGAGTTCTACATACCTGTATCTCTGGATTCATTCCTAGCAACGTAAAGCAAAAAGTTAATGCATTTCCTGATGTTTCTGATGCCTAAAAATATATTTAAAATCAAAAATATCTGTAGCAACATACTAACCATGAATTTATTTTAATGTAATATTTTTTTTATTTCCATAATTATAAATTGTCTATGATAAGTAATATATTTAATAACAATATTCCCCAGAATTAATACTACAAGGATTTTTGAAATGAAATTGTTTTTATATTTGTTATGTATAAGTTAATATTTTTAATTATAAAATATCCTGCCTTATAGTATTATAGATTTAGACTAACAAGGGAGGTACCCCAACTCCACGCTTCCGATTTCAATAACTTTTTGATATTAAGTAGAACATGATGAAATAAGAGACACATGTTTTTTATCTGCGGAAAAACACTTTAAAGATGTCAAATCTGCCCACAAAGTTCATCATCGAAAATGGATTTTCCAATATATACCAGGTTCTAATTGGAGTTTTACAATGAAATAAATTGCGTATTACTTCTGCTAATGTCAATGTTAATGTGTAACTAACTGATGCAGTTTCGATCATATGGGTTTTTATATTGAAAAATATACTTTTTTTGCGCCTATTTGGATAAAAAAATTCAAAATGAGCTAGAAAAAATTAGAAGAAATATATTCGTTAATTAAATTCAAAAATAAAGTTGAACACTTTTCGGTTATTTTTTTAAACCACCCATAAACGATAAATTATCCCCCAAAAAAGGTTTGTCAGTATGGTTCAGCTTCTGACTGATATTTTGCAAATAATCCAATTACATGTTAACCAAAATTAAACTATCTGATGCAATTTTAACCTTAAGGGTTGCAACTCCTATTTTTTACACTGAAAAATCTGGAAGGTATCCCAACTCAATGCCTCTCCTTTCAATAATTTTTTGATGTGTTGTAGGTCACGATAAAATAAGAGACAACGTTTTTTTTTATTTACGGAAAAACACATAAAGAAGATGGAATCTGTCCCAAAGTTCATGAAAATGAATGAAAATTGAAGAGTAAAATATCGCACTGATAAAAACCAATTGTAAAAGTGGAGGTTCGATTTGATTGATTCATAAAAATTTACAACTAGTTGAGTTGCACAATACCAGAGGAATATATATATATATATATATATATATATATATATATATATATATATATATATATATATATATATATATATATATATATATATATAATTTTTTTTTATCTTAAACCGTTTGTTAATATTTTTTTATTGATATTTTCTTGGGTATCTTATCTGTATCCTTCATCTATAAAATTACAAATTTTTTTATAAACATATACCACAGTAATTGTTTTATATGCTTATTACATTCATATTTTTAAATGAATGTTTAAAATTAACAAAAATAAACAGATTTTATAACAGTCTTAAAATTAATACAAAACGATACAAAGGTTAAAACAGTAAAAACTGTAAAAATAGTACATACTCTGAAAGTAGCTTTGTACGTGTGTTAAAAATAAATTTAATTATTTATTACAACTTGGTATGCAATTGATATGGGTAGATTACTTTTAATAACAGCAAAAAATAGGAAAAAACACTTTTTTAATAACTTTTTTGATTTACATGAGTTTATACGAAATCGTGCCAAGCATCATTACACTATTTCTAATATTTATTATAGTGTCGCTTCAAGTATGTGATATTAAAAAATCAAATTATGGTAAATTTGACATAGGTTTTTGACTTCTTGTTTGTCATTTACAGCATTTTTATCTCTTTTTATATGTATCATTTCTTTGATAACCAGTTTGTGATAATTTCTGTCTGTATCTAAAATGTTAGTGTTTTAAAAGTCGAACTCTGGCTTAGTTGTTTGCTCATGTTTATGTAAAGATGTCGATGCGTTTTTAGTATACTTGTGTCCATTAGTTCTATTTTCAATATATTGTGTTGTCATGCCAATGTATTTCTTAGGACAGTTTCGGCATGGAATTGCATACATTACGTTTGATCTTTTTTTGGTGGGAACTTCTTTCTTCACCCGGATTTCGCCCAGAAATACTAAAAAAAGTAGAAGAAACCCTAATAATGAACCATTCCAAACTCCTTCTAAAAAAAATAATTAAACAAAGAACCCTTTTACATTATAACACAAACAAAAAAAAATTAACAATACCACAACACAAAACACTTTCATTGCATTACCGTATATAAATCAACTATCAGAAAAAATAAAATATATCTTAGATAAGCATTATATAACGGTAAGTCACAGGGCGAAAAATTTACTGGGATCACTTTATACGAAATTAAAAAGCAAAGATCCCACAAAAAAGAGATCTAACGTAATAAATGCAATTTCATACCTAAACTGTCCTAAGAAATACATGGCATGACGACACAATATATTGAAAATAGAATTAATGGACACAAGAATAATAAAAACCTTCGATCATACTTTAGATTTAAACAACAATAGATTTGTCTGAAGGCTGTTTATGGTCGGTGGGGGAGACGCTTTTTTGATGTTTGACAGACATAAACATATTTACTTATCTTGTCTTTCAGTTTAATTGCTTGTCGTGACTTTTTTCGGTGTTTTTAAGTGTTAGAAATTACTATAAATGCGAAGTTTACAATTAATATTAACAAAAAGAGGATTTAAAAACTTATTTTTATCGGTAAATATTGTTAGATTGTTTACATATTGAAAATAACAATAATAAAAATTTAGGCAACCATATATTCATACTTTGTTTTCAGAATTGACGTTCCCAGGGGTATGTTCGAAGGACGTACCGATGATACTCGTTTAAATAATGCAATTAGAAAAGGATAACATAAAATCGGTATGTCTGTACTAAGAAATTAAATATCTACTGTTTATCAACACTTATTCAAATATAAATAAAAATATTATTACGTTATTCAGCGTTCAAACAACCGGGCCCTAGTTTTGACGTTATGCTACTTCTACAGGGGTATATTCGAAGATAAAAACGCATCGACATCTTTTTATAAACATGAGCAAACAACTAAGCATGAATTTGATTTTAACAACACCCACATTTTAGATACAGACAGAAATTATCACAAACTGGCCATCACAGAAATGGTACATATAAAAAGAGATCAAAATGCTGTAAATGACAAACAAGATGTCAAAAACCCAAGTAAAATTTGCCATAATTGATTTTTTAATATGGCATACTTGAAATGACAATATAATAAATATTGGAAATAGTATAATGATGCTTGGCACGATTTCGTATAAACTTATGTAAATCAAAAAACGTTATTAAAAAAAATATTTTTTTCTATTTTTTGCTGTTATTAAAAGTAATCTATCCACATCAATTGCAGACCAGGTTCTAATAATTGAATTTATATTTAACATTCGAACAAAACTTCTTTCAAGGTATGTACTCTTTTATAGTTTTCACAGTTTTAACCTTTGTATCGTTTTGTTTTAATTTTAAAACTGTTATAAAACCTGTTTATTTTTATTAATTTTAAACATTAACCTAAAAATATGAATGTAATAAGGATATAAAACAATTACTGTGATATATGTTTATAAAAAAATTTGTAATTTTGTGGATGAAGGATACAGATAAATATACTATAACTCTGAAGAAGCTCACTATGTAGAGCGAAACGTCAGGAAAATTGTCGTCTTTTAATCTTAAAATAAGCATATATACCCAAGAAAATATAAAAGAAGAATATTAACAAACGGTTTAAGATACAAAAATAAATTATATATATATATATATATATATATATATATATATATATATATATATATATATATATATATATATATATACAGGTGTGGAAAATCCAAAACGGAATCTCTAAATAATGGAAAGGTAACAGAAAGAGACGGACAACCCGTTTAGCTCTGTTGAAGAGGCGAAAAAATAAAGCATACTGTGGTGTCGGGCAAGGACTTTTCGCTGGTTTCGGGTCGTCAAAACATAGTGGATCGAAAAATAAAAATCAGATCCAAAATAGCAGACGTCTTGTTTGGTTGAACGCTTTAAAAATAAAATAAAAAGAATAATTGTATTTCCATGAATAAAATATTGCGCTTGACTTCAAGATACATTTTAAATATAATACTTTAATAATAAATATATGGATATCGATAATCGTTAAAAAGGCGAAAATACTTTTTCTTCCATGCTTAAGACTTCTTAATAAATACCAATGCAAATAATTTTTAAGTAATATAATATTTATTGATTCACATAAATGAATAAATAATACGACTGTAATAAAAATAATAAAAAGAACTTTTTAATCATTGCCTTCTTTCTTAACAGCCCGTTTTTCATTCTCCAATAAGTACGAATTGTTATCCGAATCCTTACTGTGTCAAAAACAGTATGAGGATCCATTGACGCGAAAAGTTTTGGAACACATCCTCGATATTTTTTCTCGAGACGATTTTCGGGCAAAGTCTCGGCGATAGTTTCTTATCAACTTGTCCGTAGATTTTTGTGCATCTTTCGATAGTTTACCTATCGGTAATATTGCAAATGATATGATGTTTCATCAATGGAGTAAGTAATTTGTGGATTTCTGTTGGCATGTTTTATGAAGAATATCTTTTGATAAACAATCTTATTGTTTGAAGTCTGTATCCCAAATCTTCTCTATTACAGTTTAATGTCCGTTTCCAATAGTTTGCAAAATGACGGGAAACCAGAGGATCGGTTTTCGCTTTACTCTTGCTATAATAGCTGGCTCATCACTGTTCTCGAAGAAACGTCGAGCTGTGTTGCCATCGTTAGTGCTTCCTAACCCTTTCTTAGGCATGCCAACAAGAAGTCCTAATATGTCTCCTTAAAGGCCTGTTGGATGGTAGCTTTTGTCTATGCTTTCATCGCTTTGTCTTTATGCTTTCCACTTCTGTATATCACGTTGATACGACAAATACAAGCAGCATTCGTAGAATCGAAAACATGCGTGTAGAGTTATCAGTCGTAGCTTGAAATACGCTGTATTTACTGGGATACAGTATCAATGTTCTTGAACTGAGATGTTGTTTGGCAGAGGTAACAACATTGGACCGATTTTGTTCCAGAGGAACCGGTTGCTTCTCATTATTATTAGTGTATTTTTTACAAATTTTTAGACAACCAGTTGTCACAAATTTTTTAATAATTTCCAAAATTCTAAATTTTCAAGGAACAGGATGATTTTCGCACGTAAACGCAAATCTGCCGATTATTTACCAGAATAGTGTACCACTTAATAATCTGCTCTTTTTGTTCCGTGGAATAAACTACCATTGTAACAAAAAAATGTGGCGCAAAACACGATACTTACGCTTCAATGGCCTGAATGAAAGCAAATAACTTGGAATCCTCTTGTTGTGCTAGGGCGTGGCGTATGCTGCTGCCCGCTCTCACCGAGCCAGCATTGTATTACCCCTCATCCTAGGGCTAAACTGGTAATTTACACGTATGTCGATGCTTACGACTGTCTCATTCTGATTTGATGAATAATATAGTATTTTCTTTATCTTAATTAAGAAACGTCCAGGTTCCGGTTTGGATTTTCCAGACCTGTATATATAATAGCCAGTTTATATTTGATAACCATTAAATGAACAACCTAATCGAAACGTGGTAAAACAAACAAATATAAAAACAATTCAGGTCTGACAACCAATTTTAGTCAATACGAAAAATGTAATAACCAATCAAGACAATTTTCGATAGCATGAAATACCGGCCAATAATTAAGAATAAATTACTTACAGCAGCGGCAAAGAAACTGACATCACCCAATATATCTTGATGGGTCATTTTTTTGGATGCAACATTTATCATTAAGTCAAACAATGGCATGGCTTTTTCATTTTTTGCGGGATCTAAAAATAAAATTAATAAAATTTTTATAAAAAAATTGAACCGACTTCTAAAAGTGCGCTAAAAAGGGAAAAATAACCAGACATTTTTATATGAAATTGAAATTTTTGAAGTCGGCACCAAACTAATACCTGACAAAATGTAATTCGCATAAACAGATTAAAAATACTTTATTTGTAATTGCTTTCTTACCATAATTTGTATTTATTAGTAGTTATTTATTTCATTTAGAAATAATTTGGCGCCGACTTCAAAAATTTCAATTTCATATAAAAATGTCTGGTTATTTTTCCCTTTTTAGCGCTCTTTTAGAAGTCGGTTCAATTTTTTTATTTTTCAATTTTTAGTTTTGAATTCTTTATGATATTTATAAATTATTTGAACTACATGCTAATCGAGATTAATGTACCTTGCCATGACTCCAAAGTGGTAAAAAAGTACCCATTTTATCCAGAAAGTCACTCTAAAATGAACCACTAAAAATTCTTTGATTCTTAGAGTTCTTCAAATACCAATGAAATCCAATATCTTATATTTCAAATTAATTTTAGATTGGTAATATAGGCCCCAAAACCTTCCAATATCAATATTTAAAGAATTTGAGACGGAAATTTCTTAGCCCGATATATTTTATATTGCATATTGAGTTTGTGCACGCCCCAAGAACCCTGCAATATCAATTTTAGATAAAACCGGAAAATGTAAAATTTTTAGTCCTTCATATTGTATCTAATCAATCTAATAGTTGTAAAAAATTAACTTCATATTCGTAATACACCACCCCCCAACGCCCTGATACCAAATCTAAAAAAATGTGAATAACGTAAAATTTTCAACCCACCACATTGGATTCACCATAATGAATTCAAAAAAACAATTTTAACGTCTTAATCTAATCTAAATCTAAACCCTTCAAAGCCTCCTAGTACCAATTTTAGATGAAATCCAGAAATTAAAAATTTCTAAACGGTCATATTGCATCTGACGTATTAGATTTTCTTAAAATAATTTTATATTCGCTATTTATATCCTCAAAAATGATTCAGTTCCACATTTGAACAAAATCGAAACATGTAAAATTTTTTTTGTCAGCTATATTGCATTCGCCATATTGAATCCTGAAAAAATTGGACTAAATTCATAATTTACACCCTCAGTTTTTGAGAAAGTCGAGATATGCAAAATTTTTAGAACACCATATTGAATCCGCCAGATTCAGTTTTTCAAAAAATATTTTAATTTCGTAATTAACACTAACAAAAATCCCTCCATACTGACTTCAGACAAATTCCAGAGATGTAGGATCTTTAATCCGCCATATTAGATCCGCCATATTAAACTTTCTTTAAATAATATCAGATTCGTAATGTGTTATCCCAAAAACTCCCTCATATCAATTTTGAAAAAAATCGAACACAATTAATTTTTTATCCATCATATTGGATATGCCATATTGAATTTTTAAAAAATAGTTTTAGATTCGTCATGTGCTACCCCGAAAACTCTCCCATACCAATTTTAGTGAAAATCAGACAAAATTGATTTTTTGTCCGCCGTATTGGATCCGCCATATTAAATTTTTTAAACATTCTTTGAATTCGTAATTTGCGACCTCGAAAACTCCCCCATACCAAATTTGGAGAAAATCGGACAAAATTAAATTTTTTTCTCCGCCATATTTGATCCGCCCTTTTGAATTTTTTTAAAATAATTTCAGATTCGTTGGATACAATCCAGAAAATTCCTCCATACCAATTTTGGAGAAAATAGGACAAAATTAATTTTTTTGGTCGCCATATTGTCAGCGCCATCTTGGATTTTACTTCACCAATTTCGTCCAAAAAAATATGAAACCACCGTAGCAGCTTCCTTTACATAACGTAAAAAATTTCATTCAAATCGGTCAAGCCGTTCCGGAATAATCGGGGTACATACATAAAATATATATATATATATATATATATATATATATATATATATAAATATATATATATATATATATATATATATATATATATATATATATATATATATATATATATATATATATATATATAAATATATATATATATATATATATATATATATATATATATATATATATATATATATATATATATATAAATATATATATATATATATATATATATATATATATATATATATATATATATATATATATATATATATATATATAAATATATATATATATATATATATATATATATATATATATATATATATATATATATATATGACGAATAGAGAACCTCCTTCTTTTAGAAGTCGGGTAAAAAAGAAGTAGATAGATATTTAATAATGTACCTAGTGAAATTCTTATTTCAGCATTTTTTTAGGAGTTCGATATATATATATATATATATATATATATATATATATATATATATATATATATATATATATAATGGTGGAATGTTAATTAAACGTCGTAATAGGTAACAATCTTTAGCGGAACGAGCTGCTACGTCGCTGGCGATGCGAGTACATTATCAAACGAGACGGCAACCTCTACTTCGACGATCCAAGATTTCCACAAAGCGCACAAGAGAACGAGAATAACGTCGGCTGATATAAAGACGCCACAGTCGCATATAAGGAAGAGTAGGGTCGAACTGAATCATACGATGAGCTTAGGAACCTCGAGTAACTTCAAAAAGTTAAGTGAGTTAGTAATTAATGCATAGTGTGTACCTCAATATTAGTAGTGTAAACCAGTGTAAATAAATTCCAGCAAATATCAAAGCTTTACATGTGTACGTCGATCGTAAAAGTAAATAATTATTGCTCTGTAAATGTATGATGGATCGTTATTTAAAACCGAGTAGTTTCGTTAAGTCTAACGAAAAGCTGAACGAATAATCAATTGCTTCTTCTACTTCAGTTCCTGATTTGGAATCAACATAAGGTGACAGTTGTAGTAACCTACCGTTCGTCACACTGAAAGTAAAGAAAAAATCGGGGGAAGAAAAGGGAAATAAATGAAAATATTACACTGACTATTTACAAATGGGTTTTTATTTTACCCGGAGGAGTCAGAACCCACTGCTTTGTGTAATCTGTATTGAAATCCTGACCAACAGCAGCTTAAAGCATCATAATTTACAATTATTAAATCTATATCTTATATCTTATATCTAAAGATGGTTTACCACACATTTCGGGTTCTGATGTGTAACCGCGGCTTCTGTGTAGAATTTTAGCTTCAGACTATTTTAGGTGATGTCCATGAGTCCAGGCATGGTTGGCAGCACTAGATTCTTCTATTTCTCCTCGAGATGTGTATTTTTAATGTTCTTTGATCTTTACATCAAGGGGTCTCTTTGTTTCGCCAATGTAGGAGTTGCCACATTCACATGGTTTTTGATACACATAGTTCTTCTTACCTCTTTCAATTGTTGGTTTGACCCTAGTGAGCCGACTTCTCAGAGAGTTACTTGAATTGAAAAGAACGTTGATTTTATATTGTTTTCCTATTCTTCTAACTTTTTCCGAAATGCCTTTAACATAGAGGATGTTCAATATTGGTTTCCGTTCTTCGTTCGTTGTCGATATTGTCCTCTTTCTGCGTTGTTCAAAAATTTTGTCCACTAGATATACTGGGTATCCGTTAGCTGTCAGGTCATTTTTAATGTGATCTATCTCTTTCATCAAGTTCCCGCTGGAGTTGCAGACAGTTAGGGCTTTAGGGCGTTAGAGTTATAATATAAAAACAGCCTTTAAATCAGAAAATACCCTTAGAGCTCATTTAACAAAAACAAAACCTAAAACCACCGACAAGAAAGAATGTGTTTACAAAGTTCCATGTGAGTGTGTGAAATGTATATTGGAGAAACCAAAAGAACCGCTAGACGTTAGAATTAAGGAATATAAAACTCATACACAAAAAGGGGAAACGTCGAGATCAGGTATTGCAGAACACTCCTGGGATAAACAACACCATATAAAATGGTCTGAGGCTGCGGCAACATATATGAAACCCAATATGAAAAAAAGAAAATTTATAGAAGCAGCATACATTAAAAAGAATAATGGAATCTTCAGTAAACCGAGTGTATATATATATATATATATATATATATATATATATATATATATATATATATATATATATATATAGTATATATATATATATATATATATATATATATATATATGTAGGCGGACCTCGTCACATTCATTATTCCCATAAAGGGCATTATTTGAACTTTGTCAAGTTATTTGCGCTTTGTTGTACTAGGCCATCATGAAGTAGTACCGTAGGTGATCATGGGTTGCATCAATATAGTATATATCCAAAATAGCTCTCTCGGTATCAGCCCCCATGTGCACCCAAAGACTCGTTGACAAACCCATAAAGCACATATGGTTTTCTTGGTTCGAGCCTCAATATAATCACTTCAGCTAAGTCGTGAATGAATTACTCTCAGGTATTTAAACGTCCCCTTTTCTTGAAGGGTCATTTCCGACAATATAATTGTGGGAAGTCTCCCCGTTTTCCTCTTTTTTGTAGAGAGTTTCATTTTGGCCTTGTCCAGGTTATTCCGAGCCTTGCCCTGTGGCACCATTGCTCCGCGATTCGGAAGGCCCGCATCATTGGTCCTTTCCAGGTCCAGAATATCGCGACCAGGGCACAAAATGACCAGGTCGTCGGCTTATGCCTGTATATACAAACCAGCCTCATTTAGTTCACTCAGCAAGCTGTCTACTATAAGGCGATATAACTCCTCCCTGTGCACAGTTTCTATTAAACGGTCCTTTAAAACTTACATTGTTATGCTCGGCATATACAAAGTTAGAAAATTATTAGATAATATATAATTATTATAATTAGTCGCTTACCTTCGATGTTATCACTTTGATTTATCTTTTCTTCAAAAAGCTTACTTATTACTTGATGAACTTCTATTATTTCATTGGTTAGTTTTTTCCCTGCAGGAAAGAATTTCATCCAAATTAGCAAAGGAATAATTGGATTCAAAGACCTTGAACCTATTTGGTCCTGTACTCTAAAATGAGTAAATTTAAATTAAATGTTAATTTTAGTCAACTCGTTTCCAATTAACAGCAACAAAATAATCATGTAAACTACAAAATCCTTCGATTACAACTGAAAATTCTGCAAAAGTGAATAATAACGTTTTATTTTTAAGTAAAGGAGTCTGTAAAGCTATTTAAAATGCGATGTTGAAGATATTTAATTTTAAGCAGCGGTTGTACTCCCTATATGAATTAAAGGTAATATTTGAAGTTAAAATAAAATAGAATTTTGAAAATGGTTAAATTGGTATATAAGATAGGATGTCTGTCATGTATTTTTTTCTAAAGTACCTACAACGGAGATAAAGGGCACCCAATGATTTACATTTGGGCTGTAGCCTTTGACATTGATGTATATTTGAATCAAATTTAGGTATGTTCTATAACAGATAAATAATTACGAATCCACACCATTTTGGCGAAATTACGAATTTTTTGAGCATGAGTATGTCTACTGGAGTGTATCTTATTTATAAAATTATTTAATTTACTATTTATTATTCCTTAGAAACTGGGACGACGATAAAAATGAGTAGATGAACTCTATCTATTAAACTGTGTTAACACTGAGGGTCAAGAAATGGGGCTCAACATAAATATCAAAAAGGCAAAATTTATGGTCTTTAGTAGACAACCTCATCTTAACGCCTCAATACAAATAGAAGGAAAAAGTATAGACAGGGTGACTCATTTTAAATATCTTGGATGTTGTATCACCGAAAATCTAAACCCAGATAAAGAGATAAGATGTAAAATAGAGACTGCTAGAGCAACTTTTCAAAAAATGAAACCACTTTTCTGCAATGATAACCTCAACCTAAAACTACGACAGAGAATGATAAGATCATATGTCTGGCCAGTGTTACTATATGGGACAGAGATCTGGACAATTAAGGCTGCTACGATTAATCGGTTAGAGGCTCTCGAAATGTGGTTACACCGGCGAATGCTGAGAATACCTTGGACAGCTAGGCAGACCAACGAAATGGTACTCAATAGGGTCGACACAACTCGTCTACTATTAAACACTGTGAAGTGTAGAAAAATCTCATATCTTGGACATATATTCAGAGGGGAGCGATATAGAATTCTTCAGCTAATCATGATGGGTAAAGTAGAGGGACGTAGAGGAGTAGGAAGGAGACATGCTTCCTGGTTGAGGAATATTCGTGAATGAACAGGTATACGTAGCGCGGTGGAACTGTTCGAGCTAGCGCAGGACCGTGAAAGACTTGCCAATTTAATTGCCAACGTCAGGGGAACCTGATATGGCACTTGAAGAAGAAGAGGAACTCTATCTCAGTCCCTGGCACTCTCTGAGGATATAATCAACAGTTTCATCCTCTTCCAGACATCATCTGTACATCGAGTCATGTACGATACCAATATTATGAAGATGGCTCCTCAGGTGACAATATTGTTTGAACACTCCCATTAAAATTCGCAGCTCTTTCCTTCCTAAGAAGAGAAGCTTCCTAGTAGGCCGTGCGCTAGGTTCAGTTATATGTTCCTTGACACACCTTATTGCATGATGTTCAGCAACAATTTTAATTTCCTTTTACCAATGGTAATTGCAACAGGTACAAATGACTGAAGTTCATATCGTACAATTGCGGACCTCATTCCCGTGTATACTCAAGAGATCGGGAACCCATACGGGTCTGATTGTGTAGCAGTTCTTTATCAGACCGTTCAGTACATTCTTGCACTTAGACACCAGTTTCAGAATTACGAACTGGATTTGAGTACCATTATGGCAGCCCTACCTAAATTTCCGCTGTAAAGATCCTCGCATGTTGTCCGAGAGAGTAAAACTTTCTGAGTTCCGTGCTCCTGCTGAAGACTCCAGCTCTAGCTTTTTCATCTAGTTGAGATACATCTGTATACCACTAGGATTCATTTCTCGAAAGATTTTGCTCCCCTCCCAATCCTCTCTACTTGGCAAAAATTTTTCAAGAGAGTGTTTGGGTTTTAAAAGCGGCGCCATGTAATCTGTTTGCATGGGGAGTGATGGACATCTCTCTACCACTCTTTCTCAGACAACTGAGAAGCGCCCTTTCTAGTTCCGAGGTGTCCTAGGCAACTGAAACGATAAACAACCTTCAGAGCATCGTTCTCTATGTATAACTGAAGAGGAGGTAGGCTCACCAGGATCTCCAGGGCCCCCCCTCAGTGGGGGCAGATCTCGTCACACTCATTATTCCCATAAAGAGCATTCTTTAAATTTTGTCAAGTTGGAAACCGCGTTTGCGCTTTGATGTACTAGGCCGTATCAGCGTACGTGATCATGGGTCGGATCACTATAGTATACGAGTATATCCAAAATAGCACTCTCGGTGTTATTATATGTCGGGAAAATGTACTTCTGGTAGAAAAATATATTTGATGATTTCATTTTACTATTTTCTAATTAATTCTACCGCACCATACCGGGAATTAACATTTTTTGATGTTTTTCAGAATATCCGTATACAGTAATACAGAACCATATACCGCAGTGCTTTGTGTGCGATTTCTCTACGCTGTTACTCTTCAGCGTAGTGAAACCACGAAAACTATCGCCGTTTGGAAAACAATCGCGATTAATTCTTCACGTTATCCATCCGGATGATAAGTTCAAACGGACCGCCGGGGTTACCAACTAGACCGCGCCTTATGGGCTTAGCATTGTTGGTGAGGCAAGGATTGTGTGTATGTGGTGTTTCACCATCTACTGTTTTCCTTACATCCTACCACCCCCGGCCAACATTGCCGAGGGACCTTGTAAGAACTGGTAATATTGTTCAATCCTAGTGACACTTCGAGGACCTTTATACGCACGGCAGTGTCAGTTTCTTTCCTAATATCCAACCGCTATTGGTCGACATTGTCGCAGATCCTTATAAGCATGGCCAATGTCGTTCTATCTTATTGACGCTGTCGAGGACCCTTATAAGAACGGGCAGAGTCGGTTCCTTTATTTCCATCCTACCGTCACACACACACGCATTAAATGACGTCAGTTTTTTTAGTTAGTTCCGATTAACCATGAATGTGTCTTCCCCAACTTTAATACGAGGCAACGTGAATAGCTTCGCGGACTTTTAATACGAAGCAACATGAATAGCGTCGCGAATTGTACTATGAGGCACTGTGAATAGCGTCGAGAATTATTAGTAGGAGGGGTAATGAATGGTGTCGTGAATGATACTGTCGGGTTACTGTCTACCGTACCTTCGCCACTCGATAAGTGCGAGGTGCCGAAAACAGCCCACACATACAGACTTTTGCCCTCAGTACCATCTATTTGGTTGTGTTTATATTGTTGTCCATCTTAAGTTGCAAGTTATTGTTAGGTCATATTGTAAAGTATGGAACACAGGATACAGGATGTTTTAAAACTGTTTGTTTCATTACCTAGTTCCCATTTTTCACATTTCAGGTAATAATTGGCAGCCGGCAGCCTAAACTAATACGCGAAAATAGCCTATAACAAGCTGCCCGCTGTAAGTGGGCACCTCTACCACATTAATCTAGAGGGTGGCTTCCGAGACAGATAACCGGGTGGATGTCTTGTCCACTGTTGAACAGTTCAGGGAACAGTTAGCGGCGCCGATAGGGATGTCTTGACCGTGATTTTTCCCGACTGTAAGTATTTAAGGTAATTATGGGATAGCCTTATGCCAGGGATTGCTTGACTGCTGAGCGCTTGATCGATGACTGTCGGCGGGATAGATATCCACTGACCGATGTACCGTCGCCGTAACAGGAAAGACATCCGTGAGTTTACTATATTTTAAAAACGACATTACAGAATATTCTACAAAAATTTCCTTTATTTCCGAACAGAAAGATATCTAGATAAGACTTTAATAAAGAAAATTTTAATATACATACCTTATCATCATATTACCAATTTTTTTATAATCTGGGTGATAATCTTCTTCTCTTAAACCGGCTGAAGTTACTGCAATATTATACAAAATATTTAAATATCGTAGTTAAAAATAGTTAAAATTTACCTCTGATGGTTCAATATTATCTTATTGCTGTTACATAACCCTACTTCAAGTATCTTTTATGTAGTAGGATAATGAAATAAATAACTTATAGGCGAGCGATGCACTGCTAAAAATAAAGCAAAAAAAAAGAGTTGACCTACCAGGGAGGGGTGGCAAGACCTTTTCTATTCAATTGATGATTACCATTTCAAAAATTCAATTCTAGGAAAGATTAATTCCAGATCCTCAAACAGTTAAGTAAATGGAAAGTTTGACCTAGTGTAAAAATTAAAAGTTGCTAGTAAATCTTTATGTATATATTTAGATTAAAAATGATTGTATTAATGTAAGAATCCTCTTGTATTTACAAGCATTTTTATATTTAAAGTGTCTTAATAAATAATGAGAAATAGACGAGTTTTGTATTTCAGTATATGTTTTTATTAATATCGGCCAAGCGCTTTCGGTCTAACAGACCATCCTCAGGGCTCAGACCCTAAAAACAAGAGAATATGGTCAGCAAATAGGCTTAGTACTCACCAACCATACTCACTCGTCAAAGGGCACACCTTAACCCTGCCAGTTTGAGAGCAGTCGCCAGCCGTAGCCTCCACACAGAACAAATTGTATACAATTAAAAAAGTTTTAAAAAACTTTGTCACAAATTAAAATTAAAACCAAAACATTCAACATACTAGTACATTAACACTGTTAAAACAATAAACCTCTTTAATAAAAATCCAAAAGAGTGATGTTTTAGGGTCTGAGCCCTAAGGATGGTCTGTTAGACCGAAAGCGCTTGGTCGATATTAATAAAAACATACACTGAAATACAAAACCCGTCTATTTCTTGATTTCTTCGGTGTACAACCTGTTAATAACTTAATAATAAATATTGTTTTGTTTACAATTAAATATAAACTGCTTTAACATTATCCCCTTTAGAGTTTAATTTTTTTTATAAAAATGGTTTAGTACATAATGATATTTTCCTCCCTTTAAATTAAAGCTCCGTTATTATGAAGGAAATGTCAACATTATTATGAATATTGTTAACCCTTTATAAATATCTAACATATCAGTTCCCTAAAAGCATCGAGGAAAAAATAATTTTAACAAAGACCTAATCGAAACTATTTTTAAATGATGAAACTCTCTTACTTTGCAATAGATTATGTGGACATTTCGATACCTTACATTAAACAATATACTATATTAATTCATGATATAAAATTTTTAAAAATAAATGCCTTAATACTTTTTTCATTAACTTCTTATACTCTACGTCCGAATAAGGACGTAAATTATACTAGTTATTTACAAAAATACCTACTGATTTCCACAATCTTTTCTAAAACAGACATTTAAAAAAAAATTTTGCTATTTTGCTAAATAACAGTTTTATTGTAAAAAATAAAATATGTAAACAGTCATAGAAAAAGCATTTTTATTTATTTATAAGAATTGACATTTCATGCTTGTTATCTAAAAATAATAAAATTGTTACATATTTACGCTGTTCCAAAGAAGTTAAAAAAATTGGCTTTATTGGAGTTGCTTTCAACAGAAAAATTATAATTTTAAGAAAACTGAAAGTAGAAATTCAAGTTAAATATTGTTTTCAGAAACAATTATCCTGCTCTTTTTTATTGAATATATTGAATTAACCTGTCAAGTAAAACAAGAAAGAGCGATTTATTGTTTTAGATATAGTATAGAAGAGATAGTTATTGTATAAACTTGTTTGTTAGAATAATAGAATTGACATTCATACATAACACATTCAAGCCAATGTAAGAAACTAGCAGGGAATTCAATGTTGCCATACAAATCATTGCACCTAATGGCGACCAATAAGGGGGTGTCAAAAATTATTTTCATGAGCAGTCCAGATTTATATGTCATGTTCGTGGGGTCACCCCAAATACTTTTGTTTTATATCTGAAGTTCTAATCGAGATATCTACACTAAATAAAATGGAGATGACTTCTTATTTGAGAGGAAGTCAAACTATGGTTGTTTTAACCCCATGGATCTGAATTTACTTCACATATAATAATTCTAAAAGTTATTAAATTAAACCGAATTTGAAAATATTTTTTAACGACACAAAGGTGGAAATTACTGGGGATTCCCAATTACCGCTACATTTAGCTGAATATGTGGGGGAGTATTAACCGAACTCCATAATTATTGAATATCAAATGTACTAAATCGATAAACAATCTGGTTTTGGAGCTGAAAGATCCACAAATGATAACATATTTACTATAACACAATTAAATGAAAATATACCTATCAGATCCCAAGAAACTCACCTTGTGCTTATATATCATCGAATTAGCTAAGCACTGCCTCTATAACACCTATTGGGCTTATGAAGGCTGACGATATAAACAAGTCGAGGGAGCCCCTATGGGATCGCCGCTATTTTCCGTATTCGCTAACTTATTTATAGAAAACTTTGAATCAAAAGCTTTAGAGACTTCCTCACACAAACCACGACTGTGCCTGCGTTACGTAGACTACACATTCATTATCTGGCAACATGGATAAGAAAATCTCAAAAGTTTCCTAAACCACATGAATAGTATACATCCAAAAATCAAATTCCCATGGAAATAGATCAGAAAAGAAAAGAAAACTACCTTTTCTAGATATCCTACTAAAAAGAAAAGAAGATGGCTTGTTTTAATACACTGTCTACAGAAAACCTACTTACCTCAACAGATATCTTAACATCGATTCACATCACCACCCCG
This sequence comes from Diaprepes abbreviatus, assembly GCA_034092305.1. Taxonomy (NCBI): domain Eukaryota; kingdom Metazoa; phylum Arthropoda; class Insecta; order Coleoptera; family Curculionidae; genus Diaprepes; species Diaprepes abbreviatus. The sequence continues at coordinate 2,817,613 of JASJET010000087.1, forward strand.
CCACTTGCGTTTCGATCTCAGTCCCTTAGAGATCAAGAAAATTACTACAAAGAAATGGACATACTGCAAGACGCCTTAACAAAAAGTGGTTACAAAAAAGAACATAAAGACGTGGGTCTAGAAAACAAAGGCTTGGCTCCAAAAAATAGCGAAAACCAAGGAAAAAGCTTCATAGTTTTTGCTTCTTATATTAGGAGCACCACAGACAAAATTGCAAAAATTTTCAAGAGACAACATTGAAACCATTTTTACTACAAACCGTAAAGTGAAAGGTCTCCTGCCAATACTTAAAGAAAAAATTCCTCTAGAAAACCAAGGAGTAAACGAAATTCCATGCGGAGAATGCAGCTTATCTTACGTAGGTCAAATCAGCTGTTAAATAATCGCTAGAAGAGACGAACATATAAACGCTGTCAAGCAAAAAAAAATTCTTCTGCACTGGTCCAACACAGGACATAAGATCAACTTTTCAGGAACAAAAATACTATCGAGGTGTGAAAACTTGTCTACAAGAATTATAAGAGAAGCCATGGAAATTGCAAAGAGGCCCAACAGCTTAAATAGCAGAGAAGACAGTCACTGGTTGCCTAATACTTGGAAAATCCTGCTAACGAGGCATCAGCCGCTTGATGACATTTTTCGTACCAAAATACATTATTATGTATTTTTACCAAAATACATTTATCATTTCGGGTAAAAATAAACACTTTTTAACTCTTGCATTTTTTTCAAAAAATACTTCGTTTTCAAGTTACAAGCGATTTAAGGTCGAAAAATTGCCAAAAAACGACTTTTGACATTTTTTTTTCACGGTTCCCACTGAAGCTTTTTGAATTCCTCTTATCCGAGGTTACTCGTCGACAGTTATATTTTTATGGTATATTTTTTATCTTGGCAAATCTTTTCTTTGTGTAAGATTTCCGATCAAAAACTCGTAAAATTCACTGATTTACCACCCCGTTAAAAATAATCTTAAATTTAATGCAAATTTAATGTGCATTCTACATTAAATTTAACGATTTTGTACCAAAAATCGTGAATCATTTAGATTTACTTTGAATTTAAAGCAATTCATTCAAATATCAGTTCGCTGTACATTAAATTTGATTAAATGGTATCTTAAATTTCAATAAAGTAACTGAAAAGATATTTCAACTTCAACTGTATATTAAAATTAATTCACATATACCCTAATACTAAAGGAATTTATATTATTATTCAATATACATTGCATGAGATTTCGGGAGATGGCGCAACTTGTATTGAACTTTTTGTTAAGTATGATATAGATGGCTGACACTACCTTTGGGAAAAATCTCGACCATTTCCTGGTAGTTTCAGAATTTTTTGAACTCATATTATTGTTGGTGCATTAAATATGTGAAAACATATCTCAAATTCAATGAACACTGGCTGTGTATTTAATGTACATAGTCACCTTAAAAGGTAATGATCAAACTTTAAATTTAATGTATGATGGCGTTGAATTTAATGGGACAGTGCTTGTCTGGTATAGGCATCAGAGATAGGTTCTTGTTGATGATCGCAGTTTGAGGTTCGGTCACTCACTAAAGCTTTGTTCATGTATCTTGAACCTCTGATTACGAATCACGTGGGTGATTTTCCGAAAATTGGGTCTAAGAGTGATTTTTTGGAAAATTGTGGAAAAATTTTGACTTTTGCGTTCCAAAAAATTTTTATTTCATTCTTTGTACAAATTTAAGGGTAAAATGTTTTAACACATTTTCTCGTAAAATGTATGTTTCTCTTTCAAAAATCGTTGAAGCTTTGGCAATCCATTTTTTTGTAAATTCAACGATTTTAAAGTGCAATTCACCAGAAAATCTGTTAGAAAACTATTTGTATAAATCAGCCACTGTATCTATGCGTGGGGTGAGTAGTCGAAAAAGAAAATATTGATTCGTAAACCACTAACTGTGTAATTTTTAATTAATGGTAATAGCGTTTAATTAAGTGTACGAATACAAACCTTACATTCAAATGAAACATAAATAAATTTAACGTTCTTACGAAATGCATATAAGAAATGCTTATAGTAATAATTAATAGTAAAAATTAAACGGAATGATATCGGTTTGTATACACAGGCCTATGCTGATGACCTGGTCATTCTGTGCCCTGATCGCCATATCTGGAACCTGGAGGGGCCAATGATGCGTATCGTGGAATGATGGTGCCGCAGGGAGGGGCTTGGAATAAATCCGGACAAGCCCGAGATGTTATTCTTTACAAAAAAGAGGAAAATGGGGAGACTTCCCACAATTACATTGGTGGGAAGGGCTCTTCAACTTAAGGGGACAGTTTAGTTGAAATTTTATAAGTTTTCTGTTAATAACAAATTGTCGGTCATCGGTACGAAGAAATGTCATTAAGGTTATTTATTCGTAACAACTCAATGTGTGGTCGGACAACCCGTTTTTCTGCATCTTTTTAAGAGTGTACCGCTTGCCTGTCAATTTTCTGTACTTAGATGACCAATAAATCCAAAAAATGTCATATTTTTCGTAAAATGTTTTACTTTTTTAAATACCAATTTAAAAAGTAACAAAATTATAAAAAAAATATATTCATATAAACAAAATTTATTATTTATTTAAATACAGGGTGTTCAAATAATGTATCAGAATACTTGGAGTGGTCATTCTACATGATAAAATAAAAGTAGTAAGTCATACAACAAAAAATCGAAAACTCAATAATTCTCGAGTTACAGCCTGTCAAAGTTCAATATATTTTTTTTGTTATTTTTAACATTTTGCGGTTAGTCTTTAATTTATCAAATTGATATTTAGCAAAGGGATTACACTTAATAACGTCTATCGAGCCATAGTTTATCATGAATCTTACCACCGCAGTGTAGAGCCAGTGCACAATGCATGGTGTTAATCTCTATGTCTTTTTTGCTGCAATGATGCTTTAGAGGTAATTTTCTGCATGTGTGTTCCAGGTAAGCTTTGCATCCCAAATAATATCTAGATATTTAACCTCCTAGTTCAACGTTATGTATTCACCTACACAAAGTGCTTTATCAGTTACGGATTTGGAGGGAATCGGTTGCCCCCCAAAAGCTTAGAATTCAGAAAAATGGACGCCCCTCCCCGTCGGTAGCTGGTCTTAATTTCCCATATTGTGGTCATGTGATATTGCCCCCCTCCAAAAAAAAAGAGGATGTATCCACCCCTGTATTATATGACATGCTACCTTTATTTTGTCATGTAGAATCAGCTTTCCAAGTATCCCGAAGCATTATCTGATCAACTTTTATTTAAGTTTGTTTCTATAAGTAATGTATTTTTAATTTATGAATAAAATCGATTTTGGCGAATATGATGAGTTTCATTTTGGCTGACTGTATGTATGTGTATACTTACAAAAGAAATTATCAAAGGAATAGTTACTAAAAACGTGGAAAAGATCTTCATTTTTCCTTAGAGTTGAAATATAATTGAGTAATTTGCAACTTTGCTGATAAAAAGTTGGTACAAATGATTTTAAAACAGATGGTTTATAGCTGTTTTGAAAAATTTTTCGTTTAGGCTTCCATCTCTCATCTAAAAATATTAATTTTTAATATTATGGTTAATATACAGGATGACCCAATAATGAGGCAATGTCCAACAGCCCATTATTATAAAACTAAGAAAAAACATTTTAAATAAAAATTGCAGGAGATAAATGTTTATATCATAAAATTATTTTTGATTATTCCGGGTGAAGCTAGGAGAGTAAATATATATATATATATATATATATATATATATATATATATATATATATATATATATATATATATATATAAATTATAGTAAGAAAGCAATTATACATTAAGTATTTTTAAGCTGTTTATGCGAATTCCATTAGTCAGGTATTAGTTTGGCGCCCACTTCAAAAATTTCAATTTCATATAAAAATTTTTAGTTATTTTTTACTTTTTAGCGCACTTTTAGAAGTCCGTTCAATTTTTTCTACAAAAATTTTATTAATTATTTGTTTCATACAAAAAAATATTATCATTACGGGATCTGTCATCACGAAATCCGCCCTGGCTCTTCTTTCTTATTGTATTCTATTTCAATGAAGTTCTGAGTATTTTTCCGTAAAGTCGACTCATATATATATATATATATATATATATATATATATTATATATATATATATATGTAGATAAGTTTTTGTCCGTGTAATTTAAAATACAATTGTATTTGTATTTGTATTGTATATATATATATATATATGTAATCGAAGGTTTTCGGGCACCCCGTGCATGTGCCGAGTCCCTCTCAGGACTGCAAGGCAGCTGACGTTTCGGTGAAATCTCATTCACCATCTTGAAAGCTCATTGCAACCACAAACACTGGCAACAGGGCCGATGACGCGCAGCAGGTCTCGCCACCTTATGGTCCGGAACCATTCGGAAAACGAACGCGTCCGAAGCGCACACGGTACCGACAACATCGGAGTCGCAGGCGTCAGTTCGCTCGTGGACGCCATACAGTGAGCTTTGAAGATGGTGAATGAGATTTCGCCAAAACGTCAGCTGCCTTGCCGTCCTGAGAGGGACTCGACACATGCACGGGGTGCCCGAAAACCTTCGATTACACATCACACTCGTGAGAATATCCGACATAACACACACATATATATATATATATATATATATATATATATATATATATATATATATATATATATATATATATATATAAATATATATATTTATATATATATATATATATATATATATAAATATATATATATATATATATATATATATATATATATATATATATATATATATATATATATATATATGTATTTAAATGGAACATTTGACATCTTTTGATTCGCGACAAAATTTTCCAGTGAAATCAGTTTTCATATTTTTGCGGCGTTATCGAATTAGTGAGAAAAATGTATAAATTTTGAAAAAACGGGGTGTTATAAAATTTGTAATATGTTCCAACAAACGTCGATGTGAACAAAAATACTTGTAACTTTTATAAATAAAAGTTAAAGAAATTGTTAAAATACATTAAGTTTCTGATTAGGATTTTTTATTATTTTTGAAAGATTTTCAGCTACAGTGAACTCAAGTCAAAGAAAAATTATTATTTAGATTTTATTCTTAAGTAAAAGAACTATTTCAAATTTCGGTGTTGTTAAATATTTAAATTTTCATTAACAAAGGGTTTTTAGTTATTTTAAGTTGTCTTTTAGCATTAGTGCTTCACATCGTGTTATAGAAAAATTAGGTACTTTTCAATGAGTAAAAATTGAATATGGCAGTCATAAGGAAAAACTGAGTTGATGATGGTTTCAGAAAACTGAAACGTTGTAATTAAAATTTGATTAAATAGACATATTCTTCCTAAAAAGTGGCCAAACAAAAGTTATACAGATTTAAAAAATATTTGGAAATAAAAAAGTTATAGCCGATTTAAGATAATGCAAGATTTCACTTTATTTTAATATCTTAAAAACTCAGTGAACTAGAACCGATTCACAAGAACCATTAACCTACAGACATATTTGCCAAAAACTTTTCCTTTTTAACGGCCTTTCTATCTCTTATAGTTTTGAAGATTGTAATGCTGTCATCATAAATTTCGGACACATTCTTTGCCAAATCCCCAAATATCAAAATCCATTTTGTTCATATCAGGTGACCTAGATGTCCATGGAAGTAGACTTCCTTTTTCAATCCTGTGGTAGTTATAGATTTTATTCAGACAATTATTAATTGACCTTGAGAAATAGATGTGAGCTCCATTATAAAGAAATGACAAGTGTTACCGAATTTTATTTGGTATACGGGCAAGAAACTGCGATTTTTGCAAAACCCACGCATGAATTAAAACCACCTGCTGAAAATAAATAAATCACCATACTTCCCTACATAAAAGGCACTATAGATAGAATCGCCAGATTAATCCGGAAACATAACATATCTTCAACATACAAACCATACAAAACAATCATGAGGATCATCTCTAAGAAACCGAAACGAATAAATCAATTGAGATCAAGGAGTATATAAGGGCTATATTCTTTTGAGTAATTATCAATTGATCAAAGTGAACAAAGTGAAACTGATAACTTCATGTTCTTTTGAATATGCATTTACTTGTCAATGGGTTACTTCAAGTGGTCGAAGTGAAACTGATAATGACTCAAAAGAATAGCCCTAAGATCACATGTGGCACCTGCCATAAAATATACATAAGCCAGACCAACAGAAGAATATTGGCAAGGCTAGAAGAATATAAACTCAGCATAAGAAACAAATAGACAACTCGGCCTTTTCCCAACATCAGCACGAGACAGAGCACAAAATTGAGTTTGACAACTGCCAGCAAATCGCTAATATAGAACATTAAAAGTCAAGATTGATTCAGGCATCCATCGAAATTGAAAAGAACGACACTCTGAATAAGAGAGGCGATGCACTTAATTTCTCTTCCATCTGGAAAGCTCTCCTTAAGCGGGACCATTCTGACATGGCCCCTGAACCTAGACTAACACCACCAGCGGTTCTTAAAAAGGAGGTGGAGCCAACGCCAAACAATCGGTACGATCTATGACCGGACCGCATATAAAGCACCCTGCATGTTGTAAAAAACTGTTTTTACGGCCCGGAAAAAAAATTATGCATTGAATAGCTAGAAAATTGCATTAACTTGCATCAATACAATAACTAGACAGATAATTCGACACTGCAGCAATGGAATAGCGACAAATACTTTTGATGAAACATCCCGGTTTTTGATTGGTTGTCTGGTAAGAGCATCAGAAAAGCATAAAAAGCGCACGATTTCTAGAATCGACAGCAAACCGAGAAGGCCAGAGGCAGAAGTACCACAGGGATCTGTACTCTCTCCGTACCTCTATAATATTTTTACTCACGACATCCCCATGACCAGGATACTAAAATGGCTTTGTTCGTAGACGATATAGCAATTATGGCTAGATCTACTCATCCGATGAAGATTAGTAGATACCTGCAAAAAGAGATGGACCTAGTCAATGACTGATTCATTTCTTGAAAAATAGCACTGAATGCCGAAAAGACTCTTGCGCTCTTCCTGAAGTGAAGGAGACCACCAGGAGAGATGATAGATATTGATGGCGAAGACGAATCAAGCCAAAAGCTTGGAGTGACTCTAGATAGAGGAATGTGTTGGGAAAAGCACAACACTACAGCTATTAAGAAGATCAAGCTACAGAGAAAACAATTCTAGCCTTTATTAAACAGAAGAAGCAAAATGAGTTTGAAGAATAAATTGACGATAATTAAATTAGTGCTGAGACCAGTGCTGACATACGCTGCTGAATCGTACATCAAAAGGCTTGAGGCTTAGGAAAGTATAGTACTGAGAATGGTCTTAAATGCTCTGTGCTTCGTCAGGAACGAACAAATAAGCAAAGAGATCAGATGGACCCCTCTAAGAAAGGTCCTGAGATAAAAGGCTGTTAAAGCCTTTCAAAAAAGCAGAAGAACATGACAATCCCCTGATAAAACAAGCAATGAATTATAATGCGGAAGTGGATGCAAGAAAATACAAAAGACCTAGATTGCAACTCTATGCGCAGAAATTAGGAGGAAATCCGAAATATCAGTTAAGCAGACGGAAGAAAGAAAGGAAGAAAGAAAAGAAGAAAGAATGTAACGCAGTGCAATGTAACAGGTGGGACCGCATCTGGAGCGGAAATACCAAAGTGTGATGACCGGAGGTTTACAAGGCTTCGGCTTGGAAACGAATAGGACACTCACAGTGCGCTTCTGTCGGCTATAGCTTCACGATAGTCAACCGCAGGAGATCGTGGGGACCTTCAGTCCAGGCGGGTTTTAGCCGATACTTCGTGTTGGTGTCTATGAAAGATTTCCCTTCCTCGAAAAAAAAAGGATCGACAGCAGAATCCTGTTAGTCATTAAAGTTCACAGATGTCTGAAATTTAAATACGCGATTTCGAGTATTTAAGTCTTCTTAAGCAAATACTCAATGAAACGTGAGATTTTCTACCGTTTGCTTAGTAGTCTGACATGAGCACTATGTCAGAAAAAGGCATGGAGAATTTACAATAGATGGACCACTGATTAGGAAATTTCGTGAAAAATTATCTCCCAGTTTCTCTTCCAGAAAAATTCGAGACATATCAACACATGATTAGGGTGTTTAATTTATTAGAGATTTTCCTGGATCGCCACTTTCAAGCTCCAAGAGGAACATCGATCTGCTTACGACGGTACATCGAGGAAGGTCGCTCTACTTACGATGACTTAAAAAGGACTAGAGGTCTTTACTGTCTTGATGAGATTGTGAAGATTCGAATAAGAGAAAATTCGTGTAAGAAATTAGACTTGATGAAGAAATTGTGCTCAGAAAGGCCAGGAAATCTCGTTTTTTAGGCAGCATATTCGATAGTAGTGAACTCTGATATTTGAGAGGACTCATTATCAGGGGAGGAATCACAGTTAAAATCTTCTCCAAATAAAGATCGCATGTTAATTAAAAAACCCCGTAGTATGGCTATCGCGCATAATTTTTTTTTGGGATTGCTCTTATTAAGGAGGGAATTCACCTAACAAACATTTAGAGTAAAGGAGAGTAAACACTTGTAACTTGTAATCGTTGTTCCAAATTAATCAATTCGAAACATTTTTCATGATCCCTATCGATTGCGGAACAGTTTTTAGTTATTTCGTTATGTTAATAGCTTAACAAAAATAATTTACAACAAGAAAGTGTCAAATATAAACATGAACTCTAGCGATTAAACCTGAATGCCTAGACTAGTTTAAATATGCATTTCCACTCAACGCGCATAATAGGTATTATACTCTGTTAATTCTCCACTGAAAATGTTTCAAGACTGATTTCGTGTGCAAACGTTAGCAAATGTGTTGTGCCTTTGGTGAATTTCCGCCTTTCAACGTTCGCCAAAATTAAGAATCGTTTGTCATTAGCGCTTTTATAGAGACTACGGTCTTTATAACCAGGAACTATGGGTTTGCATAGATTGCGTGCTGTAAAAGAGAAAAAACCTAACTTGACAAAACCAGATACTGACTTTCTTCAGCTGATTACTGTGAAGAACTTTGAAAGAAATTGGATCAAGAAAAATTGAAGAAAAGTAACCGATTATGACAAAAGAAAGAAATAATCAAGGACTAAAAAATAATTATTGTGTTATAAAAGCCTAATTCAGGATTTGCAGGAAAGAAAGTATAAATAACTTGAAAGCTAGTATTTGCGTATGTAATTTTATTTAATTTAGTAAAAATCGTAAATTAATAAAATTTATTAAGAGTTCTAATCCGAAATTTAATTTCTAAAATCCTTAAGGGTCCCAACACTTAAAATTTTTTGAGAAACTTTGATCGCCTATAAATTCGGCCCAATTGTTCAAAATGATTAAGAGTCCCAATCCATAATAGTACTTTTGAATAAAAAATTAAAATTGGCCAAGTTCTCTACATCAAATGATATTTGATTCTAGAAAAACTTAATTTCTCCGTATATTAAGCTTTTTGAGTTTAAGCCCTCCGTGATTATTTAACTTTGAGTTAAATAATGCGTTACCCCCTAAAATTTATGGTCTCAATCGCCTTTGAACTCACTTTCAAAATTTCTAAAAAATGTTTTATCCAATATCATCAATAAAAATCAGTATTATATAAAAGACTTTATGGACTTTAAAGAAAAAGTTAAAAAAGTCACACTCAAAGAAGAACACACCTTAATTTCACTAGATGTAGTATCACTATATACTAACATACGTGTAACTTTGGTTAAAAATACCATTAAAAAAAATTAGATAAAATAAAAAAGTTAACAGATATTCCCTTAAATGAGATCCAGGATGCGCTTAAATTAACTTTAAACTGTATCTACTTTTTATCTCAAGACAAAATATATAAACAAACTAAAGGCTGTGCAATGAGTGCTAGTATCCCAACAAAACAACAAAATAAATTTTTTAGATGTAACTTTACACAAAATAAAAAATTGTATAAAAACACAATGGCATACCAAAGAAACCTGGTCATCTAGATATATCAATTATGACTCCAATCACCCACTATCCCGAAAAAAAACTGTCATTATAGGGTTAGCGGACCGCGCAGTGTAGTTATCGGATCCTGAATTTAGGGAGAAATCAACAACAAAGGCCAAATATACATTAATAAAAAACAGTTATCCTCAAGCTTTAGTCAATTCTGTTTTAAAGACGCGAATACACAAATTTTATAACTTAATTCAACTTGAAGGAAAAAAAAAAACAAACTTACTTAACACTGCCGTATATAAACGGGTTATCCGAACAATTAAAGAGTATGCTCTCAAAACACAAGATTGATGTCGCACACGGGGAATACAATTGTTTGAATTCACTGTTCACAAAATTAAAGATAAAAACTAAAAAAGATAAAGATGTTGTATACGAAATTCCATGCACCAACTGCTCTGGAGTATACATAGGGCAAGCAAGTCAGCATCTCCAAAACAGACTGCGGTCGTTTAAGTATGATAAGAAAAACCAAACAGCCCTTACTAAACATGAAGCCCAACATAATCATAATTTTAATTACGAGAAAACAAAAATCCTAAAGATTAAGCCCGACAAAAAAAAACATGAAATCTACGAGGCCATCGAAATTAAAAAAAAATAAACATTCTATAAATGACAAAAAGGACATAAATCTACTTAATAAAATTTATTTTTTTAACGTATTGTAAGAACCTAATAATCTATTATACTTATTCTTAAAAAATTAATTAAAACCATGACATCAACAAAGGAAAAAAATTCCCACCAGTGAAAAAATCAAATACCAATCTTATAGCGACGTGTGTTTAGATATTAGCAAGATTTTTCAGGTAATATCCCTCTGGTAAGAGGCATATATGCATGTACTGTTACAATTATTTTTATTGTGGATTATTTTATTTACCAAAATGTAATTGTGACGTCAAAAATTGTATGAAAATGTGTTGTGTGTCCTTTTAATTGAAATGCATTTTGTAAGGTAAGGCTAACATATACTTTTAACGGAAAATTGGTTTAAATATTACTCTTTTGCCATTGTAGCCTTCTTGAAAAAGACACGAACCAGTGACGAAACGTTGAATATATTATTTAGACAAAAAAAAATTATTTTTTTTTCAAAAAATATACATATATATATATATATATATATATATATATATATATATATATATATATATATATATATATATATATTGTCGTATTAACGGATGATGAGTGTTTTTTTTTTATTTAATTTATGAATTTACTTTACAGAATTTTTTCCAAGGGTCTCTTTCAACTACCTTTCGCGATTTTTCAATTTTAACGAGACGTCACTGCATTTCGCCATTATTTGGTATTTTTGTACCCATCTCCGAGAATATGGACCTATTTACCGGGTTTATTGGATTAATTTTTATCCTTCAAGAAACGTGGAAGTTCGTCTCCGTCGGGATTAATTTATTTTAAGATTTTTTTTTATATTATCAATTATTTATGTAAAACCATAGAAGAAATATACCAAGAATTCCTATCCTGTGCTATAATTTTGACGCTCCTAAATGGTACGCCAAACTGGTACGCCGTCTCATTCATAAAATGCAATTTACAATATTGTCAATAACTGATATCTATATCAGTATTTTAATGTGTTATACATACTTTTGTTAGAAACAAGTATAAAAGATTTAAATTTTCGGATTTATCAATGATCGAGTTTTAATACTTAGCGCTTCCAATCCTCCCATAAGAATAAGCCGTCTTAGTATAATTCGTCAATGGTAAAACCTAAGTTTTAACACAAACCAAGGGTTGTTGGTGAAGTCCCGCCAAATCTCCCGACTAGAATAAAAACTCTAGCCGCCTCACCTTTCTTCTCGCTCACCGGGATAGAATGGGAATGAGTGAAGCTCAAGAGATAACGAAAATTAATTAAATTTTATTTTATCAAGGTAACACTTCCAAGGAATGAGCCAATTACGAAGAGGTTATCAAGTACCACTCGTCCTTGACTCTTAGTTAACTTTTTTTCACTGTTTTTTTTTTTAAACTCAGTACTGTTTTCCGCAAGTCAAGTTCGGGATTATTTTCTTTCCACTGTCACGTTCGGGATTGAGTTGTCAAGATCGGTATTCATAACTTTATAGCCAACACGAAGTTGACTATTAGGCGCAGTGTCAATATCAGGTTTTCTTCACTTTATCACGTTCTGGTAATTATGTTTAAAAGTCAGGACACGTCGGTTCAGTAACTCGTACGCGCCACTGACCTCGTCTTTTTATCGACGGTGTCAATTTCAGGAATTAAGATACGTGCACGATCTGTATTTTCTGTAGTGTGATATGTTGTCAAAGACAACCTACTTTAAGAACCACGAGCTGCCTGAAAAAATAGAACAGTCAACGTGGCCCCCGAGAGCTAAGCTCGATCGGAAAAAGGACAAGTTGACTCTAAGAGAACAACCCGTAATGTCCTTAATTACGCCGCCGTCTTTTCGCTTTTATAGCAGTGGTGACGTCGCATTCTGAATTAGGGGAAGCACCGAAACAAACCGCCACCGCGCTGGTTATTTTCTGGGTTTCCCCCTTTCGGCAGAAGAATTGTAGTTTTAGCACTGTATGCCGTATTATTTAGATTATTTTATTTAGGGAGTTTTGGGGCAATATTAAATCTAAAATTTAATATTTTGACGTAAAATAAGCGTGTATTCACAACAACATTATATATATACATATATATATATATATATATATATATATATATATATATATATATATATATATATATATATATATATATATATATATATATATATGTAATCGAAGGTTTTCGGGCATCCCGTGTATGTGTTGAGTCCCTCTCAGGACTGTAAGGCAGCTGACGCGAACAGTTCGCTCGTAGACGCCATACAGTGAGCTTTGAAAATGGTGAATGAGATTTCACCGAAACGTCAGCTGCCTTACAGTCCTGAGAGGGACTCAGCACATACACGGGATGCCCGAAAACCTTCGATTACACATCACACCCGTGAGAATATCCGACATAACATATATATATATATATATATATATATATATATATATATATATATATATATATATATATATATACTATTTTCACTTCCATGTGCCCTATGGTAACTTTGTCTTTTTTAACCAATTTCGTTGCCTACACGAGACTTCTATAAACATACGGTACTTACAACGAGCCATAACAATAGAGTTCTTTATACCAAAATCAAGCTGATGAATCATATCCATTAATTCTCCTTTATTAAAGCACTTCGGATGGTTTAGTATGGCTTTTAGTTCCGAAGGATTCGTTGATAGATAATGGTACACATTAATAAACCAGAAATTGAATGGATAACCAATATATCTTTTTAGCCACTGCATACATGAGATGGGGGTCACTGAAATTTAAATGTTAGTCATTAATAAAATTTATATACAAAAATTGAACCGACTTCTAAAAGTGCGCTAAAAAGGTGAAAAATAACTAGAAACTTTTATATGAAATTGAAATTTTTGAAGTCGGCGCCAAACTAATACCTGACCAAATGTGATTCGCATAAACAGATTAAAAATACTTTATTTGTAATTGCTTTCTTACCATAATTTGTATATATTAGTAGTTATTTATTTCATTTAGAAATAATTTGGCGCCGACTTCAAAAATTTCAATTTCATATAAAAATTTCTAGTTATTTTTCACTTTTTAGCGTACTTTTAGAAGTCTGTTCCATTTTTTTATAAACATTTTATTTTTCGATTTTTAGTTTTGAATTCATTATGATATTCACAAAATATTTGAACTAAGTGCTAATCGAGATTAGTGTACCTCGCAATGACACCAAGGTGACAAAAAAGTACCCATTTTATCCAGAATTGTAAATCACCCTAAAATGAACCATTAAAAATTCTTTGATTGATGATTCTTCTAAGAGTTCTCCAAATACTAATGAAATTATGTCAAATAAATATTTAGTCTGTCATAGTAAATCTACTATCTTAAATTTCAACTTAATTTTAGATTGATAATATAGGCCCCAAAACCTTCCAATATCGATATTTAAATAATCTGAGACCTAAATTTATTAGCCCGATATATTTTACAATGCATATTGAGTTTGTATACGCCCCAAGAATATCAATTTTAGATAAGACCGGAAAATGTAAAGTTTTTAGTCCCTCATATTGTATCTTATCAACCTAATTGTTGTAAAAAATTAACTTCATATTCGTAATATACCATTCCCCAACCCTCTAATACCAAATCTGAAAAAATGCGAATAAGGTAAAATTTTCAACCTATAATATTGGATCCGCCATATTGAATTTCAAAAAAATAATTTTAGAGTCTTAATCTAATCTAAATCTAAACCCTTCACACCCCCTAATACCAATTTTAGATGAAATCCAGAAATTTAAAATTTCTAAACGGTCAATAAATTAAAGGAAAAAAAATTTGAAGATGTATTAAATAAAGGGTGACACGTCAAATTGTTTTGTTAAATAAAGAACCTAAATCCAAGAAAAGACAACATAAAAAAAATTATATAATCTATGGTTTAAGAATCTGGAAAATATAATATATATATATATATATATATATATATATATATATATATATATATATATATATATATATATATATATATCTTTTTGACTTCTATTTGCACACAGACTGTTTTTTCCCAACCCCACATTCCTAACTTCATTGTGAAGTTGGAATTAATAACGATATTAAAATTATAAATTTAAAATAACACAACGTATGACTATTTTGAACAGAATATTTCGTGAATATCATACTTACTTGGTAATCCGGTAAAGAAAATACTAAACAACAGAATATAAGAATTTCCAATTAATGGCAAAACCGGTAAAAAGAAACCTTTCTGATGCCAAGCAAATTTGAAAAATCTTCTTTTTTTATAGATAAATAAAACATAGTAAATTGCTACCCAGGCCACTAAAGTATAGAATATAAAAGAGTTAAAGCTAGTTGTTACTATCATTTTACAAACGAAAGAAACGACTGTATTATTTTTATCTAATATGAAGTATTTATTAGTTCTTTAATTTAAGCTTATAATATTACAACTTAAACAAACTATTAATGAAATTAAAAGAGATTATGTTGTCATTTTGATGGTTTGAGTCATGTAACGATATTGTTTTTCAATAAATAATTACAGAACTGAAAAAATTATAATTATCGTTCATCGTGTTTTTTGTTAATTTTTTTAGTTATCGAGAAATATTTTTTTTTCGTAAAAAATGACATTGTGACAGAATTTGATCATAGACTCTTGCTAATGACTTATTGTGGTAGCGTTAGCTATTCTATCTACAACCAATTTGCTGCCACACATTAATTTGTAGCTATTTTAATAACCTATAATTATATTTCACAGTAATAAAGACACTCTGGAAGTCTGGACGTTCATCTTTTCTCTTGCAGCTTTAGTACCAAACAACTACGGTTATTTAAGCTTACCAAAACCATAACTCAGAACTTTAGGACTCAGACATGGCTGCTAATTAGCTGGTCAGAAGACATCTCTTGTTTTATAGGTCTCGCAACAGCGCGCCCGCAAGTTAATTCGCGTGAAGGTTTTTAATTAAATTAAATAAAGCAAGTTTTTCAAAATACTTAGTCTATTAACAAAATAAATATAAAAACGCATTATTTACAGAGAGAAACTTAAACTAAAACAATTACGAAGAAAAACTGCTCTTACTGGCCGTTCTATTAACCAAAAGTGTAAAACCTAATTTTGAAAAAAAACACGTATAAATAGCTCATTAAAACATTAAACGAAAATAGAAATAAAACGCGAAAAAAAAACAGCCATTTATCTTTCTTAATCAAACACTATTAAAATCGCGAAATGCTCGACTAAAATAACACGGGATATTCCCTTAATTTCCCTAATAAACTGAAAAACAAAAAGAAACTTCTTTCTCGACGATTATACCCGTTACGTAAATTTTGGCGGGGCACTGGACAATGTTACCGAATCTAACGAATTCCAGATTGGAACTGAAGTTTAGTACTCCTTAAAGGGCCAACTGGTACGCCCTGTACCCCTTGCACCCCTGTAACTGTAAATTTCATTCCCTAATAGTTCGAATAGTTTGTCCCAGAGGGCGTTAGCCCTTCTATACTTAATACTTAATTCCCGAATTGGCCTCTGAGCGTCTTAATCTTAATTTTTATACAAACACAGTTAATGAAAATATTCTATTTATTTGTGACTCAAGGAATAAGATAATATAACGTCTGTGAAAAAACCTGAATGCCCTTTTATTCATATTGCTGGTATTTAAATCATTCTTTCTTGCAATCAGGAAAAACAGTCGCAATATTAATTCCTTTCACAGGTCAAAAGTTATATTACAGTATAGTGAGTTTATTTGATTATTATTTTTTTTCCTAATACTGGGAAAATCGTTCAATATTTTAATACATTTTAACGGTATTTCATCGTTCAATATTTTCATACATTTTAACCGTATTTCATATACCATATCGTTCAATATTTTAATACATTTTAACGGTATTTCATATACCATATGTTAAAAAACTACCCTTATCACGTCGGTTTTATTTACATAACCAGGGTAGCATTATTTCGACAGATTTCCTAGGCAAATCTTAGAGAGGGTCTTTTTTCCACTTTATGTCTCCATGAATTGACTGAGTTTATGTATTTTTAAGAAAACATTTAAACGACAAAGTTAAGTTAAGCTGGATAACTGATTTATTTTTTTTTTAGACTTTCTTGGATAGTGACAGAAAATATATACTACCCTATTCCCACGGGAAATCTATTCACAGAGTGATTATTTAATTATTAATTTTAACTGAATATAGTTCACACTAATAATTAATATTTGTTCCATTACAACATTTACCTTTGTTTAAAATAAAACCATATTTATTTATAAATTATTGTTTCGAAATTCACGGTGTATATAGATATTACCTATCTTAAAAAGAATGCTAAATCCAGAATCTGTGTGATTAATATTTTCTGAGAAAATTGACTTCAGAGTTGAAAGTTTCACCTTTATTTTCCGCTCTCTTAATTAAGATATAACAATCGTTCTTACAGCAAATTGTTAAAAAATACTTATATTTTTACGATATATTTTTTTATGTTTATTTTTAATGTAGGGTCTAGAAATTAAAAAAAAAAACAAACTATTTTTGAATCACCACAAATGTAATAACTTTTTCCTTAGTGAACCTAAAATTTTTAATATTCTCATTAGATTTAGATGTATCATTTTAGATCCCTAAAAAATAAAATGATCGTATGATGAATACCATTTTTTTTTAATTCGAAACATCGTGGCTAACGAACACTAAGATATGAAACTTAGGATAGATATTGTTGAATACTTGTACTTTACCTGGGAAATTTTTCGTTGCATAAGAGACACCCTTCAAGATCTGTAGATCATCAAAATTCATCCGAAATCTATCACAAGTACAAGTAGTGAATTTGTTGCCACACTTACCCCGTTGACGCTGTTCATTGCCCATTGTCTTCGGATTTGGACCTCCAGATCTCTGTATTTGGCGATCTTCTCGTTGTATTTTGGCCTTACGTTGTTGTTGTTAGGTACAGCAATGTCAATTAGTGTAGTTCGCCTAGAAATTTTATCTATTAGTATAATGTTTGGTCTATTATGAGCTACTGTCTGATCCGTCAGAACCGTCCGGTCCCAATATAACTTAAACTGGTTGTTCTCAAGAATAGGCTCCGGATTCTACTTGTAATAACGGACTTTTCCTATCTATAATAAGTTTAATTTTTCTGCTAACTCTTGGTGGAGTATCTTAGCGGCTGAGTCGTGTCTTTCCTTACTTATACTCGATTGCGGCAAACGCTTGGTATCCTCCAGTTATATGCTGAATTGTCTCCGATGTTCGACAGCTATATCTGCATTGGTCATTTTCTATTGAAGGATCTCTAATGATGAACTTCCGATAGTTCTTCGTCGGAATAACCTGGTCTTGGATAGCTAACAAGAAGCCCTTCGTTTCCGGAAACATCTGTCCTGAAATCAACCAGTAGTTCGACGCTGAGTTGTCGACATTGTCCTGATTGACCTCATTTGGATGCCGTCCATGAAGTGGCTTCCGTAGCCAGGTTTGTAACTTCTCTTTGTCTGTTTGGTGGTGAGAAGTAATATCTTGTTCCCTCAACTGTAGCGGCGTTAAATCGTCTGCCTCGTATATTACTCGATGTAGTGTGGAAGAGTCCGCTAACCTGTGGAAATATGAACGTAAGTTTATTATTTGTTGGTCGAGCTGCTTACCAATATCCACCAATCTTTTTCCTCCTTGGTGTCTTGGAAGCATTGTACGTTCAATAGCACTCCGAGGGTGATGTTTTTGTGCTTTTGTTAGGAGTGTCCTTATTTTTCTTTGCAGGTTTTGGATGTCCATCCTGCTCCATTTTACAATTCCAAAAGAGTTTCTCAGCGCAGAGCAAGCATACGTGTGCATACAAATTTCAACTATTTAAATTAGGTCGTAATACCCGCCTTACCCTCCTGACAAATTCGGTTGTCAATTCGGCTTTCACAGTGCCATGGTCAATTCTTTTAGCTTGTTTCATACCTAGATATTTGTATGTTTGGTCTGCCTCCATTGCAGCTATCGTTTCACCATTCTGCATTTCAAAAGCCCCCGGTTGTATCTTCCCTTTAACGATGTTCAAAATACGGCACTTATCAAATCCAAATTGCATTCCGATATCCCCGGAGAACTCCTCTACAATTTTAAGCATTTGTTCCAGCTGGTTTCTGGTAGCTGCCATCAGTTTAAGATCATCCATGTATAGAAGATGATTCACTCTGACTACCTCTTCGTTATTATTTCTAACACTAAAGCCGTATCTGGTGGAGTTCAAACGGCGTGATAGTGGGTTCATGGCAAGGCAGAACTACAATGAGCCAAGTGAATGGCCTTGAACTATTCCTCTTCGTATCGGAATGGTGTTAGTTTCGATGGTTTCGCTGGATGGCAGTTGCAATTGGATCCTAGTTCTCCAGGTTGACATGATGCGGTCTAAAAAGGAAACAAAATTATTATCGACCTTGTACATTCTCAATATAGTTTTGAGCCACTCATGTGGCACTGAGTCGAAGGCCTTCTTATAATCCACGTAAGCAGCAAAGAAGTTTGTTTGGTTGGTACAGGCTTGATTACATATGACAGAGTCAACAATCAATTGTTCCTTGCATCCCATTGCTCCCCTCGTGCATCCTTTCTGTTGAGTTGCAATGATGTTATTTTGCTCACAATGTGCATAGATGCGTTGGGTCAAGCAGGAGGAGATGACCTTATACAGTGTGAGTAGACAGGTAATCGGCCTATACTTAGCTGGGTTATGTGTGTTATGTTGGTCCTTTGGTAGGAGCTACGTAATACCTTCGGTCAAGAACAATGGCATTTTTGCTGGGTTAAGAAAAACATCATTAATAAGATTAGCCAGCTGATGGTGCATACACCAGAACTTTTTGAGCCAGTAGTTCTGGATCCCGTCGAGACCTGGAGCTTTCCAGTTATGGGATTTCTTGATTATTCTTGATATATCCTCGGTGGTAAATGGCTCAAACTGCATCTGGCTGTAATCTTGGCAGATTTGGTGTTCTTCATCGATCCAGCCAGCTGCGATGTTACAATTGGCTGGTGTGAAAAGTTGGTTTCCCCAAAACTCTTCTATCTGCTCTCTGTTGGGATATCTATTATCCGCTATATTAGGTGGAGAGTTTAGCTTACGGTAGAAAGTCTTTTCTGATCGTTCGAAGAGCGCATTTTCTCGTTTTCGGTTATGGCTGGTCTTGTACATCTTTAGCCATCCTGCAATAACAGAGAGCTTCTGTTTCAGCGAATCAAGGCACTGCTGAGCAGTAACATTCGCTGGATCTTGTTGCGAATGATATCGGACACTATTCATTCAGATTATATTAAATAATAATAAGTTGTTTATTATTGTATTAATCACCCATTATTTTCTTAAAATCAATGTTTTTACAAAAAGTTACATGTATAAAGAAATTACATGAATCACTGTTTAATCTTCTCTTTTTTGCAATAATTTCATCATTATCGTCGCTCATTTCAGCATAACTTTGATCATTTACATCATTATCATTATTATCACCACCATTTTCATCACTGTACACAATTATTATTTATTTCGTCGCGACTTTTGTTATCACTGTCTACCTCAAGCGTAATATTTTCTAAACAAAAATCACATTGACCTTCACAGTGCTCACACAAATTGGTACATTTTTATCCATGATTTTTACATGTACATTTGTTATTAATGCACCCCGATTTTCATGAGCACTTCAAAGTATTAATGAATTTGTCCAAAATATTTAACTCAGTTGTATAAACCGTCCGTAAACCAACATCAGATTTTCCCCAGCCCCAATCTGTGACTAAATGTACTTTGTCAGCTAATGTTGTACTTGCATATAAATTCCAAAAATGTGCGCAAACAATCGTCGAAGGTAAAAATAGACTATTACCTTAGAATTCTTTAAAACTCCATCGATTTTCATGAAAATTTATGATCAAGCTTTTTTTACCCTTAACTTCAAAAGTGACATGTGCTCGACTTGCGCTTTTTGCATTTTAGGAGTGAAATCCACCCCTTCTGCAAGAAATTGAAAAAAATGCAAATTTAAGAATTCTATCTGTGGAAATCCTATTTGGTTAAGTTCAATAAATATTCTTTAACATTTTGAAGCATGATTTATGATTTTCATCAATTTTTCAACCCTTAGAAACCATCCCTTAAGTCGAAAATCCAGGAAAAATTGTTTTTAAAATATTAAATAAAATCGCATATTAACAATGCACAAAACATTTGTTTACTGCTTATGATATAATTTATTGATATACTGTGAATTTTCAACCCTTAAAAACCACCCCTTATCATGAAATCAACGAAAAAATTATTTAATTCATTTATAAATTAAAATCGTTTTTACTGAATATAAAAAAAATATTTTTTTATTGTGAAATTTCAACCTTAGAAGCTACCCCTTGTGAAATTAATAAAAAAAAAATACCTTTTAGCAGGTTTGGCAGGTTTAATTCATTAAAATCTATTTCACTGCTTATGAAATATTGTATTTATTCATTTCAACTTCTCAACCCCTCAACGGAAATATACCGGCATATTACAATATATTATAGAACAGATATGTGTGTGTGTATTCAAATATATAGACACAAATATATTAATCTATTCTATTATGTAAGTCCCACTACGCTTCGGACCAAGTGTTCAAAGTGCTCCATTTTTTTTTTCTATATATTATCGTCCGAACTGGTTTCTCTCGTCGTCACGGATTTTTATCGGTTGCGCTTTCGCCACTATTTCATTATATTTTAAAAGAACTTGTTTAAATTGTTCTAGAGATTTTTTTGTTCAGGGTTTCCTTTTCAGGATTTTCTGAGCGTGCGTACGACTTTAGTAAGTCCTGTTCCCGACTACTGTCGCTGCTAGTCCCGGTCGAGGTCAATAAATTTGGAAAATTACGCACCTCCGGAAGATTCTTATTCGGTTTCGACAATATTTGATTGAGTGGCGACCCAGTTGACGAGTCTGCGCCCACGTGTACATTAGATCTTATATAACTTATATTACTAAGGATAGTCTTAAAAGTTTTTATGTGTAGTATGTGGTGTGGAATTTTGCAAAGATAAATTTAGAATACTAGTTGATTCGAATAAGTTAATTAAATGCTTGACAGAGCCGAAAGTTATTGAAGATGTTTCGTCTTGTCTGTTGTAATGGTGCTATGCCGTAACGCGCGCCGGTTAGAACCGACGCAGAGGACCCTCCATATCCACCCACGGACTTGATAATAGGAAAGGGAGTAGACATATTTTTGAAGGATGTATAACTGTACAGATAATTTTTTTTATTGGAATTGTTTAAAGTAGGAAATAATTAACACGGTGGGCTTTATTTATTTATTTTTTTAATTTGATAGTGGCTATTTTAGGCTTAACAGGAAGTTTGTTAAGCGGAAATTTATTATTTATGGAAATTACTACAGATTTTTTATTTATATATTTGTCTGTGCAAACGTATGTTTAAATTTTGAAGAAATAAAAATTCTATTGAAATTAATTTTAAATTGAATTAAAAAGTCCGCGATATTTTTAAGTTATTAACAGGTTGTACACCGAAGAAGCAGTCCGAATTAGAGAACATATTAACAAACTTCAGGCTTCTGTGTTTGGTCACCATATTAGTTTTACCAAACACAGTTTATCTCCAACTCATAATAGTAAAATCTTATATCACTCCAGGGGTAATAACTCGAAAACCTTGGATTACAGAGAGGATCTTGAAATATGCAGGGAGATAAAGAGAAACCCCGATCATTGCCTCAATGTAAGAATGAACAACGTAAATGATCGCAACCCCATTTTCAAACTTTTTCCTTAAATCATTAAACAATTTAAATGTCTGGGAGCTGTGATTGCTTGGGGTCCAATCTTATAATAATTTTGATCATCTTTTTCAGTTTCAGACACGTCATTCTAAATATAATAATAGTTAACACATTTCAACAAATTTTAACTACGCCTATGTTCGTGTAATATGTTGCTTTTTTACAAAAATGGAAATTATTTCACGCCACTAAACCCAAGTGTTCGAAATAGATTACAGAATGGCCGATAACAGTAACGCTGTAGATTAATAAACTTGTAATGCCCTTTCTTTCTGCCCTTTTTTCCCTTTTTTTCTCTTTTTGCTCATTGTCAATGAATTATTGATTTTAAATACAATTGACAAAAAATTCAAAATGAAAACTCATACAGAAAATCTCTACTCAGGCTTTCACATACTTGTGTGTAGTTTTTATTTTTGGAAAGTTTTATTGCTGTATTATGCTATGACTGTGTGTGGCATAACCTCACCCTTTTGGGTTGTTATTAAAAAGGTTTATTGTTTTAATAATGTCAATGTGCACAGTGTGTTGAGTGTTCTAGTTTTGATTTTAATTTTAAAAGTTTCTAAAAGTTTTTAGTTTTTAATTATATACATCTTGTTCTGTGTGGAGGCTACGCTCGCGACTGGAGACTGTTCTCAAACTGGCAGGGTTAAGGTGTGCCCTTTGACAAGTGAGTGTGGTTGGTGAGTACTGAGTAAACTTATTTGCTGACCATATTTTCTTGTTTCTAGGGTCTGAGCCCTGAGGATGGTCTAAAGTAGACCGAAAGTGCTTGGCCAATTGTAATAATTTTAAAAATATACACTGAAATACTAAAAGCGCGATATTTTTATTTTAATATAGGGCTTTGTTGGTATTTTTATCGTGGTCGACCTACATGAGTGTACTGTGTGTTTTCTAAGAATAAGGTCGTACGGCGTCCCGTATATCTTTTACAAAAGTTAATAATGGTAGTTAAATATTGTATTTACAACGTTTTTTGTCAAATTAAACTATTATTATACTTTTTAATAATAATCAGTTGCAGCTAATAAACTAATTAGAGTTTTTCTTAGTAACAGTTAGGTAAACTATTGGTACTCCTTCTTTAGAGTTAAAATTCAGAGCCTTGAAAAGTTATTGATTTTCACTTATCCCTTGTTATGAAACTTGTTATTGTTTAAATGAGATTGGAACAATGTTTTTGTTTTTCCACACAATGTTTTTTAGTTAGTTTTTTATAATAGGAAGATGGAATCCAACGTTATTTAATACCTAAATAATTACTCTACAATTAATTGTTATGTTCTACGGAACTTAGTTCAGCCTTAATTGATTTAAATAAAAGATAACACAAAAATAGATGTTTTATTCTAAGAAATAAAAATAAAGGTTTAATTTAAATTTAAAGAAAATAATTAAGTTTTATGAAAACTTTTTTTTTAACTCAAAAATAAAATAAAGAAGTATCATCAAATCCTTTTTTTGCTAAAGGAGAAAATAAACGAAAAATAAAATATTAATTGTAAAATTATAATTAAGTCAAAAGTTGATTAATCAATTAAAACTAAAATAACAAGATAATAATATTTAATTTAAAAGTCTGTATTCTTCTTTACAAAGTATTATTTTAAAACTGTGCGTTATAGGTGACAAAGTCGCATCAAGGTCAAGTAAGGAATATGCCGAATGTTCTAAAAATCGATTGTCTTTTGTTCTGGTAAAGGTTATCGCTATCTTCTAACAATGAATTCTGACGTCAGCGTAGGCAGCGTCGTCGAACAATGAATGTACTTGAAGGTTTATGTTTTTAACTTGGACAGTATTTCACTGGCACAAAATATTAAGTTTTGAGATTTTCGCTAATTTAACAGAGTTCTGATTGATTAATTTATGAATTATTGTTTTTATGAATAAATATTTTAATTTATACGAAATGTTTTAAAGTTAATTTACGCGAAATTCTAATGGCGGTTTCTCCCCTGATCCTGAACTATTATCAAACATCAGGGTTAGCCATACCACGAAAGGAACTAACAGAGATAAATCCAGTACTTACCGATGCTTTTTAAAGGAATGTACGAATTCCTATTCGCTCTTACGAATTCACCGTGTTCGCTAGCGGACTTGTGAAATAGTTGCTTGGATTTTATCACACAATTTATGACTTCCCTACTCACGAAATGCGCAAATTAGTAATTTCTTCTGCTCATGAATCGTCAGCTAATTGCTTGTTAGTAATTAATTGATACGAGGCCTGGCGATTGTAGATCCCCTTGATATTTCACTGCCTTTGTGCACGTGACAGGTACTATATCAGCGAAGACGATCTCGCGGCTGATTATCAAACAGCAATAAATGCGTGGATTTGATAGATTGCGACTGAAGAACCTTGTAAATCTGCGGAAATAAGTCTTGCGTCCCTTATTGTCAGGTTTAAGTAAAGCAGACCAATTTTATGCAAACTGACCTTTTTATACTTTTGGAGACAAAGGATTTTGCCGTTCCTACCCTTGGCATTGACTCTAGCCAATCGGATGAAGGCTAAAAATCACCCTCAATCAGTGGCGTTTCATTGCTTAATTCCTTGATCAATTAGTGTTTATTTAATTAAGATTTAGTTTCATATACATTTGGCGCTTAAGCGCTTATCATTTGTTAAGTTTATTTGTAAATTGTTATTGCCATTCTGGCTCTATGACGTTTTTTTAGAGGAGGGGAAATCTTGCATAGACACCTACACGAAGTGTGTAGGTAGTGCCGGATTCCTACCGGCTAACCCCCCCCCCCACTGGACTGAAGGTCCCACGATCTATTTCTGCTTACTGTAGTGAAGCTACAGTCTACAGAAGCGCACTGTGAGTGTTCATTGGTTTCCGGGCCATGGCCTTTTTAAACCTTCGGTCATCACGCTTTAGTGTTTCTACTCCAGGTGCCGGTGCATCTATCGCTTCGCACTTCCTTACATAATGCATTCTATGTAAGATTGATCTTATCGTTTGTTGTGTCTTCTTCTGTAACTTGAAAGAAAAATATTATTATTATCTAGGCTTCGTTCGATCCCTTAGTGTAGTGCCGCCATTGAGGTCTTCCTCCTGGCTCTGCTTATCGTTTCTTCTTGTTTCCGACTTCTCGTTCTTGTTTCCTTCACTCCTCTTCTTTCTTCTTCTCATCTTTCTTCTACCTCTTAGATTGCCTAGAGTTGTATTCTAGGTCTTTTATGCTTTCTCACATCTTCTGGGTTGTAATCCTCCGATTGTCTAATCAATGGATTGTAATGTTCTTCTGCTTTTGCAGCCTTTCGTCTCAGAACCTCCCGCAAGAGGGTCCAATCTAGATCTCTACGTATCTGTTCGTTCCTGACGAACTACGGGGCGTCTACGGCTATTCTCAATACAATATTTTCCTGAGCTTCCAGCCTTTTAATATGTGAATCAGCAGCGTAGCCCCACGCTGCTGATCCGTAGGTCAATACTGGCCTAAGCAGTGTCTTAATTAATGTCAGCTTATTCTTTAAGCTCATTTTACTCTTCCTGTTGAGTAATGGGTAGAGTTGTTTTCTCACTAGTTTGAACTTCTTGATTACTGCAGAGATGTGTTGTCCCCAACACAATCCTCTGTCTAAGATCACTCCAAGATATTTGGCTTCATTTGTCCATCTCACATCTTCGCCATCAATATGTAGCATCTCGCCCGGTGGTCTCCTTCTCTTCGTCAGGAGGAGTGCTTGATTTTTCTCGGTGTTTTCTGCTAATTTCCAAGAGATGAACCAGTCGCTGACTTGGTCCATTTCTTCCTGCAGGTATCTACTTACCATCATTGGATGGGTAGATCTAGCCATTATTGCTGTATCGTCTGCGAACAGGGCCATGCTCATATTTCTAGTCTTGGGGATATCATGAATAAAGATATTATAGAGGTGCGGAGAGAGTACGGACCCCTGTGGTACTCCTGCCTCTGGTCTACTCGGTGGCTCTATGACGCTTGTTGAGCTACATGTTTACATGACTTGACAGACCAATCCGATAGCTTAGCGACGCTCACGAGACATAAGCGGCGCACTTATTACTGGATATTCTTAGTATTCTAATTCATGCGAGAAACGCAATTCTCGTGAATTTATTTTTTAATTTGCGGCTAGTCTAGTTACCGTTGTCGGTCGGTCGGTCAGACACCACCCTTGTCTAATCGGGTGCTCAAAGATGAGATTTCTAATTTACGATTGCACTTCTGGCTACCGTTTAAGTAGGTTTATCTACGGGAATAGAACATGTTTAGAAGGACGTAATACGCTTAAAAAGACGTAATACGCTTACGCTCAGATTTTTCTTGTCATCTGGACTCACCCTTAGAGGTACGGATGGAGTTAAGTCCATTGTGACTGTGCGTACCGCGTAAGGTACTTTCAAAAGACCTGTTACCAAAATATGTCCCATACCTCAAAATTGAAATTCTTTATTCTTTTATTTTATTACTGTAAGTTAAGTTTTTTATTTTGGATGGTAAAGATTTTTATTATTATTACTATTTTGTTTATGTCTCAATTTAGGTGGACGGTATGTTTAGGTTTCATTAATTTTTCTTTAATTTTATTCGCTTTTAGCGTGAAGAATAATCACGTGACACATTTTATTGGCTCTCGTGCACTTTGGAGAAATGTGGAAAAGGAACAGTCAGAGTAGTAGTAGTATAGTATATTACTCGATGTATTGTACGTCTCTAGCCGCGGAAAAGGCTTATCTTCGTTTTGCTCTCAAAAACATTAGAACTCGCCTCAAAAGCTACTCCGAAATATAGTGACGGTGTCCTCGATTCCTGGTTCCTGCATTATGAAGCATGAGATTATCATGGTGGCTACGAAGAAGAAATGAGTGAAGTGAGTTCGACTACAAGGTAGGCCATTTTAGTATTTGTCTAATGCTGTCGCCTTATTATGTATTTGCGTACTATTTGTTTATTTTATCATCTCCGCAACCAACCAATATAGAGTCCGTTAATCACTCTTTTGTCTCAATCGCCTACAAACAGATTTAACTCTTAATTTTCCAAATATAATGTTATGTTGTTTGAAAATCGGAATTTACAGCTCCGCTCTCCCCTATCAATATATTTTGCAGCTTTTGAATATGTGTATGAGTAGGAAAATAGTATATATAGTAGTGATTGATGTTCAAGTTTTATTTCGACTCTCTATTGTATGAAACTGTAATATTTTAATAAAATATATCGACTCAAAAAGGTAAAAAAAATTAGTGTATTTTTTCTGATGTTAAACGTACACAAAATTGAATTTACTCTAATGTCAATTCAGTAATTTCCGGTGTTCCTAGCCCCTCTTTCAGAAAATCTGTTACACGAGTTCCATACAACTCTTCCAGTAATAATACAATTAAAAGACTATGTTATTGCCACCTATATTTTATTTTTCAATAAACAGTTATAAACATTATAAAGAACATATCTTAATGTGTAATTTAAGAATTGAATATGTATATAAAAAATACTATTCTATTGATCTAGGTATAAAATGACAATCAATAGGGTGTAAAGTACTTATAGTTATCAAACATGATAAAATTATCTCGTCTACAGACTTATATTTAGAGGTTATTCTAAACTTCCTGATGGTGTTTGCTAATGTTATTTTTATTAACGCCATTGCTTGGCTTCTACCTGTAACATAAATAAATATATGGTTGTAGATGGATCTAGAAAGAGAGGATTTTTAAGCGGCAGCCATTTTTATGTAGCAAACAGAACATGAATTATAAGTCGTTTTTAGTGTTTTTGTAAGTAAAAAGTGGCAGTGATTAATAAAAAAACATTTTCATGCTGAATTGTTCAGCGTATAGTTACGAAAGTGGTGATGGCGTTTTGGGATGCTGAACTTTTTATTAATCGGCTAACTAATAGAAAAAAAAATAGGTGATTCTGTGACAAAACTACTATCTTGATATCGACCGTGCCATCGTACTACAAACAATCCGTAGTGATATTTTGTTAGGTTTTCCAATCTCTATTATGACCCAATAATCTATTGTAAACAACTAAAACAAATAATTGCGTTTTTTCTGATGAATTATAGAGACTATAAATCCTAACAAAATAAGCCCGGTCGACTCAATCGGATCATTAGTGACCGAGAAAAACAGGGGAAACTGGAAAATTTAGCGTCCTTTCAAAAATTAATATTTTCGTCATTTTTTAAGTTGTAGAGCTGGCCCTTCGCAAAATAATAGTAATTTTTACGTACCCCCCTTCTATTTCATTACGATCGTTACGTATCGTCGTTGATTATCGCAAATCTATTTCGTCGGCATCGGTTTCCGTCGAAGTTTGGTTCGAATTTTCGAGAGAAGTAAATTTAGAATTGTGACTTAATCGTCGAATTTGTCCCTCTGTATAACGCTGTAGGGTTTTTGTACTAAAAGGCCGTGTCCTGGAAATACCATTTTTATATTGTGTTCTGCATCCTCAAAATTAATTAAATTCCGCGATACTCTATGGTTTTCGTCGCCTAACTCTGATATGATTCTGTATTTATAAAAAAATGAATTAAGGTTTGTATTACGGAGTTGAAACAGGGTTTCTGGAATGTTATGTCAGTCTTTACACAAAAGCGGTGTAGGCGAGGACCCACCATAACGGCCCGACCAGGTTGAAAACCCCTGTCCTTCACCTTTCTTTTCGCTTCGCCTGGATTTGTAAGAGTGTGAACCATATCTGTTAAATTTAGAAAAGACAATTAAATGTATTAATATGAGAATTGAAGACTGGAAACTATCAAACAATTTTAGATTTCGTTCTCAAAGATTTGATGAATGCTAGTTTTATAAGACCACCACCCAAACAAGAGTTTGATGAGTGGAGATATACTAGTAATTTTTCCTGAATCACCAAAATACCTTCAACAAAACAAGATAAATTTGTTTTTTGATATTATGTTATCTGTGGTTACTTTTTCATAAGTTTTAATTTTTTATTCAATTTACTGCAAACTGTATGTGGCGGAATGTTGTGCCATGGTTAATTTTTTTTTAGACTTTATTTCTTTTTGGTTAAATGGTTTTGAATTTAAGAATCTTCTTTTTCCTCGACTTCCACAATGTGCGCAGAGAGCATTATTTTGTTATATTTATTATAAAACATGTATTATGTAATTAAGATCGAGAGAGAGAAAATTTTGTTTTAGGCGCGTCGGTATATCTGAGCATTTCGTTCCTTCCACTGATCTCTACTATGGACCCCTACTCTTGTCGGCTGCTAAAGCCAAAAAATGACAAACCATCGGCGAAAAAATGCATTTCTGCACATCGGGCGCCAGTCATATTTTTGGACGTTGATCAGATAAGGGCATGCGCATAAGCGACTTCCTATTATCGATCGGTTGTTTCGTAGCGCCATCCGTAAACAGCACAGTATCGGCTTAACGCTATTTTTGTGTTTATTTTTGCTTTGTGAGTTGCGTGCGATTTAAACGGATTTATAGCATTTTAAGTGATTTATTTTATTTGTTTTTGTGTTTTTATTTAATATAATGGAGTGTGTACGTATTTTATTTGTTTCATTTTCCATTTTCCTCTATAGGGTAAACAATAGTGTTGCTTTACAACGTTTTTGGATTTATAATGTTTTCGTATAACATTAAATTTCCAAAACATGTAGTATGATATATTTTTAGCACTTTCCAAATGATTACCAAAAGATAAACTGAACTTTCAAGCAATCAATTCTTTAAAAAAATCTGAAAATTCGCACCAAACCATAGAATAATCATATGAAAAAAGTACATTCATTAATATGTCAAGAAATGGTACAATTTCTCCATCTATTACATTACTTACATAAATAACAACATACATCCTCAAAATGAAGTTGGAATATTTTAAAACATACATATATAACTTACAATAATTATAATGCATTATTATTTTGTTATATACATAAAATATTTCAGTACAAGGTTTATATTTTAGCCAGAATCGGCTATTGGCTCTATAATTTCTAAGCTCTGTTTGAATTATTTTTTCAAATTGTCAACGACTTTTTTCCAGTTGCTAATTTGCACAATGTCCATATTCTTGCATAACTTCATCCACCTTATATTTAACCGATGTTTCCAACCAGCTCAAATGTTTTTTTTTTTTTGTTCTGCAGCCATTCTATGATTTATTATTTTGTATATCTGAAGATTGAGGACATGACGTTAAAAAGCGTTGTTCATTATTAATAATGGTTTTGGAAGTAAATTCAGATTAGTTATGTTCAACTCATTTTATGAAATTGTCATGATTCATGTGGTCATGGCAACCCCCACTTTGAAATCATCAAATTAAAAATTCATTAATATGTTAACAAAAGCAAAATATTACGAAATAAGTTAGACAAATGTGAATTTCTTTTGTTGGTATATTTTTTTATTCACCCCCAGCAATGACCTTGTTCACTTATTTTATTTGAAATAATATTTTCATCATTTTGTCGAAAAAATTAATACGATAAAAAAATATATGCTTCCTTCACCATTACGGCAGAAAAATATTATTATATAAAATTATTTTTAAATCCTTCATATCCGTTGACAAACCAATTTCGTATTAATGTTTTCTTAAAAAATGAAAAAAAAAAGATAAGGAAAAGAAGCTCATTATTTTTTAATAATTAGAGAATAAATTGCTGGACCTTAAAAATGTTTATTTTTCACTTCCCCCTACAACAAGAAAGTTAACGCACACAGACGGAAACAATAGTAAGATACATTTTTTCACAATTTTACTTTCACAGTATAAGAAATGACTAAAATAACTCCCATCGGTAGACACAGACCGGATTATTTCCTTCTGCTTCAGATATTATTTGTGCCCATATGATGTGACTTCCAGAACAAGAAAGTTATATGACACCGACTTTTTTACTAAAGATTGCAATCATGGTTGCAACTTTGATAACTTGCTTGATTTAGACACCATTTATGACTAATTGAACTAATTAAATATACTTGCTCTTTCCATGATTAATTTGGAAACATAGGTGTATTGGGTAATTTTGGAAAAAGAATCTGGAGCTTATCATTTCCTTCCAGCATGTCTCAGTCTATTTGGGAGAGATTATGCATTTTAATGTTTATTAGGGGAATCAGATCTTTATGATAGTTTGAATCATTGTGAATTTGCATATATGATTTTGCTAGAAGATCAGCACGTTCATTTCCATATATTCCAACATGACTTGGTATCCAAATGAATGATACATGTATGTTCTTGATTTTACAACGGTTAACGAAGTTGTATATGTGTGTTATTGTTGGATGGTGAGGTTAAAATATAGTCAGGGAGGTAAGTGAACTCAGAGTCTGAAGCGATCAATCATTTGTTGGAAGGTAAGTCAAGAATGATTTCAATGGCAGATTTGATGGAGTGGAGCTCAGTGCTCAGAATGTTATTGAGTGAATTTAGTTTGTAGGAATTACTAAAGGCTGAGCAATAAAGTGCTGATCCGGTGTGCTGTTTAGTTTTTGATCCGTCTGTATAGATTATTTTATGACTGGGAAAAACAAAGTTTGTTATATTCTTGAAGTGATTTTGAAAGATATTGGGACGAGTGTCTTGCTTTTTGTATTTGGTCATGTCAAGGTTGATTTCCAACTGCTCGATCCAGGGTGGGAAAGGGTATAAATGAGGCCGTTTTATGGATCGAAAAGTGAAATTATGTTCCTCTGAGAAGAGAATAAAGGTTATATTGGGAGGGATGGTATGATTATGGTTTGTGTACTGATTAGCAGGGAATTTTGGATTGAAGAATTTATCATGCAAGAGAAGATGGGGTTTGGACCAGAGATTTAAAGATTATTTTAATAGTAGATGAAGTCTTATGTGTTGCAATGATTCGATGTGGGACAAACATTAAATACTTGGAATGGGGCTAGTGCGAAAAACCCCAAGGGCCATACGTAGGGTAGAGTTTGGTATGGTATTCAAAGTTTTTATATAATATTTACTGGAAGAGTCATATATAAAGCAACCATAATCCATTTTGCTTCTAATGATGGATTTATATATGTTTAGAAGAGATAGGCAGTTTGAACCTCATAATGTACTCGAGAGATACTTTTATGATGTTAAGGCATTTATTTTGGATAGATATTATGTGCTCTTTCCAATTAAACTTATTGTCAAAGACCATTCCCAGGAATTTGTGACTAGATTGAGTAGGAATGGGAGTATTTGTTATATCTAGATTGCTAGTCCAGGGCCCATTTCTCCTACGACAGAAATGTACTACAGATGACTTATTGGAGGAGGGAGTGAATCCAAATTCGCCTAGTCCAGGTCGTTAGGGAATTTAGACATATTTGCAGCTTTCTTTCTCCTAATCTAGGGATAATGGATTGATGATATATGACTATGTCATCCGTATAGAGACGATACTGAATCTGTGGTGTCATATACCGTCTTAATGTAATTAATAGCAATATAGATTGTAATACAGAGAAAAAGTATTTTTGTCATAATATTGTTGAACTCATGAATACATAAATAAAAATAAACAAATACCTATACATTTTATGTATTAGTTTTCAGGCAATAAGGAGTTCTCAAAGAGCGCCTACCAATAGCCCAGATCCTTAACATCCATCCAGTAAGACACACTAACAAAGAAAATTTTAAGATAAATCGTTTTGTCATAATTCATTGACTTTATGACTACTAATGACATTAACTTTACAAAAAAAAAATCTTAGAAAAATAGAAATTTGACGGAGAAGATAAAACATAAAAACTACAGACCCTATATTAGCAGTTCTTTTAGAATAATATATTTTTCCATGTACATAAGTGAAAATACACACAAAAAATACACAGCCACTGAAATCAGAAACAGAAAAACTGACTAATGCTCTGAGAGGCAACGGATATTGCGCTGAAGTTATAAGATGTTCTATTAATAAATATAGAAACCCAACTCCTCAACAAAATGTCATAAATGAACCTCCTATGGACAGTGTTGTCTTACTTTACATACACGGAACCACCGAAAAAATTGCCACATTGCTCCGAAAATTAAACATACGGACAATATTCAACACATGTAAGAAAATTGGAAGACGTTTGAACTTTCCAAAGGACTCAATTCCATTTCAAACAGAGGGCGTTTACAAGATACCGCGCTCTTGTTGTAAAGTGGATGTAGGTGAAAAAGGACGGTCTATATCCACTACGCTTAAGGAACATGAAAGATTTATAAAAAAGAAATAAATTGTACAATCTGCAGTAGCTGAACACCAGCATTACTCAGGTCACACTTTTAATGTAAAAGAAACTTAGGTGCTAGCATCAGTACCTGGTTTCTTTAAACGTAAAATTAGAGAATCAATCAAAATTTGTAAATATCCAAATAATATTAATAGAGATGCGGATTACAGTCCACATCACACGTGGAAATCAATTGTAACGCTGGATTATGGTTCGCTGAGCACCAGTCGGGTATAAATACCGGGCTGTTGCTCCTCGATAGTCATTCAGTGTTCTAATCTCGTAGAGTAAAGATCCTTGAAGATGCTTCGTGCAATCGTAGGCGAAATATCGGATAATAATTCCAATTTGACACGGTCTAAACCCAAGAACCATGATTTTCAATAAGGAAATGTTAAAAAATATATTTCAAGGGGAATGGGACAAAATTCACATAAATTATTTGAATATATTAGTTGCATTTATGCCTGGCGTATTTTATATATTGTTGGTTTTATCTTGGTCGTAAGTACAAAAATATAGACAATAACATACATAACATATTTTTTAGGCAAAATTTCCATTGTAATTTTAAATCAAAGATTTCGAAATATGCAGACAAACTAGGTACTTTTTAGTACTGCCATAGTCCTTCCATGACTTCCATGTCGTGTTGCTTACACTATGAAAAACTTACCTAGACAATCACGAGGTCCAGCAGAAAATGCTAAAAATGTATACGGTTGAATTTTCGAAGCGTTTTCGGGTAAAAATCTTGTCGGATCAAATTTCAGTGGGTTTGGCCAGTATTCTTCATCTCTGTGAGTGTTAAATATATCAATAATAAAGTTCGTTCCCTTTGGAACAACATTTGTTCCTAAAAGAATTATTAAGAAGTAATTGTTAGGATGCTAAATTATCACTAAATACTCTGAATATATTCATTTTATTGTAAACTATTAGATGCCAATTGCAAAGTTTTTTGCGTAAGAGTTTGTCACTAATAACTGTACAGGTGCGCGAGAATCATCCCTAAAATTACCGGGTAGTGATCATCGGTGTTATAATCCTTACAATTACATGTTTTCGATGTCTCAGAATACAAATATGAAGTTATTTTTCCTCTAAAAATGGGGAACATTATAAAATACAACATTTGGTAAAAACTTAGGAAAAAAAATATTTACTTTTATAAGTTTTATCTATTTTAGTTCTCAACTAATTAAACAAATCTGATATTGTAAGACTCCCTAGCACCCATAGGAAAACCATTGTCACACCCTCAATTCCTTATCCGAACCCAAACATTCCCCTTTCCAATATCCCAGACCACAACGCCAACCCGCTCGGCAAGCGTGGCGTTTTAAGATGCTAAAACCTCTCAACAGGAAAAAAATCGAGTATCAACACGAGATTACCCCAGATAAGTAGAGTAAACCACTCAGAATCTCACACTGAACAATCAGTCAGCCTCACGGATTCTGGGGGAGGCAAATACTCGACTGAAAATACAGAAAGAAAACTTAACCCATCTTACTTCCATATAGCCACATACAACACACGAACTATGAGAACACCTTGACGAACTAGAACACGAACTAGCCAATGTCAAATGGAATATACTAGGAAAATCCGGTCATACCCTATTCCAGAAGAACTCAGACGAAAACAGCCATATAGGTGTGGTTGCACTTCTGATAAATAAAAGGTTTCCCTACGAAATAACAAAATATTGCGCAGTGTCATATACATTATAATAACTTTAAACAAAAGATACAGCCTACAGATCATACACGGATATGCACCGACGAGAAACTCAGAAGACGAAGAAGCTGAAACCTTCTATGAAGATTTGGTAACGGCAAGAAGAAAAGAGAAAACACAATTCGTAATAATTACAGGAGATTTTAACGCAAAAATCGGAAAGAAAGAGCAGGGAAACACACACTATATTGGCCACTTCGGGCTGGGTGATAGGAGCGAGAGAGAGGAGATGTTATAAAACTACCTGAACAACGAAAACCTATTTTGCCTCAATACCTTTTATAAAAAAACCCAAACAACTATATTCTCTCTAATAGGAAAAACATATGTACCGACGTGACAACACTGAATAAGTTTTATACCGGAAGCGACCACAGATTAGTACGAGCGAAGATCAAGATGCACATGAGAACAGAACGCAACAAGCTCATCAAACAAGAACGCTACCCAACCACGGAAACCCTGACACAAGAACAAATCAACTATCAAAATGAAATAGAAAAAAGACTAACACCAATAGAGACAATAAAGCAAATGCAAATAAACGAACTAGCCATGAAAATAAAAGAAACCATAAACACATCGGTTAAAAAAGTCTGCTCAAAATCAAATAACAAAGACCTCCAAACTACAACCAAATACCTTAAGACTTCCCAAAGAAAGACGAGAAAGGACAGATCGAACAACAGACAGTTTCAAAACTCTAAACAAGGAAGTGAAAAAAGAAACTAGAAAAGACAATAGAAATTACACCAATAAACTAATAAAAGATACAATAAGTGAAAACTGCAACATGAAAGTACTAAAAACAAAAAATTCAAGAGGCAACACAAGAATAATAAAAATAAAAAACGCTAAAAACGTTACCGTCCAAAACGAAAAGGAAATAAGCAGAGCCATAGAAGCATTCTACACCAAGCTATACTCGTCACACGCACAACAAGAGCAACAACGAACAAAAAGAACCATACTCAACATAGGCTCAGAGGAAATTCCAGAAGTAACAAACTCAGAGATAAGAATGGCACTAAATAAATTAAAGAACGATAAATGTGCAGGAGAAGACAAAATTACAGAGATGCTGAAAATTGGCGGCAGAAAAATAGAAGAAATATTGAAGATTCTATTTAATAAAATAATTGAAGAGGGAAAAATTCCACAGGATTGGTATAACTCCGAAGTAACCTTAATATTCAAAAAGGGAGACAATACAAATATTGAAAACTATTCACCAATATCTCCACTATCACACACCTACAAGTTGTTAACCAAAATCATAACCAACCGCATAACAAACAAACTCGATTTTTACCAACCTGTCGAACAAGCTGGATTCAGAAAACAATTTAGCACCACAGATCACCTACACACCATAAGAATACTAATTGAGAAGTGCACCGAATATAACGTACCGCTCCATATGGCTTTTGTAGATTTCCAGAAGGCATTCGACTCCGTCGAAATATGGGCAGTATTACAATCCTTAGAAAACGCAAGAATCGATTCAAGATACATAAACATCATAAAGAACATATACGAAAATGCAACCATTCAAATAAAAATAGATGACAAGACGAAAACGAACTCCATAAAACTACAAAGGGGAGTGAGACAAGGGGACACTATCTTGCCAAAACTGTTCACCCTAGTCCTGGAGGATATTTTTAAGGAACTTAAATGGGACATCAAAGGTATAAACATCGACGGAATATACTTGAATCATCTCAGATTTGCTGATGATATAATCTTAATAGCAAATACAACAGCTAAATGACGTATTCGCATCTGTAGGCCTTAAAATGAACTACAACAAAACAAAAATAATGAGCCACGAACAGGCAAACATAACAATACAGAACCAGAAGATAGAAAACGTTGAATACTATGTATACTTGGGTCATGACATCAGACTAGGGAAATCAAACCAGGATGCTGAAATAAAAAGAAGAATACAGCTGGCATGGAAAAATAATTCAATTCCCGTAAATCTAAAAAGAAAAGTATACGACACATGCATATTACCGGTGTGTACGTATGGATTAGAGACCATGTCCCTCACCAAAAAGTCCGCTAAAAAATTAGAAACAGTCCAAAGAGCGATGGAAAGAAACATGCTTGGAATATCATTGAGAGACAGGATTAGAAACACCGAGATAAGACGCAGAACGAAAGCATAGCCCGATATGAGGACAACAGATGGACACGAAGAATCCTGGAATGGAGACCGAGGGAGACAACAAGAAGCACGGGAAGACCTCAAAAAAGATGGGTAGACGACATAAGGACAGTGGCGGGCAAACAGTGGATGAGATTGGTGAAGAATGGAGAAAGATGGAAACAATTGAGAGAGACCTACATTCAGGAGTGGATGAACCGAGGTTGACAAAGAGAGAGAGATACTGTAAGGGCAAACTCTATTTTAACACCGTTTGCCTAATATAAAAGTATTTATACACCCAACTGCACGTATATTGTACTAACAAAAACCAACGAAACCAGTTTCCATCAGAAATATAATAAATTTTTGTATACGTGCAGTGTTGGTAACTCTGTTCTAGAGAAAAACTGTATATAAGCTTAAATAAACTGTAGAATACTATATATTAAAAAAACTGAAATTATTTTGTAATATGTAATAGTACTAAGCAGAAAACTCATGTCAGTTATTCGGAGAAGGAAATGTAAACAAAAAATATTTGACTATCAAGCTTAAAATCAGCTTAATAAACTAAATGTATCAAATTATGATTTTGGGACAAATATTTTACACTTCAGTCATACCCTATAGATTTATTTGAAAGCTGTTTATGGTGGGTGGAGGAGAAGCTTTTTAATGTTTGACAGACAAACATGTTTACTTATCTTTTCTTTCAGTTAAATTGTTTGTCGTGACTCTTTTCAGTGTTTTTAAGTGTTATAAATTACTATAAATGCGAAATTTGCAATTAATATCAATAAAAAGAGGATTTAAAATCTTATTTTTATTGGTAAATATTGTTAGATATTGTTTACATATTGAAAATAACAATAATAATAATTTAGGCAACCACAAATTCATAATTTTATGTATTCTAAAATTAACGTACCGATTATCATATGATATCGTTATTATTATCATATATACTTAGATAATGCATTTAAAAATGAATAGCATAAAATCGGTATGATCGTACCAAGAAATGAAATTTCTACTGTTTATCACACACACTTTTTCAAATATAAATAAAAATATTATTACGTTATTCGGCGTTCAAACAACCTGGCCCTGGTTCTGACGTAATGCTAATTATACCGGGATATGTTCGAAGATTTTACTTCTGTCTACCTAATAGAGAGCCTTCAAACAAAAGGTAATATTTAGTTACTAAGACTTCCAAGTCTCATTTTCGATTTCCTAATCTGCTTGAGGAGATTCTGCTGTGTGGCATCGAGCTGATTTTTCTAAACTGATAGTGGAGATTGCAAGAAAACTAGATTACCAATTAAAACGAATCAAAGGGTTTTATCTTCAGTTTTGTGACCTCTTCTATTTGAACTAAAAAGGTTGATGAAAAATTACTTTTAAACAATTTTGATAGCAATTTAAAGTGATTTGTTTTTTCAAAATGTGTTGTTTTAAACCTCGATAAAGTTTAAATTTTACGATTTATCCAGGTTTTTCTCAGTTCACAAAAAAGATTCTACAGTAGAAGTACGTACGGCAGACACAAAAGTTTTTTTTTTCAAATTCGATAACAGTGAACAGCTTACACATCCACCGCCTTTTTTAAATTTGGAAATATGGCTCCAGAATTGTTTCACATTGGGCGTCTCAGTGTCGTCAAAATTCAGATTGGTATTGCGCAGAGTTCTTCATTCTTTGTCTAATTCCGTCACATATTCCGGACAGATACTTGGGAAATAATACGATAGTTCAGAAATCGAAGTTATTTGTTTTTCTGCGCAAATCACATAGGATCGTTTGTGTGTTCAACATCTGTAGAGACTTTAATGCTTCACGGTCTTTGTCGTGGAAAGGAAATCTTTACATTTTTCGTAAAAAATTGTCAGTGTATTCTCGTTCAACTCTAGAGTGTCTCTTTTCATCCTAATCAAATTTGGCACCATTTCGCCTACGCATGTTTCGATTAACGTCATTCACATATTTTCTGTTTTTTGGCATTCGAAATGTCTTTGGCTTTGTATTTCTCTTCTTCTGTCAGCTCTGAATATGTCGAATGTACAAAGCATTCTAAAACTGCAATGTATGCTGTGCAGATCTGATCGTACAAATGGAACTTGAAACTGTATTTCTTATTCAAATTTGTGAACGTTGGCAATGCAAATCGTAAAAATACCAATAACTCAATTGTCAGTTTCAGGGTATTCGTTAAAAGTTCTTGAGCAAAAGGAAGACGATCTGTGTGAACTGATTATAGAAATATATAATTATATAGCTGGAAGCTGTTTTTATAGTATCTTCACTACTTCCATCAACGATAGCTATCTGGTCTGTAAAGGGTGCAACGCTTTATGAGGCTTTATATTTGTTAACGCCTAAAAAGTTTTATAATCAGCAGTGCGTTTTGGTGAGTTTTGAAAATGATTGAGAACCTGTCGGCAAAAATCTTCGATGCCTTGTGGTAATGTTTCACATGTATAGGATGTATAGAGCCCAAACGAATGACAAATAAATTTCATGGTAAAAAGATTGGGAATGTCATTATTCAACTGAGTAACCATCGAGTTATTTCCTCCAAACATGATCACGGTGCTATCCCACCCAAAATGTATCATATTTTTTTGTATGGTTTTTTTTCCAGAAATATTCGACAATTTGATTGTATAAAACTTTGGCTGGAGGGCATCAAAGTTGGAAATTTATCTTCATACATTGATTTGACCACACTAGCTATTAATGCTAAATGCTTGATTTTGATATCGAAAAAATTAAATTAAAAACTGAAGATCTAACTTGTTGTGTATTTTTTTATGGTTAAAATGACAAATTTTCAAGAATTTAGCCACAATAATAGAATACTACAGAAAAATATATCGAAAGCGTCTACTCAAAAATACTTTTGAATACACTATGATTTGAACATGGCCCTAAAGAAAAAAATGGTTTGTGGCCAAATTGGGAGACCTGGGTGGCATTTGAATGGTTCCTCTTGTGCTTATGAGACGCTCTGGAAATACAGTTTGCAAAAATTGTTACACTTTCCTCTCATTATGAGCAGGACAACCATCCTGATGAAACCAAATTTCTTCAGAATTAATATTTAGTGCTCGAACATCTGGAATGACATGATTTCGCAAAAGGTCAAAGTATTTGTTGGCAGTTAGGTTCTCATTGATAAAAAAGGGTCCAATGGTAAAATCTCCTAACATACCTGCCAATACATTAACCTTTTGAGGGTATTGTGTTCTCTGAGGAATATTCAGATGTTGATTCTCTCTAGAGTATCCTATGGTGATAGAAGAATTGTGACGGCTATGCAAGGAGAATGAAGATTCATCAGTAAGATTCATCAGAATGGAGATTTATCAAAATGTTTCTGATGAACCTGTCGTTCCTATTAGTCCTTTCCATAATATCCTCACAAAACACCATACGTTCTTTCTGGTCTTCCGAAATAATTTCTTAAGTTGTTCCCAATTTGTAATAGCGATATTTGTTACGTGTTAAAATATTCCGAACTGTTCGAGTGTTCATATCAAGTTCTTCGGCAATTGCGGTACCATTGCAAGGAAAATTAGTTTCCACTAAACTACAAACCTGTCTCCCGATTAGCTCGATCTTCAGTAATTCGAGGAATCAATTGCTCATCATTATTATTAGTGCATTTTTTACAAATTCTTAGACAACCGGTTGTGGCAAAATTTTTAATAATTTCCAAAATTCTAGATTTTGAAAGAATAGGATGATTTTCGTACGTAAATGCAAATCTGCCGATTATCTTATCTATACCTTTACCAGAGTAGTATCACTTAATAATCTGCACTTTTTGTTCCATGAAATAAACTACCATTTTAAATAAAAAAATTGGCGTGAAACACCGAAATACCAATACTCGGTACTTACGCTTCAATGACCTGGATAAAAAGAGCAAATTACTTGGAACACTTTTGTTTTGCTAGGACGTGGCGTATGCTGCCGACCGTTCTTACCGCGCTAGCATTTTATTTACCCCTAGCGCTAGGGCCAAGCTGCTAATTTATTGCATTTGAGCACATATGTCGATGCTTTTTTTATTTTACTTAGGAAACGTTCACGTTCCACACCTGTATAAAATATAGTAAGAACATTAAGCGTGTCTACAAAAATCATCGCGAAAGATAAAAAGAACACTCGAAAAAATTTCGGTTGAGTAAAAAATAGTAGAGACTAAAAAATCTTACCAAGATCAATATCATCCATGGCACTTCTCATGGAAAATGGTGCAGGTGGAAAAAGTCTTAACGTTTCTAAAACAACAGCTTCAGTGTATGTCAATTTCGAGAGATCATCATATAAAATTTCTCTGGAAGATACTTGATCGATCACCTCTGTATATACCGTTTCCTAAAAATTAAAAAACAATTTTATTCGAATTTGTCGAAAATAATTTTTATAAAGGATTGTCCTTACATGTCTTGCAGGTTACTAGATATATAAACTCTATATGAATTAGACCACCATTATTAAATTTCTCTCGGAATAAGAAATACATATTTGAAAATATTTTTTTTAATTTAAAACTTGTTTTCGGAAACTATTTTCCCACTTGATTTCAATTGTTTAATGCCTCTAAGCACCAGGACCATTTCAGAATACTTATAAGAAGACACGCAAAGAATTGGTCGGTAAAAACTGCCAAGAGTTGTATCAAATGTATACTGAACAGTGCACTCAGAAATAGTATATTTTTTAATCGGTCGATTTTTTAAATATGTATATTAAATATTCTTACGAAGGACTAAGAGAACTTATTGGTACGCCCTCGTAGAAGAATACATTCCGATACGATATTATATCGATGAGACATTATATTTTTAGATATTTCTCAACTTTTATATTAGTTCAGGTTATATAAGTATATAAATAGGGATAGGAGGGAGTTGTATAGTTGTGTTTGAATAGTAAAGATATTAAGAAGTAGTAATTAGATAGTTGTAATTTAGCTGTGTTAGGAAGTAGTTAATATAGTCATGGAAGTTAGTGAAAAGTGTTGTGTTTTATTCTGCGGATCCAATGAACGATTTAAAGAGATAAAATCATAATAGTTAGTGTCAGAAGTGAGAATTATAACCGGGTTTCCAGGAAATTTTATTGGAAATAAGAAGAGACAGAAAAAAAAGGATTTCACTGTTAGATTTGTTGTCAAGTAAGTAGATAAGATTAATTTTCGTTCTAGAACGTTCTATTTTGAAATCCAAACAGATAGCGAAAAAAGGATCTCATCATTGGATTTCTAAATAAAAAAGAAGTCTAGAACCGAATTTTCGATAAAGTTCTAGAATATTCTATTTGGAAACTAAAAGAGATAGCGAAAAACTGACTTCACCATTGGACTTGTTATTAAGAAAGAAACCTAGAACGGACCGAATTTTGGACAAAGTTTTACACCATTCTATCTGAAAACCCAACATTCCATTTGGAAATTAGAAGAGATAATAAAAAAATTTGACTTCATCATCGAATTTTCTATCAATAAAGAAACTTATACGAATTTTCGACAAATTTCTAAAACATTCTATTTGGAAACTAGGAGAGATAGCGAAATACTAACTTCACCGTTGTATTTGTCATCAAGGAAAAAGTTTATGAACGGGTTTTCAAGAATATTCTAAATAAGTTTCTTGGTAAATACTAGACATCCGAAATGGAGCGAATATATAAAACATTGGCTGATTTTCTGGAGCAACTTCGCCTTAAAGACGAACAAGAAGAAGAAGCACGTGGCCAAAAAGGGAAATAGGAAGTAGAAGCACGTCACCAAAAAGAAAACAGGAAGGAGAATCACGTCGCCAAAAGGAAGAACAACATCGTCCAAAGGAAAAACATGAAGAAGAACGTCGCCAAAAAGAAGAACAACGTTGTGTGACAGAAAAACAAGAAGAAGAAGAAGAAGAGCGTTAGATTAAAGATGAGTATAAACTCTATAAATGGATAAACGAGGTTATTGTACAAGAAAAGCAAAAATTTGATCAAACTCTACAAGGACAAACGTACAAGTTTAAGAGAGATCGGCGAAATGCAACAAAACATAAGAGATGTACGCCAAGAAGACATAGAGAAGTGCGACAAGAAATGGAAGAAATCGTAGACGAGATAGAAGTAAAATAATGTCAAGAAGTACATAGCATTGAATAAAGTATGCTACAAAAAGTGAAAGAGATTGTAGATGGGATAGAATTAAACATACGACAAGAAGTAGAATATAAAATGAAAAACCTTCAGACTTCTTTCTGTCAAGAAATTAAATAAGCGAGGTCCTTCTGATAAAGTAATGACCACCGGACAGAATATCAAACCCCCAACTTACGACGGTCAAACAAAATAACAGGAACTATGAAGAGATGGCTACTGCATTAGTAATTGCACTTCTTGGACCAACACTAGATTTATTGCAAACCATTCCAATAACTCAACAAAGACACTGTGGGATCCTTAATGCGGTATTGGAAAGAAGATTTGAAGATCAGCATCGGCACCAGTTATATCAGTCATAGCTCAAGTCAAGACATCAGAGAAATGGAGAAAGTTTGCAAGAAACCAGATTGAGTACTTCAGGTGTGGACGAGGTGGATATATGAAAAGGGATTGTCGAGTGCAGTTAAGAAACCAGATAAAGTGCTACAGATGTGGATGAACTGAACACATGAGATGGGACTGTCAGGTGCAATTAAGGTCTAGTTCACCATCCAGAGACCGCACAAAAGAGAACCAGTACAATGTTAACATCAAATATAGACCAGGAAGACCGTATAACAATGCCTTTTCAAAAATACCCTGTAAGGAAAAATACAGGGTGAGTCAACGATTGGATGAAGTAGGTTTGTGCCTTTTCGGTGAAATTAACAAAGAAACTATATTTATTGTTTGATACAGTTTATATTTACGCAGATTTTAAAAATATTTAGGACTCTACAGGGTGAGCCAAAAAACTAGGACAGCATAAAGTTGTATTTTTTTAAATAGAACACCCTATATACGAATCGTATTTTCGATTTAGCTTATAATTTTAAATCTTTTTTATTAAAGGTTTACTATAACAAAACTTTATAGTTTCTGAGATAATTAAGTTTAAAGAAAAAAAGTCACATTTTCAAGCATCAATTCAATCCTAAATAACGTTTTCAATTTTGTGAC
This sequence comes from Diaprepes abbreviatus, assembly GCA_034092305.1. Lineage (NCBI taxonomy): Eukaryota > Metazoa > Arthropoda > Insecta > Coleoptera > Curculionidae > Diaprepes > Diaprepes abbreviatus. The sequence continues at coordinate 2,862,483 of JASJET010000087.1, forward strand.
AAATATATTCAAATTTGGAATTTAGCAAGGCCAAGGACAAGTTAACATAATTTTTACCTAATATTTGCAATAAAAGCTACAGGGTGTTGAACACATCGGCTCAAATTTGAACAAGTTTAAATGAATAAATATCTTTTTTTTTAAATGGTACACCCTGTATATTTTCATGTTATTTAATAGAGTAATAAAAACCTTAAAAGTTTTATTCAATATATCCTATACCTATTTATAATAGTTTTTGAGATATTTCAGTTTTTCTTATTTTCCATACTTTTTTACAGAAATAGTCTTCATTATCATAGTAGCCATGGCAAAAACAATGTAAAAGAACATTTTTCTGTGTGTCAAATTTATAACCGCAATCGCTTCTTTTGGTTTTTATGTAGTGTAGTTTGTTTTTTTTTGCATTCATCTTATATTGTAAAATGAATTTTCCAAAGAATGAGTTAATAGATATGATTTAAACAATAGGAGAGACTCAAAAAAATTGCCTTCTTGCTCAAAGAATTTACAAAATGAAGTATCCTGATCGACGCCAGCCTAATACCCATACTTTTCAAAACTTAATGCAAAGATTTGATTCTTCTGGTACTGTTGATTATCCAAAACGTAAAGTGGTCAACAAACCAGTAACTAATGAAGAAAAAGAACTACAAGTATTGTCAAATGTTCAGGAAAATCCTTATATTGGTAGCCGTCAGTTAGCAGCATTATGTGAAACATCACAATCCACCGCTAATCGTACTACCAAGAAATATAGGTATCATCCATATCACATGGAATTACACCAAGAATTGCATGGACAGGATTTTGAAAGTCGTGTAAACTTTTGTCGTACAATAAATGCGGAGATTCAATTAAATCCAAATTTATTATGCAAGGTAATGTTTAGTGATGAAGCTACTTTTAGAAGTAACGGTGCCGTAAATAGACGCAACATGCATTATTATGCCACAGAAAACCCATTTTGGATTAGAGAGGTGCAACATCAAAACCACTGGTCATTAAATGTTTGGTGTGGTATTCATCATAATCAAATTATTGGACCCCACTTTTTTAATGAACCACTAAATGTCCATAGTTACCTGAACTTTCTACAAGAAGAACTACGCCAACTGCTTTAAGGTCTCGATAGGGATGAGCTCGACAGTATGTGGTTCCAGCACGATGGTGCGCCTCCGCATTACCATCGTGAAGTTCGTGCGTTTTTGGACCAACGATATCCGCAAAAATTGATTGGACGTGGGGGTTTCATTGAGTGGCCACCAAGGTCTTGCGACATCACCCCATTAGATTTCTTCCTATGGGGTTATATTAAAAATAAGGTGTATGTTAATCCACCAACAACAGTGGAAGATATGCGAAACAGGATTAGGGATACCTGTAGAACAATAACGCCACTAATTTTGTCCAGGGTCCGAGAAAATCTGCAAAAAAGACTAAATTTGTGCATTACACAAGAGGGTCGTTTATTCGAACATTTATTAAAAAGAAATAATTAATCTCAGTATTTAATAGGTAATTTTTTTGTTTCAATTTAGTATAAAAGTAAATATGTATTTGCCTTGTCGTTATTGTTGTGTTAATTTTTTCACATTATGTTTAATTAAACTATTGCCGTTGTAATATAACGAATAATGTATTTCATCATATTTAACCACATTCTGTTTGTTTCTGTAGTTTCTTTTTATTATTTTACATGGCTACTATGATAATGAAGACTATTTCTGTAAAAAAGTATGGAAAATAAGAAAAACTGAAATATCTCAAAAACTATTATATATAGGTATAGGATATATTGAACAAAACTTTTAGGGTTTTTATTACTCTATTAAATAACATGAAAATATACAGAGTGTACCATTTAAAAAAAAAGATTTATTCATTTAAACTTGTTGAAATTTGAGCCGATGTGTTCAACACCCTGTAGCTTTTATTGCAAATATTAGGTAAAAATTATGTTAACTTGTCCTTGGCTTTGCTAAATTCCAAATTTGAATATATTTGTCACAAAATTGCAAACGTTATTTAGGATTGAATTGATGCTTGAAAATGTGACTTTTTTTCTTTAAACATAATTATCTCAGAAACTATAAAGTTTTGTTATAGTAAACCCTTAATAAAAAAGATTTAAAATTATAAGCTAAATCGAAAATACGATTCGTATATAGGGTGTTCTATTTAAAAAAATACAACTTTATGCTGTCCTAGTTTTTGGCTCACCCTGTAGAGTCCTAAATATTTTTAAAATCTGCGTAAAAATAAACTGTATGAAACAATAAATATAGTTTCTTTGTTAATTTCACCGAAAAGGCACAAACCTACTTCATCCAATCGTTGACTCACCCTGTACAAGCACTACAGCAAAATAGAACAAGAAGAAGGAATGTATACGAAATGTCACTTTTGACATTGATTCAGAATGGAGTACAGTTCATATGAGAAAAGACCAACTTCAACTTAAAATTTAGAATCCTACCATTGTCCAGAGAAGTAGTGTTGACAACTGTAACTGGAGAAGCATCTGATGAGATTGGAGAAATGCAAGTTAAGATTGTAAGGCTAAAATTATACCATTTGGTGTTAGTTGCTGACATAGAAGATGAGCTTATACTGGGAATAGACCTGATTCATCCATATGAATTTTCCTTCAACAACTAGCTTAACATTCTAAAGTTTGACACCGAAGAATTTATTCTGTCAAAGAATTATAATAGCGAACCAATCTGAGTTATTGCCGAACCAACACTCATAATAATGGGGAACACGGAAAAACTCATTTACCGAAGATTGGATAAGAGTTCTAGAAGCAACGTCGGATTAGTTCAACACTCCAACAAACCCTGTGAATACCTGGTACCGAGAGTATAAGCCAATTCATATGACATTAAGGTAAACAGTTTAGCATTCCAGCAATATTATACAAATACTAAATTCATTTCAATTTAAAACGGCTTCTAACTTGATTTGTATTTTTTCGTACAATTATTTGAAGCTGATATATTCTTTAATTTTAATTATTTATTTACCTGTATCTCTGGATGCATTCCTAGCAATGTAAAACAAAAAGCCAATACATTTGCCGATGTATCTACTGCCTAAAAAATATATAAAAATAAAATACTAATAATAAAGCTATTAAAAAAGGGTCAAGTGCAAATATGATTCGCACTCCTAAATTACCGGCATCCAACATTATGGACAATACAGAAATATTACACCGTATTAAGTGTTTCATTTTAAAGTTACTTGGCGATTATCTCCTGAACTAAGAGGAATCACGACGAACTGCCGCGATCGATTTCTCGGAAAATATACTTTGGAAAATTTTTGAAATTTGAGAGTTTACTAAAGTCGATAAAGGAAATTGACTGACTGACTCCGTAGCACTACAACCCAGGGTGGGTCTTGGCTGCCTCGACTATCTGCCTTCACCTGGAACGGTCTTGTGCCAGCTCCCTCCATTCATGCTGGTCAACTTCAAGGATAGCTCTCCATCTAAGCCTAGGTCTTCCTAGTGGTCTTTTTCCTTGTGGTGCTTCCTCCCATACCCGTTTGATTTGTCGATCGTTTTGACTCCTTTGTATATGACCTGCCCATCTTAGTCTTCTGAACTTTATTTCTTGAATGATGTCAGGGCTTTGATATATTTGCGCAAGCTCTATGTTGCTTCTCATTCTGTGACGGTCTGTTTCAAGGTCTCGGTATGAGCCATATATTATGCGTAGAATTTTTCTCTTAAACCTTCTTAGCAGCTCCGTATCGTGGACTGTCAGGGTCCATGTTTCACTGGCGTAGATTGCTGCTGGTCGTATTATTGTTCGATAAATTTCGGTTTTTGCCTTTCTAGTGATAAATTTTGACTTCAGCAAGGTTTATATCGCAAATGTACATTTATTTGCTTGTGTGATGCGCTGTTTAACCTCTTCCTGCATATTATTGTTAGCCGTTATCACTGCGCCCAGGTACTTGAAAACTCGCACATGCTCAAAATTATAGTCATCCATGGTGACGTTCTGCCTTATTCTGTCTCGGGCGGGGTTGCGGGAGACATGCATGTATTTGGTCTTTCCTTCATTTATTCGGAGTCCTATTCTCTGAGCTTCTTTTTCTATTGTTATGAAGTTTTCCTTCACACTGACTGTGCTTTCTCCTATCGCGCCCATATCATCCTCGTAGGCCAAAATAAGTTTAGGGCCACTTGGCCCAAAAACCTCCGCATCAACTGATACTGTTCTTACGGCTTTCTCCAGTGCAAGGTTAAACAGTACTGGCGACAAAGCATCTCCCTGTTTTAATCCGCTGTTGATAGAAAATTTTGACACAGCTTCTTGCCCCCTCCAGGCACGCTCTACACTGTCCAATCAGCTTGTGAGGGATTCCAAATTCTTCCATAGCTTCCCACAACCTTATCCTAATAACACTGTCATATGCTTGCTCGAAATCTATGAAGAGAGTACGTAAGTTTTTGTTAAACTCCCAACATTTCTCCAGCATCTGTTGGATAGTGAAAAGCTGGTCAACTGTTGATCTTCCGCTTCGAAAGCCACATTGGTAGTCTCCGATAATCTTCTCGGTATACCGAGAGAGACGTTGAAGGAGAATGTTGGAAAATAATTTATAGGCGTGGCTTAGTAGAGCAATACCTCGGTAATTCTTACATTGCATTTGGTCCCTTTTTTTGTGGAGTGGAATTATTACCCCTTCTTTCCATTCATCAGGAATGATTTCTTGATTCCAAATTTTTTTCACGAGGTTATGTATTTGTGTGATTAGATCGTTCCCTCCATGTTTCAGACTTTCTGCCAAGATATTATCTCGACCTGCCGTTCTGTTATTTTTGAGCTTCTTAATGGCTCTAATGATCTCTTCCATGGATGGAGGTGGGATATAACCTCTGCCGTAGCGAATACTGTAGCTTCAGGTTCTTCCTGCCTCGGCACGTTTAGTAGTTCATCAAAGTACCACTTTCAACTGTCCAGTACCTCCACTTTTGAGGCGGTGATTGTGCCATCGTTAAGCTTTAGCATTGTGGCACTTCTTGGGCCGAATCCCTTTTTATGCCTCCCCACTTCCTTGTAGAACCTCCTAGTATTGCCGTTCTGAATAATGGCAATACGGCTAATATATTTTCCGGTTATACCGGGAGTTGATGCGTTATTGCTTATTTTGAATAGAACACCCTATTGTTATTTCATTTTTAGATTCTAAGCAAAATTATAGGCTTATTTCGTGTATAATGTCCTAAAGCTAGATCTGTTTTTGACATATTTTAAATTTTATGGTAAAAATGGCATTTGCAGGCCTAAACATATCTATCAATTTCTCCGATATAAAAGCCTTGATTATTTAATTGATGTTAGCTTTCTTCTAGAAGGAGACTTACTTTAGTGTACTGTGTCGATATTTTGATAATAAATAAATATAGGGTGATCAAGAACTAATAATAAATATTAATATGAAAAAATCGTTATAAGTCAGTTTATTTAAATGTAAACCTGCTATTTTTACAATGTTATCTTATTTAGCAATAAAAATAAGGATAACTTTGAATAAGGTAATCTATTCGAAAAAATTATACTTTTTGAAACATTGGCAATTGGGATGTTGACTGTTTTTTTTTTTTAATTTTGCCGCGAAACAGTAGTTTCCTTAATAGAAATCCTAAAAAACAATATTTTTCTTTATTTTTAAAGAAATTTATTTTTATTTAATAATAAAAATGTAATTAGATCTATTTCGAGTTACATGGCAACGAACAATCAATCAATGTGAATGATCACTCCATACTAAAGTCATCGCTGGTTCTATCACTTCAAGTAATCATGATCACTTCGACCTAATGACAAGTAAATGCATATTCAAAAGAACATGAAGTTATCAGTTTCACTTTTTTCACTTTGATCATTTGATAATTACTTTAAATAAAATTTTTATAAAAAAATTGAACCGACTTCTAAAAGTGCGCTAAAAAGTGAAAAATAACTATAAATTTTTATATTAAATTGAACTTATACCTGACAAGATGTGATTTGCATAAAGAGATTAAAAATACTTTATTTGTAATTGCTTTCTTACCATAATTTGTATGTATTAGTAGTTATTTATTTCATTTACAAATAATTTGGCGCCGACTTCAAAAAATTCAATTTCATTCAATTCACTGTTTAGCGCACTTTTAGAAGTCGGTTCAATTTTTTTTATAAAAATTTTATTTTTCTATTTTTAGTTTTAGAATTCATTATTATATCCAGAAATTATTTGAACTAAGTACTAATCGAGATTAGTGTACCTCGCAAGGTAGCAAAAAAGTACCCATTTTATCCAAAGTTGTAAATCAGCCTAAAATGAACCACTAAAAATTCTTTGGTTCTTAGAGTTTTCCAAATACCTGTAAAACTGTGTCAAATAAATATTTAGACTCTCATAGTAAATCCACTATCTTAAATTTGAAATTAATTTTAGATTGGTAATAAAGGCCCTAAAACCTTCCAATATCGATGTTTAAAGAACTTGAGATGTAAATTTCTTAGCTCAATATATTTTATACTGCATATTGAATTTGTATACGCCTCAAGAACCCCACAATATCAATTTTAGACAAATCGGAATATGTAAAATTTTCTGTCCCTCAACCTAATAGTTGGAGAAAAAAGAATTAACTTCATATTCGTAATACACGACCCCGAAAATCCTCTAATACCGAATCTGAAACAATGCGAAAGAGGTAAAATTTTCAACCCAGCATATTGCATCCGCTATATTGAATTTCAAAAAAATTATTTTAAGTCTTAATCTAATCTAAATCTAAACAATTTAAAGTCCCCTAGTACCAATTTTGGATGAAATCCGAAAATTTAAAATTTCTAGACTTATATTCGCTATTTACTTACATCTTCGAAAACGATTCAGTCCATCCTTTGAACAAAATCGAAAAATGTAAAATTTTTAGTCCGCCATCTTGGATTTGCCATATTGAATCCAAATTCATAATTTTCACCCTCAAAAATCCCCTATATCAGATTGGGAGAAAACCGAAAAATGTAAAATTTTTAGGACACCATATTGAATCTGCTAGATTGAGTGTTTCAAAAAATATTTTAAATTCATAATTATCACTAACAAAAATACTCCAATACTAATTTTAGACAAAATCGGGAGATGTAGAATCTTTAATCCGCCATCTTGGTTCCGCCATATTGAATTTTTAAAAAATAATTTCAGATTTGATATGTGCGACCCCGGAAACTTCCTCGTACGAATTTTAAAGAAAATCGGACAAAATTGCTTTTTCGTCCGCCATATTGAATATTTTAAAAATAATTTTAGATTAGTTATGTACGACCCTGAAAACACCCTTGTACCAATTTTGGAGAAAATCGGACAAAATTGATTTTTGGTACGCCATATTGGATCCGCCATATTGAATTTTTTAAAAATATTTTGGATCTATTATGTGTGATCCCGAAAACTCCCCCACACCAATTTTGGAAAAATTAGACAAAATTAAATTTTTTTGTCCGCTATCTGTATTGATTTTTTTTAAAAATAATTTCAGATTCGTTGTATACGGCTCCAAAAATTCCCCCACACCAATTTTGAAGAAAATCAAACAAAATTTTTTTTTTTTGGCCGCCATATTGTCAGCGCCTTCTTAGATATTACTACACCAATTTCCTCCAAAAAAATATGGGACTACTGCAGCGACTTCCTGAACATAACGTAAGAAATTTCATTCAAACCTCATATTTTCAATTGTTTTAAAAGGAAACGGGTTTTTATACCTGAAAACAAAAGCAAAATATTTTGTTTTTACTTAAAAAAAGAGGTTATGTTTGTTGCTGTTAATTAAAACAATTTCATAATTTAATAAAAGTAATTAAAAAGTTTCAAATTTGTCCTGTGAAGTAAATTTTCAACCCTCAGACAACAACAAATACAATATATTGTGATTGGAAGAATAAAAGAAAATTTAATTGGAATTTTTCAAAGAAGAAAATAGTGGAACGAGACTTTGAATAAATATTGGTTAACTCCTTACTTTATAGGAAACGACAACAAAATATTTTGGACATTTGAAAGTTTTAAAGAAGAAAACAAATTAAATAATAAACTGGAATTGTGTTTTATAATATTGGGTCCAAGTAATGGAACACTAAACAAGGTATTTATACTAAACTAGGCAGTAGAAAGTTTTTAATTGTTTGTAGACATTTATAAAAAAAAATAGCAGTTAAAATAACCTAAGTTTTCGTAAGATAAAAATAATTAAACTAATAAGTAATACTAACCTATTAAAAATAATATTTATCATTAATAGTAGATGTCAAACTATATTAATTAACCACTTGAATCATATCACAGCACACGATAATTTGTTTAAAATAAAATCAATTTTTTTGTAAAATAAACCACGCTTTCTATATTAAATTGCAGTGTAGCCATCTAGTGGACGATTGCTAAACTAAAAACTAAAACGTTGCCGATTTGTTATACAGGTTGTTAAAAAGACGATGCATGGTAAATAAAAGTGAATAAATACTAATATTGATAAGAAAGAGTGTTGCTTGAAAGCATAGTCCATCTTTTTTCATCCAGGATTTATTAAAAAGTTGTGACATTTATTTATTGTTAAATAAAATTTATATGTTGAGCATATATATATATATATATATATATATATATATATATATATATATATATATATATATATATATATATATATATATGTATATATATATATATATATATATATATATATATATATATATATATATATATATATATATATATATATATATATATATATAGAAATAATTGTAATTTATTATCCATTTTATCCAAAGTTGTAAATCACCCTAAAATGAACCACTAAAAATTCTTTAGTTCTTAAAGTTTTCCAAATACCAATCAAATTAGGTCAAACGAATATTTAGTCGGTCATAGAAAATCCACTATCTTAAATTTCAAATTAATTTTAGATTTGTAATATAGGCCCCAAAATCTTGCAATATCGATATTTAAAGAAAATAAATTAATTTTTTATCCACCATATTGGATACGCCATATTGAATTTTTTAAAATAATTTTAGATTCGTTATGTGTGACCCCGAAAACTCTCCCGTACCAATTTTGGTGAAAATCGGACAAAATTGATTTTTTTTTTGTCCGCCATGTTGAACCCGCCATATTGAGTTTTTAAAAATAATTTCAGATTCTTTATGTTTTATACAGGTTGTTAAAAAGACGATGCATGGTAAATAAAAGTTAATAAATACTAATATTGATAAGAAAGATTGTTGCTTGAAAGCATAGTCCATCTTTTTTCATCCAGGATTTATTAAAAAGTTGTGACATTTATTTATTGTTAAATAAAATTTATATGTTGAACATATATATATATATATATATATATATATATATATATATATATATATATATATATATAGAAATAATTGTAATTTATTATAATTATTTTTTACCTGGGGCTCAACAAATAAATCTTAAAGTTAAAATTATATTTTTTGCAATATTTTGGAAAATTAAAAAAATAATAAATTCATAATATATATATATATATATATATATATATATATATATATATATATATATATATATATATATATATATATATATTTATGGGGGGGGGAGGCAGGTTTATACGTGGATGTTAAAAAACAACGTGTTTTGACGTTTCGCTTTTGTTTAAGGCATTTTCAAAAAGTTTTTTTTTATATTATTTTCGTTAATTTAATACTGTATCCATAAAATTGATAATTAATTTTAATGGCTTTAATTGCATCTCACTTTTTAAACTGTCACTTTGCACACATCGAAATCTTCTACAAGCCCAACCCAGTAACGCGTAAGTGTGAAGCCAACAATTCAGATGACCCATTATAACTTACAGCATTCCAGCTTGCTTGGAACCGAGCGGCGAAATCAAGAAGGCAATCCAGCAGTTAAATAAGCTTAACTTAAATGTGAAGAAACAATCGATCTGTATTAAAATGAGCTTTATTACATTTTTTCAGCCAAATTTTATTTCGTAAAAAAACATTAGGGTACCCTTTGATACCACACTAAAGCCCAGTTTCACAATGTGTGGTCACCGAAAGGTTAAGAAAAAACCGATGGTTATTTAAAAAAATTGTTTCTCAAAGGATGATTTACGTTTTACCGGAAGTTAACCATGAGTTAAGTTTACCAATAGACAATCCTGTGGTTACTTACTTAATGAAAAGAACATAACCTCATTCAGGGGCGGATCCAGCCTCTCTCTTTGGGGGGGGGGGCGGTGATATCACAAAAGTATACTATGGCAAGAAAAACAAGTTGTCAACGGGGGGGGGGGGGAGTGCAAGCAGCATACTCATTCCTAATATAAAAGGCAGAATAGGTTCTATTTTCCTGAACTCAAAGCTTTTGGGAAGGGGGGGGGGCGATCACAAGCATACAGACTCCTATACTCTATTCAAGAACTAGAGAGAGTAGTAAAACTGTTACCGAAACCTCTAACGTACTTGCTCCAGTGCCGCAGGTAACTGAGAACTGCCGTAAATCTAATTATATTTCATTATATTTAAATACATTTTATTAATTTACTGCAACATAGAATTTCTGATAGTTTAATTTAATTTCTGTCAGTGAGCAAAGTACAACTTACAGTTTTTTCTTAGTAATATATCTTGTTTGCGTTTGTTTTTATATATTATTTGAGATTAGTGAGATACCCAAAAGATATGGCTTTCACCTCTATATTTATTCCAAAATCGTTAAACCAGGGCATTTTTTCCTCAACGAAAAACTTATTACGATGAATGTTTATGATGCCTTAAGATATCAATATCTAGATAATAATGTTAAAAGCTCTGTTGAGATATGTTCCAACATGACAGGAGTTGGAAAATCTACTATGTACCGAATATTGAAGGAGAAAAAACGACTGGAATTGTTAGTACTCCCAAGCCACATTCGATCACAGGCAAACGAAAAACCTCGTTGGAAAAAGAGATGCAAACTGCAAAATTCTAACTAAAATCATTGGAGATCGCGATTTACCTGAAATTAAAAGAACTGATCTCTGGAAATTGCTCAGAGAACTTAATTTTTGCTGGGAAAAACCAGATAGAAAATCTGTTCTTATAAATCGTCCGGAAACTGTCCGTTGGAGACGTAAATATCTCTCTCAAGTAAAAGGTAGAGGTGCTAGAAATAACACAATTAATAAAATTAGTAATTTAACTAAACTTTTGAAAGATTTTTTTGAATAAAGTTGCTGTGGAAAATTGGGAAAAATCCATATAATAAAAGAATAAAACAAAATGTGAGAACTCGATCTCATAATCGGTGAGATAGAGGAACCAATTATAATTAATTTTAGCGAAGATAGTTTCACTGACTTTGATTAAGAATTAGATACGTAATGTTTACTAGTGTAAATACAATTTATTATTTAAATTTTTGTTTTTGTTGTATTTTATTATTTAATGTTGTTTATATGTTTTTTTATTTTCTATATATTTTTATTTTAGTGTGTCCCACTCTTTAATTTTAAATATATTTAATTCTAATTAGCGGTAAGTTTTTTATTATTTTATTATTGTATTTGTGTCTTTTTCTTAAGCGTGTAGAATTAACATGTTTATCTTATTTTTTTGGGGCTATCGTATTTCCATATATAAGGGCTATTCTTTTGAGTCATTATCACTTTCACTTCTATCACTTGAAGTAATCATGATCACTTCAGCCCAATGTCAAGTAAATGCATATTCAAAAGAACATGAAGTTATCAGTTTCACTTTGTTCACTTTGATCATTTGATAATTACTCAAAAGAATATAGCCATAAAAGTAAATTAAATTAAGATATCGGTACAATAGAAATAAAAATAAGTAGGTCTAATTTTAATTACGACATAAAAAAAATAATTACATTTGAATCCCTTTTTACTGTTTAATTGTAATTCTGCAGATGGTTTAAGAAATAAATAAACTGAAATGTCAAATACCCTAAAAATGTTTTTAATTAATAATAAAATGACCGATAGCACCAAACATATTTTATTATTATATGGACGAATTTATTTTTTTATATATGTTTAACTTTTTGTATTTTTGACAATGGATATTTTGTAAGTATTTAAATTATAACTTAGAATTTTTTGACAGAATAATCCTACGTTTTAGTCTATTATTATAGACCGGTATTTTTGATTATAAAATTTCTAACCCATTCCTATGAAAAATATATGTGTCTAATAAAATTTGCTAAAAACACCGGACTAAAGAACACAGGTAGTTTGCGAAGAGACAAAGGGTAAAAAATGATTTATTACTCTCTCTAGTTCTTGAATAAACTATAGTATAAGAGGAAAAAATCGGGTCCATTTTCCTAAACTCAAAGCTCTTGGGGGGGGGGCGATCGCCCCCACCGCCCCCCCCCTTGGATCCGCGCCTGACCTCATTACTAGTAGTGATAAGGAAGCTAGAAGACCCCGAATATTTAGACCACGAGTTGATTATTTTGAAGAATATGATGAATACTTTTTTTTTGCAGATTTAGATGAATGCCGAGAACCGGCTGTAGGCTGTATAAGTTCCTCTTCCCGTTTTGTTAATTTCCATTTTATTTTTTGAAAATTTTTCTTTGGTTTTTCTTTTTAAATTTCTATATTTTTCTTTTAAAACTTTGACATTTCTTGTGCCATTTACAGTACAATTGGCGTTGAACTCATTTTGTAAAATTTTCCAACAATTTTCTTTATCACTTCAAGCGTGAGAATCACTCTTTTTACTTCCAATAATATTTTTATATTTGTCTACCAGAGATATAAGAAGGCTTTCTTTTTCTTTAGAGAAATTTACAGCTCTTTTTCTCTCTTCTCCATGATTATAACATTTTCACAAATATTACCTTTATATAATTATAAAATTATTTTCGACGATTTTTTTTAAATACCGTAGTAAAAATACATGTTAGTTGTGAAACCAATCATTCTTCTTTATTTTTTAATAACGGCATTAAACCTAATTCTCACGAATTTCATAAAATGTGCGTGATATTTTCTTAAAAGTCAGGTACCAACATTGGCAAATAAAATTTAACCAATGGTTTCGTAACCAGTCCCCAATTCTTGTTTGTGAAACACCTACCTTTGAAAACTCATGGTTAACTTGCAAGTGTTGGTTATTTAACCACTTCATGTTACCATCGATGGTGAAACTGGGTATAAGAATGTAATAATAAATCAGGAAGACTTCATGTGTCATGATACATCTGTTAACAACTAAGAATAAAATACTTACAGCAAATGTAAAGAAATTTATTTCATCCAATAAATCTTCATCGGTCATTTTTTTGGATGCAACATTGACCATTAAATCAAAAAGTGGCATGGCATTTTCATTGTCTGCAGAATCTAAAATTTAGTTAAAAAAGTGGCTTATTTTCGGTCGGATACACACTATATTTTGGTTCCATAGTCTTCTTAGCCTTTTTGCAATTTTATTGCAAGTCTGTTTTAGAGTTAATTGAGAACATGTGCCTGCATTTTTTTTTTCAAAAAAGATGGGCATTTCGTTAGACGGTATTCTGAAACATCCGAAATTCAAATTTAAACAATTTTTTTTGGATTTCATAAATTAGTAAATGCAAATCAATCATACCAATTTTCGTTGATTGGCGAAACGGGAGTACAGTCAAATTTTAAATGTCAATTTAGGTCTAAATTTAATCAATATGTAATTTTATATAAAAAAAAGGTATAAATATATAAAATTTTGTGAAAAGAAAAGTGAAAAATAAGTATAAATTTTTATATGAAATGAAAATTTTTGATGTTGGCGCCAAACTAATACCTGACAAAATGTGATTCGCATAAACAGATTAAAAACACTTTGTAATTGCTTTCTTACCATAATTTGTACAGGGTGAGTCAACGATTGGATGAAGTAGGTTTGTGCCTTTTCGGTGAAATTAACAAAGAAACTATATTTATTGTTTGATACACTTTATTTTTACGCAGATTTTAAAAATATTTAGGACTCTACAGGGTGAGCCAAAAAACTAGAACAGCATAAAGTTGTATTTTTTTAAATAGAACACCCTATATACGAATCGTATTTTCGATTTAGCTTATAATTTTAAATCTTTTTTATTAAGGGTTTACTATAACAAAACTTTATAGTTTCTGAGATAATTAAGTTTAAAGAAAAAAAGTCACATTTTCAAGCATCAATTCAATCCTAAATAACGTTTTCAATTTTGTGACAAATATATTCAAATTTGGAATTTAGCAAGGCCAAGGACAAGTTAATATAATTTTTACCTAATATTTGCAATAAAAGCTACAGGGTGTTGAACACATCGGCTCAAATTTGAACAAGTTTAAATGAATAAATATCTTTTTTTTTAAATGGTACACCCTGTATATTTTTATGTTATTTAATAGAGTAATAAAAACCCTAAAAGTTTTGTTCAATATATCCTATACCTATTTATAATAGTTTTTGAGATATTTCAGTTTTTCTTATTTTCCATACTTTTTTACAGAAATAGTCTTCATTATCATAGTAGCCATGTAAAATAATAAAAAGAAACTACAGAAACAAACAGAATGTGGTTAAATATGATGAAATACATTATTCGTTATATTACAACGGCAATAGTTTAATTAAACATAATTTGAAAAAATTAACACAATAATAACGAAAAGGAAAATACATATTTACTTTTATACTAAATTGAAACAAAAAAATTACCTATTAAATACTGAGATTAATTATTTCTTTTTAATAAGTGTTCGAATAAACGACCCTCTTGTGCAATGCACAAATTTAGTCTTTTTTGCAGATTTTCTCGGACCCTGGACAAAATTAGAGGCGTTATTGTTCTACAGGTATCCCTAATCCTGTTTCGCATATCTTCCACTGTTGTTGGTGGATTAACATACACCTTATTTTTAATATAACCCCATAGGAAGAAATCTAATGGGGTGATGTCGCAAGACCTTGGAGGCCACTCAATGAAACCCCCACGTCCAATCCATTTTTGCGGATATCGTTGGTCCAAAAACGCACGAACTTCACGATGGTAATGCGGAGGCGCACCATCGTGCTGGAACCACATACTGTCGAGCTCATCCCTATCGAGACCTTGAAGCAGTTGGCGTAGTTCTTCTTGTAGAAAGTTCAGGTAACTATGGCCATTTAGTGGTTCATTAAAAAAGTGGGGTCCAATAATTCGATTATGATGAATACCACACCAAACATTTAATGACCAGTGGTTTTGATGTTGCACCTCTCTAATCCAAAATGGGTTTTCTGTGGCATAATAATGCATGTTGCGTCTATTTACGGCACCGTTACTTCTAAAAGTAGCTTCATCACTAAACATTACCTTGCATAATAAATTTGGATTTAATTGAATCTCCGCATTTATTGTACAACAAAAGTTTACACGACTTTCAAAATCCTGTCCATACAATTGCCATGGCTACTATGATAATGAAGACTATTTCTGTAAAAAAGTATGGAAAATAAGAAAAACTGAAATATCTCAAAAACTATTATAAATAGGTATAGGATATATTGAACAAAACTTTTAGGGTTTTTATTACTCTATTAAATAACATAAAAATATACAGGGTATACCATTTAAAAAAAAGGTATTTATTCATTTAAACTTGTTCAAATTTGAGCCGATGTGTTCAACACCCTGTAGCCTTTATTGCAAATATTAGGTAAAAATTATGTTAACTTGTCCTTGGCCTTGCTAAATTCCAAATTTGAATATATTTGTCACAAAATTGAAAACGTTATTTAGGATTGAATTGATGCTTGAAAATGTGACTTTTTTTCTTTAAACTTAATTATTTCAGAAACTATAAAGTTTTGTTATAGTAAACCCTTAATAAAAAAGATTTAAAATTATAAGCTAAATCGAAAATACGATTCACATATAGGGTGTTCTATTTAAAAAAAATACAACTTTATGCTGTCCTAGTTTTTTGGCTCACCCTGTAGAGTCCTAAATATTTTTAAAATCTGCGTAAAAATAAACTGTATCAAACAATAAATATAGTTTCTATGTTAATTTCCCCGAAAAGGCACAAACCTACTTCATCCAATCGTTGACTCACCCTGTATATATTAGTTGTTATTTATCTCATTTAATTCAAATAATTTGGAATCGACTTCAAAAATTTCAATTTCATATAAAAATTTATAATTATTTTTCACTTTTTAGCGCACTTTTAGAAGTCGGTTCCAGTTTTTTTATAAAAATTTTATTTTTCGATTTTAAGTTTTGAATTCATTATGATATTCATAAATTATTTGTACTAAGTAGTAATCGAGATTAGTGTACTTCGCAATAACTCCAAGGTGGCAAAAAAGTACCCATTTTATTCAAAGTTGTAAATCACCCTAAAATGAACCACTAAAAAATCTTTGATTCTTAGAGTTCTCTAAATACTGGTGAAATTGTATCAAACGAATATTAAGTCTGTTATAGTAAATCCACTACTTTCAATTTCAAATTAATTTTAGATTGGTAATATGGGCCCCAGAACGTTTCAATATCGATACTTAAAAAACTTGAGATGCAAATTTCTTAATCCGATATATTTTATAGTACATATTGAGTTTGTGTACATCTCAAGAACCCCGCAATATCACTTTTAAACAAAATCGAAAATTTAAAATTTTTAGTTCTTCATATTGTATCTTGTCAACCTAATAGTTGTAAAAAACTAACTTTGTGTTCATAATACACTTCCCCGAAAACACCCTAATACCAAATCCGAAAAAATGCGAATAAGGTAAAATTTTCAACTCACCATATTGGATCCGCCATAATGAATTTCAAAAAAATTATTTGAACATCTTAATCTAATCTAAATCTAAACCCTTCAAAGCCCGCTAATACTAATTTTGGATGAAATCTAGAAATTTAAAATTTCTAGACCGTCATATTGCATTTAACATATTAGATTTTCTTAAAATAATTTTATATTCGTTATTTACATCCTCAAAGACGATTAAGTCCCACATTTGAATAAAATCGAAAAATGTAAAGGTTTTAGTCCGCCATATTGAATCCTGAAAAAATATTATTAAATTCATAATTTCCACACTCATGAACACCCTATATCAGTTTTGGAGAAAATTGAAAAATGTAAGATTTTTAGTTTCTCAAAAAATATTTTAAGTTCGAAATTAACACTAACAAAAATTCCCCATAATGATTTTAGACAGAATCGAGAGATGTAGAATCCTTAACCCACCCTATTGGATCCGCCATATTGAATTTTTGTTAAATAATGTCAGATTCGTAAAGTGCGATCCCAAAAACTCCCCATATCAATTTTGAAAAAAATCGAACAAAATTAATTTTTTATCCGCCATATTGGATCCACCATATTGAATTTTTTAAAAATAATTTTATATTGGTTATGTGCGACCCCAAAAACTCCCCGTGCCAATTTTGGAGAAAATCGGACAAAACTGATTTTTTTGTCCGCCATAATGAATTATATAAAAATATTTTGGATTCGTTATGTGCGACCACAAAAAGTCCTCCACAACAATTTTGGAGAAAATCGGCCAAAATTAAATTTTCTTATCCGTCATATTGGATCCACCATATTGAATTTTTTAAAAATAGTTTCAGATTCTTTGTGTACGACCCCGAAAATTCCCCCATAACAATTTTGGTGAAAATCGGCAAAAATTAATTTTTCTGGCAGCCATATTGTCAGCGCCATCTTGTATTTTACTGCACCAATTTCGTCCAAAAAAATATGGGACCACCGCAGTAACTTCCTGAACATAAAGTAAAAAATTTCATTCAATCGGTGGCGCCGTTCCGGAGTAGTCGGTGTACATACAAAAAAAAATGCATAGTCCACGAATTGAGAACCTCCTTCTTGTAGAATCGGTTAAAAATGATTTGAAGTTTGTAGTAAGTACTAAATTGAAAAATTAAATACAAAATATTGGAAAAAACTAGGTCAAAAGATAATGAAACCTACAACTAGTACGCAACCATATCTCACAGAAGTACAGAAACAAACCCGTTGAAACTATTCGTTTCGATATCTAGGAACCCAATACGATTTGTACCCCTAATAAACAGACAAGAAAACAAGTTATATTTGATTCACCCAATTTCTTGTCCGGCAAATTTATCAAAGTTATACCTTTACAATAGGGCGGCAATTGTAAACAACTTCGAACGTTTATATTTCGTGAATGAAAAGACTAAATAAAAATTATTAAATGGCATCCAAAAGTACCATGCGTAAAGTTTAATAACCTTTTTACATTTAAAGAAAACAACTGCTGAAAGTTATCGATTGATGGTTAAAGCGTAAGGTAAGAATGTTTTAACCCAAACAAATTATGAAAGATGGTTTACACATTTCAAAAGTGGTGATTTTGTTGCACATGACTCAAGTCAAAAGTTAAAATAATTGGTAGCAGCATTGAATATTTCCCAACCACTATTCCCGAATGTTTACACGGATTGTGCAAGATCCATTGAAAGGAGAAAACAACTTGTGACATTTTGTTTATCAGACACAAAAGGAAAGGGTTTTTGCATCGAGTTGTGACATGCTGAAGAGTGGATCTGTTTTGGCAACCTAAAGGGTAAAAATTCTTGGTTAGATCAAGGCCAGCCTTCAACATCACAACCAGTGGGTCATGTACAGGGTGAGTCAACGATTGGATGAAATAGGTTTGTGCCTTTTCGGTGAAATTAACAAAGAAACTATATTTATTGTTTGATACAGTTTATTTTTACGCAGATTTTAAAAATATTTAGGACTCTACAGGGTGAGCCAAAAAACTAGGACAGCATAAAGTTGTATTTTTTTAAATAGAACACCCTATATACGAATCGTATTTTCGATTTAGCTTATAATTTTAAATCTTTTTTATTAAGGGTTTACTATAACAAAACTTTATAGTTTCTGAGATAATTAAGTTTAAAAAAAAAGTCACATTTTCAAGCATCAATTCAATCCTAAATAACGTTTTCCATTTTGTGACAAATATATTCAAATTTGGAATTTAGCAAGACCAAGGACAAGTTAACATAATTTTTACCTAATATTTGCAATAAAAGCTACAGGGTGTTGAACACATCGACTCAAATTTGAACAAGTTTAAATGAATAAATATCTTTTTTTTAAATGGTACACCCTGTATATTTTCATGTTATTTAATAGAGTAATAAAAACCCTAAAAGTTTTGTTCAATATATCCTATACCTATTTATAATAGTTTTTGAGATATTTCAGTTTTTCTTATTTTTCATACTTTTTTACAGAAATAGTCTTCATTATCATAGTAGCCATGGCAAGAACAATGTAAAAGAACATTTTTCTGTGTGTCAAATTTATAACCGCAATCGCTTCTTTTGGTTTTTATGTAGTGTAGTTTGTTTTTTTTTTTGCATTCATCTTATATTGTAAAATGAATTTTCCAAAGAATGAGTTAATAGATATGATTTATACAATAGGAGAGGCTCAAAAAAATTGCCTTCTTGCTCAAAGAATTTACAAAATGAAGTATCCTGATCGACGCCAGCCTAATACCCATAATTTTCAAAACTTAATGCAAAGATTTGATTCTTCTGGTACTGTTGATTATCCAAAACGTAAAGTGGTCAACAAACCAGTAACTAATGAAGAAAAAGAACTACAAGTATTGTTAAATGTTCAGGAAAATCCTTATATTGGTAGCCGTCAGTTAGCAGCATTATGTGAAACATCACAATCCACCGCTAATCGTATTACCAAGAAATATAGGTATCATCCATATCACATGGAATTACATCAAGAATTGCATGGACAGGATTTTGAAAGTTGTGTAAACTTTTGTCGTACAATAAATGCGGAGATTCAATTAAATCCAAATTTATTATGCAAGGTAATGTTTAGTGATGAAGCTACTTTTAGTAGTAACGGTGCCGTAAATAGACGCAACATGCATTATTATGCCATAGAAAACCCATTTTGGATTAAAGAGGTGCAACATCAAAACCACTGGTCATTAAATGTTTGGTGTGGTATTCATCATAATCGAATTATTGGACCCCACTTTTTTAATGAACTACTAAATGGCCATAGTTACCTGAACTTTCTACAAGAAGAACTACCCCAACTGCTTCAAGGTCTCGATAGGGATGAGCTCGACAGTATGTGGTTCCAGCACGATGGTGCGCCTCCGCATTACCATCGTGAAGTTCGTGCGTTTTTGGACCAACGATATCCGCAAAAATGGATTGGACGTGGGGGTTTCATTGAGTGGCCACCAAGGTCTTGCGACATCACCCCATTAGATTTCTTCCTATGGGTTATATTAAAAATAAGGTGTATGTTAATCCACCAACAACAGTGGAAGATATGCGAAACAGGATTAGGGATACCTGTAGAACAAGAACGCCACTAATTTTGTTCAGGGTCCGAGAAAATCTGCAAAAAAGACTAAATTTGTGCATTGCACAAGAGGGTCGTTTATTCGAACACTTATTAAAAAAAAAAAAATAATTAATTTCAGTATTTAATAGGTAATTTTTTTGTTTCAATTTAGTATAAAAGTAAATATGTATTTGTCTTGTTGTTATTGTTGTGTTAATTTTTTCACATTATGTTTAATTAACCTATTGCCATTGTAATATAACGAATAATGTATTTCATCATATTTAACCACATTCTGTTTGTTTCTGTAGTTTCTTTTTATTATTTTACATGGCTTCTACGATAATGAAGACTATTTCTGTAAAAAAGTATGGAAAATAAGAAAAACTGAAATATCTCAAAAACTATTATAAATAGGTATAGGATATATTGAACAAAACTTTTAGGGTTTTTATTACTCTATTAAATAACATGAAAATATACAGGGTGTACCATTTAAAAAAAAAGATATTTATTCATTTAAACTTGTTCAAATTTGAGCCGATGTGTTCAACACCCTGTCGCTTTTATTGCAAATATTAGGTAAAAATTATGTTAACTTGTCCTTGGCCTTGCTAAATTCCAAATTTGAATATATTTGTGACAAAATTGAAAACGTTATTTAGGATTGAATTGATGCTTGAAAATGTGACTTTTTTTCTTTAAACTTAATTATCTCAGAAACTATAAAGTTTTATTATAGTAAACCCTTAATAAAAAAGATTTAAAATTTTAAGCTAAATCTAAAATACGATTCGTATATAGGGTGTTCTATTTAAAAAAATACAACTTTATGCTGTCTTAGTTTTTTGGCTCACCCTGTAGAGTCCTAAATATTTTTAAAATCTGCGTAAAAATAAACTGTATCAAACAATAAATATAGTTTCTTTGTAAATTTCACCGAAAAGGCACAAACTTACTTCATCCAATCGTTGACTCACCCGGTACAAGAAAAGGCTATGCTGTGTATTTGATGGGATGATAAGGGAGCTGTGTATTGCGAACTGCTAGAACCTAGTGAAACAATTACTGACTATCCATATCGACAAGAACTGATAAAATTAAACCAAGCAATCATGAAAAAATGACTAATATAAGATGAAAGACACAAGCCATTTTTCAACATGACAAAGCTAGACCCACGTTGCAAAATATTTAAAAACTATTTGGAAAATGATAAATAGGGGGATGTCGTACTCCACCCACCATATTCACCAGATTTAGCTCCTTCGGACTACCATTTATTTCGACCAATACTCCACAGATTTTCAAAACAGTACTTGCATTCTTACAATGTGAAAACTTGATGAATAGTTGATCTTAAACAACGAACAGTTCTTAAGGTGTGGAATCTATTCTTTGAGAGAAAGGTGGGAAAAAGTAATAGCTAACGATGGCCAATACTTTAATCGTTGGGGTAATTTATTTCATTATAGAAACAAGTACTCAAATTTGGCGAAAAATCGACATTACTAACAGAAACATCTATTAGATAAGGAAGTTTACAGTACAATTGTGAATTAACGGCATGGCTGGGTGTCTCCATCTTGTAATATATTATGTCTTATAATGTTATACATCATATATTCGAATTTTATAAAAATATGTAGAACAATTTTTATGTTAAGTATAATTATGTAACGGTTCAATTTTCCGCTTAAGTTCACTATGGCTAATTTAGTTAATTTAACCCCATTTTTTGCAAATACTGTCGTTATAGGCAACACAGTATCATTTTCCTTAAGTATTTCCCAAGGATTCTTTGAAGAAAAGCATTTCATAAAGTACAGTTTAAATTAATTTTATTTTTCAAGTTGACCATTATTTTGTCTTGTTTTGGTATTCCATTACAGTATGCTTAGGTATTTTTTTATCGATGTTTAACTTACTGCTACCTATTTTTATTCAGATAGATCTTGTTTTTTCCCCTGCCATCCGTATTTACATTTGAATGGAATTGTATGTATAAATAAGAATAAGAATAGAGAAAGCCCGAAGTGCGTTTAACAATATGAAGCAAATATTTTGTAGCCGAAATCTAAGCTTAAAATTGAAAGTGCGATTGCTTAAGTGTTATATTTTTTCGGTCTTGTTGTATGGTGTGGAGGCGTGGACGCTGAACAAACAATGTATAAATAAATTGGAAGCATTTGAGATGTGGGCGTATCGTAGAATCTTGAAAATCTCCTGGAAGGATAGAACAACTAATCAAGAAGTACTTGACAGGATGAACAAACAAAAAGAGGTAACACTGACTGTTAAAATAAGAAAGCTTCAGTACTTGGGCCATATTACAAGAGGCAATAAATACCAATTGCTCCAATTGATTATGCAGGGGAAGATTCAGGGCAAGCGCAGCATCGGGAGGAGAAGGATGTCTTGGCTGAGGAACCTCAGAGAATGGTTTTCTTGCAGTTCTGTTCAACTGTTCCGGGCGGCAGCTTCTAAGGTTAGAATTGCCATGATGATAGCCAACCTTCGCAGCGGAGATGGCACTTGAAGAAGAAGAAGAAGAAGTATGTATATTGGGTTGCAGCAATCTCCTATTTATCTAATAATATATATTTCTCGAATTTGAAAATGACTGCTGGGATACTTATTAGATTTATTTTCGTTTTGAATGGAAAATGTTATGATTAACGAATTGATTTAACTAACAAATACATTTTATCCTGTTGTTGCCCAGTGTCATTCTCTTTGAGGAAGTCGATTAGTGCGCAAGCTGGGTCATGATTATAAATGGAGGCCATTTTGTCTTGAGTTTTTACTTTTTCCTGGTTTTATTCGGCCGAAGCAGCTGCAGACTTCCATCTCAATTTTTATTTGCCCAATTTTTGGGATTCTGAGATGGAAAGTCGAAAATTATCCTGGTAAGTTTTGGAAAACCGTCTCTTTAGCCAGGTTGGCAGTTATGGTTTTTTTACCGGGATAGACCTGAAGACAAGGATTTTGGGCGGTCTGCAAGTGCCAACGAAGAAACCAGTCTAGACCTCCAAAAACATCGGGCAAGGAACATTAAATTAACAGTTATTATAACAATCCTGCATGGATTTTTAAATTTCAAAAGATTTCAGCTCAAAACTGATTTTTACTGAGTGCAATTTAAGCACATTTGCTACATGCTAGGATAATTTTTCCCATCAAAAACAATGTTTGATTAATACACGAAATTCTTTTTTATTCATTGTTTTGAAAATAACAAAACTAAAACTACCGTAATTTGTAAACTAATGGTCAGAATGTCATGAAATTTTGACTAGCATCTTTTGAAGATTAATATTATCGGAAAATCATATGAGTATATCAATACAGATGCCATCTATGGTTCAGATGGGGAACTTATTGACTGAGATGTTGTTAAAATGAAGCGTAAGAGTAAGAGAGTAGATCCATGATCGAGTAAATAGCAATTATATGAAACAACAGTAAACAAGAAAAAAAATTTTTAGTATAACACCGCAAATATACAAAACAACAAAAATGCGACATTTTCAATTTGTTGTAATTCATTAATAAATCAATTAATAGAGTAACTGCGTCCGGTTCGAATTAAGACCAGATTGAATCCGTATTTTTTTCGAATAATTGAAAAAACTACCTGTTCGGATTAATATAGATTCATACAATTTTCCTTTGTTTATATTTATGTTATTTCGTTAATTGGTTACCTTCGGTTTTATTACTTCGATTCCTTTTTTCTTCAAGAAAGTTACTAAGTACATTTCGAACTTCTTTTATTTCATTGAATAGTTTTTTCCCAGCTGGAAAAAATTTTAACCAAATTGACACAGGAAGAAGTGGATTTATCAGGGTGGATCCTACTTGCTGTTGGAATCTAAAATACGAAATTATATGTTAATATTTATAAAAAAATATTATTGTGTGTAAAACAAGAAGAATTTGTTGGCTGATTTCTACTTCGGAATTACAAACTAACTAAAATTTTTAATTAATAGGCTGTGGGAAAGTTATATCTCAAAAGCTTATTTTTTTCGAATGTTCAGTTAGCTTTTGTGTGTAGAATAGAGAGCTATTTAGTTTTGAGAAAATTTCGTAGAAGGAAGGATCTGAAAATGTGACAATGTAATAACGTGCATAGGGGATAACCAGCTAAAATATCTTCAAAATGGCTGCACTTCCGGTTATACTGGAAGTAGATGTCAATTTGCTTATTTTAAATAGAACACCTTATACCGGGTGTCAACGAATCTATTAGACAAGTCATAATTTCTAGATTATTATGTGTATCAAAATGAGAATTGGTACAGGTAAATGGTATGTGAAGGGGAGAGTTTTCGCATATTTTCCACTTTCCGGCCACTTCCGGTTTCACCGGAAATGGCCCCGGTTTTGAATTCTTAAATAGAATACTCTGTATATTTTAACATCTTTGGATTTCTGAGACAATTCTAAATCAGAATGTGACATTTTAAAAACTTTTTACGTCTACTTCATGTTTTTAGAGCCACTTTTAAAATTGCATCTAGGTGGCCATGATCGGACGCAAACTAATCTAAGGGCCTTAGGTGATGTCAAAAAAATACAATCGCAAAGTTTTAGTTACTAGTATGAAAGACAGGAACAAGACAAGTTGACAAAATTAAGTTTTCATTTCTAACTATTAATTTTCAAATGGCGACCCCCTTTTGACAACTACTTTTCGAAAAAAGCATTCTTTGATGAATCTAACGGTACTAATATATTTGATAATTTATTTACTTATGACAAGTGCACCATGGACAGCCATGATGCATAATAATTTGCAACTGTTTTTATCAAGTCTTCTTTGGAAAACAAAGCACTCACTTAAGTAGATAATGACAGTGACATACGCTCTAAGAACAGACGTAAAAGTTTCTTAATTTTCGTTAAGTTTAGTTTAAATTTTCGTTAAAATAATGTATACTCAAAGTGAAAAAGTGGATATGTTATTAATATTTGGAGAGTGTCATAGAAATTCAAGGAATGCTGCCGAGTTGTATGCTGATAGATATCCGAATCGACAACATCCAGCCCATCAGTATTTTCCGTATGTCGAGACTCGTTTTAGGCAAATAGGAAATCAAGAGGCGGAACAGAGGTTTATCATAAATGAAAAGACTGAGATTAACGTACTTGCTATGGTTGAGGTTGATAAAACAGTTTCGTTAAGAAAAATTAGTCAAGAACTGCAGATAAGTTATGAATCAGCAAGAAAAATACTGAAAAAGCATGGATATCGAGCATTTAAATATCAGTTACATCAACATTTTTATACTGAGGATGGCGATAGACGGGTAGTGTTTTGTGATTGGCTGCTTCAAAATCATAGAGTTAACCCAAATTTTATCGATTTTATTCTATTTACAAATAATGGTATGTTCAATAAGCAAAATACTCGGTACTGGGCCCAACAAAATCAACATGAAATGAGAGAGGGCAATTTTCAAGAAAGATTTGGCGTCAATGTCTGGGCTGGTATCGTTGGAAACAGAATAATTGGGTCAATATTGTTTCAAGGTCAGTTAACAGGGGTTAGATACTTAGGTTTTCTTCAAAATGAAATCGAAAATCATCTCAATGATATACCTTTAGCAGTGTTACAGCGAATTTACTTTCAACAAGATGGAGCACCGCCTCACAATACTAGAGAAGTTCTTAATTATTTAATAGAGCATTTAAATAATCGAATTATTGCAACCAATGGCTCGGTACGGTGGCCAGCCCGCTCACCGGATCTTACTGTGCTCGATTTCTATGTCTGGGGATATGTTAAAGAAAGGGTTTACTATGGAGCAGCCCCAGCTACTCTTGAAATATTAGAAGAAAGAATTTTACGGGCATTTAGAAGTATAACGCCCCAAATGCTACAAAACGTGTTGAGAGAAACAATTGAACGAGCTGAAATGTGCCGTGAAAAAGAAGGAATGCACTTTGAACATTTACTACACTAAACTTTTTAACAAATTCAGCTACTGCACTTTCAAATATTTTAAGTGCGTCGTCTAAGTTATTAGTTTATTTTGTTAGTTTTTTGTTAATTTTGTTAAATTTTTAATCCAATTCCTGTCTTTCATACTAGTCACTAAAACTTTGCGATTGTATTTTTTTGACATCACCTAAGGCCGTTAGATTAGTTTGCGTCCGATCATGGCCACCTAGATGCAATTTTAAAAGTGGCTCTAAAAAAATGAAGTAGACGTAAAAAGTTTTTAAAATGTCACATTCTGATCTAGAATTGTCTCAGAAATCCAAAGATGTTAAAATATACAGAGTATTCTATTTAAGAATTCAAAACCGGGGCCATTTCCGGTGAAACCGGAAGTGACCGGAAAGTGGAAAATATGCGAAAACTCTCCTCTTCACATAACATTTACCTGTACCAATTCTCATTTCGATACACATAATACTCTAGAAATTATGACTTGTCTAATAGATTCGTTGACACCCGGTATATCCTTTTTGCGGATACCAGAAGATTCCGGATCTTTTAGAAGGATTTTCATACTATATGGGGTAATAAAAATAAAGAAAAGGAATAATCTGGCAATTTCTGGATCTTCTGTCATAGGCATTCCATGTCAAAAGTAAGGAAATAGTGTTTTCTAAAACGTTTCAGACCTTTTTTTTATAGACGTCTCATGAGGAAATTAGCAAAGTTAAGATTAATTAAATAAATTATGAACTGATAGAAAATAAACCTAGTAATTCTCATGACTTTGCAATGAAACCTTAATTCTATTATCTTCTAGCCAATGTTCTGACTATCAGTTAAAAAGAATGTATATTTATTGAATTCTTTATAAACTTGTTTGCCGTTTTGTTTTTGATTTATTCCAGGTAAGGTTGCCATCCTGTCTGTTTTCAACAACGTGAATACTTGTTTTCTACAAAAGTCATCAATCAACTTTTCGCATTTAAATTAAAAATTTTTAAAAGTGGTGACGATATGTATTTCCTCCAATTTTAACGAACATACCTTATCGTAAGAGCTCCAATCTTTTTAAACTCTGGGCGATTATCCTCTTCTTTGAAACCAGCGGATGTTACTAAAACATTATACAAAAGATTTAAATTCTATCGTTATAAATAATTAACCTTGCAAGTACCTCTAATCGAAATTAAATTGAGTCTAAAGATCTTGTTTATAACGTTGCTTTCGGATCTGATTGGACTCATCTAATGCAGTAACATCCACTTGAAATTCATTTTAAAAACAGTTCTGACTAAAGTTTCGATGGAATACAACATTTTAACATACAGGGTGTCTCAAAAGAAAGTTCACATTTAAAAAATCGATTTAAAAAAAAGTCAGGACTTTATTGAAAAAATGTTTATTACATATTAAAATACATTGTTTGGGAATTTATTTTTTAAAAATGATATCGTCCAAATGTAATCCGTTGCGCTCACGGCATTCATTTAATCGAGCACTAAAATTGTCCATGACGGCTCGGCAGGTATTCTCCGTGATGTCTGCCATTTCGTTGCGGATATTTTCTTTTAATTGTGCCAGGGAAGTCGGTTTGTTGGCGTAAACTTTTGATTTGACATAACCCCATAGGAAAAAGTCCATAGGTGATAAATCAGGACTGCGTGGAGGCCAACTTATGTCACCTTTCTTTGAGATCAATTTGCCAGGAAAAATTTCACGCACTCGTGGCAGAGACATGTTGGACGTGTGTGAAGTTGCTCCGTCTTGCTGGAACCATGTTCTTTGGTTATAGCCAGGAAAATTTTGCAGTTCAGGCACGAAGAAGTCGTCTAACATCTCCACATACCGCTCTGAAGTCGTTGTTACTGTGCGTTCCCTTTCATCTTCAAAAAAGTACGGGCCGATAATTCCTCGCGCCGACATCGCAGCCCATACAGTCACTTTCGGCGAATGTAGAGGTTTCTGATCATTGTGTTTTGGATTGTTTGCACTCCGATAGCGGCAATTTTGCTTGTTTACATGACCATTAAGATGAAAATGGGCTTCATCCGAAAAGAAGATGTTGGTAAACGTTAAAAAGCGTTCAGTCATCTGGTTTACGAAGCCAAGCCTCTGACCAGCATCCTGAGGCTTCAATTCTTGCACCAACTGAATTTTATAGGGGTTCAGCTTTAAATCTTTGTGTAAAATGCGGAATAATGATGACCTATGCACATTTAAAGCAACAGCACGCTTACGAATCGAAACGTTTGGGTCGTCACGACCAGACTGAGTAACACTCTCTACGTTTTCGATCATTCTCGAAGACCTCGGACGTCTGGATTTTGGTTTATCTAGTGTTGAACCGGTCTCTCCAAACTTCAGGACCCATTTTCCAATAAGCCGAGCGCTTGGCGCATCATTTAAGTGACGAATATGTCGAAAATTGCAGAATTTTCTACGCGCTACAGTCGCCGAATTACCGTTTTTGTAAAACTCACGTACGCACAAAGCACGGTCCGCTCCCGAGAAACGCTCCATAGTGACTAAATTCCCAAGAGCCAGGCTACCGATTGACATACCCCCCGCGCCACTCGGAATAGTTGCGTTCACGCAATAAGCAAAACAAATGTGTACTTTCTTTTGAGACACCCTGTACATCAGATAGGAAACGTTTTCATACATTAAAAACGGAACCGAATTGAAATGAAAATGTTGATTTCTTCTTTTTTTTTTGTTAAAACTTGAACTATCATGTTTATGAAATAGGTAATTGGAAAAAGCTTTATATATTTTCTTAATTAAAAGGTCACAAACGTCCATCTGATAACTCCGAATCTATTTGCATTTTACGTTAGAAACAAGGTCATATGCTAAATTATAAAATAATAATTTTGGTTCATATTGTTCATATTTACTGTAGTTATGATGTAGTGTAGTACAATGTAGTCTAGTATTTAGTATTTTAATATAGCTGTATTAAGTGAAAAGTGCGTAAATGATTGCATTATTTAAATATAAAATATAAAGTTCTTCTACATAAATATACTTTTGACAAATGTTATTAATATGTTTCCAAATAAGACCATAATTGTAATTTCTCAAATTTATTATTAAGTTTTGTTGATGAGCATAATATTTCTAAACCTAATTATTTGAAAATAGATTTTTCCAGAATTATCTTTGTTGCTAACAGATAAAAAATGGTGAAGATAATTTGAACCCAAGCTTCCGATCACTAATTACTAATCTACACTTATAGGCGGTTTTGCCTTGACTGACTGACTGACTGACATATTAATGCACAGCCCAAACTATTAGAAACAAAATCATGAAATTTTGATAAAATGTTGGCATTTTAAAATTGGAAAATGGGTTAAGACTTCGATTTTACGATTGCTTATTAAAAACTAATTTTTTCTGCAAAAAATTACGATAAGAACATGATTTTAAGCTTTATATATACACATACTCTTCATATAGTCCATGAAAATTAGGCTCAAAAAGAACCGTTTTAGGAAAAAAATGTAACTAGTATTTTTATTGCTGAAAAGGGTATATTTTGGCATCACTAAAAACATACTTCGATGAAAATTCATATGGTCCATGATTTACAAAATGGCGGCCAAAAAATGGTCACTTTTTTCAGTTTTTCCAGTTTATCGTGAAAAATAAGCGTTGTATGAAAAAATGTTTCAAACAAAAGTTATAGATAATTGAAAAACCTATCGATTGATATAATTAAAGTTATAGGTGGCGCCACGAGTTATCGAAATATATTTTTTTTCTCGGAAAATTTCATTTTTTTATTTATAAAGAAATGATATTTATTAATTAACTATCGCTTCAGAATTCTAAGAAATGATAGATATTTTTGACCCAAAAAAGCGTGTGTAATCCGAAATTTGTTAGTTGAATAGTTTCCGAGAAAATCGAGCTCAAAGTTGAAAATTCGATGTCGATTATTATCCTTCCTAATAAAGATACAGCAACCAGGTTGACAGCAATTTGTTCGAAATGACGTATATTTTCAAGATATGTTTTCAAAAAAACTTTTTTTTTTGATTTTCCGTCGAGAAAATTGTAAAAAGTTTTTTGCACTCTAAAAATTGCAATAACTTTTTTGTCAGTGCACTTACGATTATTCTAATACGTCTATTAGATTTAGATATATCATTTCCGACCTCTGAAAAAAAAATTGTTTTACGATAAAATTTACCTTTTTTTAAAAAAAATTCGCAACGTCGCGGTTTATAAATATTAAGGGCTGAAATTTTCAGAAGACATTATTGAATACTTCTAGTTTATCGGCTGCAAACCAGAATCATCCACACAGATCTTCCCGAAGGAACCAAAATGGAAGTAGGCAATACACTCTACAATATCTACTAAGAAAGGAAGAGTATAACCTCTGTTATAAGCTAACTTTGAAAGGGACATTCATGGGCCTATATTTAATAATCTTAATGTCTTTTTTATTTTTAGAAAAGCATGAGACTCTAAAAAGCTTAAGTACTGAACTTACCACCAAAGAGATTGTGTTTCTGGATAAATGGTCGTTAAGTATTTTGCTTAAGAAGCCGAGATTCAAATACAAAAAGGCTGACAAGAGAAGAGCATTAATTGAAAGAACATGTGTTGCTTCTGCAAGAGCTCGTTTTCTTTGAAAGTATATGAAAAATCTCAATAGTTGTTATCGAATAGTAGTTTTCTTAGATAAACTGTGAAATGTGTATTTTTTATTGCTTTTCCAAAGTTTGATCAGTGTTAGGTTTTAAAATTTTTTTTACATATATTTGTTTATTGTAATTTGATATTGTTTTGGATTTACAGATGTATTTCTTGATTTGATATGATTATCATTGCTGTTGTTTTTCAACCTTAAAAGTATATTTTATAAGTATTGCGTTCAAAAGAGCTATGGAAAAAAACAGAAATATTTTAATTTTGCACGTAGAAGCTCATGTCTTATGGTATCAAATGCCTTACTGTAATTTAGAAATACAAATAAACTAATGTTAGTTTCATCAGCCAGGTGAAAAGTGTGGTCGCACACAAAAACGATGCTAATAAATATAGAATTAATATTTTCTCAAAACAAAAAGTGAAAATATACCTAAAAATAGCCATAACTTTGTCAAGGGTCGCTTCTAACTCCACTAATATATTTCGATCTAAGCTTCGCGTCCAAGTATTTTGCCAAATACTGTGACGGTTTGCTATTATTATTGTTGATCTTTTTACCAAAAATATTCTTAATAATTTCATTACAAATTTTCTTTTGCTTAAAACATTATATATATATATATATATATATATATATATATATATATATATATATATATATATATATATGAAGTCAAATGCGAACAATAAATGCAAACTTCTCTCCATCATATTACACGGAGGAATCCGTAAAAGCCGCATAACCATATATATATATATATATATATATATATATATATATATATATATATATATATATATATATGTATATATGTATATATATGTATATATATATATATATATATATATATATATATATATATATGTATATATGTATATATATGTATATATATATATATATATATATATATATATATATATATATATATATATATATATATATATATATATAAAGTAAAATGCGAAACAGTGAATGCAAACTTCGCTCCACCACATCCTTTCTGTGTTAGAGGCTGCACAGTAAGAACAAATTGTAATAAAACACAATTCATCCTATTCCACCACCATCGAAATGGTGGCCTACCTGTACCACCATGCCGAGAAGAAAGTCAAAGTTTACCCTCCCCGCCACAGTGATATGGCAGAGATACGTGTTTCGTCTCTTACTAGACTCATCAGGGTACCGACATGCACCTGGCTGTGCAGAGGACAGATCGGAAGGAAGCATGCAACACTGAATGCGGCTTCACCGACGTCTCGTCGGATGGCTTATATATGTTTATACGGCTTTCACGGATTCCTCCGTGTGAGATGCATTAGCAGTGGTTATATCCACATTATGCTAATGCATCTCACACGGAGGAATCTGTGAAAGCCGTATAAACATATATAAGCCACCGGACGAGAGGACGGCGAAGCCGCATTCAGTGTTGCATGCTTCCTTCCAATCTGTCCTCTGCACAGCCAGGTGCATGTCGGTACCCTGATGAGTCTAGTAAGAGACGAAACATGTATCTCTGCCGTATCACTGTGGCGGGGAGGGTAAGCTTTGACTTTCTTCTCGGCATGGTGGTACAGGTAGGCCACCATCTCGATGGTGGTGGAATAGGATGAATTGTGTTTTATTACAATTTGTTCTAACTGTGCAGCCTCTAACACAGAAAGAATATGGTGGTGCGAAGTTTGCATTCACTGTTTCACATTTTACTTCACTTATATACGGAGTTGCATTTAGTTGTACGTTTGCTGAATGAGATTTCAGCACTACAACAGCATAACGTGGATATAACCACTGCTAATGCATCTCACACGGAGGAATCCGTGAAAGCCGTATAAACATATATATATATATATATATATATATATATATATATATATATATATCAAGAAATCAATAAATACATTAATATATTATATATCTGTATACAACTTTACAATAATTTCTGTTCCGTAATGATTTATATATAACGTGGATATAACCACTGCTAATGCATCTCACACGGAGGAATCCGTGAAAGCCGTATAAACATATATATATATATATATATATATATATATATATATATATATATATATATATATATATATATATCAAGAAATCAATAAATACATTAATATATTATATATCTGTATACAACCTAATAATAATTTCTGTTTCGTAATGATTTATATGTCACATTCAACGGTCCAACACGTGTTCAAATACTTTTTTAAAGTTAAAATCTGCGTGAACTTTCACTAAAACACTTTTAAATGCAAAAAATGTTTGCAATAGTGCTTTTACAAATATATATAATATTTTTTCTTTCTAGTATATCAAAACGTTATATCAAATTAACTCCAAAGCATACTACTCCGAAATGACAGGTGTTACCAGAATGCCGGCTCCGAACCGGATACTGCCAAGAGTGGAAGACATTTGTGCCTTGCAACATAGCAACCCGCTGACTGGCTGTACCCGCGCTATTTGAATACCGTCGGATATATTCTGTGGGTACTTTTCAGAGGTCCATAGATCTTACAGGGATGTTTTTCGTGAAACAGAAAAATTTCTCGACAAACTAGAAGTATTTAATAATGTTTTCTGTAAATTTCAGCCCTTTTTTTATAAAAAAAGGTTAATTTTATCGTAAAACATTTTTTTTCCAGAGATCGGAAATGATATATCTTAATCTAATAGATTTATTAAAATAATCCGAACTACACTAACAAAAGAGTTATTGCAATTTTTCGAGTGCAAAAAACTGTTTTTCGCAATTTTCTCGACGGAAAATCAAAAAAAAAAAAAAAATTTGAAAACGTATCTTGAAAATATACGTCATTTCAAACAAATTGCTGTCAACCTGGTTGCTGTATCTTTATTAGGAAGGATAATAATCGACATCGAATTTTCAACTCTGAGCTCGATTTTCTCGGAAACTATTCAACTCACAAATTTCGGATTATACACACTTTTTTGGGTCAAAAATATCTATCATTTCTTAGAATTCTGAAGCGATAGTTAATCAATAAATATTATTTTAATATAAATTAAAAAAATGGACTTTCCCGAGAAAAAAAAATATATATTTCGATAACTAGTGGCGCCTCCTATAACTTTTTTTCAATTATCTTCAACTTTTGTTTGAAATATTTATTTCCCTTATTTTTCAAGGTAAATTGGAAAAACTGAAAAAAGTGACCATTTTTTGGCCGCCATTTTGTAAGCCATGGACCGTATGAATTTCCATCGAAGTATGTTTTTAGTGATGCTAAAAAAAACAACTCTTTTCAGCAATAAAATCGCTAGTTACATTTTTTCCCTACAAAAGTTTAATTTCCATAGACTAATATGCTTATCTGAAAAGTAAATTCTACATTTTTCAAAATTTCGTTTTATAAGGCTGAAAAAAGTTAACATTTGTTTTTACTATTTTCAGCCTTACCTTCATTAGTATAGAGCGGCAATTTGCAAAAATAGTTTTACATTTATTTTACATTGAGATCAGAATAATAGCAAAACCATTAATTAATTTTTGCGACATAATATATTAGCCTCCCAAACCGTTCCTCACAACCCGCCGTGTAGTAATGAATATAGGAGATCCTTGAATAAATACGTTACGATAAAATTTATATTTATCAACCACTGTTGAAGAAAATCTGTGTCTGAACACCAGACTCTTACTTTTGGAACTTAGAGTTTCTAAAGGTACAGTCAATAAGACTTTAAGAGAACAGTTATTGCATCCATTCTACCCCAAACTTTTACCTCTCGACCTCGAATTAAGACCAGGCTTCTGTCAATTCATTAATGAGCGGAGTGCCCATGATGTAATTTTACATAATGAATAAGTTTAGGTTGATGAAACCCGCATGCAATAAATGAATGTGCATTATCAATATGAATTTAAAATTAATATATGAGCAGGGATCATTGACAGATTTATTATTGGTATTGTCATCTTATCACTTCTTCACTTCTTCTTCTTCTTTTGGTGCCTATCCTCTGTGGATGTTGGCAATCACATTGGCCCATATGACCTTATTGACAGCTGTTCTAAATAAATGTACCGTCGTCATTCCTGTCCATTGTCTGATATTCCTTAGCCATGATGTTCGTCGGCGACCCTGAGTTCTTTTACCCTCTATCTTACCTTGCAAAATCAACTGAATTAGTTGGTATTTCTCATTGCGCATTACATGCTTTAAGTCTGATATCTTTCTGATTTTCACATTGCGCATAACTTCTGGGTCTTTTTTCATACGTTGCATCACGGTGTTATTTGTGACATGATGGATGTATGAAATTCTGAGCATGCGGCGGTAACACCACATTTCGAAGGCTTCCAGTCATTTAGATGTTGTTTTTGTCAAAGTCCAGGCTTCCATTCCATATAGAAGAGTTGAAAATACATAACATCTCAAGACTCGTATTCTTATATCAATGTTCAGGTGCATATTGCACAAGATCTTTCTGAGCCGGTTGAAGACAGCTCTCGCCTTCTCTATGCGGCATCTAATCTCCTGTGAGTGGTCCCATTCTCTGTTCAGACTGCATCCTAGATACGTAACTTTGTCAACAGTTTCCAAAGTTTCATCATTTGCTCTAAATTGGTGGTGTATTTCGTCATTTTTGCTTACTATAAGGATTTTTGTCTTTTTACAGTTTAATTTCATACCGTATCTTTCACAGGCTTCCACTACGCGGTCTATTAGTGTTTGCAGATCCTCTGCATTATCGGACAACAGAACTGTGTCGTATGCATATCTTAAGTTGTTAATGCTTTCACCATTAATTTTTATGCCATCTCTCATTCCACTGATAGCTTTCCTGAACAGCATTTCCGAGTACGTATTGAATAACGTCGGCGATAAAATACAGCCCTGACGAATTCCCCGTTTTATTGTAAATTCTTGTGATGTTTCGTTGCCTACACGTACAGTCGCCCTTTGCTGAGAGTAAAGGTTTCTAATAAGGCGTAAATCCTTGTCATCGATACCAGATTCATTTAATATTTGAAGCAGTTTGTGATGTTGCACTTTGTCGAATGCTTTCTCGAAATCGATAAAACATGCATAGACATTGCAGTTTACGTCCCGAGCTCTTTGTATCAAAATTTGAATAGAAAATAGAGCTTCTCGTGTTCCAAGTCCATTTCTAAAGCCAAACTGAACATTGCTAACGTTTTCTTCAAGTTTTCTATATATTCGAGAGTGAATGATACTGAGAAGGACTTTCAGCGCATGGCTCATTAAGCTTATAATTCTGTAATCAGAGCATCTGGTAGCATTTGTTTTCTTAGGAAGAGGAATGAAGGTGGAAACTAGCCAATCTCCAGGCAATTCGCCAGTTTCGTAAATTTTGTTAAGTAGACTTGTTAGGAGTTTAAGTTGGTCATCTTCAAATAGTTTTAGTATTTCTGATTGTATATTATCCGGCCCAGGTGACTTATTGTTTTTTAGTCGTTTTATTGCATATGTTACTTCGCTGAGTGTTATTCCTGGTCCGGAAAATCCAAGGACATCTGTTTCTGTCTGCTGTTCTTCATCGAATAATTCTCCCATATATTCCTCCCATCTTTCAAGTATTTTTTCATTCTCGTACAGCAGATTGTTGTGTTTGTCCAGTACTGAATTATTGCTGCGTGAGTTGTTTCCTCTGGTTAGGGCCCTGATTTTCTTATGCAAGTTAAAAATGTCATGTTTTTGTTCAAAGGATTCGATTTCTTTACATTCGTTTTGTAGCCACAACTCTTTTGCTTCCTTGATCCTATTGTTAATAACTTTGTTTATGTCTTTGTACCTTCTTTCATTTTTATGTCTGTATTTTCTTCGCTCTTCCATGAGTTCTAATATTTCTTCTGTCATCCACGGATGTTTCTTTATATTTTTTCCTGCTTTTAGTTTATTATCCACTATTGAATTACAGACATTTTTTATCTTCTTCCACATATCATCCACATTTATGTTCTCCTTGTTAATATCCGTGGCTATGCTCGTTATTTTGTTTTGACTTCGTCTCTTGTGATGTTATCTTTCAACCTCTGAATGTCCGGTCGTTTTTGGAATTTTCCTTTCCAGATCTTTTTCATGTGTAGCTTAATCCGGCTCAGCAAAAATTATGGTCTGAAGGGACATCCGCTCCCGGATATGCTTTTGCGGATTTTACGGAATTCTGAAATCTTTTGTTTATGATGATATAGTCTATCTGGTTTCTTATCACTTTTTCTTATCACTTTTTGGGGACAATCAGCTGGAGACTTCCATGTGTAGAGTCTTCGAGGCGGTAACTGAAAAAATTCATTATCGCACTGTCCATTTCTTGGCAGAACTGAATAAGACGATCCCCTCTATCTATACTACTAGATATAGCTTTTTCGGATAGAAGATTTCAAGCAATAAGAATCTTTAATTATAATTTTAATATATCGAGGCATAAAAATGTTATAAAGCTTTAGATATAGACAAAGTGCTGCTAGTGGCGCCTTCTGCAATACACATGGAAACCATAATCATATCTTGATTTCTCATCCTAAAAAAATCTAAAGTACCACATTTAGTGCAAATCAAGCTATTATCAGAATTTATCTATTTATAAAATGTGCAAAAAATTATAATTTTGTATTTCGGAAACTATCAACTTTTGGACTAAGGTAAATGGGACATTGGAGTCTTATTTTAGCCTCATTTGCGCTAGCATTTTGTGTAACCCTTTCAAAAACACCGTGTATATATTACGGTAAAAACACAAAATCTTATTAGGGTAATGATAAGGACAATTTAAAAAGAGGGAATTATAAAGAAACTATATCCTAAATAGTATGTACTTACAAAAGAAAACGTCAAATGAGTAATTATTTAAAATCTGGAACAGATCATCATTTTCACTTAAAGTTGAAATATTACTAAGTAACTTGCAACTCTGCTGGTAAAAAGTAGGCACATATGATTTTAAAACAGAAGATTTAAAACTGTTTTGAAATATTTTTCGTTTCGGCTTCCATGCCTCATCTAAAAAACAATAATTTTTAATATTACTAGAATTAGCAACATGAAGTGAAACTTAACTAAATCTGTAATTGTGTCATGTTATGTAGTTCTTTGGTTTGTAAATGTAAATATATTACTAAGAGATGTACGCTGAAAAATACATGACATAAGTACAACTTTACAACAGTTTCTTCAAGTTTATTAATAAAATATTTATGCTTAAAATAAGTAATATTCCTGTTAACCAACTTAGAATTTCATAATGGAATTTTCACTTGATCTCTCATTTATATGCTTCATACGAATTTGCTGGTATTAAAAACGCCTATTAAACAAGATTAGCAGGGCTGATAATTCTTTAAATCATAATCTTCAATTGGAGTTGCGTATTCCCGGTTATCAGTACTATTGTCCCAGTATCAAAGTAATACAATACGTATAAAGAGTTGTTCAGAAATCCGGTATTACCAGATCTTTGAAAACAATAGTTTTATATAATTCAATAAAAACTTCCTTACATCGTAGTTGAA
This sequence comes from Diaprepes abbreviatus, assembly GCA_034092305.1. Lineage (NCBI taxonomy): Eukaryota > Metazoa > Arthropoda > Insecta > Coleoptera > Curculionidae > Diaprepes > Diaprepes abbreviatus. The sequence goes on from JASJET010000087.1 coordinate 2,901,031, forward strand.
GCTTAAATGAGACAAAATAAAATATTTTGGATAAAACGATTGATTTGTTTTTAGAAAAAATATCATGGAAATATTCAATGGATTTCACCTAAAATTACACAAATAAAATTTTCAACTTTAAACAAAAGTTAATTTTAATAATTGCTCACACCTTAACAAACTCGTATATTCAGAAATAAATGTATTAACGACGAAAACATTCAAATGACTTATAGAAATTTGGATCTTAATAAGCCACTTGCTTTATGCCAAACCTCAAAATAAGTTTGGGCATTGGGAACAAGTATAAGTTTGGAGATACCTAACTGCATTTTAATCGGTGTCCAGAATAATAACAATTATGAACATTAAGGAAGCAGGAGCGGATCCAGTCTCTCTCTTTGGGGGGGGGGGTGATATCACAAAAGTACAGTATGGCAAACGAAAGCAAGTTGTCGAAGGGGGGGGGACACCGGAAACATTCCCATTTCTAGTGTAAAAGGCAGGTTCGGGTCATTTTTCATATTACCCATTACAAGTGCAATTAAAAATTGAATTTTCCAAACTATTTAATTATTTATTGGTATTTTTTTTTGAATTAAATTAAAAATTAAGTTAATGACGTTTTGTCGCAAATAATGCAGCATCATACAAAATAGCAACATAAGTATAATTATATATACTGCTTGTGAAATTATGATAATTATTCACTTTTAGTTAACAAAATAATATGTATGAAAAGCATACTTATTATGACTTGCTCTGGTTTTACTGGTATTTGGAAAAAGTCTAAGAACCAATTAGTGGTTTCTTTTTAGGGAGATTTACAACTTTGGATAAAATGGGTACTTTTTTGCCACCTTGGAGTCATTGCGAGGTACACTGATCTCGATTCGTAGTTAGTTCAAATAATTTGTGAATATCATAATGAATTCTAAAATTAAAAATAGAAAAATAAAATTTGAACCGACTTCTAAAAGTGCGCTTAAAAGTGTAAAATAACTATAAATTTTTATATGAAATTGAATTTTTTGAAGTCGGCGCCAAATTATTTGTAAATGTAATAAATAACTACTAATATATACAGGGTGAGTTAACGATTGGATAATTTAGGTTTGTGCCTTTTCGGTGAAATTTACAAAGAAACTATATTTATTGTTTGATACAGTTTATTTTTACGCAGATTTTAAAAGTATTTAGGACTCTACAGGGTGAGCCAAAAAACTAGGACAGCATAAAGTTGTATTTTTTTAAATAGAACACCCTATATACGAATCGTATTTTCGATTCAGCTTATAATTTTACATCTTTTTTATTAAGGGTTTACTATAACAAAACTTTATAGTTTCTGAGATAATTAAGTTTAAAGAAAAAAAGTCACATTTTCAAGCATCAATTCAATCCTAAATAACGTTTTCAATTTTGTGACAAATATATTCAAATTTGGAATTTAGCAAGGCCAAGGACAAGTTAACATAATTTTTACCTAATATTTGCAATAAAAGCTAGAGGGTGTTTTATAATAGTTTTCGAGATATTTCAGTTTTTCTTATTTTCCATACTTTTTTACAGAAATGTCTTCGTTATCATAGTAGCCATGGCAAAAACAATGTAAAAGAACATTTTTCTGTGTGTCAAATTTATAGCTGCAATCGCTTCTTTTGGTTTTTATGTAGTGCAGTTTGGTTTTTTTTGCATTCATCTTATATTGTAAAATGAATTTTCCAAAGAATGAGTTAATAGATATGATTTATACAATAGGAGAGGCTCAAAAAAATTGCCTTCTTGCTCAAAGAATTTACAAAATGAAGTATCTTGATCGACGCCAGCCTAATACCCATACTTTTCAAAACTTAATTTGATTCTTCTGGTACTGTTGATTATCCAAAACGTAAAGTGGTCAACAAACCAGTCACTAATGAAGAAAAAGAACTACACGTATTGTTAAATGTTCAGGAAAATCCTTATATTGGTAGCCGTCAGTTAGCAGCATTATGTGAAACATCACAATCCACCGCTAATCGTACTACCAAGAAATATAGGTATCATCCATATCACATGGAATTACACCAAGAATTGCATGGACAGGATTTTGAAAGTCGTGTAAACTTTTGTCGTACAATCAATGTGGAGATTCAATTATATCCAATTTATTATGCAAGGTAATGTTTAGTGATGAAGCTACTTTTAGAAGTAACGGTGCCGTAAATAGACGCAACATGCATTATTATGCCACAGAAAACCCATTTTGGATTAGAGAGGAGCAACATCAAAACCACTGGTTATTAAATGTTTGGTGTGGTATTCATCATAATCGAATTATTGGACCCCACTTTTTTAATGAACCACTAAATGGCCATAGTTACCTGAACTTTCTACAAGAAGAACTACCCCAACTGCTTCAAGGTCTCGATAGGGATGAGCTCGACATTATGTGGTTCCAGCACGATGGTGCGCCTCCGCATTACCATCGTGAAGTTCGTGCGTTTTTGGACCAACGATATCCGCAAAAATGGATTGGACGTAGGGGTTTCATTGAGTGGCCACCAAGGTCTTGCAACATCACCCCATTAGATTTCTTCCTATGGGGTTATATTAAAAATAAGGTGTATGTTAATCCACCATCAGTGGAAGATATGCGAAACAGGATTAGGGATACCTGTAGAACAATAACGCCACTAATTTTGTCCAGGGTCCGAGAAAATTTGCAAAAAAGACTAAATTTGTGCATTGCACAAGAGGGTCGTTTATTCGAACACTTATTAAAAAGAAATAATTAATCTCAGTATTTAATAGGTAATTTTTTTGTTTCAATTTAGTATAAACGTAAATATGTATTTGCCTTGTCGTTATTGTTGTGTTAATTTTTTCACATTATGTTTAATTAAACTATTGCCATTGTAATATAACGAATAATGTATTTCATCATATTTAACCACATTCTGTTTGTTTCTGTAGTTTCTTTTTATTATTTTACATGGCTACTATGATAATGAAGACTATTTCTGTAAAAAAGTATGGAAAATAAGAAAAACTGAAATATCTCAAAAACTATTATAAGTAGGTATAGGATATATTGAACAAAACTTTTAGGGTTTTTATTACTCTATTAAATAACATGAAAATATACAGGGTGTACCATTAAAAAAAAAAAGATATTTATTCATTTAAACTTGTTCAAATTTGAGCCGATGTGTTCAACACCCTGTAGCTTTTATTGCAAATATTAGGTAAAAATTATATTAACTTGTCCTTGGCCTTGCTAAATTCCAAATTTGAATATATTTGTCACAAAATTGAAAACGTTATTTAGGATTGAATTGATGCTTGAAAATGTGACTTTTTTCTTTAAACTTAATTATCTCAGAAACTATAAAGTTTTGTTGTAGTAAACCCTTAATAAAAAAGATTTAAAATTATAAGCTAAATCGAAAATATGATTCGTATATAGGGTGTTCTATTTAAAAAAATACAACTTTATGCTGTCCTAGTTTTTTGGCTCACCCTGTAGAGTCCTAAATATTTTTAAAATCTGCGTAAAAATAAACTGTATCAAACAATAAATATAGTTTCTTTGTATATTTCACCAAAAACGCACAAACCTACTTCATCCAATCGTTGACTCACCCTGTACAAATTATGGTAAGAAAGCGATTACAAATAAAGTATTTTTAATCTATTTATGCAAATCACATTTCGGCAGGTATTAGTTTGGCGCCGACTTCAAAAACTGCCAATGTGACAAAATACAATTTTCTGACTGCCTTTAATATCAAAACAAAAGAATAACGAGAATCGTTCGACCTATTTATGAAAAATTTTTCCAAAGGGATTAAATTATATCAAATAAGTTAAATAAGAAAAATATTTGACAATAGTATTCTCTCTAACAGATTATCTAGATTAAAACATTAAGCATACTCACATTGAACAAAACCAATAGATGTTCTCGAACCAATATTTAGGTGTCCAATTTCCTTGCCTATATATCCTTTACTAGAACACTTTGGATGGTTTAGAATTACTTTAATTTCTTTTGGATTACTTAGTATGCAATGGTAGGAATTACCAAGCCAAAAATTAAATGGATGACCGATATATTTTTTTATCCAATTGGTAGCTGAGATTATGGAAACTGAAATTGATAGAGACATGAAAGTGTGATACGCAGACAATAAAAGGGTTTTGATTAAAATGACGGAATTATGGAAGTTTTAGGTAATTTTTTACAAAATCTCTATTTTGAGCTCTTACTAGGATGGTTCGATAAGTTCTCGGCCTGAGAAAACAAAAGATTTTTGAAAATGTTTTTATTTATTTTTCAACATAGTCCCTTTGTACTTCAATACATTTAGACCAACGATGTTCTAACATTTTAATACCCGTAGTATAATGCGATTTGTCCAACTCCAACAAAATAAGCGGTTGTCGCTGCTCTGACCTCTTTATTTGAAGAGAATTTGTCCAGCGAGCCATTTTTTCAAGTTTGAGAAGAGAAAGTAATCGCTGGGAGCCAGATCCGGTGAACATGGCGCATGTGGAAGCACTTCGAAACGTAGGTCATGGTTTTTTGCAGCAACAACCATAGATTTGTGTGTAGGCGCGTTATCCTGATGAAAGAGCAGTTTTTTGTGGCAAGATGTGGACGTTTAGCCTTAATCACATGGTGCATACGGTCCAGTAGTGAAGCATAATACTCCCCGGTGATGGTCTTGCCTTGTTCTAAATAGTCTATAAGCACCACGCCATGTGAATCCCAAAAAACTCTTGCCATGACTTTTTCTGCAGACAGAACCGTTTTTGCTTTTTTGGCACACCTTCACCTGCCCCCACCCACTGTTTGGACTGCTGGTTTGTCTCTGGCGTGTAATGGTGAATTCATGTTTCATCTACAGTTATAAAACGTCGAAGAAACTCAGCAGGATTGCGTCTGAATAAGTCTAAACACTCTTGCGAAGTGTTCATTTGAAAACGTTTTTGGTTGACTGTTAACAAACGCGGCACCCATCGCAGAAAGCTTTTTAATGCCAAGAACATCATGTAAAATGCAGCGGACACGATCTATCGAGATGTTTGCTATACCAGCAAGCTCTCGCACTTTCAGTCGGCGGTCATGAAGTATGACATTGTGAATTTTTGTGTCAATTTCGCCAGTTGTAGCGGTTTTTTGGCATCCCGAGCGCTCATCATCTTGAATTGATGTACGAAAACGAAGGAGATGAATCCCTTAAAGTAGAATCTAACTCATTTTTAATGTCCGTAGGAGTTAAGTCCTTTAAAAGAAAGTACTTTATAACAGCTCGACCTTCAATTTTATCCATCTTTCACAAAATATCGAACCTTATGTGCTCACTCAATCGCCACAAACAAACAACTGAACGCAAACATCTGAGAGTTTGCAGGGCGTCATCTCAAGTTTAATGCTTACAAAATATTATAGTTAGTTAATCCTACTAGCGCCCTCTCTGTTTCAGGCCGAGAACTTATCGAATCATCCTCGTATAATCTCAAAGTCTTTGGTTTAGGTTTTCCTATCAACTTCTTTAAATTATGTTAGTTTCATTAAAACGCACGCGCAAAACAACGAGGGGGGAACAGAGATATTCAAGTTCCTGATGCTGCAGCAAGGGGTAGTCTATTTTTCTGAATTCGAGGCTGTTAGGGAGGGGGTGATCACCCCCACCTCCCTCTCTATTGAACTTGTTTATTTTAAAAAAAATTCAGTGGAATATATTTTTAGAAATTTATGCTTTTAAGAAAACCTGAACTAATTAAATTACTAATTAATTATTCAATTTCAGACTTCTAAAATGTAAGTTATCTATCCATATCCTTCTTACTTAAAAATTCAACAACAAAAAAAAGCTTTATTAAATTCAAAATATTAAAATGAAATTGTTTTTCTCTACCTAAGATCAAATTTTTCTGTCATAAGTTTGAAAATTATATCACAGACAAGCACTGCTTATTTCAACTCTAAATTTGAATAAAATATAAAATCTGATTCTAAACCACACGATCTGTGACGTATTTTCGTCTTCTTCAATCGGTTTTAATCAAAAAGTGTCTTACTTTTTCCGTCCGACGCATAGTTTTTGAGTTAAAAATCATTAAATATTAAAAAATGGATTTTTGTGCCAATTTCCACCATTAATAATTTTTAATTAACTAAATATTTTTAAATCCTGCCCTCAGCAATGGATTGTTTAGGTCAAGAACTACAAACTGACATTAATCACAATTCGAAAATGTAATGTTTTTATTGCTTTTTAATGCTATAAAAAAATAGCTACTTACGTTCACTTAATGCACTTAACTCATTATAGCTTTCGTTGATAGTTGCACTAATACTTTAAATACATTTTAATATATATATATATATATATATATATATATATATATATATATATATATATATATATATCACTTTATTCGAAATTAAAAAGCAAAGTTCCCATCAAAAAAAGGTCTAACGTAATATATGCAATTCCATGCCTAAACGGTCCTAAGGAATACATTAGCATGACGACACAATATATTGAAAATAGAATTAATGGACACAAGTATACTAAAAACGCATTGACATCTTTACATAAATATGAACAAACAACTAACCATGATTTCAATTTTAAAAACACCCACATTTTAGATACAGACAGAAATTAGCACAAACTGGTTATCAAAGAAATGATACATATAAAAAGAGATAAAAATGCTGTAAATTAGAAACAAGACATCAAAAACATTAGTCAAATTTACTATAATTTGATTTTTTAATACAACATACTTGAAGCGACACTGTAATAAATATTAGAAATACTGTACTGATGCTTGGCATGACTTTGTATAAACTCATGTAAATCAAATAATCTTTTTTCCTATTTTTTGCTATTATGAAAAGTAATTACTCATATCAATTGCATACCAAGTTGTAATAATTGAATTTATTTTTACATGCGTTAAAAGCTACTTTCAGGGTATGTATAATCAAAGATTATTATAGCTAACGCTAAAGATACCTCACGCTTATGGCAGACCGTGTTTTTATTTTTCCGCAGCACAACCGACCGAAAAGGGAATAAATTGAAATTGGCGGTCCACGAAGTTTCACGAACGCTGGCAATGTTGTCAGATTAGTTATAGCTAGAAAAATGAATTGATTTATTTAAAAGTAACGTAGTTTAATTGTCCGCTTCAAAGGGAGACAAATATTGAAAACTGAGCGTTAGGTTGTCGGCATAGGATAGGAATCTATTTTAAGTAGCCAATTCTTATGATGGGATTGATTTAGACTGGAGGTTTATATTTTAATTTTTATTGAAAATTAAAAATGGAAAATTCTATATTTTTAATATTAGAAACAAACGAAATAGTAATGAAAATATTAAATCGTTGGTATTCTTTTGCAATTTGAAATAATGTTTAATTTCTAACTTTGTAAGAAAAGAGTACTTCTGTCCTTATATTAGTATCAGGTTTTTTCAGTTTGTTGAGAACTAAAATATTTTCTCTAATATAACGTAAGCTTAAACATTTTGAATTATAAATCTTATTAAGAAAAATAGTATCTTTTATTGTTTTAATAAAATTGTTCACATAAGTACTTAAACTTTAAGAATACAAATTTCAGTGGCTCTATGGTAAGATTTTTTTTTATTGTCCACATTTATATGTTGCACTCAGTTAAGGCCTTTTGGTAGCCAACCTAGGGGGTAAAATGGTTCCTTTTGTTGATTTCTTAATATTAAGTTGTATATTTCTTCCAGATACTCTTTTTCGAAAATATTATTTCTTTTCTAGAACAATAAATGGACCACAAAAAATGCCTCTTAAAAGCACAAAATAAACCAAAAACTGTTCTATATTGCTATTAATTTAATATAGATTTACTTATTTACTTAGAACGGTTTTGAGCTCTGCTTTGTATTAGTCAAATTAGTTATTTTTAAGCTAATTATGGGTGAACTGGTATGTTTTTCCATCACAGTAGGAAATTATTCACATAGCTTCTGATTTATGTTTCTTTGTGCCTTAGTTGAGATTATTTTTGCAGTTTGCAGCTGTTTTCTATAGCTTCTAAATTTGAAGCAGACCTAAAAAAATAATATTAATTTTTTTGTCCGCCATACTATAAGCTCCGTTTGTCCTTTTAGTTTATCATAGAAACTTAAAAGTTCCGCAAGAAATCAAATGGATTAATCTTAAATCATCTCGCTGCGCACTTTCAAAAAAAATCGGAAAAAAATATGTTATTGTATTAATAAAAGCATTACCAAACTCATGTGGAATTTCAGCTCTTAAGGTACTCAAGAAGCTGAGATATGGCCATTGAAAGTGGCGAAATGGGCTCTTTTTATTCTATTTTTTGCATATTTTCAAATGCTCACCATATTTTTTGCCCCGATATATATTTAAAAAAAAGCGTTTTAGATTACTTGAAAAGACCTTTCCAAATTCGTTAATCTACTCATTTCTAATTTTAATGGCCCTCTTGGCAGCATGAGTTGTGCAGGGCTGTTTCTGCGAATTTCTATGATTTTTGGGCAATTTCAAACTCTTATAGAATATCGACTTTTGATTCTTTCTAAATCGATAGGGTTCAGTTTTTTTTTGTTCAAAATATACCTTTGATTTTTATTTTGAAAAGTTCAGATTGGTTAAAAAGAACTTGAAGTATCGGCCTTTAAAGGGAGATCTGTTTTCAAAAATTACAAAAATACTGATTTTCGGAAGGTTAATGCAAAAAAACATATTTTTTAAATTTTTATTTTAAAAGCCTAAACCCTTACTTAAATGCATAGAAAACACTGAAAAGACTTGTAGCTTTTGTAACTGGCCCTTAAATTGTATTTCCATATTGATTTTTTTTTTAATTTTGAACGCTTTTTCATTTTTTTAGATTACTTTTTTTCTTTAAATTCTCGCCAGATCTAAAGTTTGGTCTCGATTTAAATTATAAGAAATGTATTTTTTGCATCTTGAAAAGGCCATTTTATTCAGTTTATTTATTAAGTATTAATGATTAGAATGTGCTTTTTTAAACTACAATTTTTTTTAAACTCCGTTTTGCAAATTTTTATGACTTGATAAGCATGCTTTAAATCGTCATTCATTCTTGAATTCTTATTATTTTTTGACCTATCAGATCTTATATTTTCATTTTAGAAAGACTTTTGATTTTATTTTAAAGAGCTCAGAATTGTTGTAAAGAGAAGCATGTGTCAGTCGCTAAAGGAATATCTGTTTTGAAATATTTACAAAATAGCTTATTTTCAAGAGACTAACGGAAAAAAGAAAATTTTTGGATGGTTTTGAATTGTAAAAATTTTCTTCGACTTGCAAAGACCTTCGAACTAATTCCTTTATTATATACTTTTAATAATAATTCGTTTTTTTACGATTCCATTTGTGCAGCGCTGTTTTTGTTAAGTCTTGTAATTTTCAGGCATGCTTTAAAGCTTTGTGTGATCTCGAGTTTTGGTCAATTCGTTTTTTTTGAAAATATTTTTAATTTATTTTTCGAAAACCTTGAATTGGTTAAATAGAACCGGATATACCAGCTTCTAAAGGAGGCCTTTTTTTTAAAAACTGCTCTTTCATTTTCCACAGACTGATGCAAAAAAAAATTTAGGAATCTACATTTTTCTAGAATGTAGCAGAAACACGAACATTTGATATTCCTTAATTCGGTCTTTATATTGTCTAGTGACTTAAAAATATCTATTTTTACCTAATTACCAAAAAAAAAAAATATTTTAAAGTTTAAAACCACCTTTCCTCACACTCACACATCATGTTTTGAATTTTAACACATATGGGAATATTTTAAAATATACCTGAAAATAACGAAAATTAGCACAAACAATGCTGCACACAATGGAATTCTACAACGAAGCAGATCCTAATTAAAAGTATATAATAAATTAACTGGCTGAAAAGGTATTTTAAGAGAAAAAAAATACTTATTTCAGAATTTATATCGAAACAAAATCCTACACTTGGCGAGCATTTAAAGTGGTTAAAAAAAATCTAAGAAAAATGGAAAAATAAGTCATTTTTTAATTTTTGCAAGAGGCTATCTCTGATTCTTTTTAAGTGATATGACTTTTTCAAAATAGAATAAAATAAGATCCGCAAAAAATCACAGTCAAAAAAGAATCAAAAATTGAGATCTTGTGAGGGTTTGTGCGGTAAAAAAAGCCTATTTCCAGTTAAAAGTAAATAGACTAAATGGTGTTTTGAAGATAAATAAAATGCTTTCTTCAGAATTCATATCGAGCCAAAACTGTAGATTTAGCGACCATTTGAAAATATGCGAAAAATTGACAACGAAGACAAGTTTAAAAGGATATATTTCAGCTTATTATCCCAAATTCGACGACGAGTTCTTTTTTATGATTTTTGGGCAAGTTCAACTTTTGATTTCTTTTTGAGTGAAAAGATCTTATTTTTTTCGTCTTAAAAATATCTTCAATTTCTATTTTGCAAAACTCATAAAGGACCAGAGATGATCTTTAAAGGGGGTCTATTTTCAAAAATTTGAATAATGACTTTTTTTCAGGAGGCTAACGCAAACAATCATATATTTTTACTTTAGAGGCCTAAATACCTATTTTCCATTTTTCTTAGATTACTTTTACCACTTTAAAGGCTCGTCAAATTTAGGGTTTTGTCTCGATTTGAATTCCGAAAAAAGCATTTTTTCCTCTTAAGAGGACGTTTTCAACCAGTTCATTTTTTATTTAGTTTCAATTAGAATCTGTTTTTTTTTAATGTTAATATTCGTGATTTCTAGACATGCTTTAAGGCCATAAGATCTTATTTTGTTGTGTTACTTCATTAACTAAAATTTTTTCTAACCTTGTAACCTTAGATTAACGGTTTCACTGTATATTTAACGTCTGTCATGTATTAAAACATTCGGAACATGATAGTATGTGGAGATGTAGCTTTAAACCTAAAAAGGTAATTTAAAAAAATTGAAAAGAGGTTAAAAATCGGTGAAAATCGATATTCTTAGACGAAAAAAAAAATAAAAGATTCACATACGGAAGATCAAATATTTACTTAGAGTTTCTACTACATTCAAGAAAGGGTGTAGATTTAAAAAAAAAATTTTTTTGCATCAGCCAATCGAAAAAGAACAATTTCCCAAAAAGGCCCCCTTCAGAAACTAATATGGCAGGTTCTATTTAACAAATTGGAGGTTTTGAAAAATGAATTAAAGATCCTTAAAAGATAAAAAAAAATAATCTTTTTACTTAAAAATAACCAAAACTGGATGGAGATGTAGCTTTAAACCTAAAAAGGTAATTTAAAAAAATTGAAAAGAGGTTAAAAATCGGTGAAAATCGATATTCTTAGACGAAAAAAAAATAAAAGATTCACATACGGAAGATCAAATATTTACTTAGAGTTTCTACTACATTCAAGAAAGGGTGTAGATTTCAAAAAAAAAATTTTTTTGCATCATCCAATCGAAAAAGAACAATTTCCCAAAAAGGCCTCCTTCAGAAACTAATATGGCAGGTTCTATTTAACAAATTGGAGGTTTTGAAAAATGAATTAAAGATCCTTAAAAGATAAAAAAAATGATCTTTTTACTTAAAAATAACCAAAACTCGAAATCATTAAGGTTTAAAACATGCCTGAAAATTACAAAAATTAACAAAAACAGCGCTGTACAAATGGAACCGTAAAAGAGTCCAATCTAATTAAACGTATGTAAATATTAATTAGTTCGAAAGGTACTTTCAAGGCGAAGAAAATTCTTTTTTCAAAATTCAAAACCATACAAAAATTTTGGGGAGCATTTATAATTGTTAAGTTAATCTAAGAAGAATGGAAAAAAATAGATAATTTCAAGTTAAAAAAATATATTAGTACAGGAGTCCAATTTTTTTCTATGTATCTTACGCATTCAGGGAAGAGTTTTTTCCCCTCAAGTGAAAAAGAAAAATATTTTTTTCATTAATATTTTGAAAATATACTATTTTGCAAGATTTTGACAACAGGCATTCCTTAAAAGACTGATATCTGCGTTTCTTTACGGTCAATCTAAACCCTTCAAAATAAAATCAAAGAATTTTCTAAAACGAAATTATGAGATCTTATAAGTAAAAAAAAGAATGAAAATTCAAGATTTTATGAGGATTTCTAGTATGCTTATCAAGTCACGAAAATTAAGAAAACCGAGTTTAAAAAAAATTGTTGTTTAAAAAAGTCGATTCTAATTCGAAGTACATAGTAAATAAATTGGTTGCAAAGGCCTCTTCAAGATGAAAAAAAAAACATTTTTTAGAATTAAAATCGAAATAAAACATTTCAAAATAAATCTATCTTTAAAGGCCGATATATCTAGTTCTTTTTAACCAATCTAAATTTTTTAAAATATAAATTAAATATATTTTTGGGACGAAAAAAATGGAACCAGTTTAGAAAGAATCACAAGTTGAGATTCTATGACTGTTTGAATTGCCCAAATAAATTTTACTTAAACCTTTAGATATATTTTTAGTTGGTTGTTTTCTTGGGTATATAGTTCATTTTTACATTAAAATTACATATATAAAGTAGTCATACTTATTATATATATTTTATTACTTCAAGACGTTTCGATTCTTTCGAATCCTTTTCAACTGGAGGAATCTACAAAAATGTACATTTTTAATGTTATTATGTATGGAATAACAGGTTAACTTACAATTAAGAAAGAAGATTTTTATTTTAAGCAACAATTATAAAAATATTTTTAGTCCAACTGGAAGAGTGGACACTACATTTTTGACCCTATAACTGCATTAACTTGATTGAAATATAGAAACCAGATGATGTGTTTTAGGTGCTTTAAGTGACAAGAGTATATACTCTTATACTGACAAACTTCAAGGGAAATAAAACTTGAAAATGCACAACACGATGTAGCGAAACGTCTTAAGTAAATATAGGAAAGAAAAAAATGAACTTTTGAAATTTATTTTACAACCTATTACCTAAGAAGATATCCAAATAATAAATATATATATATATATATATATATATATATATATATATATATATATATATATATATATATATATTTAATAAAATATTTCAGTAATCAAAAAAACTGCCTTGCAGGAGCTATCTGGAGTTAACAAAATGAAATGACTCTATTCGAACAGAATATTTCATAGGCATAATACTTACATGGTAATCCGGGATCGAAAATACTAAACAACAAAACATAACAATTTCCAATTACTGGAAAAACTGGTAGAAAAAAACCTTTCTGATGCCAAGCAAATTGAAAAAATCTTCTTTTTTTGTAAATAAACGCAACATAGTATATTGCTACGGCTACTGAAACGTAGATTATAAAAGAACTGAAGGTACTTGTTATTGCCATTTTACCAAGAAGAAGAAAGACTGACTGCTTTATAGAATCAACAAATTTATCGATTTTATAATTCACGATTATTATCTTACAAAAACATAATTTACGTACGAATTTAAAAGGCTTTACGTGTTGTCAAATACTGATGTCAGTAATAAAATTAAAAAAATTATACCAAATTATCTTTTAATTACTTATTTTTTTTATAGTACATGTTGGGTCAGGAGATCATTTATATATATATATATATATATATATATATATATATATATACATATATATATATATATATATATATATATATATATATATATATATATATATATATATATATAAGTAAAATGCGAAACAGTAAATGCAAACTTCTCTCCATCGTATCCTTTCTGTGTTAGAGGTTGCACAGTTAGAATAAATTAGAATAAAACACAATTCATCCTATTCACCATACCGAGAAGAAAGTCAAAACTTACCCTCCCCGCCACAGTGATACGGCAGAGGTACATGTTTCGTCTCTACTAGACTCATCAGGGTACCGACATGCACCTGGCTGTGCAAAGGACAGATCGGAAGGAAGTCCTTTGGTTTATGACATCGCTGAATACGGATCTCGCATCAGAATATCGAAATTTAAAATTGCATATCCAACATGGTTGCCGTTGATCACCGAAATGTCTATTATGATCTTAATAAGGGTAAAATTGAGATACGTTTAGCAATGGATTGTCTTTACTTATATCATTTTTGAACATTTCGTTTAGGAAAAATTTGAAATAACGCTTCAAAAAATCATTAAAATTCTAGAATGAGGTGTCCGTCGTTTCGCTACAAGCCTTAATATAATTAACTATCGACGACTAACTTGAAAAGAAAAATTTTACGATTATATTTGGTTAAGGAAAGCATGATAAGAAATATTTTTTATTCACTGTAATACATTCGAAGTAGGACCAACATGTACGATACCTCAAAAATAAAAGATTTAGGACCAACTCAAAAAATCTATTATTGGGAAGATTATTATAAAATTTATCGATTTTTGTTGACAGTTCTGCGAAAAAGTGTTAACCTTTCATACACTTGGTTTAGGAGAAGAAAAAATTCTACTATTTTGAGAACTACTTTTGGAAAAACGATAATAGAAAATGGAATTTACCGTTATTGAATTATCTCAAAAGATCATTGAATCAGTCCACGACTTTTTCTTAAATAAAATGTTCTAAAACGATATAAGTAAAAATAACCCATTGCTACATATAAAAAATTTTCATCTCTATTTTTTCAGCCATAACATATATATATATATATATATATATATATATATATATATATATATATATATATATATATATATATATATATATATATAAATATTTCAGTGATCAACGGCCATATTGGATACACAGTTTTAAATTTAGATATTCTGACACAAGATTGGTAATCAGCGCAGGCGCGGATCCAGCCTCTCTCCTTAGGGGGGGCGGTAATATCAAGTAAAGTATGGCAATAAAAACAAGTTGTCAACGGGAGGGGGGGGAGGAGGAGTGAAAGCAGCATACTCATTCCTAATATAAAAGGCAGAATAGGTTCTCTTTTCCTGAATCAGATCAGAAGATATCAATATGTAGATAATAATGTTAAAAGCTCTGTTGAGATATGTTCCAACATGACAGGAGCTGGAAAATCTACTATGTACCGAATACTGAAGGAGAAAAAACGAATGGAATTGTTAGTACTCCCAAGCCACATTCGATCACAGGCAAACGAAAAACCTCGTTGGAAGAAGAGATAAAGTGCAATTAAAGGGGTTGTATATACATTTTATTATGAGAAGCAGATCCCAACCATCTATAAAATTCTAACTAAAATCATTGGAGATCGCGATTTACCTGAAATTAAAAGAACTGATCTCTGGAAATTGCTCAGAGAACTTAATTTTTGCTGAGAAAAACCAGATAGAAAATCTGTTCTTATAAATCGTCCGGAAACTGTCCGTTGGAGACGTAAATATCTCTCTCAAGTAAAAGGTAGAGGTGCTAGAAATAACACAATTAATAAAATTAGTAATTTAACTAAACTTTTGAAAGATTTTTTTGAATAAAGTTGCTGTGGAAAATTGGGAAAAATCCATATAATAAAAGAATAAAACAAAATGTGAGAACTCGATCTCATAATCGGTGAGATAGAGGAACCAATTATAATTAATTTTAGCGAAGATAGTTTCACTGACTTTGATTAAGAATTAGATACGTAATGTTTACTAGTGTAAACACAATTTATTATTTAAATTTTTGTTTTTGTTGTATTTTATTATTTAATGTTGTTTATATGTTTTTTTATTTTCTATATATTTTTATTTTAGTGTGTCCCACTCTTTAATTTTAAATATATTTAATTCTAATTAGCGGTAAGTTTTTTATTATTTTATTATTGTATTTGTGTCTTTTTCTTAAGCGTGTAGAATTAACATGTTTATCTTATTTTTTTGGGGCTATCGTATTTCCATATATAAAAGTAAATTAAATTAAGATATCGGTACAATAGAAATAAAAATAAGTAGGTCTAATTTTAATTACGACATAAAAAAAATAATTACATTTGAATCCCTTTTTACTGTTTAATTGTAATTCTGCAGATGGTTTAAGAAATAAATAAACTGAAATGTCAAATACCCTAAAAATGTTTTTAATTAATAATAAAATGACCGATAGCACCAAACATATTTTATTATTATATGGACGAATTTATTTTTTTATATATGTTTAACTTTTTGTATTTTTGACAATGGATATTTTGTAAGTATTTAAATTATAACTTAGAATTTTTTGACAGAATAATCCTACGTTTTAGTCTATTATTATAGACCGGTATTTTTGATTATAAAATTTCTAACCCATTCCTATGAAAAATATATGTGTCTAATAAAATTTGCTAAAAACACCGGACTAAAGAACACAGGTAGTTTGCGAAGAGACAAAGGGTAAAAAATGATTTATTACTCTCTCTAGTTCTTGAATAAACTATAGTATAAGACGAAAAATCGGGTCTATTTTCCTAAACTCAAAGTTCTTGGGGGGGGGGGGGGGGGGGGCGATCGCCAGATTCGTTATCAATGCACACAAATATTACAAATTGAGCCCTAAGAGTGGGTCCACACAATAAGAAAAATCTGGGCGTAAACGTAGTGTAATAAGACATATGTCAAATTTCAAGCATTGTGATTCGTTAAATTTTTTAAAAAAAAGGACAAAGATCGAAGATTTTCCGCCTAAATCCGCCTTTTCCAAAGCCATTACGCAAAATACTGTTTAGCTTTTCAGCGGACTGCTTTAAATATGACGGAAACTGTTTCTTTTTAATATTTTATGTGAACATAACCTATGTTTTTTTTTCCAGAAGTTTGTTGTTTTATTTATATTTTTTTATTTGCGAGTTTTGAGATAATGGATATTTACGAACTACGTTAAATTGTTTTAATTTATTAAAAATGCTTGTTACCGAAGATCATTACTGCTTGGTACTCAAAAAAATACAGTTGTTCGTTATATAAATTAAAGCTTATGAAATAAAGGCCGTTATATATTAAAATTTCTATTCAACGACAATCTCTGATATTGAGACGCTAATCCACAGAGATACCCTTAGCTATGGTTACCAGATCAAATAATGTGATTTCCTGACAATATCCCTGACTTTTTAGTAAATATCCGGACATTTTATCTGAATATTGTATGTGGTATGTTATGGCAGTGAGATTTTCAAAATATTTGCAATCGAAGCACCAAATGCGAATATCGAGCGAGTGTTCTCATTAATGGGAGTCTAGTGGACTAAGGAGAGAAATAGGCTGTCTATATTGTTATAAGCTTTGCTTTTCGCTGCCACCAATATTATAACTTTGCTGGTTCTGCTTTAGGTTTATCACTGGCTTCGATGAATTCAAATAAATCTTCTAATATTACTTTTAATACTTTATTAAAATGCTCACTAAATCATGAAGTAACAACAGTTTTTCTTCTTACTTACTAATTTAATGTCTCTATTGTGGTTTTTTAATTGTAGTTCACCTTGTCTCTGTGTTCATGTTCTAGTTATATTATATTTCTGTATCTAAATTATTATCTTACAGTCAACAGCGTACTAACAATTATAACATAACTATTTATTTACATGATTACTGAACTGAAAAAGTGTGTATTTATGGAACGATGACAATACGAACAAAGCTGATGGTCTCTTTAAAAAGTAAAGTTTTAGAGTTTTGGAGATGAAGGCATGCTATTTGAGCCTATTAGAATATAAATTTACTTAAGATATAACTTGTTCTTAAGAGAGTATTAAATATTAGACTATAATTATTTATTAATCCATGAGTAACTTAAAATATTTATATATAGTAATTTAATAATTAATAATTTGTAGTAATAGTTGGTTTACAACAATATCTTCTGTTAATGTTCTACTCTAGACCAGGGGCGGATCCAGCCTCTCTCCTTGGGGGGGGCGGTGATATCACAAAAGTACAGTATGGCAAGCGAAAGCAAGTTGTCCCCGGGGGGGGGGGAACACCAGCAACATTCCCATTTCTAGTGTAAAAGGCAGGGACGGGGCTATTTTTTTGAATTTGAAGCGCTTGGAGAGGGGGGGGGGGCGATCACAAGAAAAATAAATTTCCGACAGTGGGTGGGAAGATGCGATCAACATACACATTCCTCGTATAACAGGCAGAATCGGGTCTATTTTCCTGAGTTTAAAGCTCCTGCGGGGTGCTATCGCAAAAAAACAAGTTGTCAATGGGGGGGGGGGGCGTGGCCAGCCGCATACACATTCCTAATATAAAAGGCAAAATCGGTTCTATGTTCCTGAACTCAAAACCCCTTGGGAAGGGGAGAGGCGATCGCAAGCATACACATTCCTATACTCTATTCAAGAACTAGAGAGAGTAATAAAACTGTTACCGAAACCTCCAACGTACCTGCTTCAGTGCTCCTGGTGACTGAAAACTGCCGTAAATCTAATTATATTTAATTATTATAAGCTTTTATAAATTTACTGCAACAATAAAATTTCTGATAATTCAATTTAATTTCTGTCAGTGAGCAAAGTACACCTTACAGTGTGTCCTTAGTGATTTATTTTGTTTGTGCTTGCTTTTATATATTATTTGAGATTAGTGAGATACCCAAAAGATGGAGGGCATTTTTTCCTCAACGAAAAACTTATTACGATGAATGTTTGTTATGATGCCTTAAGATATTAATATCTAGATAATAATGTTAAAAGCTCTGTTGAGATGTGTTCCAATATAACAGGAGTTCGAAAATCTTTCATGTACCGAACACTAACGGAGAAAAAAACTACTGAAATTGCTAGTAATTCCAAGCTATATTCGATCACAGGCAGACGAAAAACCTCGTTGGAAGAATAGATGTAAACTGTAATGATAGGAGTTATACATACATTTTATTATGAGAAGCAGATTTCAACCGTCGACAAAATTCTAACTAAAATCAATGAAGATCGGGATTTGCCTGAAATTAAAAGAACTGAGCTCTGGAAATTGCTCAGAGAACTTAATTTTTGTTGGGAAAAACCAGATAGGAAATCTGTTCTTATAGATCGTCCGGAGAATGTTCGCTGGTGAAGGAAATATCTCTCTCAAATAAAAGGTAGAGTTGGTGGAAATAACACAACTTACAAAATTAATAATTTAACTAGACTTTTGAAAGATTTTTTTGAATAAAGTTACTGCAGATAATTACGAAAAATCCATATAATAAAAGAATAAAAGAAGATGTGGAAACTCGATCTCATGATCGGTGAGAGAGGAATCAATTATAATTAATTTGAGCGAAGATAGCTTCACTGACTTTGATGACGAATAAGATACGTAATGTTTACCAGCGTTAACACAATTTATTATTTAAATTTTCTGTAACATATAAAAATTAATGACATTTGAATCCCTTTTTAGTGTTTAATTGTAATTCTGCAGATGGTTTAAGAAATAAATTAAATGGAACGGCAAATATCCCAAAAATGTTTTTAATTAATAATAAAATGACCGATAGCCCCAAAAAAATTTTAATATTATATTGACGAATTTATTTTTTTTTATATATGTTTAACTTCTTGTATTTTTGATAATGGGTATTTTGTAAGTATTTAAATTATAACTTTTAAAAATAAATTTTTTGAGAGAGAAAAAGGCTACGTTTTAGTTTGAATATGCCTAAAACGATTTCTATGCTAAAATTAAAAATAATAAAACTACAGTTGCGATTTGTGTTAAATATGTCAAAATTATCTATATTTTCTAATATATATGAATTATTAAAAAATCATAAGAAATAAAATAATATTATAAAAACTTTTTATTTTAAGTTTATTACTGAAATAATACTCTATGCCATAAATATTTAGTGATAGACCTCCTTTTGACGCCTTCCGATGCCCTATAACAAGGATTAAAATCCTTTTTAAC
Source organism: Diaprepes abbreviatus (assembly GCA_034092305.1). Lineage (NCBI taxonomy): Eukaryota > Metazoa > Arthropoda > Insecta > Coleoptera > Curculionidae > Diaprepes > Diaprepes abbreviatus. The sequence continues at coordinate 2,920,866 of JASJET010000087.1, forward strand.
AATTCACACATCCAAATATCTATTGTTATCCAACCCAAATAGTCCATTTTTATAGACCAATATTTTTGATTATAAAATTTCTAACCCATTCCTATGAAAAATATATGTGTCTAACAGATTTTGCCAAAGACACCGGACTAAAGAACACAGGTAGTTTGTGAAGAAAAAAAGTTAAAAAATGAAAAACTCTCCCTAGTTCTTGCATAAACTATAGTATAAGAGGCAAAATCGGGTTTATTTTCCTGAACTCCAAGCTCTTGGGGGGGGCGATCGCCCCCACCGCCCCCCCCTTGGATCCGCGCCTGCTCTAGACACAATAACTTAAATCACATATCATGTAAAGAATGTCATGGAATGCATATGCACATAAACACGAACTAATAAACCACGAATTTGATTTTAAAAATACCAAAATTTTTAACATGGACGGAAACTATCATAAACTAGTCATAAAAGAGATGCTTCACATAAAAGAAGAGAAAAACACAATTAATGACAAACAAGACGTTAAAATCTCAGCCAAATTTATTAGAGCCTTATAATATATATATATATATATATATATATATATATATATATATATATATATATATATATATATATATATATATATATTGTAACAAACTTTCCAGTGTTTAACATTTCATAGTATTAGTTTGTGTTTGTAGTTTGTAGGGTTTTAGGTTTATTTTCTACGAGTTCATAATTTATTCAATTAATTTTACCTTTGTTAATTTCCTTAGGAGACGTCTATGAAAGAAAGTCTGGAACATTTAAAGAATTCTATTTCCTTATTTTTTAGATGGAACGCCTATAACAGAAGGTGTAGAACTCGCCGGATTATTCGTTTCACTTATTTTTATTACACCATGTAGTATGGAAATCCTTCTAGAAAATTAGAGAATATTCCGGTATCGACCAAAGGGGTATATAAAGGTCCAGATCGGCTTTCGTGAACAGTATAGTTTGAGAGCTTGTAGATGCAACTTGAATTAGTTTGACAAGTGTCAAAAGTAAGGTTGACCATAAAAAGCTATTAAAATAATACAGTGTGTATAGTTTGTTTGAAGACCCTGCCGTCTGGAACAATATATATATATAATATATATATATATATATATATATATATATATATATATATATATATATATATATATATATGAAGAAAGGAGAAATGTGTGTCTGGGTTCCTTATATCGACCACTACATGACAATTTAAAAGACTGCATAGATGATTTGGAGGCATAAATAAAAACTTATTTTTATCAATATATGACTGTGTTTTATTTGCGGGAGATTTTAATGTTAATTTTGGTATAGGCTTAAGTATAGATATAATATTATGTCTCATTTCTGACTAAATACCGTTTGGATCAGCTTCTAGATTTTCTAACTAGAGTGAATAATAGACGCTTTTGAATATCATTGTGATATAAAACCAGGATATGGTTAAGGGTCTGTGAAGTTTTAAGACTAGATAATACCTCAGATCATGATTTGATGTATTGAACTTTGACGTTCTTAAAAATCAGTCCTTCAAATTTCATTTAAAAACTCTAAAGACTATTCCCAGTTGGATTTTAACAGCTTTTTAAGGGATTTATTTTGCATAAATTGAGATTTTATTTATAATCTTAGTGATGTGAATAAAATGGCTGATTTTTTAATACCAATCTGATTTCTATTGGTATAAAAAATTTAAAAAGAACTTATTCGCAACACAATTTTAAGGTCGACGTTAGTAAATTTGGCAAAAATATCCCTCTATTACCTTTAAATGAGGTTAATGTGGGAAAAGTAGTTGGACACCTACCATTTTTACTTTCTTGGATCGTTCGATGAGTTATCATGAATGAAAATCGTACACAATATTTTTACTCTTTTAAAGAGGATAAAACTACCCCTACTGCTCATGCTATAAGGTTGAAGGTCACTGCTCCATCCAAATTATTAATAATATTATATAACTGTAACAAAAATTTGTTATCGATATATTTATATATGGCAAACAGTCAATTAATTAATGTGGTATCTATGTTCCAAATGTTAATTTTGAAGTTTCAGGTTTCAATGCAGTACTAATATTTACTGATATCTCTCTTTGTTCCTGGTATTCGATTTGATCCTGAACCACACCTGATTATCACTGCAAATTTTAATAATCTACAAGAATTTATTACGCAAATACGAAACGCAAGTTGACGCACTGTCTTTTCTCTACTCGATCTTTGAAAATCGATACTTTGCAAGAATGATACTCGAGTTGTAGTATCGATATTCTGAGAATCGATTACGGGATTTGTGCTCTCGCTCAAACCTCGGCGCGAAATTCGATTTGTACTTCTAATTGACAAACTATTATTTTTTTTTAATGTAAACTCACGATTTTGACAGGTTGTGGAGGTCCAAATATTAACTTTATTTAAAGGTAATGGAAGGATAGTTTATGGGTGGAAACCACTTTTTAGAGGTAAGAATAAAAAGAAATTTTTCTCATTTTTTCCATACATATTCCTCCTCGTTTTGAGGAAAAAGTGAACAAAGAATTTGTTCTATCCATTTTCTTGATTTTAGAGTGATTCTAGCCCCCTATTATCCCTCAACATAATTATAGACTCGATTGCATACAGGCGCGAATCCCCCCCCCTCCCCCCAAAAGCTTTGAGTTCAAGAATAGACCCGATTTTGCCTCTTATACTATAATTTATTCAAGAATTAGAGTAACAAATCATTTTTTACCCTTTTTTTCTTCGAAAACTACCTGTGTTCTTTAGTCCGGTATCTTTGGAAAAATCTTTTAGACACATATATTTTTTATAGGACTGGGTTAGAAATTTTATAATCAAAAATACCGGTCTATAATAATAAACTATTTGGATTGGATAACAATAGATACTGTGACGTGTGAAGTGTTAAAAGGATCTTAATCCTTGTCATAGGCGTCGGAAGAAGGTTTATTTTATTTAATTAATTATTACTTCATTGATTATTAATTCATTAAGTATTTATGGCATAGAAAATTATTTCGGTAATAAACTTAAAATAAAAAGTTTTTATAATATAATTTTATTTCTAATGTTTTCTTAATAATTCACATACATTAGAAAATATAGATAATTTTGACATATTTACACAAATCACAACTGTATTTTATTATTTTTAATTTTGACATAGAAACCGTTTTAGGCACATTCAGACTAAAACGTAGCCTTATTCTCTCAAAAAATTCGAAGTTATAATATAAATATTTACAAAATACACATTATCAAAAATACAAGAAATTAAACATATATAAAAAAATTAATTCGTCCATATAATATTAAAATTTTTTTTGAGGCTATCGCTCATTTTATTATTAACTGAAAACATTTTTAGGACATTTGATTTTTCAGTTTAATTATATCTTAAACTATGTGCAGAATTACAATTAAACACTAAAAAGGGATTCAAATGTAATTAATTTTTATGTTACAGAAAATTTAAATAACAAATTGTGTTTATGCTGGAAAACATTACGTATCTAATTAGTAATCAAAGTCAGTGAAGCTATCTTCGCTGAAATTAATTATAATTGGTTCCTCTATCTCATCGACCATGAGATCGGGTTTCCACATTTTCTTTTACTCTTTTATTATATGGGTTTTTCCCAATTTTCTCCAGTAACTTTATTCAGAAAATCTTTCAAAGATTAGTTAAATTACTAATTTTGTAAGTTGTGTTATTTCTAGCAACTCTATCTTTTACTTGAGCAAATCTTCTTTCTCCAACGGAGAATTTCCAGACGATCTATAAGAACAGATTTCCTATCTGGTTTTTCTCAGCAAAAATTAGATTCTCTGAGCAACTTCCAGAGCTCAGTTCTTTTAATTTCAGGTAAATTCTGATCTTCAATGATTTTAGTTAGAATTTTGTCTACGGTTGGGATCTACTTCTCATAATAAAATGTAAGTACAACTCTTTTTGTTGCAGTTTACATCTCTTCTTCCAACGAGGTTTTTTTACCTGCCTGTGATTGAATGTGGCTTGGGAATACTAACAATTCCAGTCGTTTTTTTCTCCTTCAGTATTCGGTACATAGCAGATTGTCCCACTCCTGTCACACATCTCAACAGAGCTTTTAGCATTATTATCTAGATATTGATATCTTAAGCATTTTAGTATAAATATTGAGGTGGAAGCCATATTTTTTGGGTATGTCGCTAATCTCAAATAATATATAAAAACAAGCACAAACAAGATAAATCACTAAGGACACACTCTAAGGTGTACTTTGCTTATTGACAGAAATTAAACTGAACTATCAGAAATTTTCTTCTAGCAGTAAATTTATAAAAGCTAATAATATTTAAATATAATTAAATATAATTAGATTTACGGTAGTCCTCAGTTACCTGTGGTGCTAGAACAGGTAAGTTGGAGGTTTCGGTAACAGTTCATTACTCTCTTTATTTCTTGAATAGAGTATAGGAATGTGCATGGTTGCTATCGCCCCTTCCCTTCCCAAGGGCTTTGAGTTCAGGAAAATAGAACCGATTCTGCCTTTTATATTAGGAATGGGTATGCTGCTGGTACTTCCCCCCGCCTCCGTTGACAAAACGTTTTTCTTGTGATAGCCCTCCCCCCAAGAGCTTTGAGTTCAGGAAAATAGACCCGATTCTGCCTCTTATACTAGGAATGGGTATGTTGCTCGCATTGTCCCCCCCCCTGACGGCAACTTGTTTGTTCTTGTGGTAGCCCCTCCCTCTCCTAGAGCTTCAAATTCAGAAAAATAGACCCGACCCTGTCTTTTACATTAGAAATGGGAATGTTGCTAGTGTCCCCCCCCCCCCGTCGAGAACTTGCTTTTGTTTGCCATACTATACTTTTCTAATATCACCCCCCCCCCCCAAAAAAAAAAAAAAGAATAGAGGCTGGATCCGCCCCTGATTGAGTATTGCTGGATAGTGAAGTCAGTGAAAGTAGGTTTTCCGTAAATGTCAAAAGTAAAACTATTGTTTATTTTTGTAATGGTGATATCTAAGAAGTTTATTTTATTATCTACCTCTTTTTCTATTGTGAATTTTATTTTGTTGTGTGTACTGTTAACATGTTTTATTTAATGTTCTAATTCGGTTTCATTACCTGTAAAACATGCAATAATGTCGTCAACATATCTATACCAGAAAAAGATGTTTTTTGAAAAGTTTGTTCTAAAAATGTTTCCTTCGAAATTAGTGATAAAAATTTCTGCCAGCAAGTGGGTTAGGGGAGAACCGATCGCTAGCCCGTCTTTTTGTTTGTAGAACCGATTATGTTGCAAGTAGTTTTCAGAAATGCAAAGATCAAAGAGTGATAAAATTTCATTTTTTACTACGGGATTAACGTTATTCGGAATATTTGAGAACTTATTCGTTACATCAAAAGGTATTAAGGTATGGTGAGATTAGTTAACAGTGTTGTAAGTTCAATTGAATTTTTCATGCTATTTTTGAGTTTGAAATCTGTAATTGTTCTGAATATATTATTTAGTTGTGCTGCTAAGTTTTTTAGAAAAATGCCTGTGTAAGAGACAACTGGTCTCATATTGGCATCTTCTTTGTGAATTTTAATTAATAATGTAACGAATTTCTTCCTAAATATTTAAATAAAGATTGCTTACAAATAATTGAAACCACTCAATCCAATCAAAACGTTAATCCAGTTGTAAAAAATGAAATTTCATAACTCTTTAATCTTGGCATTTCTGAAAATTACTGTTAGTATAATAATCATTTCTGCAAACAAGAAGACGGGTGTGTGATAGGCTCTCCTCTAAGCCCTCTGCTGGCAGAAATTTTAATGACTAATTTCGAAAAAAGCTTTTTTAGAAGAAACTTTTCAAAAAACATATATACATATGTTTGAAGGTTGTAGACAATGTTGAAGATTGACTAAAATGTGGTTGTCGGACTTGCATTGTCTTTATTTTTATTTATTTTTACGTTTCGATTAGGTTGTATCTCTAATCGTTATCAAGTATAAACGGAATGTTTTGTCTTAAGACTACGAGCTTATATAAGGACTGTGTCCACTGAAGCGCAAAGTCTCGTTTCACTGTACACACCTCAATAATTTTATGTTACAAAGTAGTGGTTGCCAAAGACTAGGTATCTCAACACTCGGTTTACTGAAGACTCCATTATTGTTTTCTATAAATGTTCCATATATATTGCCGCAGCCTCAGACCATTTTATATGGTGTTGTTTATTCCAAGCGTGTTCTGCAATACCTGATCTCGACGTTTCCCCTTTTTGTGTATGAGTTTTATGATCCTTAATTCTAACTTCTAGTGGTCGTTTGGTTTCTTCAATATACATTTCACCATACTCATATGGAACTTTGTAAACCCATTCTTTTTTATCGGTACTTTTTGGTTTTGTTTTTGTTAAATGAGCTCTAAGTGTATTTCTTGATTTAAAGGCTGTTTTTATATTATAACTACTGGCAATTCGTCTGATTTTCTCCGAAGTTCCCTTAATGTACGGAATTGTGAAGAAGGAATATGTTTCATGCTGTTCAGTGTTCGTTGTTCTAAAATTATTTATAACATCGTCAATTAGTTTCAAAGGATAACCATCCTGTTGTAAATCGGATTTAATATTTGCTACCTCTTTTTCCAATGAATCGGCATTATTACATATAGATATAGCGCGATTAGAGAGGTTGCGTATAATTCCCAGTTTTGTTACAACAGAATGATTAGAACTATGATTAAGATATTGTCCAGTATGTGTCGGCTTTCGGTATACTGAAGTTTTAATAGTTTCGTTTGAGCGATTCACCATGACATCTAGGAAAGGCAATTAATCATTTATCTCTTTCTCCATGGTAAACTGAATTGTAGATCGAATGTTATTGAGATGTGTCAAGAAATCATTAAGTTCTTGATCATTGCCCTTCCATACGATGAAGGTATCATCAACATATCTCTACCAGACTTTCGGTTTAACTGTTGCCGTTTCTACGGCATAAGTTTCGAACCATTCCATATATATATTGGCGACGACTGGAGAGAGTGAAGAACCCATCGGAAACCCGTCGTCCTGAGCGTAGAACCTGTCTTTTACTTGAAAGTAAGCATTACGGAGGCAACACTCTAAAATACCCCGTCCAGTGGTAACGTGGCTCGATCTGATAAAGTAGTATCAAGTGAAAGTCTAGTTTTGATTATGTCTAGTGATTCCCCTAATGGTACATTAATATACAGACTTTCCACATTAAAGCTTATTAGTCTGTCGTCTGGCTCTAGATTGATGCTATTAATAATGTTCACGAAATGTGTGGAATTTTTAACGTATGCGTTCGTCTTACCTTCTAAAGATTGTATGATTTTTAAAAGAAACTTCGCCAGTGCATTTGTTGGGGATCCTCTGGAGCTGGTTATTGGCCTCAATGATATGTTCATTTTATGAATTTTTGGTAGTCCGTAAAGATGATAACGATTAGAGATACAACCTAATCGAAACGTCGTAAAAATGAATAAAAATAAAGAAAATGTAAGTCCGACAACCACATTTTAGTCAATATATACATATGTTGATGACATTCTTTCTTGTTTTACAGGTAATGAAACCAAAGTAGAGGATACAGTATACACAGCAAAATAAAATTCACAATAGAAAAATAAGTTAGATAATAAAATAAGTTTCTTAGATATCACCATTACAAAAATAAACAATAGTTTTTCCTTCGACATTTACAGAAAACCTACTTTTACTGACCCTACTATCCCACAACACTCAATACATTAACTTGCGGTATAGAAATCTATGATACACAGATCATTGACTATATTTTTAACAGACTTAGATAAGAATAAAGAACTTAATATTTTATTACAATAAAACAAATAGCATTAAACAATGGTTATAGTGAAGTTCAAACTACCAATTTAATAAAAAAAAACGAAAATAAACTACAATTAACCGCATATATCCATCTAACATAAATAAAAATAATAGTAGATACGCCACCCTTGCGTATTTTGGACCTATTTCAGATAGAATAGATATCTTAAAACAAACGGGGATAAATCTCCATACAAGATTTAAATAACACAAAACTGAATTTTTATTAAAAAACATAATTCAAATTTTGTTAACCATTTCATAGAAACAGGTCACATTCTTAGATGTTAATTTATAAGTGCAATAAGACCAGTACATAACCTTCTTAATGATCAAAGAGTCCTATGAAATTTTCCGTTGTTCGATGTTCTGCCTTTAGTATTTTTTGTCCGGTCAAAGTAGACATTCAAGGTTACCAAAATTAGCATAGAGCTAAAAATTTGTACAAATGTTCGGAACACCATTACAAATAAGTTGTCAAAAGTTCCCAACGATCCCATGTTTGGAAAAAAATTTATTCAAGGTCAAAGTGGGGAAAAATGGGTTTTTCGCGTGTTTCAGCCAAACGGTAAGTTTTATCATGAAAATAGTTCAGATCAAAATTGTAGATTATAAAATTATATATAAAAATTAATCTTATACTTTTTTTCATAAAAGTCGGCTTTTTTGAGATATCATCGCTCAAAAAGTTGAGAAAGCTGCGTTCTCCAAAATATGCACACGTTTCCACGTCACCTATGAGGTAGTGTACTTGACGCGTTTTTTTTTAACGTGGTTTCCCCGGTAGGCCTGTTCCATGATCCATACTGTACTATGTAATGATTAAAAAAAAAGAAGAAATAGTTTAAAATAATCGAAGCTGTCTGGATTCTATTGAATTTAGGTCAATTATTCGTCAGATTCTCTTCTGCTTCTTCCTGCTGAGTGCAAATAAATCCCTCCAAAAGCGATGTATCAGACGTCTCTTCGTTGATATGGTATGAACCGTCTTCTAATGGAGATTCAACATTGGAACACGAGTGGCCTTGGTAATTTGTACATGCTAATAAACAAAGTAACCCAACTTTTTTGCAGCCGCATTTAGCATTACATCCCTTTTTACAATTGCAAAAAATTGTGTTGAGGAGTTTTTCTGGTGCAGGTGGGAGTAAAGTTTGAATTGGTTCCAACGTATTGTCAATCAACTTCCAACTCCAATCTTTTGGATCTAGTTGATGACCAAGCTACAGTTGAACTTGATAATATACCCGAAATAGATGTTGTTGGGCAGAAGCAGAGGTTGGAGGAAGACAAGCTAATTGCACTCGCTTTTTGTTTTGAGTATTTTTAACAAAAGATGCGTAGCGGAACTTATGGATGCAGGCAATTTTTTTTAGAGCTCCGTACATGGCAAGAAAAAAGCGAATTCCATTGGTGATAATTTCTTGTGGAGTAGAGTTCCTGTTTTTAAAAACTTCAGCACAACCGACTAAATCTTGGTTTTCAACAGATGTTTTACCCCTTCTGTAAAATGTTGATGTCGTATCGCAGCCACTTTGCAAAAGCAGATAAACTTGTGTTGAATATATTTCAGACTGATGTTGAGCTTTCCCAGTTTTTTTTTTTAAATAAATGTTTTTGTTAGTTGGAGTTCGAGCAGTCAGTAAAACCAGTAAATCAACGTCTTCATCAACAACAATAGTTGTGTTTGTCAAATTGAACTGTTCTAATGCTGTTTCAATGATGAGGACATCAGTATCATTAACAGCTTGTTTGACAAGTATACCTTCACTGGTCAGTCTTTCTTTTAGCAGTGAAATGAACCGTGATTTGTTGTGGGTATTTGCCAAAAAGTCTTGTTGAGTAGTGGGAACGGTCATAAATTGATCAAATAAAATGTCTGAAGATGAAGATGTTGTAGTAGCTCAACGACGTTGTTCTGCGGTTTTAATGTTCCTCACGCAATCGGTCTAGCCATCAAATACTACAGTAACTCTGTGATATACCGATAGAAAAATATTTCAACTCGTATTACAGCTCCAGTGATGTCTGTACGCGGCGTACTTATGGATATTATGGAGAACGCAGCTGTGTCAACTTTTTGAGCGATGATATCTCGAAAACGGTGACTCTTATGAAAAAAGTATAAAAACATTTTTTTAGGTAATTTTATGATCTACAATTTTGATTTAAACTATTTTCATGATAAAACTTATCGTTTATCTGAAAAACGCGAAAAACCCATTTTTCCCCACTTTGACCTTGAATAAATTTTTTTCCAGGCTTGGGATCGTTGGGGACTTTTAACAACTTATTTGTAATGGTGTTCCGAATATTTGTACAAATTTTCAGCTCTATGCGAATTTTGGTAACCTTACCTCTCTTTTTAGGGCTAACTTGACCGGATAATTAAATAGAAGTAATAAAAAATGTGCAAACTAAAAAGGCCCTATAAAATAATGTAGTCCGTACTTTTTAAGACATTACGTTTAAGAATGTAACAGTGTTACGAAACCTCGGTCACGCCATTTTACTAATAAAAGTGGTAAATTTAACAAACAAAATTGTTTCATTAATTATTCTTCAATTTATGTAGACCTTAAATCGCACTTGATTTAGTTTTTTGCTGATAAGGAGCAAAATTTCTGCGAAATCACGATGCTGCAAGAAACATGGAAAAAGGTCATTAAACAAAATGGAAAATATATAATTGATTAAAGCTTATTCTTTGTATAAAAAAGGTTTAATTTCACACATTACCGAAATTACTTTCTTGAGGACCTGATATTATGCCCCGCCACCGACTAAAAGATGTCTCATCGATATATGATATATGCTTTTTTGGTATTTAATCTCATTTTTGGTATTTCCTAGATATTTCTATAAATTAACGTAAAAACAGACGGAAGACGAAAAAGTGAAAAAGTATTTCGGCAAATGCGGAAAGTTGAAATAAAAAAAATTATTTTTTGTTCATCCCATTGACTTGGATACCATTGTATGGGCCCCTCAAGAATTTGATTAATCACATCATATAACACTTTTTGTTTTATCCTTTAATTTGTAAAATGTTAGCTTCCACAATTGCTTACTATCCAAAAATTTGAAAATATTCAACATAATACCACTTTCAACTTACTAATTTATTCACCATAAAAATCAAAACAATATTACAATTTCAATCACAAGAGGCCATAAATCATCCATTGATTATATTGTGACTGATGTGATATTTTCACCCACTTCAGACTCTAGACGTCGATTCGCCGATGTGGCTTGTGACCGTATTTTGATGCTTAGGAAAGTCAGGATAAAATTAAAACCTCGATAAAATCTCAAACTAGTTCAAATAAAAAAACTTAATATAAAGTCATTATGAGACCCGACAATAAAAAAACTTTATAAAGAAAGGCTCACTGAAAAAATCAAAACGAAACCAGATATAAATCATAGTTGGGAAGAAATAAAGAGCAACTTTAGAGTTGTTGCATATGTGATACTTGACACTTGAATCGTAAATAAGAACGTAAAGAAAACCAACAAAACTCCGTGGTTCAGCCCAGAAGTTAAACATAAATGCAAGGCGGAAAAAACAAGCATACCTAAGATATCGAATAACAAAAACGCCTGAATCATATGGGAAGTATGAAAGAATCAGTTCAGTCTATGTGTGTAAATATGTGAGCAAGAAAAAAGTGTATTTAGTAGTGATTTTCGTGACTGGTATACAAGTTCCATTTTAACTAATTGTATATTGTATGAAACTATTGTGACATCATTTGATCATAGACCTCCTGCAAACGGAATATTTTGGGTAGCGTTGGCCATTCCGTCTACAACCATACTGCTGTCCCATATTAATTTGTAGCTATTTTAAAAACCTCTAAATTTTACAGTAACAGAGACACTCTGGAAGTCTGATCGTTCCTCTTCTCTGTTGCAGTTTTAGTACCAAACAACTACAGGTTAATTTAAGGCTTACTTCTATAAAAAAACTCAGGACTTCAGAACTTCGCTAACTAGCTGGTTAGATGACATCTCTTTTTTGAATCTCTCACAGCAGTGTGTCCGCGAGTTTAATCGCGTGAAGGTTTTTAATAAATTAAACCAACCAAGTTTCTCAAAATTTTCCAACTCTGGAGAAGCGCAGTAGCGGGGCTCGTGTACTTTTTTTGTATAAACTCGTTAACAACAAGATTGTAGCAACTGACTTGCTCTCGAGAGTTCATTTTCATGTTCCAGGGTAACTAGATCCCCATTATTTTTCTATTTGCCGAAACCAAGAACTAATGTATTACAATTCTCACCATTATATGCGGTGTGTTCTTTCTATGATCGCCTGAAAGACAAATTTGATATATTTTACCGCAACTTTTCTGTTGTCAAATCGTTTATTTACAATTGACTGTGATTGATTTATATGCTATGTTATACTTATTATACTGTCTAGATCATATATGTTTCGGATTTATGTAAGCCTGTTCTTTTTCCTGCCTAATAATAGGGACTATGGTCCTGTAGGGCAGGATAAATAAATAAATAAATAATAAAGGTAGTAAATCAAACACTTACTGAAAATTCGTTATGGGCTTTCAGACTATAATTGTTTGTATTTAAATAAAATGAATAATAATTATTGGTGTGAGAACTCCAATAAAGTTTCTCTTGGATTTCTTCAACAGAGAATGAGCTAGATATAATAGTGATTGGTGTACGAGTTTTATTTTGATCGATTATACGTTATATATAACCTAACATTTTGTTAAAAGGTAGCATAAAATACAAAAAAACGAATCGAAAAAAGAAATGTAAATAAACTTTGTCCTTGGCGAAAAATCTGGGCATTGTTGCCAGATGTCAAACGACAAAAAATTGCACGTATTCTTATGTCAATTCAATAATTTTTATTCTCTTCCCGAAACAGCGTTCACCCCAACTCCATACATATTTCGTCCCCTAATAAGAATAAAATTAACACACTATATTATTGCAACATAGGTATATTTCTAAAACAAAATTGTTAAATTTAATAACAAACGTATTTAGTAGTTTATAACAATTAAATATGTCTAAAAAATTACTATTCGGTCAACCTTGGTACAAAATTACAATCAGGAGGGTGCACAGTTTTCATAGTTACACAAGAAATTAAAATTATCTCATCCACAGACTTGTATTTAGAGATTATTTTAAACTTCCTTATAGTGTTTGCTAACGTTATTTTCATCAGTGTCATCGCTTGGTTTTTACCTGCAACATAAATAAATCTATGACGTATGTATGTGAAAATGGGTATATGTATACTGCAACCTAGAAGTATCTATTGTATCTCTAAGAGTAGAGTTCTATCAATTTATTTTACTTCGGTCACAAGAAAATGCTGTTTTTTTATATAATATTTAGTCGGACGAAGCCAAATTCATAAAAAATTGATTGTTTAATCGACGCAATTCCCACTATTGGGGCGATTCAAACGTACATCCATTTAAAAAATTAAATTTTCAAGAGTCCTGGCACTTCAAGGTGTATTGTGCTATAAGAAATGACTGCATCGTCACCCTAAAATTCTACAAAGATAATCTGAATGGTAAGTTAGCCATTTTTGAAGACTTCTAGATACAAAATACGTTTTTCAACTTATACATCTTGAGAAATTTTGAAGTGAACTATTTAGATAACCTGCCGCTGGCTGATCATATAAATCTATTTTATCATCATGGTGGGGCGCTTCCACATAACAGTCATTTAGTTAACAATCATCTGCAAAACTTGTTTTATAATCAATGGATAGCCAAGAATGGACCACATCTTTGGCTACCTCGCTCCCCTGACCTAACAGTACTTGACTTTTTGGGACAAGATACAACGTCGCAATAAGCACTATGGAAGATTATGCAATGCAGCGAGTCAGAATAGCATTTGAAGAACTTAATCCTCAGTCAGTAGGAAGAGCCACCCATGAAGCGTTTCTGATTAGGTACGAAAAATGTTTGGAAGTTCAAGGGCGTCAATTTGAACATTTACTCAAATAATTTATTTTATTAACAACTGGTATATTTCTATTTCTTTTAGCTTTTATATATCCAAAGTTCTTAAAGTTTTTTATAATCTTTTATCAGTTGGTAGTGTTGGTTTCTGTTTCTTCGGATATCGGATCACGAACGTATCGCATGTTCTTGAAATAACTCTATCACATTCTCCATAAATAATAAATAAGTTTAAATAATCGTCGTGCATATAATTTAATCGCTCTGGCACGATTATTATTAATGAATGTCAAATGGCAACAAATAGTGACAATTCTGCAGGATTCGATTGTTTTATTTTCGTCACGCCTCGCTGTCATGACCAACTAATAACAAAATAACCGATTTCTAAAAGAAGCAGGTACTCAATTCGTCGACTATGTATGTTTTTTTTATGTATGCTCACCGATTACTCCGGAACGGCTGAATCAATTTGAATGAAATTTTTTACGTTATATTTAGGAAGTTGCTGCGGTGGTCCCATATTTTTTAGATGAAATTGGTGCAGTAAAATTCAAGATCGCGCTTAAAATATGGCGGCCAAAAAAATTAATTTTGTTCGATTTTCTCCAAAATTGGTATGGAAGAATTCTTGAAGTTGTACCCAATGAACCTGAAATTATTTTTAAAAAATTCAAAATGGTGGCTCCAATATAGCGGAAAAAATATTTAATTTTGTCTAATTTTCTCCAAAATTGGTATAGGGGAGGTCCAATATGGCGGAGAAAAATATCAATTTTGTCCGATTTTCACCAAAATTGGTCCGGGCGAGTCTTCGGGATCACACATGACGAATCTAAAATTATTTTAAAAAAATTCAATATGGCGTATCCAATATGGTGGATAAAAATTAATTTTGACCGTTTTTTTTTCAAAATTGATACGATAGCACATTACGAATTTAATATCATTTGAAAAAGAATCAAATATGGCGGATCTAAAATGGAGATTAAAGATTCTACATCTCTCGATTTTATCTAAGGTCAGTATCGGGGGATTTTTATTAGTATTAATTACGAAATTAAAATATTTTTTGAAAAACTCAGTCTGGAGGATTCCATATGGTGTCCTAAAAATTTTATATTTTTCGACTTTCTCCAAAACTGATATAAAGGGTTCTTGAGGGCAGGCGCGGATCCAAGGGGGGGGCGGTGGGGGCGATCGCCCCCCCCCCCCAAGAGCTTGGAGTTCACGAAAATAGACACGATTTTGCCTCTTATACTATAGTTTATTCAAGAACTAGGGAGAGTTTTTCATTTTTTACCTTTTTTTTTCTTCGCAAATTACCTGTGTTCATTAGTCCGGTGTCTTTGGCAAAATCTGTTAGACATATATTTTTCATAGGAATGGGTTAGAAATTTTATAATCAAAAATACTGGTCTATAATAATGGACTATTTGGGTTGGATAGTCATAGATATTTGGATGTGTGAAGTGTTAAAAGAGATTTTAATCCTTGTCATAGGCGTCAAAAGGAGGTCTATTTTATCACTAAATATTTATGGCATAGAATATTATTTCAGTAATAAACTTGAAATAAAAAGTTTTTATAATATTATTTTATTTATTATGATTTTTTAATAATTCACATATATTATAAAATATAGATAATTTTGAAATATTTAACACAAATCACAACTGTAGTTTTATTATTTTTAATTTTGGCATAGAAACCGTTTTAGGCACATTCAGACTAAAACGTAGCCTTTTTCTCTCAAAAAATTCTAAGTTATAATTTAAATATTTACAAAATACCCGTTATCAAAAATACAGAAAGTTAAACATATATAAAATAATAAATTCGTCCATATAATATTAAAATTTTTTTGGGGCTATCGGTCATTTTATAATTAATTAAAAACATTTTTGGGATATTTGACGTTCCAGTTTATATATTTCTTAAACCATCTGCAGAATTACAATTAAACGCTAAAAAGGGATTCAAATGTCATTAATTTTTATATGTTACAGAAAATTTAAATAATAAATTGTGTTAACGCTGGCAAACATTACGTATCTTATTCGTCATCAAAGCCAGTGAAGCTATCTTCGCTCAAAATAATTATAATTGATTCCTCTCTCACCGATCATGAGATCGAGTTTCCACATTTTCTTTTATTCTTTTATTTTATGGATTTTTCGCAATTATCTGCAGTAACTTTATTCAAAAAAATATTTCAAAAGTCCAGTTAAATTATAAATTTTGTAAGTTGTGTTATTTCCAGCAACTCTACCTTTTATTTGAGAGAGATATTTCCTTCACCAACGGACATTTTCCGGACGATCTATAAGAAGAAATTTCCTATCTGGTTTTTCCCAACAAAAATTAAGTTCTCTGAGCAATTTCCAGAGCTCAGTTCTTTTAATTTCAGGCAAATCCCGATCTTCATCGATTTCAGTTAGAATTTTGTCGACGGTTGGGATCTGCTTCTCATAATAAAATGTATGTATAACTCCTTTTATTACAGTTTACAATCTTTTCTTCCAACGAGGTTTTTCGTCTGCCTGTGATCGAATGTAGCTAGGGATTACTAACAATTCCAGTCGTTTTTTTCTCCGTCAGTGTTCGGTACATGATAGATTTTCGAACTCCTGTTATATTGGAACACATCTTAACAGAGCTTTTAATATTATTATCTAGATATTAATATCTTAAGGCATCATAAACATTCATCGTAATAAGTTTTTCGTTGAGGAAAAAATGCCCTCCATCTTTTGGATATCTCACTAATCTCAAATAATATATAAAAACAAGCACAAACAAAATAAATCACTAAGGGCACACTGTAAGGTCTACTTTGCTCACTGACAGAAATTAAATTCAATTATCAGAAATTTTATTGTTGCAGTAAATTTATAAAAGCTTATAATATTTAAATATAATTAGATTTACGGCAGTTTTCAGTTACCGGGGGCACTGAAGCAAGGGCGTTGGAGGTTTCGGTAACAGTTTTATTACTCTCTCTAGTTCTTGAATAGAGTATAGGAATGTGTATGCTTGCGGTCGCCCCTCCCCTTCCCAAGAGCTTTGAGTTCAGGAACATAGAACCGATTCTGCCTTTTATATTAGGAATGTGTATGCTGCTGGCACCCCCCCCCCCCGTTGACAACGTGTTTTTTTTGCGATAGCACCCCCCCCCCCCAGGAGCTTTGAATTGAGGAAAATAGACCCGATTCTGCCTCTTATACGATGAATGTGTATGTTGATCGCATCTTCCCACCCCCCTGTCGGAAACTTTTTTTTCTTGTGATCGCCCCCCCTCCAAGAGCTTCAAATTCAAAAAAATAGCCCCGTCCCTGCATTTTACACTAGAAATGGGAATGTTGCTGGTGTCCCCCCTCCCCCGGGGGACAACTTGCTTTCGCTTGTCATACTGTACTTTTGTGATATCACCGCCCCCCTCCCCCAAGGAGAGAAGCTGGATCCGCCCCTGCTTGAGGGTGTAAATTATGAATTTAATAGTATTTTTTCTGGATGCAATATGGCGAACGCAATATAGCTGACTAAAAATTTTACATTTTTCGATTTTGTTCAAATGTAGAACTGAATCGTTTTTGAGGATGTAAATAGCGAATATAAAATTATTTTAAGAAAATCTAATATGTCAGATGCAATATGCCCGTTTAGAAATTTTAAATTTCTGGATTTCATCTAAAATTGGTACTAGGGGGCTTTGAAGGGTTTAGATTTAGGTTAGATTAAGACGTTAAAATTATTTTTTTGAAATTCAATATGGCGGATCCAATATGGTGGGTTTCAAATTTTACCTTATTCGCATTTTGTCAGATTTGGTATTAGGGGGTTGAGAGGTGGTGTATTACGAATATGAAGTTAATTTTTTACAACTATTGGGTTGATAAGATACAGTATGAGGGAGTAAAAATTTTTACATTTTCCGGTTTTGTCTAAAATTGATATTTCGGGGTTCTTGGGGCCTATTCAAACTCAATATACAATATAAAATATATCGGGCTAAGAAATTTACGTCTCAAATTCTTTAAATATCGATATTCGAAGGTTTTGGGGCCTATATTACCAATCTAAAATTAATTTGAAACTTAAGATAGTGGAGATACTACGACAGACTAAATATTTGTTTGACACAATTTCATTGGTATTTCGAGAACTCTAAGAATCAAAAAATTTTTAGTGGTTTATTTTAGGGTGATTTACAATTATGGATAAAATGGGTATTTTTTTGCTATCTTGGAGTCATTGCGAGGTACATTAATCTCGATTAGCACTTAGTTCAAATAATTTATGAATATCATAATGAATTCAAAACTAAAAATCGAAAAATAAAATTTTTATAAAAAAATTGACTTCTAAAAGTGCTCTAAAAAGTGAAAAATAACTAAAAATTTTTATATGAAATTGAAATTTTTGAAGTCGGCGCCAAATTATTTCTAAATGAAATAAATAACTACCAATATATACAAATTTTGGTAAGAAAGCAATTACAAATAAAGTATTTTTAATCTGTTTATGCAAATCACATTTTGTTAGGTATTAGTTTGGCGCCGACTTCAAAAATTTCAATTTCATATAAAAATTTTTAGTTATTTTTCACATTTTTTAGAGTACTTTTAGAAGTCGGTTCAATTTTTTTATAAAAATTTTATTACTAATTATTTTTAGAAACACCGAAACCCGTCAATTTAAGTTACTTATGGTATGTTAAATTTCGTTATTTTAAGAATTAAATTACGTGCGCGAAAACATAGTTTACCTTTATAAAAAAATAAGCGATGATATCCTTGGGGGTGAAAAAACAATAATTTAACATCATTTCGAAAAACAAGTAATTTTCATTTTGTTTTGTGAAGATATCTTAGTTGGAACCTGAGATATTTCAAAAATACTGTTTTTTGACGTGAACTTTAGAGGTGGTCTTCACCCCGTTAAAACAATTCTCTGCAGATAAAAAATACGTGTCTCTTATTTTTGTACCCTCTACAACATATTGAAGTTTCATTAAAATCGGAGCCGGACACTTCAGATATCTTTCTTTTTAGTTGCTCGAAATTCAAAACCTTGTCACTCAGCTTTTGTGATAGTATTTATGGACGCGTGAAATCTGACGACACAAATTAGAAAATTCCTAACTCAGCCAATATTCGCTTAGGGAACTCCACACAAAGATTGTTTTTTAGGTAATACTATAAAAAATAACTAAGAACAAAAAGAAATATTTATATTTTGTCAGAGATTCTTCCCAAATTTTTCATTAAATTTTCTATTTTTTCATTATTCGCCAAATTTTTAGGAGAAAAATAATTTCACATTCGTGTTCAACGACATCAAAGATAAGAAAAAAATGGTTCTAAGGGCTAGAATGCCGCCTTGGTCACTGATGACTTTTTGGCGGTCTAGAGGGTACTTAAATGACAATACACAATTTGCGGCAACTACTTGGAGTTAACAAGACGATGTAACTGAATTCAAAAGGAACATTTCGCTAATTTAATACTTAATTGGTAATCCGGTAAAGAACATACTAAACAACAGAATATAACTATTCCCAATTACTGGCAAAACCGGTAGAAAAAAACCTTTCTGATGCCATGCAAATTTAAAAAAATTCCTTTTTTTGTAAATAAACGAAACAGTAAACTGTTAGACTGGCTGATAAAACATAAATTATAAAAGGGCTAAAGATACTTATTAACGTCATTTCACAAACGAGAATAAAGATTTTGTTACTTTGTATTACAGTATGTATTTATACAAATTTTATAATCTATAATTACTATATTGCAATTCATTTAAAAGCCTTTAGATGTTTTCAAAGGTTAATAAAAATTAACAAGTATAGAATTCAACATATGTAATTTAAATATCCTAGTAATTTTCTTTAACTATAATTTTTACCAATACTTATAATTATAGTACATGTTACAGGCGCGATCCCCCCCCCCCCCAAGAGCTTTTAGTTCAGGAAAATAGACCCGATTTTGCCTCTTGTACTATAGTTTATTCATGAACTAGAGCGAGTAATAAATCATTTTTGAACCTATTTTTTCTTAGCAAACTACCTGTGTTTTTTAGTCCGGTGTCTTTGGCAAAATCTGTTTGACCCATGTATTTTTCGTAGGAATGGGTTTGAAATTTTATAATCAGAAATACCGGTCTATAATAATAGACTATTTGGGTTGGATAACAATAGATATTTGGATGTATGAAGTGTTAAAAAGTATTTTAATCCCTGTCATAGGCATCGGAAGGAGGTTTATTTTATCACTAAGTATGTATGGCATAGAATATTATTTCGGTAATAAACTTAAAATAAAAAGTTTTTGTAATATTATTTTATTTCTTATGATTTTTTTAATAATTCACATACATTAGAAAATATAGATAATTTTGACTTATTTAACACAAATCACAACTGTATTTTTATTATTTTTAATTATGGTATAGAAGCCGTTTTGAGCTCATTCAGATTAAAACGTAGTCTTTTTCTCTAAAAAAATTCCAAGTTACAATTTAAATACTTATTAAATACCCATTGTCAAAAATACAAGAAGTTAAGCATATATATAAAAAAATAAATTCGTCCATATAATATTAAAATTTTTTTGGGGCTATCGGTCATTTTATTATTAATAAAAATCATTTTTAGGACATTTCAGTTTATTTATTTCTTAAACCATCTGCAGAATTACAATTAAACACTAAAAATGTAACTAATTTTTATATGTTACAGAAAATTTAAATAATAAATTGTGTTTACGCTGGTAAACATTACGTGTCTAATTCATAATCAAAGTCAGTGAAGCTATCTTCGCTCAAATTAATTATAATTGGTTCCTCTATCTTACCGATCATGAGATCGAGTTTCCACATTTTCTTTTATTTTTTTATTATATGAATTTTTCCCAATTTTCTGTAGTAACTTTATTCAAAAAAATCTTTCGAAAGTTCAGCTAAATTACTAATTTTATAAGTTGTGTTATTTCTAGCAACTCTACCTTTTACTTGAGAGAGATATTTCCTTCTCCAACGGACATTTTCCGGACGATCTATGAGAACAGATTTCCTATCTGGTTTTTCCGAGCAGAAATTAAGTTCTCTGAGCAATTTCCTGAGCTCAGTTCTTTTAATTTCAGATAAATCTCGTACTTCATTGATTTTAGTTAGAATTTTATCGACGATTGGAATCTACTTCTCATAATAAGATGTATGTAAAACTCCTTTTATTGCAGTTTACATCTCTTCTTCCAACGAGGTTTTTCGTCTGCCTATGATCGAATGTGACTTGGGTGTACTAACAATTCTAGTCGTTTTTTCTCCTTCAGTATTCGGTACATAGTAGATTTTCCAACTCCTGTCATATTGGAACACATCTCAACAGAGCTTTTAACATTACTATCTAAATATTGATATCTTAAGGCATCATAAACATTCATCGTAATAAGTTTTTCGTTGAGGAAAAAACGGCCTGGTTTAACGGTTTTGGAATAAATATAGATGTGGAATCCATATCTTTTGGGTATCTCACTAATCTCAAATAATATATAAAAACAAGCGCAAAGAAGATAAAGCACTAAGGGCACACTATAAGGTATATTTTGCTCACTGACAGAAATTAAATTGAACTATCAGAAATTTTATTGTTGCAGTAAATTTATAAAAGCTTATAATATTTAAATAAAATTAAATATAATTCGATTTACGGCAGTTCTCAGTTACCTGCGACACCGAAGCAGGTACATTGGAGGTTTCGGTAACAGTTTTACGACTCTCTCTAGTTCTTGAATAGAGTATAGGAATGTGTATGCAAGCGAAAGTAAGTTATCGACAGAGGGGGAGAAGCCAGCAGTTCTGAATTCGAAGTTATTGGGGAAAGGGGATTGCAAGCGAAAGCGAGATGTCGATGTGAGGATGGGGGAAGCCAACAAAATTTACATTCCTAGGTAAATGGCAAGCGGGGTCATTTTTCTGAATTCGACGCTCTTGAGGGGGTGTGAACGCAAAATAATCATCAGATCTCTAGAGTGGCCACAAAAGTCGTCAGCTGTAGATAAATAAATTGCACATCGAGGTTTCTGATCGCGCGCGGCCTCGCTTTCATATCGCAGTCTGACGACTTTTGCAACAATACTGTGCAATCTGATAATTATTTTTGTACATGTTTATCTATTCTCTATAATATATATATATATATATATATATATATATATATATATATATATATATATATATATATATATATATCAATTTCGGACGGCTATATAAAACTTGAAAAATATAATTTTTTTACGCAGTTACATATGGGTCTTACGAATAAGGTGACGGGTCTGACGATTTTTTTCTATGTTTATCCAATCACAAACAATGCCCTGCTTCAATATCAGCCGGCTATAAATAATTCAATTTTTTCATCTTTTTTTTTCATTAATAACGATACTGTTATTAACAACGACGCAGTCGCACGGTCTGACTATTCATTTTATTATTAGAAAACACGTTCCTAACGAAACGAAATGAAACTGAGTGACTAAAAATAATAATTTTTTTGCCCTTCAGCTCTCAGACTATTAAGTGATACAAATTGTGAGAAAGTATGACTAAAATAATAACTATCGGTAATTTCTATTTCAAAAACTCTGTAAACCTGTAAAATAACATTAGATTGGAATTGGAATTCCATATTATAATTTAATGAAACATCATGTCATTAACAAATTTTATTAAACTGTATTTTTAATTTCAAATTACACTCATTCATCGTTACAAAGAATGTTTTAAGTAATATGTGGAAATTACATTTTAATACCTAATTAAAAGTCTTGTTTGGTTAATTAAACGTGATTGTCCAATATTCATGAGTTAAAATAAACCATCTATTCCACTAGTCGTAGCGCAAATTGACAATCAATTGGCTTTTCGGTTTTGATTGTTATACTGGATCTCAGTTTAATATCGTCGACAGATCTGTAACTGGAAGTGATCTTAAACTTTCTTATTACATTGGCTAGCGTCATTTTCATTCCTTTAATTGCTTGGGCTTTACCTAAAAAAAGCGAAACCAAAATTATGTCATTCTGCTGATCCAATAATTTCACCATGTTAAAACACGTATGGGTGTATTTAAAAATCACATGTCGGCGTCAAAATAAGTCAACTTTATGCCTTGATTATAATAAGAAGAAACTTCACGGGAAAAAGTTGAGGTACCAACCCAAACATCGAGAATTGATTGTATATTGCAAAATTTCAAAATTCGTAAATAAACCGTTATGTTTTTTAATAAACCAGTCGATTTTGAATGGCATTTTCCGGATAGCCTAAAGCTGAGCAAAACACCGCCTGTTTTTAAAAATGGTGATAGACACACACGCGGATACCACTATTTATTTTTTTATAAGGGTAAGCCTGCATTTCATTCCTATATTTTAATGGAATTACGAAACATAATGGAGCTTTGTAAAAATATTTTTTCACACAATATTATAAACTAAACTTGACGCGTCTCAGGATTTTTGATAAGATTGCTACTGCTTTTTAGTGCCTTAATATATAAAAGAGATACATTCACAGAAACAAGATGATGTACTTTACTTTTACTCTGAAATCAAGCAAAATTATTCCAGGATAAACGTCAATTTGGTTCATACTTTTAATTCTCAACATTAACAAATTACCTTTCAAAAGAAAAGACATAAATAATATATTTGTAAATGAAATAAAATGTTAATATTGACTTGAATTTATAATACGACATAGGACTAACTCCACAATATTTTTGTTTTAATTAACAATTTAGTTAGAAGTCACTTTGACGTGAATTATAAAAAATGTACAAACTTATGTCTTCTTCTTCTTCCTCTTGTTATAGGCTTACAGCCTGTTTTTTCCAACTCAATCATTCATTTCATTCGATGTTGAAATCTAGGACTCTCTCCACCTTTTAGGTGGTCTACCTATTGGCCTTCTGGTTTCCGGTGTTCCATCTCGGGCGATTCTCGCTATCCTATTTTGCGCCATTCTTCCTACGTGCTCATTCCAGGCTCTTCTGCGCTTCCGTCCCCATCTTACTATATCCTGCATTCCATGTTCCTCGCGTATTGTTGAATTGCGTATGTGATCTCTTAATGTGTATCCCGATATTCTTCTTAGTACTTTCATTTCGGCAGTTTTTAGAATTGATTTTGTTTTTGTGTTGTCAGCTCTCGTCTCTATTGCGTACGTCGTTATCGGTCGAATACAGGTCTTGTAGATTTTTGTTTTTGCGTCCTTGCTCATGTATGTGTTGTGCCATATTATATCCGCCAGGCTTCCTGAGATTCTATTTGCCTTGTTTACTTGGTTTCTTACTTCTCTTGTTCTGTCTTGGTTTGCGGATATCTCAACTCCTAAGTAATTAAAGGTCATGAGTTGTTCTATTGGTTTGTCATCCACTACTAGTTTGCATCTTAAGGGCACTTTGCTTATTACAATTGACTTAGTTTTATCGATGGATATTTTCATGTTGAATTGCTTGCTTATGATGTGGAATGCAAATAGAAGTCTTTGGAGATCGTCTTCATTTTCCGAGACTATGACGGCGTCATCAGCGTAACATATTATTGTTATTTCCCCGGTATTCATTCTGTACCCTGGTGCCGCTCTTTTGACGTTCTCAATTATTTGGTCCATTACTATGTTAAACAGTAATGGACTCAGAGAGTCCCCCTGTCGTATGCCCGATGCTATCGGTACATCCTTAGTTAGGTTGCCGCTTACTGAGATTTGTATTGTGGTGTTGGAGTTTAGTTGTTCAACGATGTGAATTAAATTGTTTGGGATGCCTTTAATTCGCATTATTTGCAGAATATCATCCAGTCTCACCCTATCAAAGGCTTTAGTGAGATCTATAAAGCACATAAAAGCCGGCTTAGTAAATTCAATAGATTTCTCTGCAATCTGTCTTACGATGAATATGGCATCTACTGTAGATCTGTTTTTGCGGAAACCTTGCTGTTCTTCTGATATTCTGCAATAGTCAGTTATTATACCTTCAAGGATTTTGGTGAATAATTTCATTATTGAATTTAATAAAGTTATTCCTCTATAGTTTTCCGTGATTTTCTTATCACCCTTCTTGAAAATAGGTACTGTTATACTTTTCTTCCAATCTCGGGGTATCTCTTGGTCTTTAATTATTTTGTTAAAAAGTTTTGTTAGTTCTTCGTGTAATGCATTTCAAACTTATGTGTTAATGTAAAACTTAAATAATATTTATTTTCACAGTGCAATATTTAACATAACATATTGGAACATTAGAGATTGTAAATTGTAAAATAACGAATGAGTGAGTAACTGAGATGTATTAAGGATGCATCGACTTCTGAGTCTTTGAGTGTCCATCAGGGTGGGACTGGATGTACTTGTGCTGTTTTTAAAATGTATTTTAGGTTATATTAAATCATATAAACCTATTTCGCCTAGGAAGGCAGCTATATTTTTGAGTTGTCATATGATAATGTGAGTATAACATTATTCTTTCTGCAATCTGTAAATATATATGATATTCTGATAGAGACAATGCAGTAATTACAGATTGGTTGAGATGATCTGGTTAGTAAGTGTTCATGAGTTAGTTTAGTGAAGCCTATTCTTAATCGGACCATTATGGTCGATATTTTCTTTGGTGGTAGGTTCGTTGATAGAGATTTAGTAAAAAATTTTTCCTTAAATAGTTAAATTTATTGGGGTGTCTCAGTAAGTCCTATTCTGATTGGATGAGATGTTTGCAGGTATTTTTAAAGTAAGTTTTCAGATCATGGCGATGGAGTATTTTGTTGTTTAATTGTCTAGGGACATCAAGGGAATTAATTATAATATTGGCCCTTGTGTTGCTTGGAATTCTCACATGACGGGGAACCTACAGAAAGGCTAGCGAGACCTTTTTGATAAGGGCAAATTCAAGAAGGATTTTAATTTCCTGAACTATCGGATGATGGAGATAGAAGGAATTGACTTGATGGATTGAGTTTAGCATAGGTTCTGCTTTTTTTAAAGGCTATTAGATTAGGATTGCAGGATTATGTTTGAATTTGTTGAGAGATGTTTTCCTTTTCCCGATAGGTTCCCGACATTGGTCGTTCCACCACAGGGCATGGATTTTATTTGGATTCAGTGTTTATGAAATATGCTGTTAGTAAGGGGATGGATTCATCTATGTCAAGAAGATTAAATTTTGGGGGGTTATAATGATTTCTGAAGTACTCCCAATCTATATAATTGTCGGCTAATAAGTATCTTGAGCATATTTTCTGAAATATTCGAGAGTGTAATGCATGATAGGATAAAGAGTTATCTTTTCAAGTATAAACTAATTACTAAGACAGAACATGGATTTCAATCTGATAGATCAACGGAGACGGCGGCGACAGAGTTTGTGAGCTATTTGGAAAGAGAAATGATTGATAAGCGTCGTGTCAACTTCAGTATAAGTTTGAGTGTGCTTGATTGATCGAAAACTGTTTGTTCTTTTAAATGACTATAAGTCCAGTGAGTATGATGTTGATATGGGCGTCGCTCTGGGATCTATACTAGGACCACTAATTTTTACTCTATTTATAAATCATTTGCCTTCTTATATAACTAGGGATCTGGTGGTGAACTATGCGGACGATACCTCAATAACTCTATCAGAAGCAACTCCTGAAGAACTTGGGTCTGACAGTGGATAGCGGTACTATATGGGAGTTACATATCGGGGAGGTTGCAAGTAAACTCAGTAGGGTATATTTTGCTCTTTTAACCCTACGACGTGACTTATCACATACTACATTGCTGTAGGTGTACTATGCTTTGGTATACTCGGCGACGTCTTACCATGTAATTCTCTGGGAGCTGCATCAAATACAGATTATTTCCAATACAGAAAAGAATTACTGGATTTAAATTTAATTTAAAAAGAAGTGAATTATATAGGGATGTTTTTAAGAATCATAAAATATTAACTTTTATATATGTATATGTTTTTGAGTGTTGTCTTTATGTTAAAAGCAACATTAGACGTTTTGAAATGAGTTAGACTTACCACCAGTATAACATCCGAAATGCAAATGTTGCACTTTAAATCTCGCACAATACGACTCACTTTGAAAGATCTGTCAATTATCACCCTATTCGTATATACAAAAAACTTCCTCAAATTATCAAGTCTCTCTCTATTCACTCGGGAAATGAGGATTCATGAAGTGATAGGATAATTGACTTAAATTATGTGTTTCGTTTTTATTCTTTAATTTATAATAAGTATAGCTAGTGTTTCATGTATATTGTATAATTTTGATATGTGTCTGACTATATGACGTCCTCTACGTCAATCTTAATTCATGTTAAAGGTGAATAAATATTTAATGTGATTTGCTAATAATGACAATAGCTTTAAGGATAATTCTTTTTTTAAATTCTCAAAATTGAAGGTGTGTTACTAAAGTTGTATGTCCCCATTTTTATTATTTATTCTTGCTTAATACTGTGTAACTAGTTTTTAATTCTTTGACCCCCTCTTGCTAGTGTTATTTTATTATATATTTGGATATGTGATGTACGTAAATGTCAATGTA
The DNA here is from genome assembly GCA_034092305.1 of Diaprepes abbreviatus. NCBI lineage: Eukaryota > Metazoa > Arthropoda > Insecta > Coleoptera > Curculionidae > Diaprepes > Diaprepes abbreviatus. Next base: position 2,948,301 of record JASJET010000087.1, read on the forward strand.
ATTTGATCTTAAAGGTGAATAAATATAGTAAACTAATGATTGATAAGCGTCATGTCAACTTAAGTATCAGTTTGAGTGTGCTTGATTGATCGAAAATTGTTTGTTCTTATAAATGACTATAAGTCCAGTGAGTATGATGTTGATATGGATGTCGCTCTGGGATCTATACTAGGACCACTAATTTTTACTCTATTTATAAATCATTTGCCTTTTTATATAACTAGGGATCTGGTGGTGAACTATGCGGATGATACCTCAATAACTCTATGAGAAGCAACTCCTGAAGAACTTGGGTCTGACAGTGGATAGGGGTACTATGGGGGAGTTACATATCGGGGAGGTTGCCAATAAACTCAGTAGGGCATATTTTGCTCTTTTAACCCTTCGACGTGACTTATCACGTACTACATTGCTGTAGGTGTACTATGCTTTGGTATACTCGGCGATGTCTTACCTTGTAATTCTCTGGGGAGCTGCATCAAATACAGAGTATTTCCAATACAGAAGAGAATTATTGGACTCATATTTAATTTAAAAAGGAGAGAATTATGTAGGGATGTTTTCAAGAATCATAAAATATTAACTTTTATATGTGTATATGTTTTTGAGTGTTGTCTTTATGTTAAAAGCAACATTAGACGTTTTGAAATGAATTCGACTTACCACCAGTATAACACCCGAAATGCAAATGTTCCACTTTAAATCTCGCACAATACGACTCACTTTGAAAGATCTGTCAATTATTACCCTATTCGTATATACAAAAATTATCAAGTCTCTCTCTACTCACTCGGGGAATGTTTTGAGGATTCTTGAAGTGATAGGATAATTGACTTAAATTATGTGTTCCGTTTTTATTCCAGTTTTTAATTTATAATAAGTATAGCTAGTGTTTCATGTATATTGTATAATTTTGATATGTATCTGACTATATGACGTCCTCCACGTCAGTCTTAATTGATGTTAAAGGTGAATAAATATTTGATGTGATTTGCTAATAATGACAATAGCTTTAAGGATAATTTTTTTAAAATTCTCAAAATTGAAGGTGTGTTACTAAAGTTGTATGTCCCCATTTTTATTATTTATTCTTGCCTAATACTGTGTAACTAGTTTTTAATTCTTTGACCCCCTCTTGCTAGTGTTATTTTATTATATATTTGGATATGTGATGTACGTAAATGTCAATGTAATTTGATCTTAAACGTGAATAAATATAATAAAGTAAAGTAAATAAATAGTGAGATCAATCATCACATTCAGTAATCTGAAGTAAAACTAGTCTATCCAACTCGAGAACTCTCTGCTGTGTCAGAAATTGATGATAACAGAGAATGGAAAAAACTATGTTGAAAAATGGTCAATAATTTTTTTGTATTATTTTAAAAATAATAAATGTGCATAATAAATTTCCGGTTATATTTAAACCGCCATCGTTGTGTGGTTATGGAAACTTACCCAAGCAGTCTCTAGGTCCAGCAGAAAATGGTAAAAATGTATATGGTTTAATCCGTGTAGCATTTTCCTGTAAAAATCGAGTTGGATCAAATTTAAGTGGATCTGTCCAGTATTTGTCATCTCTCTGTAGGTGAAAGATGTCAATAACAAAGTTTGTATCTTTTGGAATGATCTTGTTTCCTAAAAAAACCAATTGATAAAGTTCATCTAACGTAATATTTTTGTGTTGACAATGTTAAGATTACTACAAATCACCAAACATGAACTCGCTAAGGTTTGATGTTCCGATTTTCCTACTTTTCATTGGATATCCCATATCCAGTTTTTATTTTGATAAAAGGTGGTTATGTTTTTAGCAGAAGAGGTTTTATAATAATTTTTAAAAGTGTATGGGATGTACTTCTCTTCGATATAGGTTATATCGTAAAAACAATGAGAACTTTGAAAGTGATATTTTTTTAAATGCAATAACCTCAATTTTTTTACGTTTGTTTCGGAGTAATAGACAATGTTAAAGATTGACTAAAATGTGGTTGTCGGACTTGCATTATCTTTATTTTCGATCAACGATTGGATGAAGTAAGTTTGTGCCTTTTCGGTGAAATTTACAAAGAAACTATATTTATTGTTTGATACAGTTTATTTTTACGCAGATTTTAAAAATATTTAGGACTCTACAGGGTGAGCCAAAAAAACTAGGACAGCATAAAGTTGTATTTTTTTAAATAGAACACCCTATATACGAATCGTATTTTCGATTTAGCTTATAATTTTAAATCTTTTTTATTAAGGGTTTACTATAACAAAACTTTATAGTTTCTGAGATAATTAAGTTTAAAGAAAAAAAGTCACATTTTCAAGCATCAATTCAATCCTAAATAACGTTTTCAATTTTGTGACAAATATATTCAAATTAGGAATTTAGCAAGGCCAAGGACAAGTTAATATAATTTTTACCTAATATTTGCAATAAAAGCTACAGGGTGTTGAACACATCGGCTCAAATTTGAACAAGTATAAACGAATAAATATCTTTTTTTTTAAATGGTACACCCTGTATATTTTTATGTTATTTAATAGAGTAATAAAAACCCTAAAAGTTTTGTTCAATATATCCTATATCTATTTATAATAGTTTTTGAGATATTTCAGTTTTTCTTATTTTCCATACCTTTTTACAGAAATAGTCTTCATTATCATAGTAGCCATGTAAAATAATAAAAAGAAACTACAGAAACAAACAGAATGTGGTTAAATATGATGAAATACATTATTTGTTATATTACAACGGCAATAGTTTAATTAAGCATAATGTGAAAAAATTAACACAACAATAACGACAAGGCAAATACATATTTACTTTTATACTAAATTGAAACAAAAAAATTACCTATTAAATACTGAGATTAATTATCTCTTTTTAATAAGTGTTCGAATAAACGACCCTCTTGTACAATGCACAAATTTAGTCTTTTTTGCAGATTTTCTCGGACCCTGGACAAAATTAGTGGCATTATTGTTCTACAGGTATCCCTAATCCTGTTTCGCATATCTTCCACTGTTTTTGGTGGATTAATATACACCTTATTTTTAATATAACCCCATAGGAAGAAATCTAATGGGGTGATGTCGCAAGACCTTGGTGGCCACTCAATGAAACCCCCACGTCCAATCCATTTTTGCGGATATCGTTGGTCCAAAAACGCACGAACTTCACGATAATAATGCGGAGGCGCACCATCCTGCTGGAACCACATACTGTTGAGCTCATCCCTATCGAGACCTTGAAGCAATTGGGGTAGTTCTTCTTGTAGAAAGTTGGGTCCAATTATTCAATTATGATGAATACCACACCAAACATTTAATGACCAGTGGTTTTGATGTTGCACCTCTCTAATCCAAAATGGGTTTTCTGTGGCATAATAATGCATGTTGCGTCTATTTACGGCATCGTTACTTCTAAAAGTAGCTTCATCACTAAACATTACCTTGCATAATAAATTTGGATTTAATTGAATCTCCGCATTTATTGTACGACAAAAGTTTACACGACTTTCAAAATCCTGTCCATGCAATTCTTGGTGTAATTCCATGTGATATGGATGATACCTATATTTCTTGGTAGTACGATTAGCGGTGGATTGTGATGATTCACATAATGCTCCTAACTGACGGCTACCAATATAAGGATTTTCCTGAACATTTAACAATACTTGTAGTTCTTTTTCTTCATTAGTTACTGGTTTGCTGACCACTTTACGTTTTGGATAATCAACAGTACCAAAAGAATCAAATCTTTGCATTAAGTTTTGAAAAGTATGGGTATTAGGCTGGCGTCGATCAGGATACTTCATTTTGTAAATCCTTAGAGCAAGAAGGCAATTTTTTTGAGCCTCTCCTATTGTATAAATCATATCTATTAACTCATTCTTTGGAAAATTCATTTTCCAATATAAGATGAATGCAAAAAAAAACAAACTACACTACATAAAAACCAAAAGAAGCGATTGCGGTTATAAATTTGACACACAGAAAAATGTTCTTTTACATTGTTCTTGCCATGGCTACTATGATAATGAAGACTATTTCTGTAAAAAAGTATGGAAAATAAGATAAACTGAAATATCTCAAAAACTATTATAAATAGGTATAGGATATATTGAACAAGACTTTTAGGGTTTTTATTACTCTATTAAATAACATGAAAATATACAGAGTGTACCATTTAAAAAAAAAAAGATATTTATTCATTTAAACTTGTTCAAATTTGAGCCGATGTGTTTAACACCCTGTAGCTCTTATTGCAAATATTAGTTAAAAATTATGTTAACTTGTCCTTGGCCTTGCTAAATTCCAAATTTGAATATATTTGTCACAAAATTGAAAACGTTATTTAGGATTGAATTGATGCTTGAAAATGTGACTTTTTTTCTTTAAACTTAATTACCTCAGAAACTATAAAGTTTTGATATAGTAAACCCTTAATAAAAAAAGATTTAAAATTATAAGCTAAATCGAAAATACGATTCGTATATAGGGTGTTCTATTTAAAAAAATACAACTTTATGCTGTCCTAGTTTTTTGGCTCACCCATACCTCAATAATTTGATGTTACAAAATAGATTATTCAATATTCCATTATTACTTTTAATGAAAGCGGTTTCTATAAAATTTCTCTTTTTCACGTTGGGTTCCATATATATTGCCATAGCGTCAGATCATTTAATATGGTATTGTTCTGCAATACCAGATCTTGAGGATTTCCATTTTTATATATGAATTGTATGTTCCTTAATTCTAACTTCTAGTGGAAGGTTGGTTTCTCTAATATACATTTCACCAGACTCATATAAAACTTTGTAAACTTATTTTTTCTTATCGGTAGTTGTTGGTTTCGTTTTTGGTAAATGAGCTCAAAATGTATTTCCCGATTTGAAGGCGGTTTTCATGTTGTGACTTCTGGCAATTCGTCTCATTGTCTCCGAAGTTTCCTTAATATACGAAATTGTGAAGAAGGATTGTGTTTCTTGCTGTCTAGTAATCTTTGGTCTCAGATCGTCTATTAATTTTAGAAATAATTGCTACGTCTTTTTCAAATGAATCTGCTTTGTTGCATGTAGATACTGCGCGATTATAAAAGTTGCGTCTAATTCCTCATTTCGTTACATCAGATTTGATCCATGGTTAGGTATTGTCCAATACATATTAATTTCAGTAAACAGAGTATTGAAATACCTAATCTTTGGCAACCTCCACTTTGTAACATCAAATTATTGAGGTGAAGCGAAACTTTGAGCTTCGATAAACATAATGGTAAGAGTAGTAATACTCGAATGTCATTGCTTAAGCCTGATTGTCCCTTTACATCCCTTATTTAGTCATAACTAACATAATCAAATCATCCCAGTGTCTTCATGCAAACGAAATCATTGTCATAATAGAGAATAAGACCTGATGATGGATATTTAAAAATAATTTGAAAAATTAAATACAAAATACAGATCCGTATTTACAAAATTTAAGTATACTGGGTGTCAACGAATCTATTAGACAAGTCATAATTTCTAGAGTATTATGTGTATCAAAATGAGAATTGGTACAGGTAAATGGTATGTGAAGGGGAGAGTTTTCGCATATTTTCCACTTTCCGGCCACTTCCGGTTTCACCGGAAATGGCCCCGGTTTTGAATTTTTAAATAGAACACCCTGTATATTTTAACATTTTTGGATTTCTGAGATAATTCTAGATCAGAATGTGACATTTTAAAAAATTTTACGTCTACTTCATTTTTTTAGAGCCACTTTTAAAATTGCATCTAGGTGGCCATGATCGGACGCAAACTAATCTAAGGGCCTTAGGTGATGTGAAAAAAATACAATCGCAAAGTTTTAGTTACTAGTATGAAAGACAGGAATAAGACAAGTTGACAAAATTACGTTTTCATTTCTAACTATTAATTTTCAAATGGCGACCCCTTTTTGACAACTACTTTTCGAAAAAAGCATTCTTTGACGAATCTAACGGTACTAATTTATTTGCGATTGGATTAGATATGAGAACAGAAATTAAATATTATTAAGCAAAATACTGGATAATTTATTTACTTATGACAAGTGCGCCATGGACAGTCATGATGCATAATAATTTGCAACTGTTTTTATCAAGTCTTCTTTGGAAAACAAATCACTCACTTAAGTACATAATGACAGTGACATACGCTCTAAGAACAGACGTAAAAGTTTCTTAATTTTCGTTAAGTTTAGAGTTCTTAGAGCGTATGTCACTGTCATTATCTACTTAAGTGGGTGTTTTGTTTTCCAAAGAAGACTTGATAAAAACAGTTGCAAATTATTGTGCATCATGGCTGTCCATGGCGCACTTGTCATAAGTAAATAAATTATCCAGTATCTTGCTTAATAATATTTAATTTCTGTTCTTATGTCTAATCCAATCGCAAATAAATTAGTACCGTTAGATTCGTCAAAGAATGCTTTTTTCGAAATATAGTTGTCAAAAAGGGGTCGCCATTTGAAAATTAATAGTTAGCAATGAAAACGTAACTTTGTCAACTTGTCTTATTCCTGTCTTTCATACTAGTAACTAAAACTTTGCGATTGTATTTTTTTGACATCACCTAAGGCCCTTAGATTAATTTGCGTCCGATCATGGCCACCTAGATGCAATTTTAAAAGTGGCTCAAAAAAAATGAAGTAGACGTAAAAAGTTTTTAAAATGTCATATTCTGATCTAGAATTGTCTCAGAAATCCAAAGATGTTAAAATATACAGGGTGTTCTATTTAAAAATTCAAAACCGGGGCCATTTCCGGTGAAACCGGAAGTGGCCTGAAAGTGGAAAATATGCGAAAACTCTCCCCTTCACATACCATTTACCTGTACCAATTCTCATTTTGATACACATAATACTCTAGAAATTATGACTTGTCTAATAGATTCGTTGACACCCGGTATGTTGGTGAGTACTTCAAAGTTAAATATTTTACAAATATTTTAAAAATTCGACTTTAATCTTTAAAATAAAAATTAACGAGACGATTTTTGAATTTTTTTTATCTCCGAAAGCATCAAAATTTGGCAACCATGTTTTATTTATTTTTTAGTTCTGTAGGGGAAAACGAGCCGGAGCGTCACATGGTCTTTTAAAGATATACCTAATCTCTATTAATAAATTTAGACTCAATTTTGAGCTTATTATAAAGACATTTATTGATTTAATTATGTACAAAAGTATGAATCATAACAATTATATTTAATATAATTATTTAACATGTTTAACAAAACCTCCATTATGTGAACTTTCAAAATATAAGTGGCAAAACGGACCACTTTGAGTTTAATGAACAAAATATTAATTTAGACAATAATTACAGCTAACACTGCATGTCTTTTATGAAATTTATTGATTTTATTAAATTTTATTATTGTGTTTTTCCTTAATAATTTTTAAACCTTTATTTTTCTTAACTTACTTACCAAGATTAATATCTTCGCCAACAAATCTTACAATCAGTGGTACAGAGGGGAAAAGCCTTAGCGTTTCCAGAATAATTGCTTCCGTGAATCTGAGATTATTAAGATCATCATTAGAAATGGTATTAAACGCTACATGATTAATCACTTCCTTATAAAGTGTTTCCTGAAAAGAAAAACTATTGCATAAAACATATAGAGTGTGTCCCAAATTGGGATGGATATATCGCGATATAAGAAACTATAAGGCCAGTCATTACTGGATCTGAATTTGTGCGAACAGTAACGTTTTTTAGATAATCCCTATTTAAACAGAGGGCGGCTAGTAGATAAACATTACCTTGAATACTGGATTAGTCCAAGATTACGCAAAAGAAATATTTATATTCTGATCTGGTATAAATATAGAAAATTATATGATTAGATGGTAAAATTTGCCCACAGGGGCTTCCTTTCACTCATGACAATTAATAACTTTTCTATGTCCATAGCGCGACTTTCATCTCAAGGGACCTGTTTCATTTTCGATTTTTGCCAATTTATCTTTTCTACATAATTAGTTTAAATGTTCATACTACGCAAAACAGAGGTAATAAAATTATCTCGAAAAATAAGCCCTTAGGTGCTATAAATGACCATACAATCTGTGAAGGTTATAATTAATCTAAACCAAAAGAAGCTTTAAAGAGTTTTTTTATCGGTAATTATTACTATATATTGAAAATAACATAATAATTTAGACAATCAAAAATTTATACTTTTATTTTATTGCCCGGATATGTTATTCACTAGTTGATGTATCGATTAGCAAGTTATCTTGATTTAAATAATGCAATTAGAAAAGAACAGCATTTATTGGTGTGTGTACCAAGAAATTCAAGAACAACACTTTTCCAAATAGAAATAAAAATATCTTCACATGATTTACTGGCTACACGACGGGCACTAATTCTAACGATATTTTACTTCTACGGGGAAGTTCGTAGATTCCTAGCTTTTATCGCTGATCTTATTAATATAAAACTTTTTTCTATAACAACAAACCGATCGGATCTTTTCAAAATTGACTAATCATTATTTCAATTTTGAAATGAAATTGAAAAGAAAATGTAAATTACTTCAGGTAGGTGCCCAATTATTTTGAAGGGAAAAAGTCAGGCAGGGCAGTCGATTTGCCAGGAATAATTAACTCAGTCTGCAATTTTGCTGGAAATGCTACCATGACAGTAATTTGTCAGCAAATGATCTCTCATCTCTAAAATCGTATCTCTACTTTCTCTTTTAACTTTTGTAGTTGTTTCTACTTTTGAGATTTAAACTGCTAGACAAACTTGTTTTGTTATATCTGTTTCTAACATTCAGTTAAATTTAGCAGATAAAAAAATTGTTTAATCTTGAATTTGTTTTATTTGTTTGTTGGTTATTACCTCAAATTACTTGTAAACATCCACTTGTTATTCGTCATATTTTATTTAATCCAAGGGCTAAAATGCTTTGTCTTATTTTTAAAATGTGTTTACCCTTAAGCAAGAAACCATGAATAAGAAACTATGAATAAAGTACTTTCAAGTTTATAATAATTGGTCCAAGATATTTACAGCATTCTCCAACAACAGCACCTCTCAGAGGTCTCGAACATCTTTACTTCTAACTTTCTTAAAATCCAGTATCGGATAATGTTGGTAGGGCGGTATGGGATGTGATCAACAACAACAGAATTGGGTCAACTGGCGCAGTCTTTACAAATACTGAACGGACATGTTTTTCATTTAGTGAGGTGCCCCTAACTTCAGCTAGAGAAGCTATGAGCACGCTGAAAAGGGAACATAGTAGGAATATATACAACTTAAATACCTTTTTTGTACCAACTGAGAGACGTTCTGAGTGATTTATTCACTAAAATATTTAATTTGACTCAGGAAGGAACTAACAAAATGGTTCCTCTTTTTTTTTATGCTAAATTCAACTTTATATATTAAGTTTGTCATAATTTGGTTTGGGATCCTAGTTTTATTCTATTTTTTGAATGTATAATGTCATACAACATTCTAAAATCTTAGTGAACAACCTCAAATAAATATGTAAGTTACTTAAGATAATTAGGAAAAATTGTCTTACTAATTTTCCTTTTTATAATTATTCTAGTCTCACTGGAGTTAAAAATGGTAATAAAGATTTTCGAAAACTTGCTGCACACCTCAATATTAACTAGTTTATCCTACTAGTCAGCAACGACTACCCTTTCTATATATATATAGGGAGAGAGATAGATATGCGTAGATACTTTTTACATAGAATGATTACACTTTGATATAGATTTACATGCAAAAATTTCAACAATATAAAATATATGCGCTGTTGTTGAGCCTTCTTCTTTCTTTATTTTGTAATATATAGATTAACTATTCTCTTATTCACTTGAAAGAGACATTGAAAACGATATATTTTTTGTATCGCTGTATTTCCATCCCATGCCTGCTCTGTCCCAGCACCTTCACTAAACATCCTTAAAGATAGCTTTCTTTGTTTCTTACCTGAATTTCTTGATGCATTCCTAGTAATGCAAAACAAAAAGTCATTGAATTTCCTGATGTTTCTGTTGCCTAAAACATATAAGTACTGCATTTTATATAGCAAGCCATGATTGAGAAAACCTTACACTACAGTTTCTTGATTTACTGTGTCGCCTGTTATACCTGTTCTATAAAAACAGGTTGGTTGCTTTAATCAGGTTAGGCAGCCGATTTATTGGTTTGCCCTCTGATTATAAGCCTTCTGGATCGATATCAGAACCACTATTTGGAATCTTAAGGCTGCCATACGTAAGTTGTTATCCTGGTAGATTAATCGATAATAACAGACCCAGTGGAACTACATTGAGGGCCAGGGGTACAGCAGGTTACTCCTAAGAAGACCACCCAGCAAACTAAGCCGCGAAATCCTGCGTCTAAGCAGACAACAGATCAAGCTAGTCACAGGACTAATGACTGGCCACTGCAGCCTAATAAAAACATCTACCTACAATGGGCATCTTCGATGAAGAAACATTATACATACAATGTGACGAAGAGGACGAGACGATCTCACATATTATTTTCGAATGCGAAGGTTTAACCTACCTGAAATAGCTTCAGTGATCAATTAAACTTAATCAAGGCAACCAACCTGTTTACATAGAACAGATATAAGAGACGACACAATAAGTCTCAAGGCTGCAGTATAAGGGTTGCTCAACCCTGGCCTGCTCATCAATCAATCAACCAATCAAGTTAGTTTGTTAATTTTAAAATCTCCACTAAAGATCAATTTTCTACCAATTTTATAAAAAATTAAACAGTTTATTTACCGCTGCAGTAAAAAATGCCACTTCATCCATTATATCATTTGCAGTCTTATTTTTTCCAATAACATTTACGATAACATCAAATAGTGGTAATGCATTGTCGAGATTGATGTTAGCTAAAAATATAATTAGAAATAAGTAGATTTGATGTTCGAAATTTTTCAAAATTTAAAGTTAAAATAAAATCTTAATTTGGAGGTCATTAAAAGGATAATTTTTAAACAGAAACCCTTATTTTTAACCTCAGAAATGAAAACTACGGCAAATCTGACGTCTGAATAAGTAATAGATTTATGGATCAAAATGATCCCTAACAGTCATTTCAGAGTCAAACACCAATTCAAGGTAAAATATTTAAAAAAAAAAGCGAAATTCAAAAATAATATACTTGGAAAGAGACATGTAATATAATCTTTACCTTGACCTTCAAGTCTAATTTCAAGGTAAATAAGACATTACATCGATTTTCCAGAATATGATCCGCCATCTCCATATTGGCAGCAGATGCTGCGGAAAATTTCACTTTTAAATACGCAATTAGATTACGGATTAAAAGCTAATTTCAAAATCAAACGGTTGTTTCGATCTAGCCATTTGTTCACCTGATTAACGATTTAGTAAATTTGTGGGCTCAAAGAGGGATATTTTGTGAACCTGACCCTAAAATCAACTTGAAAGTAGTTGTACGTTTATATTTTGAATAATGGTACTTTAGGGTCACGTTGTAGGATGAATAACAAACCATAAAACGATGACAAAAAACTTCTCATAATTAATTTTTGCTCGTTATTCCATGACTTCGAATTCTTCTGTCTAATACGTACCAAAGATCTTCAGTCGGATTGAGACTGAGGAGGTGCTTGAAGCCTGTCAGGGGTGTTATATATTAGCCAATAACATACAAAGAAGCAGCGTGTTTTAAATCGTTATTTTATTTAAAATAGTAATCACTTTTCAACACACTGTTGTAGATTTTCTTTTAAAATACTTAACTAGACCAAATTTCCAACCCCATACAGCTCCACACTATTACACCTGTATCTCCACCTCTAGTAGTTCTGATAATAATATTCGCAACTTGATATTGACTTATTTTTATTTATAGTTGTTACAAACTAAATAAAAAATTTCAAGTCTAAAATTATATGCATTAAGTTCTCATAAAGTAATTTTACCTTCTTTGGTTGTTACATCGAAGTGACAAAACACAGCGCTAACTTTATGCCTTATTTATTTTCTTGACAAATAATGCACAAATTACTATCAAAAAACATAATCTTTTTCGGATTTATTAATATTGCTACCTCCACCAAGTTGTCTATTTCATATATAAAGCTCAACAGTGCGCATAAACGAAATTACAGACACTAGCGTCATTAGCAAGTTACAACCTAATTTGTTATTAGTTCTTGAAGATATTAATACGATTATAATGGTTCTTTCTAATCCTTGAATCTCAGCTTAAAAATACTGTCTAACTAATTTGCTATTAATAAAATGTGTACAAACGCACGCTTGCTCTACACTTAGCTACTCTTTTGGAATTGTAAAATGGAGCAGGACAGACATCCAAAACCTGCAAAGAAAAATAAGAACACTCCTAACATAAGCACAAAAACATCTCCCTCGGAGTGCTATTGAACGTATAATGATTCCAAGACATCAAGGAGGAAGAGGATTGGTGTATATTGGTAAGCAGTTCGACTAACAAATACTAAACTTAGGTTCATATTTCCACACTATAATGAGCAATATGCGAAGCAGACGATTTAACGCCTCTATAGCTGAGAGAACGGGATATTGCTTCTCACGACCAAACAGACCAAGAAAACTTACAAACCTGGCTACAGAAACCACTTCATGGACGGCATCTAAATGAGGTCAATCAGGACAATGTCGACAACTCAGCGTCGAACTACTGGTTGATTTCAGGACAGATGTTTCTGGACACAAAGGGCTTCTTGTTAGCTATCTAAAACCAGGTTATTTCGACGAAGAACTATCGGAAGTTCATCATCAGAGATCCCTCAACAGAAAATGACCAATGTAGATATGGCTGTCGAACATCAGAGACAATCCAGCATATAACTGGAGGATGCCAAGCGTTTGCCGCAACCGAATATAAGGAAAGACACGACTCAGCCGGTTAGAACTAAGAGTTAGCAGATAAGTTAAACCTATTGCAGGTGGGAAAAGTGGCTGATTACAAATACAATCCGGAGCCTATTCTGGAGAGAAACCAGTTTAAGTTATATGGGGACCGAACGGTACTGACGGATCAGACAGTTGCTCATAATAGCACACCACATCACTTGGACCCGATAACATGGAAAAGGTTCCCACAGAGCTTCATACTTTTAGTATCTTTGTATATCTTGTATGAGTCAATATTCCCTGGAGAGAATACGAAGCCGTTTGGCTTGAAATCGTAATAAATGTATACAATATACTTACTATACTTACTAAAGTACGATTTTATATCTTATTGATTATGTCACTTTTTAAACAGGGATTGTAATTATTATGCAAAGCAGACATCAATCCGCCCACACTTAAACATATATTGTTTATTTTAAGATTGGATGCTTTTAATTAATAAATACAAATAGATATATATTAAAATGTGTTTAAAATATTAAAGCAACGAAGAGCGAATGCTATAATACAGGGTTCACATTTAAAAAATCGATTTAATAAAAAGTCAGGACTTTATTGAAAAATGTTTATTACATATTAAAATACATTGTTTGGGAATTTATTTTTTAAAAATGATATCGTCCAAATGTAATCCGTTGCGCTCACGGCATTCATTTAATCGAGCACTAAAATTGTCCATGACGGCTCGGCAGGTATTCTTCGTGATGTCTGCCATTTCGTTGCGGATATTTTCTTTTAATTGTGCCAGGGAAGTCGGTTTGTTGGCGTAAACTTCTGATTTGACATAACCCCATAGGAAAAAGTCCATAGGTGATAAATCAGGACTGCGTGGAGGCCAACTTATGTCACCTTTCTTTGAGATCAATTTGCCAGGAAAAATTTCTCGCACTCGTGGCAGAGACATGTTGGACGTGTGTGAAGTTGCTCCGTCTTGCTGGAACCATGTTCTTTGGTTATAGCCAGGAAAATTTTGCAGTTCAGGCACGAAGAAGTCGTCTAACATCTCCACATACCGTTCTGAAGTCACTGTTACTGTGCGTTCCCTTTCATCTTCAAAAAAGTACGGGCCGATAATTCCTCGCGCCGACATCGCAGCCCATACAGTCACTTTCGGCGAATGTAGAGGTTTCTGATGTTTGTGTTTTGGATTGTTTGCACTCCAATAGCGGCAATTTTGCTTGTTTACATGACCATTAAGATGAAAATGGGCTTCATCCGAAAAGAAGATGTTGGTAAACGTTGAAAAGCGTTCAGTCATCTGGTTTATGAAGTCAAGCCTCTGACCAGCATCCTGAGGCTTCAATTCTTGCACCAACTGAATTTTATAGTTGTTCAGCTTTAAATCTTTGTGTAAAATGTGGAATAATGATGACCTATGCACATTTAAAGCAACAGCACGCTTACGAATCGAAACGTTTGGGTCGTCACGAGCAGACTGAGTAACACTCTCTGCGTTTTCGACCGTTCTCGAAGACCTCGGACGGATTTTGGTTTATCTAGTGTTGAACCGGTCTCTTCAAATTTCTGGACCCATTTTCCAATAAGCCGAGCGCTTGGCGCATCATTTAAGTGACGAATATATCGAAAATTGCAGAATTTTCTACGCGCTACAGTCGCCGAATTACCGTTTTTGTAAAACTCACGTACGCACAAAGCACGGTCCGCTCCCGAGAAACGCTCCATAGCGACTAAATTCCCAAGAGCCAGGCTACCGATTGACATACCCCGCGCGCCGCTCGGAATAGTTGCGTTCACGCAATAAGCAAAACAAATGTGTACTTTCTTTTGAGACACCCTGTATATTAAATGCACTAGATGAGCGCCACTTCCACTTCCCTTCATACACGGCGGCGCGTACGTTATAACTGATGAAACGCATTAGTTTATAGCATCAAAATGCAATAAAACATTATATTTTCGCATTACGATTAATCCCAGCTTGTATTTCTGGATGCAGAATTTGAAAATATTTATTAAATCAAAAGTTATTCATGTTGAAAAGTGGCAAAAAATGCAATTTTTCAAATGTTTCACGAATACCTCCGACGAAAAAATCACAAGAAATACTTTTTGCCTAGAATTGGCCGAGAAACACGAAAATATTTTTTGACCAATTTTACCAAGAAACGATTTTTTTTTATTATTAACAATGTTTTGTTTATAAAAAATTACCAGATCATTTTTCGAGAATCCAACCTCAATATTCATAATCAGGAGGTCAAAATATATATTAAAAAATTTGAGGAAGTTTATATCTTTATCGGTTACAAAAACCCATTGAGCCCCTGGACTATATATTGTAAACGAATCTTGTATAGTTGAAATATGACCCATCGATATTTCACCTTAGTGACCTAATTCCAGCTTTCTGAAAGAGTCTTCAAGAGCTAACGAAATAATTTTAGCAAGATAGTATTTCCCTTCCTGTTTTAAAAAAAATAGATCAATATAACAATAGAGGGGAAAATGGTTCATATATAAAACACTGTCAATGGCTGAAAAATTAAACATTTCCGCAAAATTTGGATTCCATTTTTGAAGTGTATGCCTCAAAACACATATATCAAAAATGACAAATGCTAAAGGATATCCAAAATTTCTATTTGCTTTCTTCCTTAATTTGTAACGAAAAGCGATCCGGAAAGTTATTATACAAAATCCGAATCTATGGCCACAGCTTTAGTTACAACCCTGAACTGTTTTTGGACTAGAATTTGGGTTATTGTGATTATTTTGACATAATATTTTTTTAAAGAAAATATATATTTCATATAGTGTGTGGAAATGAAAATTTAGTCTTAAAAGACGTTTCTCTTTTTTTATTTTTTTTTTTACCTTGGACGCTACAATCCTGTTTTCTTTTTTGGGTAATAAGGTCGTGCAGTATTTTATGAAAAGTTTTTCCATCTTGAACCGATTGCCTTCCTGAAGAAGAAAATCGTCTAAACAAACTTTTCGGAATGACTGGATTTAATATATGTAAGCTCAAGGCATCGTTCAACCTAAAATAAATAAAATAATAAAATATTAAATTTCTAAAAAAATACTATCAGGCTGACAAGAAAGTAATTCCAGTTTTGTAGTGTGAAATAAAACTCTCAAACTTTAATTAATTAGATATTTTTCATTTTATTCAATAACCTTTTGCCATCTTTCTGGCAGCTTCATGATTTCGCGCTCATAAAAATTCTGGTCCTTAACCAAGTGGACTCATCATTTGTGAAAGTCTTGTCATTCAAAGAGTTTTACAAACTTCGAAATAAATGATAATCAGATTTCGTCAAGTTAGGGTATACGATATGACTTCCCATCCAAGATTAGATAATTTTCCACGAGTTAGAAAAGCTGAGTGAGGCTCTGCATTATGGTGATGAAAAAAAATTCTTTAAGATTTGCCAATTCTGGTGATTTTTCTTCATTCAGTTTCATTAACTATTGACAGTAAACATATGAATTGATCGTCCGGCCTCTTGGATGCAGCTCAAAATACATACCTTTGTAGTCCCTTCAAATTGATAGCAGTACAATTTTTTTGATATAATTCAACTTTAGATGTGGTTTGTGCTGGTTCATCATGTTTGAACCATAATCGTTTTTAAATGATGTTACTGTTAGTGACTCATTTTTCATCACCAGTGATGATTTTGTTTTAAAAAAGGCTGGTTTTATGGCGTGTGAGATGGATAGGGCAAATATTGATTCATTGGGTCTAGCGAATCTTTTTCAATTTATGAGAAATCCAAGAATTGGACTTTTTAGCGAGTCCAAGGCATTTAAAGTGATTTTCAATTATTATGTGCGATAGATTTAACCTCTCTCCAATCTCTCCAACAGTTATATAAAGATTCTCTTCAATTATGGCTTTGATTTGGTGATCATCAATTTCAGTAGGTCGACCAGAACGTTGGTCATCTTTGAGTGAAAAATCTCCAGAACGGAATTATTTAAACTAATTCTGACACATGCGTTCTATTATGCAATCACACCATAAATCTCCCATATCGCTGTGATGCTCAGTAACTTTATTTCCTCTATGGAAATAATAAATGAAATAAGCCGAAAATGTTAGTTTCTGCACTCCATGTTAAAATTGACTCTAAATTAACAGCTACAAATAAAATTATATACAAGTTGCTTCTAAGGTAATCTAAATGTGACTGATATCAAATGTCAGAAGGGTAAAATCCTAACACTAGCAGAAGTGGTTCAAACAAACGCCCTCTCTGTGTGATAACCAAAAATACTTTCCTGCCGATCTAACATATAGCATAAATATTTAGGGGAAGTAAGTTAAAGAAATCCTTTCATATTATTATTTGAAATAATATAGAATATCTAGTAGCAGAAGCCAAAGTATATTTCAGCGGCATGATGCAGAATACTTTCCTGATAGTTTAAAGTATTCGGTTTACAGGAAGTCAACATACACAGATATAAACATCTACCATCATCAATCTGGAACACGATCTGTCACGGTCGATATTATTCTAACTTCCAAATATAAGAACACGTAAACCTTGATCAAAAAAAAATAATAATAATAATAAAGAATGAACATATAAATAGAGCCGTAAAAACCGAAAATAAGCAAAAGTTTAAATTTTTTCCGTCTTGGTAATATAATTTATTTATTCTTGTATTTAAAACTTGTTTTATTTATTGTTGCACTTGTCAATTAAAATTCCTTAAAGTTAACTTAGATTAGCTGTAAGTTTAGATCATGTTAACTAAAGGGGCTAAACAATACCAGAATCAATTTTCGCTAGACGTATATAGACATCTATAATGACGATGCCAGTACATAAATAAAAATGGACGATGATAAAAAGAAAGAAAATATTCTATTAAAGGATGTATTAGAGGATATTTTCAAAAATATAAATTAGAAACAGAAAGGAATAAATGTGAATGCACAAATTATCAATCTTCTTTGATTTGCGGATAATATAGTGATATCTAGTTTAGACCCAGACGAATTAAAACGTATATTATTGAAATTTAAAATAGATTCAAAAAAGGCAGATATTTAAAATAGATTCAAAAAAGGCAGGTATGAATCTGACGAAAACAAAGATAGTATCAAACAGCGGTACACAATTCGAGTTAAAACAAAATCAGATTGAAAAACTTCACAGTTACGCCTGTTTTGGACATAAAATCAATTTAGAAAATAAAACCAAGCGGCGGAAATTACCTCAAAAATACATTTGAGCTGAGGTGCTATTGGTCGGCACTCCCACATCCTCAAAAACATGTTTTTAAAAAGAAAAGACTACGATGTCTCGATTCTCCCAGTAATGCCGCATGGCATGAAACTGATCAAATTTATTAAAAAATTAAAAGTAGCATAGAGAGAGATCAGGAAGTCAACTCTGGGTATAGTTTACAGGATAAAGTGAGAAACAAAGATATTAGAGCTAAAACCAAAATTAGTGACATACCAGAAAGAATCGCTGGGTAGGATACGTTGCTAGGAAGTCTTCGGAAGAATGAACTAATCATCTGGCTAACTGGCACCTAAAGACACCTAAAAGTAGTATCGAAAGACTTCACAATGTTA
The DNA here is from genome assembly GCA_034092305.1 of Diaprepes abbreviatus. Lineage (NCBI taxonomy): Eukaryota > Metazoa > Arthropoda > Insecta > Coleoptera > Curculionidae > Diaprepes > Diaprepes abbreviatus. The sequence goes on from JASJET010000087.1 coordinate 2,966,809, forward strand.
AAGAACAAATTGGAAAAATATGGTCTAAATTAAAACAGAAGAGAGTAAAGTGGAAAAGATGATCCTATAGTGGACGTTAAAAGGTTGAAAATGAAGAAAAGAAAGAAATACTAGTCTCCCAAAAATCATATACAGGGTATTTCATGGTGACCGTCCATTAGAATATCTCGGCAAATAATACGATTTGAATCCTGTAAATTTGTGTAACGGGATTTTCTGTGACAGCGATATTGTGCCACTTCCGGTTATACCAGAAGTTGTCCAAAATTTACTTATTTTAAATAGATCACTCTGTGTTATATTTTTTTTTTGTATTCCTTTTTTCATTTCCTATTTTTTTTTCTTTAGCCGTCTTTGAGGAAAATTTTTTTTTCCAAATTTTGATCTTTAACAGGGTGTCGCCTAAAATAGAATATTGTTTCAAAAATTAAATAGTGAAACGGAGAATTGAGGTTGTGGCTTTAGATATTATTGGATCGATAATAAATTGTCTGAAAACGACATTTTAGATATAAGGAAGTGTGTATCAATACCTTTAAAAAAAAAACATAATTTTTCTAAATACGTTGCTACTTGTTGATAATAGATAGACAAGAACATTCCCTATCTGTCCATGGAACAGAATTATATATCGAACATGCACAGTTTTCAACGAAAGATATCCTAACTGACAATGACACGTCACACAATAGAAAGTATTTGTTCGTTTTTTATGGCCTTGACTCCCGAAAGAAAAAGCATTTATTGCCTAGAAACATATTAGACATCGCGAAAAGTCTAAATATTTCGAGCTTATATTAGATTAAGGGATTGTACAGAAGATCTTTATACGTCAAGTTGCTATAGAAAGTCAAGGAAAGCTTTAACGACCAACTCACAATTTACAACCTACAGTAAAACTGTTCGTACAATTGTAAGCAAAATATAGAAAAGATTGCTCTGTATTGCAAAATAAAATCTCCTAAGTGGTTTCCTGATACAGAGATAATGAAATATTTCTCAATACATCGAAATGCAAGATGATTTTCTATTCCAGAAAGAGAAAATCCGTCTTTTCAGCTTATCGCATTGGTGACCCTGAGCTCACTAGAGTAACTTTTATTAACGATTTGGGTGTCATATTTGATAGTGAGTTGCGTTTTACTGCAGACATCGACAGCGTGATCGCAAAATCTTTTAAGATGTGTTGATTTCTCAGGAAGCAATCTCACGATTTTAATGACATTGAAACTCTTAAGGCTGTTTTTTTTTTGGCATTGTTAGAAGTAACTTGGAGTACTGCTGTATGACCTGGTCGCCTCTATGCAGGATCTGCGTTGCACGGATTGAGCGGGTGCAAAGCAAATTTGCTAATTTCTTGCTCTATAGGTTAAAAATCGATCGAGCACAGCTGTAGTACCACCAGCGGCTAAGTTTGCTCAGCTTGAATTCCTTGGAGACTCGTAGAATTCAGCTCACAGATGTTTGGTACTAGATTGTTGGCGGGTATGGTTGATTGCCCTGATATGCTGGCATTGCTTAATTTTCGTGTCCCTGCTCGACTAACCAGGCAGCAAAATGGGTTCTCGCTGTATCCTAGCCGGACTGATATTGGCAGGAATAGCTTCGCCAATAGACTTATGGACAACTACAATACATTCCTGCCTGGTTACTGGTTTTTGCTGTTCTTCTGTACCTTTCAAGAGGACAATGAAATTGGCCTTGAATAGCGTACCTGGCTGTTTTTGTGAATGCTTGTTTACTCTGAGTTATTTTATTTAGCTGATTCTAGTTTAATGTTATGATTATAAGAGTTTTTTTTTTGTTAAATTATTTACATGTTAATTGTTTGTATATTTTTTAATTGCTGTACTATTTGGGTAATTCTGTAATGTACAATTGAATAAAATTAATAAATTTAATTTAATTTAAAAGTAATTCAAAGATGACACAGTCTTAATTAAAAAAAGACACTGATATGAATTGCTATTTGAATTATTATATTGATATTATTTTCACTCCGCTATTATTATTTTCGGGACACTTACCTTGTAAAAATCTCTCCGAATTTTTTAAGTTCCGGGTAACAATGTTCTTCTTCTAGGCCAATAGATGTTACTAAAATAATATAGAATTAAACTGTAATTGAAAATATTTCGCTAAACTAAGTTATATAAGTCCTGGTGTACAGTGGTAACTGGAACCCCAAGGCTTTGAAGCGCCAACTTTCATTCCAAATGAAAAAATACCTCAGGTGGAAGGGAAGTCTTTGTTTTTTTCATTTCTTTTTTCAAATAAATGGGGAAAGATAGCTTACGTAATATATCATGTTATTGTAATAATTTTTTTGGACTTTTTTAAATTTGGCAGGGCCAGAAACCTTCCGCACCAGCCGTAGCTTGGTATAACTTTTTATAGATATTGCAACTTACTTCAGCAAAAATATAGTACAGAATTTACTTATTTTAGGCTCACGAGTCGTCACTGTCTGGTGATTGAAAAGAAACAGAAACGTCATCTAATGATTCTCAATAAATAATTATTTTATTTTTATTGTATTATTTTTATTATCATCGACTGATTTTTGTCACGAACTTGACTTGGCTATTTTTCTTCCTTTGTGTCTTGATAATTTCAAATTAAATTTTTAACCTATACAAAAGGACCATATTGCAAGATTGCCGTGTGTCTTAAAATTTGCCATTGCTTTACAATCCTCCACTGGATAGTATATTTTAATAAAAACGTTTTGCGAGGTCACTTAATAGGTTCAGAATACTAACAAGGATTAATTATAATGTTTAATTCAACACTAAAAAAACATAAAAACAATACATTCAATGATTACTAAAATTACTATTTTTATAAAAAATCAGAGTTTAATTCGCTTCATAATGTATGGACAGCGTTGTAGAGGGACTTATTGTCTAGACCAGTGCGCAAAGGTTTTCAAGGTGATACGTATAAAACTTTTTCTTGCAAAACACTTTATTAAACACAAAATATTGAACGAATTGAAATCAAACTTGACACACAACTAGAAAAGGATTATCCCTATTCATTTCTCGTACATTAAAAAAGTAATTTCTATTAAATTAGAAAATTAGATACAAGCGCGGATCCCCCCCCCCAAGAGCTTTGAGTTCAGGAAAATAGACCCGAATTTGTCTTTTATACTATACTTTATTCAAGAACTAGAGAGAGTAATAAATTATTTTTTACCCTTTTTTTTTCGCAAACTCCCTGTGTTTTTCATTTCGGTGATTTTGACAAAATCTGTTAGACACATATATTTTTCATAGGGATTGATTCGAAATTTTATAATCAAAAATACCGGTCTATAATAATGGACTATTTAGGTTGGATTACCATAGATATTTGGATGTGTGAAGTGTTAAAAAGGATTTTAATCTTTGTCATAGGCGTCGGAAGGAGGTTTATTTTATCACTAAGTATTTATGGCATAGAAAATTATTTCGGTAAAAAACTTAAAAGAAAAAGTTTTTATAATATTATTTTATTTTTTACGATTTCTTAATAATTCACATACATTAGAAAATATAGATAATTTTGACATATTTAACACAAATCACAACTGTATTTTTTTAATTTTGGCATAGAAACCGTTTTTGACACATTCAGAATAAAACGTAACCTTTTTCTCTCAAAAAATTCTAAGTTATAATTTAAATACTTACAAAATACCCGTTGTCAAAAATACAAGAAATTAAACATATATAAAATATAATATTAAAATATTTTTGGGGCTATCAGTCATTTTATTATTAATTAAAATAATTTTTAAGACATTTGACGTTTCAGTTTATTTATTTCTTAAACCATCTGCAGAATTACAATTAAACACTAAAGGGATTTAAAAGTAATTAATTTTTATATGTTACAGAAAATTTAAATAATAAATTGTGTTTACGCTGGTAAACATTACGTATCTAATTCCTAATCAAAGTCAGTGAAGCTATCTTTGCTTAAATTAATTATAATTGGTTCCTCTATCTTACCGATCATGAGATCGAGTTTCGACATTTTCTTTTATTCTTTTAATATATGGATTTTTCCCAATTTTCTGCATTAACTTTATTCAAAAAATCTTTCAAAAGTTCAGTTAAATTACTAATTTTGTAAGTTGTGTTATTTCTAGCAACTCTATCTTTTACTTGAGTGAGATATTTCCTTCTCCAACGGACATTTTCTGGACGATCTATAAGAACAGATTTCCTATCAGGTTTTTCCCAACAAAAATTAAGTAGCTCAGTTCTTTTAATTTCAGGTAAATCGCGATCTTCATTGATTTTAGTTAGAATTTTGTCGAATGTAATAAAATGTATGTACAACTCCTTTTAATGCAGTTTTCATCTCTTCTTCCAAAGAAGTTTTTCGTCTGCCTGTGATCGAATGTGGCTTGGTAGCACTAACAATGCCAGTCAATTTTACTCCTTCAGTATTCGGTACATTGTAGATTTTCCAACTCCTGTCATTTTCGAATACATCCCAACAGAGCTTTTAACATTATTATCTAGACATTGATATCTTAAGGCATCATAAACATTCATCGTAATAAGTTTTTCGTTAAAGAAAAATGCCTTAGTTTAACGAATTTGGAATAAATATAGATGTGGAAGCCATATCTTTTGGATATCTCACTAATCTCAAATAATATATAAAAACAAGCACAAACAAGATAAATCAATAAGGACACACTGTAAGGTGTACTTTGCTCACTAACAGAAATTAAATTGAACTATCCGAAATTTTATTGTTGCAGTAAATTTATAAAAGCTTATAATATTTAAATATAATTAAATATAATTAGATTTACGACAATCTTCGGCGGCACTGGAGCAGGTACGTTGGAGGTTTCGGTAACAGTTTTATTACTCTCTCTAGTTCTTGAATAGAGCATAGGAATGTGTTTGCTTGAGATTGCCCCTCCCCTTCCCAAGAGCTTTGCATTCAGGAAAATAGAACCGATTCTGCCTTTTATATTAGGAATGTGTATGCTGCTGGTACTCCCTCCTCCCGTCCACAACTTATTATTTCTAGTGATCGCCCCCCTCTATCCAAGAGCTTCAAATTCAGAAAAATAGATGCGACCCTGCTTTTTACACTAGAAATGGAAATATTGCTGGTGTTTGGCCCCACCCCTTTCTTTCGCTTGCCATAATGTACTTTTGTGATATCACCGCCCCCCCCCCCAAAGGGAGAGGCTGGATCCGCCCCTGATTAGATATAACACTTAATGTACTAAATTTAAATTGTACAGTTTTAAATAAATACACTTACGGTAAAAAGTTACAAAGGTATATTCTACTAAAATACTGAAAAGATCTTTTTCGCTCAAAGTTTGAAGATTCTCTAGTAACTTGCAGCTTTCTTGATAAAATATGGGCACAAATGATTTTAAAATAGAAGGTTTAAAACTAGCTTGAAAAATTTTTCTTCTGGGTTTCCATTCTTCATCTAAAACATTATATACGATTACTGATTTATTTTTTTATGTCTATGCACATCATAGAACACCTTTCAAAGAGTACATACATCATATAAACCTAGTAAAAAAATAATATTTATGGTACAGAATGAACATCTACCTAGTAATTATTTTCAGTTGATTAAAACTTGTACAAAAAATATATTTATTTAAAAAATGTTCTTTATAAATATTGGTTAACCAATCGACAAACATAATTTGTTTGTGTACTATTACAGCAAATAATTGTCATTGTCTAATATACCTACTGGGTACTCTAAAATTATGTTGACCCAGAACTTCTTCACAATTAATCAAATCATTTACCAGCTAATAGTTTTTTACCGTGTATTTCTAAACTGAACAGATCTACCAATAAACGAATAATTCTCACACGGGAATTTATATTTGTATGGCAAATATTTCACAAATTTTGTCTGTACTTTCTTAAGTCTATCTATATGGCACTGATATATGTACCTAAATGGCACAAACATATACCACACTACGCACTAAACTTAAGATCTATACTTTGTTATTTTAAATGCTTTTAGGGTTTTGAATTCTATATCATGATTACATAGGGTGAAAAGCAACTTAATATCAACTGATAGCAAACTAAGAATTAAAATAAAGGAAATGTTTAAAAAGAAACTACTATGTTTTATACCACTAAATTTATTTAGAAAACAGTGACTGCAGTTTCAACTCACAGAGTCATTTTCAAACTGAATTACAAAGGTAGACTAAGTATTCGATACAGAAACATGAGAAAATTTAACAATAAATAAAAACTACCTGAGAAATTACATTATTACAAAGGGGGGGTACTAAATTTTGGGAACTAATTATTGTTTGGCAACAACAAATAACGGGGAAAACCCAAGATCTGTCTGATAATTAAGCAAATTTACATTTTTATTTTTACTATGTTTATATATTTCAAAAGATTCAAGAATATTTAACTTTTGGCCCTTTGTTGAATAATGTAATATGTCAGTGTTGCTTAAAATAGGAAAACTGTGGTTGTGTTCTAAGCAATGGTTGGCAAAGTTTGAGTATGTTTTTTGTAATTTATATGATCGGTAGTGCTTTGAAAAGCGAGTTTTAAAGCTTCTACCACTTTGTCCAATATACAAGCTATCACGCTCCGAACATTTTAACTTATAAACTCCTGATTTATCAAATTTATTAATTTTATCTTTAGCATTGTAAAGGATAGTAGACAGATTGTGTTGAGATTTAAAGGCTACTTTTATTTTATGTTTGGAAAGAGTATTAGCTATGTTTTCTGATAGAGTACCACAGTATGACAAAGATATATAAGATGAACTATCTTTATCATTTTTTATTTTGGGATATATTGAATTAAATGCTAATTGTTTTTGTTTTTTAGTTATTAATTTCTTTATGGTTTGTTAGGTGAAATTGTTTGATATTGCAATCCTTTCAATGATATTTAGTTCCTCTTGAAGATCTTCTTTAGAGAGAGGCAAAGAGAATGCTCTATGTATCATTGAATTGTATGCAGCCATTTTGTGTTGTAAGGGGTGAAAAGAGTCATTAGATATAGTATTACCTGTAAACGTTGGTTTTCTAAAAATTTTAAAATTACACTGATTATTGAGGTGAGATATGGTGAGATCTAGAAAATTGATTTTATGGTAATTTTCAGTTTCCAGAGTAAATTGAATTTTTGGATGGCAATTATTAATGTACTGTAAGAATTTTTAGAGCTGTCTAGTAGTGCCTTTAAAACATGCTAGAACATCATCCACATATCGGTACCAAAATTGAACATGGTTTTTGCTTAAAGAGGAATTAAGAATTTTGTTTTCTATGTTTGACATGAAAATGTCTGCTAGGAGAGGGCTAAGAGGAGAACTCATTGGTAGGCCCGAATTTTGTAAATAAAATTTGTTATTAAACTGGAAATAGGTTTGTAATAGGCAAAGTTCAAAAGAGAACAAGATTTCAGTAGTAACTATTGGATTTATATTTCGTTCCTGTAACATTTCTTGGATAAGTATAAAACATTCATCTGTTGGAATATCAGAAAACATGCTTTTTATGTCAAAAGAAACTAGTATGGAGTTATCTGGGGTTTTTATGTTTTTTAGTTTTTGGGCGAGATCTACTGAATTATTTAAACTGTGACTTGGTTTAAAGTTGATTATTTGTTTGAAGGATGAATTTAGTTTCATATTTAGTTCTCTCGTGGGGCTATTTATGTATGAAACGACTGGGCGAATGGGACTTCCTGGTTTGTGATTTTTTATATGGTCATAGAGTTTTGGTGCTTGTGGGTTCATATTGATTATTCTTTTTTTATCGAATTCTGAAAAAATTGCTGTTATGTTTGACAGGGTTTGTTTCAATTTTATTTGAAAAACTTTTGTAGGATCGCTTTTAATTTCTGTAATATTTTCGGACTGAATAAATGTTTCTATTTTATTGACATATTCAACTTTTGGTAAAATAACTGTTGCATTTGATTTATCTGCTTTTGTTATTATTAGATCATTATCTCTCTCTCTCTGTCTTATGCTTTTTACTGTGTCTAAAGCTGTATTATTGGATTTTAACTTAGTAGATTTTATATGTTTTTTACTTGTTCCGGTAGTTAAGTCAATATTATTGGTATATTCTATTTTGTTTAGAGCTAGAGTACTTTCAGATATGATGGAATCGATTATATTTTTATTGTTTATGTGAGGTAAAAATTAAGGGCCTTTTGACATTAGATCTATTTCTTTACTATTAAAACCTACGTTTGACAGATTTATGACTCTTTCACTAAAGTTTTGATTTGACTGTGGTGTTTTGTTAGTTGTTTGGGAAAATTTACATTACTTTAAATGGTTAAGTTTTTTAGATTGAGTTTCAAATTTTTTGTGGATAATTATGCTACCAGCATCAACTTTTTAAAATAAAGGAATCATAAAAATGGGTAGAAGTGTAGAGAAAATTTGCGAGGTTAGTAACCTGAAATAAATTAGACACCGTACCATAAAACAGATCGCACCCATACTGCAATACACGTGCCACCTAAACACAGGCAAGGAAAGACAAATTGAGGATGTGTCTATAATTATTTTCCAAAATTTTTAATATTTACTTTAAGACTGAAACTATTTTCATACTTACTTGTTGTTAGCTAATCGTTTTGGGAGCAAATAATATTTTTCTTGTTTACACTATTTCACTTATTTTTTTATAGAGGCATAAAGTAGATTAGTAACAAAAAATAATTCTTGTAAAATCTTTGATCCTTGTCAGAGTCTGTAGCCCCTTGATATAAGGAAACATTAATAATGACTTATATTGTTTTACGTAAAGCATATTCCATGAAATAAAGTACACAAATATTTGAAGAAATCTGGCAAAGAAACCCTATACTCTTCTTCGTAATTAACAGTATTTATAGCTTTAGAAATGTGTCAAGAACATGTTATGTCAGCCACCACCGACGGATTGTTTAAATTGAACAAATTTTCCCATCGTAAGGAAATGAAGGAAAATTAAAAAATCGTTAAAAATGCAATATATTCTTTTGATTATATGAAAATAATTCGTAATGATTTTTTTCTATCTGCTTAACAAGAAATGATGATGAAACTACCTCCGAAATGGCTAAACGAGCGAGTAGGTTTTTGTTCATAATAACTGAAGGAAACTTTTAGTTATGCAAAAACGTAAAATAGTTAGATTAACCTATTTTATGAAAATTATTAATTTTAAGAGGCTCAGGCCAAATCGGAAATTCAATGCAACATAATCCTAGCTAGCCTTCTATTGACGAAAGATCAAACAGGATCAAGTAAGAAGATTTCTATTTTAATTTTTTTATATATCTTCGAGCAAAGATGAAGTTAAAGGAGAAATTCAATTTTATTCTTTATTAGGAAACGGCGTACTTTATACTGTTTCCCAAACAATTTAAATAGCTGTTTATGGCGTATTTTAATTCTTTTTCTTTATTAACTTTTTAGAAAGCTATATAAACGTAATATGTCTCAACATTGGGTTAATTACGCTTGGAAATTGTGTTGAAAATATAATTTGAAGTTTCTCGTTATAAATTCTTTTTTTATTTTTATGTGTGATTTCAGTGTTTTGAGAAACTATTTTTTAATTAATAAAATCTTTCACGTTATCAATTTTGGGGGTGAGCACTGACGAACAACAAATGAGTTCAACACAATATTTCTGATCTGACTATTTAGACAGCAGATTTTCCTGAGCTTTGAGATTGTAATGTGTAGTACTGGTAAGCTATAATAACATATAGTTATCTAGAACTGAAACAGCAAGAACTTTAGAAGATCGGCCTGATGACCAGAGTAACTTTGTCATAAAAAATGTATTTATAGGTTTATCGAATAACTAGTTATTCATATATTATAGAAATAAAACGGCCATACGCTACCAAAATAATCGGTTTATAGGAATCCACGATCTTATCCTGCCACATAAGAATCGCATTTCAACAGCTGCTACGAAACCCTAACATAATGCTTATCAGACACGCATTTGGGCGGTTTTTATTCGGGTTGTCCACAATATTATAAAAAATCAGTAAACGTGTATAGCCCTATTACTGTCTTCTGAAAATTCCAAATCAAATTTAACGCAAAATTGTATCAAGACATACTTACAGTCAACAAAAGCAATTGAGTTACTGTAACCAAAATGAACCTTGTTATATATTTCTCCTTTATTGTAACATTTTGGATGATTTAAAATTGTTTTTATTTCGAATGGGTTATTTGTTACATACGAATAGGAACTTCCAAGCCAAAAATTTAACGGATAGCCGATGTATTTCTTAGCCCATTGAACTATACTTATTGGGTAAGCTGAAATTTAAGATAAAATAAGTTATTATAAATAAATATCGATAAACTAAAATCTACATATAATTATAGTGTAATTCCTCTACAATGTGAAGTTATATAATCTTACAGTAAATGTAAATTTTGTGATTTATTTTTTAGTTTGAAATACAAAGCGATCAAAAACCTAAACCGTTTTCGGACTGGAATTGGGGTTATAGTCTAGTCATTTGGTAGTTTTACCTGGAAAGTTTTCCGGGAGTTTTGAAATTTGGTGATTTTATAGATTTTGATGTGCTCTTTTCGAATTTTGACTTTGCCACCTCGTATCTCCGCCGCTCGCGCCGCCATATTGGAAAAATGGCGCTTAATAACAATTTTTTTACAATATCTCCTTTCCGACGTATTTTACGACAAAAACATTTATATACAAAATTAAACTAGAGAAAATTTCGTACAATTTATGTATTTATAATTTTTTTTGTAAAACCAATAGTTTTTGGCGTACGAGCGCCGCAAAGTATATTTCAATATGCGTTTTGGAAAAAAACTCATTTCCACACCACCTTGAGGTAGAGTAAGCGACGCGTATTTTTTTTTATCGTGGTGTCCCCTGTAGGCCTTATCCACATGTGATGCACACTTTCTAAATTTAGCGCAATCTCCTTCGCTTTGCTGTTCCTGATGAACTAGGCGTTGCGAGTTCGTCTTGGGCACCGATCGAGACGTCGCAAACCGAAATTTCATCCGCATCATCTGCGATGGATATAACCACAATAAATCTGAAACGGATGGCATAACTACTTCCGAAGCCGCACGAATGCTACCGAGGTTTTGAATCTTTATTGTTTTTAAGCCCGTATCGTTTTTTTTTTCACAAATGTTTTTAATGCAATGGTTCCTAAACTACCAACGACCGTTGCAGACGGCATTTGCTTTAATCGTGGAATAATTTGATCAGGAGTGATAGCAGTTCTAGGTGTTACACAATGGATACCGCCCATGGCATGGAAAGTGTTATTACCATCTAATATCTGCGTATTGAAATCAGCGTTGTCAAAAACAAATTGAGAAAATGCGTTATCATCGATATTGAACATCGCGCGCATAATAGATGAAACTTCAAACAACATTGCTTCGGTGTATGAAAAGCAAAATCCAAGAGATGATAATACATCTATTAGTCGCCGAGATCCATACTTATGAAATAAAAATGCAGCTAGTCCGATCTGTAATGATGATATAAAAGATTTCGGCCTTGCTGTTGTAATTATAGAATGGGCGAGAGCAATGCATTTTTTCATCCATTTTTCAAAAGACGCTCGTCTGTTTCTTAAAATCACTCCATCTAGGAAAACGCGTAAAGTTTCAGGTATATTTGACTCAGAGTCTTGAAAAAAATTATCTGATGGAGGATAATGTTTTGTCTCATAGACGGTAGAGCGAATATCCTCTATAACAATTTCTGCTGCTGTTTTTACAATACTCCGACGTTCTTCTGCATTTTCATCACTTTTTTAATTGTACCAGGCTTCCGTTAATAGCTTGAACCCTGTATTTCGGAAACAAACCACCGGAGCCTTATTGGAGTTGTGCATTCACTGTTTTTATGTGTAGACGGTAATCACCTTCAATGTTGGCTATCAATTCGTCCAGAGAAGACTGACACGTCGGAATTCTGCTCAAGATAAGAATAAATGAACTGCATCGCAGTATCGATCTCATTTGCATACGGACCTTCTTTTATATATCTTCGGCTGGTGGTGCTTGATACAATTTTTTCATGCAGGAATTGTGGTACTGTGCATCGGCTGCGACCAAATCATTCACATGCTCAAGACGCTCAACAATTGCTCGACCCCAATCATCATTACGAGCTCTAGCAAGTTCTGAAATACTATTTTTCATTGATAATTCCCGCACACTATACACAACATTACGCTTGCATAACCGCGTCTGTTTTTGTTTTGCTATAAACTCTGCTGTTATCTCATCAACGCATAAAAAACAATGGTCTTTGAATGAGAAGTTGCGTGCGAGGATCGCAGTAGTGGTTGAGGTGTCGTGACATCGCTTCCTCTACGCAATGATGCAGCGATTAACGTTTCATTATTGTACCGTTTTCGACATACATCATGAACCACTATCGATTTTAGTCGCGCCAAAAGTTCTTTTCTTTTAACACTTAACTTACGAAAAGTCTCCAATCCTTTTTCCTTCACTTCAACTGTTTCACTTTCTAATAATGGATTATTACAAATATATAAACACAAACAACACTGTAAGACGATAGACGTATACTGATGACTCAGACTTAACTAAATACTTCTCTTGAGTTCTACCGACAGATGTTTCCATGGACGTCTGGACATGGAATGTTTACAAAAACAAAACGCCACGAATGGGTCACAATCAGTAGTAATTTGCCAACTGTTTTGGAAAAAAATAAGGGAAAACAATATAATTTGTTAATACCCAATTTTTAAGAAAAAAAAAATTATTATGATAATATATTTCATATAATATTTATAAACAATTTATTGCTACAATAGTAAACTAATATCTTTAAAATAGTATGCTTTATAATGCGTCAGTTTAACTCCCAGAAAATTCAAGATTTCTAAATAGTGTGATAAACTATGAAATCTGGCAACCTCGAAAATTTCTTTTACGCTATCGTACGATCAAGGTTGAATCCGGTCCATTCATAAAAATTTTGGCATGACATTTTTGTGGTTGACGTTGTGTGTCTTGGATCGTTTTTTAATTTTTTGTGATTCCAAAAGTGTTTTTTAAGTGACTAATTATTCATTAGTGACAAAATGGTCAATCATTGCCAAGTTTGCCGAAAATTGTATTATTTATTTCCAAATTTAACTTTTCACAGGTAGGTTAGGTTAAGTTTGGTATCATAGGCGGGTAACTTGGGATTTTAGATTTTGTTATCAGTGATATTTTATAGGTTTCCCAGTGATTCTAACCGCCGAGACCTTTGGATTAATATATTAGGACTACAAGATAAAATCTTGCCCAAGTCACTTCGTATCTGTAGTGAACATTTTGGCCCAAACGATTTCTATTATCGATTTGATGGTGTTCGTGTTTTAAAGTGAGACCAACATAATAGAAGCCCACCATTTTCTATTATTTTTCATTAACATTTCCCTTGTAATATTACACCAAATAGTACCGCTTTTCCTATCTTTTTACAATTTTTTCCTTAATTTTTGTTTTCCCTATTACTTGTAAAAGTGTAAAATTTTCATTTAACCAAGATATTACAAAATCTGCAAAAAAAACTCATAAACGTTATAAATAAATATATGACTTGAATAATAACTGTCATGTGTGAAAAGTCCAGAAATGAAACTTCAATTTCTGCAATTTTTATTTATTTTTATTCGATGTCCGATAGTTACATAGTCTCAGATTTGCTTTACACAAATTAGATAGTCAGTAAGTAAGAAAAAAAGTATATTTTATTGTACGTTATTCTATTTTATATATATATATATATATATATATATATATATATATATATATATATATATATATATATATATAATTGTAATATGACCAACAAGTAATATATTTAATAATAGCATATACTTATTTTTATCCCATCCTTATCGGTATATTTTGTCATAAATATTTTAGGATACTAGAAACAGTGAAAATCAAGAAATACACTAATCATATTAAAATAAATAATTTCCGTTAGAAACACATGACAGATTGTCGATTCGAGATATTAAAAATTTTCAACAATAGTACTGCCAAAACTTAATGGGCAAACAAATTTAATAGTTATTTTTATTAATTTGTTTTATTGTATTTCTTTATATACCAATTTCTTATGATTGGAGTTTGGGGACTGTTCAGTAAAACAGGTTTAACTGTAACAAGCCTTTCAGATTAATACCTAAATTGAAACAGTCTATCATATATATTCCAAATCATAATTGAAATTATATACAAATATTAACAGGTTATTTCTTGAAAATGAAGTTGTAAATACTCTATTTTCTCCTGAACACATACACCGTCGAATATATATTTTTTAAATATTTCCATTTTTAATTTGCTTCATTTATTAACTTACAAAAAATATCTCCATTTTCTCGTTTTAGGAATTTTGTACAAGTGTTATTATTTTTACAAATAATTGGTATACTAACCAAACGTCAAAGTAGTCATTTGCATACCGCGACGTCGTTACATTTATTCAGTATTGCACTTCAATATTTGAGACATTAGAACTTTGGTAAGACTACTTTTTTACGATGTTCATGGCTGACGTTAAATTTCATATGCGAGTGTCTGTACGGCATAGACACGTTGATAGGAATAATAAAAATAGACAGCGAGTCCATACAATTTAGAAAAAAAATTTCAATCACAGTAATGTTCAAGAAACAAAGTTTTTGTCGGTTTTAGAATTGTGGGCATTAATTAGCCACTTAACTAAAATCCGGCAAAATATTACGCAATTTTTTACTTTGGACTTGGATAATTCTTACATGGTACTCTGTTTTAAATAATAACTAGTGCCTTGGATAAAAAAAAAGTTATTTCAAGTCATTAATGTCGTAAAAGATAAATGATATGAATATTACGATTATTTGTATATTGAATACTGACTTATGTTCAAGTACAACAACTTCCGTATCACGACATATTAATAGAGTAATTAACTAGTTCTTATGAAAAAATATTTATTTCAATTCTGCAAATAAAAGCATCATAGAATATTAATTGATATTTTTATTCGTTTTAAAATTGTTACGCCGCTGGCGTATGATAGATTGTGAGCTATGACACCCCTCTAACCCCTGGCCTACAAACATGTTGGCGCTTATAAATTTCATATTCATGAATGACTAGCCTGGTCCATTCTCTACTATGTCTATGGATGTTTCGTTTAAGGTAGAGAGTGGGATCGGACACAAAGGCGTCGCAGTACCCTTATACTTGTTTTTTAATACCTACGACAATAGTAAAATATTTTGGAGAAATATACGAAAAAATGTGGTGGTGTAGATAAATAATACTTTGCGGCGCTCGTACGCCAAAACTATTGATTTTACAAAAAAAATTGTAAATACATAAATTGTACGAAATTTTCTCTAGTAAAATGCGTCGGAAAGAAGATAATGTAAAAAAACTGTTATTAAGCGCCATTTTTCCAATATGGCGGCGCGAGCGGCGGAGATACGAGGTGGCAAAATCGAAATTCGGAAAGAGCACATCGAAATCTATAAAATTACCAATTTCCAAAAGTCCCGGAAAACTTTCCAGGTAACCCCCTTTTTTTGACCAAAAGATAAAAGAGTTTGACTAAAATGTGATTGTCGGACTTGTATTGTCTTTGTTTGTGATGCGAAACTTTCCGCTTCAATAGACACAGTCCCTATATAAGCCCGTAGCCTTAAGACAAAACATTACGTTTATAACGATTAGAGATACAACCTAATCGAAACATCGTAAAAATAAATAACAATAAAGACAATAGAAGTTCAACAACTACAGTTTAGTCAATCTTCAACATTGTCTACAATCTTCGAACAAACAATCAAATAGTTTGTCATGAAAACGTCAAATTTTTACTGAACTAAACATAGTAATTAATAAAATTTTCATGTAATTAGAATAATGGAAATCGAAGTTGTACAGATGTTTAAACTATCTAAATCTTATCATTTATTTTTAGAAACACGCGATATAGTGCTCTTATATTGTATTATCACTTTAAAAATAGAGAAAAAACATTTGAAACCTACTATTCACTTACTAACTATAAATTTATGCTGGAACTTACCTCTTCCAACAAATATAATGGGAAAAATAATTGTATAAGCTGTTCCTATGAATGGCAAAACCGGAAAAAAAAATAATTGGTTTGTCGAAGTAAACTTAAATAACCGCTTTTTAAAGATAATAAAAAAATGATAAATAAATATTAAACACACAAAACTATAGACTGAAAAGAATGAAAAACTGTTACCAATCATTTTTTTTATACTAATAAAAAATGCCAATTTTTAAGTTTTTTAATTTTTATATATTTGCTTAATACAAGTTATCTAAATTACTAGTAGTTTCATATATTTATGGTCACCACCTAAATTACACATTTCATTAGGTAAAAAATATAAAAACTAGTCGAATTAAATTTTAACTTACCCAAATAAATCACATGTAGTTGAACATATGGAAATTTCGAATACCAAAATAATATGACCGTCTTAATTCACTTATTTGATAACAGATGAGTTAATTTTTTATAGAACTTTTCTTTTCTTTATTTCTGCTTGTAATTATTTTTATAATTAAATCTGCAATGAACGAAATATTACGTAAAACAAAATCAATGATATTTTATTAAAAAATTATACAGTGACAGGCAGAAAGTGCGCATGATATGGGAAAAAAATTTATCTTTGAATTTAATAAATTTATTTTATCTCGAAAAAATTCTGCATATCTCTAAATCAAAATAACCAACATCGAATCCGGTTAAAGTTTTATGATGTAAGAGGGAAAATCAAAAATTCTAATTGCGCTATGAGAAAACTACACCAATTTTTTACTTTTGAAAATATTTTTATAAAGAAATGTTGCTTATTTTTGATAAAAAATATGATTTTATCGTTTTTACTGGAATATCCTGTGTAAAAAAAAGTAGATCGCAACCATATAATATGTAAATCTTATTTTCTGTAGACTATAATAGAGAAAATCTTATATCAAATTCATGTTTCGGAAATGATCTTTGAAAATATTAACATACAAATATTAGATATTTTTGCTGCACACCGTATTTTATTGTTTGATGAATCAAAAGGAATTTAATCTAACTGAAGTTTTGTGATACAATTTCACACTTAAGCCATCTTCTAAATGGTATACTTATTCCTAAAACTACACTGTAAAAAGGAAATGCATTAAATTTAAGGTAAATGTGTTGGAAGCTAATTTCATAAAAATTTATTAAATGTATTTAATATAACGCATTAAATTTAATAATTTTTAGATTAATCTAAATTAATTTATTCCATTAAATTTAATGTAATCTTACATTAAATTTAAAGTTTGATCATTACTTTTAAGGTGACTATGTACATTAAATATATAGCCAGTGTTCATTGAATTTGAGATATTTTACCACATATTTAATACACCAACCTTAATACGAGTTCAAGAAATTCTGAAACTACCAGGAAAAGGTGGATATTTTTCCCGTAGGTAGTGTCCGCCATCTAGACCAGTTTCGAACTCATTGGTCCCCGTCAGTATGAGGCAGGCATATACACCTCACAATAAGAAAATTGAATCCTTTAAGCAACTTATGTTGTGGAACATAACATCACACCACCGCTTTCCGGCAAAACTGGACTTAAATAGAGGTCCAAGTTTGTGGAAAGTACAAGGATGTCTGGGAAAGATAGCGGTGGATCCCACTGATGAGTCCACCACCAGTATCGGGAAGAAACATCCATACATTTACTACGGTGGTCGAAAATAGATCGCTAGCTACATGTCCCTACCACCAGGGGCATTGCTAATTGCGACACTTATATCATACTAAACAAAAATTCAGTTCAAGTTGCGCCTTATTCCGCAGTCTCATGCAATGTATATTGAATAATAATGAAATTTCTTTACTATTCGGGTATATGTGAATTAATTTTAATCTATCGAAATTGAAATATCTTTTCAGTTACTTCATTGAAATTTATGATACCATTTAATCAAAGTTATTGTACAACGAACTGATATTTGAATGAATTGCTTTAAATTCAAAGTAAATGTAAAATATTCACATTGGTACAAAATCATTAAATTTAATGTAGAATTGAAATTAAATTTGCATTAAATTTAAGGTTATTTTTAACAGTGCAGAGTGGATTGGTGAAATATAAATAGAAGATTCTCCATCGAAAAACTGTAACTGCCAAAGAAAATAGTTTAAATGTTAAATTATCAGTAAATGAAGTTCCTACGATGAATTTGTCTGAAGTAGAAGAAGAAGTAGAAATTTCAGACAAGTCGATTATAAGAAAGGGATTTATATGAGGATTGACTGTTGCTTTTGGTTTCAAGGCAAAAAGGAGGATGATTCACATTTTGGAAATCGAATATTTTATATACATGAAGCGACGTTCATAAGTATCGGTGTTGTAAATTTCGAGAATTGAATTTAATGTTCTGATCAAAATCCTAACTTTATAATTCAATGTAAAGCTCAAAAGTCATTTTAACCAACGTTTGGTGCGGTATATTAAATACTCAAGTAATGGGGTCGTATTTTTTACGGAAAAATTTAAATGCCGAGAGATATTTAGAATTCTTGTGTAATGAATTTGGCAATTTTCTGTATGATCTGCTTTTAAATTTAAGAGAAAATCTTCATTTTCAACAAGATAGTACTTCTATCCATAGGTCCTTACAAGTACGGGAATGGCTAAATCAACAATTCCCCAACACCCGATACCTGGACGACTTTCAGAAAATCTTTGGCCTCCAAGATCACCGGACATTATCCCAATGGACTTTTTTCCTGAGGTTATTAAAAAGTTAAGTATATAAATATCGGCCCTTATGCATTTTGGGCCATTTAGAAAATGTTATTAGACACTGAATATCTCAAATCAATCCTGCTTCAGCATAAGAACTATAATATGAATAGAAAATGGAGGAGAATACGTTGAAATGTAAAGTTATCATTGTTAATGTAAACAATTTAATTTAATAGTTTTGTCCACTGTTTATTTCTAATTATCAGTTAACTTATCCTGAAAATTAATTTGATAAATAAAAATTATTATAGTTATATTGTTTATAAGATGATATAAAGATAAAATCGTATGTACTTTAGATGAAAAATATGCTTTTTTTAAATTTATTATAATATCGAAAACTAAGGATACCGCAAGGATGACGTGCTGCATCGATAAAGAAAATACCAAAAACAAAGACAATAAATTGACCGTGTGGTTAAGTAAAAGGGAACTAAGTAGATCCAATTATACCAATGGATAATAAACTACTATCCCTAAAAAGGAATAAGAAATGTCAAAATTACAAAGTAATAATGATAACAAGAAAAATTTAATAAATATGAAGAAAAACATCGGAATATAAATCGAACTGACATTAATATAGATAACAATGATTTGGATAAAGGAAAAAATATATTATAAAGTGTGTCCACGGATAGAGGGCCGCACTCTAGAAAACCTTAATATTTTTGATTTTTCAAGAAAAAGTGATCAAAGTCATGATAACTTGTACGGGGTGTTCACAATATTCACAAATGTAAAAATAATCTTAAATTAAATACTCTTAATATATATGTATTTTTTTACATTTTTCATTTAATTAGTTTTTCCGAAATAAAAAGAAAGTCTAAACGCGTAGTTAAATAAAAAATTATAATAATTAAATTTCACCAAAAAAATTTTTTTTTTTTAGGTAAGGCATTGTAATAAGCATTCCTATTTTTGATGGAACAGGTAAATTAACAATGGATACTTTTTTGCCAACGTCAACGTAATAGAAATTATTTGTGTTTTCTAAAAAATAATTACTAAATAATAAATTGACCATGCTAATTTCGGTCGCCTGATACAACCTCATTAGATTATTTTCTACGGGGGTACTTAACGCAAAAGGTTTACAACAATGATTTTAATGACAACAATGATCTACTAAGAGAAAAAATTGCTGAAGCTGTTGCAGCTTCTAGTTAACTTATTATTAAGGTTTCACAAAACGTTGCTTAAAAAAAAATAAATTGTAGGTAAAATAAAGGTTTGTATTTTTTTTATTAAACTACGTTTCTATTTCGGAACAACTTAGTTAAATACAATTTGTAAAAAAATTACAAAGGACAATGTTTTATTTAAGATTAATTTTACATTTTTGAATATTTTGAACATCTTGTATACGTCATCATAACTTTGATCACCATTTTTGAAATTTGAAGGCAAGCAAAACTTTTTATCAAGAATGAATTTCCTCGAAAAATAAAAAATATTCATATCTGTGGACACACTGTACAGGGTGAGTCAACGAGTGGATGAAGTAGGTTCGTGCCTTTTCGGTGAAATTAACAAAGAAACTATATTTATTGTTTGATATAGTTTATTTTTACGCAGATTTTAAAAATATTTAGGACTCTACAGGGTGAGCCAAAAAACTAGGACAGCATAAAGTTGTATTTTTTTAAATAGGACACCCTATATACGAATCGTATTTTCGATTTAGCTTATAATTTTAAATCTTTTTTATTAAGGGTTTACTATAACAAAACTTTATAGTTTCTGAGATAATTAAGTTTAAAGAAAAAAAGTCACATTTTCAAGCATCAATTCAATCCTAAATAACGTTTTCAATTTTGTGACAAATATATTCAAATTTGGAATTTAGCAAGGCCAAGGACAAGTTAATATAATTTTTTCCTAATATTTGCAATAAAAGCTACAGGGTGTTGAACACATCGGCTCAAATTTGAACAAGTTTAAATGAATAAATATCTTTTTTTTAAACGGTACACCCTGTATATTTTCATGTTATTTAATAGAGTAATAAAAACCCTAAAAATTTTGTTCAATATATCCTATACCTATTTATAATAGTTTTAGAGATATTTCAGTTTTTCTTATTTTCCATACTTTTTTACAGAAATAGTCTTCATTATCATAGTAGCCATGTAAAATAATAAAAAGAAACTACAGAAACAAACAGAATGTGGTTAAATATGATGAAATACATTATTCGTTATATTACAACGGCAATAGTTTAATTAAACATAATGTGAAAAAATTAACACAACAATAACGACAAGGCAAATACATATTTACTTTTATACTAAATTGAAACAAAAAAATTACCTATTAAATACTGAGATTAATTATTTCTTTTTAATAAGTGTTCGAATAAACGACCCTCTTGTGCAATGCACAAATTTAGTCTTTTTTGTAGATTTTCTCGGACCCTGGACAAAATTAGTGGCGTTATTGTTCTACAGGTATCCCTAATCCTGTTTCGCATATCTTCCACTGTTGTTGGTGGATTAACATACACCTTATTTTTAATATAACCCCATAGGAAGAAATCTAATGGGGTGATGTCGCAAGACCTTGGTGGCCACTCAATGAAACCCCCACGTCCAATCCATTTTTGCGGATATCGTTGGTCCAAAAACGCACGAACTTCACGATGGTAATGCGGAGGCGCACCATCGTGCTGGAACCACATACTGTCGAGCTCATCCCTATCGAGACCTTGAAGCAGTTGGGGTAGTTCTTCTGGTAGAAAGTTCAGGTAACTGTGGCCATTTAGTGGTTCATTAAAAATGTGGGGTCCAATAATTCGATTATGATGAATACCACACCAAACATTTAGTGACCAGTGGTTTTGATGTTGCACCTCTCTGATCCAAAATGGGTTTTCTGTGGCATAATAATGCATGTTGCGTCTATTTACGGCACCGTTACTTCTAAAAGTAGCTTCATCACTAAACATTACCTTGCATAATAAATTTGGATTTAATTGAATCTCCGCATTTATTGTACGACAAAAGTTTACACGACTTTCAAAATCCTGTCCATGCAATTCTTGGTGTAATTCCATGTGATATGGATGATACCTATATTTCTTGGTAGTACGATTAGCGGTGGATTGTGATGTTTCACATAATGCTGCTAACTGACGGCTACCAATATAAGGATTTTCCTGAACATTTAACAATACTTGTAGTTCTTTTTCTTCATTAGTTACTGGTTTGTTGACCACTTTAAGTTTTGGATAATCAACAGTACCAGAAGAATCAAATATTTGCATTAAGTTTTGAAAAGTATGGGTATTAGGCTGGCGTCGATCAGGATACTTCATTTTGTAAATTCTTTGAGCAAGAAGGCAATTTTTTTGAGCCTTTCCTATTGTATAAATCATATCTATTAACTCATTCTTTGGAAAATTCATTTTTCAATATAAGATGAATGCAAAAAAAAAAAACCAAACTACACTACATAAAAACCAAAAGAAGCGATTGCGGTTATAAATTTGACACACAGAAAAATGTTCTTTTACATTGTTTTTTCCATGGCTACTATGATAATGAAGACTATTTCTGTAAAAAAGTATGGAAAATAAGATAAACTGAAATATCTCAAAAACTATTATAAATAGGTATAGGATATATTGAACAAAACTTTTAGGGTTTTTATTACTCTATTAAATAACATGAAAATATACAGGGTGTACCATTTAAAAAAAAATATTTATTCATTTAAACTTGTTCAAATTTGAGCCGATGTGTTCAACACCCTGTAGCTTTTATTGCAAATATTAGGTAAAAATTATGTTAACTTGTCCTTGGCCTTGCTAAATTCCAAATTTGAATATATTTTTCACAAAATTAAAAACGTTATTTAGGATTGAATTGATGCTTGAAAATGTGAATTTTTTTCTTTAAACTTAATTATCTCAGAAACTATAAAGTTTTGTTATAATAAACCTTTAATAAAAAAGATTTAAAATTATAAGCTAAATCGAAAATATGATTCGTATATAGGGTGTCCTATTTAAAAAAATACAACTTTATGCTGTCCTAGTTTTTTGGCTCACCCTGTAGAGTCCTAAATATTTTTAAAATCTGCGTAAAAATAAACTGTATCAAACAATAGATATAGTTTCTTTGTTAATTTCACCGAAAAGGCACAAACCTACTTCATCCAATCGTTGACTCACCCTGTATATACATTTCAATTTAAAAATATTTGTCTTAGCGTGTCAAATTTTCTACGACTGTCATAAATTTAATCTTTAACACTGCCTTAACTTTGTATTGCTTCAAACCTTCTTATAAAGAAAAACTTTAACGATTTCAATATTTTTAGTAGGTTCTTTTAGTGGCTTACCTCTGGAGGAATTTAGCGTTTAAACTAGCATATGGTTCTAAAATTATTGTTGGGATAGTTGGTGTAGATATATGGTTAAAATATATGGCTGATTTCTAGCCATACATTCACTAGCCTGATTCTAGTCTTGCCTTCACTGACCAGGTTCCAACTTCGTCTTCACTGACCACGTTCTATCCTTGTCTTTATTACCAAAGTTCCAACCTTCTCTTCACTAACTAGCCTCAACTAATTTTTACCGTGAATTAAATTTTTTATAATAAAAAAACAGATGTTTTTATCTAAAAAAAGTCATTTTAATCTTGAAATAAACTTCAAGGTTACTGTTAAAGTCGACGTCAAGGTCACTACAAAGTTCCATTTTTTTTTTACTAAGACTTGTTTATTTACAATTTTGCCTTATTATTCTTCGGTTTCTAGTTACTTTTTGCACGCTGGTTTCTGGCACTTAGCACCCTTTCAGTCCCAGGTATTTTTCCGCCTTATAGAGGTCAAAAGATAACGAAAAAAATTGATTTCAACCATATCAATGGGAACCCAAAATCCCATTTACTGTATGTGTGGTCCTTCATAAATTATTTCTATCCACACCATTTTAATTTGTATATAAATCCTAAATATTAGGAAACACTACAGTTGTTAACAAAATTGCAATTGTTGTTTTTATCTCCTCCGTTATCCTTCACGATATGACACTACAACAAACTCTAAGGCAATAGCAAATAGATCGACAAGTTACCATAAAATTTACTGGTTAAAGTGCAAAATAATTAATAAATTGTTTATATTTTTATTATTTAACAACGTCATTAAATAATTCTGAATAAATTACAGTCACTTAAACTTATTTTATGAAACTTTTTTCATATTATGCATATCTGAGAACCCATGTTTTCAACATAATCATATATAATTAGCAGATTGACTATCTTTCTAAAAATCATAAAAATTATTATTTTATGGTTTATCTAAATTATTGTAGGTAGAGTAATAAAAATCTCATTCTAAACAACAAACAAGTTTTAAAATGCGTGTAGACAAAGGTGTTTAAAAAAGTACATTATCTATAAAAAATTGTTTTTTAATAAAAATTATTATTGCCATCAATTTAAGTTTTCACAATACCTTTTATTGCTTTTATTTCTCTACTGTACATTGATTTTCAGATACCTAACAAAGTGCAATGTTTTTAAATGAAATGTAACATTTTGGTGCTGTTTTATATCAGAAAGGTAAGATGTTTAAATTTGTAACAATTTTTAACATGGCAAATCATTTAAAATTTTAATCTAGAAGTAGATTTAGTTAGAACTATTTATCTTAAAAATATCCTAGATACTCCCAACCCATTATTAAGCTAAAATAGATTTATTATAGTAACTTTGAGAATAATTAACATATTTTCCTATTTACTTATTAAAATAATCACTTATACAGGATGTCTCACGAACACTTGAATCGTGCAAATTGGTATAATATGGTTTTCAGTGTCGCTTTCTTCAGATGAAGTAACAGCAATCCTGTATGACTTTCGGTTATATCGGAAGTTGTCCGAAACTTACTTATTTTAAATGGATCACGCTGTATGTTATATTTTTTTATACTCATTTTTTTGGTTTCCGATAATTTTTTCTCAAAGTTTTTTTTGCCCAAGTTTTTGAGGAAACAAATATTTTTTTCAAGATTTTGACTTTTTACAGGGTGTCGGCAATAATTGAATATCGTTTCAAAAATAAAATGATGAAACTCGGAAATTCGGTTGTGATTTTAGATATTATTGGGCTTGATAATGGATTATCTGAAAATTACATTTTAGATACAGGAAAGTGGAAAAGTAACAAATTTTGAGCGCTATCAGAAAATTTACAGAAACTAAATTTTTCCAAATATGATAATATGTTATTGATTCATTCAGTAAATAGGCAAGAATATCTGTCCATAATATTCTATATCTAGTATTGTGAATACATGCTTATTTTACGACAAAATATTCAATTGCAGGTGTAAAATTGCCCAAAACTCCTTAAATAAATGAAATAATTTAAATAATACGGCATACAGTGCTAAAACTACAATTCTTTGATTGCCGAAACGGGGAAACGAAGACAAAGTGGCGGCACTTTGAATCGGTGCTTCCCTATAAAAGCGTAAAGTCAGCTGCAAAGTTAAGGATATTACGGGTTGCTCTTCTTGAGATAACTCTGCCATTTTACAGTTAAGCTGAGCTCTGGGGGGCCATGTTGACTGTTCGATTTTTTAGGTAGCCGTCATGGCCAATAAATAACACAACTTAAAAGCCCTATAGCGTTTTTACAATACAAAAATGTTAAACTGCCAGTATTTCAAAAACTATAAAAAAATTTTCGAATAGACAATCTTATTCAAGGCAACCCTTTTTTTAATGCTAATTAAGATAACATTAAAAAAATATGGAGTTTACATTAAAAAAATTGAGTTTTAATAATTTTTTGAAGTTAATATTTAATATTAGTTTTTGATCACTCTGTATTTATTTATCATCAAAATATTAACTTAATACACTAAAAGAGTTTCCTTTCTAGAACGAAACCAACCCCAATTAAGGAAGGATGTCTTTTATATAGGAAAAATTGATTGTTATGTTTAGGCCTGCAAACGCCAATAAAATTTAAAATATGTCAATCAGAGTTAGACTTAGGTATAGGATATTTTGTATAAAGTATATCAATAATTTTACGTAGACTCTAAAAATGAAATAACTTATAGGGTGGTCTATTTAAAGTAAGCAAGAAGGCATTAACTTCCAGTATAACCGGGAGTGCTACCATCTGGAAAATATTTTAACCAAATTTAGTAAACTGCCAAATTTCTGCTAAGTCTAATTTCCAAAAAATGGATTGAGGCATTTCGTCGTGGGACACACTGCATATACTTCTATATGGTCTTTCTTGTACAAAATTTTCGTAACAAATACTATATGTACTAAAATGATAGATAAGAAATATTTATGCCATATTCGAAATAGTGTGTAGATAACAAGTTGTAAACTGTATAGTTTTAAGCCATTACTAGAACAAAACATTATTTTTATTGCACTATTATAAATGTTCCGTATAGTTTGAGGTACCAACGGGAGATTAGAAACAAGGCGGTTTATCAATAATGTCATTATTTTAAATACAAATAATTATTTTTAAGTTATAATCTTTTTTCAATGTGGGTTATAAGTTTTCGGTATTACTTTAGTAATTAATAATTTGTATTTTCTCTCACTTGGCCTATGGATCAATATCAGCTCTCGAGCACCATCAATCTGGTCTACCATAGATTATTTTGATCACATTGTAAAATTTACAATGTAAGTAAATCATACTAAATAATAATTAGATGTTTTTATTTAACGATAAATTAAGAAACACAATATCTGACATACATAATAAAACTGAACATTTTAACTGTAATTAGATTTATCCGAAAAATTTAAAATAACTGACATACATAGGTACTTCACATAATAAGATTAAACATTATAATTATGATTAGTAAGATTTATACAACTGTAATTTTCCTCCTGATAATTGTTTCCAGTTGTGGATCAAGTTTACTAGTGGAAGTCTCAATCAGCAGAGATTTTAAATAGTCATCAGTTAATTTGGATTTATAATATTTTTTATATATTTCTTTTTGTAGAATGTTTTTGTTTACACAAATTAGTAGTAAACTAAGAACAAACGCCTGTCAGATATTCATCAGTGTATAAATGCTGAAATTTTGTGTGTGTTTTCTCACTACTGTAGGTAAGAACGCTCCGCGGTTACAAATCCTGACTAACAGTGACTTAAGCAGGTATCAGGTGATAAAGGTGCGCAATAACTATGCTCATTCACGGTAAAGCATAAAAGCTGAAATGTATATATTCAATCAACAATCTTACGATAGTATTTAAAAAGCCAGACTCATCCGAAGAATCTAACACTCCCTAGACACAGTATAAGGTCAAATAGATCGAGAAGGCATTGCCCATATGCATGAATATATATATATATATATATATATATATATATATATATATATATATATATATATATATATATATATATATATATATATAAGAGTATTAGTTAATACTTTTAGATGAATTAGGGGAGTTTGAAAATAATCAGATTTACATATATATTATTAGAGTATTTTTATATAGTTGCATCCAAACAACCAAACATATCCAAAGTATTTACCACTAGAATAGAGGCCAGCTAGAATATGTAAGAAAGCACCAAAAAACTTTACTCATTTGTTAATCTATTGTATAAATCTTAGTATTTTGATCAGTGGTATTTTGATCAGCTATTATACCAATAAATTATGAAGCATCGTAGTAAAACTATAAGAAAAACACAATTTCAGTAAGAAATAAATGAATTCTATATCTGCCGTGTTTAAATCGTTGCCTAGATGTTATTCTCCTTTCAGGAAGAGAAAAAAGGAAAGAATATATAAAGAAACAGTTTATTTCTATACGCGTTTCGATCACCTCATGATCTCGTCAGCTGAACTGTGTCGAACCGAGAGCAACATTCACAGGAAACAACTGCTATATAAGATATAAATTTCGAGGCATGTCGGCCGCTTTTTAAACCTGGCGACTTCGATGTTAGACTGAAAAATATCGCCAGTCGAAACGACATCTATGCATTGACCGGAGTAGTGCGAAATTTTAAAAATCAAAATTTCAGTAATAAATAAATGAATTCTATATCTGCCATGTTTAAATAGTTACTTGTCTGTTATTTTCTTTCCAGACAGAGAAAAATTAAACAATATATGGAAATAGTTTATTTCCTGCAAATACAATTCTGGTCCCCTCACCATACGCGTTTCGATCACCTCATGGTCTCGTTAGAGGAGCTGTATCGAACCGAAAGCAACATTCGCAGGAAGCAACTGTTATATAAAATATAAAACAAAACCTGCTGACTTCGATGCTCTCCAAAACCATGGTCCTAAACTCCAGCGAGTGGGAGTAAATAGTAAGCCTTCCCTTAAACCGAACATTAATATTATGTACATCGCATCGAAATCTGATTTTATTATACGAATATGGGGGTGTCTCTTGATTAATTATGGAGAAAAATTGACAAGTAGAGTGCAATTGTCGCCTCCGTCGCATGTCCAAACACCGATTTGTTTTAATTTATAAGTAACATGTTCGAGCTTTCGTATCCCATAAACCAGTCTTAAACAAGAGTATCCAAGGCAGACAAGCTTGGCCCATAAACAGTATCACAATAATTCATATGCGAGAGCACAAAGCTGTCGCAAAGCAAAGTCTTAAGTTCCCTATTTAGAAAATGACGATTTTGTAAAATGAGTTTCAGGTTTATATACGCTTTTTTTAATGACTGTGTGATGTGGTAAGAAAATATTAGATCTTGATCTAGGTGAAGATCGATGTCTTTAATTGTATTTTTAAAAGTTATGTTAACATTATTCACCTTTACTACCTCGCTGTAGTTGCGCATAAAATTATCCCTATCATTTTTCTTACCAAATAAAATAGCTGTGGTTTTTTTTTGGATTCAGTTTTAAAGAGTGACCATAAGAAAACTGAACCAAGTTGTACTAATCAAAATTTATAGCGGACACTGCCTGTGTACATTCATAAGGGTAAAAGGACAAATATAGTTGTACATCATCAGCATAGTAGTGTTGTTTCCAAGATTTGAAGACGTTAGGAAACATAGAAATATATATATACTAAAAAGTAGTAGCGATACAATGGATCTCTGCGGAACACCAGGCGCAATGCCCAAAAAGGATGATTTCTTTTCCTTATAAACAACAGCCTGGGTCCTCCCCGTTAGGAAGTTTGATAACGTTCCTATTGCTGATTCCGATAAGCCAATATAATGAAAAATGGACCTCAATACCTCATGTTGCAGGGAATCAAAGGCTCTAGAGTAATTGAGTAGCATAAACAACGTCAACTTGCCCCGGTCAGTAGCCCTAAAAATGTCGTCAATAATATCCAACAGAACTATACTACAACCATGACCCTGTCTAAACCCAGACTGATAAATTGGTAATATTTTATTTGTTTTGACATGTTCCCGAAGTTGATTATCAATAACTTTTTCCAATATTTTTGAGAGCGTCAGTAATACTAATTGGTCTAATATCACTAAAATTTTCAGGATTCGATATTTTAGGAAGGGGAAATACACGCGCCTCCTTCCATTTTTCAGGCACCACCGAATGTATTATGAAGTAATTAATAATATGCGTAATATATGGTAATAAGAAAGGCATACAAAAATCAATTGTAAAAATTTTAATACCATCCAGTCATGTTGCGTTACTCTTTATATTTGAAATTATTTTTAATATTTCTAATTCTGAAATGGTTTTGAAACCAAAGTCTGATGACACCAGACGACTATTTTGATCATATAGTACTTGATCATGATGTGGGGCTAGATTTCTTCTTCTTCTTCTACCTTATATAATAGGTCCCTGACCTGTTCCTTCTTCGATTTTCCTCATTCTGGACTCCACCTTTTCCGCGGTCGACCTCTACTGCGTGTACCACTAGGCGATTTATCTCGTGCGATCCTTACCAGTCTATCCTCTGTCATTCGGCTTATGTGTTTGTTTCATTGTGTCTTACGTTGTAGGACCCACTCATTAATGCAGTCTGTGTTGCATGATTGCCTGATGTTATCGCTTCTTTTTCTGTCTAGTAGGGTTTTTCCTGTTATTCGTCGAAGTATTCTCATTTCTGTAGTCTCCAATAGTTGTTTCGTTTTTGTCGTCTCTGGCCGTGTTTCTGAGGTGTATGTCATAATAGGTCTAATTGTGGTTTTGTAGATCCGAACCTTTGTTTCTTGTTGTAAGTGTTTGTTTCGCCAGATCACGTCGTTGAGGCAACCCGCCACTTTGTTTGCTTTGGCCACCTGCCCTCTTACTTCATCTTCAATGTTGCCATAACTAGTTATGTCGATTCCTAGATATTTGAAACTCATTTCTTGTTGTATTATTCGACCGTCTAGTTCTAGTTTGCATCGGAGGGGTTCTTTTGAGGTTGTCATACATTTAGTTTTTTCGGCTGAGATAATCATATTATATGGCTAGATTTGGTACAGAATTTATGAAACGAGAGTTGATTTGTTCTATATTTGATAACCGATTAGGAAAATTGGAATACATTTTTTTACTTACTTTTATATTAACTAAATTTAGATTAGCCCACAGATGTTTTTTTATTTTTTTCGGCATATGTTTGATTAAATAACGTTCTTTTTTCCCGCCTCACAGAAGCTGTAAAGAGGTTTCGTAATAATTTGTAATCATTCCAATCGTCCTGCGATTTTGTTTTTTATACCAGATAAAAGGTTTTCATTACGATTGACTCAATTCCGGTTTAATTTCTATTCACTTATAAATTAACAAGACATCTCAAATAACTTTATCTAATGTCGAATTCCATATAAACTGGTATACTAAGGAATTTTTATTATTTGTTTGTGTCTTAAACCCTCAATTTAAATTTATAAGTTTACTTCTATTGTATAAAATTAACATTATATCATGACATAATTGCAATAATAGCAATATACACAGTATACACTATAATAACCTTTTACTTGAACTCGTTACTAGGAATTGAAATAATTGACGTTGAAAAGTAGAAAAGTACTATCCCCAGGGTACAATTTCGTAAAATAATAAAATTATTTCATTTCCCTCCCTAAGCCTTACAAACTGGCATTTGTCAATAAAATATTCCCAATTTAAATTCTACAAAGTTAGATTTTTAGAAAGACCACTTTTTTATTAATAAGACACACAAACACCAACACCCATACCAGATTAAGAATTGAACTCTTTAAAACATTGAAAATTATCACAGATCGTAGTCTAACATTTTTTGCAGTTCAGCAAGCCGCAGATTATTTTGAGAGTTAAGATACTAAAGATTGAATTCCAAAAACAAAATACATTTGGGTATAGGTTATTCAGGTTAGCTAGGGTTAGTTTTCCATGCGTTAGTTAAGGTTGTTGGGTTGTTCTGCTCAATTGTGTTTGGCACGTGGTGGTGGGGCTTGTACTTGTGTCTGGTTATTTGAAACTGATGAATCATGTTCTCTAGGGACGTCTGCATGGTATTGTTGATCAGAATTTTTGTCTGATCTTAAGTTCTGAGGTTAGATGTTGTCTCTATAGATGTTATAGATGTTTCTGTCGTTCCTTGGTATAAGAACGAGGGATGGGATTCTCGCTTTTATAGTACCAGCGTATGACTTTCTGGGGATGAAATCGTTTGTTTTCTACATCTTTTTTAATGTTGTCCACTGAAAGGGATTTCAGGATCTCTCTCAGGGCCACGTAGAGCAACTCTTCTTCTCTCAACAGATGTGTGTGATATTCTTCTTCTTTATTGTTCAAATTAGTCTTTAACCCAAAAGTCTTTTGTAGTCTTTCATTATGGTGGGTTGGAGTTTAATCCCCTGTGGGATGGCTGTTACATCCCCAAGGCTTTTCTGCAATAAGATATGATATTATGATACTGTATTGTGTTACCCGTTACTTGATGAAAATCCATTATATAATAGTTAAATAATACAACGTATTATAATTTACACTATATAACATTAACCATAACAATTGTTTCAACACACAATGTCTTCTTCAGATGGTAGATAAGAACTTATTGTTGTTATCTACCATCTGAAGAAAATACTGTTTCTTGAAACAATTTTTATAGTTAATATATTATAGTGGAAATTATAATACGTTGTATTATTTAACTATTGTATTATGATACTTGTTTTTGCCTTTCAGGATATATTTGGGACATTGAGTCTTGGGGCTTGTGAATATTATTTTTGCTGGACGCGGCTTAGTCCTGGCTTGTTGTTGCCTTCCGGAATTATTTGAGGTAAGGAGTTATTGTTTGTCCTTTTTTCTTATTATATTTTCTGAAGTTGGAGGACGAACACCCCTCGTTATGTGAGTTCTTATTCGCATCTATTTCCATTTTTAAGGTGTC
Organism: Diaprepes abbreviatus; assembly: GCA_034092305.1. Lineage (NCBI taxonomy): Eukaryota > Metazoa > Arthropoda > Insecta > Coleoptera > Curculionidae > Diaprepes > Diaprepes abbreviatus. Next base: position 2,999,062 of record JASJET010000087.1, read on the forward strand.
TTTTTTTGACTTTTTTCTTGATCCTGGTTTTCAAGTCTTGAAATTATTTTTAAAGCTTCTTTATGATGTTTTTTATTTTGGTGTTTTGGACTTTTAGACTAAAATTATTTAATTTTTTTAATGCGCAGTATCCTAGTGGCTGAATATTCTGTTTTATTTTTAAGGTCGAGATGTCTGTCTATTTCAAGTTGGTCTCGTTGGAGGTTGAGTCGTGAATTTTGGTCTTCTAGTTATATAGCTTTTTGTTTTAGTAGTCATCTTTTTTATTTATTTTGCTTCGTTTCCAATTTCTTCTTTAAAAATGTAGTAGTCATTTCTAAACTCTCTCAATTCTTTGTGTGATATTTGAGCTCGCCGTGTGGTATCCGCCATCGTTTGACCGAGGTCAACCGAAGATTGTGAAGTGTTTTTCGAAATTTGGGGCATAAATTTTTCAACCGTATACATTTCTCTCGAAAATTTGAAATTGGAGGTTTTTAAAGTTGCCGAATATGAATATGAAGTCAGCAAATAAAAATTTTCATTTCGAAGATGGCGAATTCAAAATGCCGCATCAAGATTTTCAAAAAAAGATATTAATAACTAAAAAATTTCACTTGGAGGGTTTCAGAGTCGTTAATTACGAATATTGCATCAGAAAATAGAAATTTGTATTTTTAAGACGGTGGATTGAAAATGGCAGATCGAAATTTGTCACAAACGATATTGGTGTCTAAAAATCTACTAACTTGTACTTAAAAAAGCCATAATTTTACAAAAAAAGATGTAAGTGACCGTTCAGCTTATTTTGAAGGGTAAGAGTAGTATTAAATGATACAAGAAAAAAAAAATACCAAAAAAAATTAACGCATCTTGCACATAATCTCAAAAGATGCCCAAAAAACATTTTTTGAGTACATAACATAAAATATTTCAAAATCCTGACGTGATGGACCAATTCTCATCCCGGATTGTAATTTTGTAGACCTGTGTTATTAATAAGATGCTATTCATGGTATTCAATATTTATAGCCTACTAAGAATTTAAGTCAGAATTTTCTTAAAAAGTAAAAACTTTAGATTTATTAGTGAAATCAAATACTACCAATTATACGTTTTTGAAAAGCTTGAAAAACTGAAATCGAGCTGTCAAATAATAATATTTAAAAAAAGCATAAGTTTGGTTTATAACTATAAATTTAATACCTTAAAAAAACTAAGTACACAAGTGGATTTTACGTAAAAAAACTCTACAATAACTCGTTTTTACTTTTTTATTAACTTACATATTAACTTAGATACGAGGGAGGGGGGGCTTGTAAATGAAATATTTTCATTTTTACCCTGTATCTTGAAAACAGAAAAGACTAGGAAAATTTAATTGGTTGCGACTTTTGTTTAACAAAAAAATAGTACAAATCTCTATATTTAATATTAATAGAGATATGCAAAAGTGCCGAGTTTAGACACCCTGTATATGCATTCAGTATTGCTAGATCAATGCATTATTCTTTTTCAGGTTTTTTTTATGAATGTGCAATGGTAATCGGGAGGCTACATCCAGTTCTATCACGTTTCTTTAAACTGGTTAGTTAATGTTGAACCATAGTCAGATCTTTTTCTATTTTTTTTACATATTATTTATATTAGTGAACAAAGAAACAGAGAAACCGGAAGGTATTCAATTTTTCTTTATGTTGGTGTAGGCATGCAGAGAATTATTTTGTTCCGCTGAGTAAAATACAATACTCTTGTTTGATGACTGATGAGATTTTATTTTATTTGGAAAATATTTATTTATGAGTTATTATGCAATTTAAACCTCTATCATTTTATATTATATTATAGAACTACGGCCAAGCATATTTGTACACGTATACACAGACTTAGAGGTAGCTTGAAAAGCGTAAAGCATAGACGTATCGTTGTGAATATTAAATTTCAAAAAAATATTTATTTGGTAAATATACTTATTCAAAATATTACACATCTAGTACGGTCTATAAGTTATAGCCCATTCTAATACGCCTTAAGAAACACTTTATTTCAGTTTTGTATATTTTTATTTTATCATTCAAACTTAGATTTGACTAGACTTACACTACTTTAAGGCGTGTTTTCCTAGCAACGCACATTTTACGCGGCGTAGAACTTAATACGAAGAACTTCTCTAATGAAAATCAAATGCAGGCGTTTTCCTACACTGCGTAAAAACGACTTGCGCCATCCTAATACGGTCGACGCAACAGGACGACTGCTCCGAGAGCAGCCTATGCAGTTGTACGCTGCGTATAATGAAAGAAGTGCTCCGATATTTTGCTGAAAATGAGTTAACAGATCCGTTTTAGTGCTATCGAGGACGAACAATTGGTAGAAATACTGAGTGGTTACCCTATTCTTTGGAACATGAAACTTCAAGAGTTTAAAAATTTTGTCAAAAAGGACACAATTTGGAATGAAAAGAACAAAATGTAAAATACGCTTTAAATTTTACTTCGTCGTCAAGCAGATGTCTATGGATAAGTAATTTAAATGCTCCTTCGCGGCTTCTATTTTGTAATAATTGACTAGCAATTTCTTCTTCTTTCAAAAATTCGTTTTGTAATATTAATAAAGCCAAAGCTTTTCTTTCACTTTTAGATAAATTCATTGCGACGGTCGTCAAACAACTGATAGGAAAACACTTTTCGGCAGCGTATTGGTTGTTGCGTTGCGTCGGCCGAATTACATTCTACGCCACGCAAAATGTGCGTTGCTAGAAAAACCCGGCTTTACAGCCAATTTGCAATTGTAACGTAAAAGGCAGTCTTTGGTTAATTTTTGGTCTCTAACTGCGAAAATGATGACAAAAACACGTAAGATTTGTGAGTTATGACTTTTGTGTGACATATATATGGTGACCTAAAAGTCATAGGACTATTACTAGGGTTTCAGGATGGATTTACAAAATATTGCTGTTTTATTTGTCTTTGGGACAGTAGAGTGACACAGAGCCACTACCAAGTAAAAGAATGACTTCCGAGAGATCAATATATTGCAGGTCAAGCTAATGAAAAGAATATACCTGATCCCAAAAAAAAAACTGTTACCTCCATTACACATTAAAATGGGATTAATTAAGAATTTCGTGTCTGGGTCTAATAAGTGGACGATCTCCCTAAGAACTCTATATTTCTTACAAAGTGCGAACTCATCATGACCTGGCGATTATCATGGCCACACGAATACTAGTAAGACACTAAATATTTACATAGTTTCTTTCCTGTGTCTCTCTTATATACTAAAATGATTTTGAGTAAAATGGAAAATTTTTAAATGAAACACTCTGTATATTATTTTTGCAATAGAGACCTAAGCAAACATGGATATCAGATTTGCATTATTATTATTTTTATTTGTTTGTGCGGCGTTTCAATTAGGTTATAACCTAATCAAAATATTGTACAAATAAGTAAAAATAAATACTTGATTGAGTAGCCTGTTACTTTGTGATAGTACACTGTAACGCAATGTCTTAAAAACTACAGATTACATTATTTTGTAGAGCTTCTCAGTTCGCACATTCTAACTACTACTGTCTGGGTATAAAAGAAAACATAAAAACAACAATATTGGCATCTAACATATTAAGTTTTTCACGTTTGGGTACGGTATTGAAAATTTGAATATTTCCATAAAAATCAGTTTTGTATTCTTTAAATCTTGTATAGAAATTTCTTCCCGTTTGTCCGATGTAACAGCTATTGTAATCCGAACAATTTAGTCGGAAAAAAACTATTTTCGTCGCTGTTTAACAACAAATAGTAGAAAACTTTTTAATTAATTTTTAATAAATAGTAAAATCGCACGTCCTTGCTTACAAACTTTTAAGTTTTATATTTAAAATTTTCTCTTGATTAACCTTAATAGTTAATAAACAACTTTTGTAGAACTTGAAGTGTTCATATAATTTTTCGGCGAAATTAAAAATTACTCCAAATCAATGTAAGTAATTTTTAGATATATTATGGAAATTAAATAATTAAAAATAATGTATTACACATGTAATATTGTTTTTTGAATTAAAGATGCACGCAGGGTGTCCATTTTATGTAATGACACCATTTATCTCTCTTACGTGGTCTGGAATACCAGGTTAAATAAACATAAGGTTCTGTTTTGAGGATTCGTTCAAAAGATATTAACAGTATGACCAATTTTCGTTCAGATAGAGAGCAAAATCTAAATCTCTATGAAAATTATTGTAAAGTAAAGTAAATCAAAAATTATCAAATTGAGAAGAAAATTTTCAATTTAAATTTACAATTTTATCTTACCTACAAAATGATGATAATCCTAATATTTTATGACATAGAAGTTTGAGTTTCTTAAATACGAATCTGCCTGTTTTATTGTTTTGATGCTTTTCTCATCTCAAATACTTCAATGTATGACTCAACCACGTTTTTAATTTTCGGTCATCATAAGATTTATTTTTTAAGAACGATTCTGGTATTTTTTTAAGTTTAATACCTAATTTTAGGTTATTTAATTCATGAATAAAAAATAATATCTCCAATTATAATACATATATAAATAATATGGTGATATTTTATTTCGTTTTTGGATATTACATATAGTGTTTCAGTGTTTCACGGATGGGAGCATGTGATTCATTATTAATCCGTTCGTTCGTTTGATTTCCTGTAGAAATTTGCAGACTTTGACATCTTCTGTGCTTGGTTGTTGAAGATCGACGTTGAAGCTCCGAACCAGAGCGCCGCCGTTTGATGTCTGGGTTTGCCGGTTAGGAAACACGAAGTTTTCGAGTTTTAGCATGAATTATAACATTATTTAAATTATTTAGTAAATTTGGGGCAATATTAAACCTATAATTTAATATTTGTCCTAAAATAAGCGTGATAATACGACAATACCATATTAGCAAATTTTTAATCAATTTGCAACCACGCTAGAATGATACGATTTGCATGATTCAAAAGGCATTATTTTCGTCAATTAATGCTTTGTGAAATATTCACACTGTAATGAATCAATTTGATCTTTTTTCATTACTGATAAATTGCACAATTTAATTAATTAAATATATCTGATCTACTTGCGCTGAGACTATTAAATTAAAGGTATTTCACTGGAACGTATGCACGAAAAGCTACGTAAAAATGAGGTTTTAAAAAATCTTACTGGTCTTAAAATTTAAGGTCGAGTGCGGGCGAAGCCGCGACGGGTAACTTCTTCTTCTTCTTCTTCTTCTACCTTCTATAATAGGTCCCTGACCTGTTCCTTCTTCGATTTTCCTCATTCTGGACTTAAATTATCGCTCCACCTTTTCCGTGGTCGACCTCTACTCCGTGTACCACTAGGCGATTTATCTCGTGCGATCCTTACCAGTCTATCCTCTGTCATTCGGCTTATGTGTTTGTTCTATTGTGTCTTACGCTGTAGGACCCACTCATTAATGCAGTCTGTGTTGCATGATTGCCTAATGTTATCGCTTCTTTCTCTGTCTAGTAGCGTTTTTCCTGTTATTCGTCGAAGTATTCTCATTTCTGTAGCCTCCAATAGTTGTTTCGTTTTTGTCGTCTCTGGCCGTGTTTCTGAGGTGTATGTCATAATAGATCTAATTGTGGTTTTGTAGATCCGAACCTTTGTTTCTTGTTGTAAGTGTTTGTTTCGCCAGATCATGTCATTGAGACAACCCGCCACTTTATTTGCTTTGGCCAGCTGCTCTCTTACTTCATCTTCGATGTTGCCATAACTAGTTATGTCGATTCCTAGATATTTTAAACTCATTTCTTGTTGTATTATTTGACCGTCTAGTTCTAGTTTGCATCGGAGGGGTTCTTTTGAGGTTGTCATATATTTAGTTTTTCGGCTGAGATAATCATATTATATTTTCTTCTCGTAAGATTAAAGGTATTTAACAATCTCTGGAGGTCGTCTTCATTTTCGGCACATATCACAGCGTCATCAGCGTAACAGAGAATTTTTATTTCTGTATCACCCATTTTATATCCTCTACCAAGTCGCACCTCCTTTATTATTTCGTCCATTATCATGTTAAACAACAAAGGACTAAGCGAGTCTCCCTGTCTAATACAGCTGTTGACTGGTATGGGTGTTGATAATTTACCGTTAGTGCGAATCTGAACTTTATTGTTTGCGTATATGTTTTCGATGGTCTGAATTATATTGATAGGAATATTTCTCTCATATAACAGGTAGATTACGTCATCTAGCTTTATGGGATCGAATGCTTTTGTTAGATCTATAAAGCATAAAAATGTTGGTTTATTGTATTCTATAGATTTTTCGACTATCTGTCGTAGAATAAATACTGCATCCACGCAAGACCTTCCTGATCTAAATCCGTGCTGTTCGTCTTCCAGTGTTGTAACCGAATTAATTTTATTTTTGATTACTTTCGTAACGAGTTTCAGAGTTGTGTCCAGTAGATTAATACCCCTGTAGTTCCCTGGTTCTTGTTTGTCACCTTTCTTAAACATAAGCATCATTGTGCTGGTTCTCCACCTATCTGGTACTTTACATTGTGTCAGGATTTTTCGAATGAAGCTTGTGAGTTCCTATGTTAGTCGCTGTCCTCCGTATTTCAACAATTCGTTGTGAATTCCGTCTTGTCCGGAGACTTTCTATTTTTTAAGGATTTTATAGCTTTCTCTACTTCTTGAATGGTGACTTCCACATTATTCCTTATTGCTGGTATGTTGTTTTTTCCAATGTTAGCATCTCCCTCACGGGTAACTACTAGTATATAATAAATCCATCGCCAAAAATGGAAAAAAGCTGCTCGAGCTCCCTAAAAGAAAGCTTCGACAAATCTCTTCACCCGAGCCGACAGCGAGATTTGATATTTTTGCGATAGTCTATTAGAAGCAGCTTTACTTTGTGGGTGAATGATCCTTTTTTTACCGGCTAAAATTTCTTAAGTGTTTTTAACACTTGATAAAATAAGGTGCCCACAATAAACTAACAGAATTCGGGGTATATCTTGGAATCATAGGCTTCTATTAGATAAGGTTTATGGCCAAAAGATCTTATTGATTGAGGAGCTTGGAAGAGCCAGTTGCCTGAACGACCCATTTAGAACCTACATTCTTCTGAAGGAATAAAAAACTAATGATAGCAATGACCAAGTATTCATCTTCTGTTAGTTAGTTTCTCCTTATAGAAGATAGAAATAATAATTGCGTATTATTAACCTAATTTTTAAGTTACTCCTAAAATCATTCACTAAAGGGTCATAAAAATTTGATTTTACTTTAACAATTTTTATCGAGATTAGTATGAATATAACTATGACAATAACGTTGTTGGACGACAAATTTGACAGTGAAAACTTAGTTTTTTTAATGTAAATGTCAATTTTAAATGAATTTTAGCAAACAATAATATATATTTTTACAGTTAGTTGCAAGTCATGAACCCATTTTAATGGATCAACTGTAAATTCTCTTGGCTGCTAAAACGGATGCAATAAATTAATTGGACACTTATTAAACTGAGAATTGTAAGTAAGTTTTAAAATCTTATAAGCTGTGTTTAGTACTAAAGTATGATAAAATCTAAAATCATTTCCAAAAATGACTATTCCCCGCTCTATATTAACATGGTAAGAGTATAAGGAACTTATCATTTATCACAAACCGACACGACTATCAACACGGACCTTTCTTCAGTATCCTAGTCAGACTTTTTCTAAGATTATTTTTTCACTTTTTTCGTTATGATAAACGTAAAGTAAAAATGTTATTGGGTATGCCCCAAATTGTACGTTCGTTGCTAGATATACTACCAAATTACTGAAAGCCTTTTTACTGCTTTTTACTTACACTTTAAAAATAACTAAACTATTTTTATAGAATAGTTTGAAATTAATACAGTTTAGCGATTTAATATGGGGTTCTCATGTGAATCGATTATGAAAAATATAAATGAACAATGGTGCAGAGTTAAATCAGCCTTATTGGAACCCTCAATAGACATTCTAAAAAAAGAAAAACCCACAGGAAAGAATGGATAACTAGCGAAATTCTTAATCTTATGAATATTAAAAGATGCTTTAAATTAAAGAATGAACAGCAATATAGGGAAGCACAACGGATACTCCGCACAAAAATCAGAAAAGCAAAGGAAGACTATTACAAAAAAAAAGTGAGTAAATTGTGAAATTACAAGCAAAACATGACTGTTTCAACATACACAAAAAAGTCCAAGAACCCGCCGACACCAATAAACAAAAGCAACTCACTATACTTTATAACAACGGAAAGATCGTCACAGAGATAGATCAAAAATTGGAAACATGGAAGAACTACTTTACAGAACTCTTTGAAGATGAGAGACGAAAAGCTAATCTTGAAAATATGGAAGGGGAGATAGGCTCGGATATTATTAAAGACGAAGTGATATACGCAATGAACATGCTAGAGAACGGAAAACTCCAGGTCCAAACCAACTGCCAGTGGAAATTCTTAAACTGATAGACGAGGATCAAGTTCATATTCTGGTAGAATTAATCAGCACCATATATAGAACAGGAATACTACCAAATGAATGGTTATTATCAACTTTTATAACCCTCCCAAAAAAGAAAAATGCCAGTGCTCTGACTATCGTAAAATAAGCCTGATGGTTCACACTCTGAAAATCCTGTTGCGGGTGATTCACAATAGAATATTCAGAAAATTAGATGTAGACATCGGCGATACACAATTTGGATTCCGTAAAGGCCCAGGAACAAGGGAGCTACTGTTTGCACTTAATGTCCTGTCACAAAGATGCCTAGATATGAATTAAAACCTACACGGGTGCTTTATAGACTACAACAAAGCCTTTGATAAAGTTAAACATGACCAACTTATCGAAACATTGGTAAAAAGAAGGATGAACCTTAGAGACATAAGAATAACCTATACTATGGCCAAAAAGCAGCAATTCGAATAGACGACATAACATCACAAGAAATAGAAATACAGAGAGGTGTTTGTTAAGGACCAATTCTCTTTAATCTCTACTCGGAAGATATAGTAAGTAAGGCACTGGACATGGGAATTAAAATTAATGGCATGACGATAAATAATCTGAGGCCGATGATACAGTTTTTTTAGCTGGAAGACATGAAGACCTACAGACGCTAATTAATAAAATGGTCGCAGTAAGCGAAGAATCACTGAACATAAACAAAACAAAATATATGCTGATGACAAAAACAACTCAGGACATTCGTAGGATATATGTAAAGAATCAACCTATTGAAAAAGTAAGAGAATATAAATCTTCTTCTTAAAGTGCCTATCCTCTTTGGATGTTGGCTATCACATTGGTCCATATTACTTTATTCACTGCTGCTCTGAACAGACCTGTTGATGTCATTCCAGTCCATGTTCGTAGGTTGCGCAGCCATGATATTCGTCTTCGTCCAGCTGATCTCTGGCCTTCCATCTTCCCCTGCAGGATAAGTTGGAGCAGGCGATATTTCTCATTTCGCATGATATGTCCAAAGTACTCCAATTTTCTGCGTTTGACATTTCTAAGGTATTCCAGTTCTCCACCGATACTTTGTAAAATGTTTTCGTTTGATACGCGGTGTATCCAAGGAACTCTTAGCATGCGGCGGTAGCAACACATCTCAAATGCATCTATACGTTTACATGAAGCATCGGTAAGGGTCCAGGCTTCTGCTACATATAAGAGAGTTGAGAGTACATAGCATTTTAAAATCCTGATCCGCGTATGTATATTGAGGGATAGGTTGTAGAGTATGTTGCCCAGCTTATTAAAAGTACCTCTTGCTTTCTCGATTCGGCTTCTTATTTCTCGAGAGTGGTCCCAGTCCTTATTCAACGTGCAGCCTAGATATGTGATCGTCTCGGCCATTGTGAGAGTTACGTTGTTGGCAGTAAAGTGTATATTGCCGACGTCGTTTTTACTGACAATAATCGTTTGCGTCTTCTTGCAGTTTATCTTCATACCATATCTCTTGCAAGCTGTCACTATTCGGTCGATAATTCTTTGAAGTCCCTCTGCAGTATCGGCTATAAGAACGGTATCATCCGCGTATCTTAGGTTGTTTATTACTTCTCCATTCACAATAATTCCATCTTCTATGTTGCCCAGTGCTTCTTTAAAGAGATGTTCTGAGTATACGTTGAATAGAAGTGGCGACAGTATACAGCCCTGGCGTACTCCTCTCTTTATATTAAATTCTTCTGTTGTCTCATTCTCAACTCGTACAATAACCTTTTGTTGTGAATATAGCTTTGATATTATCTCTCTGTCTCTGTCGTCGATTCCTGTCTCTTGTAGGATTGAAATCAGTTTACTGTGCTGCACTTTGTCAAATGCCTTTTCAAAATCTATGAAGCATGCAAAGACGTCGGCATTGATGTCACGTGCTCTTTGAATCAGAACCTGCATGGAAAACAAGGCCTCTCTAGTGCCAAGTCCCTGTCTGAAGCCAAACTGCGTGTCACTTACGTTTTCATCGAGTTTTCTATATATTCGTGCTTGAATGATGTTAAGAAAAGCTTTTAAAGCGCTGATTATTCTATGATCGGAGCACTTAGTTGCGTTCGTTTTTTTGGGAATCGGGATGAATGTCGACAGTAGCCAGTCTTTTGGTATTTGACCGTTCATGTAAATTTTGTTAAAGAGGGTGGTCAGTAGTTTTATTTGTTCTGAGTCAATTAATTTGAGAACTTCTCCGTGTATCTGGTCTGGCCCGGGGGTTTTGTTATTTTTGACTCTATTTATCGCTGATATGAATATAAATACCAACAATTAATAAAAACAATGACAGCTGCACAAGAAATACGAATAAGAATTGAACAGGCCAGAAGTATATTTACAAGAATGAAGAGGTTTTTTTGCTGCCGAGATCTAAATCTTGAACTAAAAATACGGCTGATGACCTCTTTCTGTAAAAAAGTATGGAAAATAAGAAAAACTGAAATATCTCAAAAACTATTATAAATAGGTATAGGATATATTGAACAAAACTTTTAGGGTTTTTATTACTCTATTAAATAACATGAAAATATACAGGGTGTACCATTTAAAAAAAAAAGATATTTATTCATTTAAACTTGTTCAAATTTGAGCCGATGTGTTCAACACCCTGTAGCTTTTATTGCAAATATTAGGAAAAAGTTATGTTAACTTGTCCTTGGCCTTGCTAAATTCCAAATTTGGATATATTTGTCACAAAATTGAAAACGTTATTTAGGATTGAATTGATGCTTGAAAATGTGACTTTTTTTCTTTAAACTTAATTATCCCAGAAACTATAAAGTTTTGTTATAGTAAACCCTTAATAAAAAAGATTTAAAATTGTAAGCTAAATCGAAAATACGATTCGTATATAGGGTGTTCTATTTTAAAAAAATACAACTTTATGCTGTCCTAGTTTTTTTGCTCACCCTGTAGAGTCCTAAATATTTTTAAAATCTGCGTAAAAATAAACTGTATCAAACAATAAATATAGTTTCTTTGTAAATTTCACCGAAAAGGCACAAACCTACTTCATCCAATCGTTGACTCACCCTGTACTATCTGTACTATACTATGAGATGGAAGCTTAGACACTGAGAAAAATTGACGTGTAGAGCCTGGAGGCGTTTGAAATGTAGATGTACCGGAGAATGCGAGGATTTCATGGGTAGAAAGAATAACCAACAGGGAAGTAATGAGACGTATGCATAAGGAGAGAGAATTAATTCTAACAATTAACAAAATAAAGCTGCTCTATATGGGACAGAAAGAGGAGAAAAATATCAAATACTACAGATTATTATGCAGGGAAAAATCCAAAGAAAGAGGTCAATAGGAAGGAGAAGAAGCTCATAACTGAAGAACTTTAGGGAGTGGTTTGGTTGCAGTAACAATGAACTATTTAGAGCTGCAGTCTCAAAAGTGACAATCGCACTGATGATTGCTATCCTTCGAAGCGGAGATGACACCTGGAGAAGAAGAACGATTTCAAGTATTTTTGAGGCTAGGGACAAATACTGATCAGATAGAGTTTAATGAATATGGGATTCGAATTCGGCAACTTAGAAAACATATAAATACAGTGATTTAGTTCATAAAATACGAACTTCATGTTTTTTATCTGTCAACAATGCGCATTAAGCGCAATTCCGAAGATAATGGAAAAACTCCGGATCCGTAAAATGAGCTGTCGTCATCAAACTCCAAATGATTATAATAGGTTTTTATATCTGACAGTCACAGCCAAAAAACATTTTTCTATCTCTTATAAATATTTTTGCATTAACTTAATTGTCGTTGTTTTTAGGAATAAAATTACCGAAAATGTACATCCAAGTTATTTTGTCTACATTAGTTACGCTTTCTGCTATATTACAAATTAAAGCTGGCAAAGATGTACATTCTTGTGATAGTAAGGTATACTGCCAGGGTGATTTATTGGATACAGTTCAGAGGCTACGAATTTATTCGGATTCGAAAACTTTTGTCGATATGGTACAAAAAAATGCGGAAGATATAACTTTACAGAATTTTGAAACTATGATGATTTCAGCAAATAATTCGCCTAGCAAAGATGATGTTGTCACATTTCTTGAAGATAATTTTGTCAGAGAAGATGAATCAGTAAGTAATTTAACATTTTAAATAAATAAGTTGATTCTACAGAAGTTTGGAGAAGTCTACCAAATTGTTACTACTTACGAGGGTAGCCGTTTATATTTCGAGAACTGGCAACACTGACGTTGCTAGGTGCTATTTAATATATTTATTGTGAAGTTTCATATTTTAGACGGTATACGTACTCAGAACGTTTCGACATACTGAAGCTATTCGTGTTTATAGTAAGTTCAAAAGTTAATTTCGGCCAGAAAATGGAATTAACTCGCAAACATTTTCGTGCAATTATTTTTCACAACTTTCGACAAGGTTTATTTCAAAAAAAGTATAGAGTCGCCAATTTTCGATGATTTTAGAGGTCATCTGCGTTATTAGTAAAAAAATGATAGGGTTTTCGTGGCATTGTGCTATGGCGCTAATATAATTTTCATAAACCTCTTCGTTTTGGAGATACAGAGTTATAAAAAAATTGAACCGACTTCTAAAAGTATGCTAAAAAGTAAAAAATAACTATACATTTTTATACGAAATTGAAATTTTTGAAGTCGGCGCCAAACTAATACCTGACAAAATGTGATTCACATAAACAGATTAAATATACTTTATAATAATTTGGCGCTGACTTCAAAAATTTCAATTTCATATAAAAATTTATAGTTATTTTTCACTTTTTATCGCACTTTTAGAAGTCGGTTCAATTTCGTTATAAAAATTTTATTTTTCGATTTTTAGTTTTAAATTCATTATAATATTCATAAATGATTTGAACTAAGTGCTAATCGAGGTTAGTGGACCTCGCAATGACTCCAAGGTGACAAAAAAAGTACCCATTTTATCCAGAATTGTATATCACCCTAAAATGAACCACTAAAAATTCTTTGATTCTTAGAGTTCTCCAAATACTAATAAAATTGTGTCAAACAAATATTTACTCTGTCATAGTAAATCCACTATCTTAAATTTCAAATTAATTTTAGATTGGTAATATACGCCCCAAAACCTTCCAATATCGATATATTTTATATTGTATATTGAGTTTGTATACACCCCAAGAACCCCGCAATATCAATTTTATATAAAAACCGAAAAGTGTAAAATTTTTAGTTCCTCATATTGTATCTTATTTACCTAATAGTTGTAAAAAATTAACTTCATATTCCTAATATACCACCCCCCAACCCCCTAATACCAAATTTGAAAAAATGCGAATAAGGTAAAATTTTCTTTCTACCATATTGGATCCGCCATATTGAATTTCAAAAAAATAATTTAAACGTCTTAATCTAATTTAAATCTAAACCCTTCAAAGCCCTCTAGTGCCAATTTTAGATGAAATCCAGAAATTTAAAATTTCTAAACGGTCATATTGCATCTGACGTATTAGATTTTCTTAAAATAATTTTATATTCGCTATTTACATCCTCAAAAACGATTCACTTCCACATTTGAACAAAATCGAAAAATGTAAAATCTTTGTCAACTCTATTGCATTCGCCATATTGAATCCTGAAAAATACTATTAAATTCATAATTTACATCTTCAAAATCGAGAGATGTAGAATATTTAATTTGCCATTTTAGATCAGCCATATTTAATTTTTTTTTTAAATAATGTCAGATTCGTAAGGTGCTATCCCAAAAACTTCCCCATATCAATTTTGAAAAAAATCAGACAAAATTAATTTTTTATCCACCATATTGGACGCGCCATATTGAATTTTTTAAAAATAATTTTAGATTCGTCATGAGCGACCCCTAAAACTCCCCCGTACCAATTTTGGAGAAAATCGAACAAAATTGTTTTTTTTTGTTTGCCATAGTGGATCCGCCATATTGAATTTTTTTAAAATAATTTAAGATTTGTTATGTGAGACCTCGAAAACTCCCCCATACCAATTTTGGAAAGAATCGGACAAAATTGATTTTTTCTTCCGTCATATTGGATCCGCCATAATGAATTTTTTAAATATAATTTTGGAATTGTCATGTGCGACCACGAAAACTCTCCCGTACCAATTTTGGAGAAAATTTCACAAAATTAAATTTTTTTTATTTGCCATATTGGATTTCACTGCACCGACTTCTAAAAGAAGGAGATTCTCAATTCGTCGACTATGTATGTTTTTTATGTATGTACACCGATTACTCCGGAATGGCTGCACCGATTTGAATGAAATTTTTTACGTTACGTTCAGGAAGTTGCTGCGGTGTTCCCATATTTTTTTAGATGAAATTGGTGCAGTAAAATCCAAGATGGCGCTGACAATATGGCGGCCAAAAAAATTAATTTTGCCCGTTTTTCTTCAAAATTGGTATGGGGTAATTTTCGGGGATGTACACAACGAATCTGAAATTATTGTTAAAAAATTCAATATGGTGGATCCAATATGGCGGACAAAAAAAATTAATTTGGTCCAATTTTCTCCAAAATTGGTGTGGGGGAGTTTTCGGGGTCGCACATAACGGATTCAAAACATCTTTTTAAAAATTCAATATGGCGGATCCAATATGGCGGACGAAAAAATCAATTTTGTCTGATTTTCTCCAAAATTGGTATAGGGAGTTTTCGGGGTCGCACATAACGAATCTGAAATTATTTAAAAAAAAATTCAATATAGTGTATCCAATATGGCAGATAAAAAATTAGTTTTGTCAGATTTCTTTCAAAATTGATATGGGGGACTTTTTGGAATCGCATATTACGAATCTGGAGTTATTAAAAAAAAATATTAAATATGGAGGATCCAAGATGGCGGATTAAAGATTCTACATCTCTCGATTTTGTCTAAAATCAGTATTGAAGGATTTTTGTTAGTGTTAGTTAAGAATTTGAAATATTTTTTAAAAAATTCAATCTGGCGGATTCAATATGGCGTCATAAAAATTTTACATTTTTCGATTTTCTCTAAAACTCATATCGGGGGTTCTTGAGGGTGTAAATTAGAAATTTAAAAGTATTTTTCTAGGAGTGCATATGGCGAATCCAATATAGTGGACTAAAAATTTAACTTTTTTCGATTTTGTTCAAAGATGGGATTGAATCGTTTTTGAAGATGTAAATAGCGAGTATAAAATTATTTTAAGAAAATTTAATATGTCAGATGCAATATGACGGTCTACAAATTTTAAATTTCCGAATTTCATCCAAAATTAGTAGTAAAGGGGTTTGAAGGGCTTAGATTTAGATTAGATCAAAACATTAAAATTATTTCTTTGAAATTCAACATAGCGGATATCCAAAAAAATTTTAGTCGTTAGTCGTGGTGATTTACAACTTTGGATAAAATGGGTACTTTTTTGCCATCTTGGAGTTATTGAGAGGTAAACTAATTTCGATTAAGATTTAGTTCAACTAATTTATGGATATCATAATGAATTCAAAACTAAAAACCGAAAAATAAAATTTTTATAAAAAAAATTGAACCGACTTCTAAAAGTGCACTAAAAAGTGAAATATAAGTATAAATGTTTATAAGACATTGAAATTTTTGAAGTCGGCGCCAAATTATGGTAAGAAAGCAATTACAAATAAAGTATTTTTAATCTGTTTATGCGAACTACAAATTGCCCGGTATTAATTTGGTGCCAACTTTAAAAATTTCAATGTTTTATAAAAATTTCTAGTTATTTATCATTTTTTAGCGCACTTTTAGAAGTCGGTTCCATTTTTTTATAAATATTTTATTTTTCTATTACAAGAAAGAAAGAGTTAAGTACTTCTAGACTACTAAAATTGTGAATAGTCTTTTTTAAACGGAAGTTATTGTCGATCCCTTCTATTTATAGCAAAACCTACAATAGTTTAATTAGCTATTTTTGTATAAAAAAAAAATAATATTAAGCCGCTCAGAGGCCAACTCAGAAATTAATTATCCGGTGTAGAATGGCTAACGCCCTTTAGATTTTATAAATCAAATATTCATAGTGGATGTCGCAATCAACGTACAGGTAAAGATCTTCATTAGCTGAAGGACTTATTCAGGTGCAGATTAGTTCAGGTTAGTCATCATGGTAAACTTCAGTCGACATTTAACATGAAACAAAAGAAAAATGGGGCAGAATCATTATACGGTAACAAAATGAATAAATATCACAAATCGGGTGCAAAAGTCAATATATAAATACTTAAAACAAATAAAAAGTAAAGTTAAAAAATTATATAGCGTAATGGTGCCACATAACCCTTTTAATTTTTACTTTTTTTATTTCTTTAATACACCGCGGCCTCGCGAAGTAGGAAAAAGGGTTACCACTTTTGAACTACAATGCAACGACGTAATTGGTTAAATAAAGTGGCAAATTAAATTTTACTTGAATTTTCTGATTGGTCAGATATTCCGGTGGATGATAGTATTGACACTATTGACAGCTGCGATTAGTTCAATCAAGGTTGCATAGACTTGCTCAGCACCCAGATATGATTAAAAACCATGTTTTGGGAATACCATCTTCACAGTGGCAACATTGCTTTTCGAATTGGTTAAACACAAGCAAAAGTGTATTAATCATAGTGGAGAATATTTTAATAAAATAAAACCATTTTCAATGATAAATATTGTTTTTGATTGTTATTCCTAAAATATAAACGGCTTTCCTCATATGATAAAGTGTTATGAGTACAATTTCAGAAGATATTGTGATTTGAACAACCCATAATCTATGAATTTAAAAAAAAAATAATTGAGTTATTTGCTAAGTAAGCTAACTAAAGCCACCATGTACGCTTTTTGTTAAATATAATCCATTTAAGAAATTTTATTTAGGAAACCTGGACACCACCTGATTATAAAAATACCCCTTCATTTCTAAGGAAAATCAAGGACACAGATGTACAACATTTTGCCCAGCGACTCATAGAGCTTTGGCCACTTTTGGGTCGCCGTGTTAATGATGAAGTCCATGATAATTCGTCTCGGCACTCCCTAATACCAGTTCCAGAAGGCTTCATAATTCCCGGTGGAAGATTTCGAGAAATATATTACTGGGACTCCTATTGGATTATTAAAGGTACAAGCAAAAAATTGTAAAAAGGTTTATAGTTTTATTATTTCTAGGATTTGCGCTCTTTCTATATTCAAATTAAATTGTCAACAAATCATCTTAGAGATATGCAAGGCAGGCGCGGATACAAGGGGTGGGGGGGGTGGCGGTGGTAGTGATCGCCCCCCCCCCCCAAGAGCTTTGAGTTCAGGAAAATATACCCGATTTTGCCTCTTATACTATAGTTTATTCAAGAACTAGCGAGAGTAATAAATCATTTTTTATCCTTTTTTTTCTTCGCAAAGTACAGGGTGAGTCAACGATTGGATGAAGTAAGTTTGTTCCTTTTCGGTGAAATTTACAAAGAAACTATATTTATTGTTTGATACAGTTTATTTTTACGCAGATTTTAAAAATATTTAGGACTTTACAGGGTGAGCCAAAAAACTAGGACAGCATAAAGTTGTATTTTTTTAAATAGAATACCCTATATACGAATCGTATTTTCGATTTAGCTTATAATTTTAAATCTTTTTTATTAAGGGTTTACTATAACAAAACTTTATAGTTTCTGAGATAATTAAGTTTAAAGAAAAAAAGTCACATTTTCAAGCATCAATTCAATCCTAAATAACGTTTTCAATTTTGTGACAAATATATTCAAATTTGGAATTTAGCAAGGCCAAGGACAAGTTAACATAATTTTTACCTAATATTTGCAATAAAACTACAGGGTGTTGAACACATCGGCTCAAATTTGAACAAGTTTAAATGAATAAATATCTTTTTTTTTTAAATGGTACACCCTGTATATTTTCATGTTATTTAATAGAGTAATAAAAACCCTAAAAGTTTTGTTCAATATATCCTATATCTATTTATAATAGTTTTTGAGATATTTCAGTTTTTCTTATTTTCCATACTTTTTTACAGAAATAGTCTTCATTATCATAGTAGCCATGTAAAATAATAAAAAGAAACTACAGAAACAAACAGAATGTGGTTAAATATGATGAAATACATTATTCGTTATATTACAACGGCAATAGTTTAATTAAACATAATGTGAAAAAATTAACACAACAATAACGACAAGGCAAATACATATTTACTTTTATACTAAATTGAAACAAAAAAATTACCTATTAAATACTGAGATTAATTATTTCTTTTTAATAAGTGTTCGAATAAACGACCCTCTTGTGCAATGCACAAGTTTAGTCTTTTTTTGCAGATTTTCTCGGACCCTGGACAAAATTAGTGGCGTTATTGTTCTACAGGTATCCCTAATCCTGTTTCGCATATCTTCCACTGTTGTTGGTGGATTAACATACACCTTATTTTTAATATAACCCCATAGGAAGAAATCTAATGGGGTGATGTCGCAAGACCTTGGTGGCCACTCAATGAAACCCCCACGTCCAATCTATTTTTGCGGATATCGTTGGTCCAAAAACGCACGAACTTCACGATGGTAATGCGGAGGCGCACCATCGTGCTGGAACCACATACTGTCGAGCTCATCCCTATCGAGATCTTGAAGCAGTTGGGGTAGTTCTTCTTGTAGAAAGTTCAGGTAACTATGGCCATTTAGTGGTTCATTAAAAAAGTGGGGTCCAATAATTCGATTATGATGAATACCACACCAAACATTTAATGACCAGTGGTTTTGATGTTGCACCTCTCTAATCCAAAATGGGTTTTCTGTGGCATAATAATGCATGTTGCGTCTATTTACGGCACCGTTACTTCTAAAAGTAGCTTCATCACTAAACATTACCTTGCATAATAAATTTGGATTTAATTGAATCTCCGCATTTATTGTACGACAAAAGTTTACACGACTTTCAAAATCCTGTCCATGCAATTCTTGGTGTAATTCCATGTGATATGGATGATACCTATATTTCTTGGTAGTACGATTAGCAGTGGATTGTGATGTTTCACGTAATGCTGCTAACTGACGGCTACCAATATAAGGATTTTCCTGAACATTTAACAATACTTGTAGTTCTTTTCCTTCATTAGTTACTGGTTTGTTGACCACTTTACGTTTTGGATAATTAACAGTACCAGAAGAATCAAATCTTTGCATTAAGTTTTGAAAAGTATGGGTATTAGGCTGGCGTCGATCAGGATACTTCATTTTGTAAATTCTTTGAGCAAGAAGGCAATTTTTTTGAGCCTCTCCTATTGTATAAATCATATCTATTAACTTATTCTTTGGAAAATTCAATTTGCAATATAAGATGAATGCAAAAAAAAAACTACACTACATAAAAACCAAAAGAAGCGATTGCGGTTATAAATTTGACACACAGAAAAATGTTCTTTTACATTGTTTTTGCCATGGCTACTATGATAATGAAGACTATTTCTGTAAAAAAGTATGGAAAATAAGAAAAACTGAAATATCTCAAAAACTATTATAAATAGGTATAGGATATATTGAACAAAACTTTTAGGGTTTTTATTACTCTATTAAATAACATGAAAATATACAGGGTGTACCATTTAAAAAAAAGATATTTATTCATTTAAACTTGTTCAAATTTGAGCCGATGTGTTCAACACCCTGTAGCTTTTATTGCAAATATTAGGTAAAAATTATGTTAACTTGCCCTTGGCCTTGCTAAATTCCAAATTTGAATATATTTGTCACAAAATTGAAAACGTTATTTAGGATTGAATTGATGCTTGAAAATCTGACTTTTTTTCTGTAAACTTAATTATCTCAGAAACTATAAAGTTTTGTTATAGTAAACCCTTAATAAAAAAAGATTTAAAATTATAAGCTAAATCGAAAATACGATTCGTATATAGGGTGTTCTATTTAAAAAAATACAACTTTATGCTGTCCTAGTTTTTTGGCTCACCCTGTAGAGTCCTAAATATTTTTAAAATCTGCGTAAAAATAAACTGTATCAAACAATAAATATAGTTTCTTTGTTAATTTCACCGAAAAGGCACAAACCTACTTCATCCAATCGTTGACTCGCCCTGTACATAAGTTCTTTAGTCCAATGTCCTTGGCAAAATCTGTTAGACACATATATTTTTCATAGGAATGGGTTAGAAATTTTATAATCAAAAATACCGGTCTATAATAATGGACTATTTGGGTTGGATAACAATTGTTATTTAGGTGTGTGAAGTGTTACAAAGGATTTTAATCCTTGTCGTCATAGGCGTCGGAAGGAGGTTTATTTAATCACTAAGTATTAATGACAGAATATTATTTCGGTAATAAACTTAAAAAAAGAAGTTTTTATAATGTTATTTTTTTTACAGGCTGTTACGGTGAATCTATAAACAATACCGACTTGATTCTTGAACCAAAAACTTTGTCTTGCCGAGCTCTTTCTTGATACAAACATTTAAATGGTTATGTTATCGGAAACTTTAATAAAACATGAAAAGAATATCGCCCACGCGCGTGACAAATGAAAAAAAGAGGGGTGGGGAGCTCTAATTTTAAAACTGAATTCGAAGATTCAAAATACATATTTGAAAAAAATTTTCATTTTCTCGGCTTCTAATGGTACCTTTTTTCTGTATTTTACGAATAAAATAATTTAAAACCAAAATTTTTTTTCAATATGTTTAAACAATGAATATTTAAACAATGCTTAATTCTATTAATAAACAAAGATTCGCTTGGAAAGTCCATTACTATTGGGTGCAGTATGCTGTAAGTATGATGTATAAATAACGTCATTTGTTTATAACAAAATGAATGCATGATGGGCACATGGCATTATGATATTTGAGTTTCATTATTCGCGGACAATGGTTTAAAAAAAAATGATCAAAGTCGCTCCATTAGAAGCCGAGAAAATGAAAATTTTTTTCAGATATGTATTTTGAATCTTCGAATTCAATTTTAAAATGAGAGCTCCCCACCCCTCTTTTTTTCATTTTTCACGCGCGTGGACGATATTCCATTAATTTTTTATTGAAGTTTCCGATAACATAAACATTTAACTATTTGTATCAAAAAAGAGCTCGGCAAGGCAAAGTTTTTGGTTCAAGAATCAGGTCTGTATTGTTTATAGACTCACCGTAACAGGCTGTCAACTTTGACAGTTTATCTCGGAAACCAATTAACGGATTTGACATTTTTTTTTTACGAAAAGAAGCGTCTTTCCAAGTACTTTCAAACCATGTATTGCAAAAAAATCCAATGAAAATCCGCCGAGATATTCTTTTTGTTTATAAGCAGAAATGTCAACAATATCTTTAAACAATTCCTGAGGGCGTCCAAATCATCCGATTTTAATTCTGAAAAAATTGTTGGGAAACTTGAGTTCCCTGCTATATGTCGAAAATAAATTTAAATACGTTAACGTGATATTTTGGACTCAGACAAACTTGAAAAATAGTCAGTTTTTGTAAACGAAATCGGATTGCAAAATTATTGTGGAAAAACTATCAATTCGATCCTAACGAATTTTAGCGTGTTATTTTATCATGGCATAAAGTTTTCTTTGCTCTAATATGAAGGTCCTAGCCCAAACTAACCTGAACTAACTCTATCTTATGGCAAATTTATTTACGAAACTTTTTTTCCTTTTGAACTTTCCTCTAAAATGAATACCTTCAAGGTTACACAAGAGAAAATTTGAAAAAAAACTTTTTTTTGGTTAATTTTATATTTTTATTAATAAAAACAATGTTGCCCAAATTTTTTAAAGTACAGGGTGAGTCAACGATTGGATGAAGTAGGTTTGTGCCTTTTCGGTGAAATTAACAAAGAAACTATATTTATTGTTTGATACAGTTTATTTTTACGCAGATTTTAAAAAAATTTAGGACTCTACAGGGTGAGCCAAAAAACTAGGACAGCATAAAGTTGTATTTTTTTAAATAGAACACCCTATATACGAATCGTATTTTCGATTTAGCTTATAATTTTAAATCTTTTTTATTAAGGGTTTACTATAACAAAACTTTATAGTTTCTGAGATAATTAAGTTTAAAGAAAAAAAGTCACATTTTCAAGCATCAATTCAATCCTAAATAACGTTTTCAATTTTGTGACAAATATATTCAAATTTGGAATTTAGCAAGGCCAAGGACAAGTTAACATAATTTTTACCTAATATTTGCAATAAAAGCTACAGGATGTTGAACACATCGGCTCAAATTTGAACAAGTTTCTGGTACTGTTGATTATCCAAAACGTAAAGTGGTCAACAAACCAGTAACTAATGAAGAAAAGAACTACAAGTATTGTTAAATATTCAGGAAAATCCTTATATTGGTAGTCGTCAGTTAGCAGCATTATGTGAAACATCACAATCCACCGCTAATCGTACTACCAAGAAATATAGGTATCATCCATATCACATGGAATTACACCAAGAATTGCATGGACAGGATTTTGAAAGTCGTGTAAACTTTTGTCGTACAATAAATGCGGAGATTCAATTAAATCCAAATTTATTATGCAAGGTAATGTTTAGTGATGAAGCTACTTTTAGAAGTAACGGTGCCGGAAATAGACGCAACATGCATTATTATGCCACAGAAAACCCATTTTGGATTAGAGAGGTGCAACATCAAAACCACTGGTCATTAAATGTTTGGTGTAGTATTCATCATAATCGAATTATTGGACCCCACTTTTTTAATGAACCACTAAATGGCCATAGTTACCTGAACTTTCTACAAGAAGAACTACCCCATCTGCTTCAAGGTCTCGATAGGGATGAGCTCGACAGTATGTGGTTCCAGCACGATGGTGCGCCTCCGCATTACCATCGTGAAGTTCGTGCGTTTTTGGACCAACGATATCCGTAAAAATGAATTGGACGTGGGGGTTTCATTGAGTGGCCACCAAGGTCTTGCGACATCACCCCATTAGATTTCTTCCTATTGGGTTATATTAAAAATAAGGTGTATGTTAATCCACCAACAACAGTGGAAGATATGCGAAACAGGATTAGGGATACCTGTAGAACAATAACGCCACTAATTTTGTCCAGGGTCCGAGAAAATCTGCAAAAAAGACTAAATTTGTGCATTGCACAAGAGGGTCGTTTATTCGAACACTTATTTAAAAGAAATAATTAATCTCAGTATTTAATAGGTAATTTTTTTGTTTCAATTTAGTATAAAAGTAAATATGTATTTGCCTTGTCGTTATTGTTGTGTTAATTTTTTCACATTATGTTTAATTAAACTATTGCCGTTGTACTATAACGAATAATGTATTTCATTATATTTAACCACATTCTGTTTGTTTCTGTAGTTTCTTTTTATTATTTTACATGGCTACTATGATAATGAAGACTATTTCTGTAAAAAAGTATGGAAAATAAGAAAAACTGAAATATCTCAAAAACTGTTATAAATAGGTGTAGGATATATTGAACAAAACTTTTAGGGTTTTTATTACTCTATTAAATAATATGAAAATATACAGGGTACCATTTAAAAAAAAAAAGTTATTTATTCATTTAAACTTGTTCAAATTTGAGCCGATGTGTTCAACACCCTGTAGCTTTTATTGCAAATATTAGGTAAAAATTATGTTAACTTGTCCTTGGCCTTGCTAAATTCCAAATTTGAATATATTTGTCACAAAATTGAAAACGTTATTTAGGATTGAATTGATGCTTGAAAATGTGACTTTTTTTCTTTAAACTTAATTATCTCAGAAACTATAAAGTTTTGTTATAGTAAACCCTTAATAAAAAAGATTTAAAATTATAAGCTAAATCGAAAATACGATTCGTATATAGGGTGTTCTATTTAAAAAAATACAACTTTATGCTGTCCTAGTTTTTTGGCTCACCCTGTAGAGTCCTAAATATTTTTAAAATCTGCGTAAAAATAAACTGTATCAAACAATAAATATAGTTTCTTTGTTAGTTTCACCGAAAAGGCACAAACCTACTTCATCCAATCGTTGACTCACCCTGTACACATATCAAATTTATCGATATTCAGGCTATTCTGAAGGCTCTCATGCAAAAATCTCCATGTTCCATTTCACATCCACGAAACCCCGATATTTTACAGATACGTCCTGGTCTAAAAGGAAAATATATATTAAAGGAAAAAAATTTTTTTTGGGAAAACTATCTGCACCCGCCAAAAAAAACTTGAAGTTTGTGTTCTATGACCCCAAACGAGGGAGTATGTAAAGAATCAGCTAAAATTTCAATGTTTCCCCTTATCCGGATTTCGCTAACAAAGACGTAAAATTATTCAACTGTTTTAGGTTTACTAATAAGTGAAATGGGAATAACCGTAAGAGGAATGTTGAATAACTTTATTTATTTAATCAAAACATACGGTTTTATTCCTAATGGTGCAAGAATATATTACTTAAATAGATCCCAACCACCTCTATTTACCTCGATGGTAGGGATCTACATGGATTACACAGACGATACAGATTGGTTAGCAGATAATATTGAATATATTGAACAGGAATTATTGTGGTGGGTAAATAACAGAGTAGTCATAGTTACACACAGTGGAGTGAAATATAAATTGGCACATTATGGACCCAAAAGTAATACGCCTAGACCGGAGTCATATGCAGAAGATTTAAGAACTTGTGCCTACTTTGCTTTTGACGAAGACAAGGTAATAGTCTAAGAAAAATATTTATGCTAATCCCTACCAAATCATATTAACAGTGAAATATCTATATAAATCCGATTTCATCAAACATATTAAAGAGTTATAACATTTTTTATACTAGCTGTTGTTGGCAGCTACGCACTATTTTGACCTTTTATTTATCTACTTCTATAGTAGGGGAGCCCAAGAGGCTAAATGAGTAGTTACTCGAGCGTTGTCGGGACCTATTGGATTGTGAAGATCAGATGCTAAATAGAAAAAAAGTTTATATGATGTATGCCTCAATACTGGTGGGGGAAGCGAATATAAATTTTCAAAAATGTAAAAAAAAATCAGTCACAAAGACATACTCAAGCGCGTCAGACATTAACAATGTATACGCGCAACCTGTTTCTGGTAACGCAGGGATGCTAATCTGACGGCTTGCTAAATGGGGGTGGCCACACGAAGGGGTGGAAAAAATTAGAAAAAAAAGTTATCCGAGCGCGTCAGATCTTCAGGGAGAATGTTAAAGATGTCATATTAGAAAGATTGACGATTTTGACGCAACTAGAACTCATAGCCGATTTTTGAAAGTGTAAAAAAAAATCTGACCTTGAAATACTCGAGCGCGTCAGATTTATATACAGTCGGTTCAGCATGATGTCCTTATCGTGTAGACCTATAATCTGACAATTGTGTGGAGGAATTTTTTAAATCTGACAGTCTAATTTTTTTTTATTACTGAACGGAATAACTTCAATGGGCAGCAAATAATATATAATGTCATAGAAAAATATATACATGTACAATTTTATCATGTATTTATGAGAAGAATGTTGAAAGAAAAAAAAATTTAAAAAAGACGTTTAATCTTCATCATCAGTGGAATCGTCTTCAGATGGGGAGTTCGAATCATTTTGGTCATTTTCATCTACATCTTACGTATCTGTAATCAGAAATGGTTATGAACAATATTTAATTTATTTCATGATATTATTAGTATTTTAAAAAGAAAACATACCTGAGTCTGAGGTATTCCCTAAAATGTCAGGTGTTATGACAATATCTTCATTAGCTTCTGGGAGTTGATTTCCAACGAACCAAGTCATCTCCAACTTTCCATCCACATTTTTCCACCCGAAATCTGTTGGTGACATCTCAGTGACGATTCGAAAGTGGGCATTCCTCCATAAGCATGCGATGTATTGCGTTCGTAATAATTATTGCCGTAGCTCTGATTGGCATGGGGGCAAGTTACAAGCGTCATAATAACACTGCGCGTGATAGCCGTCATTTAATGATGTTTCCTCTGAAATTTCAATTTCAGTGTAGTTGCTGCGTGATTTTCTTCGAACCGGTTTGGTTCGGCGATACTCCAAAATCACTATGCGTTTTTTTAATGTTTCTGGTGTAAATTTTATTAATTTTTCATGTATTTCTTGACCACAAAATACACAGTTCACTCTTTTATCACTATTATCACTCATTGTAGTAATACATATAAAACTTACTGTATTTAATTCACTAAACTTTTTGAAAATACAATAAACAAATGTTATACATCTAAGAGCACAAACCCGTTATTGTGATCAGCTGGAATAACATCATGACGGCAGAAAGTAGTGTGGAGACGGTGCGAGAGAGTGAGAAATAGAGAAAGAGTGAAAAGGGGAGAAAGGCGCGGAGTGGGAAATACATTATTCTCAGCACCTGCATGTACTACACTTGATTGATAAAATTAACTTTTTCGGCTTGCGAAAATCATCAGATTATATTATTTCCGTGATCCTTACATGATTTCTATTAAAATAAAAAAAATCAACCGCGCTCGAATATGTCCAGGTGACTTTTTTTTGCAACTTTGTCACTCGCTCATTTTCTTATGTCATGCTAAAACCGTCAGAATATTGAAATGTACACTTTTCTGCATGTAATTAACTTACCCTGTTTTAATCTGACGAGCTCGAGTTACTTTAAGGATCGATTTTTTTTTACTAATCTGATCGGCTGCCCTAGATGCACCCCCCTATATTTAAGGTTCGTAACAGGTTGATAGTTCATAACAGGGTACAAACTTTCTTCCTTTATAGTATTTTGCCGAGCTTGCATAAATCCCAAAATCTCCGCTTGGGCTCCCCTACTACTACCATATAGGTCAGCGGAATTAGTATCTGGAAAAAATTTATTATTGGTAGACTTCTGACTGTAGAAACCTTCAGAATGATAATGTAGTCGCTCACTTATTTTACTCCGTTATACTTATAAATTGTCGGCCTTTCCTTCTTCTAGGCTGCTACAAGTTAGCCAATTCTCTAGACTGAGCACTGCACTATTCACTTTCTGAATTTCTCGTGTAAAATTTATGTAAGGGTTTTAAAAGTTATCTAACTTAAAAGGAGCACAATTTCCGTCCTTTTTACCCTCCACGCCACAGTGATATGGCAGAAGTACATGTTTCGTCTCTACTAGACTCATCAGGCTACCGACATGCACATGGCTGTGCAGAGGACAGAACGGAAGGAAGCATGCAAATACTGAACGCGGCTTCGCTGACCTCCCGCCGGATGGCGTATCGGTAGCTCGTACTGGTCGGTTGCGCTGAAGGCGGTAACCCGGCGGTATAATTTACGACGCTATTCACGTACCTTGTACTACACGGTTGTGATGATATTCACGGCGGCTCGTACTCAAATGATCGCGCTTCGTGTCTTAAATCCGTGGACGCTGTTCACGGCGCTTCGTACTACAATTCGACCGACGGCGGTATACACGGTATGTCTAACAATAACCCGGCATCGATCGGCGGTAAGCGGCGTCTCTACACGCGGCGGCAGCGATAAACGTCGGGGCAACAGTTGTTAAGCGCCCTAATCAACGGACATCGGAGGGCACCTGGCGGTAAAATACATTCCTGGTCAATACGGAAATTAATAAAAACTTACGGCATCAGTGCGTGTGTGTATAGGTGACGGTAGGGAGGAAAGAAAGGAACTGACGCTGCTCGTTCTTATAAGGGTCCTCGACAGCGTCAGCAGGATGGAACGACATTGCCCGTTCTTATAAGGGTCCTCGACAATGTCGCCTAATGGTGGTATAAGGGTCCTCGGCAGTGACGGTAGGATGACACAACATTGCCCGTTCTTACAAGGGTCCTACTAGATGTGGATATTGGTGATACTCAATTCGGATTTCGGAACGGGCTTGGAACAAGAGAAGCACTATTTGCACTTAACGTCATGTGCCAAAGATGTCTAGATATGAACCAAGATATATATATATATATATATATATATATATATATATATATATATATATATATATATATGTGCTTCATTGACTACAATAAAGCGTTCAATAAAGTACGTCACGATCATCTAATGAGGCTGCTGGTAGAAAAAAAAACTTGGATAAAAGAGACATCAGGATTATTTCCAAGATTTACTATAACCAGAAAGAGAATATTCGAATAGAGCAAGAGACAACGGAGGAACTCGAGATTAAGAAGGGCGTAAGACAGGGATGTATACTTTCACCAATCTTATTCAACCTATACTCAGAAGACATCGTAAACAGAGCACTTTCAGAGCAAAATATAGGTAATAAAGTAAATGGCATCCCAATAAACAACTTGAGATATGCCGATGACACGGTTGTAATTGCAGAAACTTCGGAGGATCTTCAGATACTAATTAACAGAATAGTAGAATGCAGTGAAGAAAATGGATTATCACTTAACATCAGTAAAACAAAAATAATAATGGTATCTAAATCACCACTCCCGTGGTGGTTGCTAGATCCCCTATCGGACGCCTCCCCAGGTGGCGGATAGGGGAACGCCTCCCAGATATGGGTGGTACCGAGGAAATGAAATACTCGGGGCGGACCAAAACTAGCACATGAAAATGGGAAGCAGCATTTTCATTACTGTGTTAGGGTGAAGAAGAATACTTCGGAACAATTTAACACGGATACTTTTAGGCGACAATCAGTATATTAGATTGCGACGGCTAAAACACTGCGATGGGAAAGGCAACGGGAAACCACCCCATTATACTCCCTAGTATAGTCATCATGGCATTGATAAATGGAATGAAGAATGTTACTGATGATGGGCTGCGGAACCCAAGATCCGGCAGGGGAAGCAAATCGAAATTAGACCACAGAGCTTCCCAGGTCGTTAGCCTGCGAAATCCCTGTGAACAAAACACCACCAGACATAAGACGAATATGAAAATGAAGAACCCGTATAGGATAGCTACATGGAATGTAACAACATTGTATGAGGCTGGTAAGCTTAGAAATCTACTCTTGGAAATGGACAAGCTAGATATCACTATCATGGGGGTAAGTGAAACAAGATGGCAAAACACAGGAAAATACATATCAGACGGATATGCCGTTTATTCTTCTGGAAACCAAGACCCTATGCACCGAAATGGAGTATCAATAATTATGAAACAACATATTAGTAAGTATGTCATTAACTTCGTACCACTGTCAGACAGGGTAATACTAATACAGTTAAATGCCAAACCTGTAAATATAAACATTGTTCAAGTTTATGCTCCTACTGCTGTCAAGGATGAAAGGGAAATCGAAGAATTTTACCACCAAATAGAAGAAGTGCTAAAAACAACAAAGAAACACGAAACAACTATTCTCATGGGAGATTTTAACGCTAAAGTTGGACGGAAGGCAACGCATAACATCACCGGAAACTTTGGCTTGGGAGAGAGAAACCAAAGAGGTGAACGTCTAGTCGAATTCTGCCAGGAAGCTCACTTTGTCATTGCAAATACCTGGTTTCAACTTCCAGAAAGACGTCTGTATACATGGAAATCCCCTCAAGACGGACAACATGGCAGAATAGTACGGAACCAGATAGACTACATTCTAATAAACCACCGATTTCGTAACAACGTTAAAGATGTAAAAACTTACCCCAGCGCTAATATAAACTTACCATAACTTACTCTGCTCCAAAATACAAATTAAATTAAAGAAATTAACAAAGCCATCTAAACAAAACAGGATGTGCCTCGACCCCCTCAGAAATCCTCAAACACGTGAACACATATCGCAGCGAATAAATAACGAAATGCACAAAATATCGAAAATACCAAACGGAAACAGAACCATTAACGAATGTTGGTACGATATACAAAACTCGATTTTGAAAGAAGTGGAAGAGTCTCTGAAAACACCTAAAAGAATGGCAAAAAATGAGTGGATGACACAGGAAATTCTTGGCCTTATGGAGGTACGACGGAAATATAAAAATATAGATACTGACAAATACAGTGAAGTCAATAAACTCATAAAAAGAAAAATTAAGCAAGCCAAAGAACTCTGGCCTGGAAATTTCTGTAAAGAAATAGAGAACCTCCAAAAAAAACACGACAATTTCAATCTCCACAGGAAATTTAAATATACCTTCGGAATCAGAAAACCAAAAAATGCTCATTTACTCAAGGACGCCGACGGAAGAATCTGTAATCACGAACAACACTGCAGAGAATGGGAGAGATACATCAGTGACCTTTTTGACGATGCTACTCGAGAAAACGCTGCACATACACATACTATATGCAGCAGCGAGATAGACAGGGGCCCCAGTATATTGAAGTCGGAAGTCAGGAAAGCAATACAGCAAGCTGTCTCTTTAATGTATACTCTGAAGAAATCTTTAGGGAGGCTTTGGATGACAGACAAGAAGGAGTAAGACTAGGCGGAGAAGTAATCAACAATATTAGATTTGCTGATGATACGGCCATTCTTGCGGAAAGCATCGAGGATCTCCAAACATTAGTAAACCTAGTCAATGAAGCGAGCTGCCGAAGGGGCCTTAAAATCAACATCTCAAAAACAAAGTGGATGGCCGTTGGAAAGGTTACTGTAGATGAATGTCAACTTTGGCTCGATGGGAAGAGGATAGAGCGTGTAAACCATTTCAAATACCTTGGCAGTTGGTTGAATGTAAATGGGGACTCAGATGAAGAGATAATAGCTAGGATAGAAATATCGCGGAAGGCCTTTATGACATGGAAACCAGTTCTATGCAACAGGAACCTATCAATGCATATTCGTAAAAGGGTCCTGAAATGCTATGTATGGTCTATTCTATTATACGGTTGCGAGACATGGACACTAAAAACCACAACGCTAAACAAACTGGAAGCATTCGAATTGTGGTGCTACCGTCGAATCCTAAGGATATCATGGGTTTCGCACACTTCCAACGAGGATGTTCTCAGAATGATGGATACAGATCGACTGCTCTTGAACATTATAAAGAAGCGGAAAACAGAATACTTCGGTCACATAATTAGAGGACCTAAATACCAGCTACTTCGCCTTATAATACAAGGAAAAGTGGAAGGAAAAAGATGGATAGGCCGAAAGAAGCTTTCATGGCTGCGTAACATCAGGCAGTGGTGTGATTGCACGGTAGAAGAACTATTTCGCGCAGCAGCCGATAGAGAAAGATTTCAGGAAATTGTAAACATGATGACCACCAACGTCTGAATACAGGCATGGCACCTAAAGAAGAAGAAGAAGAAATCACCACAAAATTTCCCTGATATAACCGTGCATGATCAAAGAATTGAACGTGTGAGAAAATATAATTACCTGGGAACTGTTATCAACGAAAATAACGATAGCTCTGAAGAAATCAGAATCAGAGTGGAAAAAGCTAGAGCTACGTTTATTAAAATGAAGAAGGTGTTCTGCAGACGAGATTTAAGCCTTAAACTTAAAATTCGCCTTGTGAGATGTTACGTGCTGTCAGTTCTTTACTACGGAATGGAAACGTGGACATTGAAAAAGATTGATACCAAGAGGATGGCAGCATTTGAGATGTAGATGTACCGTAGAATATTAAGAATATCGTGGACAGAGAGAGTAAAAAATGTGGAGGTTTTGCGAAGAATGCGGAGAGAGAAAGAATTAGTAATTACTATTAAAGAACGCAAACTGCAATACTTGGGACATGTTATGAGGGGAGATAAATACCAGTTACTGCAATTGATTATCCAGGGAAAAATAATAGGCAAAAGATCCATAGGAAGAAGAAGGCATTCATGGTTAAAGAATTTAAGAGAATAGTACAATTACAACAACTGCCAACTTTTTAGATCTGCAGTGTCAAAGATACGCATAGCTTTGATGATAGCCAAACTTCGGAACGAAGACGGCACCAAAAGAAGAAGACAAGGGTCCTCAGCAATGCTGGCCATTAGCGGGATAGGACGTAAGGAAGAAAGTGTATAGTGAAACACCATATACACACAAGCCTAGCCTCACCTACATTGCTAGACCAGGAAGGCGCGGTCCAGTAGGCGACCCAGTCCAGTCCGTTTAGACTGTTGACCCGGGTGGAGAACGTGCAGTTCTGAGCAAAATAATGGTCTGCTCGAGTTTAAATAAACGGTGCGAGCTCCCACTACGCTGACGAGTGACGGCGTGCGATGATCACGCATACAATACTGCTGTATGCGGCGCGCGATTACTATGGTCGGAAGCTCTGAAAATCATCGGAAAATTGTATTTCCCGGCATGGCGCGATAAATCTAATTATATAGCGATAATATCGAGACTTTAAGCATTCTTTTCCCGCAAGAATCAGGTTTTTCGGATGTTTAATAAATAAATTAAATCCCGGTGAACATACTCATGCCCAAAACTTAGTAACTTCGTTACACAGTCTACATCACACGTGGAAATCGATTAAAACGCTAGATCACGGTTCACTGAGCACTAGTCGGGTATAAATACCGGGCTGTTGCTCCTCGATGGTCATCCAGTGTTCTAATCTCGTAAAGATCACTTAAGATGCCTCGTGCAATTGTAGATGAAACGTCGGATAATAATTCCAATTTGACACGGTCTAAACCAAAGAACCATGATTTTCAACTTGATCAAAGTCGTGAAAGCTTTCGTTCGTTGTATATGAATTGAAGGGAATGTGGTACACCACCCTATATATCTACAGCGGGCGAATTAATAGTTTTTAAATAATTTTAAATTTTAAGTATTGTATGTCACAATGATAAAAAAAGTCTATTATAAGGGACATTTTATGAAAGAAATTGTTATTTTAGAGGAAATGCTACAATGGTCTCAAAGCGGGAGCTGAATCAGGATGGGATTTCTCAACGCGCTGGCTATTTGGTGCAAGAGGGTCCACTAATGGAAATTTATCAACTATTGATACTCCAAGGATAATACCTGTAGATTTAAACGCTCTGCTATGCAAATCATTCAAATTACTCGCAAGTTTTTATACTAAACTTAAAAATGAAGATAAACAATCCATTTGGACAAACTATTACAGAAAATGGTATAGAAATATTGAGATGCTTCTGTATCATGAACAAGATGGCATATGGTATGATTTTGACATGGTTTCAAACGAACCAAGAAAATTGTTTTTTCCCAGTAACTTCGTGCCTCTATGGGCGGAATGTTATGATGTTTTAAAAAAAGATCGATATGGGAGAAAAGCTACCCAATATTTTTTCAAACACGGTGTTGAAAGGTACTTAGGGGGAGTGCCAACGTCTCTTGAAAATAGTGGAGAACAATGGGATTTACCAAATGCATGGCCACCTCTTCAAGACTATGTTATATCAGGTAAATCTATAGAAACTTTCTCATACATTGTGGCCCAATAGTATGGCAAAATCTAATAGCTCGGTTACTATAAAAATATATTTTTTTTTTCACTTTTATAATAAATAGTAAAAAAAATATTTTATATAAAAGTTGTGGAAGATTAATATGCCCATATTCCAAAATTATTTTTGTTATTCAGGGTGATATCGAAAAATAGGATAAAATATGTAACTTCTTTAAATGAAGCACCCTGTATATTTTTAAATATTTGGGTTCCACATAAAATTCTCTATACAGGGTGAGTCAACGATTGGATGAAGTAAGTTTGTACCTTTTCGGTGAAATTTACAAAGAAACTATATTTATTGTTTGATACAGTTTATTTTTACGCAGATTTTAAAAATATTTAGGACTCTATAGGGTGAGCCAAAAAACTAGGACAACATAAAGTTGTACTTTTTTAAATAGAATACCCTATATACGAATCGTATTTTCGATTTAGCTTATAATTTTAAATCTTTTTTATTAAGGGTTTACTATAACAAAACTTTATAGTTTCTGAGATAATTAAATTTAAAGAAAAAAAGTCACATTTTCAAGCATCAATTCAATCCTAAATAACGTTTTCAATTTTGCGACAAATATATTCAAATTTAGAATTTAGCAAGGTCAAGGACAAGTTAACATAATTTTTACCTAATATTTGCAATAAAAGCTACAGGGTGTTGAACACATCGGCTCAAATTTGAACAAGTTTAAATGAATAAATATCTTTTTTTTTAAATGGTACACCCTGTATATTTTCATGTTATTTAATAGAGTAATAAAAACCCTAAAAGTTTTGTTCAATATATCCTATACCTATTTATAATAGTTTTTGAGATATTTCAGTTTTTCTTATTTTCCATACTTTTTTACAGAAATAGTCTTCATTATCATAGTAGCCATGTAAAATAATAAAAAGAAACTACAGAAACAAACAGAATGTGGTTAAATATGATGAAATACATTATTCGTTATATTACAACGGCAATAGTTTAATTAAACATAATGTGAAAAAATTAACACAACAATAACGACAAGGCAAATACATATTTACTTTTATACTAAATTGAAACAAAAAAATTACCTATTAAATACTGAGATTAATTATTTCTTTTTAATAAGTGTTCGAATAAACGACCCTCTTGTGCAATGCACAAATTTAGTCTTTTTTGCAGATTTTCTCGGACCCTGGACAAAATTAGTGGCGTTATTGTTCTACAGGTATCCCTAATCCTGTTTCGCATATCTTCCACTGTTGTTGGTGGATTAACATACACCTTATTTTTAATATAACCCCATAGGAAGAAATCTAATAGGGTGATGTCGCAAGACCTTGGTGGCCACTCAATGAAACCCCCACGTCCAATCCATTTTTGCGGATATCGTTGGTCCAAAAACGTACGAACTTCACGATGGTAATGCGGAGGCGCACCATCGTGCTGGAACCACATACTGTCGAGCTCATCCCTATCGAGACCTTGAAGCAGTTGGGGTAGTTCTTGTAGAAAGTTCAGGTAACTATGGCCATTTAGTGGTTCATTAAAAAAGTGGGGTGACCAGTGGTTTTGATGTTGCACCTCTCTAATCCAAAATGGGTTTTCTGTGGCATAATAATGCATGTTGCGTCTATTTACGGCACCGTTACTTCTAAAAGTAGCTTCATCACTAAACATTACCTTGCATAATAAATTTGGATTTAATTGAATCTCCGCATTTATTGTACGACAAAAGTTTACACGACTTTCAAAATCCTGTCCATGCAATTCTTGGTGTAATTCCATGTGATATGGATGATACCTATATTTCTTGGTAGTACGATTAGCGGTGGATTGTGATGTTTCACATAATGCTGCTAACTGACGGCTACCAATATAAGGATTTTCCTGAACATTTAACAATACTTGTAGTTCTTTTTCTTCATTAGTTACTGGTTTGTTGACCACTTTACGTTTTGGATAATCAACAGTACCAGAAGAATCAAATCTTTGCATTAAGTTTTGACAAGTATGGGTATTAGGCTGGCGTCGATCAGGATACTTCATTTTGTAAATTCTTTGAGCAAGAAGGCAATTTTTTTGAGACTCTCCTATTGTATAAATCATATCTATTAACTCATTCTTTGGAAAATTTATTGTACAATATAAGATGAATGCAAAAAAAAACCAAACTACACTACATAAAAACCAAAAGAAGCGATTGCGCTTATAAATTTGACACACAGAAAAATGTTCTTTTACATTGTTTTTGCCATGGCTACTATGATAATGAAGACTATTTCTGTAAAAAAGTATGGAAAATTATAAAACCTGAAATATCTCAAAAACTATTATAAATAGGTATAGGATATATTGAACAAAACTTTTAGGGTTTTTATTACTCTATTAAATAACATGAAAATATACAGGGTGTACCATTTAAAAATATATATATTTATTCATTTAAACTTGTTCAAATTTGAGCCGATGTGTTCAACACCCTGTAGCTTTTATTGCAAATATTAGGTAAAAATTATATTAACTTGTCCTTGGCCTTGCTAAATTCCAAAGTTGAATATATTTGTCACAAAATTGAAAACGTTATTTAGGATTGAATTGATGCTTGAAAATGTGACTTTTTTTCTTTAAACTTAATTATCTCAGAAACTATAAAGTTTTGTTATAGTAAACCCTTAATAAAAAAGATTTAAAATTATAAGCCAAATCGAAAATACGATTCGTATTGAGGGTGTTCTATTTAAAAAAATACAACTTTATGCTGTCCTAGTTTTTTGGCTCACCCTGTAGAGTCCTAAATATTTTTAAAATCTGCGTAAAAATAAACTGTATCAAACAATAAATAAAGTTTCTTTGTTAATTTCACCGAAAAGGCACAAACCTACTTCATCCAATCGTTGACTCACCCAGTACAATCTTGGTATTAATTTTAATTTTTTTTTGGGACGTTGCCAAATTAACCAGAAAAAACCATAAATTTTGAAAAAAAACCATGACGTTATAATGTTAGTAATATTTTCCAACTAACATGAATTAGAATAAAAATACATGTAGCATTTGTAGACAAAGGTTAAAGAAATTGTCTAAGCCCATAAAATATTGAAATTTTGTACGTTTTGTAGACATGCAAAAAAATTTAGAACTCAATTACCACGTTTTTCAAGTAAAGGCGGGTTTTCCTAGCAGCGCACATTTTACGCGGCGTAGAACTTAATACGGTCGGCGTAAAACGCCAAGAACTTCTCTAATGAAAATCAAATGCAGGCGTTTTCCTACACTGCGTAAAAACGACCTGCGCCATCTTAATACGGTCGACGCAACAGGACGACTGCTCCGAGAGCAGTCTATTCAGTTGTACGCTCCGTGTAGTGAAAGAAGTGCTCCTATCCAAGAAAGTGTTATGAATTCCTCATAGCTCAGGGACGGACTAGCTTTGACCCTCATAACTCCATTTTTTTTACTCCCTATATGATAAGAACTTTGAATAATGTTTTTTACATACTTTTACCTATAGACTAAAATTTAAGTACTTTTCATTCATGTCGCTAATACGCTAACCGTTTTCGAAAAAACATACATTTATTTACACTGTTACTCCCCTTACTTCTGTCGGGTTGAATATGAAAAAGAGGAATTGTCCCCTGTCACCATAGTTTCAATAAAAAGTTAAACTAACTGCTTACTTAAAAACTTGTCAAGAGGGTTCAACATGGGTTCCGTGACGTTCTAGGACTGCTGTACCCGCCACATTAACTCAGCATTGTTCCTTATTTGATCACAATGAAATGTGAATGCCCTACTATCGATCGGAATGGAATATACCAAGGTTTTAAGGTGGCCCCACAGGTAAAAATCCACCAGTGTTAGGTTGAAAGATCGACGAGGCCAGGCAATAGGTCCTTCTTTACCTATTCAACTGTTTGAATAGACATTATTCAGGTACTCTCGCACAGCAATGCTGAAAGAGGTGGTGCCCCATCGTGCATGTAGTACATGTTTAGGCAGATTTCAAGTGGTAAGTGCTCTACTAAATCGTGAAAAGCGCTCTGGAGGAATTCCAAATAAAGTTATCCATTCAGTAGTGTCAGCAATATGAATGGTCCAATCAAAAAACTGGCAATGATTCCTGTCCAGACATTAATTGATTGGAACTGATGTTGATAATGCGAAAAAATAGTTGATGAGGATTTTCATTAGCCCATACATGTGAGTTGTGTAAATTTATGATACAATTTTTGGTAAATCCTGCTTTATTCGTGAAGAGAATAGTACTAGTGAAGTTTACATTATTTCGTTGTTGATCCAGGAGCCAGTTTTCAAATGATATCGATATAACAGCTACTCTTGAAGAACTTCATGTACTCTTGTTTTTCACGTATTAAACTGCGCTGATAATTTTCGAATACTCTTTGAAGGAGTGTCATCTATAGCATTTAAAATACTTTCCACCGCGACTTACGTACTATTCTTCCCCGACCACCATCAGTACTTCTTTCCCCAAAATTTCCTAAAATTATCAAGAAATTTAATAATATTACATTACATTAAATGGAATCGCCTACCATTCTCCCTTAGACGTTGGTCAACTCGTTGAAATGTTTTCTGATCTGGAAGAGCACGATTAGGATATCTGTCGTGATATAATCTCCTGGCTTACAAGACCATATATCAGGTGCATATCTGCATACTCAATAAACGTGTATTCCATATTTCGAATTAATTCACAATTAATTTCATCACGAAATTCAAAAATCAGTAAACTAATATTCAAGTAAAGAATTGATGTGTCAGCGATGTGAAAGTTGTCAAGTTTTAAAATGCAGGATATTTATTTCTTTCATACCTAGCAACGTTTGCAACAACAATACTATGTTTTTGGTGCCGATGAAATAAAACGCACATTTTTTGCAAACCTAGGTCAAACTGCAATTCACATAATTAGACGTTTTTAAGTAAAAAGGGAAATTCTAATTTTGGATCGAATTTTTTTTATCATAAAGTTGAAGGTCGAACATTTGATAGGAACAAAGATGTATCTTTTATCGAAATACGACAAATGCATGATGTAAAATAACAATGAATGAAAACTACTTAATTTTGAGTCAATAGTTGAAAGGTAAGTAGTAAAAACGTTGTCCAAAATTCTTATCATACAGGGTGTTAAAAAAATGGGGTCATGACTGGTACAGGTAGTCCATCCCTACAGTTGTGAGCAATTCACAACACTTTCTTGGATAGTAATTTGAAGGATCTTACCTGGTATCACGAACTTGAGATATAAAACTGTACTGCTCATGAAAATAATTTTTGACCCCCTCATATTGGTCGCCATTCGGTGCAATGATTTGTATGGCAACATTGAATTCCCTGCTAGTTTCTTACATGGGCGTGAATGTGTTGTGTATGAATGTCAATTCTATTATTCTAACTAACAGGTTTAGACAATAACTATCTCTTTCTATACTATATCTTAAACAATAAATCGCTCTTCCTTGTTTTACTTGACAGGTTGACACATTCTCTTTCCGTATCTTTTTTAGGACAGTGATATACTTATGTGATAATACAGACCAAACAAAGATAGAAGATCCTTATTATGACATTCTCTTTCCCTTTACTCTTATAGAATCGCAGCCCAGGATAATTATTTCTGTAAAACAATATTTAACTTGAATTTCTACTTTTAGTTTCCTCAAAATTATAATTTTTCTGTTTAAAGCAACTCCAATAAAGCAAATTTTTTTAACTTCTTTGGAACAGCGTAAATATGTAACAATTTTATTATTTTTAGATAACAAGCATGAAATGTCAGTTCTTATAAATAAATGAAAATGCTTTTTCTATGACTGTTTACATATTGTATTTTTTACAATAAAACTATTATTTAGCAAAATAGCTAAAATGTGAAATATGCGCCAAAAACAAATCGAGACTAATTTTTTTTTTTGAAATATCTCTTTGAAACATCCTTATTCGGACGTAGAGTATAAGAAGTTAACGAAAAAAAGTATTAAGGCATTTATTTTTAAAAATTTTATATCATGAATTAATATAGTATACTGTTTAATGTATCAAAATGTCCACATAATCTATTGCAAAGTAAGATAGTTTCATCATTTAAAAATAGCTTCGATTAGGTCTTTGTTAAAATTACTTTCTCCTCAATATTTTTAGGTAACTGATATGTTAGGTATTTATATAGGGTTAACAACATTCATAATAATGTTGATATTTCCTTCATAAAAATTTAAATGAAGTAAAGTAACATTATGAACTAAACCTTTTTAATAAAAAAAAATTAAACTCTAAAGGCGATAGTGCTAAAGCAGTTTATATTTAATTGTAAACAAAACAATATTTATTAAGACACTTTAAATATAAAGAAGCTTGTAAATACAAGAGAATTCTTACATTAATACAATCATTTTTAATCTAAATATATACATAAAGATTTACTAGCAACTTTAAATTTTTACACTAAGTCAAACTTTCCATTTACTTAACTGTTTAAGGATCTGGAATTGACTTTTCCTAGAGTTGAATTT
Organism: Diaprepes abbreviatus; assembly: GCA_034092305.1. Taxonomy (NCBI): domain Eukaryota; kingdom Metazoa; phylum Arthropoda; class Insecta; order Coleoptera; family Curculionidae; genus Diaprepes; species Diaprepes abbreviatus. Next base: position 3,039,425 of record JASJET010000087.1, read on the forward strand.
TTGACATGGTAATCAATCACAGCTTCTCACTACTTTGACAAAGGATTTTCATGGCACAAATTTCCTATCTGAGCTAAAATCAAGAATTTTTGTTTTATTAATTAATAACATATTCAAACAAAAGGTTATTATTTTATTTTTAGACAAAACAAATACATAAAAGTAAAATTTATGTAATTTAATTAAGTTTCGATATTCAGCTTTATACGTCAGTGGAACATTAACTTTATGGTAAAACGATATTGTTGTTTTCGGTAATGCACACCTAATTCAGGACTTTTTTTGTAGAGCCAGTGTATGTTATTAAGTCCAAGTTTAGTTGCAAGATGTTTACATCAAACAGTGCTTCGTAGTTTTTTTCAGGCAGTTTATTTTTAAGAAGCACAGCACAAACTTTTTGCTCATCTTCTTGTATAAAACAATTTCCAGAAAAATGCTCTGAACAGAGTTACTTATCTGATGTATAAAAAAATTATTATCATCACCAGTTTGCTTCAGTTCTTGAATTTGAAGATTCTTTTCTCTTAGAAAACTAAAATATTGATAGCATTTAATAATTATCATATATCATATCCATAAGATTAAACTTGTTACCCTTAGATTTACAATTTGATTCTAAGGTAAAATTTAAAGTAATTATTATTAAATGCTTTATAACTTAACAATTAAATAAATTCCAATTTACCAGATGAGGTATTTGCACGTCTTACGAAGAAGAATCACATTTTTTAAAATACCAAAAAAACCTTAAAGTTTACATTCCTGTTTGAAATTTTCAGGAAAACGTTACATAGAATGTGATAAAATCCATAAAACAGGTAAATCAAAAATAAATTTTTGTTAAAATGAAAAGTATTCAGTCAATGTCAAAAATACACTTTCACCAATATCATAAAAACTTAGGGAATTCATTGTTGCCAAAGCAATTATTTGCACCAAATGGCACGGAGCACGGTGGGGTCATTTTTTTTATAAGGGAGATATGGAACACGAGCAGTCCAGTTTTATATCTCAAGTTCGTGCCTGGTATGCATTATATTAAAAAAAAATTATAAATATACTTTATACTTGGTGGTTCAATAATTACGTGTAAAAAACTTGATTTCATTGCAGGTCTTTGGGAGCCTATATCTCCGACGAGGAGGCGTATACGAAAAAAATTTATATGAACTTGTAATATTCCTTTCACATGTTTTTTCATATCCGAGAGATTTTCCACATTTTTCCGGACACCTTGTATATATACAGGGACTCCGGAAAATACGTGCACAACGCTGGATGACAGACTCTTGGCGTCAAAATAGGTCAGCAGGCTGTCTACCACAAGGCTCTACAACAAAAACGATAGAACTCCTCCCTGTGAACTGTCTTTCCTTGACAGTGTTTTAACAATAACATTGTTAAGCTCAGCATATATTAGTCTCCGAGCCAACATTGCTCTGATCCATACGACTACTGTCGGTTCAGAGCCTCGTCTCTGTAAGATGTGTTGTCAAACGCCGCCTCGATATTGATTAAGGTGCCTAAGGTGGATCGACCATTTGACAGCGCAATGTACCGTGGTGTCTGTGGATGTTCCTGCGTGATAGCCAAATTGTAAAGGATGTTAGGGACACTGCGCCATTACTTCTTCATTGTTGTGACGATCCACCAACCTTTCCATTATCTTTAATAAGAAACTGGTCAAGCTGATAGGGTGGAAAGACTTAGGATTTGTGTAGCCCGTCCTTCTTGCCTTGAGAATAAAGACTATTTTTGTTTCCCTCCACGCCATCGGCATGTATCCTAACCTTAAACAAAAGCGGGATAGTTTTACCAGATGGCTTATTGTATCACAGAAATTTTGTAATAAGGCTGGCAATATACCATCCTTACCAGGTGACTTGAATGAGGCAAAGATTAACACTGACCGAAGTACCAAATTTAGTACAAATCAAACTATTATTAAAATAAATATTTACAAAAAAGTTTAAAGTTTTAAAAATTATCTACATTTTGTAGACCTTTTAGAGACACCCTGAATCTAAACTGTTTTGGACACACTACTGATTCACTGTATATCAATCTAAATAATTTTTAGGGCTTCACAAAACAGGAAACTCATATGCGACAGCCCTAGCAGAAGACATTGCAAGACGGTGGATTGCATCTAATATGAAAGGAATGAGTATTAGTGGAGCCATGTACGAAAAATATGATGCTAGTGAACCTGGAATATATGGAGGTGGAGGCGAATATATGGTTCAAGTTGGGTTTGGATGGAGTAATGGAGCAGTATTATCATTAATTGATCAATTTAATTCAGCTAGGATACCAAAAGCGACATTAAATTTGTTTAATTACCTGGTTGTCTTTAGTTTGTTTACATTTGTAGGAAACTTGATATGTTTTTAAATAATATAAGGGTAAACAATTTATTTTTAATAAACATTTTAAACGGATATACATTATTTTATTCATTTGAAGTTGGTATCATTCAAATCACGTTTATATAAAAATTGATTGGGTTATTAGTTTTTAATATTGTTTGAAGAGTGCCATTTTGGTCGAAACTGGTTTGTACATGTCCGATAATTTAACTTTTTGTGATGTCGAAAAGTCTTCTACCCACTGAGATGCCCCAGAACTTATGGGGGAGGCAGTTTTGTTCTACGATGCTTCTAAATGAGATGAAGTATTGAATACTTCATCACCTTCATAACACCACTTAAACCGCTTTGCGGCATCTTAATACCGAGGGCATTGGTGCCTCAACCGCCACAGGTAAACACTTAACATTGTCTTCTACTTTCGCACTGCTGGCCGGTGTTGGTGTTGGTGGTGGTGACGGTGGTATCGGTTCATCGGGGCCTTCAACTATCCAAGATAATGGCGGACGAAAAATTGATTTTGTTTGATTTTCTCCAAAATTGGCACATCTTCCGATTTTGTCTAAAATTATATTTAAAAAATTCAACATGGAGGATCCAATACGACAGATTAAAAATTGTTCATTCATAAAAATTGATTCCTGAGGGGTTTCTGAGGGTAAATAATGAATGTAAAATTATTTCTAGAAAATTTAATATGATGCAATATGGCGGACAAAAAAATTTATTTTTTCCGATTATATTCAAAATCTGTACCCAGTTGTTTTCGGGGGTATAGATTATAATTAGATTAAGAGTTTAAAATTATTTTTAGAAATTCAGTAAGGGAATCCAATATTGTGGGTTGAAAATTTTCGTTATTCATATTTTTTCAGAATTGGTATTAGGGGGTTTCTGGGATCATAGGTTACGAGCCTGAAGTTAATTTCTTGAAATGAAATATGGCAGATACAATTTAGGGAACTACGGATCCTAAATTAATGTCTTGAAACTCATTATGCTGGATAAAATATATCAAACTAAAAAATGTACATGTCTGAAGCAGTGGAGAACTAAGGGGGGAGGGGGGTATATAATTAATCAAAGAACAACTGATAAATTCCATATTATTGATAATACAAATATCACAGATTGAATTTGCCTCCTTTTCTGAAGGGTTTGAAATTTAAAGCTTTCTTACATACTGCTATAAGAGATTAGATATGGATATAAGTTATTTTTCCTAACATATAGATATCTCAAAAACACGTTCAATAGCATCACAATGCGCATTTGTACTAGGAGACCTTATATTAGATGTATATTCTAGATGAAGACGAATAAGTGCATTATACAATTTTATTATTCTATTATGGTTATTAAACTGTCTTGTATTTCTAATCACAAAACCAAGGACCCTAAAAGCCTTATTAATAATACTGCGATAGTGGGTATTAAATTTCAAATTAGACTGGAAGTGCACCTCCAAATCCCTGCATTCAATCTTTTTTTGTAGTTTTGCTCCATCAATAAAGTAATTAAAATTAATAGGATTTATTTTATTTGTATATGACATAAAAAAGCATTGATTAGTATTTAAAAACATTTTATTTAATTGAAACCATTCCGTTACTGAATTTAGGTCTGCTTGCAGTGCACTACAATCATTATTGTTTGTTACTGTCTTAAATATTTTAAAGTCATCCGCAAATAAGAGACCATCAGAATGTTTGACACTATTAGGTAAATCATTTATAAACATTTATAAACATTATTATTATATAGAATATAGAGTTAGATAGTTTTAGATTTTTACGATCTATTTTCTGATAGATTATATCTAGGTTATTTAAATATTATATAGTGTTAGGTTTTTGCGATGCATTATAGAAAGGCCTAAAAAACAAAAGTATACTTAAATATCTAATCACATTTTCACCATTGTGGTTAGGTATACCCCAAGTCACATATATTATACGTCTAGGCACTTTAGCTCACTTCCCAGACGCACCCTGAAAACTCATTCTTTTATATTTGGCACACTTAATACATCCTCTTTCAAATTTAAAAGCTTTGGTTGGGCGACTTTGGTGGGACTTCGCCGACACCCCTGGTACGTATTGTACCAAATTATCTTTCTTTCAATGAAAATGCCAATTCATTCCCTCAGTCTTTTTTAGCGGATTATATTACAACTTCGGAATGTGGCGCGAGCATCGTCGGACTTCAGGAAAATTTAATAAATTTAGATACGGAACTTACCCAAACAGCACAAATACGTCTTAAAGACGTCCATAAAACGTTTGATCTCAACATTCAGGACGTCTTATGGATGTCCATTAAAGTCGAATGACGTCCATAAGACGTTGTATAGACGTCTTATGTTACAAAAGGTAACGTCTTTAGGACATTTGCTTACAACGTCTTATGGACGTCCCTTCCCAACATTAAAACAACATATTCCACCATTAAAATTATGTACATTAAAAAGGGTACCTTTTAATTTTTTTGTTTGTATTGTTTACAAAGTCTAACCGCGATTATTCAAAGGTCCAAGAAATAACTTTAATTAAGAAAAAATCAAGAGCAAAATATACAGTACCATTTTAAATAACTACAAGTTCCGCATGAATAATTTGCTTTAAAAAATATGTTCCACATAATCTCTTTATACAAAAAAATACATAACTTAAGCATAATGTGAACTTTATCTAATTTGAAATTTAAGAAGTGAGGTAGAAAAGCAAATATTTTCAGAACTACTACTGTTCGAACTATAAGTGAACCTATCAAATTTAAGCCTTAGTTTATCCCTTCGATATAATAACTCTAAAAGGTAGACTATCAACAAAATAAAAGTTTATTGAAATAAATAGTACACAAATCTTTAAATAGTTTTAAAAACAAGAATTTTTATTTAGTCGAATAACAAATCTGGTCTGATGCCCTTTTCAGCCATGTTTGGATTGAAATTTCCTCATTCTTCCGACTTTTTGCCAGTCCTGTTGTCTCTGTAGATCCTAATAACAAACTGATTTTAATATTAGGATAAAGTTTATCATTTAGTAAATTTTTTGATATTTTTGCGAATTTTTATAATTGTCCTCTACTATAGAATCGTGACTTATGCTATTTCAAAGTTAATATGTATAATGAAAGACAGAACTTACTCATAATAAGTGTCGCCAAGTTGAAATCGTAAAACTTTCTCTTTCCTTTTCGTACTAATCAACTGTACATGGTAATTTTACAAGCTCGCTTTACAAAGTCATAAATGCTCCCTACTCCCAGTTTTAAAATTTCTAAAACCTTAAACAAGATTACTCCTTGTAATTAACAAAACTCTATTTTCTATGTTCTTTAAATATAAATCAATCATCAGGAATTAAATAAATCTTACAGGTTTCATTAGTGGAGCACTCCATAAACAAACATTTCGCCTTCCACTTCATTAGTAATATTTCTTGTAATATTTAGGACCGGGCCTGGATGAGCTGTGCAAGCCTTATTTGCACAGATAATATTTTTGAAGATTTCATTTCATACTTCTAATAACATAGAGTTACTAAAAAATATAAGCGGTAAAGCATTCAGGAATTTCCTGTAACACAACCTATAAATAACGTTACTGTTTTTCGTAAGTATATATGATTCTCGATCTTACCTTAAGTATTACATAAACACGAATAAAAAAGATTTTCAGAGGCACATAGATAAATCAACTATTTTAATAAAATTCTTTCAAAAGCTAAATTTTCACAGTCGGCACCCCACCAATATTAAAAATGAATAACGACATGACTGAACACAAATACAAAACTGAAAAATGACAGTTAACAGAAACAAAAAGCGGGTTTTTTAAAGTTATAGTTTCGCTGGCATCATATTTATGTGTGTCATTGTTATCGGTACATCAAACAGTCTGTGACAAAAAGCACCAAAGTATTGATAAAAAAGATCATGCAAAAGTTTTATTAACCAAGGTCGTAGTAAGGCTACTAAAAATTTATTGTTCAATCAAAAATTTTAACCTCAACTTGTATTTAGCTGAGCTCTGTGCGGCGTTGCAAACTTATTACTCAAGGAAATGCTTTTTAGTTTTTATCAACTAAATTATTCACAACTGTATTTATTTTCATATAAAATATAATATGTAGACTTTTAAAAGATATCTTAAAGACGTTGTATATAGACGTCTTATGGACGTCTTTAAAACAACGTCTATAAGACGCCTTACTTATGTCTTAAGACGTTCAGACATAATCTGGATATAAAAATGACGTCCATAAGACGTCTGGTGCTGTGTGGGTAGAGAAAAGCTTAAGGAAGCTTGGCACGACCTTTAGGTTAGAGGCGATTCTCAAACAGCCTACAGGAGACATGAAGACGAAAGAAACATATGTTTTAGATTTATCTTCCCGAAAAGTTACGGCGAGGGCGGATTCTTTCTCACAGGTACATCAGCATCCAGAACCGAAAGAGATCGAAGACGGAACGAAACGAGATACATGAAACGTAAACTATAATGATATGAATAATAACTGCCAGAGTTGGTTTGATTTTGATTTTCTTTCAGTCAAAAACTATTGATTTATTTAAACCCAAAAACTTGATCCTTTTAATTTTTTTGAAATTTCCACACAAAAATTTATAGGGAGGAAGTCGAGTGCATCTAACGATATTGAATCCGCCATATTGAATTTTTAAAACGTAATTTTAGATTCGTTACGTGCGACCTCGAAAACTCCCCCGTACCAGTTTTGAAGAAAATCGAACAAACTTAATTTTTTTGTCCGCCATATTGAATTTATTAAAAATAACTTTAGATTCGTCATGTGCGATCCCGAAATCTCTCCCATACCAATTTGAGAGAAAATCGGACAAAATTAAATTTTTTGTCCGCCATATTGTCAGTGCCACCTTAGATTTTTAAACGATCAGTTCCATTCCCCTTTCCTTATCTTCTTTTCTTTAAAACTTGCATTTTCTCACCCTCCAAAAATAAAATAACGATCAATTTTTGTCACATCTTTTAACTGACAATAAGCCAGGGGCGGATCCAGCCTCTCTCCTTGGGGGGGGGGGGGGGGGGGTGATATTCAAAATTGTTAAACCAGGGCATTTTTTCCTCAATGAAAAACTTATTACGATGAATGTTTATGATGCCTTAAGATATCAATATCTAGATAATAATGTTAAAAGCTCTGTTGAGATGTGTTCCAACATGACAGGAGTTGAAAATCTACTATGTACCGAATACTGAAGGAGAAAAAACGACTGGAATTGTTAGTACTCCCAAGCCACATTCGATCACACGCAGATGAAAAACCTCGTTTGAAGAAGAGATGAAAACTGCAATTAAAGGGGTTGTATATACATTTTATTATGAGAAGCAGATCCCAACCGTCCACAAAATTTTAACTAAAATCAATGAAGATCGCGATTTACCTGAAATTAAAAGAACTGACCTCTGGAAATTGCTCGGAGAACTTAATTTTTGCTGGGAAAACCAGATAGAAAATCTGTTCTTATAGATCGTCCGGAAACTATCCGTTGGAGAAGTAAATATCTCTCTCAAGTAAAAGGTAGAGTTGCTAGAAATAACACAATTAACAATATTAGTAGCTTAATTAAACTTTTGAAAGAATTTTTTGGAAAAAATTTACTGCGGAAAATTGGGAAAAATCCATATAATAAAAGAATAAAACAAAATGTGAGAACGCGATCTCATGATCGCTGAGATAGAAGAACCAATTATAATTAATTTAAGAGAAGATAGTTTTACTGACTTTGATTAGGAATTAGATACCTAATGTGTACTAGTGTAAATACAATTTATTATTTAAATTTTTGTTTTTGTTGTATTTTATTTTTTAATGTTGTTTATATATTTTTTTATATATTTTTATTTTAGTGTGTCCCACTCTTTAATTTTATATATATTTAATTCTAATTAGCCGTAAGTTTTTTATTATTTTATTATTGTATTTGTGTTTTTTCTTAAGCGTGCAGAATTAACATGTTTATCTTATTTTTTTGGGGCTATCGCATTTCTATATAATAAAGTAAATTAAATTAAGATATCAGTACAACAGAAATAAAAATAAGTAGGTCTAATTTTAATTACAACATAAAAAAAGCAATTACATTTGAATCCTTTTTTAGTGTTTAATTGTAATTCTGCAGATGGTTTAAGAAATAAACTGAAACGTCAGGCGATCGCCCCCACCGTCCCCCCCCCCCTGGATCCGCGCCTGCCATAAGCTATAAGCAAAACTTAATAAATTCACTAATGCCACTACACAGGAAAAAAACAATTATTTGGACAACATATTTTTATTTAACTATTATTGTTTCGACTTAATAATAAAATATCAACAGAAAATATATAATACATTTTGCGCTTACTTAATAAAACAAAAATAAAGATTTTTTAACAAAAATAATGTAAAAATTGCATTAGAAATAAAGTTAAAATGAAAAAAAAAAGAGTGTATACTGAATTTTAAAAATTAAAATGCAAATGTACAGCCGTTTATTTAGTGACCTCGTGCACTGCGTTGGCCAGGTACTCTACGTTCTTGCTGGTGACGCCAGCCATCGAAATACGACCATCTTTTGTTAGGTAAATACTGAAATCTTTTGTTAGTTTTTCCACCTGAAAGAAGACAAAATTATATTAGCATCATCTCTTTAGACGTAGAAGAAAAAGCGAATGAGATCAAGCAAACATTATAAAGTACTTATTCTAGAAATTTAGTAAACGAAATATGTAAGAGAGTATTGTAGAGATACAAATAGTTCCACAAAAACATAGTATTATAAATAATAGCAAATGTATTTTTTATCACTTACTTGCTGGGCATTCATTCCGGTAAAACAGAACATTCCAATTTGGTTTGTTATATGTTCCCAGTTTTTGGAGGAACCTTCTTTTTCAGATTTTCACGAAGTTTCGCTCTGACGGAGATAATTCTATCTGCCATTCCTTTAACTTCCGTTAACCTTAAATATATACGCTAATTAAATACACATCTCAATTAGTTACTTATGTACAGTATTGTGCACAAGGATAGCAACAAACAAAATATCACATTAATGTTTAGTCATTTAGTATCTAGTACGGGAGATAGCATTGCATTTCCGATAGTGATTTCATACCGAATAATTTGTAATTTTTTGGTAACTGATTAGGTATCAGTAGTAATCAAAGTCATCGCAATCGTGGGAGTAGTAGGCAGAAAATGTCGAATTTCTCAAAAAAAAAATAGATTTTTGAAGTAATTTCACAGCTCTTTAAACGTGGTGTAGTCATTCTTTATACAAGAAACAATAAGAAAAAAATAGTTAGTCGTATTACAATTTTATGTCACTCACTAGTAAGAAACTTGTATAAAATGAATTTCATTCATATGAATTTTCATACGTTAAAAAATAATAAAAAAATCAACTGCATTAATAGTGGGGGTAAGACCATCAGTCGAAGCCCTATACCTAAAGTCCTTAATTCCTTCCAGTGACCTATCGCTCGCATATAAAGTGCCACAAGTTATGCGCAGTCAGGGGAATCATTTCCAGTGGCGTGTACATTTCAGAAAATAATAAATGATGAAATTTCGTGGGAATATCAAAATTTTTTTTTTTAATTAAATTTATTTCCTCACATTTTTGTCCTGGAGGGGAAATCTTGCATAGGCACAAAGTGTGAAAGGTAGTGTCGGATTCTTACCAGCTGAAACACGCCCGGAGTGAAAGTCCTCCCGATTTTCCTTGGTCGGCCGTTAGCCGTCGCTGCTGGCGGTCCAAGATAATTCAGTGGGGCCTTCGGTCGCCAGGTAATTAAACCTTAACAAACCTTGGTATTCAATCAATGTAGCTGCTGGAAGTGCCGGTTGTACCCATTGCTTCGCACTCTTATATTTTGCTTACAATGTACGGTTGTCATTTTAAGATATTTTAAATGCACTTTAGGTGTCTTTGAGGTATTTTATACATATTAATCGAAAGTTTAAATAGGTCGCAAGAAGCACTCATGGCTCAAAAACATCAAAGAATGAACTGGTTTAGACGATCACGCCTTATTCAGAGAGGCCCAAGACCGAGCACAGTTTGCCCATATTGTCACGAACCTTCATTAACGACGGCACCATAAGAAGAATCGAAAGTTTGTTGCTTACCTGCTCCTCTGAGTAACGTTCAGTGCATTTCCCTTCTGATTTGTTTGTTTTAGACCAACTAAGATGTGACATAGATAATATAGGTCACTTAGCTCACACTGATTCATCGGCAGAATTGCTATCAAAAGACATCAGACTCTGAGGAACTATCAGCGTCAGGGGTGATTATTAATGGTTCTACCACTGCCTCAACGTGAATGTTCAAATCGCACATCCCTTGTTCCTCTTTTTTAACATGATCTACACGCTTTTTCCAATTACTGACCGTCAAGTTAGTAATTACCTCGTCCAATAATATTTTGACATCTACTAATCTGAATGTTTTTTTTTCCGTGCCACTTCACTCATTTGCGCCTATACTAATTCGATTTGGTTAAGTTCACAACGGTACGGCGATTATATTTTCTTTTCAGAACCATTTTATCGATAGCATATTTGATATATTTTTGTTTATTTCCCCTCACTAAATCTAGCAACTGCACTTCAAGCAGTTCGCCAAATTCAAGTTTTTTGAGAGGAGACATTGGCATATCTTCGCTTTTTCAGACGCAGAAGTCCGAGTTTTTTTTGCGGTCTACTATGAAACGGGGCATTGTCCATTAGAATTACCGAATCGGGTTCCACAAGATTTAAAACAGAAGAAACCTATCGCTCAAAAACATCGGTGTTCATGTCTTCATGGTAGTCTTCTATTTTTCAAGATTCGAAAATGTTAATGCCACCATCTAAGAAACCAGACACCACACTTCAAATATGAGTTATTATAAGACGACGACCTTTTCCACTAGGATTGCGCAGTCCTTGTCAAAATCCTTCCATAAATGCCTGTTTCAAACTTTTAATGTTCAGATCTTGCCATACCTTCCCAACCAATTTTTTCTCTTTTTCCCGAAACGCCCGTATTTTTTCCAAATATTTTGACCGCCATAAAACAATTTCATTTTCCATTTGTAATCTTATACCATTCAAACAAGGCGAAAACCGAATTGGCACGCTTATTTTCAAGTCTATTCCGCGTATGTGTGTTGCCACATCCATTATCTTCGCGATAAAAAACCAAGTACATGTTGATCGGCATCATCGTGCTTTTTTAAATGCAATCAGCTGATTGCTATTTAAGGCTCGCGAAATGTGACAACAATGCGTTTTAAATTTTTAGTCCCTGACCTGTTAATAGAGCATTAAAGTTTTAAATCAATTATAGTTTCACGAGGTGTTTATTCCGTCGCTTCGTCGCTTTGGTAACGGGTATTAAATGAGTCACTGACAGAAATTATGGACTGTAGGTATACATATACATATCCCATCGTTAGATAATTCGAGCGAAGTAGTACAGTAACCAAGGTCATAATATTCACTGACCTCGAATGCCTTAATAAAGTGAGAAAAACTACTATGGAAGAAAAAAGATAAATACAATATCTACATCTATCTTATTTATATACACAGCTGGGAATATTTTTAAACTTCGTAAAGACAATAACCTGTTTATGAATGACTCAAAAGTGCCGAATGAAATAAACCATTTACAAAAGTATCGTTAGTAGTATTATCGGTTACTTAGTGTTTTGCCAAAAAAGTATAGAATACGTATTGAAACAAAAGCATCATCTACTACATCAAAGTAAGGGAAAAGGATAAATTAATGTAATTATTGTATTTTTAGGTATCCTTTTCAAACTATCGCAAATAAATTTGTTAACTACTTGGTATAATCTGACATAGTGGAGTCCATGTATTCTTAGCCTCAGATAGTAAAAACCGTTTAATACTAAAACTCTACGTATAAGATACATAAGTCTCAACAAGTCTGATACATGATATCAACGAGGTGCATCAATCAGATTAGTTGTGACATATGGTAGAAGTCAATCAATATTTTTTAAAATGTTCAAACTTGAATATCGTGCTATTATAAAATTTCTTACTAAAGAAAGTTTAATTAACACCTACGCAAATCGAAGACCATACAAATGCTATTTACGGAGACTCTTACCTATTACTTGCTACAATAAAAAAATGGTCAAAGTTATTTCGACAAAGATGTAAATCTCCAAGGTCGCCCAAAACACCCAAAAGGCCGCTATTTTTTGGGACTGCCAAGGTAACCTATTGATAAATTTCAAAGGATAAAATACAGTCGTTATTGTGGAGTTTTACTGTGCTTTGCTGGGCGAGAATATTATCAAGAAATGATGTGGGAAACTCAGCCAAGGTGTTTGGTTGCTTTACGATAGTGCTCTGGATCACAACGATTGAAAGGCGACTGTTCGAGAATGCAACTTTAACTCGGTCATGTCCCATATAACCCCAACCATTTGGTTATTTTGTATTTTCAAAATTGAAGCGACATAAAAAAAAATGCAATGATGAAATCTACGAGCATTTTTAAGTAGTATAAAGGCCTTAATTAAACTTTATTTCAACCGTCATTCCAAGGTTAGGCTAACAATAATTTTACTTTCTCATTTGCCAAGATATATATATATATATATATATATATATATATATATATATATATATATATATATAGGAATTAATTTTTCTTGAACCATTAAATATATTTTTAGTTGGTTATTTTTTTGGGAATATGTATATATATATATATATATATATATATATATATATATATATATATATATATATATATATATATATATATATATATATATTTATTTATTTCTCAGGACGTTTCGATTCTTTCGAATCTTTTTCAACTGATGCGGATGCATTAAGAACATGCATGCTAAAGATAAAGAGTTATAGGGTTAAAAATGTAGTGTCCATTCTTCTAACTGGCCTTTTAAAAATACTTTTAAAAGTGAATATACAAAAGAGTGAGTGACTACAATTGGTTTGTGATGTAATTAACTATTGTTTAAAACAAAAATCTCTGTTCTTAATGCATCCGCATCAGTTGAAAAAGATTCGAAAGAATCGAAACGTCCTGAGAAATAAATAAATATATATATATATATATATATATATATATATATATATATATATATATATATATATATATATATATATATATACAATAAGTATGACTACTGTATATATGTAGTTTCAATATAAAAATGAACCATATTCCCAAGAAAATAACCAACTAAATATATATATAAATATATATATATATATATATATATATATATATATATATATATATATATATATATGTTTCTGTATGTATTTTATGCATATGAGAGTCTCAGTATTAAACCCTTTTTATTATAACTACGTATGTGTTGTTCAGAATATATCAAGTAGTGAAGAAATGTATTTTCAATAGTTCAAAGATACCTAAAAATACAATAATTACATTAATTTTTCATTTTTACTTACCTTGATGTAGTAGATGATGCTTCAACTTCAATACTTATTCTACACTTCTTTGGCAGAACACTAAATGACGATAACACTGCGAAACTGGTTTATTTCACTTCGCACTTTGCGTCGTTCGTAAACAATTTATTGTCTTTGCTAAGTTTAAAAATATACACAGCTATGTACACAAATAATAGGATGAATATCAACCTTACATTCTTTCTTTTTTTTCTTCCATAGTAAAGTTTCTCCCACTCCATAAGAACATTCCAGGCCAGTGAATATTGTGACTATAGTTTACTATATTACGGCACTCGAATTTCTTAATGACGTTGTATATTTTAGGCCTCGAATGATAATCTTACCCTACTATCAACGCAATTGTTTTTTTTTCTTATGTAAAACAACATATTTAGAATTTCATGTAACATGAAATAATTTTATATAACAAAATTTGTATGCATTTTTTGACCAGCCATTGACCTATAACCTTCATTTGCAATACACCTACTATTTTTTCTTATTATTTCAGCGGTATAAAATTACTTTAAAAGCAATTTTTTTTTTGGCAAATTCGACACTCTTTATGGACTACTACAATCGCAGGTGCGACAACTGACTCTTTCTTTGATTATTATAATACTCAAACAATTACTGGAATTCGAAGTTGTTCGATATGAAATTACTACCAAAAATGCAATACTGCCTCCCATATAAGTAGGGCTTGGAGGTATGTACAAACATTGTTGACATTTAAAACAAATGCTAAAATATATATATAAAAACGTTATTTTTTACTTCTTAGATGTACGTAAATATACAAATTTTTTATTGTAATGTAGTTTTAGTATTGTTAAAATGGTTCGTACAAAAACCGTGTTTTAGGAGATCAGAAACTGTATAACGTTAAGTTTAAATCATACGCTGATGTTTAGAAATGTAGACTATTTGCATTGTATTTTAGACAATATTAAAAATATATTATTTACCAATCTGCTTTCAGTTGCGGGTCACTAAGAATTTCAGTTACAATTCTAGCTCCATTGATGGGGGGACTCGAGTATAAAGCTCTAATAAGAATTTTAATTTGGGACATCGCGCGGTCAGCTTCGTCTTTTGAATCGGCAATCAGAGAAAATGCTCCAGCTCTTTCACCATAGAGACCCATGTTTTTAGCATAACTCTGACAAAGAGCTACACGGTGGCCTTCTTTGATGAAGTGTCGGACCTAAAATGAATAACAATTAATAAGTGAAACTGTTTACAAATATATTTATACTCAAACTTTTAACATTGAAATAATCGTTTATAAGATTAAAATATCTAAAAATTTAATTTCAACCTATATTTATGAATTTTAAAAAACTTTTTTCTTTGTTTCGGACCATTCTATTAGATAATAGAATGCATACCGTGAAAAAGAGATTTTCAAGGCCGCTTCGGAGGTGAACATCAACTTGCATTATGTCAATATAATAATTTTTAAAGATTAAATTTGATACTTTAATATATGTACAATAAAAGGTGAAAAAGTAAAAATATTAATACTGCAGTTTCTTTGTAAAAAATTCATTCAAAAGGATGTATTTTCGTCTTTCTACACCAGGATATCCCGTTAAACAATAAATATGAAAACGAAATTGCTAAATCAACAATACAGAAACCTTTATGTCACAAAGATTGAACTCAATGAACACAGACCAACTACCACGCAGGAATATTAAATACAAGATCCAAGGAAATGCTCAACATCACCAAGGAAGAGCTAAGACACGCAGTCAAATGCAAAATAACATAGAAAATTCCAAAGATTGGAAGAACTTTTTACAAAGGCTATTTCGAATAGGCTAAATAAAATATTCTACAAGGTACCAGCCTATAAAATAACCTGAATTTATAAAAAATTATAGTACTAACGAACTTCTGTGAGAATTTTCATAAGAAAGTGAGTAGAGTATATTCTGGGAATTTGCTTGGATCCCATGTACTTCCAGAAAACTCTTAATACTGTTAAGCTCTAGGCTATAATAAAAAATATGAGAATAAATCAGAGATATGTAAATGTAGTTGAATACATTGAATACATATATAATAACGCAACATCGATGTTTCAAATGTCAGATAAAACTAACCCCATTAGAATTAAAAGAAGAATAATACAAGGGGATGCGTTATCACCAAAGTCGTTTATTTCAGTAATAGAGAACATTTTTAAAAATATTCACTGGGAAGACAAAGGTATACTAATCAATGGCAAAAGACTAAACTATTTCGGACACGCCGATGATGTCCTCATTGCGGAAAACGCTCAAGACCTGCAGATTATGCTGACTAATTTTGACAGAGAGGCGACGAACTTTGGTCTTATAATAAATATCTCCAAAACGAAGACTATGTGCGGTGATGATCCTCAAATTTTAATAAAAAGCTAACAACTAGAAAATGTAACTAGCTAAATATATTCAGGATATCAAATTACATTAGGAAGTGACGACTACCGAACTATATCAAAAAAAAACTCGATTAAGCTATATTTGGAAAACTGAGTCGCACATTAAAGATCAGACATATTCCAATGTATCTTCGAACTAGAGTAAGTAGCCCGTGCTGATATATAGTGATGTATATTCCAGAAACTAGAGCAGAACAAAAGTGGAACTATGCAGGAAGATATAACGAAGATAGGTAGTTCGTAGTTTTTTACTGACTTTCAAGTTAGAATGCTTACAAACTTAAACTTATTTTTATAAACAGTTTTTACACAATATGGTTTTTACATGCGCTTGTCTTAAGACTAAAACATAAAATTATGTCCCGTTCCTATCATGGATAGGACGGTAGAAGTGGGTCAAAGGGGAGGGGGGTAACTACGTCTTGCGAAGGAAGAAAAGTGGAAAAAAAATTTCTCAACAGAGGTGTAAGAGAATTCCAAAATTGCTGGCATCTGGAATTCCCTGTGCAGCTGTCTTCCTCAAGAACTATGCATCATCGACCATCATATGTAAGGCTGTGTTTTGCAATACCTGGAGTTGATATCGAATTGTTTTAGAATTATGTGCCAATGCAGGGATTGCGTAGATCATCCCTGGGTAAATTTTAATTTTGTATATGGTCAACTCATTCCTGAGGGACAGTTTGCTGCTCCTGTTAAGTAGAAGGTACACAAAGATAGGTGGTCAAATATCATTCCTAAATAGAGATCATATGACGGAAGAAGAAATAAAGGCAACGCGATGGACCGGACTTGAAGAGGGCAGCCGATTTTGTATGGGTTAGAGAGGTACAGAACCGTGATATATGGGAAGAAATAAGGAATGAGATTGTAAAATTTCAATAAGTACAAATATCCATAGAATAAACCTAAAATTGCATTATATTATGCCAAAAAAACAACTTTAGTAAATTTGGACTGCGTTTTCTAAAAATAATCAACAGCGTTGCCAATCACAAGGAATGTTCAAATTTTATTAGCTGGTTCTTACGATGATTCCTAGTCTGGTTTAGTTATGGTACACTATCTATTTTACAAAAAAAGTTATCTATATTAACACAATATTTCAAGAACTTTAATGAAAAACAAGCACTCATTGTGGACTTTATAAAAAATTTTCTTCTTTTTTTTTTATCCTTATGTACATAATGTTTAAAAAAAAAGAAATGATGAAATTATGGTTAAAACCTGATCACATATGTAAGGTCAATGACAATATATACAGGGTGAGTCAACGATTGGATGAAGTAGGTTTGTGCCTTTTCGGTGAAATTTACAAAGAAACTATATTTATTATTTGATCCAGTTTATTTTTACGCAGATTTTAAAAATATTTAGGACTCTACAGGGTGAGCCAAAAAACTAGGACAGCATAAAGTTGTATTTTTTTAAATAGAACACCGTATATACGAATCGTATTTTCGATTTAGCTTATAATTTTAAATATTTTTTATTAAGGGTTTACTATAACAAAACTTTATAGTTTCTGAGATAATTAAGTTTAAAGAAAAAAAGTCACATTTTCAGGCATCAATTCAATCCTAAATAACGTTTTCAATTTTGTGACAAATATATTCAAATTTGGAATTTAGCAAGGCCAAGGACAAGTTAACATAATTTTTACCTAATATTTGCAATAAAAGCTACAGGGTGTTGAACACATCGGCTCAAATTTGAACAAGTTTAAATGAATAAATATCTTTTTTTTTAAATGGTACACCCTGTATATTTTCATGTTATTTAATAGAGTAATAAAAACCCTAAAAGTCTTGTTCAATATATCCTATACCTATTTATAATAGTTTTTGAGATATTTCAGTTTTTCTTATTTTCCATACTTTTTTACAGAAATAGTCTTCATTATCATAGTAGCCATGGCAAAAACAATGTAAAAGATCATTTTTCTGTGTGTCAAATTTATAGCCGCAATCGCTTCTTTTGGTTTTTATGTAGTGTAGTTTGGATCTTATATTGTAAAATGAATTTTCCAAAGAATGAGTTAATAGATATGATTTATACAATAGGAGAGGCTCAAAAAAATTGCCTTCTTGCTCAAGGAATTTACAAAATGAAGTATCCTGATCGACGCCAGCCTAATACCCATACTTTTCAAAACTTAATGCAAAGATTTGATTCTTCTGGTACTGTTGATTATCCAAAACGTAAAGTGGTCAACAAACCAGTAACTAATGAAGAAAAAGAACTACAAGTATTGTTAAATGTTCAGGAAAATCCTTATATTGGTAGTCGTCAGTTAGCAGCATTATGTGAAACATCACAATCCACCACTAATCGTACTACCAAAAAATATAGGTATCATCCATATCACATGGAATTACACCAAGAATTGCATGGACAGGATTTTGAAAGTCGTGTAAACTTTTGTCGTACCACAATAAATGCGGAGATTCAATTAAATCCAAATTTATTATGCAAGGTAATGTTTAGTGATGAAGCTACTTTTAGAAGTAACGGTGCCGTAAATAGACGCAACATGCATTATTATTCCACAGAAAACCCATTTTGGATTAGAGAGGTGCAACATCAAAACCACTGGTCATTAAATGTTTGGTGTGGTATTCATCATAATCGAATTATTGGACCCCACTTTTTTAATGAACCACTAAATGGCCATAGTTACCTGAACTTTCTACAAGAACTACCCCAACTGCTTCAAGGTCTCGATAGGGATGAGCTCGACAGTATGTGGTTCCAGCACGATGGTGCGCCTCCGCATTACCATCGTGAAGTTCGTGCGTTTTTGGACCAACGATATCCGCAAAAATGGATTGGACGTGGGGGTTTCATTGAGTGGCCACCAAGGTCTTGCGACATCACCCCATTAGATTTCTTCCTATGGGGTTATATTAAAAATAAGGTGTATGTTAATCCACCAACAACAGTGGAAGATATGCGAAACAGGATTAGGGATACCTGTAGAACAATAACGCCACTAATTTTGTCCAGGGTCCGAGAAAATCTGCAAAAAAGACTAAATTTGTGCATTGCACAAGAGGGTCGTTTATTCGAACACTTATTAAAAAGAAATAATTAATCTCAGTATTTAATAGGTAATTTTTTTGTTTCAATTTAGTATAAAAGTAAATATGTATTTGCCTTGTCGTTATTGTTGTGTTAATTTTTTCATATTATGTTTAATTAAACTGTTGCCGTTGTAATATAACGAATAATGTATTTCATCATATTTAACCACATTCTGTTTGTTTCTGTAGTTTCTTTTTATTATTTTACATGGCTACTATGATAATGAAGACTATTTCTGTAAAAAAGCATGGAAAATAAGAAAAACTGAAATATCTCAAAAACTATTATAAATAGGTATAGGATATATTGAACAAAACTTTTACGATTTTTATTACTCTATTAAATAACATGAAAATATACAGGGTGTACCATTTAAAAAAAAAGATATTTATTCATTTAAACTTGTTCAAATTTGAGCCGATGTGTTCAACACCCTGTAGCTTTTATTGCAAATATTAGGTAAAAATTATGTTAACTTGTCCTCGGCCTTGCTAAATTCCAAATTTGAATATATTTGTCATAAAATTGAAAACGTTATTTAGGATTGAATTGATGCTTGAAAATGTGACTTTTTTTCTTTAAACTTAATTATCTCAGAAACTATAAAGTTTTGTTATAGTAAACCCTTAATAAAAAAGATTTAAAATTATAAGCTAAATCGAAAATACGAATCGTATATACGGTGTTCTATTTAAAAAAATACAGCTTTATGCTGTCCTAGTTTTTTGGCTCACCCTGTAGAGTCCTAAATATTTTTAAAATCTGCGTAAAAATAAACTGTATCAAACAATAAATATAGTTTCTTTATAAATTTCACCGAAAAGGCACAAACCTACTTCATCCAATCGTTGACTCACCCTGTACATATACATATTTATGTAGTGGTGTTTTTCCGGTTGTCAATCCGTTCGTCAATAGAAAAATCTTCACGATGTTTCGTCAAAATCTCAGTTAGCATTTTCAAATGATGCTACCTCGATGGCTGCTCGGCTTGGAAGTTTCAGATATGGATACCAAAGCTCCTAAGGAGGTGAGCTAATAGTCAGTCTCATTTCACTGTGGTCGCTGAGATACAATACATTGTCAAAGTAGCTTCAGTAGTTTAAAACACATAGAAAAACTTCAGAGGAAGTGTATAGCAAAAATGCAAATTATTTCGTTCTTAAATATTTTCTTGACAATTTTTTAATCCGATTTGATTTTTGCAAAGTGTATGATAAGGATCTATTATAATTAGCCTAAAATAATTTTATAATTACCTAAAAACAAATGTAGCTAAAATGAACACTGAGAATTTTACTTAAAAAATAAAAGGAACTTTTAAAAACTTCTTTTATTAATCAAATATAACAATCTCTAACGAACATTTTAAATTAAAGAATTTTTGTTTCAACATTTTATCGGAGCTGTTAGTCACTTCTAGGTTTATTTTAAAATATTTCGGTGTACCTACTCAAATTTGATTTTAAGTTAGCCTCTGTCTGTTACATCTATATCAATAAGAAAGATAATGTAGAGTGTTCATAAGTCTTTTTTTTACATAATGTTAATTTAACAAAATAATATTTAAAAATTCGTATTATGTAATTTATTTTGATGTCATAAAAATATAAGATTAAAAAAATGCTATGGAATGTCTTTGTAAATAAGATAATAATATTTCGTAATAATGAAAAATATTGATCAATAATAATAACCTTAATAACCTCTCTATGACGTTAAATTCAGAAGTAAATATAAATAAATTTAAAATTATTTTTTTTCCATTGGTACAGCAAAAAAATATTTATGATACTACAGAACCAGTTTGCGTTAGTTTTTAAATTATTGAGTAGATTATAGGATGATAAGCATTACTGTAGCAATATCAGCTCCAGGAAATTAAGAGAGCATTCACACAAGAAAATTTTTAAAAAAATGTAAGAAGAAATAAATATTGTCTTTTATATTTAATTTATAAAACCTATGCCGCTGAACCAACAAAATATTTAAGCAAAAGAACCCTAAAAAATATTTATTTTGTAAAATACATGATATATTTTACAACTACACGAGAGAGTATGTACGATACTTGAACACCTTTATGTCAAGATCTTTTCTACATTAAGTGTTTTTGAGAAAATAATTCCAAAAAGTGGCTTAAGACAAAGTATGCGGTGAGCCATGTATGTGAAAGAAGCTCCTTATATCAATCATTCACATCTTCAGTTGAACCCGAAACGATTCTGTGCATCTCACTTCTCCTCGAAACCCGCACTCCACATTTAGTCCAGCGATTATTACGCATTTTTAAATGTCAATTTGGGCTGTAGTTTAGCAGAATATAGTGTGCATTTTTGGTGATTGAACTGATCGGATAAGGGAATGTGTGTGTCACGAGTGCGTATTGAAAATGCATATTATTTATAATTTAGTTAAAGTTAAAAAATATGTTCTCATACTTATAAAGAAAAAATAAAATTGAAGCAGAAAGGTCTGCCATTACTGTATATTTATATTAAATAAGAAGATCCTGGAAAATTTTATAAAATATCATTGACAAATTGCACTTTGTTGTTTTCTCTGTGTACTTTTTGGTTACCTTCAAATCTGATTCAAAATGAAAGTTTAAAATCTAAATAAGCAGTTATTTGATCATAATATTTAGTCTTTTCATGCAGAATACATTTATATTACTATTTTTAGAAAATTTAAAATTTTAATACTCACAGCAAAAGCATCATTATCCACGCTACCAGTAGCAAATCCTTGATAAGCCATATCAAAGAATGGGAACAAGTTCTTCTTTTTGATGAGATTTGATAATTCAACCCATTGCTCTTGGTTGGGGTCCACACCAGTTGGATTGTGAGCACAAGCATGCAAGAGGATGATGGATTTTTCTGGGATTTTCTAATAACAAAAAATTTTTTAGGAAAACACCATCTACGATCTGAATATATCCAAAGATAACTTAAGAAATAAAATATGATGTGCACCCAATAAAATATAAAAATTTTTATTTTGTTTTCGTGATAGTTCGACATTTAAATAATTTTTCCAAAACAAAATCAGGCAAAAACAAAAAATTTTTAATTAAATTTATAACTCTTTTTCTGAGATAAAAGTTAATGAATTTATAATTTCGAAGTGATTAGGAATCCTTATCAATTATTTGTATAGCATTTTTATTAGATTTATTAGATACTCAATAGAAAAATAAGTTTTAATTTTGTTCTTTCAAATGAAAAATCTTAAATACATTAAGAGAAAGAGAATAAACGGCAACAACAAAACTATTCAGATATTTGATTGATACACAAGGTCTCTCTAGTGAATTAAACAATTTAGCTGTATTTACATCTCGACTATTTTTATATGTTTAAAATAAACAAAATTTTTTAATAGTAACAACTTATATAATCATAACAGTCATTAAAACTGTTTTAAGTCAAAACCTAAACTAATCATAGAATTCAAAATAATAAAACATTAATTAAAAATAAACTGGCACATGATAGATATAGATGCTTCTTGAACCAAATATATTGCTTAATGGTCCACTGACCCCTTACTAAGTCATTTTAAGCTTCCTAAGAATTACTTTTGGCATCATAAAATATGTTATCACAATTGTAGATCTTAATATTTGTAAACAACAGATGTGAATATAATACACATGTCCCTGACTAATTGGTTAGTTGAAACCAGTTATAAAAGTATTGATACTAATAAAAATTTAACAGGTGAAATAGTTATTGAAGTCAGCTAAGTTGTGCAATATTGTATTTTATCCTAATTAACATAAAAACAATAAAAGATACTTAATCATCTAATAAATTCAACAATTATCATGTAGTTAACGCATGGGTTGAAAAAATCAGTTAAAAATTTTAAAAGATAAAAGGAAAAGGAAATTACAAATTATCTACTTAAAATCAAGTTTTAAAAATATGATATCTATTTTTAAAATCGTATTAATCAGGTAGCATAAGTAGGTTACATAACTGCTATAAACTTAAACAAACAAATTTAAAAAATTAAAAATTTACCACTTACTGAAATGTCATCTAAGGCACCAGCAAAGTCCAATCCACAAGTTTTTGGGTCATAATACTTGTATGATTTTACATCCATTCCAGCATGTTTAAAAATTGGCGTATGGTTACCCCATGATGGTGCAGGTAAATATACAACTTTATTTGCGGGGAAAAAGTTGCTCAGGAAGGCAGCAGCAACTCTTAAAGAACCAGTTCCTGATATACCTTGTATTGTTGCATTTAATCCACTTTTGACTATTTCGGAGCCCTCTCCAAGAGCTAATTCAATGCTTTTCTTGCAGAATTCAGGCGTTCCACCAATGGGTGCATATTCTTTATCTAGGTTTTTAGCTCGTAGTTTCTCTTCAGCTTTAAGTACACAAGGAAGAACATAAGGCTTTCCATCATCGTCACGATATGCTCCCACCCCTAAATTAATTTTCTTAGGATTAGAGTCACGTTTAAAAGCCTCTGTTACACCTAGAATTACATCTGGGGGCCCCATTTGAACTCCAGACCACCATGAACTAAAATTTAAGGTTATGAGGATAGGTCAAACAGGTCAAATCTAAAAAATACTTACTTTGCTCTTTGAGCAACACAGTTAATGCCATTTTTGCTTTGTAAAAGGGCAACAGTTTGTTTCAGAGACATATTTTGAATATAAAACTAAAAGAAAATCGTTGAGATAGGCGGTAATTTATCGGTCGGTGTCTAGGCGGTGGATGATGGAACGTCCCCGCCGAAGCTAAATGAACTATTCTATAAAGTGAAAAACAAGTTTATTTTAAGATTCTCAACGTAATTAGAAAACTTTTATCAGAAAGTGAAGATGCTGTTCTGACGATACTGCTGACGAAATTCGCGATAGGTTAGGAACGCGCTCACGCGTTGTAGAGGTCATATTTAAAGGTCAAATTTTTTTTTATCAGTTCGAGAGGAAGATTAATTAATTGAAGAAAAAGGATCATTTCATGAACACGTGATGAATGGATGGTCAGAAACAAGAGATATCGGGGAAATCCCAACTTGTACGGCACTGTATAAACATGGGTAGGAGTATTTTTAAATAAAAATATAAAAACACGAGTAATAAAAAGAAAAAAAAAATATTTTGTCTTGGAACAAACCAGCTATGTTACGTGTTTTTTCAAATCTTATTTTTGACATTAGAATTTTTTGTGTAACAAGTTATGATTACAAACACGTAAGTTTCTTAAAGGTTAATTTATACATGCCAACTTCAGATTTACTTTTCGAAATATTTCAACGTACGTGGTGCGGTCCATGTATTCTTGGTCTAACATAGAAAGGAGGGTTGAACAACATAAAGCGTCTATACCACTTAAAATATATACTATATTCTTTCTGTCAACATGCGAGTAAAAGTTTACCTAATTTCATCATCGGAGTTGAATTTTTGTCGCGTAAATCTAATAATTTTGAAAACATAAAATAATCGAATGGTTTCCGGTCGGAGCTATATGGGGGACGATCGAGTTCAGTAAGGTTGCATTCTCGAATAGTAGCCTTTGAAATCGTACATTATTATGAAGAAACCGAACACCTAACACTAATTTTTTTCATCCCTCAATGTTCATGTAGTATCCACAGAACACTAATTCTCGAAATGCTAGTTTGAGCAGTTGTTTTTTAGCCTTCAGTTATCGATCGAACAAAACAGCTTCTTATACAAAGTTAACATTCTCTGAAGTTATTTAGATTCCTTAAATATAGTGGAATCCCACATCCAACCAATGTGTTTCTTGATCTAACACAAACATGTAGTCCGTATTAAACCATGCCATCATTATTAGATGTGACTTATTACTCCAATATATTTCCCGTCTATAGCGCTAATAATAACAATAGGAGAATCCGTTTGTTGATGAAATGACTCCGCTAATTTTAGTCATTTTTTATTCAGATCTATTAATAGGCATATGTTTAAATTGTATGAACCCAATTACATATTCTATCCAAAATATCCCGAACTATGTTACGTATTGCTGATGGAACAATAAGGTAATCAAAACGGAAACAGTTTTAAGTTATGTCTGCATCTAAATTATTGTTAATTTAACAAAAGTTCTGTTTAGCTCTATAAACTATGTTACATAAATTATTGTTATGTTTATTCATAAAGATCCTGGTTTCAAGACTCGATTTATAAAAATATGAAAAAGTTTAGGAAATTGATTTGCGAAGGAGCTGAGAAATCAAAAATCGGTAATATCGAGACAATCAACAAAATAAAAAACATCAAAAATATATTAGCTCACTATAGAATGTAAAGCGAAATCGAAAAGTATAAAAAAAGAGTATAAGGGAAAATACAAAACAAATACAGGACGGAATTTAAGCAGTGAGAATACTCATTTTGAGCTGTCATTAGAACCTTTGAGGTCATCACTCAATGAAGACCAGAAGATTGAAGCCAAAATACAAATCATTTTGGTCCTGACACTGTTAACATTTGGCACATTAAGCTCACCAGAAAAATACGCAGCAAAACTGTTGGATCCATCGTCTTCCACTTCAAGTACGAGCTATGTACTGAGCTTACAACAATAATCACATCCGAATATAATTTTACAATACTCAAATTTTGCTGCACGAAGATGCAGTATTTGTTATAATTTTTATTCAAATACCTTAATTAAATATTATCGTCGCTCCCCTAAATAAGTGTAGCTCAGACATATCAAGTACAGTTATTGACGATACCAACAAATTAATTTGTATTTGTTTAACACAATAAGAAAACATTATTACGGTTAGAGTTAATTAATTCAGAGATTAGTTGAGTGTTTAAATTACGTGTGTTTTAAAGTAAGGGTACATGTAAACTCTGCTTAGCTTTTTAAAAAGTCTAACCATTGTACTCTCATTTAATTTTTTCTGTAAAAATTAATGCATTCTCCACTCTTGCATGTTGAAGTCGCATTAGTATTATCATTGACAAGGTATACTTCTTTTATGGTATTATAATATTGAACATAATTACTACATAGATATTATTTTTGATATAAAAACACACCATTCTGGTATTTTGTGAGGTAAAAATCTTTTTAAAAAGTGGTCGCAGTCAATGAAAGCTACAAATAATTGCGTCGGGTTATTTAAAAGTTCCAAAGTATGTTTTAATTATCATAACCATCTATTTAACTGGTATCAAAGATACACTTATTAAGGACATTATGCCCCCTAGTAACCATTTGATACATAAACTGAACAATCTTGAATTGAACAGGATTATAAGACAAACTTATTTTATTTAACAACTTATTTTGTTTTGAGGGTTATAGAAAACTAGTAAAGTAAATCTAGTTGCTTTTTAAAGAATCTAACACATTTTTTGTGATTTGGTGAAAAATTAAAATGTCCTAAAACATTAATTGTCAGCTTCCATTCATATTATTGATTTCAGATGGAACTTTGCTTCAGTAAAAGATTGTTATGTCATCATTTTGACAATTTTCCAACGAATACAAGATTCATAATAGTCACGAGAGGAGCTTTATATTCATGATTAAAGATACCATTATCGGGCTCTTATCTAGGCCCAATTTGTTTTCTGAGCTTAAGAACACCTGTTCATGAAGTTATTTGTGAAAATTTGGGTTGCATCAAAGATTATTATAGCTAACGCTATAGATACCTCACGCCGTGTTAAATTTTTGATAATCTCTATGGATCCAGCCGATTTACGGGCCGGATCCAGCGGTACCGAACGTAGCGTAATGGATCTTCGCCGTGAGCCTCGTTGCCAATTTGAGCCTGGTCATTTAACTGGCGCAAGAAGCCTGTCGCCGGTCGATACGGAAAAAATACAATTCAGTAGCATTTTGAATGTTTTAAGGGTATATTGTGATTTGTTCTGGCATTTGTTTAGTTTCGCAACGAATGTTCCGATGTTAAAATAATTTTATTGCTTTTAATAGTATTCTGTAAATATTAAAATAGATAAACTATTTATTACGGTATAAATACAAATATATTTTGTTATTTGAATTGTGAGACAATTGTACATTTTTTTTAATCGACCAAAAAGAAAAAAAATTTAATTTCATATATATATATATATATATATATATATATATATATATATATATATATATATATATTAACCTGGTTTAAGAAATTCTCACCAGGGGGGAAGAAAAAATAGATGTAGAACATACAGGGTGGCTTAAAAGAGTAAAAGTCTTAGTTGAGTAAAGTAAAAAATTCTTAAAAATTTTATCTAAAAGTGTATTTTGACAGTAGATATAACATGATTTTGAGAACATAACCTTGTGATTTAAATAATTACTTTAGAACCTACTTGGAGGTTAAAAAAGTGTGATAAATTACTATTCTAAATTTCTTTTTGACTAGATTACCACTATGTAAGAGTTTTAAGTTAGTCGAGGACAAAAAATTAGATATACAGGGTGGTTAAAAAATAACCATTTTAAAGAACTTTACAGAAAATAAAACGCTCGCAAGTGGATCAAAAAGCATTTAAGTCTCCATATGCCCTCTATCTTAAAAATAAATGTTTTTCTTGATTACGCTGAAACAATGTTCCTAATGATATGGAGTATAATTTATCGAATACAATATCTTTTAATTTATTCTAGGCAATCAATAATACGAAAAGATCTGTACTTCTATAATGATATTTTTTAATCGCCCCCAGAGGAAAACGTCTAAAGAGCGACCTAGTAGGTGTTTCCGAACGTCATCCAATCCATTTTTATGGAAAACTGACTGGGAACTCCATCATGCTAATACCTAAAAAATCCTGTAGCACTTTTAATGGTAGTCAAGAAATAAATTTAAAAATTACTGTTTTTAGGAAATTTAAATAAATGTAACTTCTACATTTCTACATTCTAGGCTAACTTATAACTTGATTAGTGTTCTGACAGAACTGTAATGTAGTTTAAATGAAATATAGAATAGTTTTGTATGGGATTAATTCAATCCACAGATGTTTCCCCAAAAGCACAAGCACGGAACGAGCCTAATGAGATTTTTTCGAAACGTCTGCAAATTTCTAAATAAAACTAAGCAAGTGAAATATATGTTATTGTACTATTAAATAGATAAAATAAACTTATTACTCTAGAAGCTGAGATATGCCCATTGAAAGTTGAAAAATGGGCTCTTTTTAGGCCATTTTTTTCATATTTTCAAATGCCCACCAAATGTAGAGGTTTGGGTCGATATGAATTTTGAAAAAAAAAAGCATTTGCGACTTCTTAAAAAGATCTTTCCAATCCGCTGATTCATTTACTTTTAATTTAAATTGACCTTTTTACAGCACCAGTCGTGCAGGGCTGTTTCTGAGACTTTTTATGATAGTTGGGCAATTCAAACAGTCATAGAATTTCAACTTGTGATTCTTTCTAAACTGGTTCCATTTTTTTCGTCCCAAAAATATATTTAATTTATATTTTAAAAAGTTCAGATTGGCTAAAAAGAACTAGATATATCGGCCTTTAAAGATAGATATATTTTGAAATGTTTTATTTCGATTTTAATTCTAAAAAATGTTTTTTTTTCCATCTTGAAGAGGCCTTTGCAACCAATTCATTTACTCTGTACTTCGAATTAGAATCGACTTTTTTAAACAACAATTTTTTTTAAACTCGGTTTTCTTAATTTTCGTGACTTGATAAGCATACTAGAAATCCTCATAAAATCTTGAATTTTCATTCTTTTTTTACTTATAAGATCTCATAATTTCGTTTCAGAAAATTCTTTGATTTTATTTTGAAGGTTTAGATTGACCGTAAAGAAACGCAGATATCAGTCTTTTAAGGAATGCCTGTTGTCAAAATTTTGCAAAATAGTATATTTTCAAAATATTAATGAAAAAAAATATTTTCCTTTTTCATTTGAAGGGAAAAAACTCTTCCCTGAATGCGTAAGATACATAGAAAAAAATTGGACTCCCGTACTAATATATTTTTTTAACTTGAAATTATCTATTTTTTTCCATTCTTCTTAGATTAACTTAACAATTATAAATGCTCAATAAAATTTTTGGATGGTTTTGAATTTTGAAAAAAGAATTTTCTTCGCCTTGAAAATACCTTTCGAACTAATTAATATTTACATACGTTTAATTAGATTCGACTCTTTTACGGTTCCATTTGTACAGTGCTGTTTTTGTTAATTTTTGTAATTTTCAGGCATGCTTTAAACCTTAATGATTTCGAGTTTTGGTTATTTTTAAGTAAAAAGATCATTTTTTTTTTATATTTTAACGATCTTTAATTTTTTTAGAAATCTACACCCTTTCTTGAATGTAGTAGAAACTCTAAGTAAATATTTGATCTTCCGTATTTAAATCTTTTATTTTTTTTTCGTCTAAGAATATCGATTTTCACCGATTTTTAACCTCTTTTCAATTTTTTTAAATTACCTTTTTTAGGTTTAAAGCTACATCTCCACAGACTATCATGTTCCGAATGTTTTAATACATGACAGACGTTAAATATACAGTGAAACCGTTAATTTAAGATTACAAGATCTTAGAAACAATTTTAGTTAATGAAGTAACACAACAACATAAGATCTTATGGCCTTAAAGCATGCCTAGAAATCACGAATATTAATAATAAAAAAAAAAACAGATTCTAATTGAAACTAAATAAAAAATGAACTGGTTGAAAAGGTCCTCTTAAGAGGAAAAAATGCTTTTTTCGGAATTCAAATTGAGACAAAACCCTAAATTTAACGAGCCTTTAAAGTGGTAAAAGTAATCTAAGAAAAATGGAAAATAGGTATTTAGGCCTCTAAAGTAAAAAGATATGATTGTTTGCGTTAGCCTCCTGAAAAAAGTCATTATTCAAATTTTTGAAAATAGACCCCCTTTAAAGATCATCTCTGGTCCTTTTTAAGCAATATGAGTTTTGCAAAATAGAAATTGAAGATATTTTTAAGACGAAAAAAATAAGATCTTTTCATTCAAAAAGAAATCAAAAGTTGAACTTGCCCAAAAATCATAAAAAAGAACTCGTCGTCGAATTTGAGATAATAAGCTGAAATATATCCTTTTAAACTTGTCTTCGTAGTCAATTTTTCGCATATTTTCAAATGGTCGCTAAATCTACAGTTTTGGCTCGATATGAATTCTGAAGAAAGCATTTTATTTACCTTCAAAACACCATTTAGTCTATTTACTTTTAACTGGAAATAGGCTTTTTTTACCACACAAACCCTCACAAGATCTGAATTTTTGATTCTTTTTTTGACTGTGCTTTCTTGCGGATCTTATTTTATTCGTCTTAATAAGACCTTCAATTCTATTTTGAAAAAGTCATATCACTTAAAAAGAATCAGAGATAGCATCTTGCAAAAATTAGAAAAATGACTTATTTAAAGGAGGGTAATACAAAAAATTATATCTTTTTACTTTAGAGGCCTAAATGCATCAGAAACACTAAAGAAAATTGTAGTTCTTGTATTTAGGTCCTTACTTGTTTTTTTACTTAAATATATCAATTTTCTCATTTTTAACCTTTTTTCCATTTTTCTTAGATTTTTTTTTACCACTTTGAATGCTCGCCAAGTGTAGGATTTTGTTTCGATATAAATTCTGAAATAAGCATTTTTTTTCTCTTAAAATACCTTTTCAGCCAGTTAATTTATTATATACTTTTAATTAGAATCTGCTTCGTTGTAGAATTCCATTGTGTGCAGCATTGTTTGTGCTAATTTTCGTTATTTTCAGGCATATTTTAAAATATTCCCATATGTGTTAAAATTCAAAACATGATGTGTGAGTGTGAGGAAAAGTGGTTTTAAACTTTAAAATATTTTTTTTGGGGTAATTAGGTAAAAATAGATATTTTTAAGTCACTAGACAATATAAAGACCGAAATACGGAATATCAAATGTTCTAGTTTCTGCTACATTCTAGAAAAATGTAGATTCCTAAATTTTTTTTTTGCATCAGTCCGTGGAAAATGAAAGAGCAGTTTTTAAAAAAAGGCCTCCTTTAGAAGCTGGTATATCCGGTTCTATTTAACCAATTCAAGGTTTTCGAAAAATTAATTTAAAATATTTTCAAAGAAAACGAATTGACCAAAACTCGAGATCACACAAAGCTTTAAAGCATGCCTGAAAATTACAAGACTTAATAAAAACAGCGCTGCATAAATGGAATCGTAAAAAAGCCAATTATTATTAAAAGTATATAATAAAGGAATTAGTTCGAAGGTCTTTGCAAGTCGAAGAAAATTTTTAGAATTCAAAACCATCTAAAAATTTTCTTTTTTGCGTTGGTCTCTTGAAAATAAGCTATTTTGTAAATATTTCAAAACAGATATTCCTTTAGCGACTGACACATGCTTCTCTTTACAACAATTCTGAGCTCTTTAAAATAAAATCAAAAGTCTTTCTAAAATGAAAATATAAGATCTGATAGGTCAAAAAATAATAAGAATTCAAGAACGAATGACGATTTAAAGCATACTTATCAAGTCATAAAAATTTGCAAAACGGAGTTTAAAAAAAATTTTAGTTTAAAAAAGCACATTCTAATCATTAATACTTAATAAATAAACTGATTAAAATGGCCTTTTCAAGATGCAAAAAATACATTTCTTATAATTTAAATCGAGACCAAACTTTAGATCTGGCGAGAATTTAAAGAAAAAAAGTAATCTAAAAAAAATGAAAAAGCGTTCAAAATTAAAAAAAAAATCGATATGGAAATACAATTTAAGGGCCAGTTACAAAAGCTACAAGTCTTTTCAGTGTTTTCTATGTATTTAAGTTTAGGCTTTTAAAATAAAAATTTAAAAACTATGTTTTTTTGCATTAACCTTCCGAAAATCAGTATTTTTGTAATTTTTGAAAACAGATCTCCCTTTAAAGGCCGATACTTCAAGTTCTATTTAACCAATCTGAACTTTTCAAAATAAAAATCAAAGGTATATTTTGAACAAAAAAAAACTGAACCCTATCGGTTTAGAAAGAATCAAAAGTCGATATTCTATAAGAGTTTGAAATTGCCCAAAAATCATAGAAATTCGCAGAAACAGCCCTGCACAACTCGTGCTGCAAAAAGGGCCATTAAAATTAGAAATAAATATATTAACGAATTTGGAAAGGTCTTTTGAAGTAATCTAAAACGCTTTTTTTTAAATATATATCGGGGCAAAAAATATGGTGAGCATTTGAAAATATGCGAAAAATAGAATAAAAAGAGCCCATTTCGCCACTTTCAATGGCCATATCTCAGCTTCTTGAGTACCTTAAGAGCTGAAATTCCACATGAGTTTGTTAATGCTTTTATTAATACAATAACATATTTTTTTCCGATTTTTTTTGAAAGTGCGCAGCGAGATAATTTAATATTAATCCATTTGATTTCTTGCGGAACTTTTAAGTTTCTACGATAAACCAAAAGGACAAACGGAGCTTATAGTATGGCGGATAAAAAAATTAATATTATTTTTTTAGGTCTGCCTCAAATTTAGAAGCTATAGAAAACAGCTGCAAACTGCAAAAATAATCTCAACTAAGGCACAAAGAAACATAAATCAGAAGCTATGTAAATAATTTCCTACTGTGATGGAAAAACATACCAGTTCACCCATAATTAGCTTAAAAATAACTAATTCGACTAATACAAAGCAGAGCTCAAAACCGTTCTAAGTAAATAAGTAAATCTGTATTAAATTAATAGCAATATAGAACAGTTTTTGGTTTATTTTGTGCTTTTAAGTGGCATTTTTGTGGTCCATTTATTGTTCTAGAAAAGAAATAATATTTTCGAAAAAAAGTATCTGGAAGAAATATACAACTTAATATTAAGAAATCAACAAAAGGAACCATTTTACCCCCTACGTTGGCTACCAAAAGGCCTTAACTGAGTGCAACACATAAATGTGGACAATAAAAAAAAATCTTACCATAGAGCCACTGAAATTTGTATTCTTAAAGTTTAAGTACTTATGTGAACAATTTTATTAAAACAATAAAAGATACTATTTTTCTTAATAAGATTTATAATTCAAAATGTTTAAGCTTACGTTATATTAGAGAAAATATTTTAGTTCTCAACAAACTGAAAAAACCTGATACTAATATAAGGACAGAAGTACTCTTTTCTTACAAGGTTAGAAATAAAACATTATTTCAAATTGCAAAAGAATACCAACGATTTAATATTTTCATTACTATTTCGTTTGTTTCTAATATTAAAAATATAGAATTTTCCATTTTTAATTTTCAATAAAAAGTAAAATATAAACCCCCAGTCTAAATCAATCCCATCACAAGAATTGGCTACTTAAAATAGATTCCTATCTTATGCCGACAACCTAACGCTCAGTTTTCAATATTTGTCTCCCTTTGAAGCGGGCAGTTAAACTACGTTACTTTTAAATAAATCAATTCATTTTTCTAGCTATAACTAATCTGACAACATTGGCAGCGATCGTGAAACTTCGTGGACCGCCAATTTCAATTTATTCCCGTTTCGGTCGGTTGTGCTGCGGAAAAATAAAAACACGGTCTGCCATAAGCGTGAGGTATCTTTAGCGTTAGCTATAATAATCTTTGGTTGCATTGATAAAGCAAAATGTTAATGTGTAATAATCGATTTTTAAATTAAAAACTAGTAAAGTATCAAAACTGTACTAGATCTTTGTGATTGCAAAACATGGGTAAGTCCAAAAATAAAGAATTAATGGTAACTACTTATACGTATGCAGAGTCATCGAGATCTTTTAATTTCTAATTTTACCACATGGAAAAACACATAAGTGTTTAAATCGAAGTTTTTTGGGTAATTATTCGGATTACTGGAAACATCAAATTTTTCGACAATTTTGTACATACTTCATATTTTTGGGTCATAGAACACGAATTCGAAGTTTTTTTTGGCGGTCGCAGAGTTTTCCAAAAAAAAAAAAGTTTTTATTTTCACACATGTAAGGCGTATTTTCCGATCTTCACCTTTAAATTTTGCTGCTTCTAGTTAATACCCGTATACGACACAGTTAAACATTTTTTAACCAAATTGTCATTAAAAAACTGCAGAAAAATGAGAATTTTCAATAAAAACTAAGAAAAATTGCTGCCTTGAAAAAAATATGTGTTGCAATCTGTGACGTAACACGATTTTGTCATGTTGACGTGGTTTTTAAATTTTATTTGAATGGAAAACGTAGTCGTTAAATTGTAAATTAATTGTATTAATTTGAGTATTGTGATAAATAAAGCTTATAGTAACATTATCAGGGAAGTACCAAAATAATATTTCTTAATCTTTGTAAAAGTTTTAGATAACTACATTTTGTCCAATTTAGTTAACTACCCTTTCTAATAATATATTATTGCCACCATTATTTTTTTACCCTAATTCGGAAATGTTGCTATCTAGCAGAGACCAATGGGAGGCGGAACACCCTCTGTCGGTGTGAAAGGTTCTAATGGTTGTTCTATGGAATTGTTACGATTAGTTTTGGGTAGTTTTTTTTTTTATTTTTTTGTTTATTTTTCTACTTTATACAAAACTATTCTAAAGTTTTCTACTTTCTACAAGCTATTGTACATACTTCTATTTTCTACAAGCAATTCTACATGCTCTATACTCTGAAAGTAGATTAATCATCTGCCTCATCTTCAATATTGTTTAAGGGAGGATGGACTTGTGCCATGAATTTAAGAAATACATGGTACATATCTTGGTGGTTAGGATATTTCCTACTAAATAAATGTTCTGCTAAATAGCCGGGAAAATGAGATTTTCGTTGACCAAATTGCGGAATATTTTCATGAAAGTCTATCCAAGCTCTCTCAATATTTTGAGTATCTTCAAGGATCCACAAAATTCTTGGAGTGGTTTACCATTTGAGGCGGAAAACCTTGCTCTGCTAAACAGTTATAAACTTGCCAGCAGTCTCAGATAAAGGTAATACCCATTCCTTAACAATGTTAAACAAGTGCTCTTTTGAACGTTCCTCAACTGGAACCAAAAACAGCTTTTTTGAATGACGTTTGAAAACCTCAAAAATGCATTGAGGTTCAATTATTCTATCCCTGTTGTATTTTCATATACTCATTTTAGACTTGTCTATTTGTATTGTTACTTCTTCACCACCTACTTTCTTAGAATTGTCAATTAGGCAAACTAAGCACACTTCCTGCAATAATTTATCCAATTAATAAAAGTTTCCAATACTAAATATAAATCTGTAAATTGTGGTTAATGGCAAACATGCCTTCCTTAGCTCTAATTTGAAAGAGCACAAGTTTCCATGTTGCTACCTTTTTCTTATTGCATGACTTATTGGAGACACCACTGTGTTACTATTAAGCACATGATACAAATGTAAAAACTTTAATAACTTAATCTCATCTAATAGTAAAAAGTCCAAAGAACAATCCTTGCCAATTTCTCGTCTATCCATGGCCATTTTTTTGGAGAAGCACACACTAGATAAGTAAAGCAATACAGTCGCTAATGTAGCAAATAGGACGTTAAAAAATTATGATGGGAAATTATATTAGGTCAATTTGGTAATTTATAATTTCAACTTGAATTAACGGTTTTGACATTACCAATATTTTGTTTCAGTTGATCCAGTTTCAAAAATCCTTCTATCCTTTAAGAAACGATTTTGAAGCAGAAGTAAAAAGTGGATAGAACATTAGAACAAATGCAAGATTACGATTTTAAAACATCTGGCACAGTGTATGTTTATTTCCCTCTGGTCTAGATTAGTTTTTCTTTTTTTGGGTGTTTTTGCTATATTTGATGAAAATTTTGTGTACAATGTAAAGAAAAGTGTGTTGTTATTTGGAATGTTGAAATGTGCTTGGTATTGTATATTGTAAAAATATTGGTGGATAAAGTGACAAGTGAAAATAAAAAAAAATTTGGGATAAATATTTGCGACCGTCAAAAAAACTTCGGATTCCTGTTCTACGACTCAAAAATAGAGGGAATGGAAAAAATCGTTGAAAAATCGGTGCATCCAGTATCCCGAACAATTACTGTTTTTTTTTAGATGCAAATGCAAAAATATGACAAAGACACTCAAATTTATAAAATATTTTGTATTAGAATGTAACAAAATAGAAAATTTATTTTCTTTAAAAATTGTTATAGAAAAGGGATGCTATTTAATTCCGTGTATTATCTGTTAATTATGTAAATGATCTATTTGGCTTGTAATTTTGGTAAATAATTTAATTTGGAGCCATCTTTTAAAATAGTTTTTATTAACAGACATTTTGGTAAGTTACAAGTAAATTTTGGACTGAAATTACTTCAATGAATCGATTTAAAAAATATCCAACCTTACTAAAAAATACTTAGTCGTTCACAAGATGGTTCACATTTTCCAAAATAAAATGGTTTCAATTTTTTATAAAAATAATTTATTAAATTTCCAAACTTAACAATAAAATACTATTATGTCAACAATTCCATTCCAACTGTTCCATTTTCTGTTACATCACTTTGAGGAATTGGTTTAGAATTTGTCTGATATGGTTTGGGACCGATCCAACTTAAAATAACAGGAAATAGTAATATACCATGAAACAGACCAAAAATAATCACTAATGAGAAGATCTGAAAAAAAGTTTATTTTAATAAAGGGTTAAAATAGGCTATAAAATGTAGGAAAGCGCTAAACAAGATTAAAGGAAAACTGAATTGATTAAAAAAAGTTACATTATTTTTACATTTTCTTACCAATGTAGATTTTTATGTGCATTAGTAAAAGTAAAAACTAATACTGTTAAAAATTGGAACAAATTTATAGCTTACTTAATGTTTACTGTTTAGAATTTTTAAACAATTTAGAAAAAATATGTATCTATATAATTAATATTTTTATTTTTTAATAAACAGAAATAAATTTTCATAATAAGAATTATTTACTTATCCTACCTTAAAAAATGATTGAAAGGTGTATGCATCTGATTGGCTCATCATAAAAACACCAATAAGTGTAGAAAGGCCACCAAACAATACTGCAGATCCAATGGAGCTTACGGTATTCACCGCTCTTTCTTGTCTTGTACCCTCACGAGTTGTTAAAAATGTATGACCTATGTGGGTTGCATAATCAACACACAGCCCTATAGCCAATTCAAGACCAATACAAGATACCTAAAATAGTTATTTATTTAACAAGTTCATTTTTTTTTGAATGAATAAGAAGATTACGCGCACAATCCCCAGGGAGTGAAGACACTTAAAGCACAAGTTTCCTACAGTATCATTTTTTCAATTTTCGTTTAAATTTATAAGAGTGAACAATAGTTTCAAAATATTCTTATTATCAAGATATTTTCAAATTGACAAGTAGATTCAATCATACGTCGGCAACGATTTTGTTTTTTAAAGGTTGCTCGATGTTTGAGAATTGGGAAAAAGCAAAGGATTATTTTCGCAGAATACTGGATTTTTTCTAACTTATATTGATTACGACGACTGGATATTACATAAAAAAACAAAATAATTTAGCCTATTTGTCCGCTGTTGCTTAGGGTGAAATAATGACACGCATAAGGGATTTTATTTCACACTAGTGCTTTGTATGTCACAGTGTGTGGTTCGATGAACTTTTATATTGAATATATATTAATTAGCATTATAACTGGGAGTTTTCGGGGTCGCACATGACAAATCTGAAATTATTTTTTAAAAATTCAATATAGCGGACAAAAATAAATAAATTTGGTCCAATTTTCTACAAAATTGATATTGACGAGTTTTCGGGGTCGCACATACGAATCTAAAATTATTTAAAAAAAAATCAATATGGCGGACAAAAGATTGATTTTTTTCTGATTTTTTCCAACATTTGTACAGGGAAGTTTTCCAGGTCGCACATAACGAATCTGGAATTATTTTTTTTAAATTCAATATGGTGGATTCAATATGGCGCCCTAAAATTTTACATCTTTCGATTTTCTCCAAAATTAGTATAGGTTCTTGAGGCTGTAAATTACGCATTGAAAATTATTTTTAAAGGATTCATTAGATGAATCCAATATGGCGGACTAAAAATTTTTAAATATTTCGATTTTATTCAAAATTTTACAGGGTCGTTTTTGAGGGTGTAAATAGCGGATTTAAAATTATTTTAAGTAAATTTCATGTGTCTAAAAATGTTACATTTTCAAATTTTGTCGAAAATTGGTACTAGGGGCTTTCATGGGTTTAGATTCAGATTAGATTAAAAGGTTAAAATTATATTTTTGAAATTCAATATGGCGAATACAATATGATGGGTTGGACATTTTGTTATTTATATTTTTTTAAATTTGGTATAAGGGGGTTTTCGGGGTCGTAGGTTAGACTCTGAAGTTATTTTTTTTAAACTTAATAAGACAGATACAATATGGAGGACTAAAAATTTTACAATTTCCGATTTTGCCAAAAGTGATATTGGAGGTTTTATGGGGCGTATATAAACTCAGTATACAGGAGAAAATATTTCTGACTAAAAAATTTACGTCTAAATCGGCATTGAGAGGTTTTCGGGCCTATATTACTAATCTAAAATTAATTTAAAATTCAAATTGACGAATCTAATGGTACTAATTTATTTGCGATTGGATTAGACATAAGAACAGAAATTAAATATTATTAAGCAAAATACTAGATAATTTATTTACTTATGACAAGTGCGCCATGGACAGCCATGATGCATAATAATTTGCAACTGTTTTTATCAAGTCTTCTTTGGAAAACAAAGCACTCACTTAAGTAGATAATGACAGTGACATACGCTCTAAGAACAGACGTAAAAGTTTCTTAATTTTCGTTAAGTTTATTTGAAATTTTCGTTCAAATAATGTATACTCAAAGTGAAAAAGTGGATATGTTATTAATATTTGGAGAGTGTCATAGAAATTCAAGGAATGCTGCCGAGTTGTATGCTCATAGATATCCGAATCGGCAACATCCAGCCCATCAGTATTTTGTCATTATCTACTTAAGTGAGTGCTTTGTTTTCCAAAGAAGACTTGATAAAAACAGTTGCAAATTATTATGCATCATGGCTGTCCATGGCGCACTTGTCATAAGTAAATAAATTATCCAGTATTTTGCTTAATAATATTTAATTTCTGTTCTTATGTCTAATCCAATCGCAAATAAATTAGTACCGTTAGATTCGTCAAAGAATGCTTTTTTCGAAAAGTAGTTGTCAAAAAGGGGTTGCCATTTGAAAATTAATAGTTAGAAATGAAAACGTAATTTTGTCAACTTGTCTTATTCCTGTCTTTCATACTAGTAACTAAAACTTTGCGATTGTATTTTTTTTGGCATCACCTAAGGCCCTTAGATTAGTTTGCGTCCGATCATGGCCACCTAGATGCAATTTTAAAAGTGGCTCTAAAAAAATGAAGTAGACGTAAAAAGTTTTTAAAATGTCACGTTCTGATCTAGAATTGTCTCAGAAATCCAAAGATGTTAAAATATACAGGGTGTTTTATTTAACAATTCAAAACCGGGGCCATTTCCGGTGAAACCGGAAGTGACCGGAAAATGGAAAATATGCGAAAACTCTCCTCTTCACATAACATTTACCTGTACCAATTCTCATTTTGATACACATAATACTCTAGAAATTATGACTTGTCTAATAGATTTGTTGACACCCGGTATATATATATATATATATATATATATATATATATATATATATATATATATATATATATATATATATATATACAAACTATAGTAAGAAAGCGAATCACATTTTGTCAGGTATTAGTTAAACGTCGACTTCAAAAATTTCAATTTCATATAAAAATTTGTATTATTTTTCGCTTTTTAGCGCTTTTTAAGTAGGTTCAATTTTTTTATAAAAATTTTATTATATTGTTAAATTAACTTACCAAATCAATAGTTAGTCCCCATCGTTGCATAAATCCACAAACATTTACCATAGTAATTAAAACACATACAAAAATCCAGAAACACGTTTGCCAATCAGCTATCAAGAGAATTGTACATGCCATTACACATATTAAAGCCAGTTCTAAATTTCTAACGACTTCAACATCTATAAGCTAAAAGTAATTATATTAATATTTCCCATGAACAAGACATTTATAAATTAATCTTCATTTAATTGGAAATAGCCTATCGTTTCTTTTAAGTCTATAAATGTTACAAACTGACTACGTTAATAAGAGTTTGTTACAAATAAATTGATTTATTAAAGCAAGTATTTATTTAGAAGGAATTATAAAATTTATATTTCCATTAAATTTTATATTTTGATAATTTGTATATTTAAAATAATTTTTTTTTGTTAATTCCCCCCCCCTCGTACTTTTAAAATAAGAGTATGGTATTCATGTGCTATTGTAAAAAATATACCATTAAATCTTTTGTTAATAAATTAAATTGCATGAAAAAAAGCTTGTGCTGTGTTGCCTGTTTTGTTGGATAACTTGTCTATAATTTTTAATAACATAACAAATTCCCCTGTCTTGATAACTATGTAAATTACGTTCTAGATCTTACCTCGTCCGTAATCCACATTGCAAAAAATTTCGACCATACAGTAGCAAATTTATCACCACTAGTAAAATTTGCATTTTCTGCAACTGCTTGCACCCTGTGCATTGGCTCTATTTGTTGCCTTGGATCCGGAAATATTTTTAAACTGAAATCAATACTGGACATCTAAAATGAATTTTTATGTTTTATTTGGTAAAAAAAAACAATTTTAAATTAAGTTTGTACATTTATACTTTATTTATCTATACAAAGTGATTCTTTCATATTTAGACATCGCGTAATCAGACTTATTGTTAAGGTACTTCGGGAAAAAAATAATTAAAAAATGTGAAACTCTTTAGACTGGTCGTCCATTGGATCCAAATCCATGGGAACCACTGACCTCTACTATGGATCCCTACTCTTGTCGGCTGCTAAAGCCAAAAAATGGCAAACCATGGGCGAAAAAATGCGTTTCTGCACATCGGGCGCCAGTCATATTTTTGGACGTTGATCAGATAAGGGCATGCTCATAAGCGACTTCCTATTATCGATCGGTTGTTTCGTAGTGCCATCCGTAAACAGCACAGTATCGGCTTAACGCTATTTTTGTGTTTATTTTTGCTTTGTAAGTTACGTGCGATTTAAACGGATTTATTGCGTTTTAAGTGATTTATTTTATTTGTTTTTGTGTTTTTATTTAATATAATGGAATGTATACATATTTTATTTGTTTTATTTTCCCTTTTCTCTATAGGGTAAAAAATAGTGTTGCTTTACTACGTTTTTGGATTTATAGTGTTTTCGTATAACATTAAATTTCCAAAACATGTAGTATGATATATTTTCAGCACTTTCCAAAAGATTACCAAAAGATAAACTGAACTTTTAAGCAATCAATTCTTAAAAAAAATCTGAAAATTCGCTCCAAACCATAGAATAGTTTATTCTATCATATGAAAAAGTACATCCATCAATATGAGCCGTTTTACACACAAGAATTATGGCCAAAATTTATCTGATAATTA
This sequence comes from Diaprepes abbreviatus, assembly GCA_034092305.1. Lineage (NCBI taxonomy): Eukaryota > Metazoa > Arthropoda > Insecta > Coleoptera > Curculionidae > Diaprepes > Diaprepes abbreviatus. The sequence goes on from JASJET010000087.1 coordinate 3,081,345, forward strand.
TGTTGAAAATTTTCATAAAACTAATTTGCTGTTTTACACATCAAAGAATTATTGTCAAAATTTTCGGCATAAAAATATAGAATATGTTCTATATTTTTATGACTAAAATGCAGAAAGTGCGCGAAAATCGACGCAGAATAAAATAGGTGAATTGACAACCCGCGTTTGGTAATCAACTTTATTTCAATGTTTACTCATTTCTTGCACAAAATATCCCTTATTTTGTGGTTTTTTGATTATATATGTTTGGAAACTTTCATATTTATCAAGAAATAGACGGGTTTTGTATTTCAGTGTATGTTTTTATTAAAATCGGCCAAGCGCTTTCTCAGGGCTCAGACCCTAAAAACAAGAGAATATGGTCAGCAAATAAGCTTAGTACTTACCAACCATACTCACTCGTCAAAGGGCACACCTTAACCCCGCCAGTATGAGAGCAGTCGCCAGCCGTAGCCTCCACACAGAACAAATTGTACACAATTAAAAAACTTTCAAAAAACTTTGTCACAAATTAACTTGTATATAGTTTTAATTTTTGGACAGTCTGTCAATAACTCACTAACTCTTTCATATTTATGACATTTTAAGGTTATTCCCAGATTATTTAACTGCTCGAACGTCACATGTTATGAAAATGCGCACGAGCACCGACAAAATTACCACCAAAATTATATTCAGATTTCTTGTACGTATCAAACAGAGTGGTATTTTATTGTAAAAATTATCTCCAAAGAATTTTCGGAAAAAATTTGCTGAAAATTTTTGTTACAATTTTCGGAATAATTCTTGTGTGTGTAAAACGGCTCTATGTCAAGAAATGGTACAATTTCTCCATCTATTCCATTACTTACATAAATAAAAACATACATCCTCGAAATGAATTTGGAATATTTTAAAACATACATATATAACTTACAATAATTATAATGCATTATTATTTTGTTATATACATAAAATATTTCAGTACAATGTTTATATTTTAGCCAGAATCGGCTATTGGCTCTATAATTTCTAAGCTCTGTTTGAATTATTTTTCCAAATTGCCAACGACTTTTTGTCCACAATGTCCATATTCTTGCATAACTTCATCTACCTTATATTTAACCGATGTTTCCAACCAGCTCAAATGTTTTTTTTTTGTTCTGCAGCCAATCTGATTTATAATTTTGTATGTCTGAAGATTGATGACATGACGTTAAAAAGCGTTGTTCATTATTAATACTGGTTTTGGAAGTAAATTCAGATTAGTTATGTCCGTACTCATTTTATGACATTGTCATGAATCATGTTGTCATGGAAATCCTCACTTTGAAATCGTCAAATAAAAAATTCATTAATATTTTAACAGAAGCAAAATATTACGAAATAAGTTAGACAAATGTGAATTTCTTTTGTTGATATATTTTTTTTATTCACCCCCAGCAATGACCTTGTTCACTTATTTTATTTGAAATAACATTTTCATCATTTTGTCGAAAAAATTAATGAGATAAGAAAATATTTGCTCCGTTCACCATTACGGCAGAAAAATATTATAAATAAAATTATTTTCAAATCCTGCATATCCGTTAAAAAACCCATTTCGTATCAATATTTTCTTAAAAAATTAAAAAAAAAAGATAAGGAAAAGATGGTAATTATTTTTTCATAATTAGAGAATAAATTGCCGAACCTTAAAAATGTTAATTATTCACTCTCACCCCACAACAAGAAAGTTAACGCACACAGACGGAAACAATAGATTGGAGAAATAGTAAGATACATTTCTTTCACAATTTTACTTTCACAGTATAAGAAATTACTAAACTAACTCCCATCGGTGCACTGATCGGATTATTCCCTTCTGCTTCAGATATTATTTGTGCCCATATGATATAACTCCCAGAACAAGAAAGTTACATGAGACCGACTTCTTTACTAAAGATTGCAACTTTGATAACTTGCTTCATTTAGATACCATTTATGACTAATTAAACTAACTAAATAGATTTTCGAAGTTCGGTCCTGTCGATGGTCACCTGATCATTTTGTAGTGCGCATGCCGACGTCTGTTCTAGGATGTTTACATTTTATTGTCGTAAATTTGCCGTTTTTAGGATTAAGCTTTGCGGATCTATAAATATTTTATCTATGATGGGAACGTGCGAAATGCAATCTCACTGCCGACACCCGCATTGAGCGTCATCTACTGGTAGAGGCACGAAAATTGGAGTTCCATTAGACAACCCTTGATGCAACTATTAGGAATGGGATTGTTCGCAGCATGTTGTAGCGTAGTGTTTCACGGATGGAAATATGTGATTCAGTATTAATCCGGAAATACATCCGTTCGTTCGTTTGGTTTCTTATAGAAACTTGCAGGCATTTCGCCAAAATCTCATTTAACATCTGATTTGCTTGCTAGTTGAAGATCAACTGAAGACATTTTAATGTGCAGAGTGCTTTATACTATTCGTTATCTTGTATCCGCTCCCCCTTGAGAGCCTTTGGTAGTATCACTATAGGCTCAGGCGCCGTGCCGATGCAATGATGTCGCTTGAGGATAGTTTTTCAAGTAGAAGGAATATCGAGTGCATCGTCTCTTTTATTCAGAGTATCGTTCTTTTTAACGGACTCTCATATCAACCTTGCCTTGTAGTGTTCTATGTTGGTAATTTGTTAATAGTTGTTAAAATCAATTTTGACTCCTGTCTCGAGCTCAAGTTGGAAAAGGGCTGATATTGTTTGTTTTTTATGCTGAGTTTGTATTCTTCTAACCTTGTCGATATTCTTCTGTTTGTCTGGTCTAAATATGTTTTACTGCAGGCGCTGCATGCGATTTTGTATACGTCTTGATTTTCTAGATCCATTTTGTCATTTGGGTTTCTTAGTTTGAGCTTGTTATTTTGTGTGGTTGGTAGGCTGTAGATATGTTATATTTCCGGATCAATTTGTCGATTCTATCTGTTTTGTATATGGAAGTATAGTGATTTGTCTATTTTTGGAAGATGATTTGATTTCTTGCGTGAGTTTTTGTTGCAGTTTTATTGCTTTATTTATGGTTAATGGTTTGTAGCCATTTTGTTTGAGGGTCCTTTTTATGTGTGATAGTTTCTTTTATTTTCCTTAGTTGTCGGTTAGATGAAGTGATCTTAATATTAGGGCGTTGGCTACGCTCTGTATTTGTAAGGGGTAATGGTGAGGATCAGCATTGAGGTTGGTTTTCGATATACTGTATGTTGTAGGTGTCCATCCACTACCTCGGTCACTACGACTTCTAGACATGAGCTGATTGTTTTCTTCAAATTTCAGAATAAAGTGTATCTTCGGGTGGGTAGAATTAAGAAACTGATGGAAGTAATTGAGCTGTTGCGTGCCATGGGGCACTTGCATTCCACTCATATCTTTAACTTCATAGATGATAATTATGAGGGTATAAAATTTAGCGATTATGCTTTGAAAACTCTTATAGAAAATCTGTGCTACGTATTGGAAAAATTTTATATGCTAACTTTAATTGTACCTTAATTTTTGGTATTGGAGCTCCACATTCTAAATCACTTTCAAATACAAAATTGCCTTGGTATTTTGCGTACCTAGGGCTGTGTAAAAACTTGGACATTAATATTCTAAATCGGTCTTCGTCTAAATCTTCCTTATAAATATCTGAAAGAAATAAACAATAAAATTACCAATCTTTTGTGCTGTGAGTTTATAAATACCGAATTTATCTTTACTGCTAAACATCTACGTCAATAATAAAAAAACATATATAGGGTGTTTTATAAGTAATGGCATACTGGACAACAACCAATTCCGTATGTAAAAACATTGCGATTTACTCAAATCAAACACGACGTCGGGTTTAAAATCGTCTTTAGTCAAACATACTGTGATTCAAAAGTTGGAAATTATTCGGGTTTCTGGAAATATCGAATTTTTCGACGATTTTTTGGTCGTAGAATATGAATCCGAAATTTTTTTTGGTGGTCGCAAATATTTGTCCCTCCAAAAAATTAATTTTCACGTGTCACTTTTCTATATTTTTCCACCAATATCTATCAAATCTGCCACTTCCATTAAGGCGTTTGAATATTCTAAATATTAACACATTTTTTTTTAATTGTACACAATATTTTGATCAAATATAGTAAAAAACACCCGAAAAAAGAATATTAAACTAACCTAGACTAGAAGGAAAACGTACAGTGTTGCCAGATGCCCTTCTAATAATCATTTTTTACTCCTTTTGTTCCAGAATCGTTTCTTAAATAAAGGACAGAATGTTTTTTGAAACCGGATCGACAGAAACAAAATATCGGTAATGTAAAAAGGGTTATTCAGGTTTGCCACTAACCACAATTTGCAGGTTTGTATTTTATTGCATCATCATGAAACCCAAATGAGAATGGCTGATGCATGAGCTCAGTTTAGGCTCAGAAACTGGTGAATTGGGCAAATTATTGCAAGGGATTGGGCTTAGTTTTGCCTAATTGACAGTTCTGAGCAAGTAGATGGTGAAAAAGTAACAATATAAATAGACGAGTGTAAAATGGGCAAATGAAAATATAACAGTAGAGTCGATCAAACAGTAATCCAAAAATTTTGTAGACTCGTATATTAGAGCTCACACTCAAAATATTGAGAAAGCTACAATATTGAAATTAATACAATTAATTAAGGAGAATGGAAGAATGAGCGGTAACTCCCTGCAAGCTCTGAACTCAAGGAGATGGATTTATAGAGGGAAATTATTTTAATCTTATCCAGTAATTTATAAGTTCAACAGTTTGTACCCTTTTGTGACGTCAAGAGATAATTTGTCTCTCTCGATGCCTATTAAAAAATCATTGTATCCTTTATTTAAGAAAAGATTTTTGAACAAAAAAGTAGAAAGTATCAAAAGGAAATGGAGAGTCTAAACAAAACCTGCGCATTTTTATAGGGAAACATTTTGCAGTAATCAGAAACGTAAGAGAAATCAATATTTCTTAATATAGACTGTGGATCCTATAGAAGAACATTGGCTCGGGCCTACAAATAGATAGAGTCTTTTCGAGAAGTAGTACCACTCTTTCTAATTTCGTATCGTGCTTAGCTCCGCCGTTAGAAAGACAGGTACTACTCGAAAACGCTTTATCATTTTTTTAGCGTGACTCAACTTTCTTCTATAGATCCACAGTCTATATTAAGTTTTCGTATGTCTATGGCGGTATTTGTCTCACAACCTGTTTTGTTATCGTCTCGTTTACCGGCTCGATTTTTCATATTTTCCGCTATATTTTAACAAAATATTGTGGTATAACTTAAGAAAAATGTGCGACAGTTCAGAATATTCATATGCGTTTTAGTAAAAGTGGCAATTTGTAACGGGCTAGGTCAGAAAATACACAGAAGCGACAGGGGAAAGTGGATTTTTTTTTGGAAAAACCACGCAAGATCGGCAAAAAAACAACATATTCGTGTTCTACGACCCGAAAATAGGAGGAATGTAAAAAATAATCGAAAAATTTGATAAATTCGGTGTTTTCACAGTTACGAATAATTACCGTTCTTTCTCTACGAAAGAACAAAAAAATACTAACCTTGTAAAAAGTATTCTGATTTATGTTTCAAATGTATCAATTGTTCAAAGATATACGTCCTTGAAAATTTGGTTTGTTAAAAATACTTAATCTAAATTCATTATAATTTTAAACAAAAAAATATGGTTTAGCTAAATCAACATGCGGCAAGTACTAAAAAATATTAATCGTTAATTCTGACATTTAATTTTCGCACACACTTCGGTAACTTCTTTTAGAGTTTGCTTACTTTGCACCAGGTTAAGAGGGATGTGAATAATGAGTGTGTCGAGAATACCAAATTCGCCATTCACTTCACATTCCCTAGTTCGAGGATAGGACTCCAAATTCATAATATCGTGGCTAAAAAATTTGTGATATTACCCAAGTATGATATCTGTTGTATCGTTTTTGAACCGTCGTCGACAAAAAAAATTAGATGGGCCAGATTGACAGGCAACGGTAGGATAGGGCGCAAGAGAGATTTGTCATTAAATAAAAAAAAACTGTTTTATCCTGCTGCCACCCTATTGTGGTAAACATGAAAGAATCGTTTCCACTACGATTAAACTTACCATGTTTAAAATTTACGAGGACAAAAGTCCTAAAAGGATGCACCCATGACATGACGTTACTTGTTACATCACTCATATTGTCCAACTCTTCCACGGCGTGTTGAATTTTTTTCATTTCTTGGCTGTAATTTAAGGCTCCCATATACATTCCTGCATCCCAACCGATATGGGGAAAGTAGATATCTCTTGCTTTTATAAAATCTGCCAAGTGACTTCCTTCAGGTAAGAACCATTTGGGATCAAAGCGTTGTTCGAGTTTAAGAGTACTTTCTATACTAAATCCAGCACAAATTAAGGTTATCAGGATAATTATAATCTGAAAATATTGCTGTGTGTTAAACGACGCACAGTGGACAGAAAAGTAGGTAAAATTATTCATTCGTATCCGCTATGCATAACCTCCAAAAATCAGTTCTAAGTGCAATATAGTATTTAATAAAAAAGTATTAGGCTCTGGTGCGCTGAGAAAAGTCTATTTTTATATATAAGATATATATCTTGTTCGTAAGAAACCGGTACGAACATTTGCTGAATCAAAGTTCAGGTACTTCAGAACCCATAGATTTAGAATATAATTGGTTGAGCGTGTCCAATGCCGGCTATAACCATAGTGAGAAAAAGGAAGAAGATGAAAGCCGTATTCTCCTCTTTTTCTAATCGGAGGCGCATAGAACCAGATATAGCTTATTATGGGCGTTTAGGGTCACCGAAATACAGCTTTCACTCTTGTGTCTGTCTCTGTGTGCCCTGTCTCATACTATGCGAACGGTCGGCATTGGGAATGCTGAATCTACTATATTCTAAATCTGTCAGAACCATAAACATAAAAGTTAAATATATAGACTGCAGATCAGGCGAGTTCTTTTATTCCATCGATGATTTTGCGCACTAATCTGAAATCCATCAAACCGTTCTTAAAATAAAGCGATAAAAATGCGATTAATCATTACACCGTTCTTTTTTTTATCGATGGACGCATCAACAATCCATCGAATTCATCGGCTTCAGATCCCGATGAATGCGATGGACAGGTAGTGGAGGAAAAAATAACTGTTAATTTTGAAGGGTATGTTTTTATTTCTCTGTCTTGGAAAGAAATAATTGCCACTATTTTTGATTTATTGTTCATTATATATAAAAATGACGGAATTTCTATATTATATAAAAACATTTATATAAATATAAATATAAAATAAACTTCCAAATAAAATATTGGATTTTTAAGGTTAGGTTTTTGGAAAAATGTCACATGTCAATCGGAAATGAGCGTTCTTAAATTCAACATAATTTCATTGAAAATCCATTTATGACGTCACAAGAACCCATCGGACTAATTCAGCGCTTTTTCATCGTAGAAGCAAAAAGAGGCACAGCGTTTACGATGAGTAGTATCTATCTTTTTAATGGCGTAGCCAAGCACAATACTCCAAACGTCATTGGATACCCGCCACCTTACCGTCATTAGAAAGAGAAAAAACCGAAAAAACCTTAATATCTATGGTCAGAAATTTTAATTGGTGAATGTGCTCGTCAGGATATGAAATTTATTTTGCTCCCACCAAATTCCACACATCTTTGCCAGCCGCCAGATGTCGCTTATTTTGCCCCCCTTAAAAAGACATGGAAAGAATTCTGACTGAGTGGAAATCGAAACGGAGAGGCTCATTTTAGAAAAAAAGATTTTCAAAACTTCTCAAGCAAACCTACGAAGCAGTTGAAGTAAGTTCAAAGAAAAATCTTCTGTCAAGATTTCGCGCCCTACAATCCAGAGAAATTAGTTTTTACTTTTTTGGGTTTCGGTCATATTATTACTTTATAAAAAAATTAACACATGTTTTTTTTCTGACGTTTCGGTTTATTTTATTGATTAAACCATCTTCAGAGAATTACTGTAAATATGAAAAGGAATATGTAATTTTATGCTATATAAAGTGAAAATTTTATTTCTTACCTAATGTTAACAGGTGGTTCACTTGAAAAACTTACATTTAACTATTTTATTACTTTAATACAATATAATTAAACACTTCTTATTTAATATAAATATTGAAAACTATTATTTTTTGATGCATTTTTTTTTCACATCTGGTTTGTTGTGCTTTTGACAGAGTACTACCAAAGGGTTTGAAAGTTTCTGGACCATCTGCAATTTTATTGCCCTATTAGATTCGTATATACATTACTCAGGTCATTTGTGTCCGTTCCGGTACAATGAATTTCAGAACGGACACAAATGACCTGAGTAATGTATATACGAATCTAATAGGGCAATAAAATTGCAGATGGTCCAGAAACTTTCAAACCCTTTGGTAGTACTCTGTCAAAAGCACAACAAACCAGATGTGAAAAAAAAATGCATCAAAAAATAATAGTTTTCAATATTTATATTAAATAAGAAGTGTTTAATTATATTGTATTAAAGTAATAAAATAGTTAAATGTAAGTTTTTCAAGTGAACCACCTGTTAACATTAGGTAAGAAATAAAATTTTCACTTTATATAGCATAAAATTACATATTCCTTTTCATATTTACAGTAATTCTCTGAAAATGGTTTAATCAATAAAATAAACCGAAACGTCAGAAAAAAAACATGTGTTAATTTTTTTATAAAGTAATAATATGACCAAAACCCAAAAAAGTAAAAACTAATTAATAACTACACGGTCAACAAATAGAAACAAAATCCAGAGAAAGTTTTAAAACATCTGCCTCAAAGACTTATGGCTAAAGAAGCTCTTCTGTGATTGAAATATATAAATCGCTACTGAACTTTCTCAAAGAAAACAGACATCCTGAATTGCAAACAAAACCAAACAGGCGCAGACGATTCAAGGTTCCACCAGGAAGGCCTATCATCCTTGTAGATACGGATATTGAACCCACGATTGAACCCGAAAACAAACCATCAGAAAATATTCCTTCCACTTCTGGTCTACGAAAATTTATTAAAATATCACAATATTCTATCAGATTTAGACTCATTGCCACTAGCCCGTTATACAGCCCTAAAGAAAAACCTTGATTTTTTTGATAAAAAAATATTTATCATCCTACTTGGACATATCTGATTCAGAGGAAGAAAACACTAACCAGGAATCACGAAAGTGTTTTTCAAATGAAAATATTAAAAATAGTGATTTTACACTAATTAAACTTCCCCCAGAAAATTCTTCAAAAAGCAAATTCTATGTTGCAAAAATGTAAAACGTGGAGTTATCTTGTCGGGTTTCTTCGAAAAAAGAAATGTGGAGATGACGTTTCCCTTCATTTTCCAAGGTGTCCGGTTAAAGCATTTTGGAATATATGAAATTGTTCAAAGGCTTTCTCATTTATCTTTTTGAAAAGATCGCTATGTTTCCCATCTACCTGATCTAATTATAGAATAGACCAAAGTTGTATCTGCCACATAAGAATTTGTTTTTCTAGAATAGAATATTGTTTTTTTTAGATAAGAAAAATATCAGTTTCATTTTTACAATAAACGATTTTTTTTTTAATAATAAAATGGTGTTTTTGTCATAGGTACCAAATGATTTTTCTTTGTTTGTAGATTTAAAAAAAGACAATTTGTGTCCGAAATCATCCCTGCACGAGGTTTTACATAGTTTTATACCGTTGTCTGAAGTCACCTCATTTGAAGGTACTACAGTAGCGCACACCAAGAGTGATAGTCACAAGTAATATAAGCAGAAATGAACCCAAATTAATAAAGAGTTGACTTGGTGACGGTTTTTTAGTCTAAAAACTACTTTTCTGTCCACAGAAACACTGGCAACACACGCGTTGCTAGGTGCCATCTAACATTCATTGTAAAGTTTGACATTTTAGGTGGTATACATACATACTCGGAACATTTAGACATACGAATGCTGTATGTGTTGTTTACAGGAACTTCAAAATTTTATCTGAGCCCAAAAAAGGAATTAGCTCGTCAACAATAACAAAAGCGCATCGATTCTTTATATGGCGGTGAAGCAGCTACAAAAACCATTGTATATCGCCAATTTAGTGACTTCAATCTTGGTCGTCGTTCACTCGGGGACGAGTCGCTTGAAAATTGTCTAAAATCGGTTGTAATATCAGAAAACATCGATGTTACGCATGAAATAATAATGCAAGATTGTCATGTGACATATCGTGAGATTGAGGCATCCCTGAGTTTTAGTAAACACAGCGTATATAATATATTGCATGAACATTTGGCCGTGAAGAAGCTGTATTTGCATTGGATCTCATATAATTTGACAATCGTTCCAAAAAAAAGGTTCGTGTTAATTGGTGTCAGGTAATGCTCAAAAATGCGATCATTATGTGACCTTTTGGGTCTTCCATGATAAGCCAAAACTAACAAAAGTGGCTCACTAACGAAGCACCTCGAAGTAAAGGGCTACCTGTTTTTTTTTTTCAGTAGAACTGTTCATGTTGCAACCGTGCCTTTAGAGATCGTAGAACACACATCACACATCGGCTCAAACAAGTGACTTTTTAAGCACTCAAAACGTGGTTACAGTGTGGCGAGTTCAGGATGGTTTGAGTCAAGAACTTTCCTGGAATGGTTTCGCATATAGCTTTACCGTATTTCAGACACGGGGATTGGCCAAAAATTTTAATTGGTAACAACTTGTCCAGTCATGTTGCAGTAGAAGTTATTGAAGAATGTGCACGTCAGAATATAAAATTTATTTCGCTCCTACCAAATTCCACACATCTTTGCCAGCCCCTATATGTTGCTTATTTTGCCCCCCTCAAAAAGACATGGAGAAGAATTCTGGCTGAGTGAAAATCGAAACAAAGAGGCCCATTTCAGAAGAAAGACTTCCCAACACTTCTCGAACAAACCTTAGAAGCAGTTGAAGCAAATTCAAAGCCAAAACTATCAAAAATTGCTCGCTCACGAAGCATTTCAAAGAAAATTTTCGCCTGTTTATTTTTTTCAGAAGAACTGGTCATGTCGCAACCGTGCCTTTGGAGATTGTAGAACTGAAGTCTTTGGTGAATTAAGGAAAACAAAGCTACCATGACAATGCGAGCTCTCACACATCGGCTTAAACAAGTGACTTTTTGAGCACTCAAAACGTGGAATTGGTGGATCATCCGCCGTACAGCCCTGATTTGACACCCACTGTTTTCTTTTTGTTCCAGTACAGGAAGAACAAATTGCGGGATCAATGTTTTTCTTGGTCACAAGAAGCGGTTGATACGTTTAAAAACTATGTTTTGGGGATACCATCTTCATAGTGACCAAAAATGCTTGTTGGCTTGGTTCCAACGTATGGATCACGGAGAATAATTTGGAAAACAATAAAACCATTTTCAATGATAAATATTTGTGTTTGTTTGCTATCCCCGAAATATAAATGGCCACCCATGTATTGAGATAAAACAGATATAAATAAACCGTCACAATAGCTCCTTACAAAATATCTCGGTACCATTTTTTGCGTAAAAACTTACTTTTCCTGGGACAGTTAAAAATATATTTGAGTATACATATCTAAATACTCTGCTAGTCATTTTACTTTGACTAAATTTATTCGGCTTATAGTTTGGATGTTCTATACAAGGCAGTATTCCGTTTCTATTCATCTCGATTCGTTTCTGGTCAAGAACAAAACAGGCCGTGAAGAAGGTTATTGCGAAGACATATGTCATAAAGACTCCTACGGCTGCGTATATGCAAAAAGATTCCAAGCACGGAAGTATCTAAAATGGAAAAATAAATAGATTAGAATAAAAACGCTACCTTACAATTGAATGTGCTTGCAGAAATTTATCGGCAAAACAATAATGGTGGGCTCATACTTCCAAATTTATTAACTACCACTCAGAATTTCCGCTAAACTAACACTTACATTACGAATAAAAAATGGGCGATTCATAATTCAAAATCTAACAGTTGATAAAAATTAAGAATGCCCAATCAAATTTGCCCATAAATATTCTAGCCTAAAAGTAAAATGTAAGTTTTTTGTTTTTCAATGTGATTGTTTAACTAATTTTATTCTAAAGTATTTCAACTCTTTTATAACACATTTTTACTAAGTTTTATTTCTTTATAATACTACTTTTTATATTTTTAAATTTTCCTCCAGCCAACAAACAGTTTAAAGTTGACTTTTTAGTGGATAATTGATAGTTGTTAATTTTTAGTTGGAACTATGAAGGGATGAGAGCAAAGCGTATCATTTAACTTGCAAATGACAATTGATAGTGGGAATTCTTAGTGGTAATTGATAATTTTTGGAAGTATGAACCGATCATTAGGCTGTTCATCTACTGAATCTTATAAATTTAGTATTGTGATGTAGAGCGAAAGCAAATTTCGAATGTTCTTACATGGCCTTAACTATATTACGTTCTTGAAAACATACTTACTGTAGAAGATCCAATAATAAAGGCAATTACATCAGTGAAAGAAGTTATAGTTATCGAGACGCCTGCATGTTTTAACATCAAACCGACTTTTTCGGATGTTGGTAAACTTTGCTCTTCTTCTGATAGTTCGTCCCAACATGTCATAATCACCAACATATCATCCACCCCTAAAATCAACAAAATATGATTTTATTATAGTTTGTAAGAAAGATTATATATTTGGTCAAGAATCCTCTTGATCCTATAGGGATACTGCGGAAATAGGATGGGACCTCTACAGAGACTGGCAGGGATACCTTGGAAATACTCCTCCGGACGCATCTGACGGACTTTGACATTATCCTTGACGCTACAACATATGTTGAAATCAATTTCCCAATCCAGATCAGAAGCGCACGAAAAAGAGATTGGTAAATTGCAAATGGGTTCCGTGGGACCTAGAATCGTTTGAGAGCTACAAAGCACCCGGACTCAATGAGGTCAGCAGGGTAAAGAGCTACAGGATACCTACCCTCGGCTTAAAGAAAGTCTCTACTCTCAGACAAAGACCAATTAATCTTCTTTGCTGAAGCTGCCTGAGAGACTAGTTGAAAGGCCCATACGGGAAACCTCTATTAAAAGAGAGGCCCCTACACACCAATCAACATGCCTACCAATCAGGAACATTATGTGAGTCAGCTAACTACATCAACTAGTAAAGAGAATAGTATCTGACATGAGTAAGAAGAAAATACTGCTAACAGCCTTCTTTGATATTGAAGGAGCATTTAACCACACCTCCATTCCCATGATAATGTCCGCCAGGAGATAAAGTATTGAAGACACTTTATGCGGAGGGATACAAAACGTGCTTCAAGGCAGACTAACACAATCAGATCTATTGGAGGAAACCGTGGAGATGTAGCAAAGGCTACAGGGAGGGGTTCTATCCCCCCTCCTGTGAGATCTGGTGGTCGATGAACTTCTGATAAACTTTAACGACCAAGGATATTATACCGAGGAGTATGTTGATGATCTAGTCGTACTCATCGTGAGAAAGCATGGCAACACATTATCAGAACTCATGCAGGGAGCTCTGATTGTAGTGGAATAGAGATGAACTAAGAAGTACCTTAAGGTCAATTCTGAAAAAACTACACTCAAACCTTTCACTAAAAGAAGGACGCTTGGAAATTTAAATCTACCAACTCTCTTTAAAACAGAACTGCAAATAAGCCTAAAGGTTAAGTACCTAGCTGTAATCCTGGATACAAAGCTTACTTGGAACTCACACTTTTGAAAGTTGGTGCTAAACATGAAATGGCAGTGGGAAAAGCGTGGGTATTAAAACCACCCATTGTACACTGGTTATACACAGCAGTGGTCGGTCCATACAATACGGGAGCCATGAGAAATACTCCGGCATCAGCCATGGAAACCCTACTAAATCTCCCTCCTTGATATGAGGGTAGGAGCATACAAGCTGAATCAAAACAAGGTCTAGTGGACTGAACCTGTCTCCGGACATAAGGGTATCGTAGGTAATGAAAAGGTGGACTAATTTCCAAGGCAAGAGTCTGCTACCACATTTATAGGACCTGAACCAGTATTTGGCATTACTAAGGTTGCTGTTCGTGAGTTGTTGCTCTGGTGGATAAAGGATCAACCTAACCTGAACTAACTTGAAGTAACTTTAATAAGTGCAATTTATATCTGATAACTTACCTAGTCCCATAAGTAGAAAGGGTAGTGACAAATGTACTGGTCCATAATATACACCCACCAGAGAACATAAACCAGCGCCTACAATAAAGCTCATCCCAATGGCCAATAATCCAACAAAGCCTAAAACAATCTATTTTAATGTGCTGACCAGATCTTCATTTTAGATTGTCTTTTTGGGGACCTTGACAGACACTCAAATACGAGAAACTAATAATTTAATATTATAATATAACAATTAACAATAAGATCACATAATATGAAAAGAAATATTCTAAAAGGCAAACATTCTCCAATTTAGTTAAGAACCTAATTTCTAGTACGTGGACGTCGTTGAAACGCCATTTTAATTTTATGAATGAAATTGACAACTGACAGGTAGCGCCAAAAGCCAGTTTTAATAGATAAAGTTTACACTGCTGAAGAATAGATAATCGTTCTGGGGACGGAGGTAACGGTTCTTGAAAAATATTATGTTATTACCAGAAAAGCAGATGAAAAGTGGAGATTATGACTTAAATTAGTCATAACTGTCAAAGCGTAATGTAATTTAGAATTCAAAAAAGGCGAACTCCGCACCCAGTTGGACAAGTGTGATAATAACATTCAAAACAGTGACTAAACGGTATCCGACTGAAAAGAATGGACAGTGGGGGTCCGATTTCCATTGTTTTCTCTTTGTAGCAAGTAGTTATATATTATGTTGAGGTTTTCTATGTCTCCTCTTTTACTAAAATTTTCTGTCTCTCAAAGTTCATCATATGACCCTTATTTAAAACATGGTCCGCTAGAACACAAGAAAACACTACTCTATTATAATCGCTTTCATGGCAACTTATTCTACCTGAAAGATTTCTAGAAGTTTGGCCTATATAAAATTGTGACAAATTCGTATGTCAAAAATTCTACACATTTTGGGAATATTATTAGTAGCAATAATGTAGAGCCAGACAACAATTTTGATACGAAAGTTCTATACTAGGCTTTCAAAGGATCCAACATTACTACATCGAACCACGTTATCACAGAATGGGGTGATGGACTTTTTGAGATGCTGCCTTCGAAGTGCTTATTTTCAAATAAAAGACAAGTTGTAGGCTTATGACCACGGGCTTCCAATGGGTTCTTCGTTTTCTGCAGTCGTGACGGACATATATATGGATTGGCTCGAATCATCAAGAACCAAATGATTTTTTTTACACATTTGAACCTAATTCAACCATGGAAAGGGAGGTAAATGATCGTTTGTCCTTCCTAGGTGACTAGTCGACCGTTCAAATGAAATACTTCAGTATACAGGAAGCCAACACATATACTGGACAATATCTCAACAATGAGTTTAACAATTCTGTTGTGACCAAACGAGAAATTATGCGTCACTTGTTTGTAACAATACTTATAATATTGGGTCGGCATGAAAGTATTTTTGATTGCCACTCAAAGATGGTCATCATTCTGGTCGACCTACTGAAATTGATGATGAATCAAAGCCATAATTGAAGATAAATCAAGAAATACACTTAGACCTCATTTAACAAGAAATTAAACCTAATAACACCGTAAGAAAGTTCCATGCAAGTTTAGTGAAATGATTATTGGAAAAACCGAGCGTCCACTAGAAGAATAATAATGAAATTTTCAGTAAACCAAGGTTGAAGTACATAATCTTTGGCTACCACTACTTTTGAATCATTCAGATGTATACAGTGAAGCGAAACTTTACACTTCAATAGATAAAGTTCATATATAAGTTCGCAGCCTTAGGACAAAACATTCAGTTTACACTTGATAATGATCAGAGATACAATCTAATCGGAATGTCATACAAACAAAAATAAGGACAAGTCCGATGGCCACATTTTATTCAAAACTGTACAACTGACAAAAAATGCAGATAATGTAGTAGATAAAACAAATTTAAATATTTAAAAAGTCTTAAAAACAACTTATTTCACTATTTCGACTCTCTAAGATTAGGTATGTAGTTTAATTCCTTAAGTCATAAACCTGTCAAGATCCCCAATTTTTTGATCATACCCTTGCTTCGAGCCAGTTATATTTTGATATAACAAATTGTACATATATCACCATTATTGCAATACCAATGCAAAGTTTGTCTATATCTTGAAACATCGATTTATGACTAATATCACCAAAACTAAAATAAAGATTAAAATTAGTGAAAGATCTTTAAAAATACACAATTGAACATATATTTTTATAATATCCAGGGGCCTATTAGACCATCAGTCTTTCTATCTGAGTTAGGAACTGAATTCAGTGTTGTATAGCAGAATTAGGACGGTCGTGCAATCTTCTTTACTCAGTTAGCGCTTTAATTAGGAAATTATTTTGTGTATGTAGCATTTAGGCTAGGGTCGCATGCAAGTGAAAGTCTTATACCGATAGAAAGAGAGAGAGAGAGCGAGAAAAAAATACAAGACCTTTTTCTATCTCTCTTCATTACTCCATGCGCAATACAGAGCCCCCTTCTCGCACGATGCTGCACTGATTATTTTAACGAGGTAATATGAACAATCTGAAATGCAATAGTCATGAATATTATGAATTCATGTAAACCTAAGTACACTGACAAAAGCGCCATACCAACTTAAACGATGATTAACTTAGATCACCGAGCATTCGCTTGATAACTTGTTTCTTCATATATAATTTTTCAAGTAGAGTAATGAAGATTCTACCTAATTTTTGAAATTTGTTAAGAACTATATTTTTCAAGTAAATATATTAGTCTATTATAATAGTGATATATTTTTATCAAGCTAAGCCAGCTAATATTGTTGTCTGTAACGTTCAAAAATGGCAAGCACTTTTGCAAAGATTTGAGGTAGAAGGATTGTGACTAGAGATAAATCCTGGGTGCATTATTCTCAACTGGAAACATGAAAGGTTAGTTTTCTTTGGAGTGCAAGAAAGTTAATTTTAGAGTACTACATACCTAGCGAAGTTACTGCTGTTAGAGTCACATACTCGAAATACCTAAATAATCTTTTGAAGCTTGCCATCAGAACCAAAAAGTACCAACTACTTTATTATGCTCTTTTTTAACAGCATCACAACATGCAGACATATACATATTGCGGTGGCAATAATACATGGTTTAAAGTTCGAGTCTACCACTTTCTCAGGGAGTTGCCCTGCAATATTTAAATTAGGGTCTAATATAGTGGCTTCAAGGCTGATCTCTAAGTGCAGCAAGGTACTCGATAATCTAACGAAGAGCGGCTGCATAATCAGACTCGTGTAGATCCCGGGTATACACGGAAACAAGGAAGCGAGGATTGTTTGGTACATACTTGTTCCAAGTACTGTTTGTAAAATAGAACTGAAACTGTTACTGGAAAGCAAATTTATTGAAAGCTGGACCAAGGAACATATAATTAGATCTAATGGCTTGCTAGCGAGCTTCTTTTTTTGAAAAGGAAATAACTGGGAATCGTGGTGGGATTGCTGACCGAACATTGCCACCGGCAAGGCCATCTTCATAGGATTGGCGAGGCCGAAGACCTGGTTTGCAGACTGAAGGAAGATGAAATTGTTGACCATGTTCTCAGAGACTAAGGCAGACACATTTCTGGGATATAATAATATCACCTGAAGCAGTCGGTCAAGGTCTGGCAACGAGACTGTTTAAAATCGTAAAAGTGATCGACCTTGAATGACTGGCAGTCATAGTGGGCTGTAATGGACCCATCAAAGATAAAGTATCACCAGCTTATTTATTCTGCCATTTATTCCCAGCCTCATCCCAAGTGATTACTTAGACTGGTAATAAGAAGAACATTTCATAGTAATTATGGTGTATGCAGCTGTGCGCGTACCTAAAAGAAATTTTTACTTTGGGCATAGAAGCGTTTCCAACACGATAAAACAAGTGCATAAAACGTATTGGGGACGAAATCGAAAAAGTACAACGTTTAACAACGTTTTTAAAGTCTTTATTTGACTTTGTCTCGTAAATCAGTTTTTAGCACATTTAATGGCCTATTTCGGATTTCTCAAAAATAAAGCATACTGTGTATATTGTTGATGCTGGTAGCCGTTACTATGTGGTAGTTAATCATCTTCGGGAAATGTTTAAAATGAACTACTATGTTTTATACCACTAAATTTATTAAGAAAACAGTGACTGCAGTTTCAACTCACAGAGTCATTTTCAAACTGAATTACAAAGGTAGACTAAGTATTCAATACAGTAACATGAGAAAATTTAACAATAAATAAAAACTACCTGAGAAATTACATTATTACATAATTATATTACATTAATTCAATATATCCCAAAATAAAAAATGATAAAGATAGTTCATCTTATATATCTTTGTCATACTGTGGTACCCTATCAGAAAACATAGCTAATACTCTTTCCAAACATAACATAAAAGTAGCCTTTAAATCTCAACACAATCTGTCCACTATCCTTTACAATGCTAAAGATAAAATTAATAAATTTGATAAATCAGGAGTTTATACGTTAAATGTTCGGAGTGTGATAGCTTGTATATTGGACAAAGTGGTAGAAGCTTTAAAACTCGCTTTTCAGAGCACCAACGATCATATAGACTACAAAAAACAGACTCGAGCTTTGCTAACCATTAGAAGACAACCATAGTTTTCCTAATTTAAGCAACACTGACACATTACATTATTCAACAAAGGGCCAAAAGTTAAATATTCTTGAATCTTTAGGAATATATAAACATAGTAAACATAAAAATGTAAATTTGCTTAATGACCAGACAGAACTTCGGTTTTCCCCGTTATTTGTTGTCGCCAAATAATAATTAGCTCCCAAAATTTAGTACCTTCCCTTTGTAATAATGTAATTTCTCAGGTAGTTTTTATTTATTGTTAAATTTTCTCTTGTTTCTGTATTGAATACTTAGTCTACCTTTGTAATTCAGTTTGAAAATGACTCTGTGAGTTGAAACTGCAGTCACTGTTTTCTTAATAAATTTTTTAACATTTCCCGAAGATAGTGTGTATATATTATCTTTAAAAAAATCGTCTCAAAATGTTGAAAATCCAATGATCAAACTACTTCTCCTGTTGTAAAAATGTCTTACCTTCTGCCAGAAAAATAGTAAAAATTGTCTTCGAATTTAGAAATGTTTTCTACGATTTTTAAAAACGTAATTTCCCATTCAAGTGCTTCTTCAGATGCCTAAAAAATATTTTATAATGAGACTTTCTTATTACAATGTAAAAACGCTACACAGAGTTGTGATAAAGAAATGGATGAGTCTTTTATACGGAACACCATTTATTTAATGAAAAATCGCTCGGACACTTGATTTAAATTTGTTTAAATGCATTTTTTAGAAAAGAAAATATAGTACAGGATAGATCAGGAAAGTACTATACGACTTAACTCAAATCTGTATAAAGAAACACATATACATTGGTATATTTTTATATTCTAAAATAAATTCTAGATATTTGTAATAAAATATGCCCTATCTTTACCTTCAATTCTTTTCGAAATATTTAAACTGTTGGTTTTTGAAATCATTTATGTATTTATGTCTTCGATCATACCCTATAGATTTAAACAACAGATTTGTTTGAAGGCTGTTTATGGTCGGTTGGGGAGAGGTTTTTTTGATATTTGACAGACATAAACATGTCTACTTATCTTTTCTTTCAGTTTAATTGCTTGTCGTAACTCTTTTCAGTGTTTTTTAGTGTTAGAAATTACTATAAATGCGAAATTTGCAAATAATATTAACAAAAGGAGGATTAAAAAACTTATTTTTATTGGTAAATATTGTTATATATTGTTTACATATTGAAAATAACAATAATCATAATTTAGGCAACCATACATTCATATCTAGGAATGACATACCGATTGTTATATGATACTCGTTTAAATAATGCAATTAGAGAAGGATAGCATAAAATCGGTATGTGTGTACCAAGTAATGAAATATCTATTGTTTATCAACACTTTTTCAAATGTAAATAAAAGTATTATTACGTTATTCAGCGTTCAAACAACCGGGCCCTAGTTCTGACGTTATGATAATTCTACAGGGATATGTTCAAAGATTTATGTGTATAAGGTGTTTCTAATTTTGAAATTATCAATCCGTCACTAAATTAATATCATTTAATTGTTATTGAAATTTTAATTTTTCTGTGCTATTTCTATATTCAAAATACACCTCGCTGAAGATGAGCGAACAGAAATTTTGGTTATATTGGGTCGTAAAGATAAAATTAAAAATCATAGAGAAGTCTGTAATATGTTCAATGATAAATACCCAAATCACCCAGCCTCTAGTTAATTAACAGTGGCTAGCAATGAAGTGGAGAACTTCCCCACAAACATTTGCAAATTTTGCAAACGAAATCACTCTTGAAATATTTTTAGTGGAGACATAGATAGCGCACGAACAAATATTGTTGACAAATGTTTTCGAATGTTTGCCGACGTTCCAACTGTTGTCGATACTTCAAAGGAAAATGGCAGTTGAGTTGAGTGGAGATGCGAGTTCCAATTAGTCTGGGTATGCAATTCTAATCACACACTGTGGAACAACAATAAATGTTTGCAAATTTAGCATTTATTTGCAAACATGTATTCAGTAAAGACACAATATTCACAAACGACAGAAAACGTTTGAAAACAGTTACAAGTGTTTGCTCTCTTTTTCTAAATGCTCGTTAGGTGAATTCCCGTCTCTACAGGAAGGTTCTCGTAGCTTTAGCATTTAAGTCGAACGTGACAACAATACTGATCGCATCATCGTTACTAAATTTTTATAAAAAATTTTTACCGAGTTCTAAAAATACACTAAAAATTAAAGTAATAATAAAATTTTTTTATAAAATTTAAATTTTTGAATTTGGCGCCAAATTAATACCTGACAAAATAGGATTTACATAAAAAGACTGAGACATACTTTATTTGTAATCGTTTCTTTACCGTAGTTATTTGTTTCATTTACTAATAATTTGGCGCTTAAAAATTTGTATTATCTTTCGCTTTTTACGTTTTTTAAAATAGGTTCAATATATTTTATAAAAAATTTATTCTGAGATTCTTAGATTTTTAGTCTTGAACTCGTTATGAAACCAAAAATTATTTGAATTAAGTACTAAGCAAGATCCCAAGTGTTCCTCGCAATGTTTCCAAAGTCACCAAAAAGTGCCAATTGCATCCAAAGTTGTAAACCACACTAAATTGAACAATAAAAAATTCTTTGATTCTGAGAGTTCTTTAAACACCAGTTTTGAGTGAAATTGTACTTAACAAATATTTAGTTTGCCATTGTAAATCCGCTATATTGAATGATTATGAATTAATGAGATATTATTTTTAGATTCGTAATGTGAGCCCCCAAAACCCCCTTTTACCGATATTTAAATAATTTAATACATGCAATTTTTTTGTCTGATATATTTTTTCTTGCATGTTGAGTCTAAAGAAATTAATATAAGATCCGTATTATACCCCCGAAGAACACCTCAGTATCAATTTTGGACCCATATTTTACCTACCATATTTAATTGTAAAAAAAAAATAACTTCCAATTTGTAATCTACGATCCTGAAAACTCCTTAATAATAATTTTGGGCTTAAACTAGAAATGTAAAATTTTTAGATGGCCATATTGATTTTTTTAAATAATTTTAAATTCGTTATTTACCTGCCCATATTAAATTTTTTAAAAATAATTTAAAATTCGTAATTTACACTCCTTCTTATACTCATTTTGGACAAAATCAAGAAATGTAAAATTTTTAGGACCCTATATTGAAACAGCCATATCGGATTTTTCAAAAATAATTTTAGATTCGGAATTTACACCCCCAAAAACTTCCCAATACCACTTTTGGACGAAATCAAGAAAAGTAATATTTTTATTCCGCCATATTGTATTAAAAAAAGTGACATCCCTATAAAGCAGTATTGCTCCAAGAATTATTGAAAGAATAGGTGAGAATGAAATAGTGATGGAGCTTAAGATTTGTTCAAAAAAATTGTTTTTAAGATGAATCTAGTTTTTCTTATAATGGTCAGGCTATCAGACCATTTTTCTTTGATAAAAGCCTCGTTGGAGACAGATATCTATATTTTTTTCAAAATAATTTAGTTCCAGATCTAGCAACTCTATTTTAAGATGACAACTATTCTAATTTACTAAGTTTAACCGTATGGTTTTAACAGGATGATGTTCCTTCGCATTATGCTAGTCTTATAAACGAAGTCTTAAATACAATTTTTCCGTGGCGATGAATAGGTAGATTATGGGCAATAAAGTGGCTGGATGCCACTGCAGGACAGTTGCCGGAAGACATTGTCAATATCTTATAAAATCGTTTTTTGTATCATAGTTTTTATGTTTACTCATTTTGTTATAAAAATTAAAAGTAAAAGAATAATTTTAAAACAGTTGAGGATATTATCACAACTCTGTATATGGAGTATTGCACGATAATTTTAAACTAGTTCAATAACCCTAAATATGCATAACAAAGGATTTTCTAGTTCTATTAATAAGCCACAAATATTATATAATGAAAATGTAAATTCTTGAATAAATTCATTATTTAAAAAACACTTTTTTTTTGAAAAATCATTCTGAAAGGTCGAATCTGTTTTTTGGTAGGAATTTTTTCCGATATATTAAATAATACAGGCTGACTCGAAAAAAGATGTGCTATAACCAACTTTGATTTGTTAAATAGTGAAACCCAAATTTTTGTACACTTTTAGACTCCCTGCAAAATTTTGCATAAATTTTTATTACATGTTCTATACTTTAATATTTTCGATGTATCGACAGTTAAAACTAGAAATGAAGTAGTAACAACAGTTTTTTATCATTTGATTAAACGTTGAAGATATTTTCCAATAAATGACAGTAACCTAAACATATTCATAAATTCATTCTGGACATTTATGACTACTTCTGAAGTCTGTATTTCTTGAATAATTCGATTCTTAAAGTTTTCTATGCCAATTAGCTTAGTTTGGAAAACCTTAACTTTAAGGTAGCCTCACAAAAAGAGGTTCTAAGTGGGAAGACCTCAGCGGCCATTCAATAGGTTCCTTTGTTCCATTCCACCTGTTTGCGAAAGCATCCCTAAATGTGGCAGGGTACCCTCTTGTTCAAATCAGATATTTTCTTGAAGTAAATTTGGATAATTTTGTTCAGGAAATAGCGTCGAAAGAGCAGTAATAAGATCTCTTGTAGAAACTGTAAGTACCTTTCACCAGTTAAATTTTCATCAAAAAAATATCGATAATTTTGCGGGGTTGACATCACCATTTAAGCAAAATGTGGAATCGTCGGAAAAAACAATTTTTTTAATAAAAAAGGGTCTCAAAAACGCATTAATTGTAACAGCGTAACACAAAAATCTCCATAAAGTTCTTGAACGACCTGGGTTTTGAAAGAGTGATCCTTATTAGTATGAAATATGCGTTGTTTTCGCAATATCCAAGTTTGTAGCTATCTTCTTACAATTAATATGGGAATTATTTTGAATGTTTAATAATACGTCTACTTTTTTTCATCCCTAGTTGCTTGTCGACTTCCGCTCCTTAGGGCATCTCAAACTTGACCAAACCGACGAAATTTCTGCTAAAATTGGCGGAAGATTAGGATATTTTTCTTGAAATAATTAAACCACTAGCGATAGGATAAGAAACCCAAGAAGACTTGGGTTTCTTACCCTATCGCCATATCCTACCATTACAAGAATTTCTAGCTTCTATACCTCAGTAAATTATTTTGAGTTAAAATAAACTAAAAGTGACAATTTGACAAAATGTGACAAAGGAACAGGTGATTCAATCAGTTATGC
The DNA here is from genome assembly GCA_034092305.1 of Diaprepes abbreviatus. Lineage (NCBI taxonomy): Eukaryota > Metazoa > Arthropoda > Insecta > Coleoptera > Curculionidae > Diaprepes > Diaprepes abbreviatus. The sequence goes on from JASJET010000087.1 coordinate 3,105,381, forward strand.
TGGTAAATAATTATTGTATTTCATTTTGAGTTTTAACTGCCGATAAATCGACAACAATTACATTTAGGTACAAGATATGTAATAGAAAAAATGTTCATAATTTTGCAGGGAGTCCAAAGTAGATTATGGCACAGCTATAACATGTCCGAACTATTTTTTAAAAATCCCAGCGTTTTTTAAATAATGAATTTATTAGCTGTAATTTGTATTTTGTATGTTAATTTAATTCTTACTAAAAGAATACGTTAAAGCACTGAGAATGTAATAAAAAATAGGAAAACATATTTTACCCACTCTCCTGTTCCAGCCATGTTACCAGCCTTATCCATATCAACAGAAGAAAAGTTTACCAGAAGTAACCAGTAATTTTGTATAGCGGTTGCCTTAATAATATGGCCACTTTCATTTTTTACTATACCTCCCAAAAGATCTTCATAACTTTTTAATTTTCCAAATATAAAACTGCAAAGATAATTAGTTGATATTAATTGGAAAAAATCATTTTTCGACGACTATATTAAATTATGTCTATATAACTACTAGAGATATTTAGCCATGATGGAAACAACTGACTGTGCGTTGCCTAGTAACATTTAATAATGACAACCTGTTTCTACTTGTATGTCAAATTTGATTTCAATTGATTCATTATTTATTCTTTTATGTAGTGTGTAGCAATAAAAAATGAATTTTATGAAATGTGGGCAAGGCTTCATCATATTTTAAGGTGAAATATTGATTAAAATAGTTTCGATGAGGCATGACTCCATTGAAGATGACTAAGAAGTGGAAGTCTTTCAAAGGCAATTAATCCTGATATTTGCAGTATAATGGAAACAATGGTTCTCGTAGATCATCTATTACCAAAGCATTAAATGGATCTAAATGAAGCGTTTTGACAACAATTTTTTTACTTTACTATGATCAAACTATTATCACCTATCGGCCTGATACTGTATTTATGTATAGGAAGGTGAAGGCTGTATACCTGATAGATGTTGTTGTTCCCAAAAATGCCAACATGTTGGAAAAATATCAAGAAAAGAAGCCTAGTATGTTGAACGACACCACAACTGTCCTCTTGTGAGGAAGACCTCCAGAAACATAGTTAGCTGTTGGAATCATGATTTCATAGTGTTAAGGAAAGAGACAAAGAACTATTCAACAGATCGAAAAAAAACGGTGACTGGGAAAAATATTCTCATTACAAAAAAAAAAGCCAAATGAAATTCTTGAAGGAAGCTATGTCAAGATGTCTACAGCACCTCTGAAATATCACTCCTCTACAACATTCTGACTAAAAATCCCCTTGAACGTATAGGAATACTGCCGAAATCGGACGCAACTTCTACGAAGACTGGAAGGGGTTTCTTCAAGATATTCCTTCGGTCCCATCTGTGAGACTCTGACATTATCCCTGACGCTACAGTAAATGATGAACTCAATCTCCCTACCCTGACCAAAAGGACATCGAAAAGAGATTGGTAAATTGCAAACGATGTAATAACCTTCCACAATATATCACGGGTTATAGAATCATTTGAGAGCTACAAGGTACGGGGACTCGATGAAGTCATCCCGATGCTTCTAAAGCACAGCAAAAAGCTCATTACTCATGTACTCTGCAGAATCCTAAGAACAAGCGTAGCTACAGGATATTTACTCTTAGTTTGGAGAAGATCTAAAATCATATTTTTACCGAAGCCTGGTAGAGATTACTCGCAAGCGAAATGTTTTATACCAATTAACCTGTCATATTTTTTACTGACAGAAAAACTAGTTGAAAGACACATACGAGAAACCTCTCTAACATGCTTACTAATCAGGAAAATCATGTGAGTCAGTTCTACATCACCTAGTAATGAGTCTGCCATGAATAACAAGGAAATAGCGCTAATAACCTTTCTTGAAGGAGCGAATATTCAACCATACCTCCTTCTAACTATAGTGGAGGAATGGCGTATTAAGGGACATCCTGGAAAAACCAAATTCATACCCTTTACTAAAAGAAAGAAGTCTGACGAATTGAAACTACCAACTCTTTTTAATACAAAACTGCAAATAAGCCAGGCGAGGTTAAGTATCTAGGTGTAATGCTAGATGCAAAGCTTACCTGGAACTTACGCTTGTAGAAATTAGTTACAATTACGTGCAAACTTATTGTTAACATAAGTTTTATCGTAATTTTATACTCAAGGTTTTGGTATGACTCTTGAGTGACTTTTTTGAATAAGTTTCAAGTAATACTTAAATTGCCGTTTTTTCGTTTTTGAGTTCCTCAACATAAAAATTAGGATTATTTTTAAAGAAAAGTTCAATTATGAGAACATCTACTACAATAAGATTACTGTTGTTAGTTTGCTTAAAATATATCTGCATTTTGATATTTATACCAAAGGAACTCGAAAAATAACTAAATTATCAAAGTTTCATAAAAAATATATCAGTAATTAATTAAAAAATAGCTTTATAACACCAAGAGTTGGTAAAACAGCGTATCACTAAACTGGCATCCTGTTTGTTTACTTATATGTGACGTCACCAGAGTTGCAACGAATCATGGAGTGTTGTCCATTACGTTATAAAACATTAAAAAAACGTTATGGAAATTTCATTTTTACGGAATATTAAAATATTTTATTCGGAAAATAAATAAAGTGCGTTTTTTTTATAATAAAATTTATTAAAATGACAACATTTTGAACATATTTTTAATAAAATTAAATAGGTTATTCCCTGGTTCATCGATATTACTGGAGTATAATAATTAAAATAATAACTATATGGATTTTGTTTTTTTAAGTCTTTGAGTTTCTTATCGCCTGAAAATTGAATTGAATTGGGTCAATGTTTACAGAAGTCGTTTAAATGTTAATTTAAATGTTACTTATTTTGCTATCTATGATCTAAATTATTTTAAATTCCTTGTCGTATACGACTTTTTTTGTTAAAAATGATTAGATGACGAATTTTCATGGTAAAAATTTCAAGGAAATGTTTACGACTCTTAACAAACTACAAATTTCTTAATAAGAAATAAAAATGTATCAGATAATGTTGGCTCCCCTAAATAATATATGGAAAAATACAGAATGCTCGATCATAATCAAGATTAAATGGTACCACCATTACTATCTTAGAGACGATATGAGTGATTCTTGTAAAAAATGATAATAACCCAAGTAAATTAATAAAAAAATATATAATAAATTACATCTTTACCGGTATAACATCCTTAGAGTTAGACTATTTGAAGTGATAAATTGAAACGTCTAAATTACATTAAAATTCTTCACATCCGTAAATTTTACCCCCAAGAACATATTGCACTTTTGAGATATGAGATTCAGAAAGATGATTGTAGAGTAAAACAGTGAACAGTAACGAAATATATTTAACAAGTTAATTGCAAAGAAATGGCAAAATTTGCGAAAAGAAAAAAAATACTAATACAGAATAAGGTTAAAAATATTAATACAGAGGTTGTTAGGCGAAAACAAACATTATCCCTAAACTTGACTAGAAATGTTAGTTGAGGCCAAAGAGATTTTAGAATAATAGAGGCCGTCAAGTCTATTTCAAACCATACAATAATTTACGTCCAAAATTGCTATGAATACGTGAAGAAAAAACTATACCATTTTATGGGCCAGAACAAGCTCTGGTATTTTACCACGCATCTTTTTTTAAGAGATGCATTTACTCAATACATTTATTTATTGTTTCATTTATTCCTGCAAATTATACAGTATTTTAGTATTGTTTACAATGTAATTCACTTTGTTTCCTAAAGACAATCAAATATCTTTAAAATAGCACTAAAAATCGATTAAAATTGAAATGAAACCTCGAGTAAAAGAAAAAGAAGTATCAATTGTCACAAATTACAGCAATGAATAATGATAAGCAACATTGCCGGATTGTGCAGTTAATTTAGAGGAGTTATATTACTAATTCTAGTTATTTGCAAGACAAACATTCTACTGACCTATTTCGTTCTGTCTGTTTCTAAGCGAGAACCGACACGCTTCTATAGGACCCGCTGTCTATATCCTTCTATGTCTATGGTCTTTGTTTTAACTTAAAATCTCTTTGATTAAAGCGAAAACTGGTAGTCCGGATGTAAAGGAAAAACTGTTATTTTAAAAGTACCCATTTTCTAATAATTCTTGTACATATATACTTTTAGAATTAGATTATCGTGGGCTACTTTCAGAAGATCAAACTATATATAGATAAATTCCTATAAATCTACAAAAGACAATTGTTTGATTCTATAATTGTACTTGTAGCCTCCTACGAACTCGAGACTGTGAGTGCAAAGAGGTCAAAAGTAATGCCAAGAGCCACGGAAATAACAATGGTGGGAGTTTCCTTCAGAGAGACGATCAGAAGAAAAGGTTTTGATCGAACTAGTAACAAAGTTCGAATATACTTGAATATTGCAAAGCATAGTGACATCACAAATAACCTTTTGGCATCTTAGGCGAACAACATGAAAACGAGGAAGACAGTGGTGGCTGACAAGGTAGTACCACAGTGCCATGGCACTATTTAATTTTTTCTAAAAACATTTTTAAACTAATATTTTTACTATAAACTTTTTCGAATAGTTTGTCCATTTCTACGTCTGGCAGCAGAGCCATAGCTTAACATACGAGATTTTTTTCTAATCGGCGATAGTGCCATTTATTGTTACGGCACAGTAAATAGAGGAACGTCTAATGGGGCTTATATATGAGCAAGAAAGATGGAACTATGTATTAATATTTTCCGTATGCTGTTATGTCGATTGTGCCAGACCCTAAATGATTGGATTACTATTAAATAAATCGAACATAGAACACTTGATACCGTGTGACGGGTGACATTAGTTTTTGTTCGTGTCTGTTTTGTTTCCACTTGGCGATTCTAAAAAAAATATTTTAGTATTATTTATTATGTATTTTCCTTGATATTTACATAATATATCTGGTCCTACGTTAACAATTTACGTAAGGACAACGGCCTTCCACGAATATTGACATATGACAACGAGCAGCTGAATACTCCATATAATATCGTCGCAGCCTTTGTTCAACATTTTCAGTCGTGCTATTTTGATCACAGTAACGTTAATTATTTTGGCGAAGTTCATAACAAGATTGGCTCATTGGGCTTAACAAGAGTGCAGGACCCGATGGAATATTGCCATATTTTATCAAGAAGTGCATGGTTTCCCTTGTACCTCATCTATGTCGGATTTACCAGAAATCTTTTAAGAATGCAATATTCCTTTAGAGATGGAAATAGTTTACCTTGTTCCCTATTTTCAAGTCTGGTGACCGTAATTGTGTGGAAAACTATCAGGGTATATCATTGCTGTGTATTATCGGAAAGATATTCGAGTCGATAATAACTGATGAATTGTTCAATGCTTTTAAAACTTACATCGGCCCAGAACAACATGGTTTTTTCCAAGAAAGGTCAACAGGTACCAATCTGGCTGTTTATCAAGATTTTTTGGTTCGAGGTGTGGAGGCAGGATATCAAGTGGACTCTATATACACGAATTTGTCTAAAGCTTTTGATAGTGTTTGCCACAAGTTGCTGGTGTACAAGCTCGAGTGTCTAGGTTTGTGTGTTCCATATTTAAAATGGATAGCCTCATATCTCTCTTCGCGTACGCAGTGTGTTAAATTGTGTGGTGAAATATCGAGGGATTGATGATTTAAAATTATTTACAAGTGTTTCCTCGTTGGATGATTGTGTTTATATTCAACGAGAGTTAGATTTACTAGTCAGATGGTGTAATAATAATTTTTTAACTCTCAGTGTAAACAAATGTAAAGTTATGAGACTTTTTAAATGTTTTTCGCCTGTGATAAATTCTTATGGAGTGTGTGCCATTTTTTAATGATCTCGGGGTTATTTTCGATAAAGAATTAAATTTTAATATGCATATTGACAATATCGTACTAAAGAGTTTTAAGATGTTGGGTTTTATAAAGAGAAATTGTAGATATATCGAAAACACAAGGGCTATCCAAACACGTTATAACAATTTGGTGCGTTGTATTTTGGAATATGCTTGTATCATTTGAGCACGTATATATCAGTGTCACATAGATAGACTTGAGAGAGTACAACCAAAATTTGTAAAATTCTTACTATATAAACACCGATTCTTGTATGAGAATTTATCGCACGAAATTCGTTTATTGTTGGTAGGTCTCCCAAGTTTAGAAATGTGTAGAAGAAACCATTGTTTTTTTTTAATACAAGCTGGTTAAGGGTTTGATAAATTGTGACGAACTTCTTGCCCAGCTTAATTTTAGAGTGCCCAGAAGACATACTCGACAAAGTCAATTATTTGCTGTAACAGTACACTGAACAAATTATGGTTCGAGAGCTTTCGTCGATTGCTTAACCACAATTTATAATCAACACTTTTTAAATGTAGATATTTTTTATGTAAGTTCGTATCAATTGAAAAGAATTACTGGGTAGCCGTTTATCTGTATTAGCAATATTGTTTTTGTATTAATTTTGTAGGATCTATGTAGAAAATTGTTCTGTAATGTAAAGGGTGTTTTTATAGAGGTATAGAACTTTAAGTTGGCAACACTTTTTTAACTGGCGGCCATTTTGTCAGCTGTCAAGTGATTTATGTTTAGTTTGGTTTGGCATTTCAACATGAATAGACTGACGCCTGAACAACGCTTCCAAATTGTGCAAATTTATTTTGAAAATCATGGTTCTGTTCGATATACGTATCGCGCACTACGTCCATTTTACGGTCAACATAATCGTTCATCAGAGCCATTAATTCGATTAACTATGGAACGTTTTCGCACCACGTTTACTCTAAATGATAATACGCATCCACAGAGACGTCGTACAGGCGTACAGAAGAAGTCATTGCTGCTGTAGAGTGTAGCGTAGAGGAAGTCTATCCGCCATCGTGCACTGGAATTGGATGTGTGTCCATTCACTTTATGGAAGATTTTGCGGAAAGATCTTGGTTTGCGTGCTTACAAAATCCAACTCGTGCAAGAATTGAAGACACACGATCACCTAACAAGGCGTAGATTCGGTGAATGGGCCCAAAACAAGATTGCCGTTGATCCCGATTTTCATAAGCGAATTTTGTTTAGCGATGAAGCTCACTTTTGTTTGAATGGATACGTCAATAAACAAAACTGGCGTATTTGAAGTGATGATAATCCTCAAGTGTATGTTGAGACACCGTTACATCCAGAAAAACTGACTGTTTGGTATGCTTTATGGGCTGGTGGAATCATTGGTCTTTACTTCTTTAAAAACGATGCTGGTCAGAACGTTACAGTCAATGGTGACCGCTATAGAGCTACGATTACTGACTTTTTCGTTCATCAATTGAACAACCATGATGTGCAGGAGCTGTGCTTTCAACAAGACGGCGCAACATGTCACACAGCTCGTGCCACAATTGATTTATTGAAGTAAACGTTTGGTAACCGCATAGTTTCACGTTTCGGACCCGTGAATTGGCCTCCAAGATCGTGCGACTTAACGCCGCTAGACTATTTTCTGTGGGGATATGTGAAGTCGCTAGTCTACGCCGATAAGCCCGAAACGATTGATCACTTGGAGGACAACATTCGCCGCGTTATTGTCAATATACGGCCACAAATGTTGGAAAAAGTCATCGAAAATTGGACCTCCAGATTAGACTACGTCCGAGCCAGCCGTGGCGGTCATATGCCAGAAGTCATATTTAAATTATAATGCCAGAAGGTTATCTTTCGAATAAAGTAAATTTCATGTCAATTTAAAAAATTCATCTTTGTTTTATTCCATTTAAAAGTTCTATACCTCTATAAAAAAAACCCTTTACATGTAAATATAAATAAATAAATAAATTTATTCTTCTACATAGATGTTTGTTTTTGTTTTATTACTAAAAGTCATTTTATATGTCACTATAACAACAAAGAAACTTCAAAAACTCTTTTAATGCGCTCTTTTTAGAGGATAAACTTGGAGAAAACGAATCAGGATAGTCATTGTCTTATTTAAAACTTGAAAAACAAAATGGAAGTAGACAAAAGTTTCATATCCGCAAACTTAATAAAAATATATAGTTACGATAAAAATAGATGGATGTGCGGGTTTGGGGAAGAACATAAACCATTTTGTGTTGTATGCATGTTGTTTAGAGGCAACGAAGCTTAGTCAAAGAAGGGAATATATTGTCAAATTCATACACTGGATAAAATAAAGACTCATGAAATATTTAACGTTCATGTTTGGTAAGTGAACATTGGGAGCAGTTCTCTAAAAGAATGGAAGGAGACTTCTATAGTGTACAAAAACAAATGTGGCGACTGATAAGACAACAGCGCAAAGAAATATCTGAACTCTCCGAAACAAACAAAATATCAGAGGAGAAATGGATAGACTACCTAACAAAATTATTTGAGGGAGATGCTAACATTGGAAAAAACAACATACCAGCAATAAGGAATAATGTGGAAGTCACCATTCAAGAAGTAGAGAAAGCTATAAAATCCTTAAAAAATAAAAAGTCTCCCGGACAAGACGGAATTCATAACGAATTGTTGAAATACGGAGGACAGCGACTAACACAGGAACTCACAAGCTTCATTCGAAAAATCCTGACACAATGCAAAGTACCAGATAGGTGGAGAACCAGCACAATAATGCTTATGTTCAAGAAAGGTGACAAAAAGAACCAGGGAACTACAGGGGTATTAATCTACTGGACACAACTCTGAAACTCGTTACGAAAGTAATCAAAAATAAAATTAATTCGGTTACAACACTGGAAGACGAACAGCAGGGATTTAGATCAGGAAGGTCTTGCGTGGATGCAGTATTTATTCTACGACAGATAGTCGAAAAATCTATAGAATACAATAAACCAACATTTTTATGCTTTATAGATCTAACAAAATCATTCGATCGCATAAAGCTAGATGACGTAATCCACCTGTTATATAAGAGAAATATTCCTATCAATATAATTTAGACCATCGAAAACTTATACGCAAACAATAAAGTTCAGATTCGCACTAACGGTAAATTATCAACACCCATACCTGTCAACAGCGGTATTAGACAGGGAGACTCGCTTAGTCCTTTATTGCTTAACATGATAATGGCCGAAATAATAAAGGAGGTGCGACTTGGTAGAGGATATAAAATGGGTGATACAGAAATAAAAATTCTCTGTTACGCTGATGACGCTGTGATATGTGCCGAAAATGAAGACGACCTCCAGAGATTGTTAAATACCTTTAATCTTACGGGAAGAAAATATAATATGATTATCTCAGCCGAAAAAACTAAATGTATGACAACCTCAAAAGAACCCCTCCGATGCAAACTAGAACTAGACGGTCGAATAATACAACAAGAAATGAGTTTCAAATATCTAGGAATCGACATAACTAGTTATGGCAACATCGAAGATGAAGTAAGAGGGCAGGTGGCCAAAGCAAACAAAGTGGCGGGTTGCCTCAACGACGTGATCTGGCGAAACAAACACTTACAACAAGAAACAAAGGTTCGGATCTGCAAAACCACAATTAGACCTATTATGACATACACCTCAGAAACACGGCCAGAGACGACAAAAACGAAACAACTATTGGAGACTACAGAAATGAGAATACTTCGACGAATAACAGAAAAAACGCTACTTGACAGAGAAAGAAGCGATAACATCAGGCAATCATGCAACACAGACTGCATTAATGAGTGGGTCCTACAACGTAAGACACAATGGAACAAACACATAAGTCGAATGACAGAGGATAGACTGGTAAGGATCGCACGAGATAAATCGCCTAGTGGTACACGCAGTAGAGGTCGACTACGGAAAAGGTGGAGCGATAATTTAAGTCCAGAATGAGGAAAATCGAAGAAGGAACAGGTCAGGGACCTATTATAGAAGGTAGAAGAAGAAGAAGATGTTTGGTAAGATAAATATAAAATATAGTTTAAGTTCTTCATAATGCGTCTATAGATGAGGGAATTGTTGTTTTACATGTTTTAAAGTGATCCTATATTTTATTTCACATATTGGCACAACCTACTTAAATAGTCACGAGCTGCCACTGGAAGGAGACTTCCAATCAGAAAGCAGGTGGGAAGTACTGGTACTGAAAGGCTCAAAATAGGGAAAATGGAGAAGCTTGGGGAGGTCTATGTGTAGGAATGGAGGCGAAATGACTAATAAGAAAGAAGAAGATATGTTTTTGAATATACAGAATAAAAACCTAGATAATTAGACACACCATCACTATTTGGTAGTTTATTTGTCATAAGCTGTTAAATTGCTTAAATTTTTCATAATTTCAGAAGTACTGGAAAAAATCTAGAATTTGGTGTATTGGAATTTCTGAACCATCAGCTGTATGTATTACTTTGAAATTACTTTTAGCAACTCTTTCCTTTTTATTACCGACTTGGATTTTTTTTTATCTCAAGCCCGAATAGAAATATATGTATCACACTGGAAATAAATGATTTAAATTATGGAATTTTGATATATTTGGATTCTGAAAAATAATATATCAGTCCGAACTCTCAAAAAATTTAATAAATAAGAATAAAAATGCTAATGATATCTTCCATGCGATGTCTTATAAAAATAATTTTATAATGTTATTCCATAGAAGAGGAAACATCTATTTTCATATAAAACGTTTTGCCGAAATCAATAGAGTTTTAGAGCCTTGTTTACGACGATGTCTACATTTTCCCAATTTCACACTTCCTAGTGCTAAATTTACACTGTGTATATTTTACAATAATGATAAAAACTTCAGAAATTATCCTAAGAATAACCACTTTTAGTCATGGTGCATATCTAGCCAGTTTGCTACGATTTTTGCAAATTGCGATAATAAATGCACTATTGTAAAAATTGGTAATTAAAATTAATGGATACTTACTTTTTATCATAAGTATTAATTTTATTAATTATATCATCTTTGGTAAGTAATGAGATTTCTGTCATGTTGTAGTCCCACAGCTCTAAAATACTTTTTGTATAACATTCAGTCTTCATTGTTTCTATAAAACTACAATATAATGCGACATTCATCTGCGTGCTTGGATCAGTGTCATTTTCGCTATCACTTAATAAAAGTTTGAGCAATTTCTTATTGACTTTAGGAATTCTGAAATAAAAACAATTCGTGTTATTCTTAATAAAACCTGGACAATTGTAAAAATAAAAGCTATTGCAATTTTTAATCTTGAATTATTAATAATAAAAATTTCGAATCATTTTAAATTCTTATATATTATAGACGGGGTGGAAGCTTTAACTAAAATAAATTCGACAACAAAAAGGCAAAATATTTTTTGAAAAATATTTTAACATGTCAGTTTAGATTTTTGTTTGAACCCATTTTTGATGTGGGACAAAAATCAACCCTTACTCTTTCTTCAAATGAAACGTTATGCCTTGTGACACCCCATTTAAAAGGGCATTAAAACATGAATTCAATGCATGTTTCACTTTTGGTATAAATTGTAACCGACTTCAAAAAAAAAGAAGGTTACCAATTCAACGTGTTTATATTTTTTCTAATGTTTGCTCACACATTATTCTCTATGAGAGTGAGATATTTGGTACAAATAAAAAAACTGAAAAGATTGTTGGCTTATGAAATTTGTAAAATAATTCATTAGTATATAACCTTTAATATGAGGAAGATATTTTGACATATATTTCAAGAAATTGTAAGGAGTTCTGCAGGGCGATCTTACATATATATTTACGAGACAGAGGGTAGGTAATTTAATTTTATTTCTGCTTAAAATATACGTGAAATTATATAATAATAATATAAAAAAGGTGCTACAAGACAAGTAACGATTGATTTCTCCCCCAGAGAAGTACAATATTTGCAAAAATACACCAGGATGATACCCCTGCACAATAAAATAACTGGCCTAAGAATAAATGCCTTCTTACTTCTTATATATATATATATATATATATATATATATATATATATATATATATATATATATATATATATATATATATGAGCCCTAAAATAAGGATATGATTTAAAAAATTAATATAGGGGTGTCATCTTTCAGCTCATGTTCGTATTAGCTGCCAATTTTCTTGTTAATATACAGAAGCATTCGCATATATATGTATTACTTTTAGACACAAACAACGTTTTTAAAAATAGTTATTTTATGAAGTTACCTTATACAGGGTCAAAAACAAATAAACTTTGCATATAGAAAAACACACATTTACTATGGCGCTACTACAAAATATTTATGGAGTGAAGCATTATCATCACTAAGAAGTTTTATGTAGATTGCGTTGAGTTTTATTTTTCCACAATGTTGCAATTTACAAAAAATGGGCTAAAAATTTCATTTTGATAAACTTTTTCTAATAATTTTTTTCGATATTTTGAGATATAACCCCACTTTTGATCTTTTTTTTGCAAAAAAATTAAAATTTGACAGATAATACTAATCACGTGACTACTATTTTTTTGGTTAATTTTCATATCGATTGAAGCAGAAATTGTTGCCAAAGTCAAATTTCCAATAAAGCTATTAATCAAAAAAAAATCCCATATGATGCGGATTTTACTGGTCACACTGTATATATATATATATATATATATATATATATATATATATATATATATATATATATATATAAAGTTATATAAGTTAACGTCCGTGTAATTTTAAAATAAAATAAGAAATTCTCGGCTATGCGGACAAAGACCGTTGTTAAATATTATTCTCATGCTAAAAAGTGCGGAAATCTCCAAAGAACATGGAAAAACTCCGGGTCCGAAAAATGACGACAGCGTTGTTTCGTCCTAGTATTTCCATACTAGGGCGAAACAACGCTGTCATCAGGCCATTGCATTCGGTAGAAACCATCATCTCGTATCTCTCCCCCTCTCTCTCTCTCTCTAGCATTACAACCCGGGGTGGCTCTTTGCTGACTTCACAATCTGCCTTCAATTGCTGCGATCCATCATCAGTTCCTCCGCGCGTTCGACGTTTAGGGTTTGTAAGTCTGCTGCAACGTTATCTCTCCACCTCATCCTTGGTCTTCCTAGCGGCCACTTTCTTCTGGGTTCTCTTCCTATGCCAACTAGACGATACGTTGATCTTGTCTCATAACATGGCCGGCCCATCTTAATCTTTGTGCTTTTATTTTTTTTCACTATATCTGGCTGGTTGTATAGTTCCTACAATTCCTTGTTTGTTCTCATTCTATATTGCTGTGTGGTGTTGTCCCTGACCGGTCCGTATAGTCCTCTAAGCATCCTTCTTTCTGCGATTTTCAGTCTATTCTCATTTTGTTTTGTCAACGTCCATGTTTCACATGCATATGTCATTACTTGATATATTCTTTTTTTCGTGCGGCGGGATATATTTTTCAATATCATTATCTTTTGCAGCCCATACCAGCAGCGGTTGCCTCCTTGTATTCTGTTGTTAATCTCTTGTGTAATGTTGTTGTCAGAGGTGATCGTAGCTCCCAAATATTTAAACTGATGGACCCTTTCAAAATTGTAGTGGTCCATAGTCACGTTCTGTCCTATTCTGTCTCGCCGTTCCGTTCTTGTTGTAGCCATATATTTTGTTTTTTCTTCGTCGATTCGTAGGCCAACTTTCTTTGCGGCATTTTCCAGTTTGAAGAACTCTTCCTTGACACTGGTAGTTGTATTACCTACAATATCGATATCATCAGCGAACGCCAAAATGATGCGCGGACCTTGATTTCTAAAGAAGAGCGTTTTTGTGTTGGTTTTTCGCACTATGCTCTCCAAGGCGACGTTAAAGAGGAGTGGAGACAGCGCATCGCCTTGTTTAAGACCACTGTTGATTGTAAAGAAGGTTGACAATCTTCCTTCAAGTCTTACTGCACTTGTAGATCCCTCTACACATGTTTTGGTGAGATTAATTAGCTTCTTCGGTATGCCCAGTTCTGCCATGGCATTCCACAAATCCACTCTTATGATGCTATCGTATGCTTGTTTAAAATCTATAAATAGCTGGTGCAATGTTTTGTTGTATTCCCCACATTTCTACATTAATTGCCTAATCGTGAATATCTGATCTACAGTTGAGCGGTTTTTTCTAAATCCACACTGGTAATCTCCTATTTGATACTCCACACACGCAGTCAATCGTTCTAAGATCATTAGAGAGAAGACTTTATATCCTGTGTTAATAAGGGATATACCTCTATAATTGGAGCAGCACGTTTTATCGCTCTTCTTAAGTATTGGTATTATCCCACTTTCTTTCCAGGAGGTTGGTATTTCATCATCATCTCGTATCTGTGTCTCATAAACAGACTTCACGGTTGAAAAATAATAAATAAGACACAGTAGCGACATCTCGATGGCTCACTCAATAACATAAGAATAACACAAATCAACAAATGTTGTATAAACCGCCATGTGGTGACGTGACGTTAAAATAAAAAATTAATATATCAATTCGATACACGAACTTGCTACTCTAAAGATAGAGGTCGCATTATTCGGCATCGGCAACCATGTTCTTTGGAGATCTCCGCACTTTGTAGCATGAGAATAATATTTATCAACGGTCTTTGTCCACACAGCCGAGAATTTCTTATTTTTATTATATATATATATATATATATATATATATATATATATATATATATATATATATATATATATATATATATATATATATATATATATAACCGTTATACCTGGAATATGAAACGAACTCTCGCGAGCAAATCAGATGCCAAATCTTGTTATTAACCAATTTATACAATCTCTCGCGAGGTGTATTTGCTTGTGGATAAAACCCATCCTATAAGGCTTCTTAAGAAACAATATTGAATTCTCTCTAATTTTTCAGAGTATACATGGTAATACGGATGCCAGATAACTGATGCATATTCTAATTTGCTTCATACAAGAGAATAATATAATATATTTATGACTTGGAGCGACCTAAATTCTTGACTAGATCTCACTAAGAAGGCGGGCGTTCGTTAAGATTTTGATACTATACCATTAATATGATAAACAAATGTAAATTTGCAGTCAAACGTGACTTCCAGGTCTTTAATGTTGTTAACCCGCCTTAGAAAGTTTTACTTCTTAAGAATGACATAACGTTACACTTGTCTACAGGCAGTTTGCTTTTTAGACACCAACCATTTAGTTTCATGAGAGCCACTTCAAGGCTCAAGCAATCGCCAAGGTTCTGTATGTCCCGGAAAATTTTTGTATTGTCTTCATAAATTAGACAGCTGGAGTTGGTATGAATTTCTTATGCCTAAATCAAATTTTGTACTTACTTAAAACATACGTCATTCATTGTAATGTTGTTTTCCGTTTTCGAGGTCATGATCCGAGTATGAATTTGTGCCAGCTGAAAAAATAAATGAAATTGTTTAGAAGTTTATCTTAATATAACCTTTTAATGGATTGACAAACACAGTCAGTATTACGTTTTAATTGGCATTAAATAAATTTGTCTGTTATTAAGAAAGATATTCTATTAAATGAATGGTTATTTCTCGATATGATGGTTTCTCGAATTCAAAAATAAATATCCAGAGAATTTTTTCTAGTATAACACATAAATCTAATCTTAGTTTAATCGTCCTAGTTCTGAAATAAGCCAACAAAAATTATTCGTTAGAGCATTCTGATAAACGAAAAATTCAAAAAAATATTTGAATAATGAAGGAAAATTAACTCGAACGACTAGCGGTGTTATCGAGGTGAAATGGGGTGGAAATTTAGAGGTGAAAAATGTTTTTTTTGCGATTTCTGGCAAAATTATGTTACCTATTGAAAAAAAAATAAACGTAGAGGTTGTATTTAATAAAAAACTATATACAACTATTGTATTTACGATTTTTAACATAACCTCATTCCACATATGAATTTAAGAATGTATTAACTGTGTTAAGTACCAGTAAGTCAGTTGTTTTTGGTAAAGGGTGTGAAAGTATAACTCCATTTTAAAATATCTCTCAAGCACCTTCTTATTTTTATTACATAGCCTGTATATACGAACTACAATCATCTTTTTAAGTCTATTTATCTCGAAAACGGTCGACTATACGACCTTATACCTAGAGAATCTTTATTACGCTAATATGTTCAAGGAACCAGAATTTATTTAAAAAATAGCGAACATACACCCAGTCAAAAAAATATGAACATGAATATATAACCACCATTTGGTTTCCACGCCACTGGTTGCAATATGGGGCAACTGTTACATTTAAAAAGTGACTTCTAATAACACTAACTTTTACCTAAAAGTTCACTTCTATTTTTTAAATAGATCTAAAAAAAATAAATAAAAACCATTTTCATGACACCATCATAATTTGTTATGTAGAATCATACCTGAAGATTTGTCATCATCATTTCTGGACACCCTGTATGTGTATATATATATATATATATATATATATATATATATATATATATATTCTATATATTCTTAAAGAATTATTCTTGAGCTAATTTTACACGGAAAAGTTCATATAAACATATGTCTGATAATGCTTAAATTTACATCATTTGTTTTTAAAGATAATTAAGTTAAATTTGGAACACGCATCACTTTTTACAGTTCTCATAAAAAAAATTGCTATTATGTAAAATAATATACAGAGTGGTACTTTTTTCTGGGTCTATACATTTTTACTCTCTCGAACTTTTTTTTTCAGGCGCCACTGACTCGATTGGATTACTCAGTTAGCTTTCCCATCTTAATGTGAATTTTTTTGTCTCTTTAGTTTTCCTCTAAAAGTCAATAGTTTTTCCACAAAAAAGAAAATATATAAGTAAAAAATCATAATGTATTTATTTTAATCAATTTTCATTCATATTTGTTTTAACTAACAGAGACTATGAAAAAAATAATAACATAATAATAATATGTCTGGCCGGCAGTGTGCTGCACCCAGCAGTATACTTGTCGCTACTGTAATGCGTAGACAGTACAGCCAGCAACGCCAGTTATCCGCTGACCTTTAACCATTTCCTTTCTTTACCTGTTAAACCTTCCTATGCCGTGACCCACTTACACTCAATTCCTACATAATTCCTTAGGAGCCACTTTCTTTCAGCTTTCCGACTGGACCCGGCAACGAATAGATCCAGGGTTTCCCTCAACCAATCGTAGGAGGCGATTAAATGGGGAGAACTTTTAAATAATGAAATGTCGACTGCAAAACATAACGTACCCCAGGTGGGTAGGACCCATGGTCCACAATCCCACACCGCAGAAGCGGTCTGCTCCACGGATTCTGGGGGGAGCAACATTTCGACATCACAAACTTCAAGTGGCAGAGTGTTGAGGAGGCGAACCCCTGTCACACAAGAAGCTACAGCCCAACAACAACATGAGAGCCAAACAACAACGAGACCTCCACCCTCCGAAGGTGCTGCGCAGGAACCTCAGCCAGCGCTCACTCAGGCGGGACTTCCGAGACAGCGCATGAAATGGACAACATCCATGAATGAAACAGTAATGCGCATTTTTTATAGGGTGACTGAACTAGGACGAGAAACGATCGGCTATAGACAACAGCTTCATGCCGAATTTTGTAGGGAATATCCACACCTACAAGTGTCACAACAGAGAATAGCAGATCAATACAGAGCTATTCTCCGAAATAAACTAATCTCAGAAGCGCGACTTAACATCATCAAAGCGGAAATAGAACGAGAGATAAGAAATACCGATGATAACAATGGACAAACCCCAGAACCTGCGCCACAGCCAGACCCAGAGACTCAAGAACAACCAGACAACGACATGAGAGCTGACATCGCTGTGGACAGGCAACAACAACAACATCAACACGAGGGTCAGATAACTCCAAGAGCTCTACCCGCCGAAGATGCTGTGCGGGAACCCCAACAAGCTCTTACTCAAGCGGGACGACCAAGACAGCGCATGAAATGGACTGTGTCCATGAACGAGACAATAATGCGCATTTTTTATAGGGTGACTCAATTAGGACGAGAGATGATCGGCTACAGACAACAACTACATGCCGAATTTTGCAGGGAGTACCCACACATGCAAGTGTCCCAGCAGAGAATAGCTGACCAATATAGAGTTATTCTCCGAAACAGCCTAATTCCTGAAGCTCGGCTTAATAGCATCAAAGAGGAAATGGAACGTGAGATCAGAGGCACTGACAATAACAACAATCCGATTGCTGAACCTGAGCCACAACCGGAACCTGAGCTCCAAGAACAACAGGAACAGCTAAATGACGAAGCCCAACAAGACAACACTGAACCCTTTTATCAGAAATTGTCAACGGAAATGAGTGCTGCGGTGTTGGAGTATGATGGAAGCAATCCGTTAAGAAGACCGGCACTGCCAAAGATTAATTCATCCAAAAAACTGGGTGCCATGTTAGACGTCATGAACAATCGGATTTTGCCAGCTTATGTTTCAGATGCCTACACTCTGGAATCCTTACATATGACCATCTACTGTGCCGCGACTGCTATAGCTAGAGCTCTAGAAATTAAAGTCACAACAGAGCGTCGATCAGCAAGGACAGAACCCAACACACCACCATGGGAAAGACGTCTAAATAAGAAAATTGAAAATCTTCGAATAGATATAGGACAGCTGACGGAGTACATCAGGGGCACAAGGACTATTCGACTGCAAAGGCGAGTTGAAGAAATCATGAATCGTGTCCGATATCATTCGCAACAAGATCCAGCCAATGTTACTGCTCAGCAATGCCTTGATTCGCTGAAACAGAAGCTCTCTGTTATTGCAGGACGGCTAAAGAGGTACAAGACCAGCAATAACCGAAAACGAGACAATGCGCTCTTCCAACGATCAGAAAAGACTTTCTACCGTAAGCTAAACTCTCCACCTAATATAGCAGATAATAGATATCCCAATAGAGAGCAGGTAGAAGAGTTTTGGGGAAACCAACTTTCCACACCAGCCGATTGTAACATCGCAGCTGGCTGGATCAATGAAGAACACCAAATCTGCCAAGATTACAGCCAGATGCAGTTTGAGCCATTTACCACCGAAGAAATTTCAAGAATAATCAAGGAATTCCATAATTGGAAAGCTCCAGGTCTCGACGGGATCCAGAACTACTGGCTCAAAAAGTTATGGTGTATGCACCATCGGCTGGCTGATCTTATTAATGATGTTTTTCTTAACCCAGCAAAAATGCCATTGTTCTTGACCGAAGGTATTACGTACCTCCTACCAAAGGACCAACATAACACACATGACCCAGCTAAGTATAGGCCGATCACCTGCCTACCCACACTGTATAAGGTGATCACCTCCTGCTTGACCCAACGCATCTATGCACACTGTGAGCAAAATAACATCATTGCAACTCAACAGAAAGGATGCACGAGGGGAGCAATGGGATGCAAGGAACAATTGATTATTGACTCTGTCATATGTAACCAAGCCTGTACCAACCGCAGAAACCTCTTTGCTGCCTACGTGGATTATAAGAAGGCCTTCGACTCGGTGCCACATGAGTGGCTCAAAACTATATTGAGAATGTACAGGGTCGATAATAATTTTGTTTCCTTTTTAGAACGCATCATGTCAACCTGGAGAACTAGGATCCAACTGCAAGTGCCATCCAGCGACACCATCGAAACTAACACTATTCCGATACGAAGAGGAATATTTCAAGGCGATTCACTTAGCCCATTGTGGTTCTGCCTTGCAATGAACCCACTATCACGCCGTTTGAACTCCACCAGATACGGCTTTAGTGTTAGAAATAACAACGAAGAGGTAGTCAGAGTGAATCATCTTCTATACATGGATGATCTTAAACTGATGGCTGCTACCAGAAACCAGCTGGAACAAATGCTTAAAATTGTAGAGGAGTTCTCCGGGGATATCGGAATGCAATTTGGACTTGATAAGTGCCGTATTTTGAACATCGTTAAAGGGAAGATACAACCGGGGGCTTTTGAAATGCGGAACGGTGAAACTATAGCTGCAATGGAGGCAGACCAAACATACAAATATCTAGGTATGAAACAGGCTAAAAGAATTGACCATGGCACTATGAAAGCTGAATTGACAAACGAATTTGTCAGGAGGGTAAGGCGGGTACTACGAACTAATTTAAATAGTAGAAATTTGTTTAAGGCGCTCAACACGTATGCTTGCTCAGCGCTGAGCTACTCCTTTGGAATTGTAAAATGGAGCAGGACGGACATCCAAAACCTGCAAAGAAAAATAAGGACACTCCTAACAAAAGCACAAAAACATCATCCTCGGAGTGCCATTGAACGTACAATGCTTCCAAGACATCAAGGAGGAAGAGGATTGGTGGATATTGGTAAACAGCTCGATCAACAAATAATAAACTTACGTTCATATTTCCACAGGTTAGCGGACTCTTCCACACTACATCGAGCAATATGCGAGGCAGACGATTCAACGCCGCTACAGTTGAGGGAACAAGATATTACTTCTCACCACCAAACAGACCAAGATAAGTTACAAACCTGGCTACGGAAGCCACTTCATGGACGGCATCCAAATGAGGTCAATCAGGACAATGTCGACAACTCAGCGTCGAACTACTGGTTGATTTCAGGACAGATGTTTCCAGAAACGGAGGGCTTCTTGTTGGCTATCCAAGACCAGGTTATTCCGACGAAGAACTATCGGAAGTTCATCATTAGAGATCCCTCAATAGAGAATGACCAGTGCAGATATGGCTGTCGAACATCGGAGACAGTCCAGCACATAACTGGAGGATGCCAAGCGTTTGCCGCAACCGAGTATAAGGAAAGACACGACTCAGCAGCTAAGATACTCCACCAAGAGTTAGCAGAAAAATTGAACCTATTACAGGTAGGAAAAGTGCCTTATTACAAATACAATCCAGAGCCTATTCTTGAGAACAACCAGTTCAAGTTATATTGGGACCGAACGGTTCTGACGGATCAAACAGTTGCTCATAATAGACCAGATATTATACTAATAGATAAAATTTCTAGGCGAACTACACTAATCGACATCGCTGTACCTAACAACAACAACCTAAGACCAAAATACAACGACAAGATCGCCAAATACAGAGATCTGGAGGTGCAAATCCGAAGACAATGGGCAATGAACAGCGTCCAAACGATTCCCATAATACTCTCAACAACTGGAGTGATACCAAAGAACCTCCTGCAGAACATCAAGGGACTGGGTCTTAGTGAGCATCTGTATAAACCTATGCAGAAAGCAACTCTCCTAGCAACCGCGCGAACCGTCCGAAAGTTCATGGGAAATACAGCAGACCACGTCACCTAGGACCCGATAACATGGAAAGGGTTCCCACAGAGCTTCATACTTCTGGTACCTTTGTGTACCTGGTATGAGTGAATATTCCCTGGAGGGAGTGCGAAGCCGTCTGGCTTGTAAATCAAAATAGAATTTGAACAACAGTGGCAAAATATTAATAACATAAATTACAACAAATGCTGAAAATGATCACCCTCAACCATAATGCAAGAATCCAATATTCGTCTCATTGAAGATCGTATTCGTTGAAATAATCCTGGAGTATTCCTTATCCTTTCGCAAGACGCAATAATGTGATTTCTCAAATCTTCAACATTTTCAACTGGAGATGCATAAACCAAAGATTTAGGGAAACTCTAGATGCAAAAATCCAAAGGATTTAGATCCGGAGATTGGGCAGGCGAGTGTTGAGTGCCTCCTCGACCTATTCACTGGACAGACTGCCTCTAAGTAACGGTGTACATTGAAACTGAAATGTGCTGGAGCGCCATCGTGCAATAACCATAATCGTGTCCAACTTGAAGAGAAAGTGACAGTATGGTCGCCATTTAATCTTAATGGAAGGAAGCATGGGCTGATCAGATAACCGCCTATGACACCAATCCATACATTTAATGGAAACTGATATTGATAAATGGCTTCAAGAAATGCATGAGGATTTTCTTCAGCCCAAATTTGATTATTATGAAAATTTCTTATGGATTCATTTGAAAATTTTACTCCATCTGCAAACAAAATACGAGATAAAAAAGGGAAGATTGGGCGATCATTTGAAGTATCCAATGGCAAAAAATTATACGCGGCAAAAAGTCTTGAGGTAAAAGCGCCTGCATTCGCTGGATATGGTAGGGATACAATTGGTGTTCTTTTAAAATTCAAAATACTGTGGAATTGCTTATATTTAATATATTGGCAATTTTTCTCGTACTTGTTTTATGAGATTCTTTTATTAAATTAAGAACGTCAAAAATGCCGGAAGCATACAATAGGTACAAAATAATTCGTAACGAAACCAATCTACTAGTCAGGCAACTAAAAAGTGAACATTGGGAGCAGTTCTCTAAAAGAATGGAAGGAGACTTCTATAGTGTACAAAAACAAATGTGGCGACTGATAAGACAACAGCGCAAAGAAGTATCTGAACTCTCCGAAACGAACAAAATATCAGAGGAGAAAGGGATAGACTACCTAACAAAATTATTGGAGGGAGATGCTAACATTGGAAAAAACAATATACCAGCAATAAGGAATAATGTAAAAGTCACCATGCAAGAAGTAGAGAAAGCTATAAAATCCTTAAAAAATAGAAAGTCTCCCGGACAAGATGGAATTCATAACGAATTGTTGAAATACGGAGGACAGCGACTAACACAGGAACTCACAAGCTTCATTCGAAAAATCCTGACACAATGCAAAGTACCAGATAGGTGGAGAACCAGCACAATGATGCTTATGTTTAAGAAAGGTGACAAACAAGAACCAGGGAAGTACAGGGGTATTAATCTACTGGACACAACTTTGAAACTCGTTACGAAAGTAATCAAAAATAAAATTAATTCGGTTACAATACTAGAAGACGAACAGCAGGGATTTAGATCAGAAAGGTCTTGCGTGGATGCAGTATTTATTCTACGACAGATAGTCGAAAAATCTCTAGAATACAATAAACCAACATTTTTATGCTTTATAGATCTAACAAAAGCATTCGATCGTATAAAGCTAGATGACGTAATCCACCTGTTATATAAGAGAAATATTCCTATCAATATAATTCAGACCATCGAAAACATATACGCAAACAATAAAGTTCAGATTCGCACTAACGGTAAATTATCAACACCCATACCAGTCAACAGCGGTATTAGACAGGGAGACTCGCTTAGTCCTTTGTTGTTTAACATGATAATGGACGAAATAATAAAGGAGGTGCGACTTGGTAGAGGATATAAAATGGGTGATACAGAAATAAAAATTCTCTGTTACGCTGATGACGCTGTGATATGTGCCGAAAATGAAGACGACCTCCAGAGATTGTTAAATACCTTTAATCTTACGGGAAGAAAATATAATATGATTATCTCAGCCGAAAAAACTAAATGTATGATAACCTCAAAAGAACCCCTCCGATGCAAACTAGAACTAGACGGTCAAATAATCCAACAAGAAATGAGTTTCAAATAACTAGTTATGACAACATCGAAGATGAAGTACGAGGGCAGGTGGCCAAAGCAAATAAAGTGGCGGGTTGTCTCAGCGACGTGATCTGGCGAAACAAACACTTACAACAAGAAACAAAGGTTCGGATCTACAAAACCACAATTAGACCTATTATGACATACACCTCAGAAACACGGCCAGAGACGACAAAAACGAAACAACTATTGGAGACTACAGAAATGAGAATACTTCGACGAATAACAGGAAAAACGCTACTAGACAGAGAAAGAAGCGATAACATCAGGCAATCATGCAACACAGACTGCATTAATGAGTGGGTCCTACAACGTAAGACAATGGAACAAACACATAAGCCGAATGACAGAGGATAGACTGGTAAGGATCGCACGAGATAAATCGCCTAGTGGTACACGCAGTAGAGGTCGACCACGGAAAAGGTGGAGCGATAATTTAAGTCCAGAATGAGGAAAATCGAAGAAGGAACAGGTCAGGGACCTATTATAGAAGGTAGAAGAAGAAGAAGAACATCTTCCTCTAGCGCTACAGTTCTTATCTTCTGAGGACGTCCACAATCCGAAGTTCGTTTTAGAATGTACTATTTTCTAGATGCTTAAAAACGGAAGGAAAAAGCTATGGAATGAAATATTAACCCTATTCAAGAATATCATAGAACAAAAAATACCGAATGAATGGAAGAGTAGTGTAACAATATCCATTTTTAAAAAAGGACAGAAAACGCACCCAGAAAACCATCGAGGAATCACCTCTGCTTAATAGCAATCTCAAAGCATTCACAAAAACTATACTGGAAGAAATCGCCAAAATCATAAGTATACGAGAAGAACAACAAGGTTTCAGAAAGAACAGATCCACTATTGACGCAATACTCATTGTCAAACAAATAACTGAAAAATCCCTAGAATTCAATGGACTTGCGTACATGTGCTTCGTCGATATGACCAAGGCTTTTGACAGAGTAAGCTTAAAGGACGTCTTAGAAATAATGAGAACAAAAGATCTAAACCATAGGTTAATTAACCTAATATACGATATTAACATCCAGTGCAAAACAAAAATCAGAGTAGGACATATAACAACGGAAGACATGTATGTAAACACAGGAATTAGACAGGGCGATTCGCTCAGCCCATTCATATTTAATCTAATTATGGATAAAATAATAGAAAATCTCCCCAGAACAGCCGGATACAAAATGGGAAACACATTCTTCCATACCGTCTGCTATGCGGACGATGTTGTTCTTATTGCAGACTCTGAAGACCTCCAAAGACTACTGCACTCTTTTAACACTAAAGCGAAAGAATTAAATATGCTCATCAACACCAAGAAGACCAAATGCTTAGTAACATCCAAAGAAGCAATACGGTGCAAGTTCGAAATCGACTCTAAAATTGTCGAACAGGTAAATCACTTCAAATATCTGGGAGCAGAAATAACGAGCCATGGAAACCTTTTTAACGAAGTAAAAGAGCAAACAATGAAAGCGGCTAGAACATCTGGATGCCTAAAAGAAACTGTGTGGAAGAACAAATACCTTAATACCGAAAGCAAAACTAAGATATATAAAACGGCTCCTTAGAGTTCTGCCTGTATCTGGTCTTATTTCTGCCGCGTATGTTATGATGGGACTTAACCCATCATAACATACGCGGCAGAAACAAGACCAGGTACAGGCAGAACTCTACAAATGATGAGAACAGTCCAAATGAAAACATTAAGAAGTATACAAGGCAAAACTCTACACGACAGAATACGGAATGAAGATATCAGACAACAATGCGGGATACAGGACATAGGAAGATGGGTTAGACAAAGGCGAAGATTCTGGAACAAACATATACAGGGAGAATAGAGGACGGTAGACTCGTTAAAAGCGCAAAAATTAATAACCCAGTAGGAAAAAGATCACAGGGAAGACCACTAAAACGATGACGAGAATGCTAGACCTCATCTTCCAGGGAAGACGTGATGGCAATGAACAGGCAATAGTCTACTAGCATGGTTAACTGTGTTAGAAAGAAGAAGAAAAAGAAGAAGAAGACTATTTTCTCATAAACGCGGATGAAGGCGAGCAAATGTGTTATGATGAAATAACTTACGTTGTGGATATAATTCAGCATAAATCCGTTGAGCTTCTAATGCATTTTCATTTGCACGACCATAAAGAAAATACATATCTGACATTTCAACATTTGTAAACTCTGCCATTTTTACTATTTTTTTTTTCGATCAATCGCACTTATCCCCAGAACTGATAACACATTACAACAAAATTAGGCGTGAACTTATTTGACAACAGCCTACTATATTTTTTCATCACTTAATAAACCACCCTTACAGAACTTCATTGAAGATGCATCTGAACATATTTTATTTTTTTGTGGAAAATTGTGAACTTTTAGAGGAAATCTTGAGAGACAAAAAAGTTTCACAATAAGATGGAAAAGCTAACTGAATAATCAAAAATTTTACAGACCCGGAAAAAAGTACTACTCCGTATATTATTGAACATAATAATAATTTTTTATGAGAACTCTAAAAAATGGTATGTGTTCCAAATTTGACTTGATTATCTTTAAAAAGAAACGATTTAAATTTTTAAAAAATAAAAATAATAATAAAATTTAACACCTAAGCATTATCGGAGATATGTTTATATGAACTCTTATACTTAAAAGTATCTCAAGAATAACTCTTTAAAACTTTTCCCACTTATTTGGAAACACCCTGTATATGTATACTTAAACTACCACAGTCAATTACAGGACATCGGAACAAGAAAAGATTGACAAATTCTATATAAGAAAAAATATCAGACGTAGGTAGTATTACGTAAGCAAAATTGTTTAAATAAAAAGATTTTGAAAAGTCAGTTTCATTAACATAAAGAATTCCAATAACAAAACCATTAGTTGTTTTTTTTTGTCGTTGTAACAGTGACTTGCATTTGTTTCGTCAATTAATTATTTTATTGTGCTATACGTAATATTTTTTTAATTACTTAGTAAGCACGTTTTTACATTAATCAATAATTGCAAATTTTTGATTTCAGTTCAAAGTATCCTGTAATTTGCAGTAAAATTGATGTGCATGTTCCTCTACGTGTATTTTATGTACAAACACACATTTTCACTTTAAATTTAATTTAAAAATCTAGACTTCACAAAATAAGTGTATACAAACTAAAACACAACAGACAAAAATAGGTGATTAAAAAATTGAGTAAAATAATTTCAATTCTACATTCAAAATTCCCAATCAGTGTCGAATTTGAAATTATTTTTCTCAATTACCATTTTAAATATTTCTGCAACTCAATAATATGAGAGTAAAAATGATGAAGATTTCAATCACTTGTTCTCTAATAGACCGGCAGAGTTAGCCTGATATGAGGTGATTTTGAAATTTATTGTAGTAGACTTCTGATTACGAAGAAATCTTCAGAATGATAATAGTAATTATGTAGTATCTTATGTGTCATTTTCTTTTTTGGGGAAAATTTTTATTTAAAAGTTAAGATGTGAAAAAACATTTTTTTCGAGTTCTAGGAAAATCTTTTGTTTTTCAGTAAAAAAAATTTTCAAACAAAAGTTGAGCGCATTGAAAATACCTACAAAAGGAGCTAAGGCCCATCCAAATCAGATAATTTGTTCGTTAATTTTTTCAAAAAAACTACTTATATGGCTGTTTTTTCAATTGTTTATAAACAATAGAAAAATATACTGCATTAAATTCAAGTAAAAATATTCAATAGTATGTTGCACAGTGAATTTGTTTATAACCTTTTATGTTTTTTTTTTCAATTGTTTATTCTTAGCGATCTAGACGTCGTACAGCGGTCTGCGGATACGCAAATTAAAATTCCAGACATACTAAGAATAACAAAAAATAACGAAATGATTTGTTGATCTTAAATTGTTGAAATATATAAACAAAATTGGGGTTCGTTTTTTCGAACTCTGATAATTGTTGATAGATGCCGATAAGTAGGAGCGATAACTGAGATTTTGACGCACACTTTGAAAGAAAAAATTTCTGTACGACTACTAAAGGGTGTTTTTTTATAGAGGTATAGAACTTTAAGTTGGCAACACTTTTTTAACTGGCGGCCATTTTGTCACCTGTCAAGTGATTTATGTTTAGTTTGGTTTGGCATTTCAACATGAATAGACTGACGCCTGAACAACGCTTCCAAATTGTGCAAATTTATTTTGAAAATCATGGTTCTGTTCGAAATACGTATCGCGCACTACGTCCATTTTACGGTCAACATAATCGTCCATCAGAGCAATTAATTCGATTAACTATGGAACGTTTTCGCACCACGTTTACTCTAAATGATAATACGCATCCACAGAGACGTCGTACAGTGCGTACAGAAGAAGTCATTGCTGCTGTAGAGCGTAGCGTAGAGGAAGACCCGAATCAGTCTATCCGCCATCGTGTACAGGAATTGGATATGTGTTTATTCACTTTATGGAAGATTTTGCGGAAGATCTTGGTTTGCGTGCTTACAAAATCCAACTCGTGCAAGAATTGAAGCCACACGATCACCTAGCAAGGCGTAGATTCGGTGAATGGGCCCAAAACAAGATTTTCATTAGTGAATTTTGTTTAGCGATGAAGCTCACTTTTGTTTGAATGGATACGTCAATAAATAAAACTGCCGTATTTGGAGTGATGATAATCCTCAAGTGTATATTGAGACACCGTTACATCCAGAAAAACTGACTGTTTGGTGTGCTTTATGGGCTGGTGGAATCATTGGTCCGTAGTTCTTTAAAAACGATGCTGGTCAGAACGTTACAGTCAATGGTGACCGCTATAGAGCCATGATTACTGTCTTTTTCGTTCATCAATTGAACAACCATGATGTGTAGGAGCTGTGGTTTCAACAAGACGGCGCAACATGTCACACAGCTCGTGCCACAATTGATTTATTGAAGGAAACGTTTGGTAACCGCATAGTTTCATGTTTCGGACCCGTGAATTGGCCTCCAAGATCGTGCGACTTAACGCCGCTAAACTATTTTCTGTGGGGATATGTGAAGTCGCTAGTCTACGCCGATAAGCCCGAAACGATTGATCACTTGGAGGACAACATTCGCCGCGTTATTACCGATATACGGCCACAAATGTTGGAAAAAGTCATCGAAAATTGGACCTCCAAATTAGACTACGTCCGAGCCAGCCGTGGCGGTCATATGCCAGAAGTCATATTTAAATTATAATGCTAGAAAGTATATTTCGAATAAAGTAAATTTCATGTCAATTTAAAAAATTCATCTTTGTTTTATTCCATTTAAAAGTTCTATACCTCTATAAAAAAACACCTTTTAGAAGCTAAGATAGAGTTTTTTTTTCAAAAAATCGCTGTGGAGTTGTTTATTTACATTAAGGGATTATTTAAGTAGGAACGCATAGAGAGATGGTTAAACTATTGTATGCAGCTGTTTTCAACTCAATTATTTCAAAATTGTTGATATAACAATAGTTTAAAATTGCACCTACTTCGAGAGTCAGAAAGTGAGGAGTGGACGGGAGTGTTCTTTCAGCCTGCGGCGCGTGGAAAAAAACGTAACTCGGACGCTTCAAATTCGATGTTTGTGGATGATATGTTTTTGTAATCATATTATTGTTAAACATAGTAATTAACAAATTATTACACTTTTATAAATATTATGCATAATTATAATTTTACCGTACTTACGTGCTTTTCAAATTGCGAAAAAATTGTTACAATGGTCAACAGTGTACTATTAATTAGGAATAATAAAAATTAGATTGATTTTTAACGTGCCATTAATATTTATCAAGATATAGCATGAAACAAATAGCAACATATGTTGATAGCATTATTATTTTTCGAGTTGCAAAATTAACTTCATTTGACGATTATATTGTAAGCAATTATCCAATCGAGAATTATTGTAATATTACTTCGATGACGATAATTATGTCAATGATGAGAGTGATGATGATGATGATGAGAGTAATAATGGTGATGACGATGAGAGTGATAATGATAATTGTAATGATAATGATGTGTTGTAGTTCTGCCTTGCAATGAACTCATTATTACGCGTTTGAACTCCACTAGATACGACTTTGATATTAGAAATAACAACGAAGAGGTAGTAAGAGTGAATCATCTTCTATACATGGATGATATTAAACTGATGGCTGCTATCAGAAAGCAGCTGGAACAAATGCTTAAAATTGTAGAGGAGTTCGCCGGGGATATCAAAATGCAGTTTGAACTTGACAAGTGCCGTATTTTAAACATCGTTAAAGGGAAGATACAACCAGGGGCTTTTGAAATGCAGAACGGTGAAACTATAGCTGCAATGGAAGCAGACCAAACATACAAATATCTAGGTATGAAGCAAGCTAAAAGAATTGACCATCGCACTATGAAAGTCGAATTGACAATTGAATTTGTTAGGAGGGTAAGGCGGATATTACGAACTAACTTAAATAGTAGAAATTTGTTTAAGGTGCTCAACACGTATGCTTGCTCTGCACTGAGCAACTCTTTTGGAATTGTAAAATGGAGCAGGATGGACATCCAAAACCTGCAAAGAAAAATAACAACACTCTTAACAAAAGCACAAACACATCACCCTCGGAGTGCTATTGAACGTACAATTCTTCCAAGACACCAAAACGGAAAAGGATTGATGGATATTGGTAAGCAGCTCGACCAACAAATAATAAACTTACGTTCACTTTTCCACAGGTTAGCGGACTCTTCCTACACTACATCGAGCAATATAGGAGGCAGACAATTCAACGCCACTACAGTTGAGGGAACAAGATATTACTTATCACCACCAAACAGACCATGAGAAGTTACAAACCTGGCTTCAGAAGCCATTTCATGGACGGCATCCAAATGAGGTTAATTAGGACAATGTCGACAACTCGGCATCGAACTACTGGTTGATCTCAGGACAGATGTTTCCGGAAACGGAAGGCTTCTTGTTAGTTCATCATTAGAGGTCCCTCAATAGAAAATGACCAATGCAGATATGGCGTCGAACATCAGAGACAATCCAGTACATAACTGGAGGATGACAAGCATTTGCCGCAATCGAGTATAAGGAAATACACGACTCAGCCCCTAAGATACTTCACCAAGAGTTAGCGGAAAAGTTAAACCTATTACAGGTAGAAAACGTGCCTTATTACAAATACAATCCAGAGCCTGTTCTTAAGAACAACCAGTTCAAGTTATATTGGAACCGAACGGTTCTGACGGATCAGACAGTTGCTCATAATAAACCAGATATTATACTAATAGATAAAATTTTTAGGCGAACTACGCTAATCAACATTGCTGTACCTAACAACAATAACCTAAGGCCAAAATACAACGAGAAGATCGCCAAATACAGAGATCTGGAGATGCAAATCCGAAGACAATGGGCAATGAACAGCGTCCAAATGATTCCCATAATACTGTCAACAACTGCAGTGATACCAAAGAACCTCCTGCAGAACATCAAGGGACTGGGCCTTAGTGAGCATCTGTATAAGCCGATGCAGAAAGCAATTCTCCTTGCAACTGCGCGAACCGTCCGAAAGTTTGTGGGAAATACAGCAGACCACGTTACCTAGGACCCGATAACATGGAAAGGGTTCCCACATAGCTTCATACTTTTGGTATCTTTGTGTACCTGGTATGAGTCAATATTCCCTGGAGGGAGTGCGAAGCCTTTTGGCATGTAAATCTGATAATAATAATAAAACCTATAAAGGTTTCGCAAGAGTATCCATCTAAGAAACGGAGAACGGAATAAATATTTTGTATAAATTTTAGCAAAAAAATTTGTATGCGAAAAATGTTCGTCCGATAAAATAAACAAAAAAGTTAACATGTGTTTTTCTTGTACAGCGGATAATTTGGCGGCAAATAACAGTCACAAGTTATTTCACGCTATAAATCCATAAATATTAATGGTACATTAAAAACCAATCTGATTTTTAATTTTCCTAATTGGTAGTATACTGGTGACGAATATAACATTTTATCGCAATTTGAAAAGCACGTGCAACAATTTGTTCATTGCTATGTTAAACAATTAATTGATTACAAAAACATATCATCCATTGTTCATATCTCTCCGACAAACCACAAATTAAAAAAAAAAGATTTTACCACCAATATTCGTCTAGATAATCCAAAATTTTTCCGGCGAAATGAATGTGAAGCGTCCGAGTCACGTTTTTATCCGCACGCCGCAGGCTGAAAGAACGCCCCCTCCACTGATCACTTTCTAACTCTTGGAGTAGGTAAAACTTTAAACTATTGCAACATCAACAATTTTGAAATAATTGAGTTGAAAACTGCTGCTAATTAAATAATCCCTTAATAATAAACAACGCAGCAGCGATTTTTTGAAAAAAAAATCTATCTCAGCTTCTAGTGGTCATACAAAATTTTTTTTTTCAAAATATACGCCAAAATTTCACGTCCATTTATCGGCATTTCGATATCAATAATTGTCGAAGAGTTATTCTATTTGTTTATAATGAACAAACCAACCACAACTTTGTTTATTTGTTTCAACAATTTGAAATCAACAATTAACTTGGTTCTTTTTTGTTGCTGTTAGTATAAGTCTCGAACTTTCATTTGCGCACCCGCAGGTCACTGTACGATCTCTTCATCGCTGAGAATAAACAATCAAAAAAACATAAAATGTTATAAACAAATTCACTGTGCAAAAAACTATTGAATATTTTTACTTGAAATTTTGCATACTTAGTATGCAATAAGAGGCTCCTTTCGGTGTAGTCTAAAATTAATGCAATATATTTTTCTATTGTTTATTAACAATTAAAAAAACGGCCATTTTACCAGAAATTTTTGCAATAACTAACAAACAAATTATCCGATTTAGATAAGATAATTTATTAGTAATAATATACAAATAGTACTTTTACAAGTCAAATAAATAAAATATTAAAATTTTGTCAATTAATTATTATCATTAATACAAATAAAACATTACACAATATTGATTCTTCCTTAAGAAGAAAGTTTTGATAAAAAAAAGCTAAGAGAAGCTGACAACAGACAAAGACAATACTACAGATTAAAATTAGATTCGAAATACTCCTCGAATGAAAAAAACGCGTTCAGCATAACGTGGCTCTTGATTTGTTTTTTTGTACTGATTGAAGTTAAGAGCTTTAATTCTAGCTGGCACGCAGTTGTAGAACTTTATTGCCAAATATCTTGAACCATTTCTGGATCTCTCAAGCCGGCCAAAGTCTGGTACAAGATTGTTGTTGTTTCTTGTTGGATAGTTGTGAATATCTTCGTGTGATCTGTATAGATCAAGATTTTGTTTAACGTACAACAAACACTGCCTAATGTACACACAAGGTAAAGTTAAAATTTTTAAATTCTTAAACGAATTTCGACAGTCTTCTCTATAACCAAGCCCAGAGATAATACGAATGCATTTTCTTTGTTATCCAAACGCCTTATCAGTATGACAAGAATGACTCCAGGAAAGAATAGCATAAGCCAAAAGAGAATGAAAGTTACTGTGATATGCTGTCAGAAGAGTTTCTTGGAAGTTACCCGTACAAGACTCCTGAACAGGAACAGTTGTTGGGATAGTTTTTTTTGAGAGATTAACAAGGTGTTGTTTCCAGGTTAATCCTGCATCTAGGTGTACTCCCCGAAATTTGACCTCCATTGCACATTGAGGTAGAAAGGACTGTACAATTTCACTGTCATTCCTTGAGTAAAATTAATACTTTGTGATTTGGAGTTGTTCAAGGATAGGCGATTGGCTCGAAACCATTAAAATAGTTCTCTTTCTGAAGTTTTGTAATCAAGACTGTCAATCTCTGAAGGGTGATAACTTATATAAAACGTTGTGTCGTCAGCAAACAAAACAGTATTGACTCCCTTGCCCTTACAGTATGCCAGGTCATTTATATAGATGAGGAATAAGATGGGACCTAATACCGACCCTTGAGGTACACCATACCTTAGAGATTGTTTTTTAGAATTACACTGCCCAAAGTGAACATACTGATCACGATCCGATAGATATGAATTAAGTAGTTGAATGGCATCAGCCTGAAAATTGTAGAATGGTAGTTTTTTTAGAAGAATGCTATGTGTAACGCAGTCGAATGCCTTTGTGAGGTCTAAAAAGGATGCAAGAGTGTCAAGATACCTGTAAAACATTACTAGTGAAGTGATCGATAGCCAAAGTTGTGGTCCTGTTCTTTCGGAATAGAAACTGGTTCAAGGCAAACAATTTGTTTGACTCAAAGTGATCATTAGCCTGATTTTTCAAAATTCGTTCATAAACTTTTGACAAGATTGGTAATAAAGATATGGGGCGATAATTGTTGCAGTCATCAATGGAGCCCTTATTCTTGGAGAGGGGTACCAACTTTGCAGTTTTGAAAACTTTAGGAAATGTACTGCAAGCTATAGATTGATTTATCAATATTGTTAGGGGCTGAACTATTATATCCTTAATTTTTTTAATAATTTTTGTGTTAATTCCGTCAATATCTTTGCTGCTACTATTTTTTATTTCTGAAATGGCCTTGTCGACATCACTAAAACTAACTGATTGAAATTTAAAGGACGGTATGTTCTTCAGTGGCATAGATTTTAGGTAATCTTCAAAAAGCTGTTGAAAACTTTCAAGTTTATTCATCACACATTTAGCAGATTTGGATGAGTTTGAGCTCAGTTTGTAACAATTTCAGAACGCTCAACTATTATTTGAAACTTTTTTACTGAAAAACAATAGCTTTTCCTAGAACTCGAAAAAACTAAAAAATTTTCCCCAAAAAAGAAAATGAAACATAAGATACTACATAATTACTATAATCATTCTGAAGATTTTTACGTAGTCAGAAGGCTACAAACAATAAATTTTTTCTAGATGCTAATTCCGCTGGCCTATAAGGATATTTATCTGAATCGTTTTTATAGTCTGTTTGACTCAGTACTAGATTTCCCTGAAAGCGGATTAAATGTATTCAAAAATGACTTTGCGTATTTAAAAGACCTGTATCAAATATTAAATGAAATAATTGCAAGTTGACACGTGAAATTTAATTAAAACAAAAATCGTTAGAGCTGATTTTGTGTGGAAAATTTTTTTGTTTAAGTGGAATATCGGTGGAGGTGAATACACACATTTTAGCATTATCATAGTCCTGGAATCTAGTGGGTTTTCATAGCCTATGAAGAAACATGGCTCTACCGAAGTTTTTTTTATGTAGT
Organism: Diaprepes abbreviatus; assembly: GCA_034092305.1. Lineage (NCBI taxonomy): Eukaryota > Metazoa > Arthropoda > Insecta > Coleoptera > Curculionidae > Diaprepes > Diaprepes abbreviatus. Next base: position 3,140,191 of record JASJET010000087.1, read on the forward strand.
TTGACCTCCTAATTACAAAATTGTTATTAATTAAAAAAACTGTTTTTTGTAAAATATTTTCGTATTCCCCTGCTGATTCTACGCAAAAAGTGTCTCTTGTAATTTTTCTGTCAGAGGTATAGTTTTTGAGTTAAAATCGTAAAACATTTGAAGAGCATCCCGCATAAACAGAAATAAGATATTTGTAGATGTAAATGCAAATCTGCATAGATAATTGTACTGTTTTATTTGAAGTCATAAAAATATCAACAACTCGATATTTGGCATAATAGTCAAAACAATTATTAGGATAAAGTAAATATTTAAAAACTAACGTTGAAAACATGTTGTTTTGAAATAAGATTTTTCATTTTCAAAAATCAAAACATTTACAAATGGTTAGCTTATTGCAATATAAACAATAATTGATAAATAAATGCATTCTTCAGATATTTTTTTCTCAGTATCGTGCTTACACGAGCATACTCTTTGTGGACCAAAATTTAAAATTTTTTGTTACAATTTCGTTCTCTTTTCAGTTATGGATAAATGTTATACATCGGTATGAAATAATTATACCTTCTGATCAAAAAGTACGCTGAATTCTTCAATAAAACGAAAAAAGTTAAATTATTCATCGATATTCATTTTATTTCCTTCATAGTAATCTCCGTTGCAAGCAATACACATATTCCAACGCTTCCGCCAATTTTGAAAATGTTTTTCATAGGTAGATTTTAGAATCGCTTTCCGCTCCTTTTGCGAACTCTCCTTGAGTCATGGGAATAGGAAAAAGTCACAAGGATCCATGTCGGGTGAATACGGAGCTTGCGGAACGGTCCGAACGTTGTTTTTTGTCAAATAGTCGCTTACAAGATGAGATGTATTAGTCGGTGCGTTATCGTGGTGAAGAAACCACGAATTATTTCTCCACAATTATGGTCTCTTGCGACGAATATTTTTCCTCAAACGCTTTAATACGCTCACGTAATACTTCCTGTTTACTATTTGGTTTGGCGGAAAAAATTCGGAGTGGACCACACCACGGCAATCAAAAAAGAAACAGTCAATAAAACCTTGATTTTGAATCGACTCTGTCATAGTTTTTTGGGTTTTGGCTCGTCTGAGAAGCGCCATTCCGATGATTGTTGGTTAGTTTCGATGTCATATTCATAGACCAATATCTCGTCACCGGTAATGATGCCGTCAATAACATTTTGGACCAAAGAAAATATTTTTTTAGCGACATCAATCCGATGCTGTTTCTGCAACAAATACGGCACTCTCGGTACAAACTGCGTTTCAACTCGTCCCATGCCCAAAACTTCGTGCATAACGCATTGCACCGATCCCTGATGTTCACACGATGATCTGCGAGGGCAATGTTCATAACTTTTCGATGTTTTTGCCAGTCACACTGCTGGAACTGGCTAATCATCATGGCCTAGATTTGAAGTTATTTATCATCGCGACAGACTATACATAGTATCTTAATCTTTCAAATACCTGAAGATGTGAAATATACATCCATAATAGCCAACTTTCTGGATGCTATTAGATAACAGTGGCGTACTAACACATCTTGTTAACAATCAGTCTCTAACAACTGAAGAGATCTATATCAGAAGAATTATTTTCTTTTCTAGTATCTCGAAGAGTAAGAAGAATGACTTTAAAATCAATGCTAAGAGAGAAAATCATTATGTTAATGTCATTACTTATCTCTCATCATAATTTTACGTCGAAAGCCAAAACATCTAGATGATCTAATTAAACTGACATACACCTTTTCCATACATATCTAAATGAACTTTGAAATTGATAAATATAAACTTTAAACTTCAAGAAGGTAAAAATAGTCGATTGTAACGTGATACTGTCAAACAATAAGATCGTTCGCGCTATGGAAGAGGGAAAAATCTATAAATATCTAGGGTTTCATGAAGCGCTGTTATTACAAGACAAACAGGTAATGGCCGGAATTTAGGAACAAGATTATAGGAGACTCCGTAAAGCAGAAATTAATAATGGCATTATGGTAACAGCAATCAGTACCTACGCTGTGTCTGTATTGACGTATTCTTTTGAGATGTTGAACTGGACCAATACCGAAAATCTACCATTTCAAGGATTCTTTGTTGTAAATTACGCTTCCTAGAATTGACTGATTGACAAATATTACTGACCTACATTTTAGTTAATGAATACATCAGTACAGCTCACATCAAAAAGGAAGAATGGACATCATACTTTGAAAGACAATTTGGTAATACAAATACGATTCACACTAGCATAACAGCAAAATCCATAAATCTGAGCACTACAAAAATGCAGGTAACATCGGAAGAAATAGAATATAAAATACGTAATTTAAAGAATAGAAAATCTCCTGGACCAGATCTAATTACCAACGAATTATTGAAATATGGAGGCTAAATGCTTACTGAGGAGTTACAAAAGCTTTTTAATAAAATTATTAAAGAAGAGCAAGTACCGCAAAAATGGAAAATCAGATATACAATTCCCGTACACAAAAAAGGTGACCACAAAAACCCGGACAATTACAGAGGAATTACACTTCTTAACTCTGTCACCAAACTATTTACAGCAATTATTCGTGACAAACTTGAAGAGAAAATAGAGATCTCGGAGGAACAACAGGGTTTTCGAAAAAACAGGGGAACCACAGATGCCTTATTTATAGTGAGACAAATAATCGAAAAATCAATAGAATTTAACCACCCTGCATACTTATGCTTTGTTGACCTAACAAAAGCATTTGACCGCATCAAGAAGCAGCACATAGCGGACATCCTAAAACAGAAAAATGTTTCAGCGGAGATCATAAACATAATTGATGACTTGTACACAAATTCCAGCACAAAAATAATAACATCCGACGATCTAACCGAAGACATCAAGATAAACGAAGGGATAAGGCAGGGAGACTCGCTAAGCACCTTCTTATTCAATTTGATAATGGACCGCATAATAGAGGACATCAGACCGAAACGCGGATACCAGATGGGCGGACACAATATCAATATAATATGCTACGCGGATGATGCGGTCCTACTCGCAGATAACAAAGACGACCTCCAGAGATTGACACACCTATTTAACGTATCAACTAAGAAGTACAATATGCAGATATCAACGAATAAAACAAAGTGTATGGTAATTTCCAAGGAACCAAGAAGATGTAAGCTACAGATAGAAAATACCATAATTGAACAAGTCATGAACTTTAAATACCTAGGCATTGACACAACAAGCTGTCGTAACCTTACTGGAGAAGTACTGTCACAAAATACAAGTGGCAGGATGCTTAAGAGATGTTATATTTCGAAACAGATACATGAGAATAGAGGGAAAAACAAAAATATATAAGACCATGATACGACCAATTCTAACTTATGCCACGGAAACAAGAGCAGACACTAAGAAGACAAAGCAGAAAATGAGAACCACCGAAATGAAAGTACTGAGATCAATGCTGAACGTGTCAATCAGAGATAGGCTGACAAATACCTTAATCAGAGAAAAATGTAATGTGCAGGACGTGGTCAAATGGACAAAAGAAAGAAAAAGAGGTTGGAAAGAACACGTTGAGAGAATGAGTGAAGAGAGACTAGCCAAAGTTTGTATGTATGGACGACCAAGAGGAAGAAGATTACCAGGACGACCACCAAAGAGATGGACCCAGAGCTGCTTCTCTTCATCAGCAGAATAAGGCGGGTGTAGATAAAATGACAAACAGGGATATCCCTAGTCAACGTAGAAGAAGAAGAAGAAGATTTTAGTTAATGAACTAAGTTTTGAGAGTTCTTCCGCGAAGCCTAACATTCTGATCTTCACTGGGTGATCAAGATGACCGACAAAAAATTACACGTCATTAAATATTACCAACGAAAATCTACAAATATGATCAATGTTGGGCGCTGAAAAACAAGATCAATTGGCATAAAAAGCTTCCGCATTATGGACACCATAATGACCTATATTAGCTCCATTTAATAGATTATTGAAATCCAGTATAAAGTTATTAATACCAATAACTATAAGAAATTTATTTTAAAGGAACCTAATATCCAATTAGACAAATGTTGAAAATGTCATCAGAAGTCAGAAACTAATCAGATGTGCAATATTCTACATCAGAAGCTGGCAAACAAGTATGGCTACTCAAAATCTATACGCCATATTATAAATTCCAAGCACATCCGGTGCTAGAAAATGACTCTTTTAGACTTTACTATGATCGAGCTATTATTTATCATTAACAGACCGGTGACAAATAATCGGCCTGATGAATAAGAGAGTCAAATAGGTATACCTGTTAGACAATAGGCTGGTTGACCAAGTGCAAGTCATACCAATCATCGTATTATCAACATGCCTAATACCGAAGAGTCTGAATAGAAACTATTTAATGTTATGAACATAACGATGACTATTGCTGCACAGCGAGCTTACAGACAACCAGTCTGTTAACATGAAGTAACAAACCCTATACCAAACCCAGGTCTTCATTCTGGTATCAACAGCAAGTAACTAGAACATTATTGACAGACCAAAAAGAAAAACGACAGGTTCATACTACATATTTTATGTAACATGTTACTATTGTTATGTCCATTTAATTATAATTGTGTCTATATATTCAAAGGATTCACTTTCTGTGTCATTATAATCTAGAAAAAAAAACTGAAAATATATTTAATTTTTTTTGTATAAAAAATGTCCAAATTTTGAATGTAATGCCAGTCAGTTTCAATCTAAAATCAGAATGCTATAATATTTTTCATGAGATCAATTTTTTACCTTCGAAATTGTTTCTGGTGTTAATACGTCTTCGGCAACTATGGTTATAGCTTCATCGCTGAAACCTCTCTGGAACGTCTTCATTAGCCATTCCGAATCCCTGATGAAAGTAGTGTGTGGAGGCACCCATAGTTTTAGAGGATTTTTTTCTTGTCTAAACCGCAGGAATCCAAATGAACTAAGAAATACCACGATCCAGCATAAAACGATGGTCCTAATTGGTTGCTTTGCAATAGAAATTCCTAATCTGAAAGTTTAAAATAGAGTATTTTAGGTCGTTGTATTTTTTACGTTTTCGGAAAGAAAAAAGAAAATCTAGTCACTCTATGCTTTAATTTTTGAAAACTCCAGATCAGGCATGTCCAAACTTCAAATAAAATCTCATATATATATATATATATATATATATATATATATATATATATATATATATATATATATATATATATATATATATATATATATACGAGTATATATAAAACTAGAATTGAAAATTTTCGGCTGTGCGGACACGGATGGTTAGTGAACATTACTCTCATATTAAAAAGTGAGGAGAACTCCAAGACAGTGGGTTCGGAAAACAACAGCGCTATTTCGTCCTCATTGGGACTCATCAGGTCATTCCATCTGATACAATCCACCATTTAGCAGCCGTGCCCTATTTACTATTTTTAAACTAAGGAAACGGCAGACAAGACACGAATAAGCAACATCTTGACGGACCATTCAACAACACAAGAGCAGCACTCACCAAAAATGTTGTATAGAACCGCCATGTGATGGCGCCATGGTAAAATAAAATTAGAATTCTATGAACATCGATACACAAAGCATACCGACTCAGAGGATAAAGCAGCATCCAAACTAGCTGGGGGTTTTTTCGCGGTAAAACCAACGATTTCCCTTTCAGAGCGCTGCGTGTTTTTTAAGCCAACAGATATATATATATATATATATATATATATATATATATATATATATATATATATATATATATATATATATAAACTTTGAATGGAAAGCGGAGAAAATTCCCCTTACAACGATATAAAAATATTATACGTTTTTTTCACACACTGAGGTCATTTGAAAATCAAACACCCGTCTGACTAAAAAACGCAAAAAGACTTAAAAACCAAACGTTTTTAATGACAAAAGACCTAAGTCTCTTTATGTTGAAAAGGCTTAACGTTTATGACCTTGAAACTAAACTTGAAATTGTGTTTTAAGGTCAATTTTTTTTTGAATGGAAACCCTTTCTCTCAGATAACCTTTAAATGACATCTAGAGGTGAAAAAACATGCCATATTTATAAAGCTGTACGAAGAATTTTCGGTACTTTCCATTCCTGGAATAAAAATTACACTGTAAAAAACTTTACATTAATTTTAAGGTAATGTGCAGGAAGCAAATTTCATAAACTGTTTACTAAATTCATTTAATGTTAATGCATTAAATTTAATAATTTTTACATTAAATCTAATGTAATTATACCAATAATTTCAGTAACTTTATTGAAATTTAAGGTAACATTCAATTAAGTTTAATGTACAAAGGTTTAATTTCAAAGTATATGTAACTTATTCACAATGTAAGGTACAAAATCATTAAATTAAATTAATGAATGTACCTTAAATTTTAGTTTTTTTTAACAGTGTAGAGGATCATACTCGAAAAAACAAAGTTGCTTTTAAAATTCAAGTCTAAGGTCATAAAACTTAAGCCCTTTCACAATATAGGAAGATATTACTGTTGTCATTAAACTCTTGCCATTAAACCGCTTGGTTTCTAAAACTTGATGCGTCTTTGTGTCAGGCAAGTGCGATTGACTTTAAAACGACCTCTAGATGTGAAAAACCATATAAACATATTTAAAGAGTTTTCTTTAATTTCCATTTTTACAGTGAAAAAAGGAGTTATTGCTGGAAAAACAAAGCTGACTTTAAGATACAATTCCAATGACATAAACGTTAAGTCTATCGAAAGCTTCTTCAAGTAGTTGATAAATTGAATAATTCAGAAATAACTCATAATATTGATCGATTACAAATTTAGCCTTATATTAGCGCTTTTAAAACAATGAATAAAATTATTGAAGGTTGTTTTTCTGCCAAAAAAGTAGCACAAAATTTACAAACACGTTTTGACAAATTAAGTAAATGTTTTTATGTCATAAATGTTTGGAAAAAGTTCATATATTGTCATATTCAAGAATGTTTAACTTTCATCGATAACGAGGATTAGGTATATGGTCTGAACAAACAGGGGAGTCAAACCACTGCGAATTCAAAAAATATTGGAAATGTATAAAATTAATTCCATGGAGAATGATTGTCATATTATGAGAGTTAAGACTGCTGTCGTTGGTTGCATGCTCATCAAGACACTTTTTATATTAATCGAACAAAGATATTTTTCACTTCTAATGTGACTTTATTACGTTCTTGACTAGCTAGTATTATAGATGTAGGTTTAATGTTATTGTTATAAATTATTGTTTGACTTTAAAAGAAATCTAACTAATAATAAAAAATTTATGGGGCCAGACAGCCCCTACGTCCCTGTCGTTGGTCCCGGGTAACGTTAAGAGTCGTTATAAATGTTAAAATCCCCTCTCTAATAAAAATACATTGAAATTAAATTCTTCTTTTACATTAAAAAACTGATAACTCGAAAAGAAAATCTGCTGGGATTTTCTACTTCACGGATTTTTGAACTATTTTCAGTTCTGAATTGATTTGTGGAACCTGTTCATTCTACCATTTTCATCAATATTAATTGGATTTCAGGTGGGGTGTGACATATCGTAGATCTGCCTGTACCAGAAAATTGAAAGATTTGAGTGGCTAAAACTCTCTAATTTTTATGCGAAAATTGGCAAATCGTTTTTAGTAGTTATTTCAGGCGTCTGAACTAACGCAGCTTAAACATGCCAATTTAAAAATAGGTATTTATTTGAACTTTACTAGAAATTGCTTTTTAATTTTAGAAAATTTAATTCAAAATAAAGCTTTCCCTATTTCACTTCACTGTTTTTCAAGAACACGAAAATGTCGATGCTTATATAAGTGATTGTCGGGAAAAGTGGCTATAAAAACTAGATTACACTTTTATTGTTATAATAACCATAAAATTAAGACTGTTTAAATTAGTTAAAGATTTTTTTTTAATTCTAAAAAGATTTTAATAGTACCAAAAAAATATCACCTCCGTTAGTATTCTCAGTCCAAATTAATTTATATTTTTCCAAAAAATAGGGAGCGTTTTATTTTTTGTTCATTGAGTTATGGAAGTATGCATATATACAGTGTGACCAGTAAAGTTCGCATTATATTGGATTTTTTCTATTAATAGTTTTATTCGAAATCTGATTTTAGCATCAATTTTTGCTTCGATTGAGATAAAAATTAACCAAAAAAATAGGAGGCACGTGATTAGCATTATCTGTCAAATTTTAATTTTTTTCCAAATCTCAAAATATCGGAAAAAGTTTTTGGAAAAATTTTTTCTAAATGCAATTTTTAGCCCAAATGCAAAATTTCAGCTGTATAAGACAATTTAGATTTTTTGCCCATTTTTTGTAAATTGCACCACTGTTGCAAAACGCAACCTAGATAAAACTTTTTAGTTTTGACAATACTTTATCTCAGACATATTTTATTTAAAGTAGGGCCATATTAAATGTGTATTTTTCCACAAAATCCAAATAGGGCTATTAAAATTTGATCACATGTGATGCAAAGTTTGTTTTTGACCCTGTATAAGATAACTTCATAAAATAACCCTTTTTGAAAACGTAGTTTGTGTCTAAAAGTAATACACATTGATATTAAAAAAATAGTTTAATTGAAAAGACTCAAATTTTTTAATAAAAAAATCATAATATAAAAATTAAACGCATTTGAATACGTAGTTTGTGTCTAAAAGTAATAAACATCATAATTAAGACAAACAAGTACACAGTGTCATCAATTTGTTATCAGTTAAAAAGGTAGAATTTTAAATGCGTTTAATTTTTCTATCATGATTTTCAATTAAACTATTTTCTTAATATCAATGTGTACTACTTTTAGACATAAACTACGTTTTCAAAAAGGGTTATTTTATGAAGTTACCTTATACAGGGTCAAAAACAAACTTTGCATCACATGTGATCAAATTTTAATAGCCCTATTTGGATTTTATAGAAAAACACACATTTATCGCACTACTTTAAACAAAATATGTCTGAGATAATATTGTCAAAACTAAGAAGTTTTATATAGGTTACGTTGAATCCTAAAATATAACCCCACTTTTGAATTTTTTTTTGGAAAGAAATTAAAATTTGACAGATAATGCTAATCACGTGACTACTGTTTTTTTTGGTTTTATCATGAACTACCACTGTTTAGTTGTTTTTTCTTGTATTTTCATAAGTAGGTTTTGCATTTTGTATGGAAGTTAGGATGGGGATGGGGGAGTAAGAGAGTAGGAAATTAAGAAGAAGGCTATATACTGCGCAACATGAGTTAAAGATTATCTTAGACATTGATGCCGAAGATGTCAGATAGACTAAGCCAAATATCTTAATGTGGCGACAGATAAAGTCCTGAGATGGGACAAGCACATTTCAGCTACCGTCAACAAATTCAAATTTGTTAGAGGACAGCTCGACCCGCTACTCAACAGAACGAGCAAGAAGAGCCTTAAGAACAAGCTGGTAATCATCAAAACCGTACTAAGGCCCATCTGACCTACGTATGTGCAGCTTGGGACTACGCAACAACGACACACCTTAAGTGACTAGAAACTCAGTCAGATAGACTAAGCCAAATATCTTAATGTGGCGACAGATAAAGTCCTGAGATGGGACAAGCACATTTCAGCTACCGTCAACAAATTCAAATTTGTTAGAGGACAGCTCGACCCGCTACTCAACAGAACGAGCAAGAAGAGCCTTAAGAACAAGCTGGTAATCATCAAAACCGTACTAAGGCCCATCTGACCTACGTATGTGCAGCTTGGGACTACGCAACAACGACACACCTTAAGTGACTAGAAACTCAGAACAACATAGTACTGAGGATGGCTCTAAACACCTCGTGGTTCGTCAGGAATGAGCAAATACATAGGAAAATGAGATGGACCCCTTCAAGGGAGGTCTTGAGACAGAAGGCCGCTAAAGTCTTCTTGAAAGTAGAGACACATGACAACGCGCTCATCAATAAGCAGTATGTTATGATCTTGCAGTGGACGGCAGGAAATACACAATACCTAGACATAAGTTTTAGGCAACATAACTCAGGAAACATCCTGGAACAAGAAGCAGGAACCAGTCTGGCAAAGAAGAAAAAAGAGAGACCCAGAGAAGACATTCAAGTCCCAAGCAGACCACCTCTCACTGAGCGAAGCACCAAAAGGACGCGCAGGAATCAGGACCAAGATTACACTATTATAAAGATAGGTGAGAGACAATTTCTCGTTAATGAAATAATAATGAAATACTTATGAAAATCAGCTTACGTTGTATGCGAAATATAAGAGAGTGCGAAGCAATGGATACGCCGGCACCTGGAGCGGAAACACCAACGCTGTGAAGACCAGAGGTTTATAAAGACCCACCAGCCTGGCAAACTAAAGGATTCTTACTGCGAGTCATTGCGGATCGTGTGATGCTCCGTTAAAGAGGGTTGTAGCCGGTAAGAATCCAGCACTACCTTCACACTTAGCGGAAGTTATCTATGCAAGATTTCTCCTCCTCGAAAAAAGAGGGTCCTCTTAGGTTTACTGTAAACAGGTGACGGAGGGCATATGGACCCCGTGCACGGAATACTACCTCTCGGTAGGACCGTATTTTAGTAAGAAATGCCATTCCATGTTTTACTGCGCGGTAGCATGCAAATCTGCTGCACCTATTTCAACACAAAGAGTTAGAAATCGTTTACCGGAGATGGGATGGTCAAAATCTACAATCTTTCAATAATTAAAAATCTCATTCACAATCGAAGATTATTTTAAAGGAAAAACATTTAAGGGGCGGCATTTCAAAAACTGAGAAAATCTACCGCACAGCCCTGGTTAGTTGTCATAGATTTGAGCGGTATCTCACTACAAGCAAAGTTCAAGGTAATAACTTGCAATTTAATTATACATACAAACAAATTTATAAAAATATCATTTTAAAAAATGCTTCTCAGGAAGACTAGTTTTAATGCAAAATAAGGCTGTATTTATTTCGGTCTTTGACGTTTGACCTATTGAGTCAATCGATAATCATTGGGAATTCCGCTTATATTTAGTTTTTTATATTTGTTAATGAATAATTAAATGTATCTCTTATAAAATGACCTCATTTCTTAACGATCTTATCGTAGTTTTTATTGTTATGTGACTAATTAAGATAGAATTTTTATTCCGCGATATACAGTATTTCTTAAAGCTCGATAATTATACTTCAATATCTTTTATGTGTTTACGTGGATTGTCATATAGATGCTGGCATGATTGTGCAGAATTTCCTAACATGTCCCACTTGAACTTTATTTTCCGACTTGTATTGTTATCTGGTATGTGTGTGTATACCATTTCAGCGACGGTTTTTATGGGCCTCGTAATAATTTTCAGTATACAGAGTGTCTTTAAAAAAGGTCTGCACAAAATGCTAACGCAAATTCATGAAGCTAAAATATGATAATCTAGCCGAGTTCATTCTTGTCCAAAATTGACAGTAGTTTTCGAAATACAGGGTGTTCATAATTTTTAATTTTTTTTTTTGTAAATATAGTAAATTAAGTTTTATAACTTTTTGTGTTTCAATTTATTAAATTTCGTAATTTTTTCACCGAAAGTCTCCCTGGAATTATTTGCGAAATAGTCGTCCTACTGAACCTATTCATTATCAAACTGATCATTTGGCAGAACTTCACGAATGACAGGATTAATTTAATTTTGTAACATTGCAAAATGCCTTTGATCTGTCAATGTTTGGTCATAAATAAATGGACCAATCAGACGATTTGCCAAAAATAAAGGAAAATGTTAATAAAGATAATTGTAATTATTACAATATTTATAAATACATTTTAAAGATAAATAAGTCAAATTCGAGAAAAAGACTTATAATAACCGATGAAACTCATTTAATTAATTTACCTACAAATTTTTCCATCCGACTGTTGATGAACCCAGTTGCCTATTACCAAACTCTGCAGTATGTACTTCGACCATATGATTGAATCATATGAATCTGTTATTCAAAGTTTTTTTTTCATTTCCCGAGTTTTTTCGAATATTCAAGTTTGAAAATTCGAGTTTGTTCGAAAAATGGATTATTTGACTCGAACTCGACAACAAAACTCGACTCGACTCAAACTTGAAATTTCGAATTTTCACACATCCCTAGAAACTAGTCTCAGAATAACACAATTCATGAGACAGTTCCAATATGGCGGCGAAATAACCTTTTTCACAGTGTGTTTCACTAAAAATTCTTCAGGATATGGAAATTGTAAATCTTTTTTTTGGCACTTCCGAAAATGTAGAATTCTGCATGCTAAAGAAGAAAGTTGTGTTGTTTTACTAACTAGGAAGAATACATCAAAGAGGATGCATGTGCAGCAAGTGTACGAATAAATCACTATTTTTAGAAAATTAATGCAATAACCTAAAAGAATGCGTGGGCGGTCCATGGGGTGAAAAGTGACAACACAGAGAAGGAAATTTGATAAGCTTTATGGTGGTATGTAGTGTGAAAACGCGACTGCGGACACCTAAAGGAATATACTGTTTTAAGATTAAGTTATAGCAAAAGCACAACTTACTAGGACGCTTCTTTTCTTGAAAAGGAAAGAACTGCGTGGCTATCTTCATTGGATTGACGTCGCGGATGACCTGGTATGCAGATGGTGCCTGGAGGAGGATGAAACTGTTGACCATGTTCTCAGAGAGTACTCGGCAATACAATTATACAATTGGAAAGCTTTAAGAAATAATCTTAACAGCCCGAATAGAAGAGGAAGCCACGGAAATGAAAGAACAAAGTGAAAAATATGATTAAAGCACTACATCCAATCTTGTGGAATAAAAACCTAACAAAGAAAATAAAAAGAAGGATATATCAGGCTATGATTCAGCCAGTACTAACGTATGGGTCAGAAGGGTGGGTCACAGATAAAAATATGTCACAAAAACTTCTTTCATCAGAGAAAAAAATGGAAGTAAAAAATACGATAATGAACGATATAACCGAAAAGCAGTTAAAATGGTATGGACACCTGCAACGAATGAGCGATGAGAGGATATACCATTAAAGGTTTGGAACTGGACAACAGTACAAAGAAATAAATGAGGAAGGCCACGGAAAAAAATAGATTTGAAATATCCGCACCGAAATGGAGGACTCCACGAAGAAGACTGGAACGATAGGAAACGATGGCGTCTGGGATGCAAGAAGCGACATTAAGTTGCAAGAACTCGCCATATATATATATATATATATATATATATATATATATATATATATATATATATATATATATATATATATATATATACAATTATATCAACCGAAATAGGCAGGCAAGTCAGGTATCCTTTGGCTCATTTTGATTTTTTTTATCCAAATAGACACAAAAAAGTAGATTTTTCAATGTACAAATAGGGGTCGCAACCCTTATAGTCGAAACTACATCAGTTAGTTGCACATTACCATCAGAAGTAATGCGCAATTTGTTGGCGGACATAAGATTGTTGATAAATATTACTCCCGGGCTAAAAAGTGCGAAGAACTCCAAGACAATGGAGAAGCTCAAAGTCCGAAAAATGGCGACAGCGCTGTTTCGTCCAACTTCGTATCTTCAACGGTTACCGAGATTTTCAGACATAGACTCTAATATTTGGTATATTATTTAAATGCTAGTTTTATTGTTAACCACATAGAACATATTTTTTGCCAAACTTGTTAGATGACACTCAAAAAGTCCCCAAGCCACATTTGAAATGACGCCACTCGATATAAAAATGGAATATCATTAATATCACTTTATGAAATCAAGATAATTTTTTATTGCTTTTAAATTTTTTATTAGAGTGTTGTGTACATTTAAAGCAAGGTTATTTCAGAATCATACTTTTATAAGCTTTTAGTAATATTTCAAATTTATTTATTTATTTTTTAAAAAGGAAAAGTTATAAAGGTTGTTCTACAAAAATCAAGAAATTTTACCAATATTTACTAAAATGTTTAATTTGTCATTGCCCCGAAGGAACTATGGTTAAGATCTAGGATCTATTTTGTTCCTCGAAAGAAAACTGCTGGTAGTGTAGGAGCTAGCTAAACGGGCTTCTATAACCCGCCTTATTTAGATGGAATAAAATAAGGTTATTTTTGTAAGTTCGGGCGCTAAGCAGGGTTTTGTAGCCACTTTTAAGCCCTTTCAACATTTTCATATATTTTTAGATTTATTGCCCGGAGAATCGATTTTTTTAGGGTAAAAGTCCTTAGACCTGTCAGTTTTTTTGTTATTAATAATTTAATTGTTTAAATGTCTATAAGTAATTATCTTGGCTAGTTATGGGTGCAACAAAATAACCTGGCAAAATACCAGAGGACAAAATTCAATAATAGATTATATGATATCAAATAAAGTTTTACATCCAACACAAGTATTAGACGTCCGTAGCTTAACATCTGCAGAAATAGGATCCGATCATAGATTGGTACTATGCAAATTAAGACTTAAAATACAACACAAAAAGAAAAAGCCACCGAATATTAAAAATAAATTAAACATTGAATCGGTAAGTGATGAATCAACCAAAGACTTGTATAAAAAGAGGCTTGCAGAAAAGATCAAAGACAACTCTATTAAAGATTCAGATGATGTTGAAGAAAGCTGGGGAAAAATCAGAGCAAATGTAGATAAATCGGCCGAGGAAGCATTGGGATACAGAGAAGTCAACACAAATTCTAAGCCGTCAGCTAAGCACTGGTATACTCCTGAGGTGAAATCATTGGCAGCAGAGAAACGACAGGCTTACCTCCGATACAGAAATAACAAGTCAGAAACAGAACACAATCGATACAAAGAAATAAGAAACAGAGTAAACGCCGACATAAGACAAATCAAAAACTAATATTGGCGAAGGTTCATAGTAGATATGGAACATGACTTGTACGGGGCACAAAAGAAGGTATGGAACATGATCAGAAGAAGGAAACAGGATATAAACGAATATACACAATCCCAAAAAATTTCTGAGCACGAATGGGAAGAACATTTTAAAACACTATATAGAAATACAGATCAATCACAACAGAACAACTACCCACCCGAAAATGCATCTGAATATGACGAATACACCAAGGAAGTAAGCCTCCAAACGACGAAAGACACGATAGCCAAATTAAAAACGAGAAAAGCCCCAGGACCCGACAATATTCCCAACGAACTAGTTAAATATGGTGGAAATGCATTACACGAAGAACTTTACAAAACTCTTTAACAAAATAATTGAAGACCAAGAGATACCCCGAGATTGGAAGAAAAGTATAACAGTACCTATTTTCAAGAAGGGTGATAAGAAAATCACGGAAAACTATAGAGGAATAACCTCACCAAAATCCTTGAAAGTATAATAACTGACTATTGCAGAATATCAGAAGAACAGCAAGGTTTCCGCAAAAAAAGATCTACAGTAGATGCCATATTCATCGTAAGACAGATAGCAGAGAAATCTATTGAATTTACTAAGCCGGCTTTTATGTGCTTTATAGATGTCACTAAAGCCTTTGATAGGGTGAGACTGGATCATATTCTGCAAATAATGCGAATTAAAGGCATCCCAAACAATTTAATTAACATAGTTGAACAGTTAAACTCCAACACCATAACACAAATCTCAGTAAGCGGCAACCTAACTAAGGATGTACCGATAGCGTCGGGCATACGACAGGGGGACTCTCTGAGTCCATTTCGGTTTAACATAGAAATGGACCAAATAATTGAGAACGTCAAAAGAGCGGCACCAGGGTACAGAATGAATACCGGGGAAATAACAATAATGAAGACGATCTCCAAAGACTTCTATTTGCATTCCACACCATAAGCAAGCAATTCAACATGAAAATATTCATCGATAAAACTAAGTCAATTGTAATAAGCAAAGTGCCCTTAAGATGCAAACTAGTAGTGGATGACAAACCAATAGAACAACTCATGACGTTTAATTACTCAGGAGTTGAGATATTCGCAAACCAAGACAGAACAAGAGAAGTAAGAAACCAAGTAAACAAGGCAAATAGAATCTCAGGAAGCCTGGCGGATATAATATGGCACAACACATACATGAGCAAGGACGCAAAAACAAAAATCTACAAGACCTGTATTCGACCGATAATGACGTACGCAATAGAGACGAGAGTTGACAACACAAAAACAAAATGAATTCTAAGAACTGCCGAAATGAAAGTACTAAGAAGAATATCGGGATACACATTAAGAGATCACATACGCAATTCAACAATACGCGAGGAACATGGAATGCAGGATATAGTAAGATGGGGACGGAAGCGCAGAAGAGCCTGGAATGAGCACGTAGGAAGAATGGCGCAAAATAGGATAGCGAGAATCGCCAGAGATGGAACACCGGAAACCATAAGACCAATAGGTAGAGCACCTAAAAGATGGAGAGAGTCCTGGATTTCAACATCAAATGAGATGAATGATTGAGTTGGAAAAAACAGGCTGTAAGACAAGAGGAAGAAGAAGAAGAAGTTATGGGTGCTCTGTTTAGCCAAATCGATTGTATTCTTTATTAGAAACGTCCTAAATTTAATTATTAAAAAATATTAACTAGAACAAAACTTATGCACAAATTATTGTAAAAACATTCCAAAATAGAATTCCGTCCTGACTAAATCGTTCATAACTCGGCTTCTAGACATCCAATAGAGGACTATAAAAGCTTAAATTCAAGGAAATTGTTCTAACTTTTGAATAAACTTTGCTAAATATTTTTTTGATTATCAGTAACAGAGTTACAATATTTTACAGCTGTAATTTTCACCTAAAATTCATAAAGACATTCGCTTATAAACTTTTTTTTAGTGATATCTAGACTAAATGACAAAGTTGATTAGCCAACATGGTTCTACGTTTCAAAAGGAAAATGTTAACCTTTTATAGAGTTATTTACGAAACTTGGTTGCCTAGTAATCGTTGTTTTAAAATGCACTGATCAATAAGAGTGAGCATTGTGGTTCACGTTAGTCCGTGCGGGCACTCGCGCGTCCTATCGCGCAATTTCAAAAGCTGTTAATTAGCAACCCTTATATTTGATCACATATATACAGACTCAAAAGAAATTTTCAATTCATTTCTAGCATAATATTCTTTCTTCTTTTAGAAAAAAATATAAACTTATAGACCGTAAAAGAGACAGACTGAATTCGACGTTGGCGTTATTTCTTTATTATTATACGTGTATTCTTGAAAACGAAGTTCATTAAAAGTTGACAAAGTGGTTGGTTTATCTTGAATTTGTACCAGATATTATCCACATTTTGACATGCCTTTTCTATCTATATCTCTGTTATACCTGTGAAAATATGATAATACTTGATCTGAAAAGCAAACAATAAATGGATAAAGTGTTGAAATATACTGATTATTTATTTATCTACAAGCTTAAGCCAATAAATTTCATAGCATAACTATGTTTTGAGACTCGAAAAATCGATTTTCCAAGCCAAAAAAAAAACATAAAAATATATGAAAATATTGAGGGGTTTAAAAGTAGCTACGACCTCCCCCCCCCCCTTTAGCGCCCGAACTAGTATTTTAAAGCGCTAAACACTAATTTATAGGGTGGAAGTTCGTACGGATGTCGATTAATTTTTTTTTCGTAAAATAAATTTTCCAGTATGGCCCATGACACGCTTTTTTCGTTTTTTTATCTGTCCAATGTCCGGAGTTCTATAATTTGCAACACCTTGCTTTGAATTTTCAATACTGAGAATCGAATGGGATAATAAAAAGTGTCAATATTGGTATAAATTCATATATACATACAGGGTGTCCAAAAACTGATGGATAACCTATCAACCGCAGATGTTTTAGCATTTTTTGAAAATCACCACTAGTGCTTGGTTTTTCATCCCGTTTCTACAAATGAAAACTTTTTCTCGTTCCGTTTTATTTATCTTTATCTTAAATGATTGCACTATTGATAGATTATCATATATTTTCACTAATTACTTTTACATTAGAAAAAAATATCCTTAAAAAATGTTTGGTTCAAAATTTTTTCAACCTTCGACCTTCAACTTTACAGACGTGATGAAAAAAAAATACCACACGTGTTGTGCCAATCAATTTAAAAACTTACTTGCTTAATAGAGATTCTAAAATGGTATAAAAGTTGTTAATTTTATGCGTTTTTATTATTGTTATTGTTCTTTGAATAGCAAATGGTGCATTTTCGCACATTTCCAAAACTACATTTCTCATATTAAAAATACTTTTTTTAAAGTTATGTGGATACTGGTCAGTACAAATAAACAAGAACAAATATATTTACGTATTATTTTATTATAAGAATAATTACAAAAGATGTTCAAAATGGCGTTCTTCCTCTCTAAAGCATGCCCTGCGCCTCTTAATAAAATATCTTTTGATTCGGCGTGCATAACTCTTGGCGGCAGCTGAATGTATGCGTTTTCTCAGGTGCTCAACCATAGAAATTGGCATTTGATACACCAGATCTTTGAGACAGCCCCAATAAAAAAAAAGTCTGATGGATTTAAATCCAGAAATCGAGGTGGCCACAGAATTGGACCTAAGCATTCATTCCATCGTAGTGGATACCTTTCGTTTAAATTTCGCCGTAGTTGAATGACGTGATGAGCCGAACATCCATTACTTTAGAGCCACATGTCCTACCTTGTTAATTGTACGTTTTCTTGGAGCTCGTTTAAATGATTTTCCAAGAAACCCAAATATATTTCTCTCAGCTCGTAGGACCCAATAATTTGACCATTAATGATCCCTAGTCACAGATAAATTTTAAGTTGTTTCTAGGAGTATTATCTGCACAATAGGCATGATGACTGATTTTGAAAAAATACTCCACAATGTTTTTACGCACCTACTTTATACAAAATAAATCTTATTTTAGCAAAAAATTAATGTTTTGAAGAAAAAATTGACCTTTTTAAAATACAATTTAAATTTCGCACCAAAACGCTAGAATAGTAATGGCGTCCGTCTGTGATGTCACCCTTTCGTAAACATTTGACAAGTTGCATCTTATTGCTTGTTTCGATTCATATTTTCCATTGTTTTGTACGATAATAGTGAATTCTAACGTGTATTGATGGTGTGCAGTTCCTCGATATAATAATACATCGATAAAAACTCCAAATAAGTTATTTATTAACGTGCCAATGAAGAAAAATATCAGAAATACGTGGCTCAATCCTGCAAGGTGAGACCCAGATTCTCTATCTGTTAATTCAGTAATTTATTTCTGCGAAGATCGTTTTGATGTAAGTATTTATTTTATATAAATAAGTGCCGAAGCTCGTAAACAAAATATATGTAAGGTAAATATTTGTCACTAACACTGTCGATCCCGTTTGAGGTTAGGTTTCATTTCTTTATTACTGTATTATATTTAATGTTCCTAACTAAAAGCTTTTTCTTTTTCCAGTTACCAAATGATATGGAAAATTATATACAGTACCATGTAATGGGTTCAGTTTTACAAATGCGCATGAAGTCAGGGTATATACCCACAAGATTTGAGTGCTAACCAGGCAGAACCAAACGAACTTCTGACACCGCTGAGCGCCCCTATGCCCTCAAAAAACAACGAAGGTGTCCAATTAAAGAAAGTGAGAAAGATGTAGGACAAACAAAAACACCTACAGAACATTTAGACCTCGCAGGCAATTCATCAAAAAGTTTAGGTAGATACCCATTGCTTTTTTATACCGGAAACCTGTTTTATTGAATTCAAGTGTATATCTTTTCTATTTGCCGGTTTAGTCATAACATTATAGGTAGTTATGATCCCAAACAATCTTTGTGGTACCTATTATTATTATTACAGTCTGTTGTAAAAATTATAGTACAAAATAATGTGTAAATAGTTACAGTTTGTTCAAAAGTACTTATTTTTATTTTTTAGCACAATTGAAGATCCAGAGGCACCTAGCACCTTTCCAGAATCAGCTGATAAATCAGTACAAGTATAGATATTGTACAAATTCAGCAATAAAGCTGTCCACACTGAAGTTAAAACAGTTAACTTTGCTCCCAGCATCAAGGAGTCGATTCTTGGCAAGTTTAAGCTATTGACCTTGATAAATCCTTGTTCCATGACGTTGTTGTACTTTTGGTAGCACGAAACTGACACACTTGATAGTTTTATCCACAAAATATCCAATTAATGATGCAAATAAAGGCAAATTCGAACGATAAATGCGATAAACAATAATGACTGATGTGATGTTTACGAAAGGGTGACGTCGCGCGCTTCTGATTGGTGTTCGGTCTAATATGGCCGATTTCTATGTTTTGTGTTTTTATTTTTACTAAAATAAATATATTCTCGCTTGTAATCTAAAGATAAGTGTGTTTTTTAGAATCTGTCTATCCTATATAATTATTTTAAGTCATAATTGCAGTGATTCTTTGTTACAGTCATCATGCCTATTGGCATCAATGGATGGTAGAAAATTGACAGTTTATGAAAAAATGCCAATTTCAGACACAATTTAGAATTAATCTATGGACAAGCATCATTATAATGATCAATATACCAATTATGCAAATTATACTCCTAGACACAACTTAAAATTAATCCGTGGACAGAGATCATTAATGGTCAAAGCATTGGGCCCTGCGAGCTGCTAGCCATACAAAATGGCGAAATCTATTTGGATATCTTGGAAAAATCATTTATATGAGTTTCTAGAAAACGTACCAATAATAACAATGCAGGGCACGTGACTCCAAAATAATGGATGTTCGGCTCATCATGCTATTCCAGTACGGCGACATTCAAACGAAAGGTATACACTACGATAGATTGGACGCTTAGGTCCAATTCTGTGGCCACTTAGATTCCCGGATATAAATCCATTAAACATTTTTTTGTTGAAGCTGTCTCAGAGACCTGGTATATCAAAGACTAATTTCTACGGTTGAGCAGCCGCGAGAACGCATACGAGGACGGTCCGATAAGTACTTAGCCTCACCGCCAGATGGCGCCACTATCGCAAAAGAAATTTACTATCTTGTAGTACATTCTCGTAGATAACTAACGTCAAAATTTCAGCCGAATCGGACTCGCAATTTTGTTTTGACCGCGTGTGGAAGCGGGTGTGTCCGCGGATTTTAGAAAAATGGAAAAAGAGCAATATCGGTCGGTGATTCGATTCTTGTTTTTGGAAGGAAAATCGCGCAGCGAACTCAAAGAGCGCTTGGATGCAGTGTACGGTGACTCTTCTCCTTCAATGGCGGCCGTCGAAAATTGGTTTAACGAGTTTCAACGTGGTCGCACGTCGGTTTTTGATGAGCCACGCCCAGGTACCCCGAAAACGGCTACCACGGAGGATAACGTAACAAAAATCCACGATCTCGTATTGGCAGACCGCAAATTGAAGGTGTGCGAGATAGCTGAGACAGTAGGCATCTCAAAAGACCGCGTGAGTTATATTCTGCATGAAATTTTGGGCATAAGAAAGCTGTTTGCTCACTCCGGACAACAAGTGCAACCGTGAGACCACTTCAGAGCAGTGTTTGACGCTGTTTAAGTGCAATCCGAAGGAGTTTCTGCGTCGTTTCGTGACCGTCGACGAAACAGGGATCCACTGGTACACACCAGATACCAAGGAACAGTGGAAACAGTGGACTTAACCCGGCAAACGTGCTCCTAAGAAGGCGAAGACTGTCCTATCGGCCGGAAAGATGATGACCACCGTTTTCTGGGATTCACACTGTGTGATCTACATCGACTATCTGGAGAAGGGCAAAACGATCACAGGGCTCTACTATGCTGAATTATTGGGCCGATTCGACGCCGAATTGCAGAAAAAACGGCCCCATTTGGCGAAGAAAAAAGTGCTCTTCCACCATGACAACGCACCGGCTCACACCTCCGCCGTCGCCACGGCCAAATTGGTCGAATTGGGCTACGAACTGCTTCCCCATCCACCGTATTCTCCAGATTTGGCCCCGTGCTACTTCTTTTTGTTTCCAAACAAAAAGTCACTCGCCGGACAGAAAATTGAGTCGAATGAGGAGGTTATCGCCACCACGGAGGCCTACTTTGCAGACCTCCAGAAAACATATTTTTCAGATGGGTTAAAGAAGCTGGAGCATCGCTGGGTCAAGTGTATCGAGCAAAAATGTTGAGAAATAAATCGCCACTCTTCCAAAATTTTCGTTTTTCTTATGGAGACTAATTACTTATCGGACTGCCCTCGTACATTCAGCCGCCGAACAATTTCTTTTTCACCATGGCTGGTCGGAATTGAAAGATGAAAAAATTTTGAACCGAAAATTTTTTAAAGATAATTTTTTTCTAATGTTTTAAAAGTAATTATTGAAAATACACTATACTCTACCGATAACGTAATGATTTAAGATAAAAACCGAGCCAGGTAGTGATTTTCAAAAAAGACTAAAACGTGAAAAAAAACTCGAAAAACCGTAATAATTTTACGACGGTCATAACTGAATGTTTGATAGACCATGATGTGGCCCACCCGCAGTTTACAGGTCATTCATCACTTCTTGGACACCCGGTATATATATATATATATATATATATATATATATATATATATATATATATATATATATATATATATATATATATATATATACATATACATATTCATACAGGGTTATTCACCCTATACGACAGGAATATTGCGGCCAAAATACGTGATTTTCAAAAAGTTTTACTTCTGGGATAAATGGGGGGTCTAATATAGTTACTTTTTAAGATTATTTTCATATTATACGGAGTGTCCCAGGAGCTCTGGAAGTATCAAAGTTGTGTTTTTTAAATGGAACCCCCTGTATATTTTTGTCTATTTTAATAAGATTTAAAGTTCTTAAACCTTAAGGGTTTTTAAATAATTTGAATTTTGACAAAATCTAACCTAATTTTCATGTTTCAAATACTTAAGAAATATTTAACTTATGTACTCGAAATTTACAGTGAAGTGTAACAATAAATCATATTTTATATCTTAATTATAATAAACTTTCTATATTATACAGGGTGCCCAAAAATTAAAACTAATCAAATAAGAACTTTAAGTGGCTATAACTTGATTAATTTAAATAGAACGCTCTAATTTTTAACTTACTAGAAAATGTATCTTTTAATAAATACCTATCGAATGGTATCAGGGTGTTCTATAGATAAGTCTTCGCGTTTTCACAGAATACGCCAAATAATCGTTTTCTGCACCATTTTGTGTTTTTTGAATAGATGTTCTAATGTATTTAGTTGCCTATGGTATTTGGAAATGACACATAATTTACAACTATGAGAATAATAATCAGGAATATCTTTACAAATGTTCAGAAACTCGGAACGCGATTTATAATCGTCCAACAAGCTATAACAGCAAAAAAAGTAATAACATATTGAGCCTAAAACAGAAGCAAAATATTTATAACAGATGTTCGAAATGTCGATCATCCATTTCCAAAAACATACATATTTTTTTTTAAATCACTGCTAACTCTGGACAATGTTTGCTGGGTTAAAGTTCTCTTATGCGAATTTTCATATCTTGTGGTGTTGTCGGGGACGCATTTTAGACAATTCCTTTTATGTATCCCCATAAAAAGGAATCTGGTGGAGTTAAGTCCGGAGATCTCGGGGGCCAATATTGAAATCCGTCTCTCCCAATCCACCTGTTTCGAAAGCTGACATTTAAAAATTGCCAAACTTCGCGATGATAATATTTAAAAGAACATCTAATAACTCTGGAAGTTGGAGTAAAAGAAACATCAAACCATTTGAAGGTCCTTCAGAAAGTAGGGTCCAATTAAGTATGGTCTCAGTATTCCTCCCCACACATTAATCGACCATCGATTCTGGTTTCCCATAACTCTGTATTCATGCGGATTTGAATCAGAATAGTAATGGAAGTTGTATCTATTCACAAAACCATGCATCACTAAACAACACATTATCAAAAAAGTGTTCATTTTCTGACACTTTATCTAACACCCACAAACAGAATTCTGTTCAGTTGTTAAAATCATTGCCATGAAGCTCTTGACAAAGCTGGATTTTATAAGGCTGAAATTTGTATTTGTTAAGAATTCTTGAAATATTTTCTTGGCTAATGTTAGTATTTTCGGATATATGATTCTGACTAATATTGGAATTTTCGATCACTAAACCAAGTACAGTAAAAACATTTTCTTCATCCTCAGCAACAGGTTTTCTTATAAGAGGTTTTTTATAACTGACATTTCCACTTTCCCGAAACTGGATTAATAGTCTTACAAAAACGGCTGATTTAGGACGGTTTCTTTCAGGAATTCTTTGAGCATAGACTCAAGAAGCCTACAAACAATTTTGGTCACATTCTGCAAGGATAAAAATCATATCAATACGCTCTTCCTTTGGATAAATTTTTATTTTGACAAAGCAATAATACAACAATATTCAAATAATTTGGTTCAATAAATGAAGTTTCACAGTTACAAAAAATAACACCGCTATTATAGCAACAGGCTTTGCAAACTAAAAACTAGATATATCAGAACATCTATTCAAAAAACACAAAATGGTGCAGAAAACAATTATTTGGCATATTCTGTAAAAACGCGAAGACTATTTAAAAGGTACATTTTCTGATAAGCTAAAAAGTATAGCGTTTTATTTAAATTAATTAAGTTATAGCCACTTAAAGTTCTTTTTTGCTAAATTTTAATTTTTGGACACCCTGTATAATATTTATTAATGTTTATTATAATTGGGGTGTAAGGGGCGAAGGCAGAAGGAGATGCCAGCCCAAATGTCAACCTCACCTGCTCGCGTGATAATCTCGGTTATCCGGTGCACCCTGCTAGATAACTAACGAGGCTCTGACGACCGAATGACTGCCGGAATAAGCAGTCCCTCATTTTCCGGCCAACAGCGTCAGGTGGAGGAGCCAGAAAGTGCAAGGACACTCTTTTGTCCTTGGACTGAGAAATCAACCCAGAAGGCGGAGGAACTGCATTACGTAGTGAACGGCATAAGGATGCAGAAGGCAATGGAAAACCACTGCATTAAAGATCACATAGTGATATTCCATGCATTATCATCATGGCTGAAGTCAGAGCTAAATATAATTCCGGAGTTTCAAGTCCTCCAATCGGATCTCCGGGGAAGACAGTTGTGACTGATATGAATAATGCAACCGATGTGAAAAACACCCTGCTACAAAAATCAATAAGGGTTGGAACATGGAATGTTCAAAGCATGTACGACCAAGGGAAAACCCATAATGTTGTCTTGGAAATGAATAGACTGAACATCAAAATAATGGGAATCAGTGAAGCTTGATGGATGAACTGCGGACAGAGTAAACTTCAAGACAAAATTATCTATTATTCGGGATATAAGGGTAGACAACACCTACATGGAGTTGCGATTATACTTGACGAGACTATCCAGAGATCTGTAAAGAATTTCGTACCCTTTTCTCCCCGTGTTTTGCTGTTGCAACTCGAGACATACTGTGGAACACTCAACCTTGTTCAAGTGTATGCTCCAACTGCGGATAAAAGCGATGAAGAAGTGGAATCTTTCTACAAGGACATTGATGGGGTCATGAAACTGATTTAGAACAAAGATGTCACGTTACTCCTGGGTGACATGAATGCAAAGATTGGACAAGGTCCACGTGACAAGTGGGCTGGGATGTACGGACTGGGCGAACGTAATGAACGAGGAGATCGACTCCTACAATTCTGCCAAGAAAACTCCATGGTAATAACCAATACATTTTTCAAATTACCGAAACGTCGCCTGTACACATGGAAATCGCCACAAGACAACGAAGAACGTAAAGTCCGAAATCAGATCGATTACATTCTTGTCAACCATAGATACAGGAATGCAGTGAAAAGTGCAAAAACTTACCCAGGAGCAGATGTGGGCTCGGATCATACCCTCTTTGTGGCAGAAATTATGGTGAAGCTCAAGAAGTTTTATCAAACCAGAGGCCTATTGATACCAGCCTGCTGAGAAGTAATGCCATGAAGGGGAAGGTGTACCACGATATAAATGAAAACTTAAGTAAATCAATAAACACCTATTCGACAACTCAGAGCCAACCTGGACACATGTGGAAATTTTTTAAATCGGCTATTGTGGAACCTTGTAAGAAGTATCTGAAACCTGAGAAACGGAAAAATCGAAAAGATTGGATGACGGATGAAATAATAGTGCTTATGGAAGAAAGAAGAAACCAAAAAAATACAGATAGACAGAAATATAAAGAAGTACAGAAGGACATCAAATATAAATATCGCCAAGCTAAAGAGGAGTGGCTAAAAGAGAAGTGTACTGAAATCGAAAATCTGCAGAAACTACACGACTCCCACAGTGTGCATAAGAAAATTAAAGAGTTTACTGGAACTGGCCGGAAGCAAAAATCATACATCCTGGCAGATGAAGAAGGAAACACTGTGTTGGATATTAAAGACCGACTGATTCTTTGGGAAGAATACATTAAAACCCTTTTCAATGACCAAAGAGAGGAAATAACTACCAACACAAATAATGAGACTGGACCACCTATTTTAAAAGAAGAAATACAAGTAGCAATAAAATCTGCTAAAGATGGAAAGCCCCCTGGCCCGGACGATCTACCTGCAGATGTGCTTAAGTTGATCTAAGAGCAAAATTTAGGTGCTGTAACTTCTCTAATTAATAAGATCTATGAAACAGGAATAATATCCGAAGAATGGCTTAAATCAACGTTTGTCACAATTCCTAAAAAGCAGAATGCCAGAAAATGCGAAGAACACCGTACGATCAGCCTAATGAGCCATACACTAAAGATCTTTCTCAAAGTCATCCATCGTAGAATTTATAAGAAGCTGGAAGAAAATATAGCAGATACTCAGTTTGGCTTTAGAAACGGATGTGGCACTAGGGAGGCCTTGTTCGCCTACAATGTCTTGATGCAGCGGTGTCTCGATGTCAACCAAAATGTATACGCTTGTTTTATTGATTATAATTTGATAAAGTGAGACATAAACAACTAATAGAAGCGCTGAAACGAAAAAACCTTGACACAAGAGATATACAAATAATTGTAAAACTGTACCTAAACCAAAGTGCGTCTGTCCGCGTCCAATCTGAACTAACGAATGCAGTGGAGATCAAGCGAGGGGTGAGACAAGGATGTGTTCTCTCACCACTCCTTTTTAACCTCTGCTCAGAGGAAATCTTCGCCAAAGCCCTCGAAAATGACACTGGTGGAATACGAGTTAACGGCATTCCACTGAACAATTTGCGCTACGCAGACGACACAGTACTTCTCGCCGAAAACATGCAAGACCTTCAGAATATGTCGAATAATGTCACCACAACTAGTCGAGAATATGGTCTGACACTTAATGTTAAGAAGACCAAATACATGATTGTCACCAAAACTGAATTACCCAATGAACATCTGTATGTCGAAGGCGAAAGGTTGGAAAGAGTCGAGAGATATGATTGTTTGGGTACAAGTGTCAACTGTTCCGTGGACTATTGTTCAGAAATAAAGATTCGCATTGAGAAGGCCCGTGCATCCTTTGTGAAGATCAAGAAGCTGCTCTGTAGTCGCGATCTGAGCCTGGACCTGAGAATTTGGATGCTTAAATGTTATGTATTCCCAGTCCTATTGTATGGTGTAGAAGCTTGGACCCTCAACTTACATTGCGAGCAGAAACTAGAAGCCTTCGAGATGTGGACCTACCGTAGGATGCTGCGAATATCATGGACAGAACATGTGACCAACTTGGAGGTTCTGAGAAGAATGAAGAAGGACGTAGAGATCCTATATGAAGTGAAAAAGAGAAAATTACAATATCTCGGCCACATCATGAGAGGTCCAAGGTATAAGATTCTGCAACTCATAATCCAGGGAAAGATTGTGGGAAAAAGATCTGTTGGAAGAAGAAGAATATCCTGGCTTAGGAATTTGCGAGAATGGTTCAACGTCAAGTCATCTGATCTATTCAATGGCACAGCTTCCAAGATCGGAATAGCAATGATGATAGCCAACCTCCGAAATGGAGAAGGTACATGAAGAAGAAGAAGAAGATAATTGGGATATAATATATGATTTATTGTTACACTTCACTGTAAATTTGGAGTACATGACTGAAATACCCTTAAGGTTTAGGTACTATAAACCTTATTAAAATAGGCACATATTTTGATCGGAGAATGCAAAAATGCAATAATATGTAGGGAGTTCAGTTTAAAAAAAACACAACTTGGATACTTTCAGAGCTTTTGGGACACCCCGTATAATATGAAATAAAAAGTAACTATATATATATATATATATATATATATATATATATATATATATATATATATATATATAATCAGTAAAAACGTAAAATTTTAAAGCATATTTAATGAATAAAAATTTCATAAAACTTACTTGTAAAAAAATGTTTCCGTGCCAATGACGACCCTGTATGTAAATTTTTGAAATACACCAAATTTTAAAAAATCACACGGACCCATTTCGCGCATTTACAACATTCGCACAA
Organism: Diaprepes abbreviatus; assembly: GCA_034092305.1. Taxonomy (NCBI): domain Eukaryota; kingdom Metazoa; phylum Arthropoda; class Insecta; order Coleoptera; family Curculionidae; genus Diaprepes; species Diaprepes abbreviatus. The sequence continues at coordinate 3,168,780 of JASJET010000087.1, forward strand.
TAAATCCGCTCACTTATCGCGATTGCATTACTAATAAATTTAAATTAAATTTTTATCGGATAAATATATCTAATTGTTTAAAAAATAATTAAAACTGAAGTTGCCTGGAACGCGACTAATTCATATAGACGAATGATAAGCAAAAATATAATAGACCAAACAAAGAATGCTAATAAAGGACCGCATAACCTTAAACTTTGATCATTACTGTAAGAAAGCTCACGTTTAATTGGTCGAACGTAATTTAATTTTAATAATAGATTATTAGAGTATGTCCAAGGTTAAAAAGGTCTTCTGTCATTTTAATTTAAATCAAAAAGTATTAAATATTTTTTAATGCAATAATAATTGTAACTTTGTATTAGATTTGTAGCTTACAAATTATTAGACCTGCATCCTGCATCGTCGCACAAGCTTAAAAATAACCTGGATCGAACCGATGCTTTGTCCGCTCCGCCTCCAAGAGTTTTAGCACTGTAATTTTCTAGTTTCGTAATGACAACATACTCCGAGTCATTTTTGTCTCTAATAAAATACAACTCAATTTAAACAGGAAATAAGTTAAAAGCAAAAAAAAAATATGCTTTTTTACGGACTTCTAAAAAGAAGGAGGTGATAAATCGACAATGTGTCCGAAATTTTTACAAATTGTCGCAATTAGCAATGCCCCTGGTGGTAAGGACATGTAGCTAGCGATCTATTTTCGACCACCGTAGTAAATGTATTGATGTTTCGTCCCGATACCGGTGGTGGACTCATCAGTGGAATCCACCGGTATCTTTCCCCGACATCCTTGTACTTTCCACAAACTTGGACCTCAAAGTCCAGTTTTGCCGGAAAGCGGTGGTGAAATGTTAGGTTCCACAACATGCCCCCCCTAAGGCATTTGCTTTCCGGTTTAAACTGTCGGACAGTCCAAGCCGTTAGAAAGCACAGGCCTGAAAAGGAAGTGGAACGGACATCCTCGGTGGTCGTCCAATGGCCGGGTCAGTCTAATCAAAGCCCACGGCGGTTAAGACCCTCGTCTGCTGCCGTCCCTGCTCGGGAGCCATGTCGCAATTAGCAATGCCCCTGGTGGTAGGGACATGTAGCTAGCGATCTATTTTCGAGACCACCGTAGTAAATGTATGGATATTTCGCCCTGATACCGGTGGTGGACTCATCAGTGGGATCCACCGGTATCTTTCCCAGACATCCTTGTACTTTCCACAAACTTGGACCTCTATTTAAGTCCAGTTTTGCCGGAAAGCGGTGGTGAGATGTTATGTTCCACAACAAAATGTATTGGTATCTCTGAAACTCCTAAGATAGAATGACAATTAAATGCGGAACGTATTAGATAATCATGTTAGTAGTTTATAGCGCTAGCAAATTATTCTCGGTTTACTTTTTTAAAATTTTTTGCGATATTTTGATATAATTTAAAATTATTTTCGCTTAAGATGTCACTAGTGTAAAAATAATATATAATTTCACGTCGTTTAATTATTTTAAAAAACCAATATTGATCCTTTGAATTGTGCTTTTTAGGTTAAATTTATTATAATTTTATTACCTATAGATTTTTGAATTGAACTTTCCCAAAAGGTTTGTGTTAAGTTCTATTTTCTGAAGTTACGAAATAATATCCGATTTTTTTAGCGATATTCCCACAGCGTCTCAGGCGCGGATCCAGGAGGAGGCGATTGTCCCCCGCCCTCAAACGCTTCGAATTCAGAAAAATAAATGCACCTCTCCCGTCAATAGCTCGTTTTTGCTTGCCATACTGTGCGATCCCCCCTCCCCAAGGGCATCGAATTCAATTTTTTTTTTCAAAATTGATACTGGTGGATCTATGAGGGTGTAAATTACGAAATTAAAATTATTTTTCAATAATTTACTTTAACGGAAAAAATGTTTATTATGTATTTTATTTTCCACTTTTTAGTTTTTAAGACGTACGACGCGCTACAAACCTTGGCTTGTGTGGCAGAACGCAGTACTCGTGAAACTTCACGTTTAGCCACTAAAGAGTATGAAAGAAGGAGAGGTAACTTCCTGTAAATCCTATGCTTTTAGCTCCCAGCAGGCCATACATCGAATAGTGGCGCTGCTAGCTGTATAAACCCCAAGGAAGTTGTTCCAACTTCCTTGATAAACCCAAGAAGATAAGATCTGCAAGGAGGTGAATATATGCTCTTCTCTTTTTATCTTTGCTGCGATTTAAAATTTACCTTTGTTAATACAAATAAAGCCTTCCCTTTTTATTCACTTCTCGATGCAGCACACTTTATCCATTATTTAATTGCTTTTCACTTCCACTTACTGGTATCATTTTTTACTGAAACTCCAGGTTATGTGAGCGTCACGTGTTCCACGAGTCGAGGAGTATGCGAAGATGTCCATTTTGACATAGTTCGCATGCCATATCTCGCGAAACTTACACTTTTACACTCCTACCGTGTGCAGTGTCCTTTCCTTCTTCCATCCTCTTTATTAACCATACTAGTGCCATTTAGCTTTCGGTCTGCTACAAACTGTGCCTTGAATGGGAAGACCAATCAAACTAGCCCAAACTCGACGGGGTCTCTGTTAAGCATTGCGTAGTTCATGAGTCATCGAGACGCATCTAACGAGCCCAAAACTTGATAAGACTACATCTGCCAGAACGGAGATCCTGTAGCCACCTTCTGTCTCCATCATCAGTCCATCTTAATAGTACCATAATATCTCAGTCTCATCGGATGGTTACCAAATTTCAGCTTGATCGGATAATCAAAACAAAGTTGACCTTGAAATGGCCTTGAAATGTAAGTCCAAGGTCAGAAGCGTTAGGTTTTTTCGACGTAAAAAAAACTTTTGTCTCTTATCATTAAACTGGTTGGTTTCTAAACCTTTTTGCGTTTTTCTGCAAACAAGTTCAATTGACCTTCAAATAACCTCTAAATGTGAAAAAAGCATATGATTTATTTTTATCGTTGAACGCGAAATTTTCCCTGCTTTTCATTTCTGCAATAAAAAATAAGGGTTTTTAATTGAAAACAAAGTTAGCTTTAAAATGAAGTTGAAATATACGTTCAAGGTCAATTTCAATATCGCATTGTCGTCAGGTCTATATATATAGATATATATATATATATATATATATATATATATATATATATATATATATATATATATATATATATATATATAAGGGTACCAAAATAGAATTTGATCGGATAATCGTGAGTTAAAATTCGATTACAAAATTTGATAGGCAGCAGTGAAACTAAATAAATTGTATAAAAATATTTACAGTGGAGGCTGTTACTTGGTAGAAATCCATTACAAACTAGTAATGATAGACAAAATTACTTTATTTGTCGAAATTTCTACAATATTATAATTTAAACCTTATAATTCGCAAAGGTAGTAACCCGTTTCGCTGGGCAATGTAGCTTCGTCAGACTTGCTTTCTGCATACTCGTTTAAAAATATATAGAAACTCGAATAACCGATGAAGTACCTTAATTAAAAATATTATTCGAGTTTTTATCCCTGTCACTACCATATTTATCAAATTCAAATTCTAAAAAAAAATACATTAATTACAAAAAATAACTAAAAATGGCAATAATAACTGGTTGGTGATTGTTGGTTAAAAATGAATTTGACCTTGGAATTGCTCTATTAGCTCTTTTTTTCAAGATATTTTTATTATAAGTTATTAGCATAACTTTCCGACCATTCAGAATAAAATTATTTTAAATGTACATTTTTATGCTAATCCGGTCATAAAAAACTTCAATTTTACTTAAATGTATTAATTCTGCGAATAAATTTTGTTACGTTGATGATAAATTAACCTTCTGCCAAAGATTAAATCGCGAGAACTTCCAGAGTTACCGGGTAAATTGTGTGTTGTCATCATAAATTTTGTTTATAAAATATTCCAGACTTAACAATAATTTACGGGGTAAAACTCAAAGTTCGAGTGGTATACGTTGAGAATAATTACCTCTTTGAGAATTAGTAGCAGATCGATTCACATGTTCTTTTTGTTTAAACTAGAGTTGTTTTGCAAATATTTTCATTAATAATATTGGTATTAGCATAGAAGACTGACCTTCATCTATGGTTATCAGTGATGGTAGACAAATGGCATAAAAATATCGGCCGATATCGCTCATTTAGCAAACTGTTCGAACAATTTGTAAACTCCAGAATCCCGGATTTCTTGAAGTTAAATCAGGTTCTTAGCCATTGTCAGTATGGTTTTAGATCATTAGAATCCTGGAACTGCTTTGTTGGATGTGGTGTACCGAGAGTTGGATAGGTCGGGACTGGTGCTAGATCTATTCTGTGACTTTACTCGTGCCTTTGGCTGTGTGGCTCCGGGCAGCATACTCGCTAAATTGGAGACAATTGGAGTTCGGGGATGATGCTGTGAATGGGCAGACTCATTTCTGACGGGCCATAAGATGATAGTCAAGATCAACAACACTTTTTCCTCTTAGAGTACTCCAGGGTTCTACTCTCCATTACTGTTGCTGGCTTTAATCAATGATCTTGCTAACTATATGACATACCATCAATTTGAATTAGTCCTATTTGCTGATGATGCCAGTGTAGTGGTGAGAGTTCCGAGCTTTAGGGGATTAAAAGTTAGAGCAAGGACGATACACTGATTTTAAGACATAGTGCAGAAAAACCGGATCGCGATAAATGCATCCAGGGTCACCTACATCATTTTCCATAAAAAAGAATTTGTGATCTTGTTCTTGGGTTGTTTTCAAATACGATGCTACGTTGTTGATTCATTGAGTAAATAAGCAAGAATATTCCCTGTCTGTCCATATAGGGTGTCCCCATACCTAGCTAGAATAGATTTTAAGGTATTTACGATCTTTAGCAAAATCCTCCAAATATCAAGCAGTTTCAGTAATTTTTGCCAAGAAAGCCATAATAGACAAACTAATATTATATTTCTAAGGTGAGGCGTATCATTGTCAGCATTGTCAGTTGCAAAATTATTTATCGATGACTTGCTATTGTGTTGTTTCGCGAAAAATATTTCCGAAAAATGGAAAATAATACATATATACAAACGCTGAAATATTAAGTTTATTTTTTATTTATGGCGAGTACAACAAAATTATAAGTCGAACAGAGTTTTGAACGAAAGATATCCTAACTGATAATGACACGCCTCACCATAGAAACAGTATTAATTTGTTTGCCATGGCCTTCTTGCCAAAAATCGTTAAAACTACTTGATAGTCGGAGGATTTTGCGAAAAATCATAAATAAGTTGAAAACTGTTCTAGCTAGGTATGGAGACACCCTGTATGGACAGATAGGAAATGTTTTTGTGTATCTAATGAACATCGTATTTGAAAAAATTAAGTTTTTCACAGAGCCCAAAATTTATTATTTGTCCACTTCCCTCTATTTAAAATATCATTTTCCTACAATTGATTATCGAGCAACAATATCTAAAGCCACAACAGGATTCAGAGTTTTACTATTTTATTTTTGAAACGATATTCAATTTTTGGCGACACCCTGTTAAAAGTCGAAATTTGGAAAAAATATTTTTTCCACAAAAACGGCTAAAGTAGAGCCAAAAAAAGTTTGAGTAAAAGTTATCGGAAATAAAGAAAGGAATACAAATAAATATAACATACAGGGTGATTCGTTTAAAATAAGTAAATATCGTACAACTTCCGGTCTAACCGGAAGTTGCACAAGATGTCTGTTACTTCATCTGGAGGAAGTGTCACCGAAAATCCCATTATACAAATTTGCAGGATTCAAAACGCATTACTTCTCGAGATATTCTAATGGATGATCACAGTGAGACACCCTGTATATAAGCAATGCCGGACATATTACGATAATTAATGATTAGTTTATAAAAATTTATATGATTCTTTCTCTGTTCGTCTTCCTTTAACATTTTTTCAGACTTAAGGCACAGTGTGAAATTAAACTTCTATAGTTGCTCTTACAATTACTTTTGGTAAATATTTGGCTTACGTTCAGCGAGTCACTATCTTAAAAGTCTTAAGTAGTAGAGAGATGGTTAAATTCAGGTAAACTTCTTCATGGTTCAACTGTGTTCTGCTGCCCAAATTTTGGCTATTTTTTGATGTGATAATTTACCCTGCTTGTTTCATTAATCGATACCTAATTTTATTTTTTACGCAATTTAACAAATATATAAATTTTTCGCAGTTAATGGCTTTTTCATCTGCTTAAAATAAATCTCTATTATCTAAAATTCTAATTATTTAGAAGGTTAGCTTAATGATACCAGAGAGGAACGTATATTCGTTCGTGTATGATGATGTCAAAACAAAAACTTGTTAAATGTACATTAGGTATGTGTAATCATATTGTAAATAACCATGTAATGTTAGGTGCAAACCAGGGTCGGAGAGAAAATATTGTAATTTAATTTGGGGGCACTCGTTTTATATAATACCCTTACAAGAACTATGTTGTAGAGCGTGAAAAAATAAGAGATACATTTACTTTTTTATTAGCTCTTAAGCATATTTAGGGATGAAAATAGCCATCAAAATGTCACCGAAATAAAATGGAAATTATTCCCTCTAAAAATGTCACATGCCGTTTTAGCAGTAGGGGTTGCAATCTCTTTTTGTTATTTTCAAAAATCTATCTTACTTAGATTCATTAAAATTTTCGATAATCAAAAAAAAAAAACAAAAAACCTTGTATTTCAGAGCTTTTCTAAACCTCCCTTAATTACATTTAACTACCCCTTTAACCCTTTCATATCCGTATCCTCGAGAGAGAGTGATGTGAATAGCGCTGTGAACGAACTTTCACTTCATACTTTTGACAGTAAAAGCCGTATTCTTGAATAAGCAATGTTGCCAGATATAAACGTGCTAAAACCTGCTGATGTCAAAAAATAAAATGGATGACAGATTGAGTTGAGCTGTCAGACCGAAAATGTTCGTAGGATGCTTTGTCGCCATTTTAGGCAAAAAGTAGTTTTGGTACGTCAAATTAGCCGTCAAAAGTAAAAAAAAGTGTTGCTATTGTTATGAAGTTATTGATTGTCATTAAAATATTTGTACTTTGCCTGGATTAAATTTATTTTGTATCAATTGACAACCAAGAAATATAGACCAAGCCATTAGTCAAATATTTAGTTGTAAATATAGGGCATAAAATTATCTTAAATTGGCACTCTAGAATTGTTGGACAAAAATACATATAAAGAGCCAAATACTTTAGGAGTCTAATATCTAAAGAAAAGGGGATATCAATAAAAACAGTAACTCATATGTACAAAAGAATATACTGACGTCGATTGAAATACATGCCCTCTATATACAGTAATTACAAAAAGCCACCACTGATAAACCTTGAAACGGTGGAAATTACAACTCTACGTAGAACAAAAGGCTAATTAACCTAATATACGATATTACATCCAGTGTACATCAAAAATAAGAGTAGGACATATAACAATGGAAGACACATATGTAAACACAGGAATTAGACAGGGCGATTCGCTCAGCCCCTTCATATTTAATCTAATAATGGATAAAATAATAGTAAATGTCCCCAGAACAGCTGGATACAAAATGGGAAGCACATTCTTCCATACCATCTGCTATGCTGACGATGCTGTTCTTATTGCAGACTCTGAAAATAACCTCCAAAGACTACTGCACTCTTTTAACACTAAAGCAAAAGAATTAAGTATGCTCATCAACACCGAGAAGGCCAAACATCCAAAGAACCAATACGGTACAAGTTGGATTCCAAAATTGTCAAACACTTCAAATATCTGGGAGCAGAAATAACGAGTTATGGAAACCTTTTTAACGAAGTAAGAGAGCAAACAATGAAAGCGACTAGAATTTCTGGATGCCTAAAAGAAATTGTGTGAACAAATACCTTAATACCGAAAGCAAAACTAAGATATATATATATATATATATATATATATATATATATATATATATATATATATATATATATATATATATATATATATATATATAAAACGACTCTAAGACCCATCATAACATACGCGGCAGAAACAAGACCAGATATAGGCAGAACTCTACAAATGATGAGAACCGTCGAAATGAAAACATTAAGAAGTATACAAGGCAAAACTCTACATGACAGAATACGGAATAAAGATATCAGACAACAATGCGGGATACAGTACATAGGAAGATGGGTAAGACAAAGGCGAAGATTCTGGAATAAACATATAGGGAGAATGGAGGACGGTAGACTCGTTAAAAGCGCAAAAATGAATAACCCCGTAGGAAAAAGATCGCAGGGAAGACCACTAAAACGATGGCGAGAATGCTGGACCTCATCTTCCGCGGAAGACATGATGACAATGAACAGGCAATAGCCTACTAGCATGGTTAACTACGTGAGAAAGAAGAAGAAGAAGACGTAGTATGCCTAAAAGCCACCATCCCAATCCACTACGTAAACCATCTAATCAGTTATTTATTGTAAGAATTCACAAAATATCCAGCTTCTTACTGCAAGACGTCTTGTCCTGACAACTAGGTTTGAAACAAAACCTGAAACTCGAACAATAATAGAGAAACTGTGTAAGACCAGGGACCGAAACCAAAGGCCAAACAGACCCATTAAAGATACTGGCAGATCTCATATTCAACTTTTAATATAGTTTTTTTTATTTTGTAAAGATTTGTAGAGGCTTGAAGATCAAATGTACCATAAATAAGATTTTATGCTGAAGGACCTCATTGGTTGGTCTGTAGGGATCATAGATATATATGCCGATAAATTATAATCATAATATTTATTTAATTGTAGTGTAGTATAGTGTTTAATACAATTTAATTAAGTGAAATGCTGTAGTTAATATCTGTAGTTAACATAATTTAAATATAAAATTTGTTGCCTATTTAAATAAAAGTTTCAGATAGCTGACAGATTGTTATTTCTCAGATTTATTATAAGTTACGTCGTGAAAAGAATTATGTTAGATTTAACTGTTTAAAACCAATATACTCGGCTGTTATGGACATAAGTATTTATGTTAAACCCATATGCCGAACTGGCCCTAGAAAAAACATTTTTAAATAGCACGCTCATACAATTGAGTTGTGAACAGAATCTCCTGTAATAATTTTGTAAATCTGTAATCTCAAATTTACTTGAAATTTGCGAGGCATATTCAACTTTCTAAGGGTATTTTAATTAAAAATTAGGAAATATAATAATAATAATAATATTGTCAATATATATCGAGTCATTTTAATCAGCCAACACCAATATCTCTTCAGGAACGCATTTTCGAGAAAAGTGATTCAAACAAAAGTTGTAGAGTTCGAAGAGGGATATTCAACAGTGACCTTGACTTGTGCCTTGATGCTATGATTTTTTTTTAAATTAGGAAAGTGATAGTCACTGAAGGCGCGTTTGTCAGCGAAAGCTAATTAGAACTTCTACACAAAGAAAAGAAGAAATCGTGTCTCAATACAGTGAAGCTCCAAGCCACAATGCAGTGAGCGTAAATGAGTATTTAAGTCTCATATATACATACATTGCCGGGAAGCTGAATTTGATGTTTTGGGTCTTTTTAAGTGGCCTGAGCGAAGCCCGGATATCGCGCCTTTGGATATCTTTTATTGGGGTACCTCTCAATCAAAGTTTTTGATAATATAAGAAAAAGACCTGATGGCATAGAAGAGTAAAAAAATTGAATAATTGAGGCTTCGCGTAGTATCTCGAAGGAACAGTTGTTAAATGTTGGAAGGCATTTCAGTGACCGCTTGTGGCATTGTTCGGCTATGAATAGGGAACAGTTCGAGAAGTGTAATAACAATACATACAAGTGTTTCCAATTCTTTAAATATTAAATATATTTTGGAAGTGTTAATATCATTTCCATTGGTTTGCACAAATTTTTTTAATCTACTTGTTTCTTTTGATCCCATAACTTGATGTTTCTAGGGATTGCAAGGCTTTATTAGAACTTTTAAATAAATTAGTTTCGGCCAATGGAATACTTGGAAACAACACAGCTCTCGGATATTTTAATATCCCCTTGTGAGTGTGGCCAGAAGGTAATCAAACGCAACACATTCGCCAGCAAAAGTAGTTTATTTGGAATATGTAGTATTTCTATTAAGAACGAAAAAAACTTCAAGCTAAATCTTAAAGAAACTGGGATAAATACGAATGACAGCAATAAAGCTTGAGAAATTGTTATAAATACAGTATACTGGAATATTCTGTAGTATACTGGAATATGTTTTAAAACTGGAATATGATTTGAAACGCTGGGATATGATTTAAAAATGTAATATGATTTATAACGCTGGGATATAATTTAAAACTGTAACATGATTTGTAATGCCGGGATACAATTTATAAAGCCGGTCCATCAAAGACTCAGTTTCCTGGAAATTTTTTGTGAGGTTATGGAGTGCGTAAAATACAAATAATTTGATTTACTGAACTCGACGATTATAACGAAAAATATAGGATATAGTTCAAATTAAATAATAAAATACACAGATGATCACTGATTTTTTTCTTTAACAATGCTAGATAACTGCTAAAATAGCCAATTACAAAGAAAATGGCCGAGTGTTAAAATGCATATTTCAACAGATTTCCTAAATCTGCGGTCTTTATTGGCACAATATTCGACACGACGTATCCCTAAAATTCAATATTATTCACCTAAAACTGCAATGGAAACATATAATCTATATATTTAAGAATGGTAAGAATACTTAACACAGAAAGCCCGTTTGATATCACAATTCCAGTTAATGATGGATGCTGATAGATGGCGAGAGACATACGATTTTTTGCGAAATTCTAAGTCTAAATAAAACAGGCGAAAAGGTAAAAAAGATATTGTAATACATTTATCCGATTTTGTTCAAAATTGATATTAGAAGATTCTCGGACCTTATATTACGGATTCCTAATTTTCAGTTGGATAGCACAGCGAGTTCAAAATTAAAAATCGAAAAATAAAATTTTTATAAAAAAAATGAACCTACTTCTAAAAAAGGGCTAAAAAGTGAACGCTAATAATATAAATTTTCATATGAAATTGAAATTTTTTAAGTCGGCGCCAAATTATTAGTAAATGAAACAGATAACTATCAACAAGGGATACAAACAAACCATTACAAATAAAGATTTCTCATCGTTTTGTAAACATAACATTTTTGCAAGTATTAATTTGGCGCTGACTTCAAAAATTTCTATTTCATAAAAATTTTATTGCGTCAACGATTAACTATATATCTTGTCTGTAAGCGGTGATATTTAAATTTTTGTTACGCCATTGAAATTGCATGGGTATTTAACCAAACCTTGACCTCTGATAGATAACTATTATATAAACATAAAAATTAACAGAGAGAAAAAACGACAAAATCTATTTAAAATGCCATATCAGTACATCCTATTTAGAGATTAATTTTTTTTTTCAAAAAATCAAACTGACTCATAACAAGACAAAAAAATTAATCAACTTTTACGTTATTTCTATATCTCTTTATGAATCATCGTCTTTTTCACCTTATCTCAATGAGATTTTTTCTTAATTCCACTTTCTTTTCACCATTTTTCAACCATTCGTGTAAGAAAATCTACAACTGTCAAATTAATTGTAATATAAAACGTTTGCTAATTTATTGTTTACTTTTTAGTAGCTTTTTGAAGGCATGGGGTCACATGTCATTTTGTTTCCATTGGTAAGGGTAAATTCAGCCGAGAATTCAAAGCTAAAGGCATTCAATATAAATATTCAGTACAAAAATTGTAGGAAATGAGACATCTTATGGTGACGTTAAAGTTGACTGTGACCCTTGGAATCATTTCAAGGTCAAGTTAATTTGTTGTTAATAAGAGCCCATATGGTGGAAGGTGGAGTTTTTCGTACCGTCCCTCTGCAATGAAAAATATGGGTTCATATTTAAAAATATTACCCTGACCTTGAAATGATCAGAGGTCACACTCAAGGTTAACCTTAGCATCGCCATGAAATGACCTTTGTAAAGTCCTACAACTTTGGTTACTTAACATTTTCTCGAACGCCCTTAGTTTTCGAGTTATCATGGAAAAGAAATGACCTCCAGATGTTATTTGGCTCCCCGTGATATTTATGCGGTAGACATTTAAGAAAAGAAATCGTGAAAAAATGGGCATACAAATATATGCCTTAATGAATGGGGAAAATCACATTAAAAATACAATAAATATACTACCAACTTTATATTACAGAAAAAAACAAAACAAACTTAAAATATTACAAAATATACAGTACTGCTTAATTCTACTAAAGCCACTAACGCCACCTGACTTACAGGTGATTTCAAATGGTGGTTTCGAACACGGTTTGTATTAAATTGTAGATAAAACTAAGGCAGTATTTCGCTTCTTTTGTTATGTAATATAAAAAAATTGCGTTTCTTCAAATAAAACCATATCAAACGCTTTTGTCACAGAGAACTTTTACCTTAAGTAGAATTGCTTTAAATTGATGACAGTAGTGTGAATGGAATCCGATTAATATATACATACAACAGTTCCACTTGAAATCCCCTTAAGTAAACTATACTTGTTCTTTTCCTTATTTTAGTTTTACGATAATTTTAAAATGTTAGCGAAAATAGGGATTTCTTTTTTCGGCGTTAAAAAAATTATAGTATCTCAGTAAATCCTTTATACAGCTTATTTATATTATTGCCTACATTAATACATACATAAAATAAATGAATATTTACTAAGCAATCAATAGTGGCTGTTTTAAAAATTAATGGTATTAATAGTGTACTCGAATAAAATTGAATTTAAATTTTAATTTCTACAAAATATTTTTTAGTTCGTTTACACAAGTTTCAGAATACTATTTGCGCAAAATAATTTTAACCAATAAATCCGTCGTGTTCAAAATATAACTCTTCAATGTATAAAATTTCTATTGTGTGATAATTAAGGTTAAAAAACTATTCCGCCGAGTACTAAAGGCTGCGTTAATGTTTTCAAATGCTCCGCGGCAAAAGTTACATCTTCTAGTATTGACGTACACTACCGCTTAAAAGTATTTGTCCACTTGCAGGTTTCATTGTTTGTGTCTCACCGCAAAATGCAATCTACAATAAAAAGGTATACAGCTTATTGTTATATGCCGACTTCTGGCCATAAAAACAAAATAAGGATTATCGTCTGAATTTCTCTGTAGTTAAACTTTCAAGTGACACTTTCGTTTTGATGAACTTATTGGGTAAAAACATAAATAAACCACGCTCTATAGCTCAACATCTTAAGTGTAATACTATTTTCTTGTTTTCTACTTCTGCGTTTTGTTTTTTGAACACAATGAGTAAAACAAAGGAATACTTTCAAGAGACAAGAGACATAATTTATCGGCCTTCATAAATCTGGTTGGCCATATTGTTAAGAAATTTGTGACTCAAGGAACAATTTGCAACAATTGTCATCCAGGCAGACCAAGAGCAGCAACTTCTAGTGAAGATTTAAGCATATTGGTTAAAAGCAAACGTGATAGGCGTTTAACTGCACCAGATATAGCAGAACGGTTCAATGTGAGCGGTGATATACCTGTCAATGCATCCAGAGTCAAAAGGAGACTTTTTGACGCAGGTCTTAAGGGATGCATAGCGGTCTCAAATCCTCTTCTTAAAACAATCAAAAGAAGAGAATTAATTGGGCTAGAGAACAAAAGAATTGGAATACTGTAGCCTGGGAAAAGGTGCTCTGGACTGACGAATCAAACTTTGAAATTTTTGGATCCAAACGAAGAGTTTTCGTCTGGCAGCAGTCGAGCAACAGGGTGAACGAGGCATGTACTGTGGCTTCAGTTACACACGGTGGAGGGTCTGTGATGGTTTGGGACTACTTTGGTGGTTCCGCCGTCGAGGATCTTGTGCGAATAGAAAGAATTTTTAAAAAAGGTTACAAAAACATAATAGAGAAAAGTGTAGTGCCTTCTGGGACCCATTTAATTGGTTCAGAATTTATATTTTAAAAAGATAATAATCCTAAACATATATCAAAGCTGTGCACGATTGTTTTAAAAGAAAAAGAACAACAGGTATTGAAAATCTTGATACGGTCTCTGCAGCTACCGAACTTGAATTCTATAGAATTATTATGGGATCAGCTTGATAGGCAAATACGACAGTATTGTCCTACATCTCAGGAAGATTTGTGGAGAAAACTGCAGGACGAATGGCAGAGGTTAACCAAGACAACAATGATAAAATTAGTGGTTAGGTTGCCGAAGCTTTGCGAGGCCGTCATTAAAAACAAGGTAGACGACTCTAAAATTTAAAAACAATATTGTTATTATGTCTAAAGAACTGCTAATAGATAATTAAAATTACTATGAAGTCGTTTCATTTATTCAAACTTTATAAAATGCCTTGTTCTAGGCGGCCCAATATTTTTGAGCGGCGGTGTAAATGGTTAGTAGATAACCGACATATGATTTAATTGTTTTGTCTAAATTAAAATTTGCTTGTTATATTATTATGTTTGTGACTCTCGGCTTCTGAAATAATAACAGGAACTTTTTACAACAGTAGACACTAACTGAATGAACTTAAATGAAGCGTTGCGAATCTCTGTTTCACTGATCTAATGGATACTAACCAATATACAGAACATACAACATTATTTAATTTCAGTTTTCTAGTTTTTCCACCAGAAGTGGGAGTAAGTATTTCATTCCTAGAGAAATTGGTTTTGAATAAGTTTTAATTTATCTTAGATATTGAAAAAGAAAATCTGATAAAAATATCACATTTCTATTTAATTTCTAATTTAAAAGTGAGAATATAAAACAGGAGAAATACATTCTTTGCTGCCATTAGATATTTACTAAATCAAGCCAGGTAAAACGAAACCCTGACGGGAAGTATGTTCTTCCTTACTCCATTCCTTTTACAGTTCCCTAATATATATATTATATATATATATATATATATATATATATATATATATATATATATATATATATATATATATATATATATGCAGTAGTGGAAAAATGTATGGAAACTTTTAATTATGGTTCGTATTAATTCATACTAAATTTATCAAGAGCTTTTTACATTTCGCTAAAATGCAGAAATGCCACTGATATATGCGTTTAACAATCTAAAACGTAATGTTGTTTATATTTTTTTGCGATAAGGAACTTGTGGTTGGAAATAAGCATGAAAACTATTTATATTTTGGTTTTAAAGTATTCAGTTTCAGTTCTACAGTGCAAATATCGTGTAAAAATATTAATTTATCATGCCAAAACACCGTTATTTTTCATGTGATTTCAAACAAAAAATTGTGGATTTATTTAAAATGGGGAGCAAAAAGTCCTTACTTGCAAAATATTTAAATATTTAAAAGTGCTGTAACGAAAATAATACAAAAATATAGTCATGGTGATGTAAGAAATGCACCTAAGTCGGGAAGACCTCGTAAAACTACTTCTCGAATCGATAAAACTATTTTAAGGATCTCAAAACTTGACCCCAGAAAAATATTGAGACAAATAAAAAACGAAATCTCGGAGCAGTTTGGTGTTAAAGTGACAAGTAGAACGGTACGCAATCGTCTTCTTTATGGAAGAGTTACTGGTAAAAAGCCACTTCTATCAAAGAAGAATAGGAAGGTCCGAATGGAGTTTGCTAAAACTCATCTTTCTTGGTCTAGAGAAAAATGGAATATGGTGCTTTGGAGTGACGAAAACAAATTTTCACTATTTGGATCTGATGGCAGGAAGTATATAAGAAGACCGGTTGGCGCAAGATTCAAGAAAAAGTACCAAATTCCTACTGTGAAACATGAAGGAGGAAACATAATGGTCTGGCGCTGTTTTTCTCGATCTGGGATAGGGCCTATCATTCAAGTGCAGAATAAAATGGGCCGATTTCAATATAAAGAAATATTAAAAAATACAATGCTTCCAATTGCAGAAAAAGAGATGCCATTACGGTGGATATTTCAACAGGATAATAATCCGAAGCATTCTTCTAAAATAGTAAAACAATTAGGTGAAAAAAATATAACTGTACTTAAGTGGCCATCCGAATCCCCAGACTTAAACCCAATTGAACATCTTTGGGACGTTTTAGATCGCCGTATTCAAATGCATATATATATATATATATATATATATATATATATATATATATATATATATATATATATATATTTGGATTTTTTTTAAATAAAAAAATTCGTTTCTAGCGTAATTTGTCAGAGTTATGTTAATACGATAATGGTGCGTGTCATGTAAATTGGAATAAAAATAAAATGACGGTTGAATGGTCAAAGTTTCCATCAAACTGTGCAGCAGGTGATTATAATTGCACTATAAAACATTAATTAATTACAGTTGTTCAAAGTTCTCGAATCAGAATTGTAATAATCGACGTTTAACATCATTAATAATCATAGAAATTGACAAATAAACTTATTTATAAAAACAATTAATTCACGGAATTTACAGACCAATGCAATATTTTAATAGATTGTTTAAAATAAAAATTCTTCATAAATGTCTTGTTAAGATACGCAAATACTAACTTTAAAGTTCTACTAATGTACCATTATGACACAACAACGAAAAATCAAGATAATTATACGTGTCAAGGACCTAACTAATGATAAGGAACAAACACATTAAACACTACGCCAAGACGCCACCGCATCCGCAAAGCCTACACTAATTTTCTGATTACCATGTTGCCAACCTCATACAGTTTTAATAACAAATTTACTATAAAATTTCTTCATGTGCTTTCAGCCTATTTCTGTGACTGGGACTCTCTTCAACTCTCTTGTGTTTTAAGCATAATTATTCCCTTCTTCACATTTAAATAAATCTCTCGATTTGACTTTGCTAAGTGAGAGAATTGAGGACACAAAGAACAAGTCCAAGACAAGTATTCACTACTCATTGTTTAGTACTTACGTATAACTAAATGAAAATTTACTATTCTCAATATGGTACATGACGGGGTTGATGTTGCAACAATCCAAACAAATCGGTCACATTAATATTTAGAAAAATTGTCTTGAAGATATTTTAAAAATGAAATGCTGTAGTGTGATAAATATTTGTAGAAAATTCTAATTTTTTTTATAGTATAGTAAATAAATACTCAGATTTTTACAGAAATGTTCACATTTCTAAATAAACATACGAACTCAACGATGTCAAACTTTGTCATAATCTAAAGTTAACTGTATCTGTATATAAATTTTCTTTTGCACTTTACATTAATCAAAATGTACACCAAAAACATTAAATTATAAAAATTACCAGCCACTGTTGATTTCCCAAAAAATTATATTATGAACTATTTACACTAATCTAATATGGCCTAGTTACTGGCATTACATAATGTAACACTTGATATTATTTAAAATTCCTATTTAAGTATTTTTTCCCTGAGCTCATTAACTAATCTACAGTAATCTGTTTTGGTATAAGATTTTTACCTAAAACAGATCGAAAAATGCAATTCACATTTTTTAACGCTGATGTTAATAATTGATATGTTTTGGAACATACAGATGACATTTTTTAGAAACATGATGTTTACGTCAACCAACCTAATATTTTTCTCGTTTGTGTACAGCAGTTGCTAATATAATACGATAATACGAATTAAACATGTACAAAGATGCTTATTTTTATCGGTTAGTTATTTGCCTTAGGCAGCCAAAAAGCTCTTAAATGATATTGATTGATAATGCAGCGTACATATTCCCGGATTAGTTCACCAGCTGATTTTTTTTAGACAGCCAATACTGAAAACTAAAGTAGGCAAAAGTTATATTAAGTGTTTAGGCCAGCCCAAGATCCTCAAACAATCGATTTTTTGTCTACTTTTATTATTTATACTTTTAAGAATATTTTAAACGTTCCCTGATATCAAGATTCCAATTATTACTCGAAATGCAACCATTTGAAGTGAGTGCAGCAGAGAATAAACACTTATCTCGAGTTTCGACCTGATGATACAAGCTGATAAAGCGTTGGTTGCAATAGGTATTAGGGCTATTCTTTTAAGTCATTATCACTTTCACTTCTATCACTTGAAGTAATCATAATCACTTCAGCCCAATGACAAGTAAATGCATATTCAAAAGAACATGAAGTTATCAGTTTCACTTTGATCAATTGATAATTACTCAAAAGAATATAGCCATTGTTGAATATACTTTTATAGTTGATCTTTTGAATCAGTCCCTTCTAATGTATAGGTCACATGCAAAAGCGAATTAGCATGAAAAATAAAGTAAGGCAATCTAGGTGGCATAGGAATGATAGCAGCCAAACTTATCGACAACTTAACAGTTTATTATGGTATTGTTATTAAAAATATAACTAATCAGTTGAAGAAATAAAGGAAAAGGGTGATGTTCAATGATAAAATATCGACCGATGACAAGCCACAGCATGACAGGTGTCCGACCGGCCAAGATACGTGGTATTTATACCAAAAAGCGAAAATTTTGAAACTTTGAGATGTTATAAACCCTAAAATCCTCTTCCTACAGTTGTCTAAGAAACAATTAAACTGGTATAAAAAAATTAACTAATAATGAGCTATTAGAACGCTGTTAAGAAGGATATACGCAATATAACAATGAAAGCCTCAACGCTGTTATTTGGTTCAGGACTCCCCTAGTACAAAAATTATTGAAATTGAATATTATATTCAATGATAGGTACACTAGTGAATTATAGTTGATGGAAGTGTTAACAAAAACCAAGTCAAAAATGACATAGTAGTGCTATGTGCAATGTTATCACCACCAACAGTTTCTAAAAGTATGTCTTATTATTTGTGACTAGAATTTAACATATTGAATTGATTTATAATTCAAATTTCCGACAGTTTATATGGTAAAAAGCCGGAACCTGCCGCCATAAGGCAAAGACTGACCATAGGTAGAAAGTTTAAAAGAAAAATTGGTTGTCAGAGGGCTATATAATATATACATCTTTATTTCCATACGTTAGCACGAACCTTAGATAAAATACATTTATTTTTAAGAAGCTAATATAATCGGCCAACCGTTGAGAAACAAATAGAAAAAGTAAAACTTAATAGAAGTAATCATATGATTACTTCTATTAAGTTATTACATATGTATGTGCTCTGACATTACAACACTCTGAATATTTTAATTTAATTGGTGTAACGGTATTGTGAGGGATTTCAAATACAAGGGTAGCATAAAACTGATTTTTCCCAAAAATTTAACTTTTTTCTCCTAGTAACATTCATTAAATAAAAAGTACTTTTGTTACCTGCAAGAATCTTGTTCAAAATGAATCTTATTATAAAGCTTTCAGATGGACCATCCAGCTTAAGATGTATTTTTTATAAACTGTTAAAAAGTTTATAAGTGTACTAATTCCGTAAAATTTTACTTTTTTCCTATCCCTGTGACGAGCCTGCTGCGATCCTCCTTTGAATTTTGCCGACTTTGATGTCGAGCGTCTTCGGCGGCCGACGTCAAAGGAGATAGTAAAAGCATCTGGGATACAAGCCAATCCATCTCGCTGCAAAGTAAATTTTTTGAAACAGCGTGCCATAAAGCCGCTTAACTAGATAAAAAATCTGAATTTGCACCAAAAACCGACAGAAAATGTATCACTGCGCGCCTCGGTTGCGATGCTAAAAATAGGATGAAATTGGCTTGTTAAATCGCAGACTTTTTTACTATCTCCTTTGACGCCGGTCGTCAAAAACGCTCAACATCAATCTAAGTCGTCAAAATTTAAAGAAGGATCGCGACAGGCTCATCACAGGCGTTGCTCGCCATGTTTATATGCACCTTTTATATATCGATTTAAGTAAATACAAGTTCAATAAATAAAAATAAATCCCAGACAAAAATATTTCTGAATCTTTTAAGTAACTCTATTGGAAATAGAAAGGTGATGTAACGTGTCATAAAATAATAAAGGCTAGGGCGTTACCAGATAAAGTGTCTGAGCATCTGAGTCATTCTAAGTTACATTTTTTTATTTACAAATTTTAAGTGCTGAAATGAAAAAAAAATCTTCTTGCTAAGTCATGATTGCCTGATTGATAAAGGACGAATAAACAAGATCTTGAAAAATACAAATTAATATGGTTTTTGTTTGTTCGGGATAAACAAAAAATTACTCGATCAATCGCAACCAAATTTTTATCCATGTTTATTGACATAAAAGAAAAGGTTTATAGATATATTTCATCTTGAACGCCCTCACCGGGTGCTTCGGCAGCTGCTCAGTTATAAAAGTGCGCCTCGTTTCTTCGCTTATTATGCAATATATATTTCGTTCTCACACATTGTTGTCGTAATATACAAGCAGTTAAAGGTCTACTTTCATTTAGAAAGGTTGTTTGAGAGCTCAATATAAGCCCAAGTTTACGATTATATTCCATCGCATTTTTATCGAAACAACGCTTTTTAACCTGATTGACATGATTTCGAAAAATCTATATTACCGATTAGGCTGAAATTTTGAAGGAATACTTAGCACATTTATATTTTCAGTCCGTAGTAGAATTAGAATTTTTTATAAGTTTTTAACCCTTTTTTAAATAACTTTTCTACTACCGACCATAACCAGTTACTTATATTTCAAAATGCCGTTCAAATTTTTTGTTTCAGGCGTACCTGTACCCGAGATATTAATCAATTTTTTAAGGTGGTTCCTTATGACCGCCATTTTGCGCTATAAATAAACGAAAAACAATTTTTTTTTGTAAAGTTCAATGTATATATTTCAGTGTACAAAAATTTTGAAACATTTGAATAAATACTTCTCTAAAAAAAATATTGAAATTTTGTATAATAGACCCAGATTGCCCCTTCAATCACACGTTATTTCTGCAGTAAACGTCTCGACAAACAAACGAGTTAATTGATTTATTTAAAAAAAATTTTATTTTTACTTAAAGTTTATAAATTATATTCCATAGCGTTCAGTTTTTCCAGTAATAATGCCTTTCTGACTACATTTTTGGTACCTATAATATGATGAATAGCTCATTGATGCACATTTTCAACTTGTTAGCAGTATAAATAATACAACTTATTGGCCTCAGTAGTCTCTTTTACTGCCCCAATTTTTGAAACATCTATATAGCAGACTATACAAACTGCCCTTTTTTACTAAAAAGATGGATAAATTATATAAGTAGTTTTGAACAAATAAAAAATATTTTTTCATTTAATTGCCGATTGACGCTCTTTACGAAAAGATATTATTTCGGAAAAAATACTGGATTTTTCATAATTTACCAGTAAAAATAAAATATTTCTAGATTTTAACATAATCAGTCGCGAAAAAATAATAAGAAAATATACGAACATTATTTTCTTGATTTGTCAACGCATTCATAATTCTAACAAGATTAAGAATTAATTTCAGCTTGGTTGTGAGTTATGCCCAAACATGTCTGCTTCTCGTTCTCTATCTCTTCGGATTACCATCTGCAACAAAACAAAATCATAAGATACAGAAAAAATAAGGAGAGGGGGTATAGAAAAAAGCGTAGAAAGAGGATCACGTTTGGCAATGATATCGACTAAGATGCAAATGAGCTAAGGAGGATAATTAAGGGTTTAGTTAGAATTAGGTGTAGGTTAAACGCAGTTTTACTGTAGTTCTAAATTGCCCATGTCAAAGAATAGCATTCAGGTAAAAATTTAAGCATAAATGAATGTTTTTATTTATTGTCTATTTTTATAATAGAAAACTTCCGACACCTAACAGGTAGACTTATAAGATCTTTGGTAGGTACCCATAATCTAATAAAGGCGCAGAATATCAATACTTTCTCATTAAATTTACCTTCAAAAAATGTGTTAGTCCTCTGCAAAAAGTACCATGCACTTACAAAGCAGCCGTTGCTGCTGCGTTATTGAGGATAGAGCAAATCTCACTGTCAGCTTTGCAGTGTCTCTAAGTGGGGAGACAACAGTTAAAGCTTTCTTTTAGGAAGCTCCAAACGCTCTCTTGCAACATTCTTTAGTGAGGGATCACTTCCTCTTTATCAGATTTTGTTTCTAGGTTCGAAAATCTAATTCGCGACGTTTCTGATAATTTTCAGATAGGTTCTAGAGCAAGACAAACATATATGTCGTGAAGTAAAGCACGAACATTTTGCTTTTAATTTCGCAAGGTTTCCGCATCTTCATTCCTTTCAATTTGCTTGTGCGCTGGCACCCGGTTAAAAAATTAGAGGTATATAAATATAGAAATTATTAAAACTATGGTAACTGGTTAACAGTTAGTTTTTAGAAATATCTTTTTAAAAATAATGATGAGTCTCACAACATTTTGATAGAAATAACTGCTTATTCTTTACAGTATCCTTAAAATCCTTCCTGTTCACCTTCGAGTGTTGTTTTTGTATTATTAATATTATTCTTATCGGATTTTGCAAATCTGTTATAAATTCAGTTAGTTCATGTACAAGAGTTGGCCCTTTATATTCCAGTAATTCATTTAGTATACCATCTTTAACTGTAGATTCACGGTTTTTTAGCATTTTAAGTGTTTCTTCGAAGTCCAGATTTCAAGGCTAGTTTCCTCATCTGGTGTTTGTGGTTCTTCCAGTCTTACTTGTTTGCTCTTGGCAATTTTAGATAGTCCATCCAAATTTGTTCTTCAATATGATCTACTTCATTTCACCTCTTTGATCTCTTAATAATCTGGAAACTTTCTTGTGTAGACCATAAAATTTGTGTTCCATTTCTTTTGAGCATTTTTATCAATGTTCTATTTTCATTTTCTTCACTAAGCCATGTGCCATTACGTTTTTAAATCTAAGGCTAAAACTTTGAGATGTTTTTTATTTGTTGACGTAACTGTCTTGGTAACCATTTTATAGAAATTCGAATGTATTGTTTAAAATTATAATTCGAAGTAGTAAGGTTTGGGAAAAAATGAATCTGAACTTAAATAAAATAGCATTGAAAAAAGTTTTGACCTTAGATTTAAAAACAACAACTCCATAAAAATCAATGTGGTAAGCTATTTTAAATTGTTGGCGTTCTAATAGAGTTCAGCGTCAAAAAGCGTGTTTTATTTCTTTTCTGAATAAATTATGTTAATACGATAAAAAAAAACTTAAATTAAATAGATATTTCTTTCTAATTACTTGATGGAAAACGCTCCACGACTAGTTGCAAGTATAGTGAAGTCACATATAAGCAAACAAGCAGGGTGTCAATTTACCGATACGCGATTTTAACAAGTTCTGGTATTATTGAGTGATGTTCGAGTTAACTACTGATATATTTCTTAGGTAGGTATATATATACAGATATCTCAAAATGGAGATAAATTTTGTGCAATCTTCACACAGTGAATGCACTTATGATTGACCTTTTCTTTAAAAATAATCCTGATTTTTATGCTGGGAAATTAAAAAATGGGAAAACGGCGAAGTATTACTTGCAAATTACTTATTCACAAAAATCGCTGAAGAGTAATACCAAAAGCTTAAGTATAACATTAGGATATAGATAAGGTAAACAATAAGTTTCCACGTGATTATAACAAATTTCTTCGGGTTTATAGGACTGCAGTTAGCAATGGTAGTAGAAGAGAACAAATGTTAAGTTGCCAGTGCTAAGATGCGGTTGTCTTTTTGTAGGATATTACTGGAAAAAAACTACTTTATCTAGAGTAGGAATTTCTCTGAAGTACATTACTGTGCAACAGTAAAAAAGTTCCACCCCATCTCAGTTCATCAACGCTTTTAACAAAATTTCTTGTAGAAGCAAAAAAAAAACAAAAAGAAAAACTGATAACTGCGAATTCTTAAAATTTCAAAGCATGCTAGTGTCATACAGTATTAACTGCCCCATTTTTGATGGGTAAATCTACAGACATCAAAAAATATTTAATAAATAAATTTGTAGAGCCGATGGTCGAACGTACAATGTAGCCCACAATTTTAATGCCTAAGAGAATAAGGCCTTTGTCTTAAAAAAAATAATCTGAGGTCTATATAGCTTATGCACATGTGATAAAGCTTCAGACAAGGAATATTGATCAAAATCTGTAACAGTTCAGCCGTAAGATATTGCAGAAAAATAAAAACATAAACACACTCACTGTGTGCATTGTGATACTACGACTCATTTATAAATCATTTTATAATGGAAAATAAATAAAAATATCAAGAAATCAAATTATCGTTTAGCGTTGCTTTGTTCACTATGATGTGACGTCATGTGTCACGTGACCAACGTCATTACTCAATTTTACTTTCGGCGCACGTTTTTAATATTAAAACGTTTTAATTGATTTTTATCGAAAATCAACAGATCTCCAGGTAATATTTATGCAGGGTGCATTAAATATAATAAAAATATTATGACATAATTTTCCAACAATAGCTTAATACCCCATTGTAAGACTTTTGATAGCTTAATAATTACTAAAACGACCAAAAATTTATATTTTTTAAACAAATAAAAATATGCGCATAATATTAATATGGTCCAAAAAGGCCCAACAAGAAATGCACGCCTATGGTGTAATAATAATTCTTGTTCAAATTCATTTGTCAGAACGCCCGCTGAAACACAGAAAGCTTGGCGACTTTATTAATTAATTTTTGTGGTGATGATTGTCGTTATATTGGTTATATTTTGTACTTGCTACAAACTGAAAGATTAAAACATCAAAAATCGACGGTATGAGATCAAGATCACATCAACTGCATTATATAAAATATTTAGCCGCCCTGACTAACAGCTTTTAGTTATGATTCATAATTTTCCCATAATACACATCATATAATTACCTAGTATAAAGATCAATTATTAAAACGAAAAAATAGTACTTACTAATAAATGACAATATTTAACATGTTTTCCAATTTTTTTTAGATAAGTTCGTAAATGTACGTGGATGGAAAGTACACGGTATTATTAACCAAAAAAAAACATGACTATACGTTTGATAATTAAAACTAATTACTAAAAGTATTAATTTATTATTTGTAGTACCCTACAAACTATTAAATTTGGTCTTTCCTGTACACCTGTACGTTGCCAAGTTGAAAAACATCATCATATGGCGACTTAAAAAAGTATCAGTATAGATTAAAATTTGGACAAAATAAGTAACTGAATTATAGTTTACGACTGTGATGAGTAAAACATTTTTTCTTAAATCTCCACTGTATTTTTTGACTGTACAATATGTTTCACTGCATGGCATCTTCTTTAGGTACTATCTTCTACAAAAGGAATGTGGTGGTTGGTCTCATTCCTTTTGTAATAATAGTTTAAACAGCACACCACAATATTGTATACATTACCTGAAGAAACTGCTATGTAGTGAAACAATACAGTGGAAATTTAAGTACAAATGTGTTTTACTTATCATAATCGTAATCTATTATAGATTTCCATCAAATAACGACCAACAAAATCAAATAGGCGAATTATATTTAATAACCTAACAAGCAAAATTTATAGATTGAGTGCAATCACAGAAAATTTTATAAGCTATAAATAAGCAGGCTAACCTGAACTAATAAGTTATTTTACAATATATTTTTTTATTGCGCATACTATAGAAACAAACGTGAATTAAAATTAAGAGATGTCTACCACTTGTATTCCCAAGAACATATAATTGATGAATGATTTTTCATGCTTCTCAACTTTGAATTTAAAATTTGGTTTCCTTCAACTTGTGCGACTTTATAAAGTATTGTTTATTTAAACATTGCAAGAATTTTGTTATTTTTTTAATAATTATTTATTTCAAACAAGACATATTCACTGACTTGAGGCATATCAGCAGTAGATACCCTTAAAACTAGATGACTTTCTACAATAAAAGTGAGGCCCGCAGTCCAAAAGCATTCAGGGGTGTAGAGATGGAATATGGTTGTGTTAATAACTATACTTGATAATTGGTTTAAACAGTAATATCAGTGTATTAGTCAGAGAAGTATATCAAAATATCTTTTTGCTTGTAAATTACTCGCAGAACATAGTTCAAGAGTTCAAAAGAATCGATCAAATAATTAAAAAGATGTCATTATTCAAAGTAAATAATTTAAAACAAAATTCAAGAATTACAAGGTTTATAAGAGCTCAATGATAAAAGAGTCGTTTTTGGACAAGTACAATCTATATATTTGTATATTTATCACATTTCTACTAGACAGTAATGATTTGTATCGCTCTGTTCATATTTATACTTTACAATATCATCAAACTTCACCGACTTTAAAATCAGTTTGTCATATTTATTACTGTTCCCAAAAACCAAGTAGAGTTATCAATTTGAGAAGCGTCGATCATGAGACAATAGAAAAGATGCAAGAACAACACCAACAAGCCCCCGATGCCAGCCATTTACCATCAGTACGTTTATTATAACGGCATCACACCTGCTGAGACGAAGACGATGAGTGGGCGGAGCCTGGGCGGTCATAAAGTTGGTAGTTCTGTGACCGCGATGGCGCCGCCCTGCCACCTACGTCGGCACATTGACGCAGTAACCCATTGTTGGAGTAAGATCCGGCTGGCGAGTGTCTATAAAGGTAAGGTATATGTGGGTCAATTTAACTTTGCGTTTTAATTTGAAATGTAAGATAAATGATAAAAACTTTAATCCTAAGAAATTCCTAGCCCTTCTGATTAATTCGCTGATTTAATTCATGATGTAAACGCAAAGTTAAAGTGATTTAAAAGTGTAATTAACAGGTAAAAATATAGATGACCTAGAAGGGGACCGAAATAGATGTATCACACTTTTCGAATCACTTTACAAAGGACTTACACATATATTTTTACATAGAATTCTTAATTTACTCCTATACATAAAGAAATTTTGTCACTAACTCAGTAATAATACTTACAGCTAATTTGAAAATATTTAAAAAGTAAATAAATAAAAAGATTCAGGATTCTCTTTACGGTACTATTTCAAACCTAATTAAATTTTTACCTGTCAAATTGTGATGGAAACCATAAAGCTTTTGTTTTCCCCAGTAGGAGCAGTCTACTTGCATGTTTTGCGTTGGTATTTTTTATATTCAGTAATCCGCATTTATAGCACAAGTAAAAATTGTCTTTCTTAAGGGGTAACACAACTGTAGCAGGTTGAAAAAATCGATTTTTTTATTGCTTTAAACGAACTATTAGGTATTCAAAAACAATATCCAATTAGTCCCTTAACGAAAAAAAAAATTAAAACGAGGAAATCTCGATTTTGTGGCGACGCCTCAAGTGCATGCTAAGCACGAAGCGCACCGCCCGCGCCCCCTGCGCGTCTCGTGTCTTTGCTTTTGTATTATCGTTACCTGTTGAAATGGTAAGTAGGCCTGTTACGTTTAGAGTGGAAGAGCCTTACAGTTTCACAGAAGACCACCAAGTGTGCCAGAAGTCCGCAAGTGCGACAATTTTATATAAGGTAAGATCATTTATTAATGTCAATGCACAAAAGGTACTTACACAAGTCAATTAATAAAAATAGTAGACAATCAAATAGCTTAAGTACTAATAAAACTAGTGTGTGTATAAAAATTAAAATGTGTACAAGTAAAAAATAAAAGAAACATATAGGTTACCAAGACAAAGTAGCAACAGATATGCTTGCTTAAACAATATAAACATTTAAATGAAAAGAACAGAAACAACACTACACTAATTAACATATTATTTAAAGTAATAATTTATAAATTCCTCAGTGGAATAAAAGGCATTTTGGACAAAAATTTGTTTTATTTTATATTTAAAATTTAAATAGGGTAGATCTTGTAATTCTAAGGGGAATTTTATTAAAAAGTTTGATACCCCAATATCCCGGGCCACTCCGACACCTCTCCACACGTTGGTACTAATCTATCCTTAAATCTAGTGTTATGGTCATGCACCTCTGCATGAGTTCCATAAACATGCCTATTCTTATGAATATAAAGCAGATTCTCAAGTATATACAAAGAAGGGATGGTTAGTATACCAAGAGCCCCGAAGGCCTACCTACAGCAGTCACTATTGTTAAGACCCGACAAAACCCTGATAGTCCCTCTCTGTATTTTAAATACTCGAGATACCTGGAGTGCATGCCCCCAAGTCAATATGGAATAGGACACGACTGGATGAAAAAGTCCAAAGTATGCTGTTTTTATTACAGACCTTGAGGCACTTTCTGCTAAAGAACGAAGAGCATATAAAGCAGTATTAAGCTTTTTAGCTACTTCCTGGATATGGCTGTGCCAACGAAGCCCCTCATCCATCTGCACCCCCAAAAACTTGACATTTGGTTTCTCATTTACCTCCTCTATATTTCTGAGTGAGAACACCATTTTATTGGTTTTGCTTTTATTGAGTAGTCTGTCTGCACAAAACCACTCCCCAATATTTCTCTGCACCCTGTCGACCTCTGACAAAGTATTTTTTAGCAAATTTGTCGACACAGCAACCATGGTGTCGTCCGCAAACAAGGTAAACTTTGCTGTTGGTTCAACAAGAGGTAAGTCATTGATACAGATTAAAAACAGGATGGGTCTCAAGACAGAGCCCTGTGGAGCACCTATGTTAAGCTCACCCTGTCCAGACGATACCCCGGCAACCCTAACAATCTGCATCCTATTCTTCAGATATGATTCCAAGAAAGAAACACTTGCATTAGAAAAATTGTATTTTTTGAGTTTTTGAAGAAGTATTTGATGCGTAACACAGTCAAATGCCCTATTTAAATCACAAAATAAGGCACCCGTATACTCAATTTTGTTAAAGGCATCTGAGATGTAGGAAACAAGGTCCAGAATCGCCACTATGGTTTTACTGTCACTCCTGAAACCAAACTGACAGGGAGTAAAGAGGTTGTTTCCTTCAAAATAATCTATTATTCTATTGGATATACATTTTTCAAATATCTTTGAGATGGTGGGTAACAAAGAAATCGGTCTGTAGTTGCCTGGTGAGTCAGGGTCTCCCCTCTTGAAGATGGGAATGACTTGGGCAATTTTCAATATATCTGGAAAGATATTTTCTCTAAAACATTGATTAATAAGAGTTGTCAAAGGGGAGATAATAACATTCTGTATGCTTTTTATAAGTTTGACATTCAAACCAAAGATATCTGAGCTATTTTTATTTTTTAATTGGGCAATGATGTCCCTGACCTCAATGAAGGACACAGCCCCAAAAACAAAGGGAATATAGTAAATATGTACGTATGTAAAACTTTAAACGAGTTTTTCTCAAAAAAAAAAAATTTCAACACCAGCGAAAACGTTACTCAAACACTATTGCACGGATCGATCTGAAATTTTAACAGTACCTTCACAATAACATTATCTTTCTTGCTACGTAGCAGTTTTTTGATTGGATGTACACTTTTTTTATAAACAATTTATTGTTATATTTTTCACCGAAAATCGATTAATTTTTTCAAAAGTGCGTCATTTCTACAAAATTCGATTTTTTATGTCATCTGGGAGCCAATTATATATAAACTATAAATTTTCTTTCTTTTTTGTTCCAAGTCTCCTAGTTCACGTAATATGTTTTCACCTGTTTTTCGATTTTTAAAAAAGGTGATTTCGAAGATCGGCTCTGTCGCCGCCATTTTGTATCAATATAATAATTTTAAAAAATTTTTTTCATACTTCAATATGTGCTGAATAAACCCTCTGAAAAAAATTTTTCTACCTCTCTTCCACATTCCCAAAAAAATTGTCAAAATTAATCCTATTTTTCGGCCGTAACAGTGGTGTTATCCCTTAAACCATAATACATTTAGAGGATCTCAGAAACTTTAAAATTAAAGACTTCGTCGAAACTTGAAAAATAAGTTTGTTAAGTCATGAGAGAACTCTATTTTTTGAATTGTTGAACAATATTTAATTGTTAAAATCAATGCAGAATCGTTCACAATTACGTTTCGGCAATGATGATCGTATCTAGTGATAATCTTTTCAATTTAATCGATAGAAACAGTTTTCTACTGTCTGTAACAAATTGAATTGTTATAAACAATACCTAATCGTAAAAACTAATAAAAGAACCTTCTGCTATCATTTTTCGTCAATGCTAATCTCTTTTATCTTATCGGTAGAAACTATTATTAAGTGTTTATAACAAATTCAATTGCTATAAACAATGTTTCATTGTCAAAACTAATACACATTCGTTTACCATCTTATTCCGGAAATGTCAATCATATCTAGTGATAATCTTTTCCATCTACTCGGTAGAAACTTTTTTTAATTGTTATAAACATTATTTAATTATCGAAACTAATGACAGACTCTTTACAATCAATATCCGACCCTGTTAATAATATTCACCGATTATTTCTTTCATCTTATCGGTAGACTTTTTATTGTTAGAAACAACTGACAATTAAAAAAGGTAACCTATATCACTCTTGAGAACCTTCTCTTCATGCCTGTAAAATTTCATAGAAATCGGTTCAACCATTTCAAAGATTGGCTTGTACAGACAGACATTTCAGTTATATAAATATATATATATATATATATATATATATATATATATATATATATATATATATATATATAAAGATGAATAAGACAGTAGAAGTACATCCCTTTCCACTAATTCCAATCAAAAAATCACCGATTGAATTTAATGCAGAAACAAAATCACTGATATTTTTCGTATCATCAGCCGTTTTTGAGATATTCATAGAATATCATCATCTATCGAGATGGCTATACTCCTCCGCCACGCTGTTTTATATTCAGAACCGATCCAATAAAGCCAATAAAAAAATCGCTTTTGAAATTTAATATATTTGGGAACGCTGTTTTTCACTCTGCCACGTCACTCTTTAGATGATATTTGTCAATTGTGTCCATTTGATGTGTGTTTTTACCAACTAAAAGATATCAGGGGGAGTCATTTTAATCAATCCACACAAATATCTCTGCTGGAAAGCATTTTCGAGAAAACTGTTTCAAATAAAAGTTGTAGGGTTCAAAGCGGTACATCCAACAGTGATCTTGACTTTACCTTGAAGCTGACCTTCAATATAATTTCAAGGTCAAGACTTTTTTCCCCACAGAAAGACCCATGGGAGTCATCTGTAGGTAATTTTTTCCATGATCAGTGTAATAATCGATAACTCGGAAACTAAGGGCGTTCGAGAAAAATGCCAAGTACAAAAGTTGTATAAATTTAACCGAAGCATCTCTTAGTGGTGTTATTTTCTCATAGGTCTGTACAGGCTTATTGTGCTCATACTTAACTTATAACTGCTCTATTAATTTAGCCTCCTGAACCAATTTGTATAGGTCAACTAAAGAACGAGTATGTGTGGTCTCGTTCGGTTCCAATTTTGTTTGCACGAAAGTCTGCTGTCCTTCCGATCTAATAACTCGCAATTACATATGATGAACTTTTATCGTTTCCTCGACCTGACCACATAGCCTGCAAGTTAGGTCTCTTTTGTAAAGATTCATTTTATGCAAGTGAACTTTGACAACCATGTGCTCGTTTGGAGTAGTGTCCTAGCTAATTTCAGTTCAGAATTCCTTACAAAAACCTTTCTATGGTAAAATCCCTCTCTGGCTACTCAGTAATTTTTGTGTTTTTTTGATCCACTGTCTGACAGCTTCTCATGCCGCACACCTCTTGACATCCCAAGAGCCGGTTTGGAACAATATATTGAGTTGATGAACCCGCCCTCACTAATTTCTCAGCCTAACTCTGTTCTTCTTTGCCAAAGTCCTGGTTCACTCTGACATTCCCAAACTATTCTAGATGATACCTTTTGCCCTTTGAGGGCATTCGGGGCTGCTGCTTGACTGTCGGAATAAATATAGATCTGGTTTATTTTGTAAGCTCTCCTTGTTATCTTGTGGTTGTAGACCCCATATCTCAGCTCTGTTACCCTCTTTGATCTTTGAACCATCAGTGTACCAGATAGGGGCACCAGGAGATGGTTCGGCTTTATCTTGTTTACTTACCCTTCAGTATAATGACCTCAAAAGGTATATTATAAGGATAGCCTGAGGTCATATGGTCTGTGTCCATTTCCAATTCATGGCCCCTGATTTTATTACATAAAGTGTGATGTATTGTCATCCGCATATGCGCTATTGGCAGTTAGTGGTACAGCTGGTGAAGCTCCATTCTTGCTTCTCCTTGAATCACTAAATAGAGGGAGATCCAGAATACACTCCATGCAGGTCGTGGTCGATTTTATAGCCCCGTAATGCTCAAACAGCGGACTCTCTGTATACCGCCCAACTTGAGCATAGTTGTTCTTTGTATTACCTTGGGTCATCAAACCAAGGCTGCGTGTGTGATCTCTGGTCTCACCACACCAATGTATAGCCAATACACCATCGCAGGTGAGAGACCCCATGTTTCCCGCATAATGGTCAAATCATAAGCGTTGTTTCCGATTTTCTTAAGATCTTTTCCACGTGCTTATCCCAGGTCAGCCTAGAGTCAAAAAGGGGGAGTGGTATTGTGTCTCCTTGCAGGATAATGGGGCCGAGATCCCCAATTTCCTCGGTGATAGTGATGTTAAGGTTGAGCTTAAGAGTGGTTACTGCTGCAGTCATTTTACGGCCAATATGAATTTTTTAATAGAAACCCATATGACATTTTAATGTTTGAATTTCTGTAATGAAAAATATGGGTTTCATTTCAAAGATCAGTTTGGTATTTAAATGACTCCATGAGTCTCTCAAGGCCCACATTAATGTCACCATTTAAATTCATACTACTTTTATACTTAACATTTTTCTCAAACGTCCTTAGTTTTAGAAATATTGGTTGATTTCACACTGATGACATCCACATGACATTTGATCGCCACATGATATTTATATGGTTGAATGAGCAATTTTCAAGGTCGATTCTACAACTTTTATCTAAAACAATTTTCTAGAAAATGCGTTCCAAAAAAGATATTCATGTGGATTGATTAAAATGATTCACCCTGTAAAACAATCTTTTTTGGAGAGTGTTCAATGTATCATTTAAATTTAACATTTCTAGGTTGTTTACAAAAATTCTAATGTTTGTGAATATTATGAAAATTTGAAATTATATTTTCAGCTAAAAATTGAGTTAAAAAAATGAAATCTGAGTCACCGCTTTTAAAATAGGCTGGCAACAAAATGACATCATCGGCAAATGAAACCTAAAATATTGATTACGCATTTATTTTGTCGAGTCTGTAGAAAATGATCATATACATAAAATTTTTTCGCAACACAACATGAATGACGTCCAAAAAACACCTTTTATAAAGCTTATCAAAACTTATAAATTTGTATTCTCGATTTATTATTTTTTCTAACCTACCTGACCGTCGGACTTGGCTGCCCACTAGTTACAGGACTTCTGTGAGGATTTTGGGGATAATTATCGGAAGGTAATCCGTTTTCTACGGGTGCATGATGAGAAGACTGCTGTGGATACCGATCATATGGTCCACCACTGTGGCGAGACGACCTCGACATATCTCCGTGGTTTACAGATATGCTGGGATGAACATTATTTGCTGAAATAAAAGCGTGTATTGATTAATATTTTTTATGAATATTGTTTAAAAGTATTTTAAAATGACGGAGATATACGAAGTCCCGCAGAACGCTTTCTACGCGTCGCACGCATTTGTTGGTACGCTAAAAAAACGTGTAATGATTTTTGTTTAAATGTAACATCCTGTGTTACATTTTAGATAATGTTATTTAAAGTTTGTGTACAAAATTTGGACAAAAAATAGATTTCTGTTAGTACGTGAAAAAAGGAAAACATAAGCTCCAGAACATGTATGAACCTGTCTCAGAAATACCCTTTATAGTGTCCTGTTCATACATTCTTACATAAAAATGTAGTTTTCGATTGAACGGTTATCGTCACTTTCAATGAATGAAATCGACTTTTTGCAAATTTCAGTGTGGTCTAACTCCTCAAATTAGAAGGAGAAAAAAAGTTTTTGCTATACTAAAAAATATTTGTCACCATGATACTGCTTAAAATGTTATAAAATTACTTGTATGTGAAGACTGAGGTTGTCCCGTTGCTGGTTGTCCTGTTAGTGGAATCGCCAATCTGGCGTTGACTGCCAGCAAGTGGTCTCTTCGTTGCAGAAGCGAACTAACATGCTCTTCTAACCTTAAATTTTCTGCTCTTAACTGATGTAGGCACGATAACAGCGAAGCAACTAAAACAAATTATTCTTTTAGTATAATGATGAGTGGTCCTCACATAAAGTGACTATTTGGCAAGGAAATAAATATAAATATTTTCTGTTGTAATATAAACTTTGAGCATACACTACTGGAGGTGCATTATTAGACTGTAACGAGAGAGCGCGAATGTGTAGTTATGCTATCTCTCTTGCTCCGAACCGTGTTTGACTGGTCCGCGCTTCAATGAGGGGGAGAACAAAACTAAACGTTCTGAGCCAAAGAGATAACATTTCTCTGTTTCCCCCTCTCCGTTTCTTTACCGCGCAACGCGCGGAGAATTGCACGCTGTCTCCAGTAGTGTATGCTTGAATGATATAAACATACATTTTCTGAATGTAACAGAATAACAAATCTTCTGAACAAACTGCCATTAGATATTAACAAAAACAAGGCTGTATGGTCGTTATTTATGTTAAGTGGAGGAGCAAATGACGATGCATTAAATCTATAGGGAAATAAACCAAAAACGTAAAAGTATTCATTTTTGCGCACATAATTTCTAGTTCTACTTCAACTTTTATAAATTATATTTTACTTAATTTTTTTACCAACAGAGATAGCTTAAATATTTTTGGGGACATGTTATCCTCAATATCTGTTTACTTTTTAATATCTCACTTCCGTGAATGACAAATTTCAAAGTATGTTAATACATAATTTGTCCTATTTTTACTTAGTGTTTTGTTTTTTATTTATTGGGTTATAAAAGTATGCCCTTTTTTCATTTAAAATATTAACAAATTATAATTCAAATATGTTACTTTTGTAAAGTTCACCTCCGTTCAGTCAGAAATGTTCAGCATAAGGGATTTTGTTTTGTGGGAGATTGATACTTAATTTATTTACATATGATAGTCAAGAAGAAGATGCGGAAAAACAGTGGGAATTAAGAAGAAAGAAATATACTAAAAAACTAATAAAGAAATTACAAAGTTGAAGGTCCCGCTGTAGGGAGAAAAGAAAAAGAAAACAAATACAGAACAACGTTAAAATATTAAAGAAGTTAATAGGCGAAAGAATAGATTGCCGAAAAACTAAAGTAGAAAGAAAAAAACTTACTTTCCAAATATTAATTTTTTTCAAAATACTCGATCTCTTTTATGGAATTTCAAAATTGTTGTCTTTCGCCCAGACAGATAACCCCAAAACAGCCGCAGATGATCATTTGCACTAAGAAAACGGAATTAGGTTCATTTAAGGCTCCTACACTCTTAAAACCAAACTAAACTTCTGGATTAAGGTATAATACATAGTCATAACAGCCAGTAAGTTAATGTAAAATTCCTACCTCGAAAGTAGAATAAAGAAAACATAGCTTATGAACAGTATCGCTGAACTAAGGGAAAAATCTGGTTTTTCCCACGAGTTACCGCGTGGATCTATCGGCTATGATTAGATCAATGCTAACGTTTGGAGCTGTTGCATAGGAACCTAAAGCGAATCAGATAATATCAATTCAAAAATTAAATCAAATTTATAGAACAGCATGTTTCAATACTACAGAAGCTATGAGAACTACACCGAGAAGATCAATGGACTTAATTCACTCCTCTTGATATTTTCCGCACGTCGGAATTGAATCAAGTGTAGGATCTGCCAAGATACAATGTGCCTTGTAAAGAGAAATGCTGAACCTAATTCTACTCCTCCAGATAAAGCCAGAGTTATGTGTAATTGCACCAAGATTTGTCTTCAACAAACCCTACACTATACAACTCTTAGGCACAGATGTGGCAGACGAAATTAACTCTGCACAGATGGATAAAAATAAAAGGAAGAAACAGGATGTGGAATTTATTCTAATCTTCAACCAACTGGTCAAAGTTCACTGGCATTACCATAGCAGCAAATGCAAAAAGGTAAAAATTTATAGACATCAGACAGGCACTACTAACTTTCTTCTACCACAGTGCTGGAATGCCATGAAGTTCTTGTCTTGGATGTAGCAAAAAAATATGGTACTTTAGCTGGATTATAGGACATGATTCGTTTGATGCAAGCCGCATTGCTAATTCACTAACCAAGCAACTGAGCTATAGGTGCTGAAGACGGACCCACTAACAGCTCTGACTAGATCAGAAATTACAAAGCCATTTAGAGATTACTCCCATCACAGCTTCAAAATAGGATGTAATGAAACCAGAAATTGTAAACCGTTATTAAACTACCCCAAAGTGGAAACAGTGAATATGTAGCGATGTCCAGAGGAAAACTGCGATTCACACGGATCCCTACAGGCACTGGTAGCTAAGAAAACATCGCTTACGCGACAGATTAAATCAAGTAGATCTCTACAGGGGGGTGCACAAGTCTAATAAGGCCTATGTGCGGTGGAGCTTAACTCACCCTTCTCATTTTCCAAGAACTCCCTTAAATCTCTATACACGTCAAATTTCACCAAAATACCCTGGTAGTGCGCAAAATAGTTTACGTCATCGCTAGAGTCTGTGATCAGAAGTGCTCCATCTTTTGATTATTTTATTAAAAAAATATTATGTTTACCGAATCCAATAAAAGTGCTTGACAAAACATATTTTAATGTCTGCCTACATACAGAAACAGTTTTTGTTAAAATATCAGCAAATCTATTAAAAACGCTCATTGCTGTATGTCCAACTTCCCAACAAACCCCTAGATAAGTTATGTGATTTATTAAATTCATGACTTTCAAATTATGATGGAACTTGAATGAATGTACTTACTATCAAAGTGCTGGGCTTGCTCCATAAGAAACTGAGATCCCTGCTCCCACTGTCTCTCTAGAAGCTGATCCAAAGTTTGAGGAATTGTACCACTGCTACCTCCTAACATTGAAGATAAGCCACTTCCACCAGAGGCAGTACTTGATCCCGTACTACTTGCTCTGGCCTACATAAAAAATTACGGCAATGTTAATAATTTCAAAAACAAAAAAATTAACATTATTTTCTTACATTTTAGAATTAACAATAAATAAATAAATAACCTGAACCAGCTGATAACAGTTAGCTTGTATAGTCCACCAGCGTCAAACATGTATTTAAAATACATGACGGATTTGAATAAAAATATTTTTTATTCTAAATATGACGAGAATGGTATACCAATAAAGGTCGTATAATGTAGAATATAAAAATTAAAAGTTTCAACTAAATATAAACAAGAAAAAATAAAAATTTGAATCTTTTAAAATTAAAACATATACTTTTTACACCGCCGTCGAATACCCAAACTTGCTTTGCGAGCTTCCTAACTAAGTTATCCTAATACCATATTAATAGATATTTAAGACAAAATTATTATCTTTAATTTGTTAATTTTACTTACCGACTGCACGACCTTATGATGCATTTGTGGGCCTATCAGATTAGGACTGGCATCAGTGGAGTTATGATAAATGCTGTGAGCTTCCAATTCATTGCTAAGGTGATCTGTCATTTTTTGATGCATATTTGATGTGGGATTTAACTGATTACCTAACATATGTGGAGCTGTTGTCATACCATTTTGAAATCTGTAAAGTACAGTATATCTTATAACTGAAATTTTTCACAACCAAAGATTTAAAATTCATGCTAAAAGAGCTTGTAGATTATCGACTGTAAGGAAGCCCTTTGGGTAATTGCCTCCTAAAAGGAATACAGTAAAGCTATGATACTTTACTCATCAATTAATTCGTTTATATATCCTTTCGCTTATTTTAGTCTAGACATGGTGCTCCTCATTATTATTCGGATTTTATTCATAGGTCTGAAACATTTCCGTTAAGCGGCTTTTTGGTAGTTCACAGCAAAGGTTCTGGAAGAGTTTTTGATTCTTATTTTGCGAAGCTTTTCGCTGCTTCATTTCCTTCCAATTCTCTTAATACTCACATCAAAGTTACCTTATTTTTTACTAGTTGCTTAAGAGTTTGTTCCCAAGTTAACTTGGATTTAAAGGTGTTTTTACCCCTGCTTAGCTGTATAAAGTATTAAAATTTAGGATGTTCTGGGATTGCTAGTAAAAATAGAAGACTTGGATTTTGTACTGCTGTAAAGAAGTGAAGATTATGTGTCGTAACTAATAATTTAAACAAGCCCTTAAATACTAATGGGAAAATGCAAGGGAAAATCCTAATATTCCAGACAACCAAGAAAGTTCTATTAATAAAATATATCGACATGTCCAAAAGAGGACAATAACTAATAGAACATAAAACATATGCGTTCGTCAACTTATTACATATGTTTTTTTTTTGAGGGGGGGGGGATGTTTAAAAGCACATTATTGTAAATAATACAGTATTACTCCTTCTTACCAATTAATGAAGTTTTAAATTTTACTAAATCAGTCATTTTCATAATTTCAAATTTCTTTAACCAATGTTCGATAGAACCATGACTATATAAAAGAGTGATAAAAATAAGCAACGAATAACTTACATTTTTATATCTTTTTTCTCGTCTTTTGATGAACCCTGAATGACATTAACCGCTGCTGGAGCACTTTTACGTCCTTTCGTTCGACCACGACTATGCACGCTAGGTGGAGCTCCTTGGCTTTCTGAATTGGGACTACTTGGAGGTGAATCTTTCAGTTTTTCCTGTAATAGAACATTTTTTTCTAATATAAAAATAACTTTAACATTACTAAAATAAGTTTAGCAATATAAAATACAATTAATAAAGTCTTTATTTTATATTCGGTTAAGTCAAATTAACTGCTAAACTTAACCGAGCGTACAAAACCTGTTTGTAACAATATAAGTATACATATTATAAATATCAATGTAAGAAATATCACAGGAGATATTTTTAGTACAAAACACTTTATGCAATATAAACATAGTAATTAATAGACACAGAATTTAGATACATTATAAATGTAGAGTAGCCTGTGAAGAAGAAGTTTTCTATACTCGTTTCTAAAGGTTGGCTTGATCCGGATATCACTAGGAATAGAGTTTATAAGAAAAATGTTGAACTATCAAAATTGTCCTAGGTTCCTGGTCTCCACGTCATGAATTGTTGAGCAATAGTGCGTTTTTCTCCAACGTATACTGGACAACTACTCCAAAGAACCTTATAAACAAATAGAGCAATGTACAGTTATCGCCTACTGTTGATAGGCCAATCTAACTCAGTCAACTGAGACAAGTCATAATTCCTCTTCATTGATTTTGTACATGAATTTTGAATTACCTGTATTCGCCGAGCCGACCGACAGTTCAAACAAGGCATCGCTGTAATTGGTGTGGCTCAATATTAGTACGTCACACAGATTCTTCTAAATTGCACGTTCAATATTCCCTCGCTTCGTCAAAGATTCCTCAAAGTCATGAACGATATCCGAACAAGCAACTTTACCTGAGTTCTGAAAAGAAAATTCTTTTCAATATTTAGACCTAGGCTCTTGACAGTCCGCTCTGATTCAATGACAATGCTATTTACAGTCGTCTTCAGATCTACGTCAGCCACATCCAAAGAAGGACCAAAACATATAGAAGTTGGTTTATTTGGATTAAGTTTTAAATCATGGTTGGAAGAATAACTATGAATTGTACAGATTTAAATAATTTTCTGATCGTCTTTCTGGTATAACTGACGATCCGAGTATCTTTAACAGACTGATCAATAGAGCAATCAATTCCCAGCATGTACAGATCCATGGTATATAATATAATCAAAAAACTACCAATACTGCGTCCTGTAGCTATGCCACTAAGCGACAATAATAATGAAGCAATTCATGTCCTATAGTGTCGAATGCTTTACTATAATCAA
The DNA here is from genome assembly GCA_034092305.1 of Diaprepes abbreviatus. Classification (NCBI taxonomy): domain Eukaryota; kingdom Metazoa; phylum Arthropoda; class Insecta; order Coleoptera; family Curculionidae; genus Diaprepes; species Diaprepes abbreviatus. The sequence continues at coordinate 3,208,756 of JASJET010000087.1, forward strand.
GTAACATAAGCCTTGAAAATTCTCCCATCTCTGCCGCCAGTAATAAATAATCTAAGGCCTTAAGCAAAGCCGCTGATGTACTGTCTGCACTACGAAACCCTGACTGGTTGAGAAATCACTTACTGTAAAATTCAAACAGTGAAAAATATGTATATCAAGTATTTCATTTTAAAAATGCAAGTTAGCTTTAACACAAATGATAATGGTAGTCTGTATGTTTAAAATTTTCTAGCATTGGTATAAGTAATTCAGTAAATCAAATTTCTATAAATACACGTTATATGCGACCAGAAACTTAGTTACCCAGTTACAATGTTTGGAGGTTCTATTTCAATTCTTTCGTGCAAGAGCCAAACCAATAGTAAAAGTTTGTAAATTGAGCTTCAAATTTTTTAACTTTACCTGCGAGATTGCAGCAAACGCTCCAGGTTGCTGCTGCTGCTGCTGAGAATGTGGTGGTGGGGGCGGAACGGGAGGCGGTGACGAATGTTGTGATCGACTCGATCTCTTTGGCATTGTCGCGGGAAGAGAGTGGCTCGTTTGGGTTTGGGGAAGATTATTAGAGCCGGTACTGTTGCGTTTCTTACCACGAGTAGTACGTTCAGTCTTTTCGTTCGATTGAGATCTGCTGTAAAACAAAAGAATAATTCAGGGATTATAGGTCAAAAACACCACATATATTACGTTCTTTGCCAATCAAAAAGGTATTTATAAATTCAGCTTTGGAAGTATCTTGTTTTATTATCTTAGAGGAAAAGTAAAAATGTCAAAAAAAAAATGACACTGGACTAAACGAAATGTGGCTATACTATAATGCTATAATATATATATATATATATATATATATATATATATATATATATATATATATATATATATATATATATTAATGATAATTCATTGCTCTATTATTACCCTATCATTTTTTTCGTCAAAATAATCGACACCTGCGGCTACACTGATTTGTCTAAAAACAAGGTAGGCGCCGCATTCGAAAGAGAAGACTTCACACTACACAGCTGTCGGTCGTTTACCTTTGGCGCATACATACTTCTTCTGTAGATGCATTAGTTTTGTTATTTTATAGCCACATCTCATATATATAAAGTTAATTTCAGAACACCAAAAGAAATTCAAATTAAGAAGTAATATTTATATATGTTTTTTATATAAAACTAACAAGTTAGGAAAGCTTTGTAACCATAGATAATATATTTATAGATCCGCAAAGCTTAATCCCAAAAACGGCAAATTTACGACAATAAAATGTAAACATCCTAGACCAGATGTCGGCATGCGCAGTACAAATTGATCAGGTGACCATCGACAGGACCGATCTTCGAAAATCTATTTAGTTAGTTCAATTAGTCATAAATGGTGTCTAAATGAAGCAAGTTATCAAAGTTGCAATCTTTAGTAAAGAAGTCGGTCTCATGTAACTTTCTTGTTCTGGAGTTATATCATATGGGCACAAATAATATCTGAAGCAGAAGGGAATAATCCGATCAGTGTACCGATGGGAGTTTAGTCATTTCTTATACTGTGAAAGTAAAATTGTGAAAAAAATGTATCTTACTATTTCTCTAATCTATTGTTTCCGTCTGTGTGCGTTAACTTTCTTGTTGTGGGGTGGGAGTGAATAATTAACATTTTTAAAGTTCGGCAATTTATTCTCTAATTATGAAAAAATAATTACCATATTTTCCTTGTCTTTTTTTTTTTTAATTTTTTAAGAAAATATTGATACGAAATGGGTTTTTTAACGGATATGCAGGATTTCAAAATAATTTTATATACTAATATTTTTCTGCCGTAATGGTGAACGGAGCATATATTTTCTTATCGCATTAATTTTTTCGACAAAATGATAAAAATGTTATTTCAAATAAAATAAGTGAACAAGGTCATTGCTGGGGGTGAATAAAAAAATATATCAACAAAAGAAATTCACATTTGTCTAACTTATTTCGTAATATTTTGCTTCTGTTAACATATTAATGAATTTTTTATTTGACGATTTGAAAGTGAGGATTTCCATGACAACATGATTCATGACAATTTCATAAAATGAGTACGGACATAACTAATCTGAATTTACTTCCAAAACCAGTATTAATAATGAACGACGCTTTTTAACGTCATGTCCACAATCTTCAAACATACAAAATTATAAATCAGATTGGCTGCAGAACAAAAAAAAAACATTTGAGCTGGTTGGAAACATCGGTTAAATATAAGGTAGATGAAGTTAGGCAAGAATATGGCCATTGTGCAAATTAGTTACTGGAAAAAATTCGTTGGCAATTTGGAAAAATAATTCAAACAGAGCTTAGAAATTATAGAGCCAATAGCCGATTATGGCTACAATATAAACCTTGTACTCAATTATTTTATGTATATAACCAAATAATAATACATTATAATTATTGTAAGTTATATATGTATGTTTTAAAATATTCCAACTTCATTATGAGGAAGTATGTTTTTATTCATAATTATACTTACTTGCATTGCCAAATAAATATATTTTGAAATGAATGGTTAGTTTTTATTTATGTAAGTAATGTAATAGATGGAGAAATTATACCATTTCTTGACATATTGATGAATGTACTTTTTTCATATGATAGAATAAACTATTCTATGGTTTGGTGCGAATTTTGATTTTTTTTTAAGAATTGACTGTTTAAAAATTCAGTTTATCTGTTGGTAATCATTTGGAAAGTGCCAGAAATATATCATACTACATGTTTTGGAAATTTAATGTTATACGAAAACAACGTAACTCCAAAAACGTTGTAAAGCAACACTATTTTTTACCCTATAGAGAAAAAGGAAAATAAATCAAATAAAATATGTACACATTCCATTATATTAAATAAAAACACAAGAACAAATAAAATAAATCACTTAAAACGCTATAAATCCGTTTAAATCGCACGTAACTTGCAAAGCAAAAATGAACACAAAAATCGCATTAAGCCGATACTGTGCTGTTTACGGATGGCACTACGAAACAACCGATCGATAACAGGAAGTCGCTTATGCGCATGCCCTCATCTGGCCAGTATCCAAAAATATGACTGCCGCCCGATGTGCAGAAACGCATTTTTTCGCCCATGGTTTGCCATTTTTTGGCTTTAGCAGCCGACAAGAGTAGGGATCCATAGTAGAGATCAGTGTTTGTAACAGGGCATTCTGATTCTATAAAAATATTTTTTAATTGCTGTTATAGTATACTTTTGTAAAGCTTCTTTTATCTCTTCTAGATTTGTTAATATCCCAATCCAATATTAGTTCCTTACTTTCCTCTTTTAAATGATATAAGTATAATCAAGAAGGACGCCCGTTAGAAAATATATAAAATACTTACCTTCCCCTCTTGGCAGGTACTTGTATTGTAGCTGGAGGATCCAGCTCTAACTCCATATCCATCACTGTGTTTATGGAGTCTGGTTGCTTCTCATACGTAATCTTTAACCCACCTCCACTCATTTCGGAAGTTAACACACCTTGACTGTTATTGGCAGAGGGTATTATCATACTGTCTATAAAAAAAAATAAAATAAAATGAGGACTGTAACTAGTAAATACTTAAAATTTGTCGAACAATAAAACAATAACTGGCTGATTTCCATAAAACAGAGTAACAACACACAAGCATGAACGATATCAAACTCAATTTACCACCAGACAGCGCTAGTTTGAAGTGAGGCGTCAGAAATGTCCAATGTAACTGAATTTTTCTGTTTTTGATGTAATTTAAAATAATTTTTGATGAAATATGAGAGAAATACAATACAACTCAATAAAAGTAGATGCTTTAAGCATAGAGCTAAAATAGGTAGAGTCCATCACAATTACTTATTATTTTCTTAGTAGAATTCTTAGGTAACAGATAATTATCAGGATTGAAATACTCTTGATAAACAGACGAATATTTTCATAGGTCAGAATTCTCCCTGCGAATTGCTACCAATCCCGATTGTTGGTGCTTTTGAACTCTCCAACACTGCAATTAATATCTTTATTTAGTGTAAATAATTGTAATAAAAATTTATCTCACCGCCAACAAGTTTTGAAAGCTCTTACTGGCCGGTACCATCTTGTGGTGTTCTTATTCTCCCGTTTCAAGGGTAACTAGAATTGTTATGTTTTCTTTTTTAACAAATTAATTTTTAATTCCGTTTTATTTCATTCCGATTTTAACAAAAATGTTTGTCTATAGGGTCATCTCATTATTTTTCAAAGTTTATAAAATTCTATATACATAAACAAGATCGAGAAAGGTCAAACGTGATAAGTCTGAAAAAATAACATATTAAAAAATACATAATCTACCAGTGAAAATGGACAGTTTTCTTTATAATAGCTAGAAAACTTCAGCCGGATTCCCTAAAAATTATTTTTCAATCCAATCTAGTTATCATGGAAGTTAAATCGGGTCGGTCAGTTTTGTTTAGCTTATAATATCCTAAAATTCACCTATAAAAATGTTTGTTTCTTGATATGTATAATACAAATTTTAACAATATTATCCAAGTTAAATCATTGTTGTGAATTTGACAAAGTAATTTCTCAAAAATAGTGGATTTTTAAAAAACAATTTTAATTAACAATTTAATCCTCCTAAAATAAATTTAATTCATACCATTCGGAACTGGTGTCACCGGAGTTACTCTCTCCGATCCACTAGTACTTGCCACTGAACCCTTTTCTAAAGAGACAGCAAATGGCATTACAGTCAACACACTAGCCTGATGGCTAACCAAGGAACGGTGGGGGCTTAAGCTGGTATTGGCTAGAGGTACTGAGACAAGAAGGGATTGTTGCTGCTGCTGTTGATGTTGCTGAGCTTGTGCCTAAGAAAATAACAATGCTTAAGACAATCAAAAATCTTTCATTTTTGTATTACAATCTTTTGTTCATAAAATATAAGCTACTGAGGAACAAAGCGATGTCACACAAAGAAATTAGTAAAAAAGGTTCAGAATAATTTCACATACAGCAATTAGTGTAAAAATCACTAGATAACAACACAGATCACTATAATTATGTGTTAAAATATTTTGGATATTTAAAGTACCTCTCAACGCCTAGATTTTAAAAATTTTTGGCTTAGCAGTTTCAGAGATCCAAAAAATAAGAACTTTTATATCACACCTGTAAAGTGAAATAACATGCAGAAGACTAATAGGTAAAAATTGAAAAACAGAGTTAAATTTTTAATTGAAAGGGCGTAAAAAACGGTCTTACAAAGGACTATTATTCAAAGATATTCCCTAATAAAGGATTTATTTATGTCAAAACGTAAAAAAACATATCCATATAATACATGATTGATGAGCAAATAAAATTTTCTTCCCGAATATAAAATAAAATGACCATATTGTGTCCGAGTTAAAAAAAAAGAATTACTAGTGCCATTTCAAATATTAAATGTCAATTTGAAAACCCGACAACAATACAAATGAATTATAAAAGATAACTGTAGAAGGCAACTTGACTTCAACTTAAGAGATCTCACAATTCTTATGGTTATATAGATAGCGCAGAGGACACTCTGAATATGTTAATTATTAAAATTCCCTAAAATATTAACTTTTTTTTAATACTGTAGAACTTACAACTTTGACACTGAACTTACCTGAGCAGTCTGAATTATAGATGGCGTTGGCACAATCGTAGGGGCAATGTCACTGTGAACCACAGTTTCCGACGTGGTCGTGGAAATGGGCGGTGAACTTATTTTTAAAGTTGATATAGAAGTTAAGGCGACAACTGGTTGATTTGAAATTATGGACTGAGTAGTTTCCACTTTAACCTAAAAAATTACAGTCAATATAATTATAGATAAGCTCATATACTTCAAAGATTGTATTTGCCTGTAATAACCTATAACATGAAATCTGTCTTCAATTCTGGAAACCTACTAAGTCTAGTACAAATGCAATACATATTGCAACCTTATAAAACACTTTAAAAATCACTATACGAAAAGCTGATTTTCTCAATGCCACAGGATTTGTTTAGTTTTCAATTATCATTTATTTATTTACTACCTTTTAATGTTCTATAATAACTTAATAGCCGTTTTAGATTTATGTACTGGACAAATTGGCGAATAATATGTCTTAATGGAAGAAAAATGTAGTGAAATAATAATCGAAGTTAAAAATGTAGGAGTCTTATTACAAAATGAAGTAAAACAACGATTTACCTTTTTCGATTTTTCTATAGAACTATCACTAACACTAAGAGAGTTTTTCTTATCCGTTTGCACTGACGTCGCGGCACTTATGGTAGACTGAGTACTAGAGGATGCCGTGGAAATGTCTGACACGGCTGTGGCACTTACTACTACACTAACTTCACTCAGAACCGGCGTAGGCGTCCTTGAATTAACTTTTCGTTTTTTAGAACTTTTCGAGTCTTTATCTTTTGATTCTTTATCTGATTCTGAAACCGAGTCACTTTTAGTGTCTTTTTTGTCGTTTTTCTCAGATACTGGAGATGTTGTCAATATTGCTTCTTCAGGTTTAACACTTTTTGAGGTCGCAGCCTTTTTATCTGAAGATCTGAAAAGGATATTAAAATTTTGATGAAAACGAAGGTAAAATTCTTACAGAAAAGTTCACTAAAATGGTTCAATTTTGAACCCAATTTAGTTGTCATCATAGAAGTTAGATTATCAAGATAGTCAGTATTTTGCTTATGATATCGTAATACTTTGTATACGTCAACAAAGCTATAGGGATATTATGAATAAACACAGAGATAAAACCTCGAAATCGGTTTTAAACTATTGATAAAAATTTGGTAATGGTAATAATCGCAGTTTTTTAGATACTGAATAGAGGGGTCCGTTACTTTGTGATAATGTATCGTTTTTTATCACTTTATTTATTTTTGATAAGTGACTGCAGTTTCATAGTTTTATTATATTTTCAAACTGAATTCATTTGACACAAAAAAACACCAGACAGCCAAATATATAATATATATTATAAATTTTGTGTGTATAGTATAAAAAGTGGAAAAGTAAAAAATGAAACAATCGAATCTGCAATAATAAAAACATAATCCTGGAAAAATCAGTATAAAACAAAATAATAAAAGTGACCACTGGATGTTAAAAGCAAAAGCATATTAATAATACAAGGAAAGAAAGATGAAAATTAATATCTTCCCAAAGCAAATGAATATAAAGAGAAAAAGTAAAACAGAAAATGAGAAAGTATACTGAAAGAGTACAAGAACATATGTAAGACAAAGAGCAGCATTTAAATACACGAACGTCAAAATAAATAAATAATAAATAAATATAAAAGTTTCAAGCAACTGAAAATAAAAATGAATGAAAGGAAAAAGAAAACGAGAATGGAGAATAAATCAAGATATTCCTCAAATTACCGAAGCAAAAATAGAAGACTTTCTGAAGGGCATGGGAGAAAAAAGGCACAAGGAAAAAATAAGATTATAGTAGAAATTACAAAGTGTGGAAGAAAATCTATCAAAACCCAACAACTGCTGTCTCGCAGAAACGAAAATTCCAACCGACTGGTTAAATGCTATTGTAGTCCTAATCTTTAGAAAAGGTAACAAATACAAATTGGAGAATTACAGATCTATCAGTTTATTATTCTTACTCCATAATTTCTTTACACGAATTATTACATGAAGGTTAACAAATAAATTGGATAGTTCCAAGTTGGTATCTAACGAAACACATCAGAACGAAAGAATTTTATTAGGCAACCAAGAAATCGAAGAGATTCAATCATATGTAAATCTTCGGCAACATTTTTAGCTATCCGGGGACAAAGATCTGGAAGGAAGAGTTTCATAGGCATAAAATAGGCCACGAGAAAACCGAGGAAGACTAGAAATACGATGGTCAGATGATGCAACGCAACTTACAGGATAACTTGATAAGAACGATACATAATAAAAAAGAACGGCAAGAATTTAGGGAGGCTTACACTTGCAATGGATGGAATAAGCTGTCATAGTAGTAGTAGTAGTAGTATATACAAGGGATAATTTCTGTTTAAATTTGTTAGATTATGTAACAGATCTGGAAATTTTTGCTCCTATCATTGCTTCAATATTAAATTAGGAAAAATTTACCTTTTGTCCAAGTCGTATATCTTTTTAGGTAAAGAGATTATTTTTTAAAATATATGAAAAATAAAAATTATCCGTGCAGGACTTATAAAGACTCAAAATCGCCAAATTTACCCTTGATTTAATTTAAAATTATTTGCTGGGCTTTAAGATTGGGTTTATGGTATAAAAAATCACCTACAAAAATTACCTTTTTATTTTATCAGAGTTTATATGCAAAAACTTTTTTTATGTATATAATTTATAATGAAGTATATTATATCCAAGGATAGACATCTACAAGACATTGTAGAAAGACGTCTAAAAGACGACTAGTATAGGCGATAAGTAAATTTTAACAAACCCGTCTATCTCGCTGATTTATGCATACGCGAATGTGAATGTACAAAATTCTATATTTATAAGTCTTGTGGGGTTTTTTCAGTTTTCTTGGTTGCTGTTAAAGTTACGACAAAAGTTATGGTACCAACGTAGAGGACGCTTAAGAGTGCTATAACTTTGCCTCCCATGACCTATGTCCTAAATGCAACAATAATCGACGAGGATGAGGCGAAATTTTTCGGAGCAAAATTATTTTTTTATTGAAACCACTCATCTGTAACGTGTTTTCATTATTTTAACCATTCTATGGTCATTTTATTACTTTATGAAGTTACTAATGGCTATAATGAATTATTTATACTATTATGAGCACAGTTTAAGATCGTCATTGTGGTGTGGTAAATTATATGAATTCTGTAACTTTTGGGTTTTTTAATAAGCCGTTACAGATCTTGTGCCACTACCTGACTCGGGTGCAGAAAGGCAGGCATTTGTAAGAACTGCGTGGGAAAAACATCAGCAGTTTCATGTGCACACTTAAAAGAGGATAAATATGAAAACGGCCACGTGTTCAGTCTCAATAAGACCACTGAGTACTACGAGGGATAAACTGAAAAAAAAAACCAAGGTGAATGTGGAGAAATTGAAATAGAGTGTAAAAAATATGAAGAAAAGTTCAATTAAAATAAAAAAATTCACGGAATTATTGAATATTTATTCTCACTACTACAGAATGTAGATGTTTTCAAATCTGCAATGTTCGTAATGATTATTTTAAATTACCACAACCCTCGACATATAACGAAAAGGATACATCCATAAAATCTTTAAAGAGACGTTGCAAATGAGTTATGAGGGGCAAAGTTGTAGTGCTAGAAGCGCCCTTTATGCTGGTACCATCATTTCTGTCGTAAGTTTAACAGGAGCCAAGAAAATCAAAAAACAATTTTTTATACCTTTTATGTCATAAGATGCAATGTACTTTCGTTGTTTGGATTTTAACCTCTTTCCCTTCATCTGTCAAACTATCTAACCTCCCTCATAACAGATCTAACATGTGAATGTTATTTTTAAATGAAAAATTTGAGCCCACTTCAAAGAAGTCTACTATAAAATAACAATGATTTAAATATTATCATATGACATAACTTCTTACTTCAAAACAACATTTATTTTTATATTTATCACTTCTAACCTTTAGTTATTTAAAATCAATTCTTAATTTTCTTTAATTTTTGAGTCTTGATAACGAAATGAAACGCCGACCCAATTTAAAAAACAATATAATGTTAAAAATATTACCAATTTGTCACAAGTTTGTAAAATAACACCAAACAAATACTACACTTCTAATTATTGTTTAATATCCTATGCCAAGCCTAATAAATGTATTGATTAGTAAGAAAAAATATATATGTTATATCTTATCTATTTAAATGCATCAACACTTATAAAATTACTTTTTCATACTAATAATATACCAAAATTGCACAATTTTATTTCTAGCTTAAAACCTGTTAACTCTCATATTTAAAATATTTATATTTTATTGTATAAACAATTATCATTATGATATTTTTAAAATAGCCACCAATAATTATTGAGATTAAGTGACTATTTGATGTTCCACCTATGAAATAAATATAAAAAAATTTTATTATTGATTAGAACTTTTCATTGTTTTTTTAAGATAAACATAAATTTACTAAAATTTAAGAAAATGTTGAATTAAAAAATATTCATTATTTGCAAGTCAAAATTTGTTGGTATATTTTTGATGATATTTTACCCTCATAACCTGTTAGCCGGTTCTTGAAAAATCCAGAATCAGTTATTGTTTAGACCTTAAGAACCAGAATATTTCATTTGTCGCCTGTAGGTTGTCATTTTGCAAGAGGACTTCTTAATATGTTACTTTCGCGAATGTAAATTTTAAAGGACTCGTATGTATGTTCTTAATTTATTTATTTATCCCATTTACAAAATACTATATGCTAAAATACAAGAATTTCATGCACGAAAGTGACAACATAAAACACGCATCTAAATAAAAAACATCTGGATTTTAGTGAGAACATATCAAGAATATTAAGAATCAGTGAATAGTCGCAATGGTAACCAGCAAACCGAATATTTTGCTTACTAGCACAAGGCCGCAAGACTATTCTACATACACTCAATCACAAGAAAAACCTTTAGAAATTTTAAAAATAAATTCATTGCTCCATTTAATTGAGTTAATGTGACTAACGAATGTGAGGGCCTTGTCCAATAACACACTGAGATACGTAATATTATTCACCCTAGATAGAGCAGTATTATCAATGACGTAGTGATAACCAAAATGCTAATGACACCAATTCTATCTAAAAATTTTTAAATCTTCAGCAAACAGGAAAAATTCAGAATGATCAATAAAATTCACTATATCATTAACAAGCAAAACAAAATCGATAGTTTTTATCCAGTGAGAAAACTGCATACCCACTACAGAATGTGACCACCAAAACCCCACACACCGAGCTTGGCCATAAGCAGTCCATGATCTACCTTGTCGAACGCCTTCGAGAAATCAGTATAAATACCATTAACCTGTATATTGTTCTCAAAGGCATCCGGCAGATGGTCGTAATAAGTCAATAAGTTTGTAAATGTCGACCTACAAATGCAAAATCCATACTGCTCAGGCACAATAGCACGCTTACATTTCAAAGATAAAAGAGATGCAACAAGAAAATCAAAAATTTTCGGAATAGCTGATTGAATGCATACCTCTATCACCAGACGTATAAATGGATGTTATGAAAAATTGTTTCCAAAAATCTGGAAATATGCCAGTCTTAAGAGCAAAATTGAAGATAAAATTCATACACAAACTGGTAGCAATAGGGTCCGAAAGAACAACTTGATCGACATTCAACAATAGAATAAATACATCGGACCTTTAACTGATTTATTTCAAGACACTTCTTCAAATTTCTATAATAATCAAATATTATTACATTACTTGTTGAATAAATAGAGAAAAATAGTTTTCAAATATATCCACTGAATGCCCCAAGCCGTCACTATAACGATTATTAAAGTACATCGAGAATGAATAACCACCCTTGCGCCGCTAAAAAAGCGCCAAAAACTTTTCGCGTCAACCTAGAGTCTGACTCATCCAAACGAATATAATTACATGTTTTGGTTAACTGTTTACACCGCTTTCGTAGAAGCGAAAAAGTCTCATAAACTGAGAAAAGTTTGCGTTATATTTATCTAAAATAGAGAGATTTATTTTTTATTTGTTGGGTTACTAAAACTATGACTTATTTTCACTTCCACAAATTTCACCTCCGTGACGTCAAATATACATAGCATCAGGGATGAGAGATGCGAATTTTCTTCTTAGAATTAGAACACTTCTTAAAATATGGCACTCAGGAAGAGGATGGGAGAGTAAGATATTGGTAAATTAAAAAAACGGAAATTTTATTATCAAACTAAATAAATAAATTGTAAGTTGTAAAGAGAAAGAAAACAAATACAGAATGAGTTTAAAAAGATTAGTAGGCGACACCAAACATTATTCAAAAACAAGAGTCCAAACACCAGTTGAAGAGCAAAATATAATTTTGCAAATACCCCTTTTTTAGAAAATTTTTGGTTAAAGTATAGATCCAATAATTAATGTAATGCGTATAATCAATTTACTAAAATGCACTTAAAAATCCCAATAAGTTTAAGCAAGTAAAAAAGCAATTCGTAAATGTAGATTTCATATAAAACTACTATACGTGTGGTTAATGTCGATCAATCTGTAATATATTTTACTTAATCAATCAAATGAATTTGAAGTAACGATTTTAAATGAGTCACCAATGGTCAGGATATTCACTTACCCTTTATTATTGCTATGAACAGTCTTTTGTTGGGACCCAGACGACTTACTCGACGAATTTGTCACTTTGGAAGAATTATTTTTGCCACTTGAACTGGACTTCCTTTTCCCAGCTGCCTGAGAAGGGCTACTCTTTAAAGGGCTAGCGCCTTCAACTTCCTTTTCAGAATCTGAATTGATGTTGTCGCTTACTGGCTTATAAGGTGGAATCGTTTTTACGTTACCTCCCTTTTTCTGCAATAATATAATTAATTATATTTAAATAATCTTTTTAGCTTTCCATAATTTCTAAGCCCTGCAAAGAGCAAAGGTAGCGTAATGATTGGTGTTTAGTTGCTGGTTTATCTGCTTCGAGGAATCCATCTACCAACATAACAAAATAATTCGTCCATTAATGATTATTAATTTATTAAAAAATATATAACGGTACTAGGTATATAAATTATCCCGAGTGTCCAGAGGATTTGGAAATAAAATTTCCTAACTGTTCTAGGTTTTCTAGGAAATTTAGAATATTTTACCCGTAAAAATCGTTTTTAAATTGTTAATCTAAGGCTTAATTTAGTTACAATGAATAACTGCCGACTGGCACAGATTCTGCAAGCACGGTAACAAACTACAAAAATTATGAGGGGTACTAGAAAAATTTTCTCTTTAACAAATTCCATAAGAAAAAATTATTCCTGTTGGCCTTCAAAATACCATCAACATTTTCTTTCAACTAGTTATCGTCTACAAAATTACATTTTCCGAGATACTTTTTCACATTTCTGAATAAAAGAAAGTCGGACCCAGCCAAACCTGGATAATTGCTTGGTTTTAATTGACGTTTTTCGAGCTAGCGTCAAACCGAAGCTGCTTCAAATCTTACTTGAAATCCAGGCGTTTATATCAAAGATTTGAACATGCCTAAACCTTGGCTTCAAGTCTGATTCGAGTCATTTTCGCAAAACTGGGGTGTGTGCAGGTGCCTCTTCTATACCTAACCTTAAAATAACGCTTTATTTTGATAATTTGAGTGGATTGTTTTATACTGCATTTAGTTTTTGAATTGGGTATTCTTAAAAATTAAAAATAAATCAAAATAATATCTGATGCATGACATAATGGTTTTGAAATCAACAACTGATTTCAAGCGAGCTTCAAGTGTTTATGTAACACTCGAAGAGCGCTTGGGTCAAATCAACCCTAAATCGTTTCTGGCTGGACCTAACAAACCCAAGTCCGCTTCAATATAATTTCGCTCGTTTAATTCGTTATTTCTAAGCGACATGTAGAAGGCGCTCGACTGAAACGCGCTTGAAACTGCCGACATAGACGGAGTGTATATGAAGGATGATCCCAACTCGAAGAAGTTACACTCGCGTAAATGGGTTGAACCAGAAAAAATGGGACATTCTTGTGACATAAACTGGGACGTATAGTAAGTTCAAAGTTTTGTTAGTGTTTTACAGTATGTAATGATGTTATTGTTGAGTCCTTTGGCATATATTCCACAACTCATGCTTGATCCCTAAAGATAGTAAGCATGAGCTTCACAAATGAAAATTTCGGATGAGTCTTTTGTGGCGGAGGAGGATCTTCATGAACCCATTGTATGGGCTCTAATCTTGTTCTTTATCTTAAAGATGTACCCAAGTTTCAATGCCTGACACTGTTTTAGAACAACAAGACAGAATCTGCCTTAAAAGATTCCAAATGAATTTAAGCAGCTTTTGTTCAGAGTCAACAATCTTGGAATCCAACCTACGGAAACTTTACTTATGCTTAGAAATTGATTGATTGATTAAATTATATACTAGGCTGGTGTTAAGTAACCACTACACTGCAGCTTAGTGACTTATTTTGTCGCCCATTATATCTGTTCTATGTGAACAGGTTGGTTGCCTTAACCAGGTTTAACAGCCCATTCACTAGTTTGTCCTCTGGGTATAGGCTTTCCGGATTGATCGATCCTTGAAGGTAAGAGCTTATCATCTGAAGATGATGTGTGAGGCTATTTCATCTTCTACATTAGATAGTCTACATGATAGTTCTGAAGACAATCTCAGACCTGTCAATGGACCTGATGACAGTAAGCGCTTTCAGCGCTGCCTGGCGGTCAAAGAAAATGGGAACGGTCCTGTCCCTGTATTCCCTCGTCAGATTCTCTCGAAGACAGCTAGCAATAGCAAGTATTTCTGCCTGGAATGTAGTGTGCTGCTCCAGTACTTCACTTAGGTTGAGTCTGGGTGTGGCTCCGTGTATTCCCACTTTTATACCATGGTCAATTCACCCGTCTGTAATCGATCAGGTCCAAGAGTAGTTTCAGTCTACCAGACCGTGTTTTTTCCAGCTTGTATGCCCCGCCCTCACCACAGCCTTGATTATTGCTTTTAATTGCAATTGCAATTTTTGGATTAGTATTTTCCATGTAAAATGCATAAAACGTAATAGTATAAATTTAGTTCATACAAATATTATTTCAAAAAATCAGTGAATCAAAGTTTTCATATTGAATGTATTCAGAGATATGGAAGTGCGTGCTCATGCAACGTCTCGACTCCAGTTTTAAAGCAGGTTAATCTTAAATTGTATGTCATTTCTTTTAACTGATATCTCAGGAAACCCCTCAGTAAGCTAAATATTTTATTATAAAAGAAAGGAATCTGTATGTTTCAAAATGCTAATTTTTAATTTTATTCAATCTCATTCGACTGACAAATGGTGGAGAGGAAGTGTCAAGATCCTGATTTCCCATGAAACTGTACAAATTTTTACATTTTCTAAAAAGTTGCATGGTAAAGTTAATCGAAATTCCAAGCTAGTATAGATTGCGATTTAAATTATTATAAAAAAAAAATGATTTTCATTATGATCTAATATTTTTTATTTAACATGGGCAGCAATTGAACCTCCTTAAAAGCAACAGGCGTCTGCCATTAATTTAAACTTACATTTAACCACTCAGAAATTTGAAACACAGGAAAATCAATGTGGCAGCTTTACCAGCTTTGTCTACCAACCATTTATCTTGTGATTTACTAGGATTAATTATTTTGAGTTTTGACAAGGCTTTTTATTAATCTTCACTAGTATGCTAACTTTATTAAATTCTCCACACTATGAAGTGTTTTTGGTATTATTATTTTTACAAAAATTGGGGGGATAATTTTGGTTTATTAAAAGAATTTCGTTTTGGTTAAAAATAAGTAATGTAGTAAAAAAAGGGAATTTCTCTTCATTAAAACCAAAGTACCGCTGGTTTAAAAGAAGCATAGAAAAATAATAAAAATGAAGTTTTAGGCGTTTTTAAGGTTATTTGTTTTTGAAATGAGGGGCTAAAACTTTAGAAGTTAACAGTAATATTGAATTATGACTTACCAACTTGCTATAATGATGCTGACAATATCCGCAATACTTCACGTTATCTAAATAATTGCCCGCTTCTTCGCACAAAAGACCTAAACTTTGCGCGCACGTCACATGAAATTGTTGCTTGCAACCGACTTTGTTGCACTGCATACACGCTCCAACCGTGGAGCAACTTGCCTTGCCTTTTTCTTCACAGATATAGCAAACCTAGAAACAAAACTATTAATGAAAATAGTCTATAATCTTTGAACATTCAAAATGTTATTAACTTCGAAGTAGATACCAAAGAGATTTTATTTTTAGTTTAAAATATCTGTGCTAGATACAAAGATCTCGGGAAGTCTAAGTGCCTACATTCAGTCTGGGGACTTAAATCCAAGTTTTTGTGGGTTGTTCTTTTTCTATGAAATACAGCTAATATAGTGTCATTCCTAAAGTAATTTCTTTGTGGTGATTAAAATCAGAGAAAACATTCCTATCACGTCAAGTTTGCAGGAAAATATAACCTTAAGATGTAAAAAAAAAATCTGAAATCAAATTTTGGTTCAACTCATTAAGTTATATGAGGAATGACTTTTTCCCGAATATACTATGGTATCGATTATTATACTCTTACTGAATCTACGAATATCAAACTACAATATGTCTGGAAAAAATATTAAAAATAATGATTCAAATTAGATTTTAAACAACTCATCAATGTTGTGGGAGAAAACGATAAATTAAAATTTGTTTCTTAAATTTTATTACTTTTAATATGCTTAAAAACGGTATTTCTTCACAAAACTTTTATCGAATTCAAATAAAAAGTTGTTCGGAGAAATATTTTTGTCAAACACTAAGCAACATTCGCTAAATTAACTTTTTCCCAATAAATTATCAAAATTAGATACTCTAATTTATTACTAAATTAATAAACTCTATTATTTTTAAAAATTATTTGAAGTATACTTACACAGGTAATGCACCTGCATCGTACTAACAATTTTTTATTGATTTACTTACAAACTTATTTTAACAAACCCTGCTGGAGATGATAAAATCGGTTGATAAAAAATGCTAAAGCAACAAATAAAATATTCTTGGATTTATTAAATTTATTTAAAGAATAAAATTTTGTGTAGGGTTTTATTCATGAACTCGTCAAGAACAGTTTAAATTCAATTATTTTAAAGTTAAATGTTTTTTTAAAAATGATATAGTAGATAGACAAGTGCAGTTTATCAAACTAAAAATTATTTTTAAAAATATTAAACATTTTATTTTACTATAACTTATTTTTATATTTTTACACAAGTCATACGCTAACGGATTCAAAACTAACACTGTTGAAACACATTGCATAATACTAACATTACCTTATTGAAACGTTCAGCAGGAATCAGCTGCAACTGGATTGGTTCCATCGTAGAAACGTTCCCAAAGCGCACTTCCGGGATATACAATGCACAAACCACATGAGCCCATCCTTGATTATCGGTACGTTTAAGGGCGCCATATCTGCTAGGACACAACTCGCACTTCTGGGAAAGATCAGAAAGACACATGACTAACTGAAGGTTTTGAAATAGTGACTGAATTCAAAAAAGTAAAAAGGTAAAAAGGTGTCGGTTGTATAAAAAAAAACAGGTCATTTTATAGATGTTTATTGTACTTTTATACCTGCAATTAAACTGAAAGTGAGCAAAGGAACACCGATATTTTTACCAGTTTTGATAAACTTTCGGATTATAAAGCCAACAGGTTGTCTCCCAATTTCGTGATGGATGTGTTGAGATATCGAACATCATAAAAGATAGCAAAAAGATTAAATGGGGAAAGTTTCAGGTAATTTTGTTGGTAATTTAATAGTGCTTTCAGAGCGGTTCTACCTGTTCCGAGTTATTTAAAAAAATCTGAATGTTACATTTTTTGAAAATCGGTTATAATTCTTGTTTTCTTAAATTGGTAAAAATATTATTGGTGCAGCTTTTTACGGCATTTAGTTCCATCAGATTTTAATTTTTTGGAAACATCGATTTTGTTCTCTTTTCGATAGCCATCAAATTCATAAACATAAAAGTAATTATAGACCGGCGGAAATAGCCTCACAATGAGGTGGTTTTGAAATTTAGTGTTAGTAAACTTCTGACTATGTAGAAACCTTCAGAATGATAATAGTAATTATGTATGTATCGTATGTCTCATTTTCTTTTTTGTGGAAAATTTTTTATTTAACAACTGAAATGTGGACAATCAGTTTTTGCGAATTCTAGGAAAAGCTATTCTTTTTCAGTAAAAAAAGTTTCAAGCAAAAGTTATGCGCATTGAAAATACCTATAAAATGAGCTAAGGACCATCCGAATCGGATGATTTGTTCGTTAGTTATTGCAAAAAAAAAACATGCTAAAATGGCTGTTTCTTCAATTGTTAATAAACAATAGACAAATATATTACATTGCATATAATAAGTGCAACATTTCAAGTAAAAATATTCAATAGTTTTTTTACAGTGAATTTATTTATAATTTTTTATGTTTTCTTTTTGTTCATTCTCAGCGATCTAGAGGTCGTACCGAGGACTGCGGGTACACAAATGGAAGTTCGAGACTTATACTAACAATAACAAAAAATAACCAAATTAACTGTTGATTTTAAATTATTGAAACGGATAAACAAATTTGGGGTGTTTTTTCATTATAAAGAAATAACCAGTAAGTGGACGTGCTAGGTGAGATTTTGGGGCACATTTTGAAAAAAAATTCTGTACGATCGCTAGAAACTAAGATAGAGTTTTTTTTTGAAAAAATCCCTTCGGCGTTGTTTATTAACATTAAGGGATTATTTAAGTAGGAACTCATAGCCAAATAGTTAAACTATTGTAGGCAGTAGTTTTTAACTTAATTATTTCAAAATTGTTGATGCTGCAATAGTTTAAAGTTGCACCTACTCCGAGAGTCAGAAAGTGAGCAGTGGAGGGGGGCGTTCTTTCAGCCTGCGGCGCGTGGAAAAAATCGTGACTTTTCAAATTTGTTTCGCCAGAAAAATTTGGATTATCTCGGCGAATATTAGTCGTAGAACTTTTATTTATTTTTTTTAACTTTTGGCTTCTCGAGATATGAACAATGAATGATATATTTTTGTAATCAAATTATTGTTAAACAGCAATAAACAAACTGTTGCACTTTTATACATTTTATGCATAATTATAATTTCACCGTACTTACGTGCTTTTCAACTTGCGAAAAAATTGTTACAATGGTCAACAGTATACTACTAGTTAGGAATAATAAAAATCAGGTTGATGTTTAATGTACCATTAATATTTATCGAGACATAGCATGAAACAAATATCAACATTTGTTGATAGCATTATTATTTTTCGAGATGCAGAATAAACTACATTTGACGATTATATTATAAAGCTATTATCCAATCGAAGCCATCGAAAATTATTGTAATATTACTTTCAACGACGGTAAAAGTAATGGCGGAGAAATATTTATGATTATGATAATAATAATGATGATGTTGATGATGATGATAATTGTGTCAATGATAAGAGTGATGATGATGACGATGAGAGTGCTAACTGTAATAATAATGAAACCGATAATTGTTTCGAAAATAAGTGTCCATCGATGCCTAAAAAACGGAGAAAATAAATATTTTGTATAGATTTAAGCATGTAGGTCAGCAAAAAATTTTGTATATGAAAAATGTTCGTTCAATAAAATAAACAAAAAAGTCAACATTTGTTTTTTTTGTACCACCAATAATTTGGCGGCAAATGACAATCGCAACCCAAATTGTTTATCTGTTTCAACAATTAAAAATCAACATTTAATTTGGTTCTTTTTTGTTATTGTTAGTATGTCTCGAACTTTCATTTGCGCTCCCGCAGTCCAGCTATACTCGAATTTGTTGGAGCACTGGGCAGGTATGCCATTTTTAACTGACTAAAAAAAAAGAGGTTCTACATTCGACCGCTATGTATCTTTTTTTAGGTATGTATTTTGTCCAATTTTCTCCAAAATTGTTATGGGGGAGTCGTTGGGGTCGTAATTAATAAGTCTATCAATTATTTTTAAAATTTCCAATAGGGCAGATCTAATATGGCAGACTAAAAATTTAACACCTCTCAATTTTGTACAAAATTGGCATAGGAGGTTTTTAAGGATGTAAATTATGGATTTTAAATTATTTTTAAAAAATTCAATATGGCAGACATAAATTTAACATCTCAATTTTGTTCAGTGGTTTCTGAGAGTACCAAGAACGAATTTAAAATTGTTTTAAAGAAATTCAATATGACAGATGCAATATGGCGGTCTAAAAATTTTGTATTTCCGGATTATGTCCAAAATTAGTTCTCTGAGGCTTTCGAGGGTGTAGATGTAAGAGTTATTTTTTTTTTAAATTCAATATGGCGGATCCAATACGGTGGGTTGAAAGTTTGACGTTAATCATATTTTTTCAAAATTAATATTAGAAGAATTTCAGAATCGTGGGTAACGAATCAAATTAATTTTTTACAATTTAATATGACAGATACAACCTGGGGACTAAAAATTTTACATTTTTTCCGATTTCGTCCAGATTGATATTGGGGAGTTCATGGGACGTATATTATGGTATTTGGGTTTAGACCGTGTCAAATTGGAATTATTATCAAGGATTTTCAGTGTTCTGATCTCGCGGAGTAAAATTCCCTGAAGACGCCTCGTGCAATCGTAGATGAAACATCGATAACTCCCATATGACATGGTCTAAACCCAAAAACCATGAGTTTCAACGTATATTACGGTTTCAAATTAATTTCTTCAAACTCGATGTGCTGAATAAAATAGTGATTTAAAAATTTCTATGAGGGACCCTGGTTACAAATTTGAAATTAATTACTCAAAAATTCAAGATAGAGGATTTACTATAGCAAATTAAATATTTGTTTCATTCAAAACTGGTATTTGGAGAATTTCAGAATCAAAAAATTTATTGTTGTTCAATTTAGTGTCGTCTACAACTACGCATAAAATGGGTATTTTTTGCGATCTTAGAAATTCAACTAAATTCAAAACTAAAAATAGAGAAATAAAAAAATTGAACCGACCTCTAAAAAAACGGCGAAAAGCGAAAAATAATATAAACTTTTATATGAAATTAAAATTTTTGAAGTCGGAGCCAAATTATTACTAAATGAAACAAATAACAACTGAAACGAAATACATATATTACAAGCTACGATAAGAAAGCAATAACAAATAAAATATTTCTCTATCTTTTTCTGTGAACCATATTTTGTCAGGTATTAATTTGGCGCCGATTTCAAAAATTTCTATTTTATACACAAATTTTTATTGTTATTTTTCACTTTTTAGCGCTTTTTTAGAAACCAGTTCAATATTTTATAAAAATGTTATTTCAAGCAATTATGCAACGTCTGGACTTCTAATTATTTTTTTTTCAATTTTGAAAATACTGTCCTCACTAAATGGAAACAAAATTGCATAGATCCGAAATTGGCACCTTACTTATTAACAATTTTACCATGTTATAAACAATTAAATTGTCAATAACAAACTTCCTGACCATGCAACAACTTACCAAGTTGAAGATTGATATCTAGCAATTAAAAATATATAAGAATCAATTACAAAGCTACATGGAGCTTGGGCGTCTACACTACTACTACAGTATGATAAATTCAAACTATTATGGAACTATCCTTTTTAATTTAATTTAATAATTTTTAGCTTTTACATCTAGTAAAAGGAAGTAAAGCAAAGAAACTTCAGGTAAATCGGTACGCAAAACCCGTCAAACGAAATAGATACAATTTCATTTTATTAGTCAATAAATAACCACCCCTGTAATAAAACAGTAATAGAACCAAAAAATAGTCAGTTACAAGTTCAAAGAATCATCCACTTACCACTTTAGTAGGTCTCTCTTGACTCTCGCATTTACAACAAAACCAGGGACCCGTTGGAACAGTAACTATACCATAACATGCTGAAAATATATATATTTAAAAAAAAATGGATCAAGTTAAATGCAAAATTTTAAAAGTACCGTTGTACAATTAAATATCGTTTAATTATTTAAACATACATATTCTATTTGAGTTTATTATTACTCTTATTTCTTGTATTGATTTTAAAAAATACTGGTAAAGATTTTCGTATAATATTGCAAGCATATCAATTTAAATTAAATACTTTTATCTTTTGGGGTTTGATGACCGCAGACACTTCCTTCAAATATTTGCAACGACGTATTTAAGAACATATATCGTTTTACGACTTTGCACTGTTCTGAACTAATATTGCGTTTTTGAAATATCATCTTCCATTAACAGCTCTTCTCAATATATTTTTATAAATTTATATTGTATGTAATTTAATTTCTCTAGAGCTTTGAAATAGAAGGTTGGCGAAAAAATGCCTGATTTTACAGTATTTTTTTTTCAATTATTCATTTATTTACTAAGTAACCGAAAAAAAAATGAAAACAAATTTACATATTCCGCCTTTCCAAAGCGGCTGGTTTAAATTTTTACATATTTAATATATTGCCAAATATATCCTAAAAATTATCTATAAAAAAATAAAGACACCTACACACCTACTATAACGAACACATGTGAAGTATGTTTCAAGATCTAGGGTTTGGCTCTGGGCTTGAATAATGAGGGTCGCTACCTGGGGCATTAAAACCCTTTTGTTGTACCGAGTGCGGTACCAAATTTAAATACCGGAAATCCGGGAAAATGTGGAAATCTTCCTTCTCTTGGGAGACATAGGGTTCTCAAAATGCAATGGAATCAAGTTTTTTACACATTGAACCACCAGGTATATTTCAATTTTTTAAAATATGATATATACCAAGTAAGACGCTTCAAATTGCTATCCAAGAAAGTGTTGTGAATTACTCACAGCTGCAGGGATGGACATGACACTCATGACCCCATTTTTTTATGCCCTGTATGATAAGAACTTTGGACAACTATTATTTCGCATCATCATCAACTCCAATCAATTAATGTCTGGGCAGGAATCATTGGCAATTTTTTGATTGGACCATTCGTATTGCCGGAATGACTGAATGGAGAACTTAATTTGAAGTTCCTCCAGAACGCTTTTCACGATTTAGGAGATCACTTACCACTTGAAACCCGCCGAAACATCTACTACATGCACGATGGGGCACCCCTCATTTCAGGGTTGCTGTGCGGGAGCACCTGAGTAACGTCTATCCAAACCGTTGTATAGGTAGAGGAGGATCTTATTGTCCGGCTTCCTCAATCTGCCGACCTAACGCTGTTGGATTTTTACCTGGGGCGACACCTCAAAACCTTGGTGTATTCAAGTCCGGTCAATAGTAGGGAGGAACTTCTACGGAGAATCACGTTTCATTGTGATCAAATAAGGAAAAATGCCGAGTTAATGTTGGTGGTACAGCAGTCCTCAATTCGTCGTGCCCGCGAGTGTATAAAACTTCACGGAGCCCGTGTTGAACCTTCTTACGAAAATTTTAACTAGCAGTTAGTTTAACTTTTTATTCAAACTATGGTGACGGGAAAATTCCTCTTTTTCATATTCAACCTGACAGAAGTTAGGGGACTAACAGTGTAAATAAAATTAAGTTTTTTCGAAAACGGTTAGGATTAGCAACATGAATGAAGAGTACATAATTTTTAGTCAATAGTTGAAGGTATGTACAAAACGTTGTCCAAAGTTGTTATTATACAGGACGTAAAAGAAATGGGGTCATGAGTGTCACAGCTAGTCCGTCCCTGCAGCTTGAGTAATTCACAACACTTTCTTGGATAGTAATTTGAAGGGTCTCACCTGGCATACGTCATATTAAAAAAAAATTTAAATATACCTGCTGGTTTAATATTTATGTGTAAAAGCTTGATTCCATTGCAGCTCTTTGGGAGCCCATATCTCCGAAGAGGAGGCCTATACAAAAAAAATTTATATGAACTTGTAGTATTCCTTTCACGTGTTTTTTTTTTCATATCCGGGAGATTCTTCACATTTTCCCGGACACCCTGTAGATAGTAGGCTAGGAGTATTTTTTAAAATCAGATTTAGGAAATTTTTTAAAAAATAGTCGTTATATAATAAGTAAAAAATATTTATATTTAGAAAAAAATTATGTGTAATAACTAATATTAGTTATATAATAAATACATAAATATAATAATACACTTTATTATAAAATAGAAATTTATACTAGAGAAAGAAATCAAATTATTTAAAAACCATAAATCCAACTGTTTCACTGTCGCTGTTTTCACTCAACCTAATGAAGGGGTCTACAATATCATGTAAAGATAAATAAGAATTTTTAATCTCAATAACGTGTTCAACTGAATTTTTCCAGCTCTCTGCGCCTGCGTGATCTACGATATTTTTCCTACTCAGCTCTATGAGCTATAGCTTAGTGCAGGAATGGTGTTTGCAGAGCGTAGCCTGGATCTTAATTGATGCCACATATGCTCTATGGGACTGAAAATTCAATAGTATGGGGGAAGACACAGAACTGTATGTCCCATATTTCTTGCCATAGTTTCATCACACACATACCCTTTTTTTATTGTTAAATGCTTTCAGCATGTCTAAAAAATCTCTTTTTTATAAAAATATTAAAAAACATGTATTTTTCAATATCCGACTTGCAGTCACTTGAATTAGGCACTCTCTCTAGTTGGCGATTGTGATAACTAGCGCTGTCCATAATTATCACACTAATAGGAGGAATACTTGTTATCAAGCAAGTCTTGGACACAACAGTACTACCAGGTCGCAGTGTACAGACTCCCAACTCTACGCACATACAAGCAAGTCTTAAAGCAATCTTTAAAAAGGTCGGCAGTTGTATCTTCATGGTAAACTAAACAATAATCTTTGATGTTTTTTGCAGAATGCCACAAAGAATTTTGAACCCAACCTGCCTCTGATACCGCATATAATATGGTAATTCTTTTCCCTTTATTGGGTTGGGCTTTTGTTTGACATCTGCCAGACGAATCGGACCATCCTTTCAATGGCATATCGTGTGTATCAAACAATGTTTCGTCGAGGTATATGAGGGATCGACATTGTGATCGATATTCTTTTACAGCTCTAAGGTAATCATATCGCTGCTGTCGCAGTCGGTGCGATTCCATTAACATTTGCCTTTTATCGATTTTGCGATATTTAAAACCCATTTCTGATACAAATCTCTCAAGAGTTGCTACTGAACAGAAAATATTTTTGTCATTTGCAATAGGTCATGCATTTAGAGATATTATAGTAGCTACTTGATTTTCTTCTGTCGCAGATGGCGGCACATTCAGAATCTGGTTTATAGGTTCCGACGCAGAAAGGTTTAAATATGAGTATGCAGATGTAGAAAGTGTACCAAAGGTGTCTGGGGAAAGCTCTGACAGGCCCACTGATGAGTCCACCGTTGATAGCTAGGACAAAACACCTCTTTTAAGGTCTAAAATTAGATTGTGACGAACCGATCGCATCGACACGGGTGCGGTTTCGTTTACAACATGGCGACCGTGACAGAACCTAAGGCAGCAAGGGTTGCCTGGATTGCTGGGTTATAGCAATGGGCCTGTAATACCCTAAAAGCGTCCGCATCTGCAGTTTCATCAGGAAACACTTTCTATACATGCGGGATCTAACGATCTCGTTTGCATACAAAGCATTTGCCTTGGCGGGGTGATGTCCCAGATGGCGGCACACTCAGAATCTGGTTTATAGGTTCCGACGCAGAAAGGTTTAAATATGAGTTTGCAGATGTAGAAAGTGTACCAAAGGTGTCTGGGGAAAGCTCTGACGGACCCACTGATGAGTCCACCGTCGGTAGCCTCTTTTAGGGTCTAAAATTAGATTGTGACGAACCGATCGCTTCGACATGGGGTGCGGTCTCGTTTACAATACTTCGTATATGGAGTAAATTTTTCTTAGAATCAAGTTCTTGTCACTTTTTTGGACCCCCCCCCCCTTGTCATGACTTTTTTTCGCGTTAAGAGGCTTTAAAACAATGTCCTTTACTGTGGAAAAAGGGGTATTGGTCAAATCATAGGAGAGATTGTGTCTCTGGATAAATCGTCTTTAAATATTCTACTTAAGACGCCGAGATTCAAATACAAAAAGGCTGACAAGAGAAAAGCATTAGTTGAAAGAACATGCGTTGCTTCTGCAAGAGCTCATTTGCATTGAAAATATATAGAAAATCTCAATAGTTCTTATCCAAGAGTAGTTTTCTTAGACGAACTATGAAATGCGTATTTTTTATTGTTTACTCTTGGTCTGATATGTATATTTCTGAGTCTTTTCCAGGACTTGATTAGTATGAGGTTTTCAAATTTTTATGCCATACATTTGTTTATTATAGTTTGATGTTCTTTTGGATTTACAGATGTATTTCTTGTTCACTGTATTATTTCGGCATTTGCCAGTTATGTACTTAGATAATAAATAAATAAATCATTTTTTTTATGCATTTTTTAAGGATTATTATTTTATTATATGTTTAAAATTTTATATGATTATTATTGATGTTATTTTTCAACCTTAAAAGCATATTTTATAAATATTGCGTTCAAAAGGGCTATAGGAAAAATTATAAATAAATTTTCATAGTTTGTACCATTAAAAAGAATTCTTTTTTCAAGTGTTTGCAGATAAACCTTATTGTGTCATAGTTAATATTCTTTTCGATTAAGTGAGGAGTCCCAACTTCGCCTCTTTGCGTTTTGTGATAATTTTATTATTTTCAATAAATCTACTTATTGTTATTATTATTTCACTCTTTTCACTTACTTAAGAAAGTAAGAGCATAATCTCTGTTATAAGTTGTAATGTTTCCTTTTTCCTGATAGCGAATCCGAAAATATAACGGAATTTTCAATATACTATTTAGTTTTGCTCATCAGTGCAATAGACACATCTTTATGAATATAAACGTTGAATTGCCTAATTAATTTTGATTTAGTTCAGACGAATATTATTAATAACGCCAGGTATTCTCTTCTGGACCAACTGTAATTTTTGAGTAATAATATACAAATAGTACTTTTAACTAGTGGAATAAAATAGTAAAATTTTGCGTGCAAAGCGGTAAGTTCCAGACTTTATTAACTCACTTGTAAGAATTGTTATTATCATTAAACTCAATAAATTTTTTTAAAAAGAAAATTTTAGTAAAAAAGCTATTTTAAAAAAAAACAAAGAGAAGCTGATAAGATACAAAAGACAACACTGCAAATTAAAATTGGATTTAAATACTCATCATATGAAAAAAGGCATTAGGCACAATGTGGCTCTTGATTTGTGTTTTGTAGTGACTGAAGTTATGAGCTTTAATTCTAACCGATACCCAGTTGTAGAACTTTATTGCTAAATATCTTCAACCACTACTGAATCTGTCAAGCCGGCCAAAGTATGGTACAAGATTGTTGTTTCTTGTGGGATAGTTGTGAAAATTTTCATGTGATCTACCTTCGATCATACCCTAGATTTAAACAGCAATAGATTTGTTTAAAGGCTGTTTATGGTCGGTGGGGGAAACGCTTTTTTGATGTCTGACAGACATAAACATGTTTACTTATCTTGTCTTTCAGTTTAATTGCTTGTCGTGACTTTTTCCAGTGTTTTAAGTGTTAGAAATTACTATAAATGCGAAGTTTACAATTAATATTAACAAAATCAGGATTTAAAAACTTATTTTTATTGGTAAATATTGTTTACATATTGAAAATAACAATAATAATAGTTTAGGCAACCATATTCATACTTTATGTATTCAGAATTGATGTACCGATTATCATATTATACTTGTTTAAATAATGCAATTAGAAAAGGATAGCATAAAATCGGTACGTGTGTACCAAGAAATTAAATATCTACTGTTTATCAACACTTTTTCAAATATAAATAAAAATCTTATTACATTACTCAGCTTTCAAATTACTGGGCCCTAGTTCTGACATTATGCTAATTCTACAGGAGTATGTTCGAAGTGATCTATATAGATTTTGTTTAATGTACAACAAACACTGCATAATGTACAGGGTGAGTCAACGATTGGATGAAGTAGGTTTGTGCCTTTTCGGTGAAATTTACAAAGAAACTATATTTATTGTTTGATACAGTTTATTTTTACGCAGATTTTAAAAATATTTAGGACTCTACAGGGTGAGCCAATAAACTAGGACAGCATAAAGTTGTATTTTTTTAAATAGAACACCCTATATATCAATCGTATTTTCGATTTAGCTTATAATTTTAAATCT
Source organism: Diaprepes abbreviatus (assembly GCA_034092305.1). Taxonomy (NCBI): domain Eukaryota; kingdom Metazoa; phylum Arthropoda; class Insecta; order Coleoptera; family Curculionidae; genus Diaprepes; species Diaprepes abbreviatus. The sequence continues at coordinate 3,236,727 of JASJET010000087.1, forward strand.
TTTTTATTAAGGGTTTACTATGACAAAACTTTATAGTTTCTGAGATAATTAAGTTTAAAGAAAAAAAGTCACATTTTCAAGTATCAATTCAATCCTCAATAACGTTTTCAATTTTGTGAAAAATATATTCAAATTTGGAATTTAGCAAGGCCAAGGACAAGTTAACATAATTTTTACCTAATATTTGCAATAAAAGCTACAGGGTGTTGAACACATCGGCTCAAATTTGAACAAGTTTAAATGAATAAATATCTTTTTTTTTTAAATGGTACACCCTGAATATTTTCATGTTATTTAATAGAGTAATAAAAACCCTAAAAGTTTTGTTCAATATATCGTATACCTATTTATAATAGTTTTTGAGATATTTCAGTTTTTCTTATTTTCCATACTTTTTTACAGAAATAGTCTTCATTATCATAGTAGCCATGGCAAAAACAATGTAAAAGAACATTTTTCTGTGTGTCAAATTTATAACCGCAATCGCTTCTTTTGGTTTTTATGTAGTGTAGTTTGGTTTTTTTTGCATTCATCTTATATTGTAAAATGAATTTTCCAAAGAATGAGTTAATAGATATGATTTATACAATAGGAGAGGCTCAAAAAAATTGCCTTCTTGCTCAAAGAATTTACAAAATGAAGTATCCTGATCGACGCCAGTCTAATACCCATACTTTTCAAAGCTTAATGCAAAGATTTGATTCTTCTGGTACTGTTGATTATCCAAAACGTAAAGTGGTCAACAAACCAGTAACTAATGAAGAAAAAGAACTATAAGTATTGTTAAATGTTCAGGAAAATCCTTATATTGGTAGCCATCAGTTAGCAGCATTATGTGAAACATCACAATCCACCGCTAATCGTACTACCAAGAAATATAGGTATCATCCATATCACATGGAATTACACCAAGAATTGCATGGACAGGATTTTGAAAGTCGTGTAAACTTTTGTCGTACAATAAATGCGGAGATTCAATTAAATCTAAATTTATTATGCAAGGTAATGTTTAGTGATGAAGCTACTTTTAGAAGTAACGGTGCCGTAAATAGACGCAACATGCATTATTATGCCACAGAAAACCCATTTTGGATTAGAGAGGTGCAACATCAAAACCACTGGTCATTAAATGTTTGGTGTGGTATTCATAATAATCGAATTATTGGACCCAACTTTTTTAATGAACCACTAAATGGCCATAGTTACCTGAACTTTCTACAAGAAGAACTACCCCTACTGCTTCAAGGTCTCGATAAGGATGAGCTCGACAGTATGTGGTTCCAGCACGATGGTGCGCCTCCGCATTACCATCGTGAAGTTCGTGCGTTTTTGGACCAACGATATCCGCAAAAATGGATTGGACGTGGGGGTTTCATTGAGTGGCCACCAAGGTCTTGCGACATCACCCCATTAGATTTCTTCCTATGGGGTTATATTAAAAATAAGGTGTATGTTAATCCACCAACAACAGTGGAAGATATGCGAAACAGGATTAGGGATACCTGTAGAACAATAACGCCACTAATTTTGTCCAGGATCCGAGAAAATCTGCAAAAAAGACTAAATTTGTGCATTGTACAAGAGGGTCGTTTATTCGAACACTTATTAAAATAAAATAATTAATCTCAGTATTTAATAGGTAATTTTTTTGTTTCAATTTAGTATAAAAGTAAATATGTATTTGCCTTGTCGTTATTGTTGTGTTAATTTTTTCACATTACGTTTAATTAAACTATTGCCGTTGTAATAGAACGAATAATGTATTTTATCATATTTAACCACATTCTGTTTGTTTCTGTAGTTTCTTTTTATTATTTTACATGGCTACTATGATAATGAAGACTACTTCTGTAAAAAAGTATGGAAAATAAGAAAAACTGAAATATCTCAAAAACTATTATAAATAGGTATAGGATATATTGAACAAAATTTTTAGGGTTCTTATTACTCTATTAAATAACATGAAAATATACAGGGTGTACCATTTAAAAATAAAGATATTTATTCATTTAAACTTGTTCAAATTTGAGCCGATGTGTTCAACACCCTGTAGCTTTTATTGCAAATATTAGGTAAAAATTATGTTAACTTGTCCTTGGCCTTGCTAAATTCCAAATTTGAATATATTTGTCACAAAATTGAAAACGTTATTTAGGATTGAATTGATGCTTGAAAATGTGACTTTTTTTCTTTAAACTTAATTATCTCAGAAACTATAAAGTTTTGTTATAGTAAACCCTTAATAAAAAAGATTTAAAATTATAAGCTAAATCGAAAATACGATTGGTATATAGGGTGTTCTATTTAAAAAAATACAACTTTATGCTGTCCTAGTTTTTTGGCTCACCCTGTAGAGTCCTAAATATTTTTAAAATCTGCGTAAAAATAAACTGTATCAAACAATAAATATAATTTCTTTGTTAATTTCACCGAAAAGGCACAAACCTACTTCATCCAATCGTTGATTCACCCTGTACACACAAAGTAAAGTTAAAATTTTTAGAGCCTTAAAGGAATTTTGACAGCCCTTTTTATTACCAAGCCCAAATGCTTTATCAATATGAGAAGAACAACCCCAGTAAAGAACAGCATAAACTAAAAGAGAATGAAAGTTGCTGTGATACGCTGAAGAGTTTTACTTAACAAAATGAATCAATATATGCTATATGCACCTCAAGCATAATGAAATCGAACCTTTTTTGAATAGAATTATCACTGATGATGAAAAATGGGTCATCTACAGCAACATCATTCGAAAATGATCATGGTTCAAGTGTGATGAACCAGCACACACTGCATCTAAAGCTGAATTGCATCCAAAAGAGTCATGCTAATAATAATAATAATATAATTCATCATTTACACGTAAATGTTAATCTAAGATAGCCTCCTGGCTGAAGATTTGAACACATTCCGTGAATAAATAAATAAATGAATGAAGAGTACTTAATTTTTAGTCAATAGTTAAAAGTATCTAAATAAACGTTGTCCAAAGTTCTTATCATACAGGGTGTAAAAAAATGAGGTCATGAGAGTCACAGCTAGTTCATCCGTGCAGCTGTGAGTAATTGACAATACTTTCTTGGATAGTAATTTGAAGGGCCTTACCTGGTATACATCATATTAAAAAAAAAACTGAAATATACCTGGTGGTTCAATAATTATGGGTAAAAAATTTGATTTTGTTGCAGCTCTCCCAAGAGAAGGCCTATATATGAACTTTAAGTATTCCTTTATGTGTTTTTTTCATATCTAGTAAATTTCCCACATTTTCCCTGAACACCCTGTATATAACTGATTAAAGTTTATTCTTTGTGTAAAAAATCAGTTTTTTTTTTACCCTACAAGATCAAAATTACATTCTTGCCAACCTGATATTTATTCATGGTGCTTGTACTTACTTACCACTAATACATAGATGATTAATTGATAAAGTTGCACAATTACATACTTAGGATTATTATCATATTGTTCAGCAGATAAAATTTGTCGAGGTGCAAAAAATGGCACTTGTAAAAAATTTTATTCAAAAGGTTAAATTTAAAATCTTAAAGTGATACCACAATTTTTAAGCCATAAATTAGACCTAAAAATATATTATCAAGTGACTTGTGAGACTATAACAATTAAAGTTAAAAAATTAAACTATAAACAGAGATATTAAACCCATTATTAGTTGGACTAAATTTATTAGGTTATAAGCTTAATTGCATATAAAAATTTGCCTAATTTTTTCATAATAAATATAAGTTATTGAGAAATCTGTAAAAGTTTAGTTTTTCCACTCTCATGCAGTGTACTAAAATACTTATACATACTAGAAAACTTTAGTTTTGTTTCACAAATTTATAAAGATATAAAAGGTTAAGAAATATGTCACAAGTAATGCCAGAAATACATTAAGCAGAGATTGAACTATGAATAACAAAAGTTCACCAGTTCTACATATAAATTTCCTTTTGGCTTTCTTTTTAATTAACACATTCCTAATCGATTTAGTAGTTCATATGACTAGTTTTATCACTTTAATTCACAGGGACAGATAAAAATTATGTAATAAATGTAAAAATAGAACATTTTCTTGAGAGATAAAATGTCGATAGATATTGAGTTGAAGGCAATAATAGGTACTCAATAGGATACCAACTTAGTCGATAAGGAATTTATTCATTTGTAATAAATAAATAACCAAAATATTTACCACAGAAAAATTATTAGTGTATTTTACCTTGATGAACAGCAACATTACAAGATTGTCCATCACAATAAACTAAGGGATTTTCAGACCAGCCTCTATCATCAGAACACACACAACAGCCTCCTACCATTTCCCTCATAATGTAGTAAAGCCGATTTTGCTAAACTAGCGATCTGTTGACATTCCCGCCCCGCATCTCCAATGTAAAAAGTTGACGTTCATTGCAAATTCCTTGTAATTCTCCTCTTGTTAAAAAATTCTGAAAATGTTACAAGGTTGAAGCGTAGTGGAAAAGTAAACAAAAAAAGAAGTGTAAATACTTCTAATAAAACAATGAACTAAGTTAAAAAACATTTCTTATGGGATTCCTTAAATTATTTAAGCGTTATCGTTTTCTCAGGCCTGGTAAAAATGTAAAAATTATAGAGGAAACTTCATTGAATCAAACGTGCTTTGAACGTTAGGACCCCAGCGTTGCGGAATCTTTGTATATTTTAGTATCTAAAATTAAGCATTTCTTTTTCAAATTGTAACCAGTACTAAATATCCACAAGATAAATAAACAAAATAAACCTGAAGTTACACGTACTTTTTAGTTTTTAGAAAAAATGCATAATAAACACATTCAGTAAGCAAGAAACCATTTTGTTTTTGTGATTATTTTTTGTTTGACAGCACATGCGTACTGAAAAATTTGGGATGTTTTATTGGCTGCCTATACCATATTGAGAAATAAAAAAAAAAGGCAAGTTGAGATGCTTTAGGGTGAGTCCGGAAAACCGAAGAGAAATTTCAGTGGAATAAGAGTTTGTACAAAAGAACAGTGCTAGGAAATTGACTCTTCTTCCTTTTATAGGATTTAACATATCTGTATATTTTAAATGTGTTCTATTTTGTCGGAATTTCACTACGCGTTTTCTGTCTAAACCAAAAAATATATAGCAATGATGTTTTATTTAATAAGCCAGTTTATATCATATCTGAAGTATTTTCAAGTAATTTCATTAATCACAAAGCTTCATGTATTATGTATGTTTTATTATTTCACCGAAATTTCGAAAAGCAATTTTTTTTTCTGCGAGGGCTTGTCTAACTTTTGTTCAACTTATAGGATCAACTGTTACTATAGATTAAAATACTACTGTGGGAAGAGTTACTAACTTGTCAGCAATTCTCAACCTGTGGGGCATGGTCCCTTTACTAAGGCACTGCCGCACCGTGTAACAATACGGAGGGCGAGAATTTATTATTGGTAGGGAGATATTGAACGTGCGATAAAGTAATAAAGGTTTAATTGTGGGCATTAATTTAAATTATAATACCAAAAGCAAAACCAAATTAACAAATTAGGCCTAATCGCCGTCGTTATGCAATGGCTTTGCTACAAGGAAATTCTAGCTAGAACTACCCTTTTGAATAAGTTACACAGACTTTGGTTTATGAATATAAACGATGAGGATTCTTGGATTGTCAGGTATGGACTCCAGAAAACTCTAAGGTTTGCAAATTCTTGTTACTTGTGTGATTAGCACTGCTCAATGCAGGCAAAATGCGGGATGCAGAGCAGAGTAACCACTTGCCACAGTTATATCCATTCACTTTCACTACGCAGGAGATTATTTTGTGGGGCGAAAATCACCCAGCTCTATTTAGAGCACGCAGCAACGAGTGTTCTCCCCTTATATCGACATTCAGCTCGGACTCCTGCCTTTGTCTCCAAGAGTATGCCAGCATGTGTTTTTTAATAATCAAAAATGATTAATAATATTGGTTTGCACCGTTAATAATCATCGACAAAAATGCTGTACAAACAATAGAAGTAAAACCAGATTTAAAAATTTAAAATAACAACCTGATTTAGTCAAGTGCAAGTGAAAATACGTCAAGTTTAGGTTAAGTCGCACACTAGGAAAATCAGATTTTTCTGTCAGAAAGTAGAATGTTCTTCATATACCGTTTTGCGGAAATATTTTATTTATCCGATTATTGCATGGTTATGAACATAGACGAAAGAGAAATTAATATTACTTAATATAGACTGCGGATCCTAAAAACCTACCTAACGAGCATTTAGAGTGAAAGGGAGCAAACACTTATCACAACTCTTTTCGAATATTTTCGATCGTTTATGAATATAGTATGTTTACTGAATAAATGTTTGCAAAGAAATGCTAAATTTGCCAACATTTATCGTTGCTCCACAGTGTCATTAGAACTGCATACCTAGACTAGTTTAAACTCGCATCTCCACGCAACGCGCACGATAGGCACAGATACTGCGAATTTCCTTGGAAGTAACGGCAACGGTCGGATCGTCGGCAAACATTATATTTCTGTCTAATGGGGGAATTAAGCAACGTACTCCAAACGCCATTGGATATCCCTGTTACTTGTTCGAAATTAAAAAGGGAAGTACTACTCCTCGAAAATGCTTTGTCTTTTAATCCGTGGTCTATATTAATTTCGCTTACGTCTATGATCAAAAGAACCGTTTCTAGGAACGCAACCAACAATACTTTTGTCAACATTTGTTAGAACCATAGACATAATATATATTATCTAGACCTCGGATTCTATAGAAAAAGATTGGCTCATGCTGAGAAAGAGACAGAGCATTTTCGATGAGTAGTACCAAAATATTCGTATAATTCACCTGTAGACATTTAATTTAAAAATTGAACTTCTTTAGCATGGCCTATATTCTATCAGGCATATTTAAAATGGTGATACTTGGACCTTATAAAGACAGATTTAAATAATTTAATTTACAAAAAATATCGGCCAAGAGCCGTTTTACACATACAGGAATTATAGCCAAAATTTATCTCATAATTATGTCGAAAATTTTCATAAAACTAATTTGCTGTTTTACACATCAAAGAATTATTGTTAAAATTTTGGTGAAAATTTTTGGTATCAAAATATAGAACGTGTTCCGCAGAGCAAGTTAACTTTTTAACTGCTGGAACGTCACATGTGATGAAAATGCGCATGAGCATCAACAAAATTATCACCAAAATTATATTCAAATTTCTTGTACGTATCACACAGAGTAGTATTTTATTTCAAAAATTATCTCCATAGAATTTTCGGCAAAAATTTGCTGAAAATTTTTGTTATAATTTTCGGAATAATTCTTGTGTGTGTAAGAGCCGTTTTACACACACAAGAATTATAGACAAAATTTATCTCATAATTATGTTGAAAATTTTCATAAAACTAATTTGCTGTTTTACACATCAAAGAATTATTGTCAAAATTTTGGTGAAAATTTTCGGCATAAAAATATAGGACGTGTTCTATATTTTTATGACCAAAATGCAGAAAGTGCGCAAAAATCGACGCAGAATAAAATTTGTGAATTGACAGTCCATGTTTGGTAATCAACCTAAACTTAATATTAACTCATTGTTTCTTGCACAAAATATCCCTTATTTTGTGGTTTCTTGATTATATATGTTCGAAAACTTTCATATTTATGACATTTTAAGGTTATCCCCAGAGCAAGTTAACTTCTTAACTGCTGGAACGTCACATGTGATGAAAATGTGCATGAGCATCGACAAAATTATCACCAAAATTATATTCAAATTTCTTGTACGTATCACACAGAGTGATATTGTATTTTTAAAAATTATCTCCATAGAATTTTCGGCAAAAATTTGCTGAAAATTTTTGTTATAATTTTCGGAATAATTCTTGTGTGTGTAAAACGGCTCTAAAACGTAAGAGGTATATTCTTTTGAGTAATTATCACTTTCAGTTCTGTCACTTGAAGTAATCATGATCACTTCGACCCAATGACAAGTAAATGCATATTCAAAAGAATAGGAAGTTATCAGGTTCACTTTTTTCACTTTGATCAGTGATAATTTATTCAAAAGAATACAGCCAATATATTTTACAATGCTATTAATTACTCTTATGTCTATGATTATTAATAAATCTTATGTCTATGGTTAGAACAATTTTTCCGTGTTTTGAGGTTAGAACGTCAAAACACCCCGCCAAAAAAATGTAAATAAAACTCTTAAATTTTGAATATGGATCCTGAAAATTTATTAAAATTGACAAAAATTGTATTAGGGTTAAAGACAAAAGTTAAATGCCCCATATGGTAAGATCGCTTGTTTGTAGTTTTTTTTTAAAGCTCAAATTTGTTTTTCAGTTTGAAACAATATGGGATATTTCTATATTTTTTCCTTTGTTTTTAGCCTGGACTTTATAGAAAACACAGTTGAACTAAAGTGTTCACATCGTTTTTGCAGTTCTTGTTTGCAGGATCTTAGATCACAAAATTCTCCATCATGCCCTGTATGCAAAGTTTCAATTAATAAACGTGCTGCATTGCACAAAGATCAGTTTTTAGATGACCTTAGTAAATTTGTTTATCGTACTTCTCAACTTATTAGGGAAACCTATGCCCACGAAGGTAAATATTACATATTACAACATAATATTCTAACACTTGGATATGATATTGATCTTAACATGGGATTATTAAGAAAATAACAAAATATTTATATGTTTGTTCATAATTACTAAATACAAAAAATTATTATTCTGTCTTTAAACAGAAAAAAACTGATGAATAATTAAAACTCGAATTTCTTTTGCTTATAATTTTTTGGAGAATCTGTGATTAAATTAAATAAAGTATTTTTATTAATACCTTATATTTTTAGTGGATGAATTAAATACCAGCAAGAGTAAACTTCAAGAAATTATTAACATAGCACCACAAGATATTTGCCGAGTTTCTACAAATACTATTTTATCAAAATCAGTAGAGTTTAAAACTCCTATCGATGATGCCTTTACTAAACTGGTGGGTCAGCCCAGAAGATGTTATATTAACAATAAAAGACGAACTGAACAGATAAACAAGTCAAAGATTTTGGATTTTACTGACAATGATACTAGAACAAATATTGTCAATTGGCTTAATGATAATCAACAAAAATTGGATACTTTAACACAAACTCAAAGTATTTTGAATTTTAGCGATGATGAGACAGATTTTGAATTGCCCTCAATTTCACAAGGTAGCTTCTTTTCTTGGTTACTAATACAGGTTTTATAAAAAGTATGTATTTTATTTTCCTGTTAATTGTGTAGGTAAGCTGAAATGGTTTCAAAGTGATTTTGGTTGATTATTAAACAATGGTTTAAACTTGAGTTGTTAAAGAAAGGTTCTTAGTTGATTTGACAAATAGCTGTCATTAGTGTCAGCTATAAATATAATAAAATCACTTAAGTTTTCATCTGGAAAATAGCTCATATTGCCTGAAATTTTGAGTTTATTATAATTGTTAAGAGTTAATCTATTTTAATTAACTAACAAGTTTCATGCACTTTACACTCGTAAGAGGTGATTTGAATGGCAATTGTATTTTGACACATTGTCATAATCAAATTATACAACTTTGAATAAGATTGTTTGCCAGATCCTTGTTTTAATTTTTTATTCTCATACAAAAAATGGTAACTAATGCTCTAACTGGAAATTATTTCAGACTGTTGTTATTTTCAGATAGAACTGTAGGGTCTAGTTTCTTCTATAAAACTCAAATAGTAAAAACTATTAAAATTTTAACATCAAAAGGAAAATTATGTGATGCATAAATTTTTTATTTCTTTTTTTTTTAATTTTTTCTTATAACCTATTCCTTTAATTTTTTTAATACTCTAATACCACCTCTACCCAGACATAAATTGTTTAAAACATTATGCCTTGTAACTTTGTTTCTTTCTCCCATATACTATACTTAATATCCAGGAATTTGGAAATAATGTTTAATCTATTTTTTAAGCTACTGTGCTGGTTAGGAAAATGCAGAACATATAAACTTTGTTATATCAGTTTTAAGTGATAACTTGTCCATATGTCCCTGAATAATTTAAAATTGTTTCTTATTACCACATATAAATCATTTTGAACCACTGAGAGTGTTTTTTCAAAGAAAATGAAATAAATTTGCTTCTAACCATTTCTTTGATCCAAGTAATCAACAAAATTAATACATATATGGAATATTGACGAAATAATATATGGACCACAATGCTCAGTACAATAAAATGATTCATAAATAACAAATGAAACTTAAATTATTTTAATAATTGCAAATGGAAGTGATTTGCACAATTGAACAGTAATTTTTAGTAACTTAAAGGGCTATTAGGCTAAACAATATATAGAGTCCCCAATGAGGGTTATAGAAGTGGGGAAAATATAGGGCGCTCCAGTTTACACCAAATCCGATATTAGTTTAATAATTTTCATTGTTGAAATGGCAATATAAATGGTTTTACGTCAAGGACTTAATACTTTTATTATCAGAAATAAGAGGTTATCATCCACTGCTGCCTATGCAAACCATAGATTTAAGAAATACTAGATTGCGCGTCCCTAATACTGGTCATTTCCATAGAGTGAGAGAGGAAGAAGAGTGAAAGCAGTAATCTTTCCTTTTAATGGGCTGACCATAGAACCAAACATAGAATATTATTCATGTTTGGGGTCATGTGGTTTTATGCACCGCCAATTAGGAAGAGAGAAGATTATTGCTTTCACTCTTCTTCCTCCCTTACACTGTGGGAATGTCTAGTATTGAGAACGCACAATCTAGTATTTCCTAAATCTGTGATTGAAACAGACTATATGGCGACGGTTTTGAAACCAAACTTTGAGATACTTTTACCAAGCAGAGATGATTGGGAAGAAGAGCAATGAATCCTGGTGGTTTACAGATGGATCTCAAAAGGATGAAAGAGCCGGAGCTGGAGTGTTCAGTAAAAGCACTAGAGTCGGAGAGTTTAACTCTCTAGGACAGCACATGTTGGTCTTTCAAGCGGAGATTTATGTTATTCTACAATCTGGCCATCTCTGTGAGATAAACATAAACAGAAATAGGACTATTAACATAAGCTTTGACAATAGAACTGCAATATTGGTCCTGTGGTTCGATGTAGTAGCTTTACGACTGGTGTTTGGAGTGCAGAGAGATATTTATCAGCCTAAAAAAGAATGGCTGTACAATCAGACTCATGTAGGTCCCGGGTCACTCGGGTATACATAAAAACAAGAAAGCGGATTGTTTTCATAGGTAGGGTCCGCGGTAACCCATACTGCCTTCAACTTATACCTGTTCCAATTACTGTTGCTAAGAGAGAATTGAAGCTGTCGCTGGCAAGCAAATTTATTGGAAGTAGAGTGAGAGTGTCAAGGAACATATAATTGGACATAATGTGCTGCTTATCAGGGAGCTTCTTCATGAAGAGGAAGGTACTGCGGATCGTGGTTAGATTGCTGATGGGACGTTGTCACTGGCGAAGCGATCTTCATAAGATTGGCGTCGCAGATGTCCAGGTATGCAGATAGTGCCTGGAGGAGAATGAAACTTAATCATGTTTTCAGGGAGTCTCGGCGCTCAACGAACTCACCCGGAGCAGTTAGGCAAGGTGAAGTAACAAGACTGCTTGGATTCGCAAAGGCGATCGGCCTAATAGGGTCTAAGTATCAAGGATCGAGTATCATCACTCTTATTTTTTCATTCATTTATTCAAGAACTTATAAATCCTATTCAAATAGGAAGTTTGATTATTAATATATAAAAGCTAGAACATTCACGTTCAGATTCATTTATTCACTTATAGTCATATTACATGACATGAGTTTCATCCAATGATAAAAATATTAGTTAAAGACAAAAAGTCAAAATATGCTTTATTGTAAAAAGAATACAATATTCTCATTTACAAAGTTTTATATATCTAGGGAAAATATATGTTAAAAAACAAATAATAGTCCTAAATATGAAATGAACAAATTACAGTTAACCACTGAAACAATATTTGACAAAAAAAGTGTCATATAAAATTTGTCCAATCCATAATAAGCTTTACCAATTAACAAATTTTTAACCTTTTGTTTTAATATCTTCAACGACGAACAATTCTTAATCTAATTTGGCAGATGATTGTATATGTTTAAATTTTGATATATAATAGATTTCCTAGTTAAAGCCAGGGTTGGAATAAGCAAAGGTAATTCATGGGATTGTCTTGTCCTATAACATGAATTCTCATAAATAAAACTGTGTCTGTGTTTGTAAATAAGACACACTGTTTCTAAAATAAATAAATTAAAAAGGGTAGGCACTTTCTGCCTTACAAATAAAGGTCTGCATGAGTCCCTTGACCTAGCTTGACATAAATATTAAACTGCTCTTTTTTTTAATAACAAATAAAGTATTGAGTAGGTAACGACTCGACATTCTCCAGAAGGATTTTTCTTGATTTCTTTATAATTTAAAATTAACCCATACATGTTACAGGGGCGTAAGTTACAAATATTTTGGTTAATAAAAAAAATTGAGAAACGGTAAATTTTACATTTTTCTTTTTTTGTTCTTTATAAATAAAACAAATGATTCAATTTTTCTTTTCTTTAAGATTCTGTGTATTCCCTAAAGTTTGATAAAAATAATTTTCTTTTATTACTAAATCTATAAAAATGAAAAATTATTATTTTCGGAAGACAACTATCTTTTTACCAATACAAACTCTCCATTGCTATGTTTCTATTATTAATTTTCTCATATAAACATTTCTTTGTTGACATAGAATATAATACAAATTATTACCATATAAGCAAAACGAAAAGGATAAACTAGCTTCCATGGAAACTCGATTGTGTTAAATTTTTTTTGGAAATCTGGTTGTTAAAGTTTATACTGAAAATGTAAACTAAGTTTTGAACATAAGGATAAAATAATTGTTTTTTTTTTACAAAACTGACGGCAACGGCAACACATTATAATATTCTTCCAGAATTTTTAGCGTCAGAAAATTAGAAAAAATATCTATTTTTTTCTTCGCATTCTATAATATATTTGAATTATATTTAATGAAAATGGGATAGCCAATTAATTTCATATAGATCCTGTTATATAATTCTAGTCTCATAATAACTTTTTTTAGCTCCATATCACCAGAAACAAAAACCATTTAATAGGTTAAGGTCACAATCACTAACCATACCCACTAACCTAAATGAACCACTTGTAAAAAGATATCATAGTCTAACTCAAGGTCTTAATGAGGATGATTATGATATTGAAGAGGTGCATTCAGAAAAACTCGTGAAACAGGTTTGTTTAATTTATAATGTCTTAATGTTTTTTTTTTAAATTTCTACAACTTGTTATTAAGGATATTTCACATAACTATACTGACATGCAGGTTGGCAAATTTTAGGAGCTCCAGTAGTTAGGTAATTGAAGAGTTTAGTAATAGATATCAGTAATAAGTATGCATCTATAGATTGTTATTTTTAAATTGTTAGCAGTACAATTATCTTATGCAATGGTATCGAGGCACATTCAACTAGTCAAAAAAAAAGCAGTAACTTATTTTCGCCAAAATTTTCAACACTGCTCTTCACTTTAGCACTGTTGAGGAAGTTAGCAATGTCCCGCAATACTAGTCTCGCTCCAGTATGATCGTTCCATACCGCTTACTTTTCCAGTTAACTTTTACAGGATAATTTGGCGGAAATGATTTTTTTTTCACAATTAGCTTGCGTGTGGAAAGTTTTGATATCGGGAGCGTGGTTAGTTCTAAACAATATTCAGAATAAGGAAAATAGCCGTAAATTTGTAACTCAAATTAACAGCAAAAAACGCCATAAACTAAAAAGGAAGGTCAAGAGATAAAATAAGAGGCGACCAAAAGAATGACTGTAATTTTTTAATATCTTACCTACTTCGCTCTTAAATTACAAATACGAAGTGTGGCTATAAAATAGCGAGATTATTGCTGTAAAATATTTTATTTTACATTTATACATATTTTGTTATTATCACCTTCAGTATACACCCCTCCTTTATTCCTACAACTCTTCATCCGAATTTTTCATTGTTCGAAACATTGCTGGAAGTCTTCTGTGAGCTTCTTCATGACGTGTGCGGCTTTTTCTTTCGCGGACTGAAATTTTGTTCCTCTTAACACGTTAAGAGCCACGGTAGTTTTGAAGAGTGAGTGAGTGAGTTTTAGAGATTAGGATCTCATCGACTGCTGGGTCTTTTAGCGTCCATGTTTTTGTTTTTTTATTATTACAGTCATTATCTTATATTAGAATGTATAGTCTGATATCTTTGATGTAGGTTACTACATTGTCAGTGTTTTGATAAGAGAGAAGATCTTCGATTTTGTTGTGTTGCTGTAGGAAAGGGTGTCGTTCATATTTTTTGAAAGCGGTAATTATGTGCTTACAAGGGGGTTTGACAAATATCACAAAGAGGATTAGGGGATTTGTTTAGAAGGTCAGTTTTGTATGTACAATTCGGAGCTTGGTCATTATTGCTGAGTCTTGTTTTGATAGGGAGAGGGTGAGACCACCAGTAAAGAAGTCCTTTTTGATTGTTAGAAATTTATTGTCTAATTCTTGCAGATCCCATTCAAGTTGAATGAGGTTTCGGGATGTGTTGTACGAAGTGTTTGAGGTTTTAGGGGTGAAATATTTTGTTGATTATATTAGATGTGTTTTGGTGATGGGAACCAAGCTTTAATCTTTCCTGGAATTCCAGTGTGGCTTGTGGAACCCAAAGAAATGAAAAGATTTGGTTCTTTATATGAGAATATTTAATAAGTGTTTTGATCTCATGCGCTGTTAGGTAATCGGGTAATATGATTCTATGAGTTTGATGGATTTGAGAGAGTCTGTGCTAGTTTGTGTTGCTAGTGATTAGGCAATATTCTATGACTTTAGGTATAGCAAATTGTTCTGCGGTAAGGATGAAGGTGAATTCATGAAGAGAGTATAATATTCCGGTATTTTTTGTGTAGTAGAACGCGTCGACGATGGTATATTGATAGTATTATCGTGGGGTTATTATTTTTTATAATTAGTAGTGTAAGTTCAAGGTTGCATTTAATAGGGGGATGGCTCCAGGATGAGAATAAGTAAGTGTTTATCTCATCTATTGGATGCAAAATTATTTATAAACGGTTTTTGGTTTTAGCAAAGTTTGTATGGATAAATGGAGGATATTCGTTCCAGGAGAATGGGGTGTTGGGGGGGATTGAAAATGGATTTGAAGTGTGAAATGACAGGACGAAAGTGGAGAGAATTAACATAATTAAAGGTGAGAGTCTTGTGATCCAAGGATGGAATTTCGGCTTCGCAGTATAGGGTATTGATTGGACTGGTGTGGAATGCGCCTTATTCCCCATTATGTATGGGGTTTAATTTCTTGAGGTAAGAGATGGGGACTGAGGCGTAGATTATATTACCATCGTGTATCTTAGATAGAACTAGTGATATGTAGATTTTTAATAGTGATGCTCTGATCGCCATTTAGTGTTTAATAGCATCCGAATGATGTTAAGGTCTATGGTGCATTTCGATTTTATATATTGGATGTGGTTGTTCCAATTTAAGCGTTTATCATATACTAACCCTTAGAAAGTGTGATGAGAGTTAAGGGAGTTTATGGTTAACTTAGTATCGATGGTGCATCTCCTTTCCTGCAGAAGTGGATAAGGGAGGATTTAAATGGGGAGAGAGTTGATTCAATGGAATGTGCCCATAGTAGAATCTAGTTTAGGGACAACTGAAGGGAAAGCTGGTTATCTGAAGAGTGATATAATAAAATGTCATCTGCAAATAGTCTGAGATGTATTGTTGGGGGAATATGATTTTTTATACTATTAATGGCTATAAGAAAGAGAGCGGGGCTAAATGAGGATCCCTGAAGAATCCCATTGTTTTGAGGTAGAGGGGTTGAGAGGGAGCCTCAAACTCTTACCCTGTAAGAACGATTTTTTAAAAATTTGGATATGAGAATTGGTAGGTTGCCCAAAAAGCCCCATTCTAAGAGGGTATTGAGGATAGATTAATGTTTCACTTAATTGAATGCTTCAGTTAGATCTGAAAATCCGGCGGTGGTATGGGAATTATGAATAAAAGAGGTATGGATCTCCATTCCTAGTTCTACCAGGTGGTCCGATGTTGATTTTTGTTGCCATAGATGAGGAAGTTTTTCCAGATGCAAGGGCAATCTAGAGTTAACAGTCTTTTCCAGTATTTTGCTTTTCAAGTTCCATGGGAAATTTCACGAGAATTGGTTGCTCTATTATTATACTTACTATATTTTCGGCCAAACAAAAAAAAACATCTTTTATACATTTGAAGGCTACGACCAGAGTGATATGTCTACAGATACGGGAGACACCGCATTCGAAAGATAATGCTTCACGCTATATAGCTGTCGATCGTTCGCCTTTGACGCATGCGTACTTCTTCTGTAGAAGCATCAGCTTCGTTATTTTATAGCCACACCTCGTAAGTAAATAATTTAATCATTTGATTCCAATTTACATTTCAGTTTGATTTACTCATTTGTTGCTACATAATGACTAATAAGTTACAAATATCTTTTTAAATTTTTATACTTGATTTTGCTAAATTATTTCCTTCATTTTTCGTTTAGGTTGAAAGAAAGGTGCTTCAGGATATGTTAGAAGACGAATGCTTGGCAAATATAGAACAAGAACATTTAGTTGAACAAAATAAGGATACGTCAAGAAAAGCAAAAGTAAAAGTGGTCGCTAAAAAAGGAAAAAAATCTGTCAATCTAGATAAAAGTGCTAACATTCCCAATTCCGGGTCTTCTTCAGGATGGGATAGAATTAAGGATGTGAAAAAAACAATTAACAAAGCCGCTAAGGAACCAAAAAAATTAAACATAAATTTACAGGAAACTAATACTACAAAAAGATCTCCCAAGGGCCTCGTAAAAGAGTCTTCAATCAAAAAGACAAAAAAATCTCCAAAGGACAGTAAAAAAGAATCTCCAGTAGTAAAGGCAACTACTAAGACAACGGAATCTCAAGCCGCTAGTAAGATTGTTTTTTTGAAAACTAATCACGTTTCC
Source organism: Diaprepes abbreviatus (assembly GCA_034092305.1). Taxonomy (NCBI): domain Eukaryota; kingdom Metazoa; phylum Arthropoda; class Insecta; order Coleoptera; family Curculionidae; genus Diaprepes; species Diaprepes abbreviatus. The sequence continues at coordinate 3,253,863 of JASJET010000087.1, forward strand.
ATCACTTTAAAAAATAAAACTAACTATTCCTTTATTTTTTTGCTGCACACTTTATACATTTCATTGCCATCTCTTTAATTATTTCATTGAAAAGTTTAATACAAAAGATTTAGCTAGTATAATAGTTCGAGATGAGGCTGCAAATTTTTGAATCGGCCGTGTAAGCATTCGAAATCGTAAGAAAACTGAAGTTTTTTTATCGAGTGTTTCGAAAAAGGCTATGGGTGGCACTTGGGTGATTCTAAAAATGTGTTGGTGTCACCTCTCATCGGGCCGCGTTGCCGCGGCACCAGCGCGTAAAGGAGTAGTTTTTTTTTTTTAAACATATCAACCCCAACATGTAACCACTTGATTCTCTAGTCGAATTATACAGAAATTAAACTGAAATAAAAATAAAGGAATTGTTATTTCAGCAGAATGATGTAAATCCAACGTAATCAAAGATAAATAAAATGTTTATAAAAAAATTGAACCCACTTATAAAAAAGTGCCAAAAACGAAAAATAACGTAAATTTTTATATGAAATTGAAATTTTTGAAGAGGCGCCAAATTTATACCTAAGTGTGATTCACATAAGTTGATTGACAAATACTTGCTTGTATGTGTCTCGTGTTAGTTGTTATTTGTTTTATTTAGTAATAATTTGGCGCCGACGTCAAAAATTTCGTTGGTTCAATTTTGTACCGAAGTGTATACTAGAGTAATATGACGGTGAGTTCTGTGTAAAAACAACATCGACTTATCTTTTATACAGAAAAAATTAATATAAGAAAAAGTTCGAGGATATTTTGAAATTAAGTATACATTTTTTTTTTAAATTTACTTGTTACTTTTTGAGTGGATTAATTAGGATAATTCAATAAAAGACTAGATATTTATTTTCAAAATATTGCTCCCTTTCTTAAATTCTAATAATTGACATATTAATTTTTTTTTTTACAATATTTAAATAATTTTTTCAGGTACAAATGTTGACAATAAAGAAAATGAGACCCACAATAAAGAGGTAATTTTAAATAAACAACGAGATATCTTTGGGGTTCCGTAGCCAGCTAGAAATCCTCATAGTTTGGTCATGCCTGTCTGTATGTTACAACCTTATAATTTCGTGAAGTTTTCTTTCCTCTTTTGCGATAAAATTTTGCAGACAAATTATTTTAATTACGACAAAAAATAGCCGTGAAGTAAGATATTATTGATTAGGTCTTTAAAAATGTAGTTAATAAAGTCATCCAATATTTCTTATCTAATAATCTCATTCACGAATATATTTCTTTATATATAGCTCTCGGTGAGCCCCGTAATCTGCCCAGTAAGCAATAAGCGTTTGTTATTGCGATAGAATGGACGACATATAGAGTATCCTTCAATGGGTGGTCTTTTAAATATAATCTTAAATCTAGAGTTTATTTATTTATGTGTTATAGTCTAAATTTGTCTGGGTTATCTTATTTAATTGATTATCTAGCACATTAGGGTGTATTCTTTCAGAGTATTTGACACCGAAAAGATGTATGGTGTCCTTGGTGGATTCCAGAGAGATATTTGGGAACATAATAAAGAGCGTCGATTATGGCACGCAAAATCTTGTCTTGGTACCTTTGGAGGATGACGACATGGGAGGTAATGTCAGTAGCCCATAGCTGTATTTCGTACGTCCAAACAGGTTTAAAAATTGCCTTGTAGAATAATATCTTACTATTCAAAAATAATTTTGGTTTACAATCAATACGCCTGTATATTTGATTTAGTTTCAGTGTTCTGTGTAGATGCATGCATAGCTGGACATGTTTCCTTGCGTGAAGTGGAGAGCACATGGATAAATTATAGTTTATTGGTTTTACTGCGCAATTTGGATCTTATTACGTTTCGTTTGCGGTAACAACTATTGCAACGATATTAAGTCCTGTTGTTTGCAAGTCTGCGGTGTAAAGAAAATATAGATTGGTCTAGGTACATTGTCGTGGGGAACGCATTAATATATTGGATGTAGACTAGTTTATTCGCTGTCTCATTTCACCAGGAAGTATCTGTCTAACAGATAGGACTTTAGTAATTAAAAATAATTTTAAGGGAGGATGAATTTCTTCATTTTGACTTGCCACACCTTGTCGAAAGCTTGGGATATATCAAGGAAGGTAGCTGAACAGTATTTTTTGACATTTAAGTCTTTATTTATTTGATTAACCACTTGTTTGTTACGGAATTCAAACTGATGTTCTGGGCTTATTTCCCTCTCGCCAAGTATTAGTTTAATGTATATTTCTCAAAAAACTGTGGAAAGCATAGGCAGTTCAGTTGTAGGTCTATAGGAAGACTTTTTTCGAGGTTCGGGAGTCTTGATGATTTGAGCCTGTTCCCACGTTCTAGGGCAGTGAGGAAGAGTTTTTTGTGCATTGTTGCATTGAATGTTTTTAGTTTCATGTTTCATACATTCATCTGAATGTTCTTGCAGGATTTGGCACGATATTAGATCGAATCCAAAAAGTATTATATCAGTTTCTTCTTCTGTAATTAGTGCAGGAGTGGGTTTAAATACGTCTTTTAAGTGTTTGGAGAGAAACGAAAAATAAACATTCTTCTCTCTTTAATATTCCAACGCTAGATAATTAAATTCTGGAAAAATTCAACATTATACATAGTAAATACTTTCAACGAAACTGGGCGTGGTTAAGTTACCAAAGTAGCCCCAGAAGTACCTGACCTAACAAAGAAAACACAACAAATTTGGGAAAAAATATTTTTATTTCTCAACATAGTCTCATTTTAGCTCTATACACTTTTCCCAGAGATGTTCAATAGCTTCGATACTTGATACTTTGTTTATAGTAAGAACAGTCATCAACCCCAGACTTCATCTCTTCATTGTTGGCGAATCTTTTACCACAGAGCCATTTTTTTAAGTTTGGGAAGAGAAAATAATCTGAAGCAGCTAAATCTGGCAAATAGAGTACTTGAGAAAGCACTTCGAATATTAACTAATTGATTTTGGCCATGGCTGCAACGGAGGTGTGAATTGGTACATTGTCTTGATGAAACAACATTTTCTTTTTCACCAAATACGAGGGTTTTTTTTCTCATTTCATCACTCAGACGTTACATAATACTTGCCGTTGATTGTTTTTCCTTTTTGAAGATAATCAATGAAAATTATTTCATGCGAATCTCAAAAAACTGACGCCATGACCTTGCCATGTCTTCGCCTTCTTTTTTAGCCGATTCTCCCTTTTCAGTTCATTGCTTTGACTGTTTCTTCATCTCAGGTGTGAAGTAATGAGCCCATTATTATGAATTAACTCAAAAATTCGACTTTATTGCTGTGAAATATGGTCAAATACTCTATTGAAACATCTTTACGGCTCTGTTTTTGTTCCGTAGTGAGCAAACGCAGCACCCTCCTTGAGCACAGCTTTTTATGTTCAACTTTTTAGTCAATATGCGATGTACAGTCTGTTAACTTGCGCCCTTTCAGTCGACGATCATCTAATATCATTTTATGGATTTTCTTCACCATTGCTGACAGGGTCTCCTCATTTGGTTGACCACTGCGATTGTTCGTCTTGGCAGCTCGTACGGCCTGGTTTTAACTCTGCCACCTCATATTTTATTGGTGTAAACGAAGCAGTAGACGCCCCCAGACAAATTCACTGAGAGTATTCACTATCGATGTCTGTCCAGTAAATAATAAACAACCTAGCGTCTTCAAACTTAAGACTTTAGCTTTATAAGGTTAGTACTTTCCACTACAGTAATTTTTTTCCGAACCACCATCTATCTGGGACTATCCTCTTGCCTTTCCTAATTATTAAATGAAAAAAAAAAATTCAAATATAATCCATTTTTTACAATTAAATTTTGTACGCACATGCAAAGACAGACATACAAGGAAACTCAAACGAAAATTCCACACACCTTAATAACTGCTACGGAACTCCAACATAACGCTTATTCCACACGCACTTGACTAGTTTTTTATTAATTTGTTTAAATAATTATTTGAAATAAAATAGCGTTGAATCTGAAATAACTCGTTATTAATAATTATTTCAGGTCGAAAGCAAACTTGACATCTCAAATGAACAACTTGTCCATACTTTTAATTTAAGCGCTATGGAAAATTATTTTGAAAACAACTTGGACAAAGTAGCAGTCTTACCTGACAATAATACCTCGTCAGACATGGAAATTGACGTTATAATTGATACATCAAACAAATTAAACGATTCAGGTGTACAAAATAGAAAAAGCTATACTAAACAAATTAATAACTCCAACAATAATAGTTTGGATGAAGAAGTTTTTTTATTACCAACACAAAGAACACCTCTTACTGCCAATCAAAACAACACACTATGCTACGTTGCTCCAGTATTGAAAGAATGGAGTGATACTAACAATATAGCGGTTCGTTTGTCGGATAATTTGCAGAGCTGTATTTCTAGCGCAATGAATTTAAATAGTGAACTAGCTGGTACCCTCGTCGAATGCTTTACTAATCTCAAAACATATGTAGATAAGATTTTGACATGTAGATCGAACAATAAGGAACAGGAAATGCAGACTTCGCAAGTTACTAGACATTTGTCTAGTAAAGCAGCTCAAACTAACTTATCGCCTTTAAAAAAATTATTAGCAAAAAGCAGTCAGACTTCTCAAAACCTCTTAGAAAATGCTGCGGTGCAAACTGACATTGCTCGGTTTGTGGATCAGGAAGTGCAAACAATGGAATGTTTGTCTACTAAAAGGATAACTAAAGAAAAAAGTGTGGAAAAAGTTATAGTGCAATCGACACATTATAGTTTGTCTTCTGATGCTTCAAACAAGGGTAAGTTTGTTTATTCACCTACATAATATTATTGTGTAATATTTCTCTTATTATTGTTGAATTGCTTAAAGATGTTGGGTTAATTATGTTAGAAAACAAAAATTCTTCTTTTGGAGTAGATTTAATACATGTTTGCCAAGTCAGGTGTTTTATAGAGGGTTCTTCCACAATACGCAGAATTCCCACAGTGCAATTTAGGAATTTAATTTAAGTACTTAAATTAACTATCCATATTTATTAAGGAACACCTTAAGATAACTCTTGGAAAACCACTCCAATACTCTTCACTAAAAGAAGGAAGCTTGAGAAATTAAATCTACTAACTCTAATACACAAGTGCAGATGAGTCAAGAGGTTAAGTACCTAGCTTACTTGGAACTTGCACTTGCCGAAGGTTATTACCAAAGGTCAAATGACCCTCATTGCAACCAAAAAGGATACTGGGCTAAACGTGGAGATTAAAACCACACATTGTACACTGTTTGTACTCTGGAGTGGTAGAATCCATAATAACCTATAGCTCGGTGGTATGGTGGATAAAAATCACTCTGAAGCTGTCAAAACTCCATAGACTGGCCTGCCTGCGCTCCGAAAAACACCACAGCAGCCATGGAAACCGTACTAAATCTCGCGCCTTTGATATAATAAGAATGAGGCGAGGGTAGGGGCATATAGATTGAAACAAAACAAGGTCTGGTAAACTGAACCTACCGTTTGACACACCATCAAAATCATGGTGACGGATTTATTGTTGGAGATGAGCAATGACTCCATTCCAAGAGCATATAACTTTGATGGGCCCCACATTATTCAGACTGAATAGAAAACAGCATCTAATATCACCAAATAAGCCAGGAAACCTCGTTTGGTTCACAGACGGGTTTAAAACTTACCATGGTATTGGTGCCGAAATATACGGAACCACACCCAGACTCAATATACCTGAGGCTCTGGGACAGTACAACACGGTATTTCAGGCAGAAATACATGCTACGAGAGAATTTGATGAGAGGTTACAGAGGGCAATGCCGTTCTCATTTTCTTTGACAGTCGGGCGGCGTTGAAAGCGTTTGTATATGATCAGAGCACATCAAAACATTTCTGGAATTGTATTCAAAACCTTACCGTTCTGGCATAACACAAGATGCGTGAGTACCAGAACATAAGGGCATCCTAGGCAATGAGAAAGAGGACCAACTTGCAAGACTGAGGTTGTCCTAGTGCATATAGCATCAACACCAGATCCACTGGAATCCCATCGTGGGCCACAGGCACCGCAAATTACCGCTGGACAAACCATCCTGTTCGTCTGTTTTTTCTTTGCTTTCAGTCTGGCGCGACGGTAACTCTACAAATGCCACCCTCTGTTGATTCCAAATCAGGCACTAAGGTAGAAGCAGCAATTCAGCTACTCGTCAGACTAGACAAAAGTACCCGTTTTTAACCAACGATCCATCATACATTTATGGAGCAATAATTATTTACTTATACGTTCGATGTGTGAACGTGCGATTTGTAAAGCTTGGGTATTTGTTATAGTTTTTTTATAAAAGAAGAAATTACTAAACTGGTTTACATTATTAATATTTATGTACACACTATGCATTAAATACTAACTCATTTATCTTTTTGAAATCACTCAAGGTTCTTAATCTAATCGTGCGATTCAATTTGACTCTACTCATCCTTATATGTGACTGCGGCATTTTTATATCGGCGAACGTTATTCTCGTTCTTTCGTGCGTATTTGAGAATAGTCTTAGTTCTCCGAAGTAGAAGTTGGCGGTTTGTTTGAGAATGTACTCGCATCGCGTAGCGACTCACCGTGTTGCAGATTATTGCCTGTTACTATGTTTAATTTGAAATTCCGCCATTTCAATATTTTTTTCGCGTACCCCCTTTATAAAGCTTGCGAACTCCCTTTATAAAGCTTGCAAACTGTGGATTCGCGAACGATCGCTTGGGAAACCCTGAACTATATAATATATATTATTAGGTAACATTGGTGTTATGTATTATTTTCAGGTTTGAACAATAAGAACGTAACAAAAATGAATAAACAAACCACATATTCAAGTCAGACAAACTTTGTCGGAAAACCCGATGATGAGATGGCGACTTCTACAAAAACTTCTCAGGGCACTGATAGAGATAATCAAGAACAACATATAAGTGAAGATAGTTCGAAAGCGGGTAAAACCAAGTCCAGGAATGTATCTCAAGATTCCTTTTTAATATGTAGTGTGGGATCTTCATCTTCAAAGAAATCAGATAAGAAAATAAATAGGAAACTTACCTATGAGGAAACGCAAAATAGGTATTGCTTTTTCAGTTGACACATCTTAAAAACGACTTGTCCGGGAAAATGTGGGAAATCTCCCGGATATGCAAAAAGTACTTGAAAGGAATAATACAAGTTCATATAAACTTTTTTCGTATAGGCCTCCTCTTCGGAGATATGGGCTCCCAAAAAGCTGCAATGGAATCAAGTTTTTTACATATAATTATTGAACCACCAGATATATTTCAATTTATTTTAATATGATGTATACACGCCAAGACCCTTCAAATTAATATCCAAGAAAGTGTTGTGAATTACTCACAGCTGCAGGGACGGACTAGCTGTGACACTCATGACCCCATTTTTTTACGCCCTCTATGATAAGAACTTTGGACAACGTTTATTACATGTCTTTAACTATTGACTAAAAATTAAGTACGTGTTTTTTTCATATCCGGAAGATTTCTCACATTTTCCTGGATACCCTGTATAGAAACCAGGATACAGCAGCTCATTTTTAGAAGGCAAAATAAGTCACGATTTTATTACAATTACATAATTTCTGTCTCTTTTTTTAAAAAAGTGAGATCAAAGTGTCTTGAATTTTTTCGAATTGTAAAAAAGTTGGCGTTATAATAATGGAAATGATAATTCTTTTCAGAAGAGTTTCAGATATTTTTGAAAAGATATCCGTCAACAGACACTGAAAGAAAGATTTTATTTAAATTTTTATGTTGAGTAGTAATTTCACGGTCAGGAAACTAGAAATTCTTCCAACTTGGGCTGTCTCACTGGCAAATTTCTATTTTCACTCAAAATTAATATTATTTTACAATAAACAAACAGTACTACTTTGGTCTTGATCAGAATTTTAGACGAATCACAAAGTTCAGCTTGCACCTATATATAAAATACTTTTATATGCATTAAGAGTAAGCACAACCAAATACAATCTCACTGTGACTGCATATTCACCAATCAGTTCAATCAACATCAAAAATACATGCTATAACTGCGTAGTATACTAATTTATTGGTGAATATCAAGCACTTCACTACTTACTAAAATATATCACATTAACAGATATATAGACTATTCGAGAAATAAAACGCCCTAAATACATTTTTATACTGCAATATTACGTATAATTACAGGTATGATATTATACAATTTAGGGCCAGTGTAAGTGACAAAATAATGCCCCTGATTATTTCCAGAATATTTGATGTTGAGTAAGTTGTTGGTGTTACCCCTCATTCCGTGCACTTGAGGTATTACTAAGTTTCCAAATTTTTCATTACGTTGTATAAAATTACAAACTGTGTTAATATACAGACTTTTCAAATTATAAATTTCCTCATCGTACAACAAATTAGGATACAATCTTGGCTTTTTTAGTACAATTTTCACAATGTAGTTTTGCGTAATTGCTAATTGTTTTTGATGACTGTTACATACCCCTCCTCAAATTAGTGCGTCATAGCTCAACAAAGACTCGACAAGTGCTCTATAAATCATTATTAAATTATTTTTTGATAGAATTTCTCTCAACATATAGAATTTATGAATTAAACATCTTATCTTTTTAACTAGATAGAGCAAATGTTGATCCCATTTGAGATGTTTGTCAATCATTACACCAAGGTATCTAGTATTAGCACTTTCCCGCAGAGCTTCACTTATACCCTTCAAGACTAATTTGATAACAATTTGGTCTGTTCGCTTCAGTTGGGGAAGAAGCAATATAATGTGATTTTTTGATGTTCAAACTTAGCTCAATGGTATTTAAAACAAGCCTTATTATTTTAAAACACGATTTTAGTTTTTCTCTTACCTCTTCCTGAGTTTTAGTAAAAAAGACCACACTATTTGTATATATGTTATCCTTTGTGTTTTAACACATTTGATTCTTAATTCTTCTTGCGGTGCCTATTCGTTCCGAATGTTGGCGACTAGCATGGCTATTCTTACTTTGTTGGCAGCTGCGCGGAACAGTCCAGTCGTGCTCATGTTGAACCATTTTCTTAAGTTTTGGAGCCAAGAGATTCGTCTTCGTCCTGGCCCCCTCTTGCCGTACACCTTCCCTTGCAGAATTAATTGGAGGAGGTTATATCGCTGTTCATTTCTCATAATATGTCCTAAGTATTCCAATTTGCGTTTTTTAATTGTTTTGATCACTTCGCACTCCTTTCCCATTCTAAGCAGGACTTCATTATTTGTGACTCGGTCGACCCAGGAGATTCTTAAGATGCGCCTATAGCACCACATCTCGAACGCTTCAAGTTTTTTAATGGACGCTTCAGAGAGCGTCCAAGCCTCTGTTCCGTAGAGCAGAACTGGAAAAACATAGCACTGTAGTATGAAGACCTTGGTTTTCAGCGGCAGATCACGGCCTTTGAAGACGGTGCTCATTTTTGTAAACGCTGCTTTGGCTTTTGCTATACGTTGTTTTATTTCCAATGAGTGATCCCATTGACTGTTTACATTGGTGCCAAGGTATGTATAGCTTTCAACCCTTTCAATTGTTTGTTGGTTAATGGTCAGTTGTGTGTTTAGGATTGGGCGTTTGCTGATGACCATATATTTTGTCTTCTTTGTATTTAAATCTAACCCATAGTGCTTACTTACTTCAGTTATGCTTGTCATCAACATCTGCAATCCCTCCAGACTGTCTGCGAATACCACTGTGTCGTCTGCGTATCTGATGTTGTTCAGACGTTCACCGTTGATTAGTATTCCCTCATCACATTCTTCCGAGGCTAGTTTGAAGATATGCTCAGAATAAACATTAAATAGCATCGGGGACAGTATACATCCTTGCCGTACTCCGCGTTCTATTGAGATTGCTTCTGTCAACTGGTTGTCTACGCTTATGTTAGCAGTTTGGTTGTAGTAAATATTTTTGATTATTCTCAGATCTTTATCATCTATGCTGATCTCTTCAAGTATTGATATAAGCTCGTCGTGTTTTACCCTATCGAATGCCTTCTGGTAATCCACAAAGCATGCATATATATCGCAGTTGACATCTCTGCATCTTTGGAACAAGACCTGGACAGCAAAAAGTGCGTCCCGTGTACCCAGAGCATCGCGAAATCCAAATTGTGTGCGTGTTAGTTGTTCTTCGCATTTTTTGTATAATCTCTTGTGGATGATTTTTAGGAAAGTCTTAAGTAGGTGGCTCATAAGGCTTATAATTCTATATTCATCGCACCTTTTTGCATTTCGTTTTTTTGGTAAGGTCACAAATGTTGATTTCAACCAACTCTGGGGAACTTTTCCAGTATTATAAATATTATTAAATACTTTTGTGAGCCATATTGTCCCGTTGTCATCCATTAACTTTAAAAATTCTGAATAAAAGTTGTCAGGTCCTGTAGTTTTGCCATCCTTGGTTCCTCTTATAGCAGTTCTTACTTCCTCGATTGTAAATGGAGGCCCAGTTATACAATCTGTGTTTTTTGTGTCATTGTGTCGTTCATCTCTAAAGGTTTCCTCTACATATCTCATCCAAGTGTTTCTTCTCCGTTCTGCTTCTATTATTAAGTTTCCTTGAGTGTCAGTTACGCGTCCAACTTGTTTAGGCTTATATAGGCCTGCCGCTTCTTTGACTTTTTTGTGGAGGTTAAACGAGTCATGCTTTTGTTGTAGTAATTGTATTTCGGTGCATTTTTTCGTTAACCATTCATTTTTTGCATTTCTAATAGCATTTTTTATTTCTTTGTCTACTCTTTTATATGTTGCTATGTCACTGTTCTTAACCTTTCGTCTATCTTCCATCAGATCCAGAATCTCTTCCGTCATCCACCCCTTCTTCTTTACTCTTGTTGGTTTTAGGTGCTTGTCAAGTATGTTCTGAGTTATTGTGTGTAGTTTTCCGAGTTCTTCTTCTGTATTACTAGTGTCTTCCTCAGTATTTAGCTGTTCCTTCATATACTGTTGTGCGCTCTGTTTTATGTGTTCATTTTTTAGTTGTCTGATGTCGTGTTTGTTGGTCTTTGTTCGTTGCATTTTCTTTAACTTAAGTTTTATTATGCCTAGGAGTAAATTGTGATCAGACTTGATGTCGGCTCCTGGATGTGTCTTGACTGATGTTATCGAGTTCCGGAATCTTTTGTTGATCATAATGTAATCAATCTGGTTTCTTACTATGTGATCTGAGGTGTCCTGAGGTGATTTCCAGGTATACAGTCTCCTGGGGGGAAGTTTGAAAAAAGTGTTGGTGACCACAAACTGTTCCTCCATCACGAAATCAATAAGCCGCTCTCCACGCTCATTACGCTCTCCGAGTCCGAAAGGTCCTACGAGATCTTCAATTTGGCCGTTGCCGACTTTGGCGTTAAAATCTCCCATAATTATTGTTATCTCGTTTTTGGGGAGTCTTCTTAAGGTGTTCGTCAAATCGTTGTAGAATGCTTCGATTATTTCGTCCGCTTTGTCGGCTGTGGGGGCATATATCTGTATGATGTTAGACTTTATGGGGATAGTATTAAGCTGAATGAGTAACAGTCTCTCTGATATTGGGATAAAGTCTGTAACGCATTCAGCAGTCTGTTTATTTAAAATCATGCCCACTCCATTCATATGTTCTCCGTTGGAATTTCCTGAATAATATATTTGATGGTTATTGATAGCACACTGACCAGAGTCTATCCACCGCATCTCGCTTACCCCCATTATTCCTATTGATAGTCTTTCCATTTCTTTTATAGCGTTATGGATTTTGATTCTTAATTAATGAAAACTAATTGTTATTTCTTTTAGAACTTTTAAAAGAATCCGTAAGCCATCATCTGATAGTGATTCTGATGAAGGCGGAAAACCAAGTAAAAAAAAGTTTGTTAGAGATGACTTAACAGTGGAATTTGTCGATTCAGAAAGAGGAAGTAAAGGTGATAACGATGCTAAAGTACCCTCTACACCAGAAAGTGAAAAAATGGATTATGATGTACGTACATTTTCCCTTAAATTTGGTTTTGTAAAACGTTGACTTTATAAATAGTTTTTTAGATCTCATTGAAATGTTATTTGGTTTTTCTAGTTTTTCATGTTGTGTGAAATCAAATTTATTTTTTCTGTCTCTTTAGAAATACCTATTAGAAGTTATGGCAAAATATGGTACACCAGAAAAAACTTCAAATGAGGAACCGTTTAAGCATTGCAGTCAATTAGACAAATCATCCGAAAAAAAAAGTAGTCAAGTACCTTTAAGTTCTCAAACAAAGAAATCTCAACGGTCGAAAACGGGATTGCAGAAGTCTCAAGGGTCGAAAACAGGATCGCAGAAATCTCAAAAGAATAGTGGGGATCATATTTTCACTGCGCATGTAGCTTTTGAGGAAAACTTGGAAAAGTTTGATAAGGAAATTCTTGAATATGAGCATAATTCAAAGGTTTATAGTACTGAATATGATCTGGTGGAAAATACACCAATGCTTAGTCCAAAAGCAAAAATTCCTAGGTAAATCTATAAAGTGATTGCGTTCACAAGATTTCTATCATCATCTATTTGATCTAATTGACTTTAAAAAAAGTATTGTTCGTTATTTAACAAATATTGAAAGCTTTTAGTGTCGGTCTTATTATACATATACATATACACCGTGTTCAACAAGTGTGGACTCCCTACTAACTTCATCAATACTAACTCTAGGAAAAAGTATCCAAAAACAGTTGTAGAAAATTGAACGGAGACTCCAAAAAAGAACTTGATCATAATTGACTACCTTTAAGGCCATTTGAAGATCATTTTCAGAATTTCAAAGGCCGGGACAAGATCAAATTGAACTCGCCCAACAATTCTAAAATAGTTACTTTAAGAAAAAAATGCCGATACAAATATTTTAGGGTATCTAAAAATTACCGTCTCCTTTAAGGCTATATTTATGACAAAATCGAAGATCCTACCAGTTAAGGTAAGACCAAGAGTCAGCTAGTTAATGCAAGATCCAGCTAGTTAGGCGAGATCCGCAATCCGGCCACTTAAAATAATATTATTCAGAGATCTGGCCACTCAAGGTTAGATCAGAAATCCTACCAGTTAAAGTAATACCAAGATCCAGCCAGTTAAAGCAAGATCTGAGATTTAATGATATTGTTGGGGAAGTTTCATTTAACCTTGTTCGGACCTTAAAATTTGACCTTGACCTCACGGCCAAAGTCACGTTCTATTGTAAAATTTTCCTCTCTTCATTTCCGTGATCAAAAGTAGGTCTCTATTCTATATACAGGGTGTCCAAAAAGCTAACTTCGTAAATAATAACTTCAGGAAAAAGTTACCAAAACAAGTTATAGGAAAATTCTAAAAATAACCTCTACCGTAACTTTGACCCTGACATTCAAAGTCACTTGAAGGTCATCTACAGAATTTCAAATGGGAACATCTGAACGAAAGAAAACGTATCGGAGTCCGTAACTACTGGGAGAGTTTTTTTAAACACAAAAACCCGTCGATTTTCTATGAAAGGAGGGCATCTTTTAGAGTGTATTAATAATTAGTTTTTGCTACAACCCCCAATATAAGTTATGCATTCCCTTCAAAATTTCTTATGGAAAACTTAGTCATATTGCATATTTTTGGAAAATTATTCTAATTCTCTATACAACTTTGAGTTATTTCTGAGGTTCAATCAATTTTTTACCAAATTAGAAGACGTTGAGCACAAATTTTATTAATGAAATTTTACTACCGTAACTGCTGAAATTGTTGAACATTTACTTTCATACAATAATACAGATTTTGCTGTAAACGTTGTTGTACATTCTGTAGCATTTGAGGAGTGACTTGGCTGTATTCGTTGAAAATACGTCTACGTAGATCTTCCAGAAAATCCTGTTGTGTGGCATAAATTTTATTTTACAAGTGTTCCCACAAAAATAAATCCAAGAGGTTTAGATATGGGGACTGAGTAGGCCAGTCTATGGTTCCTCTCCTACCTAACCAACGACCCAGGTATATCTGTCCAAGATTCACTCACATGCCGGGCATAAAGAGGAGCAGCTCCTTCCTGCTGAAACTTTATTTCATCTTCCAGATATTCATCTTTGTTTTCGATATTCGTGGATATAGCTGGATTAATAGCTTCTTGCAGCAATTTCAAGTACATATCACCAATCAGGTTACCAGGTATAAAAAAGGGATCGATAAGGGAGTCGCCATAAATACTAGCCAAAATGATGTTTTCTATGTACTTCGCGAATTATCCTTGGGTTGAGGTCTGCTCAGTAGCTACAATTATGAAGGTTAACCAAGTCATTTAAAAAAAAAGGAGCACTTATCGGAAAAACAAATGTTGAAAAGGAAATTTGGAGCCGGCGGTTACAATGATTTTCGGGAATTTGTTGGATAAGTTGAATCTTGTATGAATGAGACTTGTAATGTTTTAAAATTCGTTGTACACTGCTGCTACTCATACTTTTTACAGGAGCTGTCGTGTATTTATCGTAGGCTCTACAGCAACGTGTCCTAGAACCGCTACCTCCACAGTTTCTTTTTGCATGGGGTTTTCACTTCCCGCTTTTGATTGGCCATAGATCCAAAATGTAAGACAAAAACTAGATTGGAAAAAACAACAAACTTTTGGGTCAACAAACTTGGAACCGAGTGAAATACACACTCCCTTCTTAGCGGATTTGTACAAACTGGTTCAGGAGGCAACGTTAACAGAGTGGCTGTAACTCAAGTGTGAGCACAATAGGCCTATACTACACATACAAGATAAGATAAGATAAAATAAGATAATTTATTAGTAATAATATACAAATAGTACTTTTACAAGTCAAATAAATAAAATATTAAAATTTTGTCAATTAATTATTTTCATTAATACAAATAAAACATTACACAATATTGATTCTTCCTTAAGAAGAAAGTTTTGGTAAAAAAAGTTAAGAGAAGCTGACAACAGACAAAGACAATACTACAGATTAAAATTAGATTCGAAATACTTCTCGAACGAAAAAAACGCGTTCAGCACAAGGTAGCTCTTGATTTGTTTTTTGTACTGATAGAAGTTAAGAGCTTTAATTCTAGCTGGCACCCAGTTGTAGAACTTTATTGCCAAATATCTTGAATTATTTCTGGATCTCTCAAGCCGGCCAAAGTCTGGTACAAGATTGTTGTTGTTTCTTGTTGGATAGTTGTGAATATCTTCGTGTGATCTGTATAGATCAAGATTTTGTTTAACTTACAACAAACACTGCATAATGTACACACAAGGTAAAGTTAAAATTTTTAAATTTTTAAACGAATTTCGACAGTCTTCTCTATAACCAAGCACAGAGATAATACGAACGCATGTTCTTTGTTGTACAAATGCCTTATCGGTATGACAAGAATGACCCCAGGAAAGAATAGCATAAGCCAAAAGAGAATGAAAGTTACTGTGATATGCTGTCAGAAGAGTTTCTTTGGAAGTTACCCGTACAAGACTCCTGAACAGGAACAGTTGTTGGGATAGTTTTTTTGAGAGATTAACAAGGTGTTGTTCCCAGGTTAATCCTGCATCTAGGTGTACTCCCAGAAATATGACATTACATTACTAGGAGGATGATCTGAATAAATCCGTTATTATATGGAAATTGTGGATCACCATTGCCTTAAATTTAAGAAAACCTCTTTACCTTAATCATTATAATCAAAACAATTTTTAATCAGATAATTTTGATACGAAAATTTGTAAGTTCAAGTATCGTCCCCTGCATCTTTGTAAAGAATTGATTCAATCTAAAATAGACCCACAGTTGCATCCAATGATGTGCAACTTAACAACTCTTTCCATTTAAATTTTTATAGGGATGCATCCCTACGTAGGGGTTTGTACGTAAAACTAATAACGGTTATTTATTTTTCAGATTGTCACTATCGAATAAGAAAAAAGATACTAAAAAACATTGTATGAAAGAACCCCTTCAAATTTTGAGTAAAGGATCGGCACCAAATAGCAGTACGTCTAAAAAGAAGGATCCATTAGATGAAGAAAGTTTAGGCCAATTTACAGAAAGGGAACCTTCTACTCTGAATAAAAATATTCAAAATCTTTCGTTGCCAACAGAGAAATGTGCTGACGATGTAGCAGATATTTTGGAAGATTTGCGGCATGACGATGATTTTTTCAAGAGCAATATGGATATAGAGGAAAAAGAGCCGGAAAAAATTGATTTATCGCAGCGACAAGCAAAACAATCCAAGGTTCTTTGCGACGATGTCACGATGGCAGATTTACCGGAGGATGAAACAAATTTTGGGGATGCTAATAGAGAAGCACTTAATGTTACTCAAGACAATATTGATGAGGTGAGCTAATACCCATGTTTGTTAAGATATATGTTTTAAATGTGAGAACCTGATACATATTAGATCATATATATCGCGTAACTCATTTTAAGTGTAAAGAAGTGAAGCAGTGAGTTGCAATATTTGACAGCTGTAATTTGTTAACATTCCTTGAGTTCCGTGTTAGTTTGAAAAAAATAAACATTACTTCAATGTTTGTAATTGATAATATCTAAAAACTTGAGCATTATTATGTGTATACATTTAAATTTCTTACTTGTACTCAAAGATTTGAAATATTAATTGATCCATACTAGTTTTCTCCTTAGTGTACCAACATTGATTGACTGATTGATTAATTGATCGAGTAATATAGCTGGCCAGGGTTGAGAAGCTCTTACACTGCAGCCTAGTGACTGATTGTGTTGCCTGTTATATCTATTTTATATGGACAAGTTGGTTGCCTTAATCAGGTTAAGCAACCTGTTCACTAGTTTGTTCTCTGGGTAAAAACCTTCTGGTTTGATCGATCTTTGAAGGTATATATTTTAAACCTTTTTTAGACACAAAAAAAGTAGAATTTTCAATGTAAAAAGTAGGGATGTTGCACTCTTATGGTCAAAACTGCATCAGTTAGTTGCACATTAACATCAGAAGGATAACACATTTTTTTCATTGCAAAATTCCAGTCAGAACCTGAGATATACAGGAAAATTCATTTTTCTAATGTGAACTTGGGGAGCAGATTTTACCTCCTTAAAGTGTTTTTCCGCAGATAAAAGGAAAAATAACATATCAAAAAAATTATTGAAATCGGAGGCGTCGAGTTAGGACATTTTCTTTGTCAGATTAAGCTCTCACACCACTTTTTAGAAACATATCCTTAAATTAGAAGTTAGACAATATAACCTTACTTAATAAAACATAATAAAAATGAAAGTGGTCTTTGTATTCACGTAATTATCTGAAACATTACAGGGAATTTTTTATATAAACTCGTAAAATAAAACTTAAAAAAATATTTTATGAAAACAAACAGCCTTTTTGGATATATTATTGACAATATGTAATAATAGCAGAAAATATTTATCTGTTCTTTTCTCCTGGGCCATTTTTAGTAATAACTTCCTTTCTAGCACTCTTACTGATTTTTTTAGTACTTGCCTTAAAAATTTAAGCCAATTTTAAACTAGCGCGGAAATCATCTGTACATAACCTTAAATTTACCAGAATATTGGCGAGAAAAATACCTAATAAGCGAAATTATTCCAATTCTTAAGCATCAGAAAAGAGGTAGATACGCTGAATATATATTTTGTATTACCCGGAAGGAATTACGTCGTATATATATATATATATATATATATATATATATATATATATATATATATATATATATATATATATATATATATATATATGAACTTATCAGTGTCTCATGGCCGGAGGGAACTACGTGTGGCACGTCTCCAGGGTACAAACGACACTAGCGCCGGTGGTGAACCATCGATCTTACTAGTCGAATCTGAGGTCATATATTACTCGAAGTGACCTCCAAGCATTTTTTCGCAGATGGATACAGACGATCTTGTAATGACCGATATTAAAATTTTATGTAGGGTTCGTAGTTACCTCCGAAAACGGACTTCCTCATTTGTTTAAGGGTTAAACCTTTTTAGTAAATCGGGCTGTTAATTTTTAAGGTTATGGGCAATTTTAATGGATTTGACGATGACGATGATATAGAAGCCGAACTGGAAAAGATAAGTTTTACAGCAGAGCAAAGAAAACTGAACCAAGATAGAATAAAGGTATTACAAAATATCAAGTTAAAAAGCCAAAATAGGCCGGTGGCGAAAAGTTCTCTTCCTAATGTTATAGAAAGTAGTGATGTAAGCGACGAAGAAATGGTAGAAACGACACCTCAAAAGACAAAACGTACTTCCAAAGATCGGTATGTATTGCATATATTATTTTTTGTTGGGAAGGTTTTAAAAGTATCGATATTTTTTGCACACTGATATAACTAATAAAAATGTTGATATTTCTACATATCCCTTATGTATTAGATTACAGAATTGGAAATTGAGACAAATTTCCATATATTTATATTCTTTAATGAATAAAAAACTACAAAGATTTTTTCAAAATTACTGCTAAAACCAACCAGCTTCTGATATAAGTCAATTATTGTACAAAGGGAACGATTCAGTTTTTTCAATAATTTATCAATCCCAACTCTCAGATATCGATATATTGAACTGAAAAATATCAATATTTAGACATTGGTATTTTATTAGCAACCCTGATTTTTATTACTGTTTATACCAGTCAAATATAAACGCATCAGATACCATGATCTCAAAATTATATTGACAGTGTTAAATTTGATAGAAAATGTACAGCACGTAAGGAAAATAAAATACTATGGTTTATCCTTTGACATGCTGAATAGGTAAGAATTGTGTTACAGGTCTCGAGATGATTTAGAGGAGGTAGAAAATAATTTGGAATTCTACTTACCTCCTCCACCTGGCTTTGGTGATGACATTGAGACCAGCCCTCTACCTGATAATGACAGAGAAAGTCCCCATGTCTCTGGTGATGAAATTAAGACCAGTCCCCTACCGGATAATGCCAGAGAAAGTCCAATAAATGATAGAGATTTACAACCTGTAGGTGCTCATAAATCATCTCTGACGCCGGACAGGTTAGTTATTAGAAACTATTATATATATATATATATATATATATATATATATATATATATATATATATATATATATATATATATATATATATATAGTTGCTTTTATTGTTCCTCCAATTATTAATCGAACGAACTTTGGCCTGTCAGCGAACCCGACACATCTCTGAACCATCTTATTATGCCGAACCGTATTTTTGAAAGTGACAAAGACCGATCACGGCTCCCTGTTGTTTTGACATAATATGTGACCGGTTCGCATCGGTCATTTTAAATTTTATTGAACCGGATCCTTCTGACTGTAAGCTGATCTGGAACAAATTCGATCAACCTCTACTGATGGAAAAAAGGAAATGGACCCATTTTGGTTACATAAGGAAATTGTCAAGAAAGATTACTGTGAAACTTTAAAATACAAATAAAAAATTGTAACCATCTAAATTAAATGTTTAAACTGGGCTCCGTTAACACTCTGACAATGGCCAAGTCGATGAATAAATTCTTTTTGAACATTCTCGATGACATCTACGGTTATGTTTCATACGTCTTGACATATTCGAACTGTTATGACTTCTAAATTGTCAGACTGGCCGAAGTATATTTTAATTTTTAAATATCCCCAACAAGAAATAATCAAGGGGGGTCAAATCTGGTGATCTGACTAGCCACTTAATTGTTCCCCTTCTGCCAATCCAACGATTCGGAACAATCTCATTCAAATAAGCACGGACTTGGACAGCGTAGTGGGGCGGCGGTCCATCTTGTTGAAAAAAAAAGGTCACGATGAAACATATCAGGTTCTTATGGGTCGAAATACAAAGTTATTATTACAGGAATGAATTTATTCATTGACTTGGCTATTGTCAAATTGTTAATGGGGCCAAATGGTACCAAATTCTTTTAAAGCTTTAGAGTAATTTTTCTTGACAATTTCCTTATGTAACCAAAATCGATATTTATCTTGTATGTAAAAAAAATGGACCCTTTCCGAGTATGAAATAAAAAATGAGGTTTACAATTGGAAAAATGTCGATGACGTCATAGCTCCTTCTTGATTTACCCTATATATTTCGGTATCACGCCAAAAAACTATATATATATATATATATATATATATATATATATATATATATATATATATATATATATATATATATATGTTTATGCGGCTTTCACGGATTCCCCCGTGTGAGATTCAATAGCAGTGGTTATATCCATATTATGCTGTTGTAGTGCTGAAATCACATTCAGCAAACGTACAACTATATGCAACTCCGTGTGTGAATGAAGTAAAATGCGTATAGTGAATGCAAACTTCGTTCCATCATATCCTTTCCATGTTAGAGGGTGCACAGTTTGAATTAGTTGCTAGACTCATTAGGGTACCGACATGCACTTGTCTGTGCAAAGGACAGATCGGAAGGAAACATGCATCACTGAACGCGGCTTCGCCGACCTCCCGTCGGATGGCGTAAATATGTTTATGCGGCTTTCACGGATTCCTCCGTGTGAAGTGCAATAGCAGTGGTTATAGTCGCATAAACATATTTACGCCATCCGACGGGAGGTCGGCGAAGCCGCGTTCAGTGATGCATGTTTCCTTCCGGTAGGTAGGCCACCATCTCGGTGGTGGTGGAACAGGATGAATTGTGTTTTTTAGCAATTTATTCAAACTGTGTACCCTCTAACATGGAGAGGATATGATGGAGCACAGTTTGCATTCACTGTACGCATTTTACTTCATATATATATATATATATATATATATATATATATATATATATATATATATATATATATATATATATATATATATATATATATATATATATATATATATATATATATATATATATATATATATATATATATATATATATAAATAAATAAATATAATTTTTTTTTAGTTTGACGGATTTTATAGTTACTCCAGATACCATGATGCACAAAGAAATAGTGACATCAACTCAAAATGACAATAATCCCAGTTTAACTTTCAAACCATCTTTCTTCACACCAAACAAATCTTTGAAAGGAAGTAGTACTCCGGTTCGCAGTACTTCACGAATATCACAAATATTAGCTAACGATCCAGTAGAGATATTTTCTCCCATAACAAGAAATACTATTAAATTCTCACAAACTAAGTATACGCCCTTAGTGTCAACCGTTAAGTAAGTACCGTATTTTATTTTTTATTAAAGTAAAATATAATGTAAATTTTTTTTCAAAGTAAACGAACGGCCTTATCTCGATTGTATTGTTCAAAATGGACCGGATATACTATGTCGAGATTTACTAGAATTCGTATCGGGAAACTAATATTCAGGGACAAGTGTCGCAAAAAAGTCTCAGTTTCTTGAGTTTTCGATTTTTATTGAAAAGTCATGATCTTGTATGTATACGATTGTTCAAAGTGTTTTATATCGGTTAAAATTTTCAAGAGTAGAGTTATGAAATATCTGCAACTATGGTATTTGTATGTACTTAATATAATAAAATTTTATGTGCTATACTTCAGTTTAACTCTGTATTTGTACAAATTGCCTCTATACAACATTATGAGTAAATCGTTCTCATTGTTAAACCGGCAACACGTAATTGGTGCGCTCTTGCAAAAAACAAGAGAAAAACGTGGTTTGATTATTTGGGGCGAAGGCGGGGTCCAGACAAAATGTACGGTTTAAGGGGAAATGCTCATCACGGGGTGAATCCTATTGTATTTAGGGGAAAGTTTGTGCATGGCTGCACGCGGAGCGATTTTCACAACATAAATCGTTCCGTTGTGCAGTGAAAGTGAATTGATATACCTGAGGCGGGCGATTAACTTTGCATTAGGCATATCAAGCAAAAGAATCGGTCTGAAATATGTAAATCTTAGTGACACGCGTGACCAACAATTCTTGTTGGATGATGCAAGTATTAGATGAGGCTTCCTTCTGGACTTTTATCTTAGAAAACGGTTTCCCAAACTTGGTTAACGTGTAAACTTTTCCGATGGGTTCCCGAATAAAGAGGGTGTAAGCGCGGGACGGGGGAAGGAGAAGCTGGCTAAATTGTCTCAGTCGCAGCTGGCTAAATTGTCTCAGTCGCAGCGGCCATACAAACCAGCAAAAAAACTTTAATTGACAATACAAAATATAACAAATGTTAATTTACCAGACTGAATTGTCTTTATGATTTTTTTTTAAATTTTATTTCACATTTGTTATAAACAGAATTTTTACTATTTTTAGACCTGTCTTGGTCACTATGTTTAATCTCTATTGTTTTGAAAAACAAATAATTTGGAACATAAGTTTATTTAAATATTAAATTTTTTTTGTTCATTTTGAGAACGATTGAAATGTAATATTTCCACATTTTAAAAATGTGTCATGAACATTTTGTATATTGAACTAAAGCTGTGTCAAATCGAATCATGGCTAAATATATAATACGAGGGATATTAGAAAAAATATCTTCCTAGCCATGTTAGAAACAACTGACTGCGTTGCCTAGTAACATTCAGTAGCGATAACATTATTCTACTTGTGCCAAATTTAATTTCAATTTGTCCATTATTTTGTGTTTTATGAAGTTATACGTAACAAAAAATAGGTTCTGTTATATTGAAACGTCGCAGTATCATCAAATTTTTAACAAACACGAACGAATATCTTTATATGGGGACCAGGTTCCATCGTATTTACAGTCTTTTGTTTCATTTTTAGAGGGGAACTTTTCTAATATCTCTCGTAAACTATTTTTAGAACTCTCTGTATATAGTCATTGTATTTAATTTCGATTACTTAACGTCGCATGCAATATTTATTCAATCTTAATTATAAACATGTGCATAGATAAATTTTTGTGCTAACTCTTTAGCTCAGAGTGCTGCTACTAATTTTCAATATTCAATATAGTTGAGTATTTATTTTTAACCATTTTAGTAGGTTGTCAACAAAGAAACCCAGTTTAATGACCTCTACACCTAATCAAAAGAGCATTTTAAACTACGTAAGATCTTCCCAGGAGAACTTATCGGCTTCCCAGCAAAAAATCAAGCCTTGCATTATGTGGTCAAGGATCGTGAATAAAGACTTGACGGTTTTTACCCAGTTAGAAATCAAGAAATTGGTGACTACGGCTACCTCTTTTAATCCACGTGTCACTCATCTTGTGGTGTTGGTAGACGAAAAAGGACAGATTGTGTCACATACGGCCAAAATTCTAATTGGCATTGCAGCCGGAATTTGGGTTGTGAGGTATGAGTGGGCACAAGATTGCTTAAAGTTGAATCGAATTGTACCTGAGGTAATAATTTAAAAATCCTATAAATTTGTAATCCTCTGTTGCTGCTACATCACAGTACAACTTAAATGACCAATAGGTTTACATGGCTTTGCTCCAGCCAAATTTTCCAAAAGATCCGACTTTAATCGTAGTTTGAAGACACTTTGGTGTCGTAGCAAAACACACACAAAAGGTTGAGTTTTGTATAGTGATAATATTGTGGATTTTATACCTTTAGTCGCTTTATATTTAAAATTAAGCGAGATAGTATGTAGATACAATTTTTGCCTCTTAAAAATTGTTTTAACAATATTTTATATGAAACTTCGGTAATTATTGTCAACAAAAAGCCAAATAAATATCGAAAATACCATATATATATATATATATATATATATATATATATATATATATATATATATATATATATATATATATATATATATATATAAAGTTCATGGTCCATATATTTAGAAAAGTTGTTTTTTTTCTCGTTAAGACAGTTAAGAAAAGGGGGCAGAGATTTTATTCTCGGCGAATTCTATTCTGGTCCTCTGTCCATATTAGTTTAGACTACCTCATGTTATCATCAGTGGAGCTGTAATGAATCGAGAGCAAAATGCACAGAGAACAACTGTCTACTTAAAATCTCCAGTCCCCATTTCATAACGGAAACACGGAGGGGGGGATAACAAATTTTCTAAATACATGGTCTGTTAAATTATTTATTTTTAATAATGTTGCTCCGAGGTATATTTAGATGTTGATGGTAGCAGTCTGGCATCAGGTCATGAGGGTAATGTTCTATCGACATTTTACGAAGTGAGGATTTTAAGTAGACAGTTGTTTTTTGTGCATTTTGCTCTCGGTTCATTATAAGCTTCACTGGTGAGACTATGGAGAGAGAACCAGAGTGGAATTGGCGAAATTAAACTGTCTGTCCCCCCGTTCTTAACGATCTTACGGTAAAAAAAAAACTTTTCCATATATATATATATATATATATATATATATATATATATATATATATATAAAGGCACTCCAATACTTTAATAGCAATTTTCGTAGCGTCGACTAAGTGCATAGAAAGTCTAGATAACTTACTGGTTATTTTGGTTGTACTCTGGTTCCATAGTGAATATTACTGAGTATTAATCATCCTTTGCCTAAATTAAGTTTTAATATTTTAAATTTTAGGAACCATATGAAGCATTGGATACTACTGGTGTTCCTGGCCCTCAAATTTCACGTTTAACAAGAGAAACCAAACCCCTTTTTAGAGGTTTTAGGTTCTACTGTGCCCCTCCTCTTTTAACTATACCAAAATGTGACTTGGAGGTAAGCTTGCACGAAATAACGGAAATGCGATGTTTTGTAGTTAAAATTTTTGTAAAGTTTAAAATGTATATTATCTTCTTTATAAATACTGGTATGAACTAAATTCGTACTAATACATTTTATGCATTGTACATGAAAAGTACTTTCTAACCCAAAAATCTTCTCTTTAGCGACATGTCTTAAAGATATAATCACAATTTTTACACCACAATCATTGATATGAACATACACATCTTGTGAAGCGAAATTTTTTTCTAATTTGCGTTTTTTTTTATTCACTTTTTTCTGACGACATTGTTTACGTTTAAGATTTACAAATTTACTATCTTTGTCATGAGACAATAGAAGATTATGAGTAAATTATTTACTATTTTGTAAACTTATTTATTATGAAAGAGCAGTGGAGTAATTAGAGGCTGGCAACGGTAGCGACTGCCGGGGGCGCAAAACTCAAGGGGGGCGCACTATAAAGCTTAAATTTTAAAGTTATTGTATTGTTTTTCTTCCCCTAAAATAAGCAAGCACTAAATTTATATCCAATGTATAACTTAAATTACACGTTAAAGTTATTTTATTGTTTCTCTTCCTTCAAAATAAGTTTTGGGAAGCGCAAAATTCAAATCTTGCCCTGGGCGCTCATGACCTTAGCTGCAACCCTGGGAAAGAGTAAGGTTAAACTACTATCTCGGAGATAAGTATAAATAGTAAAAACACAGTGTTGCCAAATCACATCTTAATTACGACCAGCTGATTTATATGAGTCACATTAAGTTCCGTATTTAATTTTTTATTTATATTTTCTATTTCAATGATGAATGCCTTGCAAAATATTTATTTTTAATTAGTGTTTTAGTTTAATTTCAAATATTGGGTACTATACTGAGGACCTCCTTAAAATTTTTAAATGAATGCTTTAAAAATACGAATAGCTCTTAATTGTTCGCAAGCATCGCGAATTTAAATTTTGTTTACGTTTGAGAAATAAAATAAAGCCTCTTTACATTTTTAATAGTAACAGTAACGACCAATGATTTCAAATATATTGTAAAATAATATCTTGATTTAATACAGCGCATTTATTGGTTTAATTTTAGAATATCCTTCAACTGTCAGGAGGCGAAATTGTAAAGGAACTAGATGACATGTTACGAAATGATGGAAAAATTAATATAATTTTAACCGAAAGTTCTGCCTCAGAAGACACGGAACAGTTTGAGAGTAAGTTGAATCATTACGAATTATCTCTTATATGATGTAATTTTTCTATAATATAATTTTTACTTTTGAATAATTATATTAATTTAGTTAATGTTTTTTGTTTAAAATATTCTTTTGTCTATTCCGCATAGCTCTTTTGGCTAATGCATCTAGTACGAGGGGCACTAGAAAAGTTTTCTCTCTAAGAGTGGAACAAAAAATTATAACGTTATTCCATCAGAAGATTCCGGTTAGTCTTCAAAATTTCAAAATAATGATCAGTATCCTTTTTCAACATAGTTATCATCCGAAAAATAACGTTCTGTAGTGTATTTTTTCAAATTTCCAAATTAAAAGAAATTTGGCGGAGTCAAACATGGACTAGAGGGTGGATGGTTTCCTTTAATAGTGTTACATTCGTGAAGGATGAGTTAAACTTTACCTGCATTATCGTAAAAAAGAGGATCTGGACGTCTTCAATCAATATCTACGTATATTTAATTTTGTCAGTGTATTAGAGTAAGTAACTACTATTATTGGATCACCCTTTGATATGTATTCAGTAACAGTAACTATTGCTAGATTTCACAAGTCGGTGGCTATGAGCTTTCTAGCTGAAGCATTTAATATATTTAGTAGTACAGTACACAATTTTAACGATTTTCGATAACTATTCGTTCCACTTCCCTGTAAACATCGAAATTGATCGAGTCTGAAAGCCTTCGACTTCTTGGGTAATCTTCAATGTATTCACGACCAATCGAAACTGTTTTGATCAATATTTTTAGAACAATTATGTTCCTTTACTAAAAGTTCTTTGACACAATACAATTAATTTTCAATTTCAAAAAGTCCTTATTATTTTCAGAGTTTTTACAAATTACAACTCTTATATAATTGTATATACATAATAAAACATATATACGATAATAATATATAAAGATATTTTACTGTACGACGTTTTTTAGCCCAAACAGGTAATTTTGCCAGCTGTTACACTGCCGGCGTTATTCTGCCATTGGTGTTGCAAATTTGCTTGAACAATATATAATTTTAAATGGGTGTTAGTCACCCTAGTAACATAATAGTTATTGCCGTGGCTCAAAGATGATGCATGAATAATTGTTTAAAAAAACTTCTTAATATTACTCATCTACAAGAGCGTTTAATTTTATTTGAATGTGTTAGAGTAGTGTATACATTTACTATTCCATTATATTAAGTAGGCGTGTCTAGGGAAGAACCGTCATACTGTTCCATCAGATTATTTCATATGGATTCCAATCACTCCATATGGTGCGATTCTGGGTGTGTAATTCCTGTTGTAAAAAGTTTTTCAACACAGCGATGTGTCAATTTCACAAAATTAATTTTTTAATACAAAACATTTTATAAAGCACAAAATAATATACAAAATTTGATACACAAGTGGAAAAAGTTTGCCACTAGCGAATGTTACTAAGCAACGTACAGTCATTTGTTTCTATTAAGGCTAGGTAGAGATTTTTTCTAGTGTCCCTTGTACATTGTTCCTCTAAATATTTCTTAAGGATGTTCAGTAGTGTCATTGCGGGTGGTGCGGGAACAGGGGAAGTATAAGATGAGAGCATAGGAAGATCACAATGCTGCAAATTTTAGATAAATAAATATGTCATTTTCAACGACTCTGGAATGAATAAACGAACATAAACTATCCCTTAAAAATGATATTTTAAGTTGTTCAGTGAACAGGGAAAACGTTTTTAAAAATTATATTAGGCGGTTAGTATTAATATTTAATTTACAAATATAAAATAAGGTTTGACAATAGCGCATACATTTTGTATTGTCAGTTTTAACCTTTCTATACGACATGTGTCAACATGTGATCAAACCTCCGGGTATTATATCGAAAGTCTAATGGAAAAACAAATTTATTAAAAAAATGTTCAAGAAAACATCTCCGAAATCGCAAAATGTACATTGCGATATAAGGCGGTGTTGCCAAATTTTCCATTTCGTCGTAACAAGAGTTTAGAAAGAGGTAATGTTTCTTTCCGAAATGTGCAATAAGGTAAAAAACATATCGAATCATTCTATTAAACAATTACCTTTTTTCTCTTTTTGGATATAGGGTATATTAAAAAATTTACGCAATCGATGCTTGAATTTTTCATAAGAGCAATGTTATTTATGGTTATTTACAGTCGTTTTTTTTGTAAAAAATTCAGTTTTTTTTTTCATTTACTAAATAATCATAGTTTGAAGTTTTATAGATTTCTTTACACAAATGTTTAACCACTGAACATACTTAACGCAAAATAGATATATTTATAGTTACCAATTTGTTATTCTCCTTAAAAGCAGAGAAAAAGGAAAGAATATATAGAAAAAAAGAAAAATTTATTTACTGCAGATACAACTCTGGTGTTCTCTCCATACGCGTTGCGACCATTTCATGGTCTCGTCAGTGGAACTGTATCGAACCGAGAGCAACATTGGCAGAAAACAACTGCTATATAAAATATAAATTCCTATACATGTCGGTAGGATATTAAAAATCTGCCGACTTCAATGTCAGACTCAAAAATATCACCAACCGAAACGACATTCACCGGAGTAGTGCGAAATTTTAAAATACTGGCTATATTTTTCAGTCTGATATTGAAATTAGCAGGTTTTTAATATCCTGTCGACATGCATCGGAACTTATGTTCTAAATAGTTTCCTGCGAATGTTGCTCTCGGTTCGATACAGCTCCACTGACGAGACCATATGGAGGGATAACCAGAGTTGTATTTGCAGGAAAGAAACTATTTCTATATATTATTTCCTTTTTCTCTGCTTAAAAGGAGATTAACATATAGGTAATTATTTAAACATGGCCAATAAATTTTAATTTTTAGAAATATTTATGTATATATTTTTTAATGTACGTTATGTTTTTAGCCTATTTACACATCTACAAAGCAGTCACTATCGACGTGGAGTGGTTAACAAAGTGTATTGGTCAATACAAGTTAGTGAGTTTTCGTGCATTCCTTGTTTTTGGAGACGATTCAAATATCTGTGATTTAGGCTATCCCCCAACTTTGGTTGAATCTGTGCCATTTACATTAACAGAAGCCATGTAGATTTTTAAGTTTAAACAGCCCTTATGCGGTCAGTAGCTTTATTCATTATTAAAAGTTAAATTTATATGTATTTTATACTAACAGTGTTTTAACTGACATTATGGAATATTATAGTGTGCCACACTTCTTGAAAGTCCGATATTTATCGATAAATGTCGCGTGCTGCTTGTTCGACATACAAACAAAACCACTCGACAAAAATTTAAAATTTGGCTTCCATTGGTTTGCGGGTGTTCTTTTTAAGGTTTTAAAGTAAATCTTGAGATTTATTGGTTTATTTTGTACACGTATTCGCAATTTTTACAAAAATCTTTTTTTCCAAATCAAATCAAAAAATGCTTTATGTCCTCATTTACAAAGATGAAAAAAAAAATAAAAACTAACCATTTACAATCAACAACTGTAACAAAATAGTGAACAGAGGAACCAAGGACAATACATAAACTTGACAAATTTTAAATAAGATAAGATCATGCAACAATAATTAACATACAATACCGTAAGAATGCTATCTTTTTCCTTCTTTTTTTTTTCTTGTTTCTTTTTCTCTTTTTTCCTTTTTTCTTGTTTCTTTTTCTCTTTTTTCCTTTTTTCTTGTTTCTTTTTCTCTTTTTTCCTTTTTTCTTGTTTCTTTTTCTCTTTTTTCCTTTTTTTTTAATGCAAAAAAAACTTTAAAAAGAAAATAAAATGTTAAAATAAATACTTACTTCACAATCACAAAACACCTTCGTGTTTTGTTCTTTTTAATAATATTTTTTCTACATATCGGCTAAATTGCCTATCATTCCCTATATTTTTGCATTCTGGAGGCAAGTGATTGTACATTTTTATACCCTCGTATTTAATTGAGTACTTTGTAAGCCAAAAACAGAATGTATGAGAGGCAAGCTAGCAAAGCTGCAAAACTGAATCCCATATCTCAAATGAGACTCCACCAGGGCAAAGTATACACTTCTTGCCTTTTTTGTTTCAAGTTTATTGCGAGCGACCCAATGTGTATAGCAAGCAGAGACCAATTTTTTTCTCACCACAACAATATGTGAGTCAAATTTTATCCCATTAAATGTTTTGTTTATGTTAAAAGTAAGTCTGTTTGCTTCACACCATTCGCTAATAACCTTAACATCACTACTTAGTGCCTCTCCCAAAGTAGCCTCACTTGTTTCAGAGTACTTAGGTATAATCAGAAAATAATGTAAAGGATCCATTAATGTTGGTGGAAATCAAATCATTGATATAAAAAAGAAAGAATATTGGGTCAAGTCCTGATCCTTGGAGAGTCCCATAAGCAATGGTTCGCACAGTTGAAATATTGTGCTGTCCCATTTTTCAATTCTAAGACATGTCAAAAGCCTCATAAATTCATGGCTGACAAATTTTAAATTTACGTTTTTGAGAAGAGATATTTCCGGAAAACTGAGGGTAACATGGACGAAAATTTATTTTTACAGTTAAAGTAAGAAAAGAATTAATGTTAATTTTTGAAATAAATTTATTGTTAATGATAGAGGATCACCCGCTAAGTAATTAATTTGCTTCAAAATCTATTCCTTATTGTTCAGAGGCACTACTAGGATTTCCTTATCGAAGGGAAGTGGGAAAATGAAAAATACCAATTTCAAATAATAAATAACAATCAATTAAAAATATTATTGTGATATTTATTTACTTATTCTTTGAGCTTACAAACGTGTACTTTAAAATTCATCCCCTGGCGGAAAATGTTAGTTTGAAAAGATTTTTCATGTACTGCTATTTCAACCCAATGCTCTCTTCATTGTAGCTGTTTTATTTTGATACAGCAGGATGAGTGTACGTTTGAAAAACAAATTTAATCTTAATTTAAGAAAAATTACTTTTCTTAAACAAATGACTGAATTATTTTATTGGTCTTGAAAATTACTAGATTTTTTTTTCTATATGCGTTTTTCTTTGCAATCTCTTTACATGAAATTATTGTAAATTATTCAAGGAGGTCTTAATGTATTAGACGCCTACACATTACTTGTTAATAAATAAAAATAGTTTATAACTCGCTGGAGATAAAGCTGGAGTTATTTGCTAAAAAATTGAAGCTCTATTATAGAATACTATTAGTTTAATCAAAACATATTTCGACTATAATAACAGTTCAGTGGCGTCTTTGCAAATAAAAGTTTCGAAAATGTTTGATATTAAATTTTTGATTTGATTTCCCATAAAGTTACATTCGAGTAAGAAGTTTTTTACGTTTAGAAAATGTAATTAATCATATCACCTATACGGGAGTATCTGTGAAACATGTAGCACGCTCTATATATTCTATAATACTGTCAGTAAATACTACTAATTTAGAAAATATTACAATACCCTTTGTTTTAGATAATTCTGTATTAAGAATTATCATTTATGGTTAAAAATGTTTGTTTCGTTTTGATAGTTATTTACCTTTATTTTTAGTTATAAGGAAAATCAATGTTTTGTAAAGATCATGTCTGCTTGTTTAGAACAACGAAGATGTGCCGTTATTTTTCTACCTGTTTTTACATATTATATATTTTATAGTGGAGTTCTATTATGAAAATATATTTTCATATAAACTTATGTTTTTTTTTGTTCCTGTTTCTTAGCTAACATTTCAAACTATGAATGATAGGCCTTGGAGAGGAATTCGTTGCTACAACATCAATCGTTACAATCAAAAGTCGTAACATTTTGGACATGGGCGTTTTCAATAATGGCAAGTCATAATGGGCACTTATTGACCAATGATGAGTCTAATGGAGTTGGTAGCCAGTTCACCGTAGCATTTCCCGAGACTACATGTTTATAGTCCTCAATACATTGATTATTTCATGAGATATTGCACCGTCTTGTTGACACCACATATTGTTCAAGTCTATTCTTTTTCTTTTTGGTTAGACATGTTCTTCGGTTCATCTTCTAGGGCCTATTAGTTCTCTAGAGAGATGGACTGCCAGCTATTATTCTATCTCTTAGGTGATCTTCCCACTCGGCGGTAAACTCCTAGTTTTTCTCTTGAAATAATACCTTCATCTTTCGTACATGGTTACGCTGAAATCGTCGTCTTTATCTCCCCATCTTACTACGTCATATACTTTGCAGATTATTTTTATGTCTTCGTTTCTTATCCGATCTCGTAGTGTTTTGCTTGTTATAGCTCCTAATTTTTTCATTTTTGCCTATCTCGAAACACTTTTTGATTTATTGATATCCGCTCTGGTTTTAGTGCTATAGGTCTCTCACATATCTGGTAAATTTTAGATTTACTTTCGATTCTCAAGTAGTGTTTTGCTTGTTATAGCTCTTAATTTTTTCATTTTTGCCTATCTCGAAACACTTTTTGATTTATTGATATCCGCTCTGGTTTTAGTGCTATATGTCTTTCACATATCTGGTAAATTTTAGATTTACTTTCGATTCTCAAGTATGTGTTATTCCACACTACGTCTCATGGTGAGTTAGACATAAGGACGGCATTGCTGACTTGAGATCTTATTTTTTTTAGATTATAATTACATAACAAGTCTATATCGAGATATTTAAACTGCATAAACTGTTCAATAGGTTTGTCTTCTATCACAAATTTGCCCCTTACAGAGTCTCTGGAAAATGTTACTTCAGTTTTTTCTATCGAATTGGTTATGTTGTGTTGGCGAGGCATTTCATTGAATCAATGAAGTTGTTTTTGTAGGCCGCTCTCTGTCTCTGCTATGATTGTTGCATCATCTGCGTAGCTTATTTACTAGGTATCTCACTACTATTATTTTGTACCTAATTAAATTGTTACAAATGGATCAGTTTCAAGTTGGTTCAAACTCCAGGCGGAAAAATTTCTACTCAATAAATAATACTAATTCTAAGAATACAAATCGGTGAAAAC
The DNA here is from genome assembly GCA_034092305.1 of Diaprepes abbreviatus. Taxonomy (NCBI): domain Eukaryota; kingdom Metazoa; phylum Arthropoda; class Insecta; order Coleoptera; family Curculionidae; genus Diaprepes; species Diaprepes abbreviatus. Next base: position 3,286,757 of record JASJET010000087.1, read on the forward strand.
CAATCCAACAAGTTAAGGTGGAAGATAAAATCGACTCTAGAAATAATAATTCCGTACAAAAGCTCTTCAAGACTGAAGCATTGGCCTTAAAAGAACTGCGTAAGGATGATCCTATTAAGATGACAAACAAAATGCAACGGTATTCATAAACAACATAATATACGACCAAAAAGGATATCTTGAAGAAAGGAAAATATAGACTGGTATCTCGAGAGCCAACCAAATCCATAGAGTCAAAAATTCACAAAATCAACATAACATTAACACCAATAACCAGGTCCAGAGGGTCCCCCACAAAAACTGCACTAGCAAAGTTTTAAAAGGTATATGTCAAAAATTCCACATATTTTGTGAAAATTCTTAGTATAATTAATCTAGAGCCAAATAACAATGCTTATTGCTAAATATGACCGTGTTCCTTGTCTAAATTTTTTTTACCTGTCGAAATTTAAATCGATTTTGAGAAAACGTTATTTATAACGTTAAAGTATGTAGTAACATTCAAAAGATGTCTATCTTTTTGTTTTTGACCCGTTTATTCGCTGACTTATTTGCGTCTGATTACTTATCTGCTGTTTTTTTTTATCTTTGTCTGAATGTGACGTGTTCGATATCAGTAACATTGTTTGTTTTTTTAGCAATTTATACTTGACTATTGCACACAGGTGGTACCGTTGGGGGGCAGCAAGGCATATTAATACGGATACCTTCTTTTTTGAAGTCGATTTAAAATTGACGAATATGAGTTTGCTGAATATGCTTATACACAGATCAAAAAAAGTGTATTGGAGTAGGGGGAGCACATGTTAAATACTTGCTGAAGTAATAATGACCATTTTTTTACTATTTTTTTATTATATGAGACATAATAAATAAAGTGTCCCACCGAGAACCAATTCGATCTATATGGAAAACTATATATAGGAAAATTGTTAAATTTGGATGATGTACTAATGTCGATGGGGGCAACCCGGCTAAAATATTTTCAAGATACTAGCACTTCCGGTTATACCGGAAGTAGGTGTCAACTTGCTTATTTTAAATAGAATACCCTATATATTATTGAATTTTTGGATTCTGCGTGAAATTCTAGGCACGTTTTATGTATCATGTCCTATATCTAAGTCTGAGCGTTTCTCACATATTTAAATTTTTAGGCCAAAAATGACGTTTGCATGCCCTAAAATAATTACCAATTTTTCCTATAAGGAGGCCTTTTTTATTTAATTTGAGTTGGAATCCTTGCTGAAAATGGCCTACTTTATTAGATTTTTATATTTTGATATCCAATAATACAGGGTGTTCAAAAAATAAAATTAAAAATTAAATTGAAGGAATCGTCAAAAGTCAATTTTTTCAAATAGAAACCACTAATTTTCTTTTTTTTCCGTTTAGCATTAAAAATAAGGTTCAATTTGTGTAATGTGGTCTATGTTGAAAATTTTTAGTTTTTGAAATATTGCCAATTTAATATTCTTTGTATGACAATGTTGCTGCGGATTTTAAGTTCAGTTATAGTCTTAGTTGGCTATGACGTTTTACTGATGGCTGGCTATGACGGCATTAAAAGACAATCAAATGATAAAGAAATGTATGAAACTGTGACCATTTCAGAATTATTAGTAATCATGCCGGGGCGCTTAAATTACTTAAACTAAGATTATTTAAACTTATTTATTATTTATGGAAAATGTGGTAAAGTTATATCAGGAGCATGTGCCATATTTGCCATTCGATATTCGTAAAACAGAAGCCATCATGATGTGCTTTTAAACAAATTATCGAAAAATTTAAGAACTTTGGATCCGTCAAGGCAATAGTGCAAAAAAATAAATTGTTAAAAATGAAAATATTGAAATGGCTATTTTGGAATATTTCGCTGCATATATCTGTAAGGTAAGGTGCTTTAGAGTCAGGATTATCCAAATCAACAGTTCATATGCAAACATAAATTTCATCCATACACATTTTCCATGGCTCAACATCTAAAATTGGAATGATTCAAATTTACATGAATCCTGACAGTTTAATGTTTATTGTGCAATAAGAAATGATGGTAAGTTAAATGTTTTTAAATTATTCTACATATAAAATGTGCTTATGAACTTCTAGATGATGGCTATTTGAACATTTTGCATTGTTTTTAAAACGACTATTTATACAATTTACCGCTCGCTGTTTATAGAATCTTCTTTTACCTGCATGATGGCGCACCTCCACATAGTGACTACCTAATTGATAATTTTTTGCAAAATACTTTTGATGATCGATGGATAACCAACAATGGTTCTTTCTTTTGGCCACCCCGGTCCCCAGATTGTGTAGCGTTGGATTTTTTTATTTGGGGTATAACAAATCTGGAAGTGAGGAATCAATTTGCAAGTTTAGTCAATAAGAAAAACGACCCATGAACAAGTGCTGTTCAGATGCGAAAAATGCCTGGAAGTTCAACGACGTCAGTTCGATCATTTATTGAAGAAATATACATATTTTTTAATCTAGAGTTCTCTAATTCAAGTTTTTTTCTTTTTAAATTAAGCGTGCACTATTATTTTGACATATCCAAAGTTCTTAAAATTTTCGATAATTTGTTTAACAGCACAGAGTGATGGCTTCTGTTTTTGCGGATATGGAATGCTAAATGTATCACATGTTTTTAATATAAATTTATCACATTCTCCATAAAGAATAAATAAGTTTAAATAATTTTCAACAATTTAAGCGCTCCGGCATCAATAACAATTTTCGACTGGTAAGTGACGGCTTCATACATTTTATTAGTATTTGATCGTTTTTCAATACCGTCATAGCCAGCTATGAGTAAAACGTCATAGCCAATTAAGATTATAATTGAACCTAGAATTGATAGCAAAATCGTCTTATAACAATCTTCAATTGGCAATATTTCGAAAACCAAAAATTTTTGGCATAGACAACTTTACGCAAATTTACCCTTTTTTTTAATGCTAAATAAGATAAAACTAGAAAATTTAGTGGTTTCCGTTTGAAGAAATTGATTTTTGCAAAACTCCTTCAATTTAATTTTTAATCATATTTTTTGAACATCCTGTATTATTGCTTATTAAAATATTATAAAAATCTAAGTAGGCCCCTTTCAACAAGGAATATAACCCAAATTAAATAAAAATGTCTTCCTTGCAGGAAAAATTGATAATTATTTTTGACATAAAAACTGAAATATGTCAAAAGACGCTTAGACTTAGTTATATAACATGATATACAAAATGTACCTAGAATCTCGGGCAGAATCCAAAAATGCAATAATATATAGTGTTCCATTGAAAATAAGCAAGTTGACACCTACTTCCGGTATAATCGAAAATGCCACCATGAAAATATTTTATCCGGGTTATCGACATTAGTATACAAATTTTCAAAATTTTCTTATATATAGTTTTCCATATATAGATCGAATTGGTTCGGTGGGACATCCTGTATATAGACTAAATTTTGTTTGCAAATATTTATTTTTAATCGTTTTTTTCCCTTAAGCTATCATGAACATATTTAAAGGTTTTTAGATTAGGCAACGTTGGAGTAAAAAATTTTGTCATTCAGTATAAAATCTTCTTGTTGCCACAAAATTGCAGGGCTCTTCCTCCTGAAGATGCCATGTAACACCAGGGGGGGGGGGGAGCAACTCAGTTTACATACTCGCAAGTGCATTTCTGGTAAATTCGAAAGTGTTCGGAACCCAAAATACTGTTAAATTATGATTAATATGTTGATTTATGAAATCCGACCGCTTTCTCTGAATAACGTGGTTAATATAAGTTTTTTTTTGTTGCAACCTTAACTCTATATTCTACCTTATGCAGTACTTTTTGACTTGTTTTTTCGCTAACTTCTTTAATATCCTGGTCTTCTAATATAACACCAATTTTTAATGCTGTAATGTGAGGCTTTAACTAAATCTACTTAACATCTTCCTTTGCTCTCTTGCTGAAAGCTTTCGTCGTCTACTCGTTTGGTGTAGATACTTATAATTATTGCCTTCTTTAAATATTTTTATCACACTCTGTACAGTAAAACGAGTTTTTCTAATCACATTTGCTATTTTCGACTACGATCTACCATCTCCACGCAAATTAACATTTTGTTTTTGTTTTATTTTCTCTAAGCCAAGACACAAGGCATGCGAGAACTGACGTTTTTTGTCTATGAAGGAAGTGCAATGTCGTCACATTTTGAAGAAACATACATAAATTAGAATAGTATCGTATTTGTTTAGATTGTGAGCATTATTTTAATGATTGTTTCAGAAGTTTTTTTCTCAAACAAAAATTATACTTATGTCATCTTGTAGTTCACAGTTCTGTAATTATTTTTCTATAAAAATATGTATCATCTTAATAATGATATTTAAGCATTGACAACGTTGCAGTGATGGTTGATTTAAATAAGAGATCGCTAGAATGTGGCAACCTTATATTTTTGGTCGTTAAGAAGGGATGTGCAATATTGCCTCATTTTGAATACAAATCCAAAAATATAAATTCTTTTGTACTTGTTTCTTATAAAAGCATGTGTATAACATTTTATTACAGATATATAATCATTGGTGACATTATAAATTGCTACAGAGATTACTGACTCTGGCCAGTTAGCTTTCCGATTTCGCGTCCAGTTTATGGGCGGTAAAATTAAAGCGCAAGAGTAATATTCTTGGTACGTATCGTCTGGAGTATGAGGTACGGACGTTTTGGTTAAAAAAATAATGTGAATTATATTTTGCATTTTTTTATTAATTTATTTCTAAGATACCCTGCTCTGATTCAGAATATATGTAGTATGCCAATATTTATATCCATTAATGAATATTTAACAACGTGTCCAATAAAAGAGTATTACAAATTACGGTGATGTAGATTCAAAAACTTTAATATATATATGTTTAAAATATTTACCAAATGTTCAATATTAACAACAAATATAATGAGTAAATCCAAAACAACAATATAGTTATATAAAATAAATTCCCTCTTAATAAATTTTCAATTCTTGTTTATATTTAGCTCAATGTTATTCTTCGGATTACATGTAACACGAAGAGGAGAAACAATATTTTTTTAAGATTTGTTACTGTAATATATCCTGAATATTTAGAATAAAAGTAACAACGAATTATTTACGATTATTCTAATCTTTTACTTTCTATTGTCAGGTATTTGGTATCACTTCCAATAATACTAGCATATGATTGGCCGTTGTGATATAAGTCCTCGTAGTTCACTTCCAGTAATTTGTCAAAATTGAACTTTCGCCCTATGTTTTGTGTTTTAAATGATGAAAATATTGCGGTTACAACTTGTGGTCTTGGTTCAAGAGGTAACTGGGTGCCATCTAAAGATGTTTTTATATTGTTGCCCTGAAAACATATAAAATTATTAGCTTTATAATTATTTAGTAGTAATAGAGGTCATTTGAAGGTTAAAATGTCCGATTAAGGGATCTTTTCATGTTTTTTTTTAAAGTACTTGACATAGAAGTACTGTGTGAAGTTTGCAGACTCTGAGAATACAACTGTTGACCTTGGAGGTTTGAAACACAAGAAATTTTTTTGAGTATTCTTGTTTAAGAAGAGATGATTTAGGAAACAGCTTCTTGAGTGCCATTTCGTTGACAAGAAATTCTATATTTAGAACCCACTACAAAGACGTAGCAGGATGGCTTTTTAGGTCTTATCTGGGTCCTCTCCATGGAGATGAGACCCGAAAAATACTGGCCGAGACGAAAAGTAGAAGAATAGTAACTGGCATATTTGCCTCTTTTATGATGAATGAATAAATTATTTTCGTGAAATCTTCTATAAGCCTACATGTGTAAGTATTGATTCCCTCAAAAATAAGTTTTATGAAAGTTTACCGATTGGTAATTTCGACATTTTAACCTTGAAATGGCCTCTGCATGTGATTTGACTCCCTCTTGGATAGGAAATTTTCTCTGCTTTCCATTTCTGCAATGAGAAATGGAGAATTCCATTAGAAAAAATTAACCCGACCTTGATATGAACTTGAAGGTCAAGTCCAAGGTCAAATTGAAGGTCATGTCCCCTTTGAAAATAAAAGACTTTTGTTCTTACACTTTTTTTGATTTAGGCCTTCCCATAATCTTTATTAGCGCGGGTCTTTTAAAATGGATCATCCCGGGAATAGAATGCCAGTGAAATTTCGTGCAGACCAAGGACAATAATCCGACCAAGACTATTAAATATCACTCCTTAAGAAATATATAGACTAGCAAGCATTAAGAAAAGTTAGTTTGATTTCCTCAAAAACTAATTAACTTAAAAACACATTGATGATAAATGGATGCACACACAAAAATTGAACTTTATCTGCATGAACGAGACGAGTTTTTTCTGAGTTCTAATTGTTGGTGTCATAGAAACATACAAGACTGCATGATGAGACATTAATATACATATAATTATACTACTTATTTTGAAGAGTAGAATTTATTTTAAAAAATTAAACTGATGAAATACGATCAGGTTTTGTATTTGCTTTGTATCCTGTAGTAACTACCTATGATGAATTGGCATAATGATTGCTACAAAACTTATATTAGTTCAACTGATAAATTTATGATCAGCTTTTAAACCCATATGCATGGGAACCCGAGAAATGCCAAGGAAATGTGATTCTGGAGAAAATTGGTCACCTTGATGAAAAACTTTCACCTACCTTTAAAAGTTGAATTCCCAATTCTATAGAAATTTCACATAATTTCGAACCAATGCCACGTCTTGAGTACTCCGGTGATACACCCAAAAACATAAATTTCATTAAGCAGTTGGCATCGTATAAAGTAAAGGGATCGACACTGTCTTCAAGTTTACATAAAATTTCGTATAATTCTTTTGTTTCCTGATATTTGGCATTTTTAATGTATTCTTCCAAAGGGGTGTTCGATGACGTATCTTTATGCTAAAATAAAATAAAGTTTTCATATTGACGTGAGGCTATGTATGCTTAAAGCAGTGAGAGAACTCTCCTGTTTGACATACATATGACTTGAAAATAACATCAATGGCTATATTCTTTAGAGTAATTATCAATTGATTAAAGTGAAAAAAGTGTAACTGATAACTTCATGTTCTTTTGAATATGCATTTACTTGTCATTGGATCGAAATGATCATGATTACTTCAAGTGATAGAGGTGAAAGTAATAATAACTCAAAAGAATAGCCCTAATATATGGTGTAGAGAGTTCTAAATATCCCTAGATCAGTAAATTATTGTTGTATGTTGTATTAACCCAATTGTAGTGTTTTGAACTCGTTAATAATTTTGCGTGTAAATAATATTTAAAGAAATTAGGTGTTCTTTTACTTTAATTTTTTACGCTACCTATTTAATGTCTGTAAGTGCAATAATTAACAAAAAATGTCGAAATGAAATTAAAGTCCGCTCTTGAAATTTATATCAACGTGATACCAATTGATAAAGATATATAAACTTGAACCACTCAGACCTGCCACTAATGACATATGTCTTTCCTAAGCTCGTTCATTATTTTGACTTTTATATCTCTTTTCAAAAAAGAATATTAATAGTGTGTCTCACTTTAGACGCTCGAAAAAAGGTCACTTTTGCAATTTTTCAGGAATTCTTATATATATTAATGTAATTCTTTTTGGGTTAAATCATCGATTTATTTAAAAAGTCGATGGGTTATGTTAATGCACCACTGAAATATGTGAATGAATTTTTTTTTTGATTTCATATCATCATCATTATTCTCAGCTTCATATATCGTTTTAACTACTGTGCAATCTCCCTTATTTAATGTTCCTATAATTCCTTCCTTCCTATTTGGTGATGTAATTTATTTGGTGTTCTTATAATTTATACTTATTTGTGCCTAAGTTTTTCTGTCTTTAGATGTCTGGGACCAAATTGTTTTCGCCAGTTTTTTGATGTCATAATTCTATCTGAGAATCGGGCATCTCTTCAGTCTCCTGGCGTTTCTGGTCTACCACATAGGTGTCCTAGTGGTTTCCATGTGTTTCTGTTCTTTTTGCTATATGTCCTGCCCATTGCCATTTTAGGGATTTTATTCTTCGGATTAAATCCGTTTTTTGGGTTTTCTGTCAATCCAGTCTATACCCCTATGTCATGACCAACAATATGCATTGATATCAAATACTTTTTTTTAAGGTATAGTGGCATTCTGAACTTGATTATCGGGTTTCGTCCAAATGCTAACCACCCTAGTTATATTCTTCTGTTGATTTCCGAAAGTAATGAACCCGATTTACGTATAAGTTGCCCTTGGTATATATATATATATATATATATATATATATATATATATATATATATATATATATATATATAATCGAAGGTTTCTGGGAATCTCGTGTGTGCTTAGTCAGTTTCAGGACTGTAATACAGGTGACGTTTCGATGAAATCTCATCCGTCATTTTCACTGTATGGTGTCTGTGGGCAAACTGACGCTTGCGTCTTGGGTGCTGTCGGTTCCGTGCATACTTGGAGCTCATTCGTTGGATGGATGGTTCTGATCAATCAGATTGCGAGCCCTGCTGCATGTCATCGGTCCTGTTGCCTGTGTTTAGGGTCGTATTAGGTAATCGCTGGCTATCATCTCTGCTCTTTAAGTTGTTGGGCAACTTCGCAATTTCGATGGCTTCCCTTATAACTCTTATGGACAGGTTTTCACATATCGACCGCATTTTTGTTCCTGAGAAGAAGAAATTGTTTTTTGCTTGACGGCGTTAATATATTCGTCTCTTTTGGTGCTTACCTTACGGTTGAATTGACCTACGTAAGGTGAGCTGCATTCTTCGCATGGAATTTCGTACACTCTCTGGTTTTCTAGAGGGATTTTTGTCTTTAGATGCTGGCAGAAGTTCCTTTACTTTAAGATATGTGGTGAAAATGGTTTCAATGTTGTGTCTCTTGAGAATTTTTGCGATTTTCTCTGTGGTGCCTCTGACATAAGGAACAACTTTGGAACTCTTCTTTTGGTTTTCACGATTTTCGGGAGCCAAGCGTTTGTTTTTTAGAGCCCTGTCTGTATGTTCTTTTTTATAACCATTTTTGTTAAGGCGTCTTGTAGTATAAGCCGATGACGCGCAGCAGGGTTCGCAACCTAATTGGCCAAAACCATCCAGCCAACGAACGAGCCCAATGTATACATGGGAACGACAGCACCCGAATCGCAAGCGTCAGTTTGCCCACAAACGCCGTATAGTGAGCTTCGAAAATGGTGAATGAGATTTCACTGAAACATCAGCTGCCTTACAGTCCTGAAAATGACTCAGCACATACACGGGATACTCGCAATCCTTCGATTACGTCACACCCATGAGAACATCCAACATAACTTTATGTTTGCCATCGAAATAAGGATAAATTAAATCAAGCTAGAAGTAGTAGATGAATATATATATATATATATATATATATATATATATATATATATATATATATATATATATATATATATATATATATTATTAAGATAAATATTTTTAAAAAATTTAAAACATCGTAACTTTCATACCCTGTATTTCGGACTAAAGTAAACTGGATTAGATCCACTTATTTTAGCGTCAGGAATTTGCGTTAGCGTTTAGTATAAAGCTTTTAGAGACATCCTCGATTATGTGTTACACCAAGTCCAAGTACTGACTATAGCCTTGACGAAGCATTAAATAATAAAAAAAATATTGCTAATCATTTACATTATTTGTTTCTTGTCTCATCTTTTCTGGTAATTTTCCTGGACACAAACTAAGATTGATAAAATCGCTTTCCGAAATATTAACTTTGTCTTTGACTATTAACCCTTTTTCCAAAGTATACCGGGAAACCTTACCACCATAAATCGGTATTTCCCTGAAACTACCTGAATTTTAGTGAATCTAACACCAACTACTTTTCCTGTTTCCTTGTCAACGGCCGCCAGTGATATACCATCTTTTGCTATTTTAATCAAATAATCATCAAATTCGTCCATTGCGTTTGGATTATTTGCTAGCCCAATAACGTTGCATATATTTTCATAGGGGAAAAATGTTTTTTTCATTACCATGATGGCCTCGCCCAAAATATCTTTAGTCATTGCAACATACTCAATTCTACCTAAAATGATAAAAGACAAATGAGATTCTATATTACAAGAATTTTGAATGAATTTTTTTTCAATACCGTAGGTGCCGTGTCGCTTTATTTTTTGTGTGAATCTATAATTATCTTTGAAATAGTTACGTACTAGTCGGTTGAAGACACAATTATTTTTATTAGTATATTTCAGAAGAATTCCAATTATTTTCTCTACGACTGCTGTAAAAGAATTTAAGGTACTCTTTATAAAAAGGAGAAAAATGGGGAGTCCCACACAATTACATTGTCGGAAAGGATTCTTCAATACGATGGAACAGTTAAATACTTGGAAGTAATTCTGGACTCACGACTGAGCTGGAATGATCATATTGAGACTCGAACCAGGAAGGTCATATGTGCTTTCTGGTTCTATAAACCAACCCTTGAGCGTACATGAGGGCTGTCCCCGAGAGTGCTATTTTTAATATACACTATGATGATCCGTCTCATGATCATATACGCCTCTATTGAGTGGGATGAGGTCTCACCCTACTACGACTCTGGAGGTCCTGGTGAACCTACCGCCTCTTCACGTATACACAGAGAACTAGGCCCTGAAGGCTGTGTATTCTCTCAACTGCCTAGGACATCTTAGAACTAGAATGGACAGCTAGTTAGGTATCTGGGAAAGCATGTTGGAAAAAATGTTCATTACTCTCCATACAAACAGATTACATGGCGCCGCTTTTGAAAGCCAACCACTCTCTTGAAATACTTTTGTTAAGTAGAGGGGATTGGGAGGGGAGCAAAATCTTCCTAGAAATAGATCCTGGTGCTTTACAGATGGATCTCAACAAGATGAAAGAGCTGGAGCCGGAGTGTTCGGCAGGAGGACGGAAGTCAGAGAGTTGTACACTCTTGGTGACGATCTTTACAGCGAAAATTTCAGCTATTCTGCAGTGTGGCTATCTCTGTGAGAGGGACATAAATAGGATCCCGGGTTACTCGGGAATGAGGAAGCGATCGTCTGGTAAAGATAAGATCCGCAATTGAACCATATAGACCCCAACCAATTCTACCTCTCTCAATTACTGTTAGTAAAAGAGAATTAAAATTGTTGCTTGAAAGCAAATTTATTGAATCGTGAGAGGACCTTCTGGCATGAGGTGTGTTAAGTTATACATATTTTGTCTGAGCATATAAGAAACTGAGCAAAATTTCACAAAAAATAGTAATGTAGGGTTATTGAGATAAGTTCTTATATTTTGGTCATACATCACTCAATAAGTTTCCGGTTTAACTAAGAAAAACAAAATTCTTTATAGGAATTCGACTTTATTCATCAACATATTCTTCTGTAAGAATGATACATTCATTCCAACGTTGCTCTAACTTTTCGATGCCATTTTTGTAGAAGGATTTGTCTTTGCTTTCAAAATCGTCCCCATTTTTGGCAATCACTTCTTCATTTGAGTTAAATTTCTTTCCCCGAAGCATCTTTTTGAGGTCTGCAGAAAGCCAGTAGTCGCTGGGGGGCCAGATCTGGAGAGTACAGTTGGTGGGGAAGCAATTCGAACTGTAACTTTGTGACACGGTGCATTGAAACAGCACTTTTTCTTTCATGTGAGGCGGTTTTTTCTTGATTTCTACACTTAATCGATCCAATAATGCCATGTAATATTAGGTATTGATAGTTTTACCTTTCTCAAAATAGCCAATGAACAAAATACCATTGGCGTCCCAAAATATGGATGTCATAACCTTGCTAGAGTTTTTGGTCACTTTGGACTACTTTCACCGGCTGCTGTCCATTCAGCTGACGATCTTTTTGATTCAGGTGTGTAGTAGAGGATGGATGTTTCATCCATTGTTCATACCGATACAAGAGATCCTTTTTATTGCGTTGAAACACCTCCATACAGCGCCCTGAATCGTCGACACGTTGTTATTTTTGGTCTGGTATGAGCAAACGTGGCATCCACTGTAAATCCACTATCTTCTGACATCATTATGGTGTCAGCTTTTAAGGCATCTTCAGTTTACGATCTATCTTACGAAACTATTTTGTGAACTTTTCTTATGTTTTCCAAAACAACTGCCGATTTTGGGCGATCAGAGCGTTCAGCATCATCGGTGTTTGTACGGCTGCATTTAAATTCAGCATACCAATAAATAATTTCCCTGTTACAGAGTCTCTGTAACGCTTATCAAGCCACTGTTTGGCTTCAACAGTATTTTTCCCATTAAAAAACAATGTTTGATCAACACACGAAACTCTTTTTAATCCATTGATTTGAGAATAACAAAAATGTTTCACTTAAACCACTGTAACTTCTAAACTAATGGTCGAAATGCCATGAAATTTTGACACGTATCGTTTGTAGGTTAGTATTATCCAGAAATCATGTAAGTATGTCAACAGAGGTGCCATCTATGATTCAGATCAGGAACTTATTGAGTGATGTGGTAAAACAGTATACATTACTATTGATAGTTATTAAATTAGTAAAAGTTGTAAAAATAAATATTATCATAGTTTCGGTTTTTTTCACCTATTTTGGGCATTTTTGAACTCATATGTAGGACTTGGAGACAAGCACTTTTGTATCCACTGCTTTCAAAACATTCTAAAATTTTTGTAAAAATCTTATCTATTAACATTAAACATAAGTACGTTGTTTCGCAAGGTTGTTTGATATCATTTCTATGATGAATCAACAATATTCAAGTATTAAGGTTTAAGATCATTATTTTTTTGTTCTATTACTGCACAATTACATAAAATTAATTTATTGCATCTTAAAATATAAATATTTATAGGAAAATAATAATTATATTTTGGCTTCACATTTAAATGTTTAAATATAAAAGGATTGAGATTGAGATAAAAATTATTAATAAGGCAAGGAAATTGGAAGAATCTTAATTGCACTTGAATAATAATACGAGTATGAATTTATTGGGTCTTTGTTTCGTGCTGCCCTTACAAAGTTATCTCATAGTGGAACTATAATGACCAGTAGGCTAACGCACCCTATGATTTTTTTGTGGCTATAACTTACCAGTTACTTTAAGTTAGGAGTAAAGTATTTGTTAATTTAATCATTTTAAATGAATATTTGAAAATCCTCCTTTGGTTGAGTCAACGAATTTGGTTTTAGAATATGATAAAACCTTCATAATAATACAGTGATGTAATGATGGCATTCCCATGCGCTAAAGAACATTTTCAAAATTAGGAAAAGGCAAAAATCAGGATTGTCCGTTTGCATATACGCTACGGATTCCAGCGTAACAAACTTTTTGTCCATCTATTATCGTTTGCCTTTGCTACATATCCAGCTTATCTCAACTTTTACAGTTTCCCAGATAGCTTATAAAAACACCCAAAACGATCCAGCCAGTACAATAGTCGATAAAGAAAGTACTTTATCTCACAAACAGATTACGGTAAATTCTACAACTATATAAAAAAGCCAAGCACACTATAGTAAAATATTGATATATTGGTAAAATTACGACGGTCGTAGCAAAGTAAGACCAAAAATGCAATGAATGGAGTGCTTTTATCCTAAAAACTTAATAGAAGATATTTAAGGAAAGTGATATGATACCTATAACGTGAGTCTTGGCAAATATGAGGTAAAATTAACTAAATTAGCTAAAGTGGGCTTAAATTGAAATTTGAACTATGCCACACGATACCTAAAGTTTTTTGAACGTATCAAAAAAAGAAGAGATCTTTCTAGAGACAGTTAAAGCTACAAATATGGATAATTCGTTTTTTTTTTTTGAAAATTTAAATGCTTATAGAATGGCGAGTTTTGAAGAGTTTCAGACTTTAAAAAAAATTAATTCTCTTGGAAAGACCTTCCTTTTTTGGTGGTTTCAAAATGTTTTCAATTTGAGTACGCTAAATGCATTTTAAGCTCCATCATATAGTATTAAAAAAATACCTCTCGAGGTTATATATTAACGTAACAAATTGCTGTTTCTTTCCCTAAATACGAGCAGATAACCTAAAATTAATAAAAAATGTATTTTTTTCTCCACAAACGTTGCATTTTAAGGTTGGGTAATTCGATATGATTTGTCAAAGTTTTGCAAAATTCTTACCAAAGAATTTTTCCGTCTTAACTGTATTGTTTTTAAGAATATCACATGTAAAAAAAACATTTTTTTAAAGGATATTTTCAGACCGATATCTTCAAATTGAAATCTGTTAAATTTGTGAAAGTTATTTTTATTTATTATGCCCTCGGGAATTTAATTATTTAACTATATTAGACATACCCCTTTACCCTTTAATTTACGTAACACATTTTCCTGACTTCTGTTTATGAATATAACTTTATGTTAGTTTCTAAAAGAAACAAGAATGGGTAAATAGTTGATAAACAAAATTGCCACTTTCAAAATTAGTTACATTTTAAATGATTTAAAGAACCTGAATATTGACAACACAAGCTTAAAATGAAAATCGTTAACCAAATGGCTTTAATTACTTTACGTGAAAGTGGAAAATTTAACTGACACTTATTGCTATATAATAAATAATTTATCAAGTATTCTTACCATCTTCGCTGGTCGCCCAAACTCTAAATTTCGGCATGATCGTGGTATTTCCTTCCTTCAATATCTTAAGATTGTATAATACAAAGTAATGATAGAATTTATATATTTTTAAATTGTTTGATTATGGCGAAAGTCTCTAAATTTTATTCACCTATTAAACAAAAACTATACAATTTAGCTAGAACTTAGTCGCTTGGCTTTAATCTATCTCTCCCAAAACCCACAATTATAGAAAAAATGACTGACTGACTTTCGAAATTGGACGAAAACCTTATTTATCAATATCAATGTTTACTGCTAATCTCGAAATTCGTAGAATAACCTCCGATAAACATCGTAGACATGTCAGCAACGGCCTTTTGCAAAGTTTTCGATTTCCACCATTGGTGAATAATCGAAGAAATGAAAACTAAATGTATCGTGCCTAATAATTTATTTGACCGATTCCATTCAAAATTATGCAGGCTTTCTCTGTGAAATATATTATTCTAGATTTCAAAAATGTGTACACTTAATTTGCCGTTTTGCGAAAAAGTTATCGAGATTGGAGCTTAGAGCTTTTGCAGTGGAGAAAAATGACAGTTTTTTTTTACTTAAAATTGTATATTTTTATAACTAATCAAGGTAATTTATTTTTTCTCTTTTCATTAGGGTTATATAAGTCATAAATTTTTGGAAAAATTTTCAAAATTAACAAAGTTTATTGAAAAATCACAAACGCGATTTTCTCAAAAACTACATTTTTTGGATGATTTTTTTTTCGAGGATCCCTTGTTATATGCTTCTTAAATATTTTTTTTTTCAAAAAAATGCTTCAGGTCAACGAATTTATCGAAATTTTAAAGGTGGAACTAGTGCTTTTGCAGTGAAGAAAAATACAGCCATTGTGTAGTCGACGTAATTTAATTTTTGTTAATTTTTTAAAATTTTTCGGCTTTAAAAGTTTGTTATTCATTTGGCCTGAATAAAAAGAGGAAATTAAATTACGTCGATTAGTCATAAAAATATAAAATTTTGAATAAAACAAGGGCTATATTCTTCTTCATCGCAAAAGCACTAATCTCAACTTTAAAATCTCGATAACTTCATTGAAAATGATTTTTCTTGCAAAACAGCGAAATACATGTACATTTTTTTCATTTCTATAATGATATATTTCATGGAGAAAGTTTGTTTTTTTATTTCATTGTATGAGTTGAAATTGAAAAAAGAAAAAAAAATGTTTCTTTCCCCTGCATTTTAGCACCCATGAGAACAATTGTAATTATAGAAGGGTATAACAAGGAACACTCGAAAAAAAATCATCAAAAAAATGAGTTTCTTTTTTCGAAAAATTACCGCCATTTTGTAAAGTTTAAAAAATTTTCGGTTGTCAAATTTTTTTCGAAAAGTTTATGACTCATGTCAGCCACGGATCCAAGGGGGGGCGGCGGTGGGGGGGCGATCCCCCCCCCCCCAAGAGCTTTGAGTTCAGGAAAATAGAGCCGATTTTGCTTCTTATACTATAGTTTATTCAAGAACTAGAGAGAGTAATAAATCATTTTTTACCTTTTTTTTTTCGCAAACTGCCTGTGTTCTTTAATCTGATGTCTTTGGCAAAATCTGTTAGATACATATATTTTTCATAGGAATGGGTTAAAAATTTTATAATCAAAAATACCGGTCTATAATAATGGACTATTTGGGTTGGATAACAATAGATATTTGGAAGTGTGAAGTGTTAAAAAAGATTTTAATCCTTGTCATAGGCGTCAGAATGAGGTTTATTTTATCACGAAGTATTTATTGCATAGAAGATTATTTCGGTAAAAAATTTAAAATAAAAAACTTTTATAATATTATTTAATTTCTTATGATTTCTTAATAATTCAGATAAATTAGAAAATATAAATAGTTTTGAAATATTTAACACCAATCACAACTGTATTTTTATTTTGTTGCTAATACCGGGTCCGTACCGGATTTCCAAGGTTTGTTTGAAGGTTGTAGACAATGTTGAAGATTGACTAAAATGTGGTTGTCGGACTTACATTGTCATTATTTTTATTTATTTTGATTTTTACTAAGTTTCGATTAGGTTGTATCTCTAATCGTTATCAAGTATATTTATATCAGTTTCTGTATTTTTTATTATTTTTAATTTTGACATAGAAACCGTTTTAGGCACATTCAGACTAAAAAGTAGCCTTTTTCTCTCAAAAAATCTAAGTTATAATTTAAATACTTACAAAATATCCATTGTCAAAAATACATATATAAAAAAATAAATTCGTCCATATAATATTAAAATTTTTTTAGGACTATCGGTCATTTTATTATTAACTAAAACACTTTTAGGACATTTTACGTTTCAGTTTATTTATTTCTTAAACCATCTGCAGAATTCAAATTATTTTTATATCTTCCAGAAAATTTAAATAATAAATTGTTTTTACGCTGGTAAACATTACGTATCTAATTCGTAATCAAAGTCAGTGAAGCTATCTTCGCTCAAATTAATTATAATTGGTTCCTCTATCTCACCGATCATGACATCGAGTTTCCACATTTTTTTTATTCTTTTATTATATGAATTTTTCCCAATTTTCTACAGTAACTTTATACAAAAAATATTTCAAAAGTTCAGTTAAATTACTAATTTTATAAATTGTGTTAGTTCTAGCAACTCTACCTTTTAGTTGAGAGATATATTTCCTTCTCCAACAGACATTTTCCAGACGATCTATAAGAACAGATTTCCTATCTAATTTCCCTCGTTTTTTCTTCTTCAGTATTCGAGAGAGAGAGAGAGCTTTTAACATTATTATCTAGATATTGATATCTTAAACATTCATCGTAATAAGTTTTTCGTTGAGGAAAAAATGCCCTGGTTTAACAATTTTGGAATAAATATAGAGGTAGAAGCCATATCTTTTGGGTATATCACAAATTTTAAATAATATCTAAAAACAAGCACAAACAAGATAAATCACTAAGGACACACTGTAAGGTGTACTTTGCTCACTAACAGAAATTAACTATCAGAAATTTTATTGTTGCAGTAAATTTATAAAGGCTTATAATATTTAAATCTAATTAAATATAATTAGATTTATGGCAGTCCTCAGTTACCTGCGGCACTGGAGCAGGTACGTTGGAGGTTTCGGTAACAGTTTTATTACTTTCTCTAGTTCTTGAATAGAGTGTAGGAATGTGTATGCTTGCGATCGCCCCTCCCCTTCCCAAGAGCTTTCAGTTCAGGAAAATAGAACCGATTCTGCATTTTATATTAGGAATGTGTATGCTACTGGCATCTCCCCCCCCCCCCCCCATAGACAACTTATTTTTCTTTCGCCTCCCCCCTCAAGAGCTTGAAATTTAGGAAAATAGACTCAATTCTGCCTTTTATACTAGGAATGTGAATGCTGCTCGCATCCTCCCCCCCTGTCGGCTACTTGTTTTTCCTTATGATCGCCTCCCCTATCCAAGAGCTTCAAATTCATACCGACGATGTAAAATCATCATCTTTTTGATAAGAAAAAGAGCGTTGCTGAGGGTTTTATAGTTAAATGTACAGGCCTTGTGTCTCCAAATCTATTTCAGTCAAAAAGAATGACATAAATAAATTAAGAATGAAGATACAAGGTTAAGAAATACGAAAACTGGTTTGATACGACGATGCAAAATCATAATTCTATATAATGAAACATAGCGTTGGTGGGAGTTTTATTATTTAAAAGAGTAGAGGCAATGTCTCTTAAGCTATTTGGTTATGTTGTAATATAGGCCGACATAAATAAGTTCAGAAACCAGATTTAAACTGCAAAAATAAAAAATCTTTTAGACGATGCAAAATCGTTGTTTCTTGCTAAGAAAAAAAGCGTTGCTGAGGATTTTATAACTTAAAGGTAGATGTTCTCTTTCACCAAACCTATTTTAGTTATCATTCAACAATGAACAACCTAAACAAATTAAGAATGACGACTCAAAAGTCAAGAAATATAAAAAAAAATTTGATACCAACAAGTACCATCATAGTTTCATGTAATGAAAACTAGCGTTGTTGGTAGTTTTATTGTTTAAAAGAGTAGATGCTGTGCAGCTTAATCTATTTTGGTTATAATGTAATAAAGACCAATATAAACAAGTTCAGAAACCATATCCAAACTGAAAAAACAAAAAAAATAAGGTAAGAATATAAAACCATCTTTCCTTGCATAAAAAGAGAGCGTTGATGGGAATCCTATAGCCTTGGGTTTTAAAACTTATTTTGGTTATCATCCAACAAAGGCCTACATAAACAACGCTACTTTTCTTTGCATCGTTACTAAAAATGTTTTGTATTTCTTGACTCTGAATCTTCATTTTGAATTTGTTTATCTTTTATCAAGGCTCTTTTTTAGCAATAAACGATGTTTGGATCTGGTTTCTGAACTTATTTATATCGGCCTGTCTAGCATTATTATCCAAATAACTTAAGAGATTTAGCATCTACCCTTTTAAATAATAAAACTTTCAGCAAAGCTACTTTTCTTTACTTGAAACTATGATTTTGCATCTTGGCATTAATTTTTTTTTATTTAGATAGGATCAGCTTCCTAAATTTTTTATGTCGGTCTTCATTGTGTAAGTACAAAAATAAGTCCAGATGTACTATTATTTTCATTTTTATTGTAACTACCAACTAAGGATGCGCAATACTCTTAAAACTATCGATATTTGGTATCGATCTGTATCGCAAGAAGTGATCGATACAGAAAAATATCGTTGTCAAAAAAATGGATACCCAGAATATCGATATCTTTGCGATACCGGTATTTACACAAAAATCTTAGAAATCTCGTTTGAATTTAGAGAATTACTATTACAATGAATGAATACCGAGTTCCTAGATCAAATATATATAAAATACAAACAGAAAGTGAGAAATACAATAATTATTTAAGATAAAATAGCACAGTAACATTACTATCTATCGGCATGGATCTTAGGATAGAATTTTTTCTAAAACACGCCCTCTGCTATCTAAGCTCAAACTGTGATATAATTCAATGGTATTTCGGTAGATCGGGTAATTGAAGTGAAAATCGGTAGATCTACAGAAAAATCGGTAGAGGTGGAAACACAGATTTAAATGTTCTGACAATTTCAGGATTCCTAGTGAATCGGGATTCCCCGCCGTCCCCTTAGCATACGAACACGTTAAAATGGGACCCAACTTGCCAGCTAATTTACAGCAACCTGTCAACTTATGTAGGCAGTTTGTTCTAGTAATAATTAGATGCCGTCACTTTTTCAAATCCGGATCGCAGGTTTCGATACCAAACCCAATGTATCGATACCAACAATGTATCGCAAAATAAATATCGATGCAAAATATCGGGTATCGGAAGCAAAAGTATCGATATTTTAAAATATCGTATCGTATCGCCCATCTCCCTACTACCAACAAATGCTAAATTTTAGCTCAATCAAACTCACGAGAGTGTGTGAAATACAAATTAAAAAAATTATCCGTGACATACAGACTGATATAATATTGTGCTTTTCTTGCAGTTAGGTACATATGCAGGATTGCAGTTCAATGAGATGCTTGGAACTATCTTAAAGATATGTTAAAACGCTTTTTTTTATTACAGATAAAATAACAGACGGACAGACGCACGTGTATTTATTGTATTGTCATCATACTTGTGAATATGGGTGAAATATATGTTTACAAAGTTTCAATATGGACATATTGATAGACGCGCAAGTGAATTTAAATAAAAGCTTCTCATATTTGCCTGTCAAAATGCAAATAGATTATTGAGCATAATACTTTTAGTTTCTGTACCTTCTTCGATTATCCACCAATGGTGGAAACCGAAAGCGTTGCCAAAGGTTGTTGCTAACTGGCCTACGGTTTTGAAGAGTGATTATGTTAATTATAAATTGCACAAAATTGAATATAACTTTTTGTAACGAACAAATTAATAACAGCATTTTGATGATTGAATACGGTCCTCTGGCACACAAATATGATAAAATCACAAAGTGCTACTCAATTTAGGGGTGCATTTTTGAGAATGGGATGGCACTTTTTCAGTTTTTTCAAAAGAACTCAAAAACTTTGCATTTTCAGTATATACATATATTATGATTTTTTGTAGAGAATTGAATTTTATATCGTAATGTATTCTTCTGAGGTCCAAAAAATATATTTCTTGCACAACAAATGCAAAAAATCAAGGGGAAAAAAATGAAAACCTTACCACAACCTTATTTTTACTTTTTTTGGGGGTTTTCATTTGAAAAAATTAACTTTTAATGATTCCTTCAATTTAATTTTTAATCTTATTTTTTGGACACCTTTTATTAGATATTATAAAAATCTAATAAAATGGACCCTTTTCAACAAGAAATTCAACCCAAATCAAATTAAAAAGGCTTCCTTATAGGAAAATTGACTATTATTTTAGGCTGCAAACGTCATTTTTGACATATAAACTTAACAATATCAAAAACGCTTAGATCTAGATATAGGACATAATACATAAAATGTGCCTAGAATGTCACGCAGAATTCAAAAAGGCAATAATATGTAGGGTGTTCTATTTAAAATAAGCAAGTTGACACCTACTTCCGGTATATTCGGAAGTGCTACCATCTTGAAAATATTTTAATCGACATTAGTATATATATGTCAAATTTTCAAAATTTTCCTATATATGATTTTCTATATATAAATCGAATTGGTTCCCAGTGGGACATCCTGTATATGGAATAAAAAAGTATAGGAGTGCAGGGGGCCCTTGCTAAATTCTCGACCAAGTGATAATGATCGTTTTTTTTACTAATTTTTTTTATTATATCTATACTAAATATTATTTGCGCTGTGGCCAAAAGTATTCGCCATCTAACTGAATAAATAAATGATACTCAACGAAGTCATTCTTAGCAGGAAGTTTTTTTCTTTTTGTGACTTTAATCTTCACTAGTAGCATTCCATTCTTGAAGAAGAATATTTTTAAGTCAACTTTTACTCGAATATGATGTTGTCAAATGTGTTTTTCTAATGCGTGCTATATATTTTCGTTGTGGTTTAGGTTTGGTGATTATGGAAATGTATTTAATTGGTGTCGCCGTCGAATAGTAGTTAGACACGTATTTCCTTTGGAACTTTGCCGTTGTCGTATATTAAGATGTGGATTTTAAATTATCGTGATGGAGTAAAAATTGTTGTATTATCCATAAAACAATGGAGGACTGTAGAAATAAATAACACTTTATCTATTACATTTTCTAAAATATATATTATTGTTATTTTTACAATTTTTTATGCAGAACCTTTTTATTTCCTTAATATCTAACATTCACTATTTTTACCATATTTAGTTAGTTAAAGACAGTTTTTTTTATTTCTTATTATTTCACTTTGTAAAAAACAGAAGTATACTTGATTAGTAAGGAATACGAAACAGTCGATTACATTGAAAAGGAGCAAACCCTTTTAAATGTAGAAGTAGAACTGGATTAATTAAGGTTTTAGAATACTAATATGTGAATTAAATCTAAGACTAGAAAAAAACTTTTAACTTTTACGAAAGTAAAGGGTGTTTTTTATAGAGGTATAGAACTTTAAATTGGCAACACTTTTTTAACTGGCGGCCATTTTGTCAGCTGTCAAGTGATTTATGTTTAGTTTGGTTTGGCATTTCAACATGAATAGACTGACGCCTAAACAACGCTTCCAAATTGTGCAAATTTATTTTGAAAATCATGGTTCTGTTCGAAATACGTATCGCGCACTACGTCCATTTTACGGTCAACATAATCGTCCATCAGAGCAATTAATTCGATTAACTATGGAACGTTTTCGCACCACGTTTACTCTAAATGATAATACGCATCCACAGAGACGTCGTACAGTGCGTATAGAAGAAGTCATTGCTGCTGTAGAGCGTAGCGTAGAGGAAGACCCGAATCAGTCTATCCGCCATCATGCACAGGAATTGGATATGTGTCCATCCACTTTATGGAAGATTTTGCGGAAAGATCTTGGTTTGCGTGCTTACAAAATCTAACTCGTGCAAGAATTGAAGACACAAGATCACCTAGCAAGGCGTAGATTCGGTGAGTGGGCCCAAAACAAGATTGCCGTTGATCCCGATTTTCATAAGCGAATTTTGTTAAGCGATGAAGCTCACTTTTGTTTGAATGGATACGTCAATAAACAAAACTGCTGTATTTGGAGTGATGATAATCCTCAAGTGTATGTTGAGACACCGTTACATCCAGAAAAACTGACTGTTTGGTGTGCTTTATGGGCTGGTGGAATCATTGGTCCGTACTTCTTTAAAAACGATGCTTGTCAGAACGTTACAGTCAATGGTGACCGCTATAGAGCCATGATTACTGACTGTTTCGTTCATCAATTGAACAACTATGATGTGCAGGAGCTATGGTTTCAACAAGACGGCGCAACATGTCACACAGCTCGTGCCACAATTGATTTATTGAAGGAAATGTTTGGTAACCGCATAGTTTCACGTTTCAGACCCGTGAATTGGCCTCCAAGATCGTGCGACTTAACGCTATTTTCTGTGGGGATATGTGAAGTCGCTGGTCTACGTCGATAAGCCCAAAATGATTGAGCACTTGGAGGACAACATTCGCCGCGTTATTGCCGATATACGGCCACAAATGTTGGAAAAAGTCATCGAAAATTGGACCTCCAGATTAGACTACGTCCGAGCCAGCCGTGGCGGTCATATGCCAGAAGTCATATTTAAATTATAATGCCAGAAGGTTATCTTTCGAATAAAGCAAATTTCATGTCAATTTAAAAAATTCATCTTTGTTTTATTCCATTTAAAAGTTCTATACCTCTATAAAAACACCCTTTAGAAGTAGAACTTGATCTAGTTTACTCTTATAGAAAGCAAAAGCATACTTAGATTCATTAGGAATTCGAATACATGGCTAAGCTGAACACGAGCAGACCTCTAACCTTTGTAAAAGGTACAAGCAAACTTCTCACTTACCAAGAAATGTTTCTAGAAATATTTTACGAAAAGGTTTCAATGAATATTTCCTGAAAATTTCAATAACGTTGATGAAATATTTCCGTGACAGGTTTCAGTCAAATCTTTAGGAAAATTTTCTATAACATTTCATGAAATAAACCCAAAACGATAATATGTTTCACGAAATATTATAGAAACATTGAGACCATATTATATAGATTTTATGAACTTGCGTAAAAATAAAACTTGAAATGTTTAGATAAACGGCTATGAAACCTTTACGAAATATTTACTAAAAGCTTTCATGATGAATTTAAAAATGAGTTAAGATATGTTGCGGAAATATTTAAGAAATATTTCATAAATCGTTTCGTGGAACGCTATACAAAGCAGCTTCTGAAGGCTTTCAAGAAACTTCTTCGAATTATGTTCGCAGTGTTTCTTCGCAGTCTTTATGAATGTTACAAATTCATTCCATGAATCGTTTCGTGAAACGCTATACAAACCATCATCTGAAACAAGGGGTAAGTATTGAATTGTTTTCGAAAAATGTCGTTTTACTCGATTTCACTTAATCTAAATAATTACCTAACATTTTATAAATATCTGCTGAAAGAATGGAAACAATTTGAATATTTTATATATGTCGCCGTTAACATATAGAAGAAGCATGCCCACGCACAATATTAAGTGAAGATTATAATATATTAGGTAAGATTATTTTATTATTACTTTATATTATTTCTCGAAATCTCTTTCTAAATTAACGAAACATTTATGAAATATTTCACAAAGTAAATAATGAAAAGTATATTGAGTTCGAAACTGGCCTACAGATGGTGGTGCACTACCAATGGTAGACGTTTCCATTTTTTCTGGTAGTTTTTTTCAAACTGAAGTAGTGTTTTTGATTCCTAACTAGAACAAAGCACGCCTGTCTTTATAATATAAGGCTTTTTCAGTTGGTTTCTTATAAATATGCATTTATTTATTTATGTATACTAGCTGCGAGTATCATCATTTACTATTTAAATAATTCAGATTGCATGACATTCCGGGAGATGGCGTAGCTTATATTAAACTTTTTGTTTAGTTTCACATGAGTTGATTAAAGAATTCACTTTTCTCATGGTGTGGTGTACTTGCCTGCTCTATACTGACGAGAACCATCGGGTTCTAAGACGATCTACAGATGTCGCTATGCCACCAATGGAAAAGTTTCCATCTTTTTTTGGTGGTTTCTTGCAGTCTGAAGCAGTGTTGCCACACGTCGCTCAATTGAGCGAGATCTCGCTGTTTTTCTTCCTGATTCACTATCTCGCTCTTCTTTGTTAAATCTCGCTCATTTTAATACTTTTGTCACTGCCACACAAAAATTACGGTTGGTGCAACGTATGAGTTTTTTCAAATGTTTTTCACATACGAAATTTTTTAACAAAGAAAATATTTCAAAATTATTCCATGTATTTAGTTAGTAAAGCAATAGGTAGATTGTCAACCTTAATAATAAATTCTGTAAGAGTAGTACCGGTAATTTAGTGGAAAGTTTCATTATTTTCACATATAATATTTATGTGGTTGCCTATATTCTATATAAATGCAAAGGGAGTGGAAGATAATTTTTCCTCATGTTTTTATCAAGCGTTTTGATTTCTAATTGACATAAAATAATGTCAAGTGATGGATTGATTTATTTCAAGTTTTTAAGCATGTATTGCTAGAAGCAATGTTGAGTGCTTCACGCGCATTAATAGTATAACGAAAGAGAAAGCAGATGGCAGTACATGCTGTCTTTCTCACTGCGAAAATTTAGTTATGATTCTCTCCTTATCACCATACGTCTGGAGCGAGAGAGGTAGCATGTACTGCTATTTGCATTTTCTTTTTCTATCACTTAATTCGCGCAAAGTTCTGAGTGCAGTTTTCAGTAGTATAGTCTCAAGTTTCAATCAAAAAAATCTCGGTCTTTTAATTAAAATCTCACTCATATTTGACAGGAGGGCTCGCTCGAAAAAACAAAGGTCTGTGGCAACACTGGTCTCAAGTAGTGCTTTTGATACCCAACTAGAACAAAGTATGCCTGTTCTTATAAGGGTTTTTTCAGTTAGTTCCTCGTCATTTCTGATACGTTTTAATGCAACCTTTCTGAAACGTTTTAGATCCTTGAATGAAACGTTTTTGAAACATTTCATCCTATGTGGGTTAGATTGATTGGAGATACAAGTACGTGGCTAAGCCAAACATGAGCAGACCACTACTCTTGTAAAAGGCCGAAGCAAATTGAACTTACTGGTGAACGGATTAAAATTTTACCGAACAATTGACCAATGGCAAGGCGCTAAGTAATCCGTAGTCATGGCGACGGAAATCATTTTAGTTTCAGCCAAATTGATCAAAGGACATTTCTAGGTATGGTAAAAATAGCATAAAATGAATTTAGAAGATTAATTAAATATGAAATAAAAATATTATCATGTAGAAAATATATTAAATATATTTCTTGTTGTGACTTGTTTCAGAACACTTAATTTTTGTAGTCATACGTGTTAAACCACGATTCAGAAGGTTATCAATATCGTTTCTCAGTCTTATTTTTTACCTACTTCTACACGAAATATACAGACTTTTTATATATTTTGCAGAGGCGGCATAAATCATTTTTGGGTTTTTTCGTGTCTATACAGAAAAGCCGCTTCGAATCTGTTATGATATTCCGCACTCATTATGAATATCTAATAGACTTTATGAATCTCAAGCAACTATCAATGCATTCAAAAAATTGAGAGTTTCGAGCGTTGGACATACCAAGTAAACAGGCCCAAACAAGTATGGTATCCAAATATGCTGCAACACGACTTTATGGAACTAAGTGTAGCAACGTAAGCTGCGTACGCTTCAAATTATTCCTCAGAATATTTAAATTAACTCTTTTATCCACTATTTCATTGATAAAAACTAGATTACCGATACCACCTGCTGCCATATACCCCGAAATTACCTTCCCCATGCTTAACTTTTTCCTCAGTTGCTACAATTAAATGAGAAGCAAGGTTACTTAATATTGAAAAATCACAGAGTACAGGCTAGTAACACCATCAACAAGCAAATATGCCGAGCTAATTCCTCTATCGGAGGGAAGGGGGTGGGTTATTTATGGTGCCACTGCATCTAAAGCTAGGCTGAATGCAGAAACCTTCCACGATGTCGTTAGGAATTGGCGTTCAACTTTACTCCTTAAAGATTAGCAAGCACAACAAAAAAAAATACAAACGCAAGTAGCATGTGGGACAAATAAAACTTTAATTAAAAATTTGAAAAGTGGAGTTGTAGGGGGATCTAGATGGATTATTAAAACAAAAACCTCCTTTAAACTCACAATAAAAAGGATAAATTTAATCATACAGGATTTAACACACAAAATTATATTGGTATTATTACATAAAGTAAATCCATTCATTCTATGATCATAGATATTACTCTGGATTATAGCGCAACGCCTTACAATAATAAAGAATAAAATAGGTCGTTTGTTATAAATAAAAGGTAATACAAAAGTTTGCCTCTCAAATAGTTAGATTTCCAATTATTTGATTTTTCTGCTTAACAGTGTAGGCTCTATCTTAACATCAACAGGTATCTGCAGAACACGAATATTCATAATAACCAGTAATAAAATGCCCCGAAGGGAGAATTCTAAATAAAGATAACCAGTAAGTTGGATACCCATACTAATATAACTAATAGGGTTGATCCTATAAAAAAATTCGTCCTAGACAACTATATAAATTAAATTGAAAAAAGAATAATGAATTCATTAATCAACCTTCGCCAAAATATCGAGAAATATTTAATTTAAAATTCCAAACTTTCCACACAATCAAAAAAGAAATTTTTTAAAGTTAATTAAAGACAATAACAAAAAAAAAAATAACCAATTTAAAATAATTAACTGTTTTTACGATAACTGGATAGTAAAGACACAAATCTATAAACGTCCAATAAAAGACCAGCCTGACTCCAGGTGATCACTAATAATTAGGTTAATATGATACAAAATCATTAAATCTAATATAAGATGTACATTAAATTCACATTAAATTTAAGGTTATTTTTAACAGTGTATATAACACCAGGAGATAATTTCTATTTTATAATATTTGGCACCTTAATATATCCACTAGTTTAGAGTAAAATGATCAACGATTTATATAAGATTACTCTAATTTTTTACTTTCTATTGTCAGGTATTTGGTATCACTTCCGATAACACTAGCATATGAATGACCGTTGTGATATAAATCTTCGTAGCTCACTTCCAATAATTTGTCAAAATTCAACTTTCGCCCAATATTTTGTGTTTTAAATGATGTAAATAGTGCGGTTACAACTTGTGGTCTTGGTTCAAGAGGTAATTGGGTGCCATCTAAAGACGTTTTGATATTGTTGCCCTGAAATAATATTTATAACATTATTAGCTTTATAATTATTTAGTAGTAATTTGCCTAAAGAAGCGATTGAATAAAATCTTACGTCACAATATATCAGCAATAAAATATTGTCAATTGCATCTTAAGATATCAGGATGTAATGTGGAACACGGATGCATTTAGTAAAATAGAAATAACTTGTTCTGTCAACCGGCGGCTAGAAGGTTCCGTAATTGTACCATATGAAATATAGTTTGTAAAAGAAAGCAAACTTGTAACATCATCAAATCTATCTATTTTGTATAGTATCGGAAAGTTAAATACGTGAAGAGCGACAAGGCTTCCAAGGAAATAAGTTTACAATAGGTGCAATTTTAATGACACGATAACTAGCCGAAAAATGAGTTGAATTCGATAAATCTGTTTTCCTTTTTGCATAGTTGATCTAAAATCATTGTTTGATTGAATACAATTCAGAGACAAAATCATACTTGATAACGAGATCAATAAAAAATAAATCAGAATCATAATCCTACTACCAACAACAGATGAAGTAGGAGTCAGAGTAGGAATCTGTTAGAGATACAGCCTAAGATTTTTAATATGATTATGAACTGAATAATAAAAGGTCTCTCAATTCTATGTTATACTGAAGATGCCTTATAAATAGTAAAAATGAGGATACCTACTGCTTTTTTTTAACTAAGGCCACTAAAGTAATAAATAAGTGACGTAACAGTGGAATCGTTAAAGCTTAGGCAATCAAATGCAGAAGTGCTTATTACAGTGGAGTGATACGTATGTTTTAGTGATTCCACTTGTCATTTTATTATCACATCTTTGCCCCGTCAATAGCATACCATTTTAGTGCGCTGGAAAAGCAATATCCATGATTATATCTTCCAGACGAATCAAATTGGCGGCTAACAACACTCTAATAGAATAAATAATGAAACTCACATATCTTGAGTAACAGACATTTTATAGAAGAGGAGATAATTGCTTAATGGCGTTAAATATATCTGCAAGTTTAAAAGATGTAATATGAAGGAACTGTGTCTACCGAGAGCAAATAACGACCTATAACATATGTTCTTGAAATTCGGGTAGAAATATAAGAAACAAAAAGTCTAATGAGAGTAATGGGAGTGAAACCACTGAAAACCAAAAAAGAACTACGCTACTTCATCAGTTGAAAGCAGCGCGCCCACTGGTTCCGCTCGGTTCAGACCGCTCGGCTCCTCGCAATCGGCCCGTTTTGGTTTACACGTGAATAAATGAGAGCCCGCTCACTGGTTCCGACCGACCAGAACGCTTCCGCGCTTCAGCATCGGCGTCTTCGACTATTCTCAAGAGGGCAAAAATTGCCGAAAGGTCTGAAAGCCTTCGACTATTTTAAAAATAGAAAGAGGGAGTGTAATCTGTGGTATAGACGCAGTGTTTGTATTGTTACTATGTCGGACGAAGAATTGATAGAAGACGTGAGAGCATACAGAATATATAATAATAATAATATTCTCTATACATAGTTGTTGCCTAATAAACTTGAAGTAAATTGTCTAGGCATTCACGTCACAGTCAAAAAACATTAATTATGTCACAAAAATCTGTGATGTAAACGTCAAATTTAATTAATTCGAGTATATAATACACTTAGAGCCGTTTTACACACACAAGAATTATCCGAAAATTATAACAAAAATTTTCAGCAAATTTTTTCCGAAAATTCTTTGGAGATAATTTTTAAAATAAAATTCCGCTTTGTTTGATATGTACAAGAAATCTGAATATAATTCTGGTGATAATTTTGTCGGTGCTCATGCGCATTTTCATAACATGTGACGTTCCAGCTGTTAAAAAAACGAAATAATCTGGGGATAACCATAAAATGTCATAAATATGAGAGTGTTTAAACATATATAATCAAGAAACCACAAAATAAGGGATATTTTGTGCAAGAAACAATGAGTAAATATTGAGATTAGGTTGATTACCAAACGCGCACTTTCTGTATTTTAGTCATAAAAATATAGAACACGTTCTATATTTTTATGCCGAAAATTTTCACCAAAATTTTGACAATAATTCTTTGATGTGTAAATCAGCAAATTAGTTTTATGAAAATTTTCAACATAATTATGAGATAAATTATGGCTATAATTCTTGTGTGTGTAACACGGCTCTTACTTTAAAGTAACTGCTAAACGTTCCTCTGGTGGAATCGATTTTCGAAGGTTAGTGTTTTGTTTCCTGAGCGGCAATAAAATTTTATACTAGACATTCTAAAATATTTGAAAAAGTTTTCATTGTCGGTCATCAACTCTGGAAATAAATGATAAAATTCCCCGTGAACTTTTCTTTTAAGGTAAATATCATGAACCCAATATCTTCTTCTCTGCTTTTCCTCCACTTCCGCTTCAACACAGCCTAGACCAGCCACAACAATATCCTCCTCAGAGTCGGAAGAACTACTCATTTTATTCACTTCTCATCAAAAATAACAGCTCTAGAAACTCTAATGGTTAAAGCAGTTTTAATCACTGTTTAGTCTGAATTGTGCGGAGCCAGTGAGCGGGGGCCATCGGCGTTCTGACTGAAGCGGACGGAACGGACGGAGCCGAGCCGATTCAGTGGACGAACATCAGACAGAAAGAGTTAAATACGAGGGCTAGCTTGAATAAAAAATAGAACATGAGGAAGAAGAAGAAGAATTAAAAATATAAAAAGATCCAAATGATATGCACGCAAGAGATTTGAAACAGAGAGTTGCCAAAGACAGAACTAACATTAAAAAAAACATATTTTTATGGCAATTATATAAAAATAGAAGATGTATAACTTTAAAATAAAATTATGTAAAGTGTCTAGCGAAATAGGTTGGAAAAATATTAAACTGCATTATGTCCTTCAGACACTTGGGAAGATAGGTTTGCCTTTTGATATATTCTAATTGATAAAAACAATTTAACGGCAAAGGCACCTCATATTATTAGCTAATTATAACAAGGAAACACTTTTACCTACCTTTAAAAGCTCAGTTCCCAATTCTATAGCAATTTCGCTTAATTTTAAACCAATGCCACGTCTTGAGTACTCTGGTAATACACCCAAAAACACTAATTCCATTAAACAGTCGGCACCATATGGAGTAAAGGGATCGACACTATCTTCAAATGTACTTAAAAATTCATATATTCCTTTAGTTTCCGAATATTTGGCATTTTTAATGTATCCTTCAAAAAGTGTTTTTGATGACGTATCTTTATGCTAAAATAAAAAAAAGTTTTCATGTTAACGATGAATGTTCAAAGTACTGACAATATTTCGTGGTTTGTGGTACTGGGACAACTCTTCTATTTAACAGATATATGACGTGGAAATATTATCGATCATATAATATAGGGAATTAGAAATTTCTCTAGGTCAGTAAATATCATCTATGCCGCATTTTTGCAGTGTTTTGAACTCGATAATAAATCTCTGTGTAAATGAATATAAAAAAAGGGTTTCCTTAAACCTACCTATTTAATGTCTTTAGTGTCATAATTTTATAATAAACGGTGAAGGAAATTTAAAGTCCGATATTGAAGTTTATATTAAGGTGATACCAACTGATAAAAAATATATAAACTAAATATTAAAATCCTTAGATTACCGCCTATTTATACACATGCACAAAACCAAACAATTACTTAACAGGAATCGAACACGGGACCTTGGTTTTGCCAGTACATTGAATATTAAATTGTTTTTGTACCATTAAAGTTCTGAACAATATTGTTTAAGTATTGAAGCCTCTCAGAATTCCATTCTATTATCGCCAAAGAGGTTTCTTAAAAACAGAAACAGACATGGTTAGTGAACAGATTCTCGAGGCACTTTAAAAAAGGAAATCTTCCTTGTGTTTCGTCATTTTTTCAATTTCACCCAATAGCTCTATCCTGTTGGTGAATGTTAGACCTTTAAATCTTTTTTATTGTTATTATCTTGTTAATATAAGTGGGAATAGATAGTTGACAATTGCTCTAAGAGGAAAACAAGCAATTTAAATAATTTGTAAAATCTCTGGTAATAATCATTATTTTTATTGGACATTGTAGGTGTTTAATTGGTGTGCTTGTATATTTTATTTATTTAAATTCTTTCAGATATGTAACTAATTGGTATTAACAATAAGAAATCAATGTTCTTTAAAGTTCAAGTTGTTTTGAAATGTTTATACAGGACGTCCCTAAAAGGTCTGTACAAAACACCAACGCAAATCCCTGAGGCTAAAATATGAGAATCTAGTCAAATTTACTTTAGTCCAAAAATTGATAGTTTACGAAATACAGGGTGGCAAATATTTATTTATTTATTTTTTAAACTTTTTTGTAAATATTTATCTTATTAATAGCTTGATTTGGAATTAACTTGGTAGTTTGTGGTTTTTTAGGATGATAAATCAATTTCTGATTACAATTTCAATATATGTTACAGAGGGCGCCACCGGTAGCACTTCGCCTACATTTAAAGCTTCATAACTCTTTTATATCTCGGTATATTAAATTTCTAATTAAAAATTCTTATTCATTGATATCTTTTATTTGAAGTTATATTTAATAGTTGTGCTTCGAGCAGCTCTTTCTGGGATAATCAAATTTAAATGTTTTATTTTGTACTGAGACTCTTTGTAGCCCTTCTTTCTCCCACTTTATCCAAGCTTAGGTCTGATTCTAGAAATTTGTAGCGTGTTGAAGGGCAAACAAGCCAGCAATAATAAAATGTACATAGTGTGATATCCCGGGAATAATTTTATTTTTAAAAGAAGTTAGTAAATTAAAAATATTAAAAATGTTTAAAAAAGTAAAAATTATTCTAAGTTTATAAAAGGAAAACTCGGATTGAAATTAATTTTATTTTAAAATAAATAAAAAAAATAAATAAATCGACGGTCTTGAAAAATAGTACAAGTATGTACTTTAAAATTCAACAATAGAATAAAAAACTTTATTAAATTTAAACTATTAAAATCAAATTATTTTTCTTTACCTAAGACCAAATTCTTCTCTCTTTACTAAATTCGAATAAAATATCAAATATAAAATCTGAACCTAGACCACACGATTTGTGAACTATTTTGTTCTGGATAGCTGAAAAATAAGTAGGTCAAGAAAGGAATGTCCATTTAGGTAAAAACAACTATTTCAACATATAGAGTCTCGATCATGCGACTTTTTTTTGCAAAAGTAGGCCAAGAAAAGAATGTCGGTCTGCTGACGTCGGGATCACGAGATTGTGGTAAAGAACCAATATCACGCGACTTGTTCTTGCAAAAGTAGGTCAAGAAAGGAATGTAGGTTTGCTGACGTCGGGATCACGAGATTGGGGTAAAGAACCAACATCACGCGACTTTTTCTTGCAAAACAAGTAGATTAGAAAAATCCAAATTTCTGCCAAGACCTCACGGCAAATGTTATTTAAATACGAGCCATCTCGCTATGAAAGACGCAGGCAGTGAAGACCAAGAGTTAAAAACAGTTAATCGAAATCAAGAGTTAAGAGTTAAAAATCGGTAGTAAAAGAATTAGTTCAAAAAGTATATAAACAGAGTGTTTCGCGGTACGGTGAAAAATGTTTTAAATACGGTTTTAAATATAATTCACACAGTCAAATTTTCGGGTATGTTTTGTAGTCCAGTAGACAGTTTAGGCGGAGTTTTAAAATGGGTTAAACCAAATTTTTAGCTCGCCCTGCACAGCCGCGACATGTGGGTAAGAGAAAGTCCGACTATAAAATATAGTAACTAGTAGGAAAGTGAGAGTTTTGTCAATTTTAATTTTGTTAAAGATAAAATAGAAGAAACTTTATAGTTGCTCCTTAATTAAGTTAAATTATCGTTGATTTATTTTTGTAAATTAGTGCTGCTCATATATAATTTAAATAAAACTTAATCTAAAAAAAGCTATCAGTATTTTAATGGTAAGAAAAGAGTTTATAAAGACGTTCAAGGCAGTAGTAAGTAATCTAGGACCTCGTCCCGCTCTCCTTTATTATCTATAGTTGTCTAGCCCCTAGGAAAGTTGAAAAAATCTGTATGAAAAAAGAGATAAAAGAAAGGCAAGGCGTTACAATAGTAACGAGCTAACAATGATAATAATATAAGAATGAACTGACAAAGAACAATAAGAATAATACACAAAGTCAATAATAAACCAAAACCTAAAAAGTTTTTATTTAAAATGACCTCACTGTTAGCTTAGTTTCAAATGATACTACTTGATCAGATCGAACCATGTTACCACTGGACGGGGTGATGGACCGTTTGGAGTGTTGCTTGCGTACTGCTTGCTTTCAAGTAAAGGACAAGTTCTACGTTCAGGATGATGGGGTTCTTCACTCTCTCCAGTCGTCGCCAATATATATATATATATATATATATATATATATATATATATATATATATATATATATATATATATATATGGAATGGTTCGAAACTCGTGCCATAGAAATGGCAACAGTAAAACCGAAAGCCTGGTTGAGATAAGTCGATGATACCTTCATTGTATGGAAGGGCAATAATCAAGAACTTAATGATTTCTTGAAACATCTAAATAACATTAGACCTACAATTAAGTTTACCATGGAAAAAGAGGTAAATGATCAATTGCCCTTCCTAGATGTCATGGTGAACTGTTCAAACAAAACTATTAAAACTTCAGTATACAGAAAGCCAACACATACTGGACACTATCTTAATCATAGTTCTAATCATTCTGTTGTAACAAAACGGGGAATCATACTCAACCTCTATAGTCGCGCTATATCTATATGCAATAATGCCGATTCATTGGAAAAAGCGGTGGCAAATATTAAATCCGATTTACAACAGAATGATTATGCTTTAAAACTAATTGACGATATTATAAATAACTTTAGAACAACGAACACTAGACAGCAAGAAACACATTCATTCTTCACAATTTTGTACATTAAGGGAACTTCGGAGAAAATAAGACGAATTGCCAGTAGTTATAATATAAAAACAGCCTTTAAATCAGGAAATACACTTAGAGGTTATTTAACAAAAACAAAACCAGAAACTACCGATAAGAAAGAATGTGTTACAAAAAGGGGAAGCGTCGAGATCAGGTATTGTAAAACACGCCTGGGATAAACAACACCATATAAAATGGTTTGAGGCTGCGGCAAGTTTATGGAACCCAACATGAAAAAAAGAAAATATATAGAAGCAGCTTACATTAAAAACAATAATGGAATCGTTAGTAAACCGAGTGTTGAGATACCTAATATTTGGCAATCACTACTTTGTAACATCAAATCATTGAGGTGTGTACAGTGAAGCGAAACTTTGCGCTTCAATGGACACAGTCCATATATAAGCTCGTAGTCTTAAGACAAAACATTTAGTTTATACTTGATAACGATTAGAGATACAACCTAATCAAAACGTCGTAAAAATAAATAAAAATAAAGACAATGCAAGTCCAACAACCACATTTTAGTCAATCTTCAACATTGTCTACAACCTTCAAACAGACACTGTTAGCTTGTTGCTATGTAAATTGTTATTGCTGTTGGCCTGTTGGCCCTTAACCATGCCCAAACTTCTTGGATCACTCCTAAGCCTGGATGAAGTGTGAAGAGGGATTATGAGACACAGTACGTAATAAAACATTTAAATCCAATTATCTTAAAACGGCTATTAGAAACAACATCTATTAGGTATAATTTTTCTGTATAAAATGTCAAGGAATAAGAATTTTTAATTAAAAATTTAATATATTAAGATACAAAAAAAGTTATGAAGCATTACATCTAGGGGAAGTACTACTGGTGGCACCCTCTCCAATGTACATAGAAACTGTAGTCTTGATTTCCTATCCTAAAAAACCACAAAATACCAAATTTAGTTCAAGTCAAGACATTATTAAGATAAATATTTATAAAAAAAGTCTAAAAAAAATTTTATCCTTGATACCCTGTATTGCAGAAACAATACACTTGTGGAGTAAGGTAAATTGGGCCAGATCCTTATACTTTAGCATAAGGAATTTGTGCTAGCATCTTGTACGGACCTTTTAGAAACACCTTGCATTATGTGTCATACCAATGACTTTATGAAGCGTTAAATAATAAAAATAAATATTCCTAATCATTTACAACATTTGTTCTTGTACCCTCTTTTTCTATTTAATCTTCTTGAACACAAACTAAGATTGATAAAATCGGTTTTTGAAATATTAACCTTGTCTCTGACTATTAACTATCATATTTTTCAAAAATATACCAAGCAACCTTACCATTATTATTTCGGTATTTTTCTGAAATTACCTGAATTTTATTTAATATAACAGCAGCTGCTTTTCCTGTTTCCTTGTCAATGGCCGCCACTGATACACCATCTTTTGCTATATTAATCATAAAATCATCAATTTCGTCGATCGCTTCTGGATTTTTTGAAAGCCCAACAGCATTGCATATATTTTCATAGGGGAAAAATGATTTCTTCAATACTGTGATGGCTTCATCCAAACGATCTTTAGTAATTGCAACGTACTCAATTCTACCTGAAATAATAAAAGATAAATGAAATTCTATATTGCAAGAACTTTGAATGATTTTTTTTTTCAATATCGTAGGTGTCGTATCGCCTTCATTTTGTGCTAATCTATTATTATCTTCGAAACAGTTACGTACTGGTCAGTTAAAGAAACAATCCTTTTTGTTAGTATATTTCTGAAGAATCGCAATTTTTTTCTCTACGA
Source organism: Diaprepes abbreviatus (assembly GCA_034092305.1). Taxonomy (NCBI): domain Eukaryota; kingdom Metazoa; phylum Arthropoda; class Insecta; order Coleoptera; family Curculionidae; genus Diaprepes; species Diaprepes abbreviatus. Next base: position 3,323,614 of record JASJET010000087.1, read on the forward strand.
CTGTGCGGCAAAACCGAGTTTATATATACTTTCCTGAAACTTCGAATATAATTTTTCACAAGACAGCGAAATTTCAGACTCCTCGAATAATCAATATAAAAAATACAATAGGTATATTCTTTTGAGTAATTATCACTTTCAGTTCTGTCACTTGAAGTAATCATGATCACTTCGAGCCAGTGACAAGTAAATGTATATTCAAAAGAATATGAAGTTATCAGTTTCACTTTTTTCACTTTGATCAGTGATAATTTACTCAAAAGAATACAACCAATATTTAACATGGACTATATAGGAACGACCAAGGAAGTTGGAGGGGGTAAAAAGAAGGGGAATGCCCTAAATAAATTGGATCCGGCATGTAAAGCTGTACTCCCCTTAAAGGGTCTATACTGTACGTTATTATAATGGAAAAATTACAATTTAGAGTTTATTATTAAATGATAAATAAAATAAATACTGTATTATATAAAAATTCATAAATTTGCACGTTTTTATCGGAAATATCAAGAAAATTATCAAAAAACAAATCAAAACAAAATAGCCTCCGTCATTAAATATTGGTGTGACTCGTTCCTAAAAACCGAAAAATTAGCGCTGTTGCCAGATTGCCGATACTATTTCTGTGAAATTCATATATGTTTTTTCACAGATTATCCCACCTTGATGTGGTCTCTGTTTGACAATAACATTTTTAATTAATAAATCTAGGTTAGTTCAGGTTACTTTTAGTTTCTCAAACTAACTAAAAGCAAAACCTGAACTAACCAAAACTGGGCAAAAATTTTGGGTGGTTAAGATTAATTTTACCCTTTTTTTACATTACAAAATTTAAACTATGTTGTTAACTATAATGGATAAATTTTATAGTTTATATTACGAAAGTATACGTCTAGGTCAATTTAAGTTAGTTCAGATTGGTTTCAGTTTTATAAATGAACCAATCAAGCTAAACCTGAACTAACTAAAATTTTGGGTGGTTAAGATTAATTTTTTCCTGAACCTTATCAAACATTACAAAAATTAAACTATATTGTTGACTGAGATGGACAAATTTTATAGTTTATACTACGAAAGTATTTTACATATGGCAACGCGTCACACGAATATTAGTCGTTTTCGCGAGTCTGATAGTCTATAGTCTTTCGAGAACATATTTTTTGTTTTTCGTTGAAAATACAAGTTTTTCTAAATTTATTCACTAAAATTTGTGCAAAAATAGTTGAAATATATTGCATACATGATATTTTAACTAAAACCATTGAAAATAAATATGTAAGTTTAGCGTTTTTTTAAGAATTAAAAGTGTTTGGTGAAGTGACGCTTGGCGTTTTTTAAGTTTCCTGGGAAACTGAGGAAAAATAGTGAAAAACCAAAGCCAAAATCGTATTCTACGACCTCGAAATAGGGAGTAAGTATTGAATTTTTCCCAGAAAAGGGCCATTTTCCTAGATTTACCCTAATGTAAATAATTATCAAAATATAAAAAATATATTTACTGAAAATAATGAATTAACGGAATTTTCAAAACAATACTATACACTGATGCATTGTTATAAATAAAAGGTCTGCACAAATGTCTTGATAATATACACAAATATAAATTCCGAAATTTAACTAACGTGTCTGGACGGCACAACAAAAAAATCAAGAGACACACACACACACACGATTACATTAAATACACAGAATACGCCAGGACGCCGATTGCCACTGTCGCAAATCCTGCTCTGGTTTTCTGGTTCTCATATTGCCAACCTCATATAATAAATTTACTATCAAATTTCTCTCTGCGCTTGCTCGTAGCCACTTGATGTCAATTTATGACATTTATTTTCTGCATGGTCGGATAATTTTTTTGGCATTTAACCTATTTTTGTAATTTTTCATATTCCCTTTAACTTCCTTGGGAACCACCATAGTTAGTGTGACATAATTACCCATAACTTAAAAACTAATATTTCTAGCGGTCGTCGCGTGAAGCTCATATTAAAATAGAGAAGTTGCATTTTTTACTGATGGTGAGCAAGTCATCAGGGTGCCCATTCGTTCTCGATAGAATGTGGGCGTGGTTCTCATGATAGAATATGATTGTCTTATGTTTTTATGAGAATCACGCTCAGTTTCTATCAAGACGATAGTTCTCTCGAGAACGAGAATAAGCACCCAGATGATGTTTAAGTATCGACGGTCATTAGTAATGTCTTGCTGGCTTTTACACATTACAGGTAGGATATACGAGGTTTGTCCCAAAAGTATCGAGCCTGCATTCATATCTCCGCGTCAAAACTTTCGAGCGACCTCTGTGGGGCATGGGCGTTACCAGTAAGTCTTCACGAATTCATTGGTGTGTGCAGTTACCGACTGGACGTGTTAGTTCGTGAACGGTGTGCGTTTGTTTACAGTGTCTTTTTTTCGTTCGTCGCATTTTGTTATCGTAAAAAATGACGGAAAAATTAGATCAACGCATTTGCATCAAGTTTTGCTTTAATCTTGGAAAAACTTGCTCGTATTACTGGTGACGAATCATGGATTTACGGCTATGATCCAGAAACAAAGCGACAGTCTTCACAGTGGAAGCATTCTGAATCGCCAAGACCAAAAAAAGCACGTCAAAGTCGGAGCAAAGTGAAGACAATGTTGACTGTTTTCTTTGATTATGAAGATGTTGTGCACCACGAATATGCTCCGAGAGGTCACACGATCACTAAAGAGTCCTACGTTTAAGTGTTGAAAAGATTGCGTGACGCAGTCAGAAGAAAACGGCCACAGCTTTGGACAAGCGGTAATTGACTGCTTCACCACGACAATGCGCCAGCGCATTCATCGAACCTTGTGCAGCAATATTTAACAAAGCACCAAGTCGTACAGCTTCGCCAGCCTCCGTACAATCCCGACGTAGCTCCCTGTGACTTTTGGCTCTTTCCCAGATTAAAAATGCCTCTCAAAGGACACCGGTTCGATGACAAAGAGACGGTTGAAACCAATGCGACGAATGTATTGACGGCAATTCCGAAAACTGACTTCCAGGACTGCTTCAGGAAGTGGAAACACCACTGGGAACGTGTTATTCAATTAAACGGGGACTACTTTAAAGGATGCCACTCACCGGATGATAAAGAATAACACCAATGCGGAGATATGAAGGTAGGCTCGATACTCTTGGAACAAACCTCGTACATAGGTCTGCGGGACTACGACATACTGTATTGTGTGAAGATAAAGGTTAAACAAAGATAAAATAAATTCAGTAGGTGATTATTACCTATTGGACTGATGATATAAGCAATGTTGCCGAATCATCGCTTCATTAGTCATTACACGATTAGCTCGTGTGAAAGTGTATAGTCAGCATGAAAAGTTCAGTAGAGAAGTAGGGGACGTGTCGTACGAAAGACCATTTTGTTTCAATAAAAAAAAATTAGAAATATGTCACAAAAATTAGCAATGTGTTGTGATTGAGCTGAGTTTTTAAGTTTTGTTTATACAGATATTACATTACTGTTGATAGTTCGTTAACTTAGTAACTTGTTAAAATAATTTTTAAGTTTCAATTGTTTTTAGATATTATTGGATATTTTTGAACCCATATAAAGGACCTGGAGACAAGTACTTTTGTATCCACCGCTTTCAAAACACTCTACAATTTTGTAAATGATCTTATCTATTAAACATAAGCACGTGATTTTGCAAGGTTGTGTGTTATCATTCCAATGATAAAACAACAATTTTCTAATTCTAAGGTTCAAGATCATTATTGTTTTTGTAATATCACTGCATGAAAAATATTTTATCGTATTTTAAAATATAAATATTTATAGGAAAAAAATATTATATTTTGAACACGTTTAGAGGCTCCACATTTAAATGTTTAAATTTAAAATGATTGAGATGGTCAGGAGAATAACATTCAACAATTATCGAAAAGAGTTTAAACTATAAGTGACATTTGAGGCAAGAATTTTGGAAGAATCTCAATTAGGCTTAAAGAACATACCAGTATGAATTTATTGTCTTTATTTATATGTGTGATCCTTTCTAGCAGAGAAAAGGAAATAATATATAAAAACAGTTTGTTTCCTGCAAATACAACTCTGGTCCTCTCTCTGTGGAGTTTTATCGAACCGAGAGCAATATTCGTAGGAAACAAATACTATATAAAATATAAATTCTAAAGGATGTCGGTAGGATATTAAAAACCTGCCGACTTCGATGCCAGATTGAAAAATATTGCCAGCCAAACGACATCTATACAATCACTGGAGTAGTGCGAAATTTTTACAAATCAAAATTTCAGTAAAAAATTAAGAAATCTATCTACCGTATTTAAATAGTTGTTTATATGTATTATCCTTTCAAGCAGACAAAAGGAAAAAATATGGACAAACAGTTTGTTTCTTGCAAATACAACACTGGTTCTTTCTCCAGGACTTGATGGCTACGAAATAGAAATATATCTGATTTAATTAATTTCTTTCATGATCAACACAATCAAGTGATATTAAGAAATAACGTTCAGTTTCAATAAGATGGAGTGCTAGAGCCTTATGATAGACATGTCAAAGATTATCTAGATGAAGCGTTTCCTGGGAGGTGGATAGGTAGAAGAAGGTCCATTGAATCATTTCCTAGGTCATCCGATCTAATATCTTTAGATTAGATTCCTATCTTTAGGGTCATTTAAAGACTGTGGGCTAAAGTACAAAGCTTTTTACAGAACCCTGAATTTTAAATAAAAATGAGTAAGTGCATGAGATTCCTCATCAACATTTGCGAAGCATGCTTTCTCAGTTTTCAGAAAGGCCTTGACACTTTCACGTGGCTGAAGAAAAATAATTCGAAGATTTCATTAAATGCAAGTTGGGGCTAAGAAACTTGCTTATTTGAATTTGGCGTCCTGAAGCAGTAATTACTCCGAGGTGGGTAAGGGTAGGTACGTTTGACAGAGCGGGGAGTAAATTTTTAGCTCCGCTTAGTTTAGTTAGCATCATGGAGTTCCGTATCCATTTCAAAATTACGCCAGTGGTCGTGTTTTGGCCGGCAGTTGCTTCATAGGTAAACAATTTCAGGTATACTGGTGAAATGAAAAGAAAATGGCCTTCTACTAATAGCAAGGTCACCCCAAAACATTGACATTGCAAGGCTTTCTGTTTTGCGATTCCCTCAGCGCTCAGCCGGAAACATTTGTCTGCTCGTTCTGTGATGTGAATCCTTCATGAAGAACTAACATTTCATCCCTACAAATTGGCTGTGATGCAGGAACTTAATCCACACAATTTTGTTGCTCATATAAGGCGCTTCTTGGCATACTTTACGATACGCTTGTTTTCTTTAGTGATGAAGCTCAATCCCATCTTTTGGGATCTGTAGATAAGTAGAATATGCGCTATTGGAGCTCCGATATCTCCAGACAACTTCATCAGCGTCCCCTACATTTATATCTTGTAACTGTCCACTGTCGTGGGTTAGAATAATTGATCTATGGTTTCTTGAAGAACGGGCTTTCATGTATATATATATATATATATATATATATATATATATATATATATATATATATATATATATATATATATATATATATATATATATACATATATATATATATATATATATATATATATATATATATATATATATATATATATATATATATATATATGAAAAAGTTATTTTATTCCCTTCACGACCGTTAAGAAAGGGGACAGACAGTATATTCTCTGCGAACTTCACTCTGGTTCTCTCTCTCCATACTAGTTTCGACCACCTAATGGTCTCATCAGTGGAGCTGTAACGAACCGAGGGCAAAATGCACAGAAAACAACTGTCTACTTAAAATCCTCATATCGTCAAATATCGGCAGGATATACGATATTCTTAACGACCGTAAGGAGAATAAAGTAAATTTTCCAAATACATAGACCGTGAAATTGTTTAGTTTTAATAATTTCGTAACGCTCCGGGGTATATTCAGATGTTCTTTTGTACTGTTTAAGATAACAGTCCGGCATTAACTTCTGTGGGTAATATCCTGCTGTCATTTTACGATATGGGGATTTTAAGTAGACAGTTGTTTTCTGTGCATTTTGCTCTCGGTTCGTTACTGCTCCACTGATGAGACCATTAGGTGGTCGAAACTAGTATGGATAGAGAATCAGAGTGAAGTTCGCAGAGAATATACTGTCTGTCCCCTTTCTTAATGGTCGCAAGGAGAATAAAATAACTTTTCCAAATACATAAACCGTGAAATTGTTTACTTTTAATATATATATATATATATATATATATATATATATATATATATATATATATATATATATATATATATATATATATATATTGCCAGAATTTTAAATGCTTTTGGAATGTACTTTATTTTCCACTCCAATATTAGTTTGTAAATATAAGTAGCAAAAAGAATCCTATATTTTAAAAACGTATGTAAAAATTCCACGATAATTTAACTAATTTCTGATAAATATCCTAATAATGCGGTGGCACAAGAACTGATATTCTGCAAACAGTTTGGTAAAAGGGATAAAGAAAAGTCATCTGTTTTGTTCAAATCTTTATTTTTACATTATCTTTAAATAATGTTTGATACAATATGTATTATAAAAATAATAAATCGGCCAATCATGTGACCATTTTAATAGGTTTCGAGTAACGTTACACGTCAAATTATATATTTTAATTAATTCAGTTTTCCAGAAAACTGATTTCTGTTGAAACTTTTTTATGAATCCCCTGCAATAAGGCAGATTATTCAGTGATTTGAACATTTACTATATGATGTTAATATTTATATCTTAATATATTCGGTCGTAAGAAAAGAAGTGTCTTTAATAATACGTCCAAGCGACTTATTATTATGAGTAAATTTGTTATAATCGACCTGCAGTGCAGATTTTGAATTTAAATCTCTAGCAATTTTCCGAGTTATAAAGGATGTACAAATAGCGGTGACTGCTTCTGGTGGATGTCCAAGTTCCAATTGTTGTCCATCAAGGGATACTTTCACATTTTCGCCTTGTTTTAATTTTTTGGCAACCTCGATAGAGACCTCAAATAGTTTTTTGGCGATACCACGTTTCCTGAATTCGGGAACAACACCAAGAAACATTACTTCCATAAGACTTTTGACTTTGCAATAATCAAATATATTAAACATGTCTTCAAAATCTGACATCCATTGTACAACGCCTCTAGTTGATGAATATTTGCATGATTTGACGTAGTTGTCATAAAAATCCGCTGCTTCAGTACCCTGTCTCTAAAAAAAATGTTTTCGTTACCAAAGGTAGTACTTTTCAAAATAAAAAATTTTAAATTAATGTGACTTTATGTAAATTATTTCAAAATATGTATATATTTTATATTTTGTTTTATTGCTATGTTACGAATATTTCTAAAAATATTTAAAGCCCTGAACTATTAACACTGTTTTTCTATTTTTTAATATAATATATTTCTTTTTATCATTAAGTAGAAATCTTTTCTAGATCTCTCGCAGTTCTTCTGTTTTTAAATCACAGCTGTGGAACAATGATCAGTTTTTGAGATTCTACTCAACGTTCGGTATACATTATACAAATCTTTAATTTTGAAATAACAATCGGTGTTAATTATAAGAGTATATTTAATAATGCTCACCTCAAGTTTGTTAATAGCGACACCTGCAATTTTTCCACTGACTTTATCGCGTGCTACAATAGAAACTCCATCTCTAGCGGCCCTTACAAGCAGAACGTCCATTTCGGGAAACGATTCCGGTTGGTTTGCCAAACCGAACGCCACACTAAGATTTTCGTTGAGATAATAAGACTCTTGCATTGCTTTTATAGCCGGTTGTAGTAGATCTTCGGTAAGTGAAATATATTCAAGTGCCCCTTAAATATATTAATATTAATAAATACTATATTAAATGTAATTAATTTTTGTATATGTATATGTAATAAAGCTATTTGATCCTTGGTACATGTAAAATTTTATACTTTCATAATACCTTACATAGTAGTAAGGCGAAATATATCTAGAGAAAGTTAATTTAAGAAGAACTGTATTTTTAACAATATTTAATCAAATAATGTAGTATTTTTGTTTTCAATGTCAAGCATTTAAAGGTTCCAAGAAAATGAATTTTCGATATTTGAAACTTGAACTGCCTCCAGAAATACACCTAAAGTTTTTTGGACGTATTAATAGTAGAAAAGGTCTTCCTAGAGATAGTAAAAGTTTCAAATATTGAAAATCTGTTTTTTGGGAAGATTAAATACTTATAGAATCACGAGTTTTGAAGAATTTGAGACTTAAAAAAAGAGAAATTATGCGTCTTGAAAATGCCTGCCTTTTTAGTGGTTTAAAAACTTAATTACGCTAAATATATTTTAAGTTATTCAAAGCTTTATCATATAGTATTTAAAAAATATCTCCTGAAGTTATATACTAATATAACATAATGAAAATTGTTGATCTAAAATCAATAAAACCATATTTATTTTTTCCCAGAAAAGGTACATTTCGGGTCGGGTAATGTGATGTTTTATTGAAATTTTGCACAACTCAAAATATGCAACTGTATTATTTTTAAGAATGTCACTCTATCAAGAATATAACGTATAAAAACATTTTTTAAAGGACATTTTCAGACTTTACATCTTCGAAATGATATCTGAAGGAAAATTTGTGAAATATATTTTTATTTATTTTGCCTTCGGAAATTTAATTATTTGTATTAGGCATACCTATTCACCCCTTAATTTATTTTCATAACTTCCTCTATGTAAGAATATAACGATGTGTTGGTTTCTAGCAAAATAAAAAGATAAGAAAGGGTGAATATTTAATACACAAAATTTCCAATTCTTAGACATTTCCTTTCAGTTTTAATGACTTAAAGATCCTATATGTTTACAACACAAGCATAAAATGACAGACACCATTATTAGCCATACGTCATTACTTTACTTAAAAGCAAAAAACTTAACTGCCACTTATTGTGATATAATAAATAATTTGTTAAGTATTCTTACCATCTTCGCTGGTCGCCCAAACTCTAAATTCCGGCATGATTGTGGTATTTTCTTGCTTCAATATCTTAAAATTGTATAACATAAGGTAATGTTAAAATTTATATATTTTTAAACTGTTGGATTACAGCGAATTTCTCTGAATTTTATTTACCTATTAAATAAAAACAATACAATATAGCTATAACCTACGCGTTTAGCTTTAATATACATAACCTTAAAAATTTAATCACTGTTGTAGGAAAAACGACCGACTGACCGTAGAAATCTAGCGAAAGCACTATTTATAAAGTCAGGTATAAATATCAATCTCTACGTCTGAATTCTCGAAATTAGTAGAATGATCTCAAATAAACGTTGTTGGTCATTATTAATACGTTCCCCTGAAAAACGGGTTCACTAATTCAAGAATAAAGCATTAATTGTATGTATATTGACGTCAGACCCTGTCTGCGTCTATCGATAGAGACAGTCCAATCCTGAAATGCATTTTTCGTTCGGTTGCACGTGGCATATAAAACTGTAATTTCAGAGAAGATTTAAAAAGGTTGTTTCATCAAAGCGAGTTCTTTTTTAGTTTCCAACGTAAATAAGGTTGTAAGTAAGATGTAATAAGTTTGACAAAACAGGTTAAGAAATTGATTAAAACCATTAAAGTGTATAAACTCAGTACAATCATACAAACACAAAAAATACAGTATTTTGAAGTTAAAATTCTATAAAAGTGAAAAAAATTAGATATGTTACTGTGTGAAATTAACGGCCATCGGCAAGATAACCTATATATGTAGTCCAGAAGGGGAAAACTGTACTTTCGTGATATGATTATTGGGGAGTGAAGTATGATAATGAAATAGAGCTGTAATTATACTTTGTATATTCTATATAAAATAAGAGTAAAATGTCTTCATTCTTTTGTTGTATATTGTACATTATTTTATTATGGGCGGAACTTATTACAAAACAATGTATTTCAACTTTCGCCAGGCTCTGTATTCATGAGTACCTCATGTAATCTTATAATCTAAAATTTAGAGAAAATCACCAATTTGTAAAAATTCATACTTACCAGCCTGTTTAAAAATTTCCGTTTTTACCCGCACTGTTATCACAAATTTGATGAAGTGTCGTTTTATGGGTCCTATTTATATTTATAAGTTGACTTTTTAAGACCGTAGTTGCACAATGTTATCTTTCAAGTGTGGAATATTTTGAAATTAGGCAATTAGTGGAAATTTTCAAGTACCATACTACTTGGAATTACTTTTAAGTCAAAATTCAAATTATATTTTAATTAGATACAAATTAAAAGAAGCCCAAGGCAAATTTTAAAGTATATTCATATTGTTACACTCAAAGAGAATTTAGGTTAAAATAGAGATGAGTATAGACAAGAAAACTCTGTCCAAAATTCTCGACCTATGTAAATATTTAGTATCTCACGAGCACGCGTGTAGGTATGGTAATGACCAGGATGATTTACCTTTGTGCTAGGTCCACGCTGTTGGTCAGAAAATATGAAGTTCTAGAATTTAAGGAATTTTTTTTTAACCTTATAGAATTTTTTCACTCATAAACAAATGGTTTCACTTAAAAGTCCTTGGCTTCTCTTTATAATGTTTCTCCAACAAATAGTTTGAATTTGTAACATTATAACTTCTTCAGATTAACTGCACCACCCGGCAATGTTGCTTATCATTAGTTATTTTGCTGTAAATTGTGACAGTTGACACTTCTTTTTCGTTCACACGTGATTTCATTTTGATTTTAAGCAATATTTAGTGCTATTTTAAAGATTTCGGTTCGTCTTTGTGAAACCAAGTGAATTCAGTTGTAAACAATGATAAAATACTGTGTATTTTGCACCAGTAAATAAATGTATGGAGTAGACACATCACTTTAAAAAAAGAACAGCTGCATGATGGAGTAGCAGACTTTATTGCGACGCATAAAATCCTATATAGTTTTTTCTTCACGTATTTGTAGCAATTTTGTTTGTTAACAGTTGTATGGTTTGGAATAGGCTTGATGCCCTTTATTAATTTAAAATTTCTTTGATTGCACTCTAAGATCTGGCAACATCAGATAAGTAACGCTCTATTTAAACCCATTACAAAGCGCTTAAGCCAAAATAATATCAAAGTGAGATGGTAGGCAAAGTTAAAGATAATAAACTTTTACTAATGTTATTATCCCCCTACTAGAGTCTATCTCTCTTGATCTATTATTTCTTTGTAATCATCTGGCGGAAATTATTGACGGTTTATATAGGCCCTGTGGATAAGGCATTACTTAACATTATGTTTAGAAAACTGATAGAAAATAATTAAACTAATTTATATGTTCTTTTGATAAAAATTTTGAGTTTAAAGAAATACATACAACTAGAAAGGAAATACTTAATTTAAATATTGAAAGTTTTGATCCTAGCCTAAGGAGAAATGTTTGAAGTAGAAAAAGAAACATTCATACGGTTTTCGTGTTATTAAACAAGGACACAATTCACAACACAATATTTGGGGAGGTGGACGTAAACAGCAAATAAAGGAAACAAAACATGTTTTAATTTCTGATTTTGAAATACATCTTTTCTTGTTAGATCTTTGGTTAGCATCAAATCTTTAGCCAGAGTTTGTTATAAAATTAAGATAAAAAAAATTGGTTGAAATAAACATCTATTTTCATCAAATTTGTTAATAAATTTGATATTAAATTTATCTCAAAACATTAATGTAGTATTGAAATGTGTGACGTCATTTTTTTTGTCAATTTTGGAACAAATAATCGAGTTTCTATAGTTTTTACACTTGGATATATACGATACTAATAGTTGTCTTCTAAAAAGTTGCCTTTTCAGCTGTTAAAGGAATGTCGTAGTTAATGCCCTTGATGTGAAGAGCATATAACTAACGAACTATTTCGATCACGGTCAAAATATTAGGATGTTTTGTCCCGGCATCGGTGGTGGACCCATCAGTGAGATCCACCGATGCCATTCCCAGACATCTTTGTCATGCTTTCCACAACTTGGAATCCTACTTAAGCCAAATTTGTCGGAGAACAACAGTGGGATATTCTTAACACAACAGGAAAGACAGTGTTATTCCTCTGGTTCTCACCCCAAACGCGTTTTGAATAGTCCATGGAGTTGTATGAAACAAATAGTGAAATTTACAGATATCACCATTTTGTTATTTGTCGGTTGGATCTTGTATCTGAGTATTTGATATCAAGTCAAATGAGATCTAAAGGGTGTTTTTTTTATAGAGGTATAGAACTTTTAAATGGAATAAAACAAAGATGAATTTTTTAAATTGACATGAAATTTACTTTATTCGAAAGATAAACTTCTGGCATTATAATTTAAATATGACTTCTGGCATATGACCGCCACGGCTGGCTCGGACGTAGTCTAATCTGAAGGTCCAATTTTCGATGACTTTTTCCAACATTTGTGGCCGTATATCGGTAATAACGCGGCGAATGTTGTCCTCCAAGTGATCAATTGTTTCGGGCTTATCGGCGTAGACTAGCGACTTCACCTATCCCCACAGAAAATAGTCTAGCGGCGTTAAGTCGCACGATCTTGGAAGCCAATTCACGGGTTCGAAACGTGAAACTATGCGGTTACCAAACGTTTCCTTCAATAAATCAATTGTGGCACGAGCGGTGTGACATGTTGCGCCGTCTTGTTGAAACCACAGCTCCTGCACATCATGGTTGTTCAATTGATGAACGAAAAAGTCAGTAATCATGACTCTATAGCGGTCAGCATTGACTGTAACGTTCTGACCAGCATCGTTTTTAAAGAAGTACGGACCAATGATTCCACCAGCCCATAAAGCACACCAAACCGTCAGTTTTTTTGCATGTAACGGTGTCTCAACATACACTTGAGGATTATCATCACTCCAAATACGGCAGTTTTGTTTATTGACGTAGCCATTCAAACAAAAGTGAGCTTCGTCGCTAAACAAAATTCGTTTATGAAAATCGGGATCAACGGCAATCTTGTTTTGGGCCCATTCACCGAATCTACGCCTTGCTAGGTGATCATGTGGCTTCAATTCTTGCACTAGTTGGATTTTGTAAGCATGCAAACCAAGATCTTTCCGCAAAATCTTCCATAAAGTGAATGGACACATATCCAATTCCTGTGCACGATGGCGGATAGACTGATTCGGGTCTTTCTCTACGCTACGCTCTACAGCAGCAATGACTTCTTCTGTACGGACTGTACGACGTCTCTGTGGATGCGTATTATCTATTAGAGTAAACGTGGTGCGAAAAAGTTCCATAGTTAATCGAATTAATTGCTCTGATGGACGATTATGTTGACCGTAAAATGGACGTAGTGCGCGATACTTATTTCGAACAGAACCATGATTTTCAAAATAAATTTGCACAATTTGGAAGCGTTGTTCAGGCGTCAGTCTATTCATGTTGAAATGCCAAACCAAACTAAACATAAATCACTTGACAGCTGACAAAATGGCCGCCAGTTAGAAAAGTGTTGCCAACTTAAAGTTTTACACCTCTATAAGAAACACCCTTTATATACACTGAAGAACTGAAAATGTTCAACACAGAAACATCTTAAATTAGTTTGACTTAAACTGGTGTTGTCTTATTGTGAATCTTTTTAAAACCATATTTTTTATTAGTCCCCAGAAGTGACGCATAGATTTAAAATTTCTTGGCCAATGTTATCCCGAAAACTGACATCACTATTCTAAAGACAGTATTGTTACCATCTGCCTTTTTGAACGCACTCTGAACCTAATAAATCGATTTTTTTATGACTTTTTGAAGGTGTATATGGACAAATCTGCAGTATTTATAGATTAGACAAAAAAATTTCCAGATTTAAGAGCACTCCTTTACAAAATGATTTTTTACATCACAAATTATTTGAAATTGACGGAAAAATTTATGTTAATTAGTTTGTGCATGTACTGAAATAGTAGTGGAGAAAAATACGAAAATTGTGAATATTGATTGTCGTTTATTAAATTTCACTTTATAATTTAATTTTATTGGAACTTTGGTAATATTAAGTATAAATAATATGATATGTATTACGAATTTAATCCTTAAACCTATTCATAGTAAAAATTATTCAACAATCTTTAAGGTAAAATTTAAAAAGGAAATAGAAAATTAAACATAGAATTAAATTATTTTACTATAGTGTGCTTTTTTGATTTCGTCGTTCGCGTTTTCGCTAATTCGTCTTTGCTTTTTTTTCCCCAGGGAATCTTTAGTTAGTTGTGTCTTTTTAATTTTTACAGGTATCAACTCATTAGCCATTAACGAAAAATGAACACAAGGCACATTGTAAAAACTATTGAATAACCAATAAGAGCCAGCAAGATGATTAAGATACTTCTGGGGCGCAAATATCTGTTTGAGCGCCATTTGTCGAGAATTTGTGCGTGATAGCTTTGTAAACGCATGTCGAATTTAGTTGAGCAAAGAGTTTGTCTGAAATTTTGTGTTTCGAACAAAATATCATGTGCGGAAGCATTGAAAATGTTAACGGTAGCTTACGGGGTCTCGACAATATCGAAAACACAAGGGTACGAGTGGTACAAAGAGTTAAACCGTGCTGTGGTTGATGATTTGCTTAGTTCCGGTCGTTTATCCATCAGTGTGACTGACGAAAACATCGAAAAAATTAAGAAAATTGTCCTCGCATATCGTCGTGTGAGCATCAGGGAGATAGCAGCCGATCTTTGTGTCTCGTTCGGATCAGTGCAGAGCGTTATGCACGATGTTTTGGGCATGAGACGAGTGGAAGCGCGGCTTGTGCTGAGAATGCAGAATTTGTTGCAGAAACAGCATTGGATTGATTGGGCCAAAATGTTATCGACAGCATCATTACCAGTAACGAGACATGGGTCTATGAATATGACATCGAAACTAATCAACAATCATCAGAATGGCGCTTGTCAGACGAGCCAAAACCAAAAAACCATAACAGAGTCGATCTAAAATTAAGGTTTTGTTGATGTTTTTTTTTTGATTGCCGTGATGTGGTCCACTCCGAATTTCTTCCGCCAGGCCAGACAGTAAATAAGAAGTATTACGTGGTCATATTAAGGCATTTGAGGGAAAATGTTCGTCGCAAGACGTCAGAATTGTGGCGAAATAACTCGTGGTTTCTTCACCACATCAAGGCTCCGGCTTACACATATCATTTTGTATGCGATTATTTGATAAAAAACATTCATACCGTTCTGCAAGTTCCGTATTCACCCGACGTGGTTCCTGGAGACTTCTTCTCACTCCTACAACTTAAGTAATCACTTCGCAAAAAGCGTTTTGAGACGACTGAGGCGATAAAGGAGAATTCGCAGAAGGAGCTGAAGGCGATTTAAAAATGTAACCATTGAAAGTGTTTTCAAGATTGGAGGAAACGTTGGAATATGTGTATTGTTTGCAATGAAGATTACTTTGAAGGAAATAAATTGAATATTGATGAATAATTGAACCGGGTAGTTTTTGATCAAGAGATATACGGCAAACGCATCATAACGAAGACCATATAAAAGAGATGCGGAACTGTTATTTCGATATTAGAGAGCTTTAGTTTGAAGCGACAGTTATTTTTTTGAAACTCCGAAATTAGCGCTTTGAATTTTTGCACGTGTTTTTCATATAATTAGATAAAGGCAGTTTTGGATTACTAAAGATAAATATATAATTAGACAGTCTGCCAGTCATACTTGTAAATAATGGAACCACTATATATAGATTAGATATACATGATGTTATCAACTGGACATCTCATTTTATGCGCGTGTTAATTCACTTGTAAAGCATATGGCGTAATTGAACTTATACAAAAATTATATTTATATAGCTCAATGCATGTTAATGCAGACCAAGAAGCAAAAGTTACGTATACCATAGTTTTAAATGAAGTTAGCGTATATATTTTCAGTGTAATGAAGGATTTTTCGCTAATAATATTGAAAAATACCGTTTTTTTAGATTAAACTAGATTTTTATTCTTTACTCTTGTCGGCAAAAAATTCCGCGTTTTCAAACAATATTCTACGTCAAAAGCAATTAAGATAACACAATATTTTGCAGTAATTTCTATTTCGCGTGTGTGCTTACAAAAAATTGAATTTTTTAATGAAAGTTTCTACTTGAACTTACAAAATAATAGGTTTCGGTTAATAATGTTGAATTTTGAGAAAATTTGAACATTTGCTTCCATAATAAAATGAATTATCTCAATAATCAAAGTATTGGCCATCGTTAGAATTATATATGGAATCAAAAGTTTCATTGAAATACGCATGATCTCGTCAGTGGAGCTGTATCGGACCGAGAGCAACATTAGCAGGAAATAACTGATATATGAACCATAAATTTCAAGGTATGTCGGCAGGATATTACACCTGCCGTCTACCAACTTCGATGTCAGACTGAAAAATATAACTGATCAGTTATTTCCTGCTAATGTTGCTCTCGGTCCGATACAGCTCCACTGACGAGATCATGAGGTGATCGAAACGCGTATGGAGAGAGGACCAGAGCGATATTTGCAGGAAATAAACTCTTTGTACATATATTTCTCTGAATGGTGTAAATTAAATTTTATGCACCTCAATATTAATAAATGCTCCATTATAAGTTTTTATCGTAAAAGGGATTGGATAACTTTTGATTACTTTCTTGATAATAACACGATTAATCGTGTTGACTGTGTGAAGGATCTGGGTGTTACATTTGATAGGGCCCTTCGCTTCGACACACATATTGATAATATTGTGAACAAAAGTTTGAAGTTGCTAGGGTTTGTGAAGAGAATGCTTAAGGATTTTAATAGTGTAGACTGTTTTAAAGTGATATACTGCTCTGTAGTTCGATCAGTCTTGGAATATGCGTCCCAAGTTTGGTCACCTCATTATTTTACATACAAAGAAAAAGTGGAAAGAGTACAAAGAAAGCTTTTAAGTTTCATTGCCTTTAAACAGGGAATGCAGCAGGAGGGGTATGTATATGATGATACTGCCGATGCTTTGAGGTTGCTACCATTGTGTGTGAGGCGCATGTATCTTGACCTCGTTCTACTTTATAAGATTGTTAACTCTTGTATTGATTCTCCCGAACTACTCAATAATATTGGATTATCGGTTCCTCCAAGACCTTTTAGAGCGCACGATTTGTTTGAAGTGATATATTACCGAACGAATTATGGCATTAACAGTCCTATTTCTCGAATGTGTAGGGAAATGAATTCAGTTTCTACTGACATTGATAATTTATCATTTGCCAGTTAATATCTTTAAATGGAAAATATTGCAATTCTTGAAAAACTAGTTAATGTGGTCAATTGTCAATGCTTGTCTTTTGAAGCACTTTAATGCATTCTTAGATTTGTAATTTTCTTGATTCTGATTCTGTTTTAAATAGTGTTTGTATTTTTTTGTTTTTGAAATGGATTGTATTTGTTTGATCCGTTAATGTACTATTATTGTTGTTGTTAATGTCTTTAAATTGAATATTTTACAGTTCTTGAAAAATTAGTTAATATTTTCAATACTTGTCTTTGAAGCACTTTAATGCATGTTTAGATTTGTAAGTTTTTTAATTCTGACTGTTTTAAATAGTGTTTGTATTTTTATTTTTGAAATGGATTGTATTTATTTGATCCGTTAATATACTATTATTATTATTATGATTTACAAGCCAGACGGCTTCGCACTCCCTCCAGGGAACATTCACTCATACCAGGTACACAAAGGTACCAAAAGTATGAAGCTCTGTGGGAACCCTTTCCATGTTATCGGGTCCTAGGTGACGTGGTCTACTGTATTTCCCATGAACTTTCGGACGGTTCGCGCGGTTGCTAGGAGAGTTGCTTTCTGCATCGGTTTATACAGATGCTCACTAAGACCCAGTCCCTTGATGTTCTGCAGGAGCTTCTTTGGTATCACTCCAGTTGTTGACAGTATTATGGGAATCGTTTGGACGCTGTTCATTGCCCATTGTCTTCGGATTTGCACCTCCAGATCTCTGTATTTGGCGATCTTCTCGTTGTATTTTAGTCTTAGGTTGTTGTTGTTAGGTACAGCGATGTCGATTAGTGTAGTTCGCCTAGAAATTTTATCTATTAGTATAATATCTGGTCTATTATGAGCAACTGTTTGATCCGTCAGAACCGTTCGGTCCCAATATAACTTGAACTGGTTGTTCTCAAGAATAGGCTCTGGATTGTATATGTAATAAGGCATTTTTCCTACCTGTAACAGGTTCAACTTTTCTGCTAACTCTTGGTGCAGTATCTTAGCGGCTGAGTCGTGTCTTTCCTTATACTTGGTTGCGGCAAACGCTTGGCATCATCCAGTTATGTGTTGGATTGTGTCTGGTGTTCGACAGCCATATCTGCATTCGTCATTTTCTATTGAGGGATCTCTAATGATGAATTTCCTATAGTTCTTCGTCGGAATAACCTGGTCTTGGATAGCTAACAAGAAGTCCTCCGTTTCCGGAAACATCTGTCCTGAAATCAACCAGTAGTTCGACGCTAAGTTGTCGACATTGTCCTGATTAACCTCACTTGGATGCCGTCCATGAAGTGGCTTCTGTAGCCAGGTTTGCAACTTCTCTTGGTCTGTTTGGTGGTGAGAAGCAATATCCTGTTCCCTCAACCGTAGCGGCGTTGAATCGTCTGCCTCGCATATTGCTCGATGTAGTGTGGAAGAGTCCGCTAACCTGTGGAAATATGAACGTAAGTTTATTATTTGTTGGTCGAGCTGCTTACCAATATCCACCAATCCTCTTCCTCCTTGGTGTCTTGGAAGCATTGTACGTTCAATGGCACTCCGAGGGTGATGTTTCTGTGCTTTTGTTAGGAATGTCCTTATTTTTCTTTGCAGGTTTTGTATGTCCGTCCTGTTCTATTTTATAATTCCAAAAGAGTAGCTTAGCGCAGAGCAAGCATACCTGTTGAGCGCCTTGAACAAATTTCTATTATTTAAATTAGTTCGTAATACCCGCGTTACCCTCCTGACAAATTCGGTTGTCAATTCGGCCTTCATAGTGCCATGGTCAATTCTTTTAGCCTGTTTCATACCTAGATATTTGTATGTTTGGTCTGCTTCCATTGCAGCTATAGTTTCACCGTTCTGCATTTCAAAAGCCCCCGGTTGTATCTTCCCTTTAACGATGTTCAAAATACGGCACTTGTCAAGTCCAAATTGCATTCCGATATCCCCGGAGAACTCCTCTACAATTTTAAGTATTTGTTCCAGCTGGTTTCTGGTAGCAGCCATCAGTTTAAGATCATCCATGTATAGAAGATGATTCACTCTGACTACCTCTTCGTTGTTATTTCTAACACTAAAGCCGTATCTGGTTGAGTTCAAACGACGTGATAGTGGGTTCATTGCAAGGCAAAACCACAATGGGCTAAGTGAGTCGCCCTGAAATATTCTCTTTCGTATCGGAATGGTGTTAGTTTCGATGGTGTCGCTGGATGGCACTTGCAATTGTATCCTAGTTCTCCAGGTCTATTATTATTATACAAGATTTACAAGCCAAACGGCTTCGCACTCCCTCCAGGTATTATTCACTCATATCAGGCATACAAAGACACCAAAAGTATGAAGCTCTGTGGGAACCCTTTCCATGTTATCGGGTCCTAGGTGACGTTGTCTGCTGGATTTTCCATGAATTTTCGGACTGTTCGCGCAGTTGCTAGGAGAATTGCTTTCTGCATCGGCTTATAAAGATGCTCACTAAGGCCCAATCCCTTGATGTTCTGCAGGAGGTTCTTCGGTATTATTATTATTATTATTATTCATATTCTCTGCCTGAATAGAGAATTACATATATAACAAACTATTTAAATACGGCAGAAAGATTTCTTTATTTCTTACTGAAATTTTGATTGTTTAAAAATTTCACTTTACTCCGTTGATTCATAGATGTCGTTCGACTGGCGATATTTTTCAGTCTGACATCGAAGTTGGCAGACGGCAGGTGTAATATCCTGCCGACATACCTTGAAATTTATGGTTCATATATCAGTTATTTCCTGCTAATGTTGCTCTCGGTCCGATACAGCTCAACTGATGAGATCATGAGGTGAACGAAACGCGTATGGAGAGAGGACCAGAGCGATATTTGCAGGAAAAAACTGTTTGTACATATATTTTTCATATCCTCTGCCTGAAAGGAGAATTACATATATAAAAAACTACACAAAAAAGTAGAAGAAAATCAAAGGGAAGATGGATTGATAAACGAAAAAACAGAAGTGGACGGGAATAGACTGTTGAAGAAAAATAAATCTGTATAGATCTGGTTTTATTTTTAAAAAATATATACTTATTACTCGTTATAGCAAATATGCAATCAAAGGAAATTTATTAGAAATAAATGTATATTGCCAGCTTAAAAACAAAAACAAATACATAAAATGACGTTTATCTATTCTTGTTAAAATAATTTTTTATCTTTCTTAACCATTTCAAAACCAGAATTATTGTATTATGTCGACAACACTCTAAAATATTTATGTTTATATCAAAAAAGTAAAATACCAGCTAAGAAATTTGTTTAACGTGAAATGTGTTTTTTGTTTCGTCTGACGAAGATATAGAATTTTTATCTATTACTATGAGGCCATGTTGATATATTAATTATTTTATTTTTTAAATACGTGATACGTATATTGCGTTTTTGTTTACTCCGCACCGATTTTTATTGCTTCATTTAAAGTGTTGGCTACAGCAATTAATGCGTTGTATAGCTTATACTATGACCTTGTTCCAATGGAGCGCTTCGATCCTATCAAACCGATCCAATACAGCTGCATTCACTAAAGTTCATGTATTGCTATGAGGAGTACCTGAACATGACCCTGTCTTTATAGAAATACCATCTCGATTAGTCATCATTATTATTCATATTTCTAGTGAGATTCTAGACTTTTGTTTTAGCATGTTCTATATATGTATGTAAGTAGGAATAATAGAATTTAATATTTAGTCGTATTTTAACAGTAGAAATGTAAGCAAGTAATTAATAAAGCATTGAGTGTAAATAATGAAAAGTAGTGTTATTATTCGAACCCAGTTAGGATAAATAAGGAAAAAAAACCGTAATATTTTTTCGCATGCTAGAAACGGAATCGAATGGAAAGGCTAAATGGAAACTAAGCAAAACGCTGATTAAATCCTTTAAATTTATACATTTTGCAGATCATAAAAAAGATCTGGAAATTGGATTAGTGAATGGGGTGGAACAGTTTTCGATGACAACATATATGCATTTAAAAATTATTTATCTGTCAATTCCGATCCGATCTGCATTTTGTGTTGGAAGCAAAGTTTATAGCACCTACGTGCAATGGGCAGAAGAGTGTTTTTTTGATTCAAAAATCTGCCGCTAAGTCAAATCATTATCGATTTGCATGAATTTTTGCTTAAATTACGCCCTTTTAAGTTAAAAATGTATCGTCCACACGGGATATTTCGTTCCGCGGAGATAAGGTGTGTGATTTTTTTTGTCTTAACCTAACTTTTATCAGTATTTTTGTTTAAATTTTATCTAAAATGAAGCAAAATAAAACATTAACTGCGGCAGTATTGTAATCTAGGAAAAAAGTTACAAAATAAAAGGAGATTATTGATATATTCTTTATTAAAAAAACCGAAAAGTCATCGCTACTGGGTCTGGTCTATATTTGAGGAAAACATTAGAAAAACGCTTGGACATACTAATAATTTAATTCAAGAAATGTGAGAAAATGATCCTGATTTTTTAAAAATTGTTTCCTGTTACTATTGGTGAATTTGAAGAGCTCTTCGCTGTTGTTGGGCCAATAATTAGGAAACATTAGATTGGAAATAACATTGGGATATTTAGCTGATAAAATCAGCATGTGAAAGCAACAGTGCGAGTTCCGAGTCGGTAAAAAGTGTTACTGAATTTATTCAGGTTATTTGTGCCGTAATATGAAACTCTTTAAAAGAAGTTTTATTTCCAAAGTTTACCACTTCTACCTGGTGAAGACTTGCCAAGGAGTTCAAAGACGAGAATTTCAATATAACAATGTCATTTTAACAATCGTTTTAATAATTACAATTGTTTGTAGTTTTTAGAAGAATACATTACATATGATACTAACTGGATTTCTGTTATTAAATTTCCATCGGTGTTAATTTTTTCCTTTTATTTGTTTATAATTGATATATAGTTTGCTAAGGGTAGGGTTACCAGACGACAGGAATTTTTATGACATGTCGGAAATTTTTACCTCCTTTTAGAGAAACAGAAAAAAACTGTAATTGCCAGTATTTTTTTGAAATTAAAAGAGGAAAATACAATTAATAAAAAAATATTTATTGATCATTTTAGTAAGAAAAAATAAATCAATTAAACGTTAATAAAATGAGTGAATTTTTAATTTAGTATATTAATAAATTTAGTTTCGTACTTTCTATTACTTGATGTTTTTTTTGGCAATTGCTGGTCTTTTATAACCATTTCATGACATTCTTCATATGATATGTTCTTTAATTAAATTGTGTCAAGAGTAGAACCTTAACAGAAAATATTGTTGTAAACTAACTGTTACTACAAATTATTAACTATTAAATTAGTATATATAAATAATTTTAAGTTACTCTTCTGGATTAATAGATAATTATAATCTAATATTTAATACTCTCTTAAGAAGAAGTTGTATCTTAAGTAAATTTATATTCTAATCGGCTCAAACAAAAGCATGCTAAAACTCTAAAACTCTACTTTTTACAGAAACCATTAGCTTGGTTCATATTGTCTTATCGTTCCATAAATACACACTTTTTCATTTCAGTAATCATGTAAATAAATAGTTATAAGTTACATTTGTTTGCACGCTTATGACTGTAAAATAATAACGTAGATACAGAAATAGAATATAACTAGGATTTGAACATAGAGACGAATGGAATTAAAATTAAAAAATTACATTAGTGACATTAAATTAGTAATTAAGAAGAAAAACTGTTGTTACCTCCGAAAAGCAAAGCTTATAACAATATTTCTCTCTCTGGTCAACTACGCTCCCATTAATGAGATAAATCGCTCGATATTCGCATTTGGTGCTTCGATTATATTTTGAAAATCTCACTGCCTTATCATACCACATATAACATTCAGAAAAAATGTCATGATATTTACTGAAAAGTCAGGGATATTGTCAGTAAATCTCATTATTTGATCTGGTAATCATAGCTAAGGGCATGTCTGTGGATTAGCGTCTCGATATCAGAGATTGTCGCTGAATAGAAATTGTATTATATAACGGCCTTTATTTCATAATCTTTAATTTATATAACTAACAACTGTATTATTACAATTGTTATATAATTAATAAAAAAATGAACAAGAATTGTTGTTTTTCTTTGAGGACCAAGCAGTAATGATCATTGGTAATAAGCATTTTTAATAAATTAAAACAATTTAACCTAGTTCATAAATATCCATTATCTCAAAACTCGCTAAATAAAAAAATTTAAATAAAACAACAAACTTCTGAAAAAAAAACGTAAGTTATGTTCATACAAAATATTAAAAATAAACAGTTTCCGCTCTATTTAAAGCACTCCGCTCAAAAGTTAAACATTATTTTGGGTAATGACCTTGGAATAGGCGGATTTAGACGAGAAACCTTCGGTCTTTGTCGTTTTTTTTTAATTTAACGAATCACAATGCTAGAAATTTGAAATATGTCTTATTACGCTACGTTTACGCCCAGATTTTTCTCACCGTGTGGTCCTACTCTTAGGTATTCGACAAATATTGGAAGGGTTAATCCAGAATTCTGAAAATATAGACATGGATATTTATGAATCAAAAACTACTTTTCTGTCCATTTTGCTACAAGGTGCACAAAAATCTGTTTTACAAGTTAAATCTAAAGCATCGATACTTTTGCTGACGTATCGAGTATTTTTTGCATCGATAATCTTATTCCGACTCCAAGTAAGTATTGATCATGGACTTATTATTTAATAAGTCTATGGTGTTGATACTTTCCGTGTAGTGTCGGTATCGAAATTAAATATATAGTTGGCTCATCAAATTTCTCCGTAAAATTAACATGTCATCAGAAACAGAACCCGTTGTGTGATTGCTGAATAAAGTGATAATATTTTTATTTATTTTTGGAAAGATGTTGATAAATAGTGCGAAGTTTTTATTTATTGTTACCCACACCGATTCTATGCTATCTCTTTCTAATTCAATTATTTAAACTAGTGCTAATCGGTATGTCATACATTTGGAAATCCCAAAAATTCAGAGTTTAAATATCGTTACAGACGACATTTTTGATCCACTTGATATAATTATTTTTAAATAACCATTATTGAATATAGAAAAGGATACCCTTGCCGGATTTTCGATAAATGCTATGGAAAAATTTTACAAATAACAAACATTTTACGATAACAAAAAAACATTTCTTCAAACAATTCTAGAAAATACAAAATGATCATTTTCGCAGGTACTGTATATTTTAAGTTGCTTTAAGGATCCCTCGATTAAAATTGTATAGCAATTATTTAAACAATTTATTCTTACTATTCAACAAACAAAACATTCAAAATGATAATTTTTGCGGTTACTGCGCGTCTTAAATTGTTTTACGCATTTCTGGAGTATAACGGAACTCTAAATTTGCAAAAAAAATTGTATATGATTAAACGATTATTACCAAGAAGTTATAATAAGTCGTTAATGAACAAAACGAACAATATACTAAACGTTAATTTTTGCAGTAACTGTGTGTCCTAATTTATTTTAAGATATCTAGGTTAAAATTGTGAACTTAAATTCAAAAAAATGTTTACACAAATCTTTTAAAATTTTTTTTTGCAAAATTCTTGCAAGTGTTCGATCTTCTCTAAAGATGCGTAAAATAACTTACTACACATCATAATCACTACACAAATTATAATTCTGTATTTTGTTTGTTTTGTTTATTACTTAGTTACAGTAAATTGTTAAAAAAATTG
The DNA here is from genome assembly GCA_034092305.1 of Diaprepes abbreviatus. Classification (NCBI taxonomy): domain Eukaryota; kingdom Metazoa; phylum Arthropoda; class Insecta; order Coleoptera; family Curculionidae; genus Diaprepes; species Diaprepes abbreviatus. Next base: position 3,348,674 of record JASJET010000087.1, read on the forward strand.
TCGAAAGATCTGAATTATTAAATAATAAGAATAATTTGTTTAAATAATTGTTATTACATTTTTTTAAACAGCAATTTCAGTTATAGATATAATAAAATATATAGTAACTGCAAAAATCATCTTTTTTTATTTCCTAGAATTGTTTGAAGAAACGTTTTTTGGTTATTCCAAAATTTTTGTTTACTTGTATATTTGTTATAAATGGTCATTTACAAAAATATATCAAATGGATCAAAATTGTCGTTTGTAGCCATTTTTAAACCCTCAATTTTTGGGTTTCCTTAGTGTACATCAGTTGGGGAATAAAGTAATTAAGGAATAAAGTAACAGTATGAGCTGGCTACCTAAATTTTTAGTTTTTTTTTATACGTGACTAATATCTAACAATATTTACAGGTAAAATAAGTATCTAAATCATCTTTCTGTTAATATTAATGATAAACTTCGCATTTGAAGTAATTTTTAACACTTAAAATACTCAAAGGAGTCACGACAAGCAAAAAAACTGAAGGCAACATTAAATAAAAATATTTATGTCTGTCAAATATCAAAAAAGCTCCGCCTCCACCGACCATTAAAACAAATTTATTGTTGAAGTCTACCGGTATCATTGAAGGTTATTTCTAAAAAATGGTATATAGATCTTTCGAAATCGATATCTGAGGGTATCGTTACTTTTTGTTATTTTTGTATCTCTATGTACTTCAAAAATCTCAAAAAATGTAGACAAATGTTGAAGGTATAGATTCTCGTCAACTTGTAACAAGAGACATTTTGTAACAAATTACTTTTTTTTGACAAGTTTATTTTCAACATAATTTCTCTTTACTTACAACGCACTTGCGCCACCTGTCCTGTAACGACTATATTATATTACGTCGTCTAACGGAACGAATCGGGACTATATGGCGTCTCTTCTGTTTATATTTTTTGAGGTTAAGAAATTCCGGCTAGTGATTATGCAGCATAGAAATGAAGTGTGGACAAATAGAAGCTTGGGCTCGTCCAAATCGGTGGAGATTGCAGATATATTTTTGCAAAACCTTATTTTTCGTGTTTTTGCAAACATTTTTTGATGTTAGGAAATTCCGGCCTGTAGTTTAGGCAGTATAGCGACGAAATATGGCCAAGTAGTAGTTCTTTAAGTTTGGAATAGTGCAAATCGGTTAAGATTTGACTTATAAGCAATTTTTTGTCCAATAATCCATTTTTTGTCCATCTTCCACTAGATCAAATTTATCAAAAATAACTAACCAACTTATTGTTGCAAAGTTACATGATTTTACTATAATAATTAATCAGAAGCGATATTTTCACTGGGACTAAAACTTCAAATTGGAAGCCGAGGATGTAGCTCGAAACTCAAGAATTCTGTAAAAAATCTTAAAACCTGATGCCGAAAACTGTCTGCAATAACCAAAATAAATAAAAAAAATGATAAGTAAATTCATGATCGTGATTTTCATTTTTTGTTTCATGTTATTTGGCTGTTATTTTCATGATAAGGTAGAGATTTTTGTAGAAAAAAATCCTAATAAATTTATCAAGCATTTCTTATAAGCACGTAGTAATCTAAAAAATACTTACTTTGAAAGGATATTGGTAATTTTTAAGTGGTTTGCTAATTATCTATAAAGATTAAATAAGCAAAAATAATGTTGATTTTGTTTTGTTTAAATATCTTGATAATACCAAAGATATGAGGCTGTGTCTAGAGAAGACGTAAAAGGACCTATTTTATTTAACGAGCATGTATTGATGGTGATTACTTATGAGTATGAAAGTTATTGTTAAATCATCCGAATGAGTAATAGCTATTACCCGCGACTCGAATACTATACTCTTTTTACGACGTGTAAATATTCCAGAAATATCACTGAAATGGATTAGAGCACTATTTAATCTATTCCTTTAAAGATTGGCACAACGCCATAACGATAATTCTGCTTAGAAACGAATTTCACCGAAGTTGAAATTATCGATCAAAAAGTCACGTTGTCATTTATATAAATTAGTCATAAAAAGCTGAACTTCTGGAAGCAAAACTAGACTTTTATCAACAAACATATACATTATACGAAGAAGAAGATGAAACCACCTCACACATTACGTTCGAATGCGTAGCCCTAACTTACTGGAGACGCCTTCAAGGATCGATCATTTCTGAAGGCTTATACTCAAAAGACAAAATAGTGAACAGGCTGCTAAACCTGTTTAGAGAGAACAGATATAACAAGCAACACAATAAGTCAACCCCAGAGAGCATGCTCTTTTCAGTAAAAATTATGGCACAAACTACCATATTGTAGAAAAATGTGTTGATTACAATAAACTTTTAGTCCGGATACTTGTCGATCGTCATAAAGCATTCGACACTGTAGAATTATCATTGACAACATACATTGATCAATGTATTGTATATTACATACGTACAAGGCTCATATATAGAGGGTTGTGGTAAAGAAACGGATCAACCTTTTATGTGGAACACCGCGTAATTGATGAAATCACTCGGACGCGTCAATTTTCAAATGCGTTTTTTTAGAAAAGAAAATATTATACAGGGTGAGTTAGGAAAGTGCTCCACGTATCAACTCAAATTTGTGTAATGTAACATTATATTTATCTTCAACCGTTTTTGAAATATGTACAGTTTTGGTTTTTAAAACAAAATAGGCAAAGAACAAATTGTTAAAAAGACACAGAGAGAGATAGAGAGAGAGAGAGAGAGAGATTTGTATAAGATGTTGAAAATGTCTTCCAGCAATTATTTTGCAGTAAATTAATCGATCTAAATATTCCTTTTATACATTTTGTATTACTTGTAGAGAAATTTCTCGCCTGATTTGTCGAATGAATGCCTTAACCATATCGAATTTAGATTTATAAATTAAATTTTTGACGTAGCCTCATAAAAAAAGTTCACCAAGTTAAGATCGGGCGATTTGGGTGACCACTTATTGCCCCTTGTCTACCTCTATTCCCCGGAAAAAGCGTATTTAAATACCCCCTTACAGGAGCAACAGATTCATTATCATCTGGAAATAGAGTTACTAGAACAGGAATCATTTTGAAGAAAATATAGATATTTGTCTGCAGTAAGGCTTTCATCAAAGAAAATTGATTCGGTTACCCTATTTTCAACATTAGCCTTTTCTCATTAAACAAGGTGTAATTTTTTTCGATTCAGTGAGGATTTCCCTGTGCCTAGTATCTGTAGTTTTGCCTGTTGACCTGAACATTTAAAGAAAAAATAGCTTGGTATGAAAAATAATTTCTTTGGACAATTCTTGGGTTATTATTTGTTATCTCCATCACTATTTCACTAAAGAACTTCCGCCAGTCAGGATTACCCTCCAATAAATTTTGGAGAAATAATGCGTAATAGAGATGCCATTTTTCTTTTTAATTTGGTAGCGCTGGTGAGATGAACATCGTTTTCACGTCCAACTTGGATGGAAATCCCTATGATTCCTGAAGTGATAATAATATGTTTAATTATTTCTCCTTGGGGATACCAGAATGATCACTTTTGATACTTTTTGAACAGAATGGGAAGTTCCCCACTTTATTTATAGGTGGGGTAGATTGTAGTATATTGGCCTTTTGCTGCTCTAGATGTTTGAACAGTCAAATTTATAAAGTTAGTTTGTCTAGAGATGGCAGTAAAAAGACGAGTTGTTAAGATGGTAAAAAAAAATTTTTGTAATATTTTATGTTAGAAAATAAAATCCTAGTTTTTCTCAAGTTGTTTGAGTTATTTTTAGCCCCAGAGATCACAACACCAAAGCAAATCAAAACTTGACAATTAAATAAAAATTTCTGATAAAACATGGCAAGATACCAGTTTCAAATAAGTCGATCTGGAAATTATAACAACATTTTTTATGTAAGAAATTCTAATGAACCAAACTTTATTGCATCTATCAATTCTGAATCACTAATTTTAAGGATCCGATCAAAAAAACCAGTTTAATTGTTCGTTTCCTATCAAAAATTTTGAAGTTCGAAAAACTTTTCCATTTCACATTTTTAAAATATACTTTTAGGAAATATTGCACTACAGATTATTTTATCTCGATCATGTTTTTATATAAAATCCAATTATATGCCACATGCGACACTTAAGTTGAGTATTAAATAATTAGTAATATTGCGGATCCGTCTCTTTTTAAAAGGTACATTTAAATACTTGCGCATTCACCATTTAATATGAATTCTCGCAAAAATGCTGTGTTTGCCGTAATTTTACAGCTATTGAAAAAAATCGTGTCAAGTGTTCAGTAGTTTTAATCGGTATAGGTGCTTCTACCAAAAATTTGACTGGACATCTTAAAAGTAAGCATCCATAAGTGAATCTACTTGAGTAATAAGAAATAACATACTGTAATGGAACATAGAAAATAAACTAAATTCAGAAGAAATCAATTTGCCTCATACCTCATCAGAACAACCGTCGAAAAGTAAATATTGCGAAATTGTTAAGCAGTCAAATTCTTTTTTTTTTTTAATTCTAAAGCGGAATAATGTATCATTAAACAAAAAATTATAGTAATGTTTTAATTACTGTCACTTTTTTGAGAAACAATTTATGTTTCCTAAGAGAAATTTTCGTTTTTAAAAGCGTTCTTTACTTTTTGTTAAAATTTTTTTAACTAAAGCCCAAAATTAGAATTGACAGTCATTTTTATGATTTTAAAATTTCTGTCACTGTTTTAAGAGCCAAAAAAAAAAAATTAAAAAACAGGCGCATCATGTCTACATCATGTCACTAAGTTATCATTTCCATCAAAAAAATATATGAATTTTAACTATCGCAAGATCATAATTCCTGTAGTTGGTTTAACGCCCTGTAAATTTAGTGAAATATATTTTATTAAACGTAATATGGTACGGCATAGTACGATGGCGATACAAAACATTTAATATTATTATTATATTTAAAATTACGTCCCAGGTTTTGTATATAATCCTAATAAAATTTTAATCAGTCTCAATTCATAGTTGAACTACCTATATTCGTAAGCGTATATTCTACAAACGCCCAAAAAAGCATAATATCAACTAAAGCAATCATAAACCTTTGTCTTGCAAGGCCATTGTCTTTAACGTAATTTTTGCTTTTAATGTTCCTTCAATTTATTAATCCCAATGAACTGCGGTTCGCAAGCAGACCCGAATATTCCGACAGCTACGAAGACCTGATGAAGGCACAACGAACACCTTCCGATTAGAGCGGTTCAACTGATTCCGGTTTATTATGGGTTCGAAGTAACATGTGACAAGTCAGGGGGCGAAGTTTCTTACTATCCGATGTTATAAATTTTAGAATCGAGTAAAATGAACGGATCTTTTAAATCCGACCCATCTCTAACACGAAATAATTTTATTGTAGTTGCCTTATTTTGTGGCGACAAAGGCAATCATTTCGGGGGATTTTAAACAGAATAAATTAGTTACAAATATATTAAAAAGAAATACTTTAAAATACCTTTAATAATTTTGTTAGTTATTTTCTTTACAATTTCTCTTCTCAAGAATGAATGAATGAATGAAAAAGGGGTGGTGATACTAGATCATCGATGCCTAGACCTTCATTGGGCCCTTTACATCCCACCATATCCAAGCAGCCTCGTTAATTGAACTTGCCTAACTGCTTCCGGTAACAAAACTGTATCTCCGAAATATATCTGTCTCAGTCCGTTGAGTGCTGAGCTCTTTGAGAACATGGTCAACAGTTTCATCCTCCTCCAAACACCATCTGCTTGTCGGGTCGCCTTCGACACCGATTCTATGAAGATGGCCCTTCAGGTGACAATGTCCTGTCAATAATCTCACCACAATTCTCAGCTCTTTCCTTCCCAAGGAGAGAAGTTCCTTAGTAGGCCGTGCACTAGGCGCAGTTATATGTTCCTTAGCATACCTCATTCCAGGAGCTCCCCTCCACGATTCAATAAATTTGCTTTCCAGCAACGATTTTAATTCCCTTTTGCCAATAGCAATTGGGACAGGTAAGATTGGTTGGGGTCCATATGGTTCAGTTGCGGAACCCAACTTTGCCAGACGGTCTGCTTCCTCATTGCCGTATATGCCCGAGTGACCCGAGACCCATACGAGTCTGACTGTGCAGCTTTTCCTTGTCATACCATTTAGTACATCCTTGCACTCAGACACCAGTCGCGAAGTCACGACATTGGACTTCAGTGTCAGTATCGCAGCCTTACTGTCTAAGCAATATTTATTACTCTATTCCTGTCTATGTCCCTCTCACAGAGATGGGCACACTGCAGAATAGCATAAATTTCCGATGTGAAAACTGTCGAACATTGTCCGAGAGCGTAGTACTCTCTGACTCCTGTGCTCCTGCCGAATACTCCAGCTCCAGCTCTTTCATCTTGTCGTTTCTCTTCCCATTTTATTCTAGATGTTTATTTTGGTTGATTTTGATGGTTAGTTCTTACTTCTAAGTACATCAAAATAGAAAAAAAATAGTTGAAAAACTTTTAAAATAAAATTGTTTAAATAACCACTATTGAAAAGCAAAAAGTTTACGTTTTACTTTTAGGTTGAAATATCCGTGGATTATTTTGTTTGATCACCCTTAATTTTTGCTTATTGTTAAATTGTGAAGTGTAAGTGTTGTTGTAGTGGAAATTCTTAGTATTCGTTGTTTATTTTTGGAAGTATGAATCGATTAATACTTAGTATTCTAATTGTTACAGTAAACCCCTTTTTTTATTGTATAAGAATATCTGTCCTTTACATTAGTGTGATCATTTTTGCAATTCATAAGAATTGTTGATAAAATGTCTTATCAAAGTATGTTTTTGTTTGTATTTTAAATCCCAAATATTTCATTATACTGTTTGTATACCATTCGTTAAATTGAAATCACTTCCAAAAAATGATGCTCAGATTATGTGCATATTTTTTAAAGCAATGTAGGTGTGAGCACAATTGAAAAATAGCCCAAGTATGCATCCAATAACACCCGCTAAACAAAAACTATAAAAATAAGAGATCTTAAGGTCGTCAATTTCAAATGTTCTTATTACGCATCTAGAAGACGTATTCTGGCTCTGACAGATTGATATCATAGAGCAGTCTATGGGTCATCCGCATTTTGGTGACCAAAAAATGACGTCTTTGAAAAGTCACCTTGGTCACTAGGAGGAGGCCTAGAACGGATTTTAAATGAAAATAAACGACTTTTTTTAATTCCACATAAGGAGTGAAGCGCATCAATGTTTTAACGAAAAATGTCTGATTTTTTAAGAAAGAGCAGATATAATATTGAATATCCGGATATTTTCTCAGCAATAAAATCGGTTCTTTATGGAGAAGATTTACCAATTCCAGCGTTCCCGGAAAATGTGAGAAAGATTTAGAAATATATAAGGCAGAACCTGATAATGTATCAGAAAAGGACGATTCTTATTTTCCCGAAAGTGAAGAAAAAGCACCCTATTTCATCAAACAATCTGAATTAAATGATTTAGTCCGGGAGCTCCACTTATCCAAAGAACATGCTGAAGTATTAGGGTCTAGATTACAACAATGGAATTTTCTACCTACTGAAACCAAAGTTACAATATTTATGAACCTTAACCAGGAGCTATACTCGTTCTTTACTCTGTAGGATAAAATGTGTGTTTGTATTAATCCAAATAATGTTATGGAAAAATTAGGATTTGCACATAACCCGGACGAATGACGCTTATTTATAGATTCTTCTAAAATAAGTTTAAAAGCAGTTTTGCTCCATAATGGCAACAAAAGATCCTTTATTCCTCTTGCACATGCAGGTGACATGAAGGAAACAAACGAAAGTATGTCACTTATTCTAAATGCAATAAGCTATGATACGTATAAGTGGCAAATATGTGGTGACCTAAAAGTCATAGGATTATTCCTAGGGCTTCAAGGTGGATTTACGAAGTATTGCTGTTTTCTTTATCTTTGGGACAGTAGAGCAACACAGAGCCATTACCACGTAAAAGAATGGCTTCCGAGAGATCAATATATTCCAGGTCAAGCTGACATAAAGAATAGACCTCTTGTTAATCTCAAAAAAGTACTGATACCTCCATTACACATAAACTGGGATTGGTTAAAAATTTCGTTAAATCATTAGATAAAGAACGAGATACATTTAAATACCTTAAACATATTTTTCTTAAACGAAGAGATGCTAAGCTTAAGGAAGGAATATTTGTTGAACTATAAATTAGAAAAATACTAAGGGATCAACAGTTTGATCAAATATTAAGTGATGTTGAATCAACTGCGTGAAGTTCATTTAAAACAATTGTTTCTGAGAGAGAGAAGAACTACTTGAATGCCACCGCAAAATGGGCTGTCGCATGTCTCTAAAAATATACTCCTTGCACTCCATTTAAACTGGGCTGGGCGGATTGAGTAGCTCAGCAACTGTCAGTGCCGGTCCCAAGCCCGGGCAAAGAAGGAGGGTTTGCGGGACAGGTTAGCAGCCTATCTGCAGCAAAACACCAATGTAGCTCATAGTAACATAGATGCCTCGGATACTGGACGGACCTCACGGAAACGGACATTGGCGAGAACTAGGACACGATCATGGAAAAAACAGAACATTATTAGATTGGGATGCTGGAATGTCACTTCATGGCATAAGCACGATCAGGAAGTTGTCGCAGAAATGAACAGGCACTCCATAGATATTTGCGTCCTTTCAGAGACGAAAAAGAAAGGGAAAGGAAACAACAAGTACAACAACTACCTATTTATATACAGTGGGAAACAAAAGGAAGAAAGAGCCCAAGAAGGAGTGGGCCTGCTCATCTATGAAAAATACGAACACTACATAGAGGACATACAGTACGTCGATGAAAGACTCATTCACGTCATCCTAAACTTACAACCAGAAAAGATGAACATCATAAGCGTCTACGCACCAGATATCAGCAAAACCTGAGAGGTCAGAGAAACATTTTTCAATAAACTGCAAGATCTACTAAGTACCATACCCGATAGAGAAAAAGTGTTCATGATAGGAGACTTCTGTGCGCCCAAAACGAGATGAGAATAAATAACACCTTCTTTCCACATAAGTGGCAATATAAACGAACATGGGGAAACACCCGAGAACAAGAATCAACCATAGACTACATAATAACGAACAGAAAAGTATTACCCCACCAAATACTCGATGTCAGAACTCTGAATTCGTCAGACCTGGGAAAAGACGACCACCGACTAGTATTATGTAAATACCGGTCCCAACAAAGTATAAACAGAACGCACAGAAACATACCTTTATTAAATACAATATCGAATCATTCGCTAACGATAGTACAAAAGTATTGTATCAGCAGAGACTCTCGGAGAAAATAAAAGCTAATACAATCCTAGAAAATGACGGAGTGGAGAAAGTCTGGGAAAAACTGAAAAGAAATATACAAGAGAGCGCCAGGGAGGCGATCGGAACACGAACAGTTAGCACGAACAAGCGAAGCAATACAAAACCATGATTCACAGAAGAGGTGAAAATACTAGCAAAAGAAAAACGACAAGCATTTACAAAATACCGACAGCACAAAACAACAAACCATTTCGAAGAGTACAAAACGGTGAGAAACAGAATCAACAGTCAAATAGCTCAACTGAAGAAAGAATACTGGGAAAAGTATTCAAAAGACATGGAATACGACCTATATGGCGGACAAAAGAAAATATGGAACACAGAAAAAAACCAATCAATGAATACGTCCAACTAAATCCAATCGACAGCCAATAATGGGTCAGCCATTTTAAGGATTTACTCCAGGCACCAGCTACAGAAAACAACGTAGGCGAAAACCAACAAGAAACCACAGAACTAACAGATGTTAACATAAGTGAAGCAGAGATGCACCTGACAATTAAGAAATTAAAAAACAGAAAATCACCTGGTACCGATCAAATTACGAATGAGATGCCAAAGTACGGAGGCCCCAGGCTTGTCACAGAGCTCACTGTTCTACTTCAAAAAATACTCCGCACAACGTCAGTACCCAACGAATGGCGGAAAAGTATCACAATTCCGATCCACAAAAGAGGATGAAAGAAACAACCCCAAAACTACAGGGGAATCAGCCTACTGAACAGTTCAGCCAAATTATTAACCAAAATACTGTCACAACGGATGGTAGACAAGTTAGGGGCGTGCGATGAACAGCAAGGTTTCCGGAATAAGCGCTCTACTATCGACGGTATATTTATTATCAGACAGCTGGTTGAAAAATCTATCGAATACGATAAACCGCTGTTCATTTGTTTTGTGGACTTTACACAAGCGTTCGACCGAGTCAAACTGGAACACATAACAGAACTACAGAAACACCATGGTAATTAAAACAAATAACACTCTAACAGAGGAAATACCAGTATCCATAGGAATAAGACAGGGTGATAGCCTAAGTCCGACACTTTTCAATGTAATCATGGACGAAATCATTGATGAGGTAAAAAGCACAAATATTGGGTACCCAATGGGACACAACACCGTTCAGATTATATGCTTTGCAGACGATGTTGCCTTGACAGCAGATAGCTAGGACAACTTACAAAGAATGCTTTTCCATCTCAATCGAACAGCCAAACAGTATAATATGAAAATATCTGTGGAGAAAACCAAAGCAATGGTAATAGCAAAAGAACCGGTAAGATGCAAACTAATGGTTGATGCCAAACGTATCGAACAGGTTGGGAAGTTTAAATACCTGGGAGCACATATAACAAGTAACAGGGCAGTAACGGAAGAAGTACGCACACAAGCCAACAAAGCGGTCATGATATCAGGCCAACTAAGAGACATAATCTGGAACAATAAACACATGACGGTTGAGAGCAAATCAAGAATTTACAAGGTCTGTGTAAGACCGATACTGACCTACGGCGCAGAAACAATAAATGAAACAACAAAGACAAAACAAATTATGAGAACCACAGAAATGAAAACGCTGAGAATGATCACGGGAATAAGTTTAAGAGATAAGAAACGCAAAAATACGCGAGGACAGCGGAGTGGGGGATGTTGTGAAGTGGATTCGAAACCGTCGTAGGCAGTGGAGAGATTACGTGGAACGAATGGACGATGACAGACTAGCAAAAACCGTGATGAGAGAGAAACCAAACACCAAACGGCCGCCTGGACGGCCCCCCAAAAGATGGAGAGACAGCTGGATTTCGACGTCAAACGAGGATCGATGAGGCATTGTGTAGATAACAGAACTTGGTTCTACCTAGAAGAAGAAGCACTCCATTTAAATTTTTTTCCAGAAAGTTGGGTGCGGTTAGTAACAAGCAACGAGAAAGATTGCACCAAGATATATTAACAATGGAGCAACGCTACGAAGGCAAATGGAATCCAGCAATGATGGGGAATTATTGTTGGTTTCTTGTGCAATAAAGCGATCAGGATTATAAACGAAAGTCAACATTTGCAAAAAAGTTATGTACCCAAGACTTGCTATAAATGTGTTTTCATGTATATTTTTATAAATAAATCCTGTTATCCTTAAAATATCATGTTTTTTATTGTTTTATACTTATGTATAAATATTATATAAAAATGTTTGAATGTTTTTGTTTTGTTGATTAGTGTTATAAAAAAAAAGTTTAACGTATACCTAAATAGTTAGGTTTTATACATTTTTCCATATTTTTTTATTTATAAGAATACCATAATATTTACAAATAACTAAAAATCTTGACTAACATGTGGTTATCGGATTTGCATTGTCTTTATTTTGTGTTTGTTTGTACGACGCTTCGATTAGGTTTATCTCTAATCGTTATTAGATATAAACAATGTTTTGTCTTAAGTCAACGACCTCATATAACGACCGTGTCTATTAAAGTTTTGCTTTTTAGAAATACAACCTAATCGAAACGTCGTACAAACAAACAAAAATAAAGAAAATGCAAGTCAGACAATCACATTTTAGTCAATCTTCAACATTGTCTACAACCTTCGGACAAACTAAAAATCTTATTAATTTGCAACTCATTTCACGGTACCAAAAGCACTAATGACTAATAAATTTCCAATTAAAAATGTAGGCACATAACGTCCAAATTCAAAGATATTCTAATTCCCTATCTAATACTAAATTGTTGTTGAGATCTCGATATGAGAAAATATATGTAATTAAAATAATGTTAATCTTCGTAGTTCTGCAATTAATTATCTCAATTTCAAAACGAATCTGCTTGCTACTACTTGAAATTTTTTGGTTGATAATATTCCAGCGCATAATGGGTTTTACCTGATATTGCTATGTATTTATTTAGTTCAAAGTCCAGCATGATGGGAGGGGCAAATTGTATCCTCACTAAACGAAGAATTTAGAAATAAAACTCACTGAGTAATTTAGTAGTCAGTACCATCATGTCATACGTCTCGCCGACGTTGATCCTGTGAGTATTTGAATTTGAGACCTGCTAGGTGATTATTAACCAAAGCCGACAGACAACCATGATGAACATCGATGATATCAGTGTGTGGATAATATTTGTTAACTAAGTGAATAAGCTGTTCTATGTGATGTCATAATATTAGTTGTCGTAAAAACTATTTGCCGAGAGAGAATTTCCATTTCTGGTACTGTATTTCAAAATCTCGGATTCCATTGTTACAGGAGAAAATTCCACAGCACGGAAAGTTTTGAAATTGAAAATACAGAAGTAAGGTTTTAATTTGCGTCTCAATTAACTGTAATAAAAAACATATGTGGGACGAATATGCAGAGTAACCCTTTCTTTAAATTAATTAAATGTATGATTTTATTAAATATGTAATATTACATGTAAAGTTTGTGATTTTTCAAAATTTGTTACTATCCAAAATGTGACAGAAGTTACAACTGATAATTTTATCTATATGTTGCACGATAGCAGATGAATTCAGCAATTAGGGGAATTTTGCAAGTTGATCCTCTTGGAGAAAACGATCATATTTAGCTTTGTTTTTTCAAACTTTCTAGTTTCTTATACTGGCTGCGTTTCTCACCAAATTCCGTTTTATAATAATTTTTGTTTAAAAACAATTTGTACCTGATCAGACAGATCGAGGAAGATTCTCAAAATATCAGATTGACGTTAATAATACTTTTAAAAATAATGATAAAGACATATCAAAGTTATTAAAAATAAATAAATATTGGAACAAATTTAATCAAAAATCGGTAGACAATTGTATATTTTTTCATGTAGAAGACGAACTTTGGTATTTTATGGTTAACATGCATATATGTCTTACCATCGTCGCTGGTGGTCAAAATTTTATCCGCTACCATTATTTACGTCCGTTATCAACACAATAACACAACTTAACACAATGCCCAAATATGTAATGTTATTTATATTATTATTATCTTAGACCCTAATTATTTAAATTGGAGAGATACATAGGCGTATCACCAGAATACGAAAAAGCTTACACTTCTTGTTATAAATTTATTTATTCAGATTTTGTGCGCCTTGAAATTTCCTTAAAATCTATTCGAATTCTCTTATCTTTTTATCACAAGTTGTTGTAAACGTAGGTTTTTTAGTGATAATTTTCTCTACTTACGAGTTCGAATAATTTTGACTCATTTTTTGTGCCTGATCCTATACTGCTACTCATGGATTTGTGTCGCTCACCTACTTTGTATTTCTTCCGGTATACTTTCCTAACCTTTGAATTGCACCTGTATTAAGGTAAGGGTTGTTCAAGTCTTTTGGCATTAGAGTAGATATTTAAAAGGTTTTTGCCTAATCCTCACACCTGCACGACGATACTAGAAAAAGTTCTACCGTTTCCTCATGCTCTATGCAAAGGCCGCATGCTAGTCCAATCCTGTACATGTGATGTTTTGATTTACAGTATTCGGTGTAAGTACAATCATGTTGCCTGCTCAATTTTACCAAATTGCTTGCGATAATGCGCCCTAGAGGCTGTTTGATAAATGCTACTATTCATGGTAGTTTGAAAGTTGAACGAATCACGTTTCTGTTGTAACTCCTCCATTTCTGTATATTTTTATTCAGCTCATCTTTCTTTCGCCTCATCTCTTTTTTCTTGTGTATGCTGTTGTATCTTATTATGTCTATATATTGTCATCGGATTCTTTCCTCCATCATAATTTTTCTTACTAGGTTCTTAAAATTTTGTATCTTGAATGAATGAAGAAGAGGTGGTGATATCTGATCATCTATGCCTAGACCTTGTTGGGCCCTTTACATCCCACCTTGGTTGCAGATCATTTGAGGCCGATCATCTAACGGCTTCCGGTGACCAAATTATATCTCCAAAATATCTCTGCCTCGGTCCATTCAGTGCTGGGCATTCTTCGAAAATATAGTTTACACTTTTATTCTCCCCTAGACATATGCATATGAAATCATCTACGTCTACAATCTTATAAAGATGATTCCCTCAGGTGACAATGTTCTGTCAACAGTCACCACCACAAGTTGCAGCCCTTTCCTCCCTAAGGAGGGAAGCTATCTAATAAGCCAAATGCTAGGTCCAGTTATTCCTTGGCAATCCTCATTCAATAAATTTAGTTTCCAGCAACAATTTTAATTCTCTTTACCAACGATAATTAGGACAGGTAGAATTGGTTGGCGACCATATGGTCCAATCGAAGACCTCATTTTTGTCTGACGGTTCTCTTTCTCATTCCTATATATACCCGAGTGACTCAAGACCCACACGAGTCTGATTGTGCAGCCATTTCTTGTCAGACTGTTGAGTACAACCTTGCACTCAGACCCCAGTCGCTAAATAACGACACTAGACTTCAGGGCCATTATTCCAGCCTTACTGTCTGAGTATATATTTATTATCCTATTTATCTTCATGTCTCTCTCACAGAGATGGCCACACTGCAGACTAGTATAAATTTCCTCTGTAAAGATCGTCGCACGTCAAAAATAGTGGAACTCTCTGACCTCCATGCTCCTGCCGAAGAGTTTAGCACCAGCTCTTATATTTTATCAAGATCCATCGGTAAACCATCAGGATCTACTTCTCGGAAGATTTAGTTCCCTACTTCTTCGTCTCTATTTCGTTGCTACTACTTCTAACTTTGGGATTTTGAATTAGTTCTTGCTCTGCTTTATTTCTTATACCTGATTCTTTCAATTTCCTTACAATTTTTTTTTGATATCAGATTTTTGAATTTTTCTCATTTTATCCTTCAGGGATCCAACCAATGGATTGTATTCGGATGTCGTGTATGCACTGAGACATGTTTTGACTGAAGTGAAACTGTATCAGAATCACTTGTTTATTAATATGTAGTCGATTTGATTCCTAACCTGGAGAGTCCATTAAAGATTTCCATGTGTATTGTCTCCTTGGGAGTAACTTGAAGAATGTATTCATTACAATGAGTTGGTCTTCTTTACAAAATGTACTCAAGCGATCAACGCGTTCATTTTTTTCTCTCAGTCCGTGGGCTTCGATGTATTCTTCATTTCTTCTTTGTCCTTATTTTGCGTTGAAACTCCCCACCACGACATCTATACCATCCTTTGAAAGTTTTTGAAGTTTGTGTTATTGTGTGATAAAATTATTCGATTTCTTCTTCATTTTAGTCGCTTGTAGGGGCATATATTTGTAATGTGTTAAGTCGTACTGGACTGGAGTTGACTTGCACCCGCAATAATCTTTCAGAAAGAGGTGTATAATTTGTGATAGATTTGGCAATTTTTTGGTTGATAATAATTCCTACTCCATGTTAATGTTTTTGAAGGGGGTTTTCTGAATAATATACGGTGTGTTTATTGACGTTGCCTTTACCTGTTCCTAGCCATCTCTCACTGAAGCCTAGAAATCATATATTTAGTCTATCCATTTTTTGTATAGTGAACTTCAAAAATCTATTTTGTTAGTAAATCATACATGGTGCATGGATCAAACAGTCACATGGGCGCAAGTCATATCTCGAGCGAAAGCAAATAAATTCTTGTATTTTGTCCTTGTTTTAGCAAAACATAAAAATACTTTGTGGACTCATTATACTACAGCAAACACATAAATAAATCACTTAAATTGCGCATAACTTACAAGGCAAAAACAATAAAGCATGCGTGAATGACGCTATGAAACCAAGCGATCGATAACACGAAGTACCAGGTTTTCAAAAAGAAGACTGGTGCACTTTTTCGTTCGGGTTTAGCCGTTTTTGATTTTAACGGCCACAAGAGTCCGGGTTCATTATGGTGGCTGTCTGTGATAGGAGAAAAAAAGCTTGAGGGCCACTATTTTATATCCTAATAATTTTAAAAATCAATCCTTCGATCATACCAGTAGATTGAAACAACAATAAATTTGTTTCAATGTTGATTATGATTGGTCGGGGAGGGGGGGGGGGGCTTTTTGATGTTTGGTAGACACAAACAGCAGTAGAATTCTGTGTTACATAGAATTCTACACCTAGTTTTCTACTCTCGATCTCTATCGGCGACAGCAATAATAGCATTTGTCGGCATTCGGCATTTCTATCGTCTATACTTCAAGCGTTTTCGTATATCGTACTATCCAAATGAAAAACATTATTGTAAATTTAGTGAGATCTAGTAACTATTTATTTTAATTCGCCAGCAATGTCATTGTTTGGCAGTTTTTTCATCGACGCATGTTGTATACGATAAGTTGGGGATGGACTTATTTTTATTATTTTTTCAAAATAAAGCCATATGATACAAACTTGTCCTAATTTTTTGAAGTTTAGTATGTTACCAACTGCCGATCACCTCTGAACAAGAAATTAGGTTAGATTATGAGGTTTTACTAAAAAACGACAGGTGTCGACAGATCGCTTTCTAGCGACAGAAATAATCGATATTAGGCGATTATTTTGCAACACAGAATACCGGACGTATAGAATTAAAGCTATTAATAGAATTCTACATAACACAGAATCCGGCGGCAGTTTTATTTAATTTTGTTTTCAGTTTTTTTTTTGTTTGTTGTGACTTCTTTGAGTGTAAGAAATTACTGCATATGTGAAGTTTATAATTAATATTAACAAAAGTGATTTAAACATTTATTTTTTGATCGGTAAATATTGTTAGATATTATAACATAACAATTTAGGCAACCAGAAACTTTTACTTTTCTTTATTGCTGGTTACTTTATTCTCAAAATGATGTACCTATTAGCATGTTATACTACTTTAAATAATGTAATTAGAAAAGGATACTATAGAATCGATATGTGTACCGAGAAATAAAATATCTTCTACTGTTTATCACTACTTTTCCAAATAAAAATATTACGATATTCAGCATTCGTACAACAGGCCCTAGTTCTGATAAGATGCTAATTCTAAAGAGAAATTCGTTGAATTAATGAGTAACTAAAGCATGGCTCTTTTTTGTTGGAATTGGCATTATCAAATATATAAATGATTTGGCAAAAAGATCTCTAATCTGTTCATAATGAATGGCTTGCTACTTTTGAATAAATAAAACTTCATGTATTTTGTGTAAAAATGCAATTTCTTTACTTTAAAAAAAGGAAAACAAGGAAGGCTATTATGGAACTTTTCTGGATTCTTCGATGTGATGCCACTGTTCAAATTAGTCTAAAAAAAATGTTCTTTTGTGCTTTTTATTTTTAGTTATCTAACTCAAAGGTCAGATTTTATTGTTTTTCGCAAGCAAAATATTTTTAATTTCATTGATTAATAACAATACTATTACTTTATCATGTAAGGAAATATTTTTACAATAATAAAAAATTAAACAATATATTGTTTGGTTTTATTTTTACCTATCACCTTTTAGAAATAATTTTAAAATTTTTATAAAGTGACACTATAATTTAAAGAAAAACACTTGCAATATTTTGATAATAATTTCAGACTAATGTTCTCAAAGTCCATGGGAACCCCCAGTGATCGATTGTAGCCTGCAGAGGGAAAAATGGAGGTGAAAGGGGTATAAAAGCGGGTTCACAAAGGCAGTGCCGGCTCGTGAGTATTAGAACTGAGGAGGGTAAATGTAACGTTAATTGGGGTAAACTGTACTCGATCAAAAAATAGTTATACTTTTTGATTTGATTAGTTTAGTTAAATATATTATATATTTTGATAACAAAAAAGAGTTTAAAAAGCATAAAAATAACGGTTTGGTGAGAGTTTAATCTTGCCAGAAAGGGTAAATGGATATTTGGATAAGGAAATAATGATATGAGGAATTGATACATACCTTATTTACAACAATGCTTTACAATAAATGTTTTACTATTTACTAAATTCAAATAAAAACAAACATATAGGAATTTTATATTTCTAAGTTGTTTTTTTTTTTCAAAAACACTAGTAAAGAATTTTGATCTAAAAACATGCTTTTAGCATCTTAAACGTACTATATACAAATATACAAACAAACATAATACATACATGTTTAATATTTAATAATAAAATGTTTCTTAATAAAATAGGTTTTCAGGTTTTGTAAATCTTAAGGGCTTACTCAACTTTAAAAATAAAGAGATTTGTGCACTTGCAAACTCTTTTTAATAGATATGAGAAAGACGTAATCTATTTTGAGTAATAGTATTGCGACTATAGCTTTTTATTCTCTTCTTTTTACTGAGGCCGAAGTAACAGGAACAGTAATGACAATACTGTTACGAACGACTCGGAGAATCTTATTGGTACGTTTCTTATACAAATATTTCGATGCGATGAGTCATATTTAATTATAATGTGCCGGAAGGAATGTTATATCGATGAGTCATATTTCTAGATAGATCTCAACTTTTATGTTAGTAAGTTCTAGATTTGTATAGTAAATTCTATAGGTATATAAATAGGGATAAGATAAGAGTTTTAATATTCTTGTATAGTGGTATTTGAATAGCGAAGATATTAAGACGTAGTAATAAGATAGTTGTGATTAAGTGTGTTAAGAAGTAATTAATATAATTATTGGAAGTATTAGCGAAAGGTGTTGTGTTTTATTCTGCGGATCCAGTGAGCGATTTAAAGAGATAAAGTCGTAATAATACCAATAAAATAATAGAAATTCTGCATACAAATATACAAATTGTGTTGAAATATAAATTTTAAAAATTCTGTTTTAGTTTTACAGTTTCAAACATTTGAGTGTTATTATATTACTAAATTTAACTTCTATTTGAACAATAAGTATATCTGATATTTTGACAAAAACGTGTTTTTCTTTTTTTCGAAATCCTTCGAAAATTGATAGTGTTGATTGGTAAATATTGTCGAAATATTGGTCATTATTGCAATCATTTTGAAATGTTTCAATTAAATTAGTTTGCCACTGCGTTGAATTGTTCTATCAATATCTGTTATTTTATTCTGCAGAACACTTCAATTAATTTATCTCTGTTCATGTAAATACTGACTGAAAGTAGAATTCCAGCGGGTACCAGAGGTTACAGCATATTTCGTTTAAAATATTGGTGCGCTTAGTGAAGTGTGAAAAAAATGGCGTAAACAAAATAAATTTGAAAAAAAATCGACAGTCTTTAATACTGGTACAAGCTTTATTTAATACCAAATTTAGTGCATGCGCATGAAAATATGTAAAAAGCCTTGGGATTGTATTTTAATTCGCAAAAAATCTTCCTGTGTTCGGCTGGATGAAACATTATAAAACCCCAAAAACCTTCTAACAACTTCGCCGTCTTTGACATACCTAATACAGTTGAAAAATACTTGATATATCTGCCCAGAAAAAAATGTGTTTTCCGCAGTTTCTTGTTTCTTCTTTGTTTTAAAGTAAATGAAACATTAAAAATCATTGAGTATCATTTTCAAGGGACCAGAAAAAACATGGTTTCCAAAAAAAAAATTAAATTTTCATCATATTTTGCTGGAAACGCCAGGAATTCCTTGTAATTTCCATTGTTAAATGATTCATTTTTTTCATCGTATCTGCGCAACGCTAAATCTGGAGAAGATAAAAATAATGTCACTAAGTTTTTTTAATTCGGCACGATTTTCCTTAACCTGATTATTATGCAATTTTACGGCATCTTTTGTGATGCTATTCAGGGTAACGGCAATGTTTTATCCACTGAAAATTTCATTTTACAGGATGATGCAATGTATTTCTTTGACTTTGAATGCAGCTCGATAGAACAAAGTAAATTTTTAAAAATCATCATTTTTGTTTTAGACTAGTCGGTTTCAGTCGAAAATAAAGAAACAAGTTTAACAAAATAATTTGTTTTGTTTGCTGGATCATGTCAACCAATCGTACGACTATACCAAGTTAAATTGAAACTACTTCGGGCAATTTTAGAGTAGTTAAATTAGATCGTGGTTTTCCTACACTTTTCACAATATAGGATTTAGTTTCTGTGTTTAGCTATGTTTAACAAGCTAAATTATTTCTTACTTGGAAATCAACTACACTATTTAATTTCCTCTTCTTTATTAATTTTTGTACTTACTTGTAAAGACACTTAAATCTTCGTAAACGAAACACTACAAAACAAGCCTAACTTCAAAAACACAAAACCGGCAAAAATTGCTTCTCAACACAAACATAAAAAAAGACCATCCTCTTTGATAACAACCTGCAGTTGTTAATTGAACACTTGATGGCACCCCTAGAAGGACGATGTCTTGTAAATTTTCTTAATCATTTCCGATGTTGCCCAATGTTGGCAAGCGAGGCTACCTTCTCTTGACCTCTAAAAATCTTCGGTATTTATAAATGCTTTCGGTACTTCATAGTGCGGTCTAAAATGCTACATAAAGGATTCACGGTTGAAGTAACAAAGTCGTGAGAACAAGAACGCATGGCGTAGTTATTGTCGCATTAGATCTTATTGTAAATATGAAATTTATATTCTCGCTTCAGAATTAAATTACAAAAAAAAATACATTTTAGTTTAATTACATCTAAAATAAATGGAGATACTTAACCGGCGGTGTGCGTTCCTAGGCACCGTGTCAGCGATATTATGAAAAACGTCAACAGTGTTGTGGCTATGTTGACAATTTTCATATTATTCCCGATTCCCCATATTATGCCTGGAATCACCTGTTTAAGGCTTTAACTCTAAAAAACAAGTTTAAGTGGATAAAATTGTAAAAATTCAATATTAAGAAAACGGGGGTCTACGGAAAAATTGGTTCGTGGTATACGGGACAAAAATGTTCAGAATCCTCTGTTCTAAGTATTGATGTTTAAAAAATAAATGGTCAAAAGTGAGTCTATCTCGCTCACTGATGGTTCTGTGCCAACTAACACTATGAATTGAATATAAACATTATACTATATTAGGACTATATTGGGTTTAAAAAAAAGAATACATTCCGGAACGAATGATTACTGCTTTTTGACAAATATACATGACAAACTAGGCGTAAGTAAAGTTTCAGTATGGTGGGTTCCGGTATTGTTGAGTGTAGAACAAAACTTGTATAGACAGCAAATTTTTTAAAATCATTTGGAATCTTTGGATGCACACACTGATTTTACTGCTAAGATAGTGACAGACGATGAGACTCAGGTACTTTACTGAGATCTAAAAACAAAGTTATAGTATATCCAATGGGTCTATTAAGGTTTTCTGCTTCCAAGAAATACCCTTAATAACCTTCGGTGGAAAGGCAACGGCAACCGTCCTTTGAAACCAAGTAGGAGGTGTTTTGGTTGAATATATACCTAATAGCATTACTGTAAATATTATAGTTATCTATTGCAATACATTAATAAAATTATATACAGCTGATAATCTGAAACTTCCTGGAAATTTCGGCAGTAAGTTGTGTGGTGGATTTGTGTTATCGATATGGCATACGTAGTGTGCTATCAGATTATTGAGTAATATTTAAGTATACTTCTCACTAAACAATTATAAAGAGACACGATGAATTTGATATTACTTAAGTGCCAAGAGTCTATGTGAGGGACAGTTAAATGATAAATTCTATCAAATATTGAAAAAGCTTCCAGACACGAATCATCAGTTTTGTAAATTTTTGGTATGGGTTTAGGAGCAATAAAGTTACCAAAGCCATTACCCGCGCCAGCATTGAAGGACTTTCAGTTATCTGCAAATAAAGAGTTACTAATAAACGAGATGTAATTGCATTTATGAATAAGAAAAATAATACTGGAGCAATATAGATATCTTGTAGCACAGTTACGTGGCCCGTATCGCCCCCTGAAATAGTGAGTACCGCTGCCACTGTAACTTTTTTTTAGTGTTTCAGTAGCTAAGCTGATAGGTATCTGAAAAATCGATCATAATTTATATCGAATATTATCAGTTATTATTTTTCATATTAAACACTTTATCAAAATATACGGTGTAATAATAATATGCATTTAATTCAGGTCTTATCTTATATACGAAAAATTATCAATCTTAGTACTTGCATTTTATTAAATTCTTATCTTTGTAAAAAGCATAAATGCAACATTAACGTTAAAATAATATACAAAAATTTTAAGACGTCTTTGAGTTAGTTGCGTATACTTTGTATCCCTGACCAGTAGATATGTTTTAGGAAGCTTATATAGTTTCATTGACATAATTTATTGAGAAAGTTTCTACGTACCGGGCTTCTCTCATCATACCTATTGCATATAATTTGGCAACATGTATTGAACTGTGAAGCGTTGTGTGGTGGGTTGTCGAAATGTAAAGCTGCTTCTTCTTCTTCTTCTTCTTCTTCTTCTTCTTCTTCTTCTTCTTCTTCTTCTTTCTAACGCAGTTAATCATGCTAGCAGGCTGTTGCCTGTTCATTGCCATCACGTCTTCCCCTGAAGACGAGGTTCAGCATTCTCGTCATCGTTTTGATGATCTTCCCTGTGATCTTTTTTCTACTGGGTTATTCATTTATGCACTTTTAACTAGTCTACCATCCTCCATTCTCCCTATATGTTTGTTCCAGAATCTTCGCCCTTGTTTAACCCATCTTCCTACGTCCTGTATCCCGCATTGTTATCTGAAAACTTCATTCCGTGTTCTGTCGGGTAGAGTTTTGCCTTGTATATTTCTTAATGTTTTTATTTCGACTGTTCTCATCATTTGTAGAGTTCTGCCTTGTTTCTGCCGTGTATGTTATGATGGGTCTTAGAGCCGTTTTATATATCTTAGGTTTGCTTTCGGTCTTAAGGTATTTGTTCTTCCATACAATTTCTTTTAGGCATCCAGAAATTCTAGCCGCTTTCATTGTTTGCTCTCTTACTTCGTTAAAAAAGTTTCCATGGCTCGTTATTTCTGCTCCCAGATATTTGAAGTGATTTACCTGTTCGACAATTTTGGAGTCGATTTACAACTTGCACCGTATTGGTTCTTTGGATGTTACTAAGCTTTTGGTCTTCTCTGTGTTGATGAACATATTTAATTCTTTCGTTTTAGTGTTAAAAGAGTGCAGTAGTCTTTGGAGATTATCTTCAGAGTCTGCAATAAGAACAGCATCGTCCGCATAGCAGACGGTGTAGAAGAATGTGTTTCCCATTTTGTATCCAGCTGTTCTAGGGAGATTTTCTATTATTTTATCCATTATTAGATTAAATATGAAGGGGTCGAGCGAATCGCCTTGTCCAATTCCTGTGTTTACATATATGTCTTCCGTTATTATATGTCCTATGCTTTCGCTTGCCATATCATACTTTTGTGATATCACCGCCCCCGCCCCAAAGAGAGAGGCTGAATTCGCCCCTGGTCCAAAGTCAGTTTCAAGGTCACAAATGTTAAGTCTTTTTCACATAATGATACTTATGTCTCTTGTCGTTAAACCGTTTGGTTACCAAGTCTTTTGAGCCTTTTTGTCAGACAAGTGCGATTAACCTTCGAATGATCTTGATGATTCTAAATTGATCCTAGATGTAAAAAAACACTTGACATAATTATATCGTTAGACGAGGAATCTTCCCTACTTTGCATTTATGTAAAAATAATAAGGATTCCTACTTGAAAAACAAAGTTGACTTTAAAATTACCTTGAAAAATATGTTCAGTCATAATATTACATCGAGAGATGTTACATTTTTAGTCTGCTATATTGGATCCGCCATATTGAATTTTTTTAATAATTTCAGATTCGTAATTTACACTTTCAAAAATCAATTTCAGATTCGTAAAAACCAACCAATTAAAAAAAAAATGTGAATAACGTAAAATTTTCAACCGTTTTTATTTTTCCTGATCGGAATCTATCTAAAAATAATAACTTTACGCTTAGCCCTTCCATCATTTATATGTTTTATTTTTTTTTGAGAGCATATTTATGTTGGCAATATTTTTGTTTTGATCGGAAATTCGTTCACAGTTATAGTATTACAGTCAATAGTGATAGTTTGATAGTCCTTGTCGTTATGCTTACTTCGTAAGATTCCTTCCTTGTTCCTAAAATAAAGAAAATTCTTAGTTTGTACAGATTGGCTCGATATATAATTCTGAGCCAGGAGTTCTTGATTTAAAGTGTATTGTACAGGGTGAGTCAACGATTTGGTGAAGTAGGTTTGTGCCTTTTCGGTGAGATTAACAAAGAAACTATATTTATTGTTTGATACAGTTTATTTTTACGCAGATTTTAAAAATATTTAGGACTCTACAGGGTGAGCCAAAAAACTAGGACAGCATAAAGTTGTATTTTTTTAAATAGAACACCCTATATACGAATCGTATTTTCGATTTAGCTTATAATTTTAAATCTTTTTTATTAAGGGTTTACTATAACAAAACTTTATAGTTTCTGAGATAATTAAGTTTAAAGAAAAAAAGTCACATTTTCAAGCATCAATTCAATCCTAAATAACGTTTTCAATTTTGTGACAAATATATTCAAATTTGGAATTTAGCAAGGCCAAGGACAAGTTAACATAATTTTTACCTAATATTTGCAATAAAAGCTACAGGGTGTTGAACACATCGACTCAAATTTGAACAAGTTTAAATGAATAAATATCTTTTTTTTTAAATGGTACACCCTGTATATTTTCATGTTATTTAATAGAGTAATAAAAACCCTAAAAGTTTTGTTCAATATATCCTATACCTATTTATAATAGTTTTTGAGATATTTCAGTTTTTCTTATTTTCCATACTTTTTTACAGAAATAGTCTTCATTATCGTAGTAGCCATGGCAAAAACAATGTAAAAGAACATTTTTCTGTGTGTCAAATTTATAACCGCAATCGCTTCTTTTGGTTTTTATGTAGTGTAGTTTGGTTTTTTTTGCATTCATCTTATATTGTAAAATGAATTTTCCAAAGAATGAGTTAATAGATATGATTTATACAATAGGAGAGGCTCAGAAAAATTGCCTTCTTGCTCAAAGAATTTACAAAATGAAGTATCCTGATCGACGCCAGCCTAATACTCATACTTTTCAAAACTTAATGCAAAGATTTGATTCTTCTGGTACTGTTGATTATCCAAAACGTAAAGTGGTCAACAAACCAGTAACTAATGAAGAAAAAGAACTACAAGTATTGTTAAATGTTCAGGAAAATCCTTATATTGGTAGCCGTCAGTTAGCAGCATTATGTGAAACATCACAATCCACCTCTAATCGTACTACCAAGAAATATAGGTATCATCCATATCACATGGAATTACACCAAGAATTGCATGGACAGGATTTTGAAAGTCGTGTAAACTTTTGTCGTACAATAAATGCGGAGATTCAATTAAATCCAAATTTATTATGCAAGGTAATGTTTAGTGATGAAGCTACTTTTAGAAGTAACGGTGCCGTAAATAGACGCAACATGCATTATTATGCCACAGAAAACCCATTTTGGATTAGAGAGGTGCAACATCAAAACCACTGGTCATTAAATGTTTGGTGTGGTATTCATCATAATCGAATTATTGGACCCCACTTTTTTAATGAACCACTAAATGGCCATAGTTACCTGAACTTTCTACAAGAAGAACTACCCCAACTGCTTCAAGGTCTCGATAGGGATGAGCTCGACAGTATGTGGTTCCAGCACGATGGTGCGCCTCCGCATTACCATCGTGAAGTTCGTGCGTTTTTGGACCAACGATATCCGCAAAAATGGATTGGACGTGGGGGTTTCATTGAGTAGCCACCAAGGTCTTGCGACATCACCCCATTAGATTTCTTCCTATGGGGTTATATTAAAAATAAGGTGTATGTTAATCCACCAACAACAGTGGAAGATATGCGAAACAGGATTAGGGATACCTGTAGAACAATAACGCCACTTATTTTGTCCAGGGTCCGAGAAAATCTGCAAAAAAGACTAAATTTGTGCATTGCACAAGAGGGTCGTTTATTCGAACACTTATTAAAAAGAAATAATCAATCTCAGTATTTAATAAGTAATTTTTTTTGTTTCAATTTAGTATAAAAGTAAATATGTATTTGCCTTGTCGTTATTGTTGTGTTAATTTTTTCACATTATGTTTAATTAAACTATTGCCGTTGTAATATAACGAATAATGTATTTCATCATATTTAACCACATGCTGTTTGTTTCTGTAGTTTCGTTTTATGATTTACATGGCTACTATGATAATGAAGACTATTCTGTAAAAAAGTATGGAAAATAGAAAAACTGAAATATCTCAAAAACTATTATAAATAGGTATAGGATATATTGAACAAAACTTTTAGGGTTTTTATTACTCTATTAAATAACATGAAAATATACAGGGTGTACCATTAAAAAAAAAGATATTTATTCATTTAAACTTGTTCAAATTGAGCCGATGTGTTCAACACCCTATAGTTTTTATTGCAAATATTAGGTAAAAATTATGTTAACTTGTCCTTGGCCTTGCTAAATTCCAAATTTGAATATATTTGTCACAAAATTGAAAACGTTATTTAGGATTGAATTGATGCTTGAAATGTGACTTTTTTCTTTAAACTTAATTATCTCAGAAACTATAAAGTTTTGTTATAGTAAAACCCTTAATAAAAAAAGATTTAGAATTATAAGCTAAATCAAAAATACTATTCGTATATAGGTGTTCTATTTAAAAAAATACAACTTTATGCTGTCCTAGTTTTTTAGCTCACCCTGTAGAGTCCTAAATATTTTTAAAATCTGCGTAAAAATAAACTGTATCAAACAATAAATATAGTTTCTTTGTAAATTTCACCGAAAAGGCACAAAATTACTTCATCCAATCGTTGACTCACCCTGTACAGTGGCTCGGTACAACATTCTAAGTTGTATTTTGGGTTTGACTTGAATAATGACAAACTGTAAGGTTAGATCTGATTCGACCTTCCTTGCAAGAGAGTTTTGCCTCAATAAAGCCTTTTTTTTAATCAAAATAATTTTTAGAACATGCCACAATTTCCTTAGTAAATCATATAATTTTTGGAATAATTTTAAAATTTGGTATTTTTTAATTTCATTGTTTTGAAGGCTTGTCAGTTGTCATGGTGTTGAATTAAAGATCTATCTTTTCTCGCCATTTCGTCATTGGGTTTTCCGGGGAGGAGAAAAGAATAATTCGTTTTGATAAAAACTTCGTTTTTCCTGCAGAGGTGCACGTAGAAGAGTTTACCACCAAAAGGCTACCCACACCACTGGCCTTTCTTTTTTATCTTCTTTGTCTTTTTCTTCAGTTTTACCTCCTTTTTCCCTGCTGTTTTACCCCATTCTGCCCCTTATCATTGAGTTTTTTTTGCTGATCCCTTTACGGTACTTGTTTCATATGCTGTACATACCAGATTTCATCCTAATATTGAGTGGTCCAGAGCCTATCCAGGTCTACTTCAACGTTAGGACGTCAGAAAGCGTCCGTTAAATATGTTTTATATGTCTGTGTCGTCTCAGGGAATTATAGACCTTCAATCTACTGAATTTTTGCCTTTGATACTGCTCATAAATTTAAATCATTGTAGTTTTTCTTTTCCTTTTGTATATATAATTATTTAATCAGTGTACGTATCTCTTTAAAAAGTATTGTGTTCCCTCATATAGTACAACTAATTACATTTTGCATCCATATGCAGTTAATATCATTCACGTATGTAAAGGGCACATTTGTTAACTCTAGTAAACAGACATATTTACACTCAATATTCTCATATTATGCATATATTTATTATTTACTTTATATCACTTTTTTATATTTAGTATCACAGCCGAAAATAACTGTTAGAATATAATTATTTGTTTTAATAGATTAATTATTCTAAGTTTAAATAGTCAAAAACCACCTGGTTGAACAGCTGACTGTTCCAGGCTTATCCTTTTGAACAGAGAAGCGCTAAGCCACTCTCGGCGGCTAGCTACATTTACACCATAAAACGTCATATATGGATACTTGTTTTTAAATTTCTTTTGGGTGTTGCGTTCGGTTTCCTGTTTTGTTTTTAATGTTAGACCAGTTTCAACCTTAACCTTTAGGGCACCAAAACAGGTGGCGCATATTTATCCCGACCACTCTCCGCCCCTTTTGAATCTAGCCGGATAAGCCCTAAAAGGTAGACCATTTCAGAGCCACCTGATAAAATAAAAAAAATAAAGTAGACTACCAGATAACAAAAAAGTCTTTAATCATTTGACAAAACTTAAACGTATTCATTTACAACAGTTTGTGGATTTATTCATTTACAGAAAATTGCTCTTTCTATTTTTTTTATCCATTACAAATTTGGCGCCCAACGTGGGGTCTATTTCAATTTCTGAGAAAATCGGACAAAATTTATTTTTTTGTCCGCCCTTTATCAGCGCCATCTTGGATTTTACTGAACCAATTTCGGCCAAAACAGTATCAGACAACAACTTCCTGAACATAACGGAAACAATTTCATTGAATGCAACATAAGCTACCGAAAGTAGCTTAAAGTCTATTTTTTAATTAGCTACCCTCTAAAATATTTTCATGAATACCCCAAAAAAAATTAGTTACAGCATCAGCCATGTAATTTGAATAGTAGTTCTAATAAAGCTATTAACTACCGAAAAAGTATCTGAGATACAAGCTAACCAGACGTACGAGTACAATTGTAAATTTATTATGATTTTTCAACGATATCATTGTGTTATTTATCTTGAACAAATAAACATTTAAAAAAATTAGAACTGCGAACCTGAACAGTGGTTGATAACAACTAATAATATAATTACGTAGTCTCTTATTCGCTGTGAGTATTTTAATAAATCAAAACAACAATAGGCGAAATTGGTACAATGTGCTTATTGCTTTAATTTAAAACAAATTATACTTGTTATAGTTAGTAAATAATTTGCTAGATGTTAAGTTAGAAAGGAGATGATTTCTAAAAGTAGGGTTATTAATTGAGATCGTGAAAAAAAAGTATCAATATATAAATAGGGTCCACCATAAATTTAAAAAATACTAGACTGAGCGTTCCCAATATAGGCCGTTCTTACACTGCGAGAAAGGAAGAAAAGTGAAAGCGGTAGTCTCCTTTCTTTCTAATGGGTAAAGCATAAACCAAGACATGGAGTTTTATTGACACTCAGTAGCGTTAAGTGTTTTTTTTTAACTGTTGGTTTTTATGACTTCTGCAATTGAGACAATTTAGACTGTTTCTCTTTCCCTCGTTTCGCGCTTACACTCTCTTTGTCCGGGAACCGGTCGGGGAGATTTACACGTTAATTGGGTTTGGAAGACCGTCTTCTAAGACAAAACAACCCAGGAGGATGTCTCATCTAAAAGGGCCTAGATACTTCCACTATACAATCAGGATATTTGGTCACGAGTGTGATCGACTATAACAAAAAAGTCATTTTTCACATGTGATCGACATTTACAAATTTCAGACTGATTTTTTTTACTTGCACAGCCGGACGCAGAATTAATGGCCCTTCACAGGCATATCAGTTCATTTTCATTACACAAAGGAACGATTTATGTTGCGAAAATCGCCCCGCTCTTCGTAGTGCGTGTAGACATGCACAAACTTTCTCCTAAATACTCTAGGATTGACCCCGTAACGAGGATTCCTCCTTACACGGGGAAAATTTCCCCGCTCTTGGTAGTGCACGTAGCCACACACAAACCTTCCCTTAAGCACTTTAGGACTCATCCCGCAACGAGCGTTCCCCCCTTACATCATACATACAGGGTGAGTCAACGATTGGATGAAGTAGGTTTGTGCCTTTTCGGTGAAATTAACAAAGAAACTATATTTATTGTTTGATACAGTTTATTTTTACGCAGATTTTAAAAATATTTAGGACTCTACAGGGTGAGCCAAAAAACTAGGACAGCATAAAGTTGTATTTTTTTTAAATAGAACACCCTATATACGAATCGTATTTTCGATTTAGCTTATAATTTTAAATCTTTTTTATTAAGGGTTTACTATAACAAAACTTTATAGTTTCTCAGATAATTAAGTTTAAATTCAATCCTAAATAACGTTTTCAATTTTGTGACAAATATATTCAAATTTGGAATTTAGCAAGGCCAAGGACAAGTTAACATAATTTTTACCTAATATTTGCAATAAAAGCTACAGGGTGTTGAACACATCGGCTCAAATTTGAACTAGTTTAAATGAATAAATATCTTTTTTTTAAATGGTACACCCTGTATATTTTCATGTTATTTAATAGAGTAATAAAAACCCTAAAAGTTTTGTTCAATATATCCTATACCTATTTATAATAGTTTTTGAGATATTTCAGTTTTTCTTATTTTCCATACTTTTTTACAGAAATAGTCTTCATTATCATAGTAGCCATATAAAATAATAAAAAGAAACTACAGAAACAAACAGAATGTGGTTAAATATGATGAAATACATTATTCGTTATATTACAACGGCAATAGTTTAATTAAACATAATGTGAAAAAATTAACACAACAATAACGACAAGGCAAATACATATTTACTTTTATACTAAATTGAAACAAAAAAATTACCTATTAAATACTGAGATTAATTATTTCTTTTTAATAAGTGTTCGAATAAACGACCCTCTTGTGCAATGCACAAATTTAGTCTTTTTTGCAGATTTTCTCGGACCCTGGATAAAATTAGTGGCGTTATTGTTCTACGGGTATCCCTAATCCTGTTTCGCATATCTTCCACTGTTGTTGGTGGATTAACATACACCTTATTTTTAATATAACCCCATAGGAAGAAATCTAATGGGGTGATGTCGCAAGACCTTGGTGGCCACTTAATGAAACCCCCACGTCCAATCCATTTTTGCGGATATCGTT
The DNA here is from genome assembly GCA_034092305.1 of Diaprepes abbreviatus. NCBI lineage: Eukaryota > Metazoa > Arthropoda > Insecta > Coleoptera > Curculionidae > Diaprepes > Diaprepes abbreviatus. The sequence continues at coordinate 3,379,829 of JASJET010000087.1, forward strand.
GGTCCAAAAACGCACGAACTTCACGATGGTAATGCAGAGGCGCACCATCGTGCTGGAACCACATACTGTCGAGCTCATCCCTATCGAGACCTTGAAGCAGTTGGGGTAGTTCTTGTAGAAAGTTCAGGTAACTATGGCCATTTAGTGGTTCATTAAAAAAGTGGGGTCCAATAATTCGATTATGATGAATACCACACCAAACATTTAATGACCAGTAGTTTTGATGTTGCACCTCTCTAATCGAAAATGGGTTTTCTGTGGCATAATAATGCATGTTGCGTCTATTTACGACACCGTTACTTCTAAAAGTAGCTTCATCACTAAACATTACCTTGCATAATAAATTTGGATTTAATTGAATCTCCGCATTTATTATACGACAAAAGTTTACACGACTTTCAAAATCCTGTCCATGCAATTCTTGGTGTAATTCCATGTGATATGGATGATACCTATATTTCTTGGTAGTACGATTAGCGGTGGATTGTGATGTTTCACATAATGCTGCTAACTGACGGCTACCAATATAAGGATTTTCCCGAACATTTAACAATACTTGTAGTTCTTTTTCTTCATTAGTTACTGGTTTGTTGACCACTTTACGTTTTGGATAATCAACAGTACCAGAAGAATCAAATCTTTGCATTAAGTTTTGAAAAGTATGGGTATTAGGCTGGCGTCGATCAGGATACTTCATTTTGTAAATTCTTTGAGCAAGAAGGCAATTTTTTTGAGCCTCTCCTATTGTATAAATCATATCTATTAACTCATTCTTTGGAAAATTCATTTTACAATATAAGATGAATGCAAAAAAAAAAAACAAACTACACTACATAAAAACCAAAAGAAGCGATTGCGGTTATAAATTTGACACAGAAAAATGTTCTTTTACATTGTTTTTGCCATGGCTACTATGATAATGAAGACTATTTCTGTAAAAAAGTATGGAAAATAAGAAAAACTGAAATATCTCAAAAACTATTATAAATAGGTATAGGATATATTGAACAAAACTTTTAGGGTTTTTATTACTCTATTAAATAACATGAAAATATACAGGGTGTACCATTTAAAAAAAAAAAGATATTTATTCATTTAAACTTGTTCAAATTTGAGCCGATGTGTTCAACACCCTGTAGCTTTAATTGCAAATATTAGGTAAAAATTATGTTAACTTGTCCTTGGCCTTGCTAAATTCCAAATTTGAATATATTTGTCACAAAATTGAAAACGTTATTTAGGATTGAATTGATGCTTGAAAATGTGACTTTTTTTCTTTAAACTTAATTATCTCAGAAACTATAAAGTTTTGTTATAGTAAACCCTTAATAAAAAAGATTTAAAATTATAAGCTAAATCGAAAATACGATTCGTATATAGGGTGTTCTATTTAAAAAAAATACAACTTTATACTGTCCTAGTTTTTTGGCTCACCCTGTAGAGTCCTAAATATTTTTAAAATCTGCGTAAAAATAAACTGTATTAAACAATAAATATAGTTTCTTTGTTAATTTCACAGAAAAGGCACAAACTTACTTCATCCAATCGTTGACTCACCCTGTACAGTCTTCGTCTCCAAATGCCCAAACCACGTTTTTTTTCTTGCTTTTTACAATTGCGCACGGGCATACGTGTTGAAAGTTTAAAACTCCAGTCTATTTTATTCTCCATGCATGGATTTACCAATTAACGCGTTATGCTTAACGCAATTAACAAGTATAGAATATAATCGATAAATTCACCGGTGAATAAAATAGTCGCACTATCTATCAACACTCCGAATATTAATAAAAATATTAGCCCACACAATCACTCTAGTTTTGAAGAAATATTACTTTACGAAGGAATTTGTTGAATGTGGCAATATTTTTATTTATTATTGGAAAAATGTCTATAAAATGTACGATATATTTTTTTAATTGCATTATTTAAACAAGTAGAACAAGTTAATTGGTATATCGACATGAAACCGGCAGATTTCTAGACATTTCTGGTTGCCTAACTTACTGTTATTTTCGATAGGTAAATAATATCTAACAATTCTTACCGATAAAAATAACAAATTAAAACCTTCTTTTGTGTATATAAACTTCAGTCATTTTTAACACTTTAAATTACTCAATGGGGTCGCATCATTCCTCTTCGCCGACTAAAAACACGGTGTTATTAGTCAAATCAAAACAACGATATCGTGAACTTTGTCACGTGAGGAATGTGCCAAGAGAGAAATGACCTGCTCTGGATGAAGATATCAAACTAGATGTATTACTTAGCCTTAAGAAAAATTCTGAAACTTCTGCTAAATAATGGGCACGATATTTTAATATCAGCCCTATAACCACATTTAAAGTGATTAATTCTGTGAAAATGCTTCTGTAGGAAATTCACATTCTTCAAGCGCCTACGCTAGATACGGAAGTCCCGTACTTAAAGATTATAAAAAGTTAATATTTGGGCAGCAATAATCGACGAATATTTCTTGAGAAAAAGGCATTTATATTTAAATTTTCTATTTATTCTCTCTTTGATTACTTTATTCTCAAATAATATGGAACCTGATTTGCAGTTGGTGGATTAGAAGAAGGACTACTATTGAATGGTCAGGAAGATTACCAGAACAGAAGCCATTAGATTTTCTGGAGTCACCTTAAAACTAGAGTTTGTTAATCCCAAAATATTGATGATCTTCAGCAAAGAATAACACTCGAGATATGGCAAATTACTCTAAAAATGTTACGTAACGTTAGAGAAGAATTTAACTTTATATTAGGGTGATGTCAAGAAAGAATTCACGATTCCTTTCAGCATTTCTTTATGATAAAATAATTTAGTTACACAAAAACATAGGCAAATTTAGAATAGAGCGTTTTGTGAGACAAGGAGAAACCATATTACCAAATTTATTTATAAATTTTGAATATATGTTCAAAGTGACAAATTAACGTAACGGTGAATACTTAAACTAACTTAGATTCGCAGACGATATCATTATAATATTAGATAGGACTGACAAAGCTACAAAGATTTTCGAAAGTCTTCAGCTAATTAATGCATCGAAAACACATTTCCTTGAATAGTAAAGTGGTTTTATGGTACAAATAACTAGGCCAAATTCGCGCGAGTCGAGACAACCAGACTGGTGAGCTTCAGAAAACAATGGGACGTACCGTGGTGGCATTTGAAAATATTTAGATTAAACAAACATCTCAACATGCTTAAAAAACGCCTTTGATCCTTTTATCTTGTGTATATTGATTTATGGTGTAAATACACTGATTTTAACCAGAAAAACAATAAATACAATTCAAGTCGTTCAACGGGCTATGGAACGGAATCATGTCAGAGCTGTCTTTGCGAGATAGAATTTCAAATGCAAAAATTCCAAACGCTGGTGTTGTGGTGAATAACTACACTGAAATAGAATTGAACGGGACAAGTTACAAAATCGGTCGATGAACTAGAAATATTCGTGAATGGAGGCCTAGACATGAGGCCTGCCCAAATTTAAGACGACCACCAACAAGATTGATAGACGATATAAGACGCATCAGATCCACTTGGATAGAAGCGGCACAGAACAGAAGCGAGTGCAATTATTTACGAGAAACCTAGCTTCAGCAGTGAACGCTTGGATGTTGATGAAGGTGGTGATGATGTGAAATTAGAAATGAAAAATGAATCTGCATTTTGTGTTGAAGTAGATTAGGATAAACAACATATCACAGTTTAAACTTAGACCAAGGCTTTTTGCTAAATTATATATAGCATATACTATATTTTACAAAAAAAAAAACAAAAATATATATTTTACAATGTTCTCAATTTAATCTTTTACATTCTTTTGTAATTTCTTTGGTTTCATTTCCAAGAATACTAGTAAATGATTTGCCATTATGATACAGGTCATCAAAGCTTATTCTTTTCATTATGTCAAATTTCAATTTTCTCCCTATTGTTTGCGTTTTAAAACTTGTAAAACATGCAGTCACAATTTCTGGTCTTAGTTCAAGGGGTAACTGGTTATTATCTAGTGGTGTTTTAACATTTTCCCCCTAAAAGACAAAACAGCAGTTGTTATATTATAATTCAACTAAAAGAGGCATTTTATTATTATTATTTTACACAATGCTTTTATTTTTTGATGTAAATTTGGATGCTATTCTCGATTATAGATGTATGTGTATGTGTACGTGCGTAGATTTGGGGGTCTGTACACTGCGACCTGGTAGATCTATTGTGTTTCCCTACTGCTGCTCAGTCGTAAGAATTACCTTATCGGCTAGAGTAGATCCTCCAGTCCTATTTCCCTTAGGAATCTTAGGATGTTGGACGGACCCCTTCTTTAATTTGGCGTGTTCCTAAGAACCGCATCCTAGGGTTTCTTGAGGTATCCCTTCAGGTGGCAATGGCCGGTCAGGACCCCTGTCAGAACTCTGAGTTGGTTTTTACTTAAGCTTGTACATTCTTTAAATATCTTCTGGTCGTAGTTTCCCAGAAGTATCTTCGCTTGTCTCAATCTTTGCAGCTCCGACCAATAATTGGATCTACTGCTTTTTTTCTTCTAGCTACAGTTCTTCCAGCATTACGCTGCTACTGATTCTACAGAAGGCTCTGGCCCCAGAAACGGTATATCAGCCCCTCTCCTCGTGAGCCTATTTACTGTTTCATCCCTCTCTATCCTTCTTAAATTGAATACATATCCTAATGGTATATATTTCTGCCTGGAAAATGCTTAGTGACTTACCCAAGCTTTCGTAATGTCTGGTGCCGGGTCCATATACTTCTAATCCAGTTTCCTCCGTTGTTTTGGAGCCATCTGTATACCATATAATAGATTCTTTGCTGAGTTTTTCAATGGTGTTTCTGTCCCATTTGCTCTTTGACTCAACTTTGTGCTGAAGCTTTTCACAAAGCTGAATTTCTTTTTTATTTCATATTGGGGCATGTCCCAGATTGGTTGATTTCTGGATAAGAGATTGAGCCTTCGTTTTATGACATCATCTCTTTAATCCTATAAATCGTCCTCTTCGCTATGTTTTCTAGAAATATATGTAGAGGCGTAAGGTTTAGGATTACTTTCATGGCGGCCGTTGGGCAGGTTTTCAGTGCCCCGGTTATACATGCACAGGCCAGTCGTTAAATTTTCGAGAGGTTAGTTCTTGTATTATCCGGACTGGTTCTTTAGCTCCAGATTACTGTCCCCTATGTGATGATTAGTTTCACTATTGCAGTGTACGTCCACCGCAGGATTTTTAGGTTTGTACTATTTTCATTCCAGATATTTAACCTCTGACTTTCACTTAATAATATTATGATTCATTTGGATGGTTTTCCGATTGAGGTTTCTTTCTCTCGTGAAGGCTACTAGGGTGGTTTTGGTGGGATTGATGTTTAGTCCCATCATCTGGCACCATTCTCTAGTGTATTCAAGCCGCTTTGGACTATATCACAGAGGGTATTCTCGAGTTTTCCTGTTGCCATCACGACCACGTCATCGGCGTAGCCCTGACAATATATGTCGAGGTCAGACCACAGAGGAGTTGGTCTACAATTAAGCACCACATAAGTGGAGAGGCTACTCTTCCCTGAGGGCTTCCTCTTATAGACGTATAAAAAAATAGACCGGGTGTCCAGTAGAAAGTAGCTCCCAGTGCGAGAGAGAAATAAATAACAAGTACTTAGATTAAGAAAGAGCGAGGATGCCGCGTATAATATTTCACTAATGTTTGGTGTTTGTGATTATTTTTAAGCGGCAGCCATTTTATGTGTGGCAAGGATTGGATAAGTGGTTTTTTAGTGTTTTGATGAGTAAAAAGTGGCAGTGATTAATAAAAAAAATTAATCATTATTACGGTGAATTATTTTGCATATAGTTACAAAAATCGCAGTGTTAAAAGGCGCTTGGAGTTACTTATCACAGATAAAAATGGTGATGGTGTTTTAGGATGCTTAGCTTTATATTAATTTTTTGATACTTGGAGTAAAGTAATTAGATATGTTCTTGACAATTGTATATTAATGTTTAGGTTTTATTCGTTATGATAGTTTTAACATTCTTAATTATTAATTTGTCATTTAAAGGATATTTTTTCGTTCAGAATTTGCATATTTCCAAATGCCCAGGCAATCTTTAAAATTTTTTTAAATTATATTTTAGAAATAATTATTTCATCAATTTTCTCTTTAAACCAATTTTTTGTCGACATTGTTTTCGTTACTCTATGTTTTTAACAAAAATTTAAAAATATTTATTATAATTTGAAATTTGTTTTAGTTTTCCTAACGATTTAGAAGATTGGGGGCCATAACAAATTCTAAATTTTATTCCAATCATTTTGACGAATGCTATTTTTGTAGGACCAACACCCAGACAAGAGTTCATATGATCAGTGGAGTTGTACCAACGATTTTTCCTTAATCACCACAATATTTGCGGCCAAAAATGATATTTCTTTTATATTATTTTGTGTATTTATTTTTTAGTATGTAATGTTTTAATTTTTTTATTCAATATTATTGTTGACTGTGTATGGAGGAATGGTGTGTCATTGTTGAATTTCCTTTTGATGTTATTTAATTCTAGTTAAATAATCTTGAACTTATGAATATCTTCAAAGATTATTCAATGAACAAAGAAAAGGAATATAAATAAATTGTTTCTTATGTTTCTATCTTTTCAGAAGACAGTATTTTTGAACCAATTAATACACTAATTACACGAATTTTACAAAAATAATTTTTTCAGAGAAATAAACTTGATAAAGAATATCGAAATGAAATAGTTTTATATGAAGATGACATAATTTTTATTTGAAAGAAAATATTTTTGAAAATAGATTGGTTTCTAATTTAAAAACGGATACTGGCCCTATCTTAGCAGTTCATTTATAATAAAATATTTTTCCACGTAAGTAAGAAACAGTCAGATTCACTAAGAAGGTTTAAGACTTAAACCCGATCTAGTTGCCATGAAAAATAAATCTACTAGTTTTGTTTTGCTTATGATATTGTCACAATTTATATTACATATGTCAACGAATAAAGGCTTATAAAGGAATATTAAGGATAAACACCTATCAATAAAGCCTTGAAATATATGAGAAATATTTGTATCTCGAAAATAAATAAAATTCTCCGTTTTTATGGGTTTAATAACAAAAGAAAGTAATTCATTCAGGGTTCTAATTTCGTGGAGTCAGGATCTCTGAAGATGTCTAGTGCCATCATAAGCGAATGGTCGGATAATAATTTCCATTGGGCACGGTGTACACCCAAGAATCATGATTTTTAATGAGATGTTATATTTGAGAGCTTATGATCAGTTCGTAAATTGTGTTTTTATGTTTGTAAACGTTCTGTGTATTTGGGGCTCAGTGTATCTCAAACAGTACAGAGAGTAAATTCTTAGTTTAATCGTTTCAAAATAAAATCGTTTGATATAGATCACCAGGCAAAAAAATTGCCACCCTAGGGGCACTCCTTCTTATATGAATCATGCTTCTATTGATATAATTCTAATCAAATCTACAATACGTACCCTATGAAGCTGAGTTGCTAATTGTATAGAAACTTCACATAACTTTAAGCCAATACCACGTTTTGAATATTCCGGTAGTACTACCAAAAATAATAATTCCATTAGGTAATCGACATTGTATGTAGTAAAGGGATCAAAATCGGCTTCTAATATTTCTACAATGCCTGTTATGCTTTTTAATTCTGGATGATTTGATCTACTGAAAAGTTCTAATGATGAGTTTTTGTCCTAAAATAAATACCATTACTTAGAAATGCTATATATGTTTATTTGAGAAAGTAGCTTTTTCTCCTTAATGTCATTGAAGAAAGGAGTGAAAATTTGTTGTTTGCAAATTCCACTTTGGTTTTCTCTCCATATTCATTTCGACCATGTAATCAACCAAAAGCAGAATTCACAGAAATTAACTGCATATTTAAAATACCCATTCCGTAATCGACGCCGGACTGTAAATCTTTACACTCAAAACGATGTCTATAATATACCCCAGAGCGAAGATATTTATATATATATATATATATATATATATATATATATATATGTTTATGCGGCTTTCACGGATTCCTCCGTGTGAGATGCAATAGCAGTGGTTATATCCACATTATGCTGTTGTAGTGCTGAAATCACATTCAGCAAACGTACAACTATATGCAGCTCCGTGTATAAATGAAGTAAGTTGCGATCAGTAAATGCAAACTTCGTTTCAATCATATTCTTTCCGTGTTAAAGGTTCCACAGTTTGAATAAATTGCGATAAAACACAATCCATCCCATTCCACCACCATCGGGAAAGGTGTCTCAGCATGTTTTTCATTCTTATTTTGACTGTTAGGTGTCAAATACTGATAGCGGGGGGAGGGGTGTGGCGTTAAACGTTTGAGTGACTTTTCAAGTTTAGTAGCGATGGATCGTTTTATTGGACCACATTGTGCATTTTGCGTGCGAGTGTTTTATAAAAAGCATGATTTCTACACTATTGTTCGACATTTGTACAGGACACATTTTAATATAACGACTATGTGCCAATGCGAACTTGATCACGCATTGGGTGAGCCGTTTGAAGGGATTGGATAAATCATCTGGACGCAAAAGGACATCCGGACTTTGTTGGCTCCAGAATTGCAAAACCAAATTGGCTACAACCGGAATCAATTTTTTCAACAAGATGGAGCAATTTCCCACGTCACGAATGATTATTTGGCAGCTCTTCATGATTCATTTCCTGATACAGTGATAAGTGGCCACCGCGGGGTCCAGATTTAATACCGGCTGATTATTTCTATGAGGCGACTAAAAAGTAAGGTGGAAAACCTTACCCATTACCACCCAACTTACATGTTCTAAAGCAAAAAGAATCACAGACGAAATCCCGAAATTCCCAATGCTTTAGTGAGTAACTGAAAATTTTAGGTCGAAGCTAAACGATTGTTGAAGTGGATGGTGCGCATTTAAGGATGGTTGTTTTTCATAGATAAATTAATTGTTATGTTTAATTTTTTTAGAAAAACGAAAACCATTTTGAGACATTTGTATATATATATATAAAATTATATGACCTGTTTGGACTTTTTTGTTTTCAAATTCTTCCGCTTTAAGTTTCCATCCTGTATAGCAAAGAAAAAATTTATTTTAATATGTTATAATAGTTGTCAATTAAGGAATGATCTGCGTAAAATCAATTTGTGCTGTTGTTTGTTGCAGCTTCGTATTAAGAAATCAGTAATTATAAAATGGTTTGATAATTTTTAAGTTTTTAAAATTTTCCGTATTATAATTCTGTTCGAACCAATTGGATTGCAGTATTGTATGCAGTGATATACAAAAGATAATTATTGTTATTTTAAAATAAAAATATCTTTATTGAAGTGCATTTCTAATGCACCAGTATACTGAATTTTGCGGTTTAGTTAGAAAATAAGCGTTGTTCTTCCTAACAGTTGCAGCTTTTATTTCATTTTTTAATGAAAATGCAGGGTGTCCGGTAAGTACCTCCTAATTTCTTGGAAGCATACAGAGGAGGTCAAAATAACCGATTTTGTCATAGAAAAAAAATCCTAAAGTATCTCTTAACGGAGATACAGAGTTCTAAAGGGGTACCCAGCAATTTACCTTATCGGCTCTCAGTTTTGAACCGACTTGTATAATTTAATGAAATTTTAATATTTTTTAGAGGCCATAAAGACTACAGTAGATGTTTTAGATCATCTAACTACAATAATTATTGTACAATTATCTTTGACCTGTTTCCCTTAGGTTTCGAGAAACCCTTGAAAAGGTTTCTGGACTTGCCAATGTTCAAGCTGGAAATCTTTCAACATAAAGTCTTCTTGCCTTCGAAGAATTTGACAGGACTTCACCCTAAAAAAATGCATATCAGGATATTTTGCGCAAGAATACTCTTCCATTTTTTAAAAGTATTTTTATTTGAAGGCGGTTTTGACAAGTTCCGTCAATAGTAATTCATTTTGTAGGTATAAACAATAACAATCTGATTTTTATCTGTTTGTGTTTAACATTAGTAACTTTCGAGTTTTTCGCAAAAAAAAAAGATTTATCTCAAAAACTGCCAGTTTTATCGAAATAAATTAAGAGTACCTTTTTTTTGAAGAGAAGTGACCAAAGTATAAAAAAAAATTAGCTTTGTAAAATGATACCAAAAATTAGAGTCAACGAATTTGGTTGCAAGTCCGTTTCTGACTTATCTGATAATCTAAAACATCTACTGTAGTGTGGTTTAATGAGTCTTTATAGCGTGTATAAAATATTAAAATTTCATTAAATTATACAAGTCGGTTCAACACTTAGAGCCGATAAGGTAAGTCGCTGGGTACCTCTTTAGGGCTCTGTATCTCCTTTAAGGGGAACTTAAGGATTTTGTTTTCTATGACAAAATAAGGTTATTTTTATCTTTCTTGTATATATAGGAGGTACTTACCGGACACCCTGTATACACAACACAAATTTACTGGTAATTATCTAGAATAAAATAAAGAAAACTAAACAACTACACAAGGAATTGGGTATAATATTCTAAAATAGGGGGCACAAAATTGTAGATCAGATCATACGATCTACGCCACTTTCACCATTTATTACATTTATTCTGACTCCTATAATGTATTCTTAGAAATCGCAGACGTTTTATGTATTATTTTCTTAAATTTGAGTTATTTCTCAAATAAATTAAAAGAATTCTAGAATTTATATACGTAAAATACATGTGACTTCTGCAGTTGTTTAAGTAATTTTTTTAGAGTAAAAATGCATAAGTAAAAGTAAAAATTTTGGGTTTACCTCAATTTCATTTAGTAGAGCACCTGCAAGTTTCCCAGTTTCCTTGTCAATAGCTACGACTGATACGCCTTTTTTTTGCTATTTGCGTTAAAGGTTCATCTAACTCATCAATAGCTTCTAAATTGTTTGCCAATCCAGTAGCTTTGCAAACATTTTCATATCGAAAAAATGATTCCTTTAGTACTTTAATGAATTCGTGTAAATAATCTTTGGTAAGTGAAACATATTCGATTTTACCTAAAATATATTTTTTTAGTAATAAATTATAGAGACAAGTTGTACAGTTTATCTGTACCTAACATTCCATTGGAGAATTCGTAACACTTGTTAGGGAAATTAAATGCAATGGAGTGCTATTTATTCTTTAATAAAATTTTTATAAAACACTGACTCCTAAAAAAGCTCTAAAGAGCGCAAAAATACAATGTAAAATTTTATATGAAAATGAAATTTATGAAGAGAAATACTTTATTTGTATATGCTTTCTTACCATAACAAGTATCTATATCGTATTAGTAATTTGTTTCATTTAGTAATAATTTGTGACCGACGTCAAGAATTTCAATTTCATATAAAAGTTTATATTATTATTTTTCGCTTTTTAGCGCTTCTATAGAAATCAGTTATTTTTTTTTTAATTTTATTTTTCGATTTCTAGTTTTGAATTGAATTAAGTTTTAAAGGTCGTAAAAAGTACCCATTTAATTTATAGTTGTAGATCACACTAAATTGAATAATAAATATTCTGAGAATTCCCTAAATACTAGTTTTGCATGAAATTGTACCAAACAAATATTTAGTCTGCTATAGTAAAATGAATTTTAAGAAATTAATTTTATATTCCTTACCCTAGGCTCCCAAAAATCCCCAACATCGCTATTGGAAGAATTTGAGACACGTAAATTTTTTAGTCCGACATATTTTATCCTGCATATCGGACTTGAAAAAGTTAATTAAGAAATCGCCCCAAGAACCTTCTAATATAAGTCGCGACAAAATCGGAAAAACTTAAAATTTTTAATCTTTCATATTGTATCAGCTATATTAAATTGTAAAAAAATACCGTCAGATTCACAACCTACGTTTCCGAAAACTCTCTACTATCATATTGGAACAATGTGAATGACGTAAAATTTTCAACCCACAATATTGAATTTAAAAAAAATAATTTTAAACTCTTAATCTCTACCCTGGAAAACCCCCCAGTACAGTTTTGGACATAATCCGGAAATATAGAATTTTTAGACCTCCATATTGCATGTGTCTTGATTATTTTTTTCAAACAACTTTAAATTCGTTATTGGCACTTTCACACTTTCAATTCTTAGTCCGCCATATGGAATTTTTAAAAAATAATTTTAAATTCATACTAGGGATGCTGACTATTGTTTGTTTAAAACCATGCATAAGTACCTAATAGAGCTCAAAATATTTAGTATTATATTTTTAATACAACTTATACTTTAAAACTAATGTATTTTAAATTTCGTTTCAAATTTCGCTCCAAAAACCAATACTTGTCACGTAACCAAATACTGGTAAACTAATAAGGTGATATAAAGTTCTTTTCTCATAATTTTTGTAATAAAAGATGGATGCTAAGTTTTATAAGTGTTGTGCGACGCCTCAGTGTACAAGTATTACAATTAAAATACCTAAAAAATTATTTCACGTTCCACGTTAAGAAAATTATAGGAAAATACGGCTTCAGCTAGTCTTTAGAGCACCTGTGCCTACACAATCAAAAATGTATTTTTGTGAAGATCAATATTTGTTTATTTTTCTTATATTAAAGTTTTCCGAGATGAAAATTGGAATTTTGAGGTTAGAGATAAAGGTTTTAAAGTCGGATAACAATGTTTGGTACTTGTTTTATTTTAGTTGCAAAAAGCATAGTAAGCAAATTTCGAAGAAATTGAATAGAAGTCACTATAAAATAATATCAACGTAACCTTTGACAGTGATGATGTTTGCGAACATGTGACGTTATGCACTTTGACTGATAACAAGAGCGATTTAACTACATTTTGATTATTAAATATAAGTTAAATTCCTTAAAAAAAAAAGGAAAATTTGGTGTTTTTTAGGATTTTCATTATGGAAACTACCGTTTCACGGCAAAATTATATTTTTATTTGAATATAGTCAATATCCCTATTTACACCTTCAAAACCCCCCTTTTATCAGTTTTAGACAAAATTTGGACATTCAAAATTTCGCAACGGTCCCTTTAGATGATCATAGAAAGGTCAATTCTGAAGAGGTACACAATCATTAGTTTACTGAAAGTCTTCAGTGAAATGAGGAAAATAATAAAACTATTTTTTATAATAAATATTTGTTTTCGTTTGTTATTTCCGAAATATAAAGAGCCACCCATGTTATACATTAAATTCAGTCAAATCAGACAGCCAAGGTTTCTGTAAAAAAACGTTATTTCAGTTTCATCAAGATCAATTTCTTTTGGTTGTAAATTATGTCGGCAATATAATCGAGATGATATTTGTCGTCAAACTGTAAATTCACAGAGGTATTGTTCGTAACATGAATCGACATACCGTACTTTAATATTATTTAATCGTCGGTTATGAACATGATACGATAATAAAAATGTCGCATATGCACTCTGCAGATTTTACAGTTTCACGTTGACTCTTAATTCTTACCGTCTTCACTAGTAGCCCAAACTTTTGCTTCAGACATGACTTGGTTGCTTCTAAATAAATATTTAGTATCTGTATTTTTAAATCTATTGTTTAAAGTATCTTTTATTTCATATGATTTGTTCTCGGAGTTGAAAACCAAAAAACTTTTATATATAATATGTATAATATATAACGAAGTGAATATTTGAAAAGTGAATTAATTAATGACTATATTAAATTTTGAATGACGCTAATTGGATTGATTTTTGGCGTAATTGCTTATTCATATATTTTTTTCGATATTCAAAGACATATGCTAAACGGGGTTCGATGAAATTTTTCTGCGAGTCCTACAGACTTCAGCATAGATATAAAAAAATTCATGCCAAAACATTATTTTTTATTTTATCAATTAGTTTACTTTTCATTCATATTCATGTAATATATTTATCTATTTTCAGGTGAAATTATGGAAGTTATTTGCTAAAAGATATAATCGTCTAGAACCAATTGCTCTTTTCTTTAACATATTTTATATAATATTTAATTTTTCATTTTAAGATTTTTTAAAATAAAATCGTGTTTGCAAAATATGGGATTGTGTAGGGGCCAGGGGGTCCGCAGTGGCCTCTTTAATTTATAAGGACCCATTCAATTTTTTTTTTATGTATTTTGAGTCTCTCAACAATAATTTTTGGGGTGGAAGTTTGTCTGGGTCGGGATAAGATTGTTATAAACAAATAGTTGTTTAAACAATTAAACAATTAAAAAACGTGATTTTTTTGATTTTTGATTGCTAATAACTTTCGATTAAGTGAACTTTTTTAAATTTTCTTGACATCAATTGAAAGTTTGAATCAGCATCTACAAGCTCCAATCAAATGACATACGAAAAAGTTACGTCTGGATTGCTGATTTTGGCTATAAACAAATGGTTTTTGGCCGCTTACATGCATGCGCCATCTCGTGTGGCGTGTGGAGGGTAGCCTACTCGCAGGCGCCACGCGCGGTCATGTGCGGATACTTAATACATCATAACCGAAATAAGCCTGAAATATAAATTTTCCGCAAAAAATATTGTTATAAACTTTATAGCTTTGTACATTTCCTATTATTAGATTGTGTTCGTAGTTTGCAGGGTTTTAGGTATGTTTTCTAACGTAACGAATTTTGTAGCGTTTTATATTTCATAGTATTAGTTTGTATTCGGAGTTTGTAGGGTTTTAGGTATATTTTCTATGAGTTTATAATTTATTTAAGTAATTTTATCTTTGTTAATTTTCTCAGGAGACGACTATGAAAGAAGGTCTGGAACTTTTTAGAGAATCCGATTTCCTTATTTTTAATATGGAACGCCTTTGACAAAAGGTCTAGAAATCGCCGGATTATTCCTTTTTCTTATTTTGATTATCCCATATAGTATGGAAATCCTTCTAGAGAATTAGGGAATTTTCTAGTATCGACCAAAAGGGTATATAAAGGGTTTAGATCGACTTTCGTGGTCAGTTTAGCTTGAGTGTTCGTCGACGCAATTTGAAATTGTTTGGCAAGTGTCAAAAGTAAGGTTGACAAAAAAAGGCTTTTGAAATAATAGAGTGTGTTCAATAATACACTGTGTGTTCGAAGATCGGCCGTCCGGAACAATATTTTATTCGCTAATTTGATTGTTACTAAACAGAGAAATGTCAATTTTTTAAATAGTTTTACTAACATCGTTGTCATATTCTATATGCATTAATTGAATGAAGATCGTTTTAAATTTGTATACAGGTCGATGCTAATTAATACATAATGAAATTTATGGAATTTTGGTCAACAATGGTGTAAGAGGCATTACATAGAGTAAAATCGATATCTATTTTAGATTGTGTTTATTATTACATGTTTGTTTTTTCATGCACGGACAAAATTTGCATCAAGGTATGCCCCAGCGATTGCATTGATATGCTTACATACTGCAAACTGAACAATTAGCACAAGCCGCTATTAATTCATCTGTAATTGCAGGCTTATTTCGATTATGATGTATTAAGTACCCGCGCTTGGTCGCACGAGGCGCTTGCAAGTAAGCTTCCCTCGGCACGCCACAGCGGCAGGAAGCCATTTGTTTATAACTGACATAAACAATTAAGACGTAAAGATGCTAATTCAAACTTTCGATTGCTGACAAGAAAATTGAAAAAAGTTAAATTAGTCAAAAGTTAATAGCATTCAAAAATCGCTATAAGCACATTTTTTAATTGTTTAACATCAATTATCTCGGAAATAAGCGCCATGCGGAAAAGTTAGCAAGGATCTTTTTTGCTTAAAATCACTCAAAGAATACAATCCAATGGGTTTTGCGAAAATTGCATTTTTAAAGGTTTAAACAATTGTTTGTTTATAACAATTTTATCCCCATCCGGACGAAATTCCACCTTAAAAAATGATTGTTCGGAGACTGAAAATAAATAGGTAGGTTCGTGTACATTAAAAGGACCACTACGGACCCCCTGGCCCCTACAATATATACATGTTCAAATTGTAACCCCATCGAACGAGCGGGCGAAGCCGCGACGGGTAAGACGCTAATATGTCATAAATTAGTTGACGTAACTAACTTGTGAAAAATTTTGGTTATATGTATTTATTAAGGGCTATAATATCAAATTTTTAAAGATTTTTAAAATTTACCGTTGGAAAGTTAGAGGGTTGAAGCTATTAAATTAAAAATATAGTTTGATTTGTAATTTTGAAGATTGAGCCAATGATAACCCTTTCGATGGAGCGAATGAAAAAAAATTCTTACCTACTTTTCCATAAAGGGAAAGGACCCTAATTTTGTCACCAAATTTCGTATTTGATTTTTTTTTTGGTTTACTACTTGTGTAGTTGCTTATATACTGTGATTAGGTCCTTTTGTTTACAAAAATTTTAAGAATGCGAACTTTATAAATATTCGTAAGTCTGTTTTAATATCTTTTTACTTTAATTTCATTAATTTATGTGTGAATTGTACTTAAAGAACTTCATTGCTATCATTTTTTGTTCTGCAGGGGTACGCTATTGTTTTAGCTTATAAATATGTTCTATTAAACTTTATTAATCGTTATCTATTATAGAAATTATAAAGTAAATAGATTTTTCGTTAAATAATTTTATCAGCGCGCAGCTTTTAAAGACTGACAAATAAAATACTCAATAAAATTTGAAATAGATTATGGTAATAGTAAAATTCAGAAAAAAATTTTGACAATTCACCTGAAGCAGATTGTATAGCTTTTTTACAAATTATAATAGATAATCATTACACTGAACATAAGATATGAGGTGTGGTAATTAAATTCCGGGAATTTGTCAATAAAAAATAAGTAAATTAAGTTTTGGGCCAAATTTTATTATCGACCTTCACAGTAGTCTCCTTCTAACTCTACATGATGATTCCAACTATGCTTCCATGATTGGAAGCACCCTTGGTAATCTTCCGAATTTAACCCGTTCAGCACCACGGCTACAGCTTCTCTGACCTTCTGTACACCGCCATGATGAGTTCCCTTGAGGTGCGACTTTATCTTGGGAATAAAAAAAAGTCGCAGGGGCAATATCGGGTCTATATGGTGGATGTAGCAACGATGAAATGCCTTTTTTTCCAAAAACTCTTGCGCAATGAACGAGGAATGGGCCGGTGCGTTGTCGTGGTGCAAAATCTCGCCGTTCTCGGCGAGTTCAGGTTGCACACGGAAAATGCGTGCCCGCAGACGCTCCAGAACACCAACATAGAACTATTCAGTCACTATCTGGCCGGCAAGAACATATTCATGATGAATGATGCCGCGAATATAAAAAAAAAACTATCAACATCGCCTTCAGTCGCGACTTGGATATCTTCGCTTTCGTTGGCCGCTCTCCATTCTTTTCCACCCAATCCTGACTTTGTTTACGGGTCTTAGAGTTATATTTAAATATCCAGGTCTCATCTCCAGGGACTACCCGTATCATCCAGTCTCTGCCATCGCTTCGAATGAGGAACAATAATCCAGATCCATTTTCGCATTTGTTTCTGGATGAGAACTTCTGGCACTTTGCGCAAATCTTTCACATGTTCAAATTCTCGTGTAACATCTAGCGAATGGTTTCTTTGTTCACATTTAACTCGTCAGACAACTCACGAATGCTTAGGCCCCGGCCAGACGTAACCAGCGCGCGCAAACGGATGACATTCGCGTCGGTACGAGAGGTGGATCTCCTTCACTTGGATCGTCTTCCACCGATTCACGCCCCTCCTTAAAACGCTTCGCTCATTCAAATACGCTTATTTTCAACATGCACTCGTCTTCATACACCACCTGCAATTTTCGGAGGATTTTCGAAGATTTTTTGTCAGATTTCACTAAAAATTGAATCACAACACGTTGCTTGTAATGTGGGTCACTCATTTTCACGACGCCACTAAAAAAGTTTCTTTTTTAGTGGCCCCCTCTCTAGACAGATGTTGACGAACGACGCAGTGTTGCCAGTTCCCGAGTTATAACTAAATTCCCGGAACTTAATTGCCATGCCTCGTTTATTGATGAACGAAGAGCATAATTCACAGAAATAAACTGTCTATATAAAATCTCAGATGTCTTTTGATGCCAGACTGTAAAATATCAACAGTCAAACGACCTCTATACATACAACACAGTAGTGAAAAATTAAAAAATTATTAGATATAAAGATTTCTTTTTAACCGACTTTTAAAAGAAGAAGGTTCTAAATTCGACTGCTATATATTTTATTTGTGTCCGGATTTCGTTGTTTTTGTCAGATAGTTCCAGTATTTTTAAAGTTAGCGGGATGCAGTTCTCGCGTGAAACAAAAGATGCCGCAGACAGAATTTTTACAGCACTCTTAATTTTGTAGATACAGAATTTTTTGAAAATTTGCCATTTTGTAACACCCGTCGTGTTCCGGTTACCTTCTCAGTTAGCGAAAAGGTAAACATTGATTCAAAACAAGTTTTAACATAAAATTCATTGGCGTATTTAGTTTTTCTCTAAGTACTAGTGTTTTTTTTAGATATAAATCAAACTTGTGTTTTTTTAATGCAAAAACCCCGTATATTCGTATGGTCTCATATTATTTTAGCCGAAATCGTTTCATTAAAGTCCAAGATGACGCCTATATATAGCGGACAAAAAAATTAATAACGATTATAAAATTAGCTTTGAAAAATTCAATACGGTGGATCAAATACTGCGGATTTTTGAAGGTATAAATTACGAATTTGAAATTATTTTTAAAAAATTTAATATGACGAAAGTAATATGGCGGACTAAATATTTTACATCACTCGATTTTGTTCAAAACTTGTACTGAAAATTCATGAGGATGTAAATAACGAATTTAAAATTATTTAAAAAATTCACTATGGTACAAGCAATATGGCTGTTTTATGTTCAAAACTGATACTAGGAGGTTTTCAAGTGTGTAGATTAGGATTAGATTAAATTCAGTCTAATTATTGTTTGGTACAGTTTCATTCAAAACTGGTATTTGGGGTATTCTCAGAATCAAAGAAATCTTATTGATCAATTTATAAACAGGATACTTTTTGCGTCCTAAATTAATTTAATATCCTGCCGATGAATCTCAGAAAAATTTATATAGATGATTGTTTCTTGTGAATATTGCTCTCTGTTTATTACAGCACCCACTGACTAGGATTAGGTGATTGTAACGCGTATGAGTAGAGAACCAGAGGGGAACTAGCAGGAAGTATACGGTAATCAATTAATATAGTATGTTCAGCTACGTGTTTCTAATCAAGAACATTGTAGTGACATTTTTCTAACTTTCTTATTCTGGGCCGTTCACCTTAAGGAGAACCCACAATTCTTAGAGTTTTTTTTTTATTTAGTCGCCTCATTCTTAAAATATACGCCTCTAAATTTAGTTAAAATATGACCCTTCCTGCAATTTTCTAGCAAAAGATTTTCAAAATTTTAAAAAATTCGACAAAATGGCAGTTAATAAAAACATCAATGAAAATTGGTATGTTTAAGTTACATTTAATACTAAAAAAAACCTGCTTAAAATTTAGTTTTCGATGTTCCAATATTCTTTCCAATGAAATAAAAGTAAGGAAAAAATTGTATTATATAAATTTACATTTTTGAAAGAAAAATAAAATAATAGGAAAATAAAACGTTTATAAAAAATTAAACCGACTTCTAAAAAAGCGAAAAATTGCAGTAAAAATGTTTAAAGGAAATTAAATTTTTTGAAGTCGGTACCACATTTATACCACGCAAAATGTGATTACACAAAAAGGTTGCGAAATACTTTATTTTTAATTGCTTTCTTACCGTAACTTGTCAGAAACCCCCCAGTACAAAGTTGGACAAATTCGACAAATGTAGAATCTTTAGACCATCAAAGTGGATCCGCCATATTGAATTTTTTTAAAATAATTAAAATTCGTAATTTATACTCTAAAAACCTCCCTGTACCAATTTTGAACAAAATTGAATGATATAAAATATTGCTCTATTAGATCCGTCATATTGAACTTTTTTCCCCGAAAACTCCCCATACTAATTTTGGATTGGAAAAAATTCATTTTTTTGTTCGCCATATTATTTTGGATTTTACTGAACCAATTTCGGCTAAAATAATATGAGACCACCTCAGCAACTTCCCAAATATAATGCAAGAAATTTCATTCAACTCGGTGCTCCGTTCCGAAGTTTCAAAAACAACTGTTAAAAAACCCTAACGTAATGCTTGTTCGATACGTAGTTAGCTTTTTTTTAAATAATGGTACTTCGTTATTGTTTATATATAAAAGCCCTACTACCTGCTATTAACAACTTTTCACAATAGACTTCAAAATATAGTTTTTAAACTTACTATTATTAACACATATTAATTTAATTTGTTATGTTTGTTCTATTTATATGTTATAAATTGACTGATAAAAATGATGCTATTTCATTTTACAAGTAATTTAAAAAAAAAAATAAAAGATATGCTCATAATTGAGAATAAAACAAATAATTTAAATATCAGTCACTTGAATGAACTTTATTCAAAATATGTTGCCAGGCTATAAAGTAGATAGTGCCAATACTCGGTAAGAAGTGTTGAAGATCTTGATTAGAGGTTCACAATAAACTGTAAGTTCGCTCAACAAATAATTTAGTGTCAAATTTAGAATTATGAGTTTAAATTACAAATGATGCATGAGTACTCTTGCCAAAAAGGTTTGAATCAGGAAAATTCAGTGATTATAAGTAATTAAAACTAAATAAAATACCAAGAAAAAGTGTAAAATCTTGAAAATCTTTTATTGTAATTTCTTGAAACGTCTCATCTCTAGGAATTAAAATAAAATTGATGGTACGCTTGAATACTTAAATCAAGCAAGATTTAGAATCAATCACACTGGTTCTGTATATAGGTAGTATCCAGAAATCAGTTGAACTAATCATAACTTTATATTCATTGGTCTAGAAAAGAATTCCTCAATATTTTTTTTTAATAAATTAACACTATAAATAATTCATTAGACGGTTGAAAGTAAGCACTGGTGTCTTAAACCATAGTAACCTATCTTGTCAAGCTAAAATTATTAAATATTATAATTTTTAATTTATAAACTTGAAATTTCAGCAGCTTAGACTCGCTGAACATGGACAACTTTAACATACATAACCTCACAGAAATGCTTACAGGTACATGTTTGTATGTCCTTGTGAATGAACAGGTTGAACAGGGCTTACTCCACATTCGCAACATACTTGTACAAATATTTACTCCAATTTGTATATCTGAATATCACCAATTGGGATGTTGACTATTTTTGGGAAAGTGTTTAAAACCATGCATAAGTACCTGATGTAGCCCAAAATAATAAAAAAAAATTGTCAGGGGATTCGAAAGAGATTTAATTACATTTTTATTATTAAATAATAATAAAATTCCTTAAAAATAAGAAAAATATTGTGTTTTTTTTTAGGTTTTCTGTTGTGGAAACTACCGTTTCGCGGTAAAATTATGTTTTTATTTGAATACAATCAACATCCCAATTCAAGAATATAAAAAGTTTCAGCTTTGGAAATTGTAAGGTTATAAGCCTTTTTTTCATGACTTATTTTAAAGGAGGAGGTGGTTGTAAAATTGCTAGAAATACTTTAAACTTGACGAAAATCGTCTTTAATAATTCACAGGAAACGAATTTCGAAATATGTGCTTTTAAATTGCACACGTCATATGACGAATCAATTTCATTTCATTCGATTTGCTGATCTCGTGATGGTGATGTTGAAGTATATATGGATAAACTCTCGGTAGTGTTGACAAACATATATAATCCAAAAACTGAAAGTATCATATATGGTAAAAACACAAAACGGAATCTACAAGAATCACTAATCACTCTAAAAGGTGTATAGACGACATTTTTGTAAATTTTTTTGATTTGAGGTTCTAGGTCGTAGAATGCCATGTATTGGATCACGGTTATCAATTATTTTATTTTACGATAAAATCTCCGTGTGAACTTTACACGAAATGCATTTTCAGATTGATCCAAAAATGACCATGGTATCGGAATATACCAAGCCATATCAAGACTTAACATTAGTGAGGTACTGGGGCAGCAGCACATCATGGTATTCTAGACATAAATTCATCCTATTGATACCTGTCTTCGAAAGAATCTGACGAGGGATTACAGGATAGGACAGATCTCATTTTTTCTGACGGCTAGACAGCGCTAAAAGTCATCAGATAATATCAGAATAGGTCTTTTATTGTCTTCAAACCTTATCGTTCTAGTAAACAAAAGGTTAGTCTTGCGTGGGCACTAGGACACCAAGGCATTCTGAGCAATGGAACAGCAGACCAACTTACAAGACAAAGATTAGCTACCACATTTATTGGACCGGAACCAGTATCTGATATTACTGCTGACATTCGTGAGTGGTTGGATAAACCGTCAGTACCAGATACACGGAACCACATTACGGGCCACAGAGTAAATTGCTGCTGAGCAAACCATCCGGCAAATTAAGCCTCGAATTCCTGCATGTAAGCAAACAACAGATTAAGCCGATGACACGACTAATAACCGATTACTGCTGCTTAAGGAAACATCTACACATGATGGGCATCTATAATGAAGAATCAACATATAAACTATGTGACGAAGAGTACAAAACAGTCTCACCCCTTCAAATGGGAAGCTTTAACAGGAGATACCTCCAAGAATCAACCAATCCAACAGGACAAACTAGTGAACATGCTGCTAAACCTGATTAAAGAAACCAACCTATTTACATGGAACAGATATAACAAACGAGACAATAAGTTGCAGTGTAAGCGCTTCTCAACCCTAATCTGCTATATCACGCAATCAATCAATTACCTCATTTTTAAGCGTACACGAACAATGACACTCATATAAGGATTTCAATTACGGAATTTAAAAAAAAAACGCTCTAAAGAATAAATTTCAACAAGATTTATATAATTGCACCATGGGCGTAAGCTTTTTTTATGCCCAATTAGGTAATATAACATAATAAGGTGACCTTCTTTTATTTATTT
This sequence comes from Diaprepes abbreviatus, assembly GCA_034092305.1. Lineage (NCBI taxonomy): Eukaryota > Metazoa > Arthropoda > Insecta > Coleoptera > Curculionidae > Diaprepes > Diaprepes abbreviatus. Next base: position 3,402,875 of record JASJET010000087.1, read on the forward strand.
AAAAAACGTAAATGTTATGTAATTTGGTTAAGTTATACTACTCCACGCTAAAATTAAACATTTTTTCCGAAGAGTATTTTTAAACGTATCCATAGATGCGTACCATCCACTTCTTCGCCATTATTTAGCTTGGAACTGAAATTTTCAATTACTCGTTGGAGCTTCGCTCTTGGAATTGCGTGGATTTCATCTGTGATTCTTTGCTTTAGAACATGTCAGTTGGATGATATTGAATTATAAACCTTACTTTTTAAGTAGCCCCATAAAAAAAATTAGCAGGTGTACATCTGGACCTCGCGATGACCAGTTGATGACTCTGGGGTAACTTATCATTCTTTCAGGGAACATATCATGAAGAGTTACCAAAGAATCATTTCCTGCCATGGGAAGTTTCTCAATCTTATTGGAAAAATCTATTTCGGTTGTACCCAATCTGATTTTACATTTTTGGAGCCAAAAAAGTCCGGATCATATGGTAATAACGATCAGAATTAACAGTGTCAGTGCGACCATGGTTATCCTCAAAAAAACTAGGGATCGATTATTCCTTGTCTTGATATGGCAGCCCAATCGATAAACTTAGACGAGTGCCGGGGTTTCTGATGCAGTTTGAACGGATTGTCAGGAGCCTGCAATTGTGTTTGTTGATGTGGAAATTCGATTAATCAGAGAACCATATGTTATTGAAGCTTCTGAAAAGGTTTTTCATTGTCCTTCAGAATTCAGATCGCTTAGATGGATTATCGGGCTTTATTTCCGGCACAATATTAATTCAATTTTGTAGAGATGGAAATGTAAATCTTTGCGAATAATGCGATGGATCGTGGATCTGTACAAATTTAGAGAAGCTGTGTGCAGCTGTAGAAACTGTCGTGGATCCCCTCTAATAGACTGGTGAACGCAGTCAACATTTCTGTAGGAATCGTTGTTTTTATACATAAAACGCTTACATGCAAAATGGGCGCTGTGGTCACGTAAAACATTACATCGCTACTAAATTTGAAAAACCAATCAAGCATTTGATATCACTTCCCTATCCCCGCTATCAGTCAAAACAAAAACGAAAAACATTCTGAGATACCCTTTATATTCATTTTGATAAAATCATAAAAAGCTTAATTCATACATTCCTTTGAATGTCGTATAAAATTATATCTGATTTTTTCTAAGCAACAAATTCAAAATAAATCACTTTAAAAAAAAACAAAAATAAGTTTTGCAAAGATATTTAAATTAATCTTTTACACTCTTTTGTAAACTCTTTGGTTTCATTTCCAAGAATGCTAGTAAATGATTTATCATCGACATACAGGTCATCCAAGCTTATTCTCTTCACTATGTCAAATTTCAATTTTCTTGCTATTTTTTGCGATTTAAAACTTGTAAAACAAGATACTGCCATCTGCGGTCGCGGTTCAAGAGGTAACTGGTTGTCATCTAGAGGTGTTTTGACATTGTTTCCCTAAAAGAAGAAATAACAGCAACATTGGAAATACATAATTAATTACTACAGACGGATATGTGCGATTTATTTTACACTCTGATGGAGACTTAGACTAACGTTATCAGTGAACAAACACTGAAAGACCTATTATAATTTTTTTATGTTTATTACTTCATTTTATATATACCCGCAGAGCTCGTCAGTAACGACTTTAATTACGATGAAGTGAACTGCACACAGTGAAGAAATTTGATGGTTCTTTTTAACAAAATCTAATATTGCTATGATATATGTTGGACTTCCATTGTTGCTGATTATCATAACGTTTCAGCTAGTAGTTATCTGTAGCCATTTTCAAGTGAATTATTAAGCTAAACACCTAATTATGTAAAAGTAACTGCAATGAAATGTTACCGAGATGAGTGGAATTATATGTGCTACGTTACATTCTAATTTATGCTGCATTTATTTTTAGTTTGCAATTATTAAGAAGTGATTTCCACACTTCTCGTTTACCAAATCAATTTGTGTCCCTCTGGTTGGATCCTAGTAAGCTAGTTTCTCAAAGAGTAATTATTTGAATTGAAAATAACGCTGATGTTATATTATTTTCCTGTACTCCTAACTTTTTCTGAAATACCTCTAACATAGGGAATCTTCAACATTTTCTTTGTTTACTAAACCAATTTGCGGTGTTGTTCTCGGTATAGGATTCTCGCTTCAGATCATTTTATGTGATGTGCATGAGTCCAGGCATGGTTGGTGGCACTAGATTTTTCTGTTTCTCCATGAGAGGTGTCCTTCTGGTATTCTCTAATTCTTCAAGAAGTGTCTTTGTTGCTATAACGTAAGAGTTTCTCTATTTACTTGGTATCTGATACATACAGTTCTTCATGTCCCTTTGGTTTGACCCTAGTAAGCTGGCTTTTCTGAGATTTGAAAATAACGTTCATTTCGTTTTCCAATTCTTCTAACTTTTTCTGGAATGTCTAAGTTTTGTCGTCCTTGTCCTATTTCTGCGTTGTTCCAGAATCTTATCCACTAGATTTATTGAGTATCTGTTGGCTATCAGGTCACTTTTGATGTGGTCTATGACTTTTTTAAAATTCTGTTAACAGTTTCAGAATTATTACTCTACGAAGTTTCTCTCAATTCTATGTTTGGCGTTGTTTGGTGATTGTATGAATACTTCAAATATTATCCTGTGTATATGAATTTTCTGTAAACTGAGGCTAGAATTTGCCATTTCTTTTAACTAGAGTTTAATGGTTGGGCTAATATTGTTAAGATAAGAAAGAAAGTTTTGAAGTTCTTTGTCGTTCCATTCCAGATATGAAGCTGTCGTCTACGTATCTAAGTCATAATTTGGGTTTCCTATTTGCGAATTCAACTGCAAGGGTCTTGAACCATTCCATGAAAATACAGGTTCACTGACTACATTTCATCAAATCCATGATGGCGTGTCGTGGTAGATACGTTCGTTTTGCTAAGGTCTGGTCCTTATGAACTTTAGTGACTCCTTAACTGGAATGTTGGTGCATAAGCTTTCCATGTCAGAGTCTTTCGTATTACGTATTACGATAATTTTCTTGTAATTATTTCAGGATTGGAAGAAAGAACTTGGAAAGCTCAGAAATCTGAGAGTTCCTAAAGCTCGTGATAGGTGGTAAAGGCATGTCCTTTTTATGTATCTTCAAAAATCCATTAAGATGTGGAGTTTTGCTGTGGTATGGCGTTAACTTTGTCCGGGTCTTCTTAGGAATATTCAAATATTCCGTTCATATTTCTTAAGAACGCGGTAGATTCTTCCATTATTTGTAGATATAGGATCTTTAACAAGAGATGTTTAATTTTCTTTTATTCATGGACATCATATGAAATGATTTGTACCTAAAATCGCATACCGAGAACAACACTGGAGAAGAAACCTCGATGTCTATGGCCTTCAAAAAAATACTGAAATCAAATATTTCTTGAAAGAAAAAGCTACAGAGATGAGCCAGGAAGCATTAAAAAAAATATGTAGAATTGAAAAAAATTATATTGAAATTTTTAGCTTCAAGACTTGCGATTCTGCAAGCATTAGAAATAGCGAAAAAATTTTTTTTGATTATTTTTTTCGTAATACTTTCTTGGGTATAGGTTTTTTGAGAATCAAAAGACAACAATTTTTCTGACGTTTCGCTCTGTACAGTGAGCTTCTTCAAAATTATGATATATTTATTTTGAATCTACAAAATTACAATTTTTTTTATATTAAACATGTATCACAGTAATTGTTCTACATACACATTACATTTACATTTTTAAGTTATGTTAAAAACAAATTCAATTAATACACTTGGTATGCAATTAACATGGATAGATTACTTCTTATAAACAGAGAAAAATAGGAAATAATTATTATTCCTCTTTTAATAACGTTCTTTCATTTGCATGAGTTTATACGAAATCGTGCCAAGCATCATTACAATATTTATATTTATTATAGAGTCGCTTCAAGTATGTAAAGTAATGATGCTTGGCACGATTTTGTATAAACTCATGCAAATGAAAGAACGTTATTAAAATAGAAATATTTTTTGCTGTTTATAAGAAGTAATCTATCCATATCAATTGCGTACCAAGTTGTAATAATTGAATTTATTTTTAACATACGCACAAAGCTACTTTCGAGGTATGTACTATTTTATAGTTTTCACTATTTTAACCTGTGTATTGTTTTAATTTTAAGACTGTTGTAACATCTGTTTTATTTTTATTGATTTTAATTAACTTAAAAATGTAAATGTAATGTGTATGTAGGACATTTACTGTGATACATGTTTATTATAGAAAAAAAATATTTAATTTTGTAGATTCAAAATAAATATACCATATCTTTGAAGAAGCTCACTATGTAGAGCGAAACGTCAGAAAAATTGTTGTCTTTTGATTCTCAAATGGAAAAACCTATATCCAAGAAAGTATTACAAAAAATATTAAGAAAAGGTTTAAGATACAGGGGGGGGGGGGAGGGCGGTAATATCACAAAATTACTTTATGGCAAGCGTCGACGGGCAGGAGGGGGAGACGCCAGCAACATTTCCATTTCTAGTGTAAAAGCCAGCAGCATACACATTCCTAGTGTAAGAAGCAGAATCGGGTATATTTTCCTGAATTCAAAGCTCTTGCAGGGGGGGGGGCGATCGCCTCCACCGCCTCCCCTTGGATAAACGCCTATGTATATATATATATATATATATATATATATATATATATATATATATATATATATATATATATATATGTATATATATATATATATATATATATATATATATATATATATATATATATATATATATATGAGTGAATACTCCCTCCAGGGATTATTCACCCATACCAGTATACAAAGACACCAAAAGTATGAAGCTCTGTGGGACCCTTTCCATGATATCAGGTCCTAGGTGGCGTGGTCTTCTGCACTTCCTATAAACTTTCGAACGGTTCCCGCGGTTGCAAGGAGAACCGCTTTCTGAATCGGTTTATACAGATGTTCACTAAGGCCCAGTCCCTTGATGTTCTGCAGGAGGTTCTTTGGTATCACTCCAGTTGTCGATATTATTATAGGAATCGTGTGGACGCTGTTCATTGCCCACTGTCTGCGGATTTGCACCTCCAAATCTATGTATTTGGCGATCTTCTCGTTGTATTTTGACCTTGGGTTGTTGTTGTTCGGTACAGCGATGTCGATTAGTATAGTTCGCCTGGAAATTTTATCTGTTAGTATATTGTCTGGCCTGTTATGAGCAATTGTTTGATCTGTTAGGACCGTTCGATCCCAGTATAACTTGAACTCGTTGTTTTCAAGAATAGGCTCTGGATTATATTTGTAGTAAGGCACCTTTCCTACCTGCAATAGTTTTAACTTATCTGCTAACTCTTGGTGTAGTATCTTATCGGCTGAATCTTGTCTTTCCTTATACTCGGTTGCGGCAAACGCCTGGCATCCTCCAGTTATGTGCTGGATCGTCTCTGATGTTCGACAGCCATATCTACATTGGTCATTTTCTATTGAGGGATCTCTGATAATGAATTTCCGATAGTTCTTCGTCGGAATAACCTGGTCTTGGATAGTTAACAAGAAGCCCTTCGTTTCCGAAAACATCTGTCCTGAAATCAACCAGTAGTTCGACGCTAAGTTGTCGACATTGTCCTGGTTGACTTCATGACCCTCCTGACAAATTCGGTTGTCAATTCGGCCTTCATAGTGCGATGGTCAATTCGTTTAGCTTGTTTCATACCTAGGTATTTGTTTGTTTGTTCTGCTCCCATTGCAGCAATGGTTTCACCGTTCTGCATCTCAAATGCACCCGGTTGTATCTTTCCTTTAACGATGTTCAAAATACGGCACTTGTCAAGTCCAAACTGCATTCCGATATCCCCGGAGAACTCCTCGACAATTTTGAGCATTTGCTCCAGCTGGTTTTTGGTAGCAGCCATCAGTTTAAGATCATCCATGTATAGAAGATGATTCAATCTTGCTACCTCTTCGTTGTTTTTTCTAATACTAAAGCCGTATCTGGTGGAGTTCAAACGGCGTGACAGAGGGTTCATTGCAAGGCAGAACCACAATGGGCTCAGTGAATCGCCCTGAAATATTCCTCTTCGTATTGGGATTGTATTAGTTTCGATGGTATCGCTGGATGGAACTTGCAGTTGGATCCTAGTTCTCCAGGTAGACATGATGCGTTCTAAAAAGGAAACAAAATGATCATCGACCCTATACATTCTCAGTATAGTTTTGAGCCGTTCATGTGGTACTGAGTCGAATCCACATAGGCAGCAAAGAGGTTTCTTCGGTTGGTACAGGCCTGGTTACATATGACAGAGTCAACAATCAATTGTTCCTTGCATCCCATTGCTCCCCTGATGCATCCTCTCTGTTGAGTTGCGATGATGTTATTTTTTTCACAATGTGCATAGATGCGTTGGGTCAAGCAGGAGGTGATTACCTTATATAGTGTGGGAAGGCAGGTGATCTATATATATATATATATATATATATATATATATATATATATATATATATATATATATATATATATATATATTCTGCATAGCCTGCATCAAAAGTTAATTTGAAGTTGATGTCGTTACGTTTATGATGTGTATAATTTTCTTTAAAACTACTTGTATGAACTAAATTTTACTATTGTATTTTATGCATTTTACTTGAAAAATACTTGCTAACCTAAATTGGTAGATCACAATTCTTACTTCACAAATCATCAGCATATCTTCATTTCTATTGCTCGATTGTTGATATGAATATATACATCTTGTGGAGTAAATTTTCTCCTAACTTACGTTTTTTTTTTTTCATTTAATATATGCCGACGCCATTTTATTTACATTTGAGACTTACAAATTTACCAGCAGAAAATTATGAGTAAACATTTTACTATTTTGTAAAATTATTTATTATGAAAGAGTAAAATTGAACTGTCTCGGATATAAACACAAACAGTAAAAACACAGCGTTATTAAATCGCACACTAATTCCGTGTTTAATTATTTTTTTTTTATATTTTCTAGTTCAGTGATAAATGCCTTACAGACTATTTATTTTTAAATTATATTATTTTTTATTAGTATTTTAATTTTCAAATATTTGATGCTACATTTCGTTTTACTCAGGTGGTAACGAATGAAGCTCCTTTTAGTATAATATGATGATCGGTACATCAATTGGAGAATAAAGTAAAAGTATGAAGTTTTGGTTGTCTAAATTGTTATTATTTTATTATTTTCGATATGTAACAATATTAACGAGTAAACATAAGTTTTAAATTATCTGTTTGGTTATATTAATATAAACTTCGAATTTGTAGTACCAGTAAATAAACTATAATCAAAATTAAATAAAAATATTTCTGTTATCGAAAACCAAAAAGCCAATGTTCAAACAAATTTATTGTTGCTTAAATGTACTGGTATCATTGAAGGTTTGGTTTGTTATTTTCAAACGCATCACCACATAATAGTAGCATTTCAGTTTTTGATATACGCTTTGAATGACAAAAGGCTATATTATGCATCATTTATTGCATGCGTGAATGTGTGAGAGTACTTTGTCAATGGGGCTCGATGTAACTCCACAGACTAAGAGCACAAAAAATGTTACCCTATGAGCGTACTTTTCATTCAATCAATAATATAATATGACGAAAATTGATATACACTACTTACCCTATAAAGTTGAGTCGCTAATTCTATAGAAACATCACATAATTTGAAGCCAATACCACGCCTGGAATATTCAGGTAGTACTCCCAAAAATTTTAGGTTCATTAGGCAATCGACGTTGTATAAAGCATATTCTAATATTCTTCCAACAGCTATAATTTTTTTGGCTACTGGTCTTTCCCATTTTTTTATAAATTCCACAAATATTTGTGATGAGGAATTTTTTTCCTAAAATAAAGTTATATGTTTAATTAAATTATAATTTTACTTGTATCGAAAAAAATATATGTAAATTCAGATATTTGTACTACGAACTAGATATACTATATATATATATATATATATATATATATATATATATATATATATATATACATATACGTATATTGTTCCGGACGGCAGGTCTTTAAACACACTCTCACAAACAGTTCAAGTTACTTTAACGACTTCTCAAAATAAACTGTCCACGAAAGTCGATCTGGATCCTTTATTTACCCTTGTTTCGAATACCAGAAGATTTCTCATCTTTCTAGAAGGATTTTCATACTATATGGTGTAATAAAAATAAGAACAGGGAGTAATCTGGCAATTTCTACATCTTCTGTCATAGGCGTTACATGTCGAAAATAAGAAAATGGAATTTTCTAAAAAGATCCAGACCTTCTTGCATAGACGTCTCATGGGGAAATTAACAAAAGGTAAAATTAATTGTATAAATTATGAATGCGTAGAAAATAAATTTAAAACCCTACAAACTAGAAATACAAACTAATATTATGAAGTTTATCTTTCTATAAAGTCCGGTACATTTCCCCCTTCCAAATATTGATCGTCCCGATCAACCTTCTTGATATTGATAATAGACCGATCAATCTGTCAAGATGCACGTGAGCTTTTCTGTATTTGGTACACCAGATCGTTTAGTCTAGTCACTATATTGTACGGACCTTTCCATGACTTCTCAACCTTTGGTGAATTGATGAATGCCCTTTGGTTCTTTTCGGATTGTATAACATTATTTTTTCACCAACCATGAATCCGCCAGTCAGAGCGGGTCTTCATTTTGTCGCTATTTCTAGTCGTCGCTGCATCTTCTGGAGGATGACCTGTGAAACGTTCTTCTTCCGTAGTTTCTTTCGCGGTCGCGGTCCCTCTCGACGTACCTTCTCGAGGATGACTTGTAGAACGTTTTTCTTCCATAGCCTCCTTCGTGGTCACTATCCCTCTAATCCCGTTCTCCACGGTCGTCGCTAGTTCTGCTTTTATCGCTTTCGTAGTGTTCTTTTCTGCTGTAGCCTCCACCAGCAGTAATTTTCAGGCAGTCTCCGTAAAAGTGACCGTTTTATCTGCATGGTAACAACGCATGTTATTCGAATAGTACCTGCGACTCCTTCTTCTTAGTCTGGCATAAGTCACTCTAATGCAGCAACCGCATACTTCCATTCCATCGCAAGTCTTGACGGCAACTGCAGCATCTTTTTTTTATCTTTGTAAATAGCAAATCCGAAATAGGGGGAATTGTTAACTAACCAGACTTCTTTAAGTTCACCATAAGGAGCAAAGACTATTTCTAAGTCGTTCCTTCGAACTTCATCACCCATATCAGCAAGATGAAGCCAATAACCATCAGGATCATTGTCAGGAGCAGTACTGCTAGTACAGCGGCTTTGTACATGCCCCTTTTGGCCACATTTCCAACAACTAATTCTATTTCTGCTAGGCGTTGTGTTTTGTTGTCATGTGTTTTTTGTTTGTTTAAAAATTCTTGGAACTCCTTCATTAGCCTTAGTTGGTCTTGCGATAATCCTGGGAAACGTTGACTCTTCTTATGATTCTTTTTTGGTTCCTTAAGGTCTGTTTGGCTGTTTCAGACTGAACTGCATAAGTAAGAGCCTCAGAAATTTTTTTCAGTCGGGACATTCTTAGAGTTTGACTTGACTCCCGGATATGTTGTCATAAGTCAAATTTATTAGCCTCATTATATTAGCCTCATTATATCCGCTTCATATTCTTGTATTTTTATTTTCTGCCTTGAAGTTGGGCCTCATAAACTTTTTGGAGGTGGGCGTCCTCATAACACATCTCCAGAAAAGTAACAACAAAATCATAATCGGTTTGTTTTTCTTCGGGAATGTTATGTAGAACCTCCGTAGTGCTAGAACAAGAGCATGTGCCTTCTCCTGTGGACTCCAATTATTGCCGGCGGGGACTGTTTCGAATTGACGGATATAAGTAAGCCACGGTACTTTGCCGTCGATGGGACACCATCTACTTTTATTATACCTGTACTCGCTACCTTTTCGATTTACAAACATATTTGCTGCATCTGTTTCTAGATTCCAGTCATCTCATCTGGTACCTCGCCATGTACGTCTTCTCTAATTTTGCTAATCTTCTGTTGCATTTCTTATTCTACGCGCTTCATATCTTCTTGATTTTTTTAATGCCTTCTTTCAGTTCTTGTTTCATATCTTCTTGACTTGTCTTAAGTTCCTGTCTCATGTCTTCCAGGCTTGTTTTTAGTTCTTGTTTTATACTTTCTTCTAAATTTTTCGTCATATCTTCTTGGCTTGTCTTTAATTCTTTTTTCATAACGTCTTGACTTTTCGTCATATCTTCTTTCAATTCTTGTTTCATCTCTTCTTGGCTTTTCTTCATATCTTCTTGATTTTTCGTCATATTTTCTTTCAATCTTATTTAATATTTTTTGTGTTTGCTGGTTGAAGATAAACGGAGTTAATAATGGCCTATTTCAGTACCTGGATTTTAAATTTATGAAGGTAATTTCAAAAAACTATTTTTCTGAACTTTTATGAAGAATCCATTTTTTTGCGAAAATTCCAAAGCATTTTAATATTGACAAACACTAGAATGATATGTTAAGTTCGGCAGTATGAAGTATCACATGATTATCCCTTACAGATGTATCAAATTTTTAAATAATACATAAACAATTATAGTTTAAATTGAATAGTCCGGTTAATTTATAGGACAGAAGATATATTTTTAAAAGGAGCTTACATAGAATAACAAAGTAAATTTGTGTTATAATTTTTTATATCTTTCTTTAGGCTGGAAATTTTTCATGGATACTTTCTTAGATGGAAAATACGCGAGTAGAAGTAAAATACATTTAGTTTACCTCAAAATCATTTAATAGAGCACCAGCTATTTTCCCAGTTTCCTTATCAATAGCCACGATGGATATGCCTTGTTTTGCTAGTTGATTTATAGGTTCATTTAAGTCCTCAATGGCTTCTAGATCGCTTGTCAACCCAGTAGCTTTGAATATATTTTCTTGTTGAAAAAATGACTTCTTAAGTACATCAATGAACTCTTGTAAATAGTCTTTGGTAAGTGAAACATATTCGATTTTACCTAAAATAAATGTTTCCTGTAATGAATTTGCTTAAGGTTTTTTATGTCTCTGTCTATGGTTGAATAAATGTAATTAAAGAAAAATTGTGTAATTTAGTGACCACTAACATGCCATTGAAAAATTTGAAAAATTCAGTTTATTTCGGAAGATTTATAACTTAACAACAATAATAACTTTAGGTCAACTGCCAGGAAAATTAAATACAATAGAAAGTTATCTATTATATGAAAATAGTCACAAAACTGGGCATACTTATTCGAGCATTCGTGGAAGTAATATCTTCGGTGCTTCGACTGATAAAGAGATGTCCAAAAAATCGCCTAAATACCCGAACGAGCAACACTGTATGATGAAGCTAAAGAAAGCTGAGAAATCAAATTTAAAATAAGGGAATTTTTGAATTAGAACGAAAGATAGAAATGATCCGCACCCCTACCTTTGTTGGGTACCAGTTAATGACAAAACGCCGTCAGGAAAATAACAAATATGACATCACTTATAAGCGGAATAAAGCTCTCCAAGAAATAACACGAAAACTCCAGGAACAACTCGATAAACCAGAAATAAAAGATAAAGAAGAGCTGGAAAAACCTATCGGTTTCCTATCAGAGAGCTGAACACAACAACATAAACTGCAAGTGAAAAAAAATTCAAAAATCCAATTAAGGAACTCCAGGAGGAAATTCACGCACTGGAGCAAGCTAAACAGAACCAAAAAGAAAAACCATGTAGCCAAGAATCACGGAAAGAGAAAGCCTGGATCCCTCGTTGGTAAGTGTACGAGATCCATGTTTCTTAAATTCGGAAGGCCACATGGAAATGAAGCTACCAAGGATATGAGGATATATCTAAGCATTCTAAGGATCTCAAGAAACTACGTACAAGTAATTCAGGATGATATGTACACTAGTATACTGTTAAAATAATCATAAATTTAATGCAAATTTAATGTCTATTCTACATTAAATTTAATGATTTTTGTACCAAAAATCGTGAATAATTTACATTTACTTTGAATCTAAAGAAATTCGTTCAAGTTCGTTGTACATTAAATGTGATCAAATGGTATCTTAAATTTCAATAAAGTAACTGCAAAAATATTCCAATTTTTGAACATTAAAATTAATTTACATATACCCTTATACTAAAGGAATTTACGTTATTATTCAATATACATTGCATGAGATTGCGGGAGATAACGTAACTTGTATTGAACTTTTTGTTTAGTATGATATAAGTTGCTTAAAGAAGTCACCTTAAAAAGTAATGATCAAATTTTAAAATAAATTAATTTAGATTAATGTAAATTATTAAATTTAATACATTACATTAAATGCATTTAATAAGCGTTTGTGAAATTTGCTTCCAGCACATTTACCTTAAATTTAATGCATTTCCTTTTTATAGTGTACTAAATATAAGAGAAAAACGAAAATACAAAGTGATCCTAGAAAAATGCAAGCACGAACAAGTCATCTTTGGGTACTCAACCACAGTACTCGAGGGAGTGAAAATTTACCCCAATAAATAATCATATTAAGTTCAGAAATATCATGGACAAAGAATCTCAATATCACATACACCACCCAGAAGAAGAAAAGTCTCTGACTATAGTACTAAAAGAATCACAGAAGAATAAATAGCAGGCAACCTGCTGAACAAGGGTTTTCATCCTGAAAAATAATCAAATTGCATTACAAGAGCGGAAAAATGATGCCCATGACCTTTCCTTTCATACCCTGAGAAAAAAATAACATTTATGGAATAAAATAAATAATGGGCAATAAGGTTAGCATCGAGAAACAGAAAACCAGATGGGTGATCTTCCTACTACTGTTAATTGTTTCAACATGCAGTAACAAACTGCGAATCCCTAACCAGTTGCATAAATAATGGCATAAAACACCACTGATCTAAATGTAACAAACCAAATTGTGACCCACCTCGATTTGTTATTTGCGGGGGGGAATACCTTGCATGATTCAGGGAGTGCCCCAAAAGTCCGCAGCAAATCTTTACAAAAAAGGGAAAAATTAGTAACTTCTCACGATTATGGTATTGGGAAGGACCGTTAAGCAAACTGTTAAATACCTGAAAATAATTCTGAACTTACGACTGAGCTGGAATGATCATATTGATGCTCGAGGGTTTATGTGCTCTCTGGGCTTGTAAGCTAGCCTTTGGGTGCCCATGGAGGTTGACATCGAAATAAACTATGGTGATTTGTCTTATGATTATGCATGGTACTGTTGAATAGTGGACTAGTACAGCAAAGCATAAACACATGTCAAGATTCCAAAATGCTTATGTAGGAATGATTGGTGCAATGAGAACTACCCTCAGTAGGCAACTAGAGTTTTAGTGAACCTCCTTCCTCTCAACTTATTTATAGATAATGAGACTCTGAAGGCTATTTACCGTTTCAACATTCTAATGTATCCAAAAGCAGAAACTGGCAGTATAGCTGGGAGCGTGTTATAGAATGATGGGAAAGCACGTAACGGTCTTTTAAGTAGAAATTTATGTTATTCTGCAATGTGGCCATCTCTCTAAGAGGGGCATAAACAGAAATAGGACTATTAATGAATGCTCAGACAAGAGGGGCAGAAATAATAACACTGGAGTCTAATGTAGTAGCTTCACTACTGCTGTTGGAGTGCAAGGAGGTATTTGATGGTCTACCAAAGAGTGGCTGCACAATCAGACTTATGTGGGTTTCTGGTTACTTGGGTAATATATACACAGAAACGAAGAAGCGGATCGTTTGACACAGGTGGGATCCGCAGCTGAACCATATGGCCTCCAATTTCTTATACTTATTCCCATTACTGTTGGTAATAGAGAACTGAAATAGTTGCCTTTTTGTTGAATGCTTTAATGTTGTAATGAAATGTACCAAGGAATTTATAATTGGACCTAATGCAAGATTTAGTAGAGAGCTTCTCCTGAATAGGAAAGAATTGCGAATTCTGGCGGAATTGCTGATGGGATATTGTCACCTGCGAGGCCATCTTTATAGGATTAGAATTACGTACGACCCGGTGGCTGGAGGAGGATTAAACTGTTCACCATGTGCCCAGAGAGTATTCAGCATTCGACGGACTGAGGCAGAGACATTTCTGGGATAAAACAATATCATCCGAAACAGTCAAGTAGGGTCATGGGGAGATGCAAAAGTTCCAACGAGGCTGCAGCCAAGAAATGAAGCTGAAAAATCCTCTGACATCACCGAAAATAAATTAAATTAATTCAATTTTACTAATGTAAGCTTTTTTTTTGGGGAAAATTCTTACTCCAGAATGAGAATGATGATATTTGAATTCATTAAACATTTTTGTGACAAAATTTTTTAAATAATAGTATATATTTAAAGAATATTTCCATTAATTAGATGTGATTAGCTGTGATTATCCCAAATCGTAGATTCACAAAGGTATTACTCGTAACTAGAAAGGACAATACCGACCAACCTGTCGTACTCCCAAATTTTTTTCGTTGTTGGTAATGAAAACAATAGGATAAAAAAAGTGTTCAAGAACTAATTAATTGGCATTTTGTTGTACGATAAGTGGGTTTGATTTCTTGTCACGGGTAATTCCTCTGCGTATTCCACAAGTAGTTGGATTCTAATTATTCTTACCATCTTCGCTAGTTGCCCAAATTCTTCCTTTAGACATACTGGATTGCATGGAACTAAATCTTTTGTATCTGTAATTTTTAAATTCAAAGAATATTTTATTACAAGTTGATAATACATTTTTTTACATTTGCAAAACATAAAGTTAAGTTTTCTAATATTCAAAAATGTTTGTAGTGTATAAAAGTACGTTATGAATATAAAAGGTTCAATAAATATTCACTCCGTAGTTGGTTATTATCATTTTTAATAGACGTCTTATAAATCAAATACAAGGATAGTTTAAAAATGTGGTAAAATCTTTTTAAAAAGTATACTTTTTTATATGGCCCCACGATAGTAAAATTATGCAAATTACTAATTTCAAACATTATACACAGGTACATAAAAAAATTCTCAGATTCAAATAGCCCCATTAGGATAGCTTCTTGCTTCATTTCACATATTTTACTTTAGTTCTGTACTCTCTAGAAATGTACAAAAGTACTGTTGCAGTCTATTTAAAAACCGAATGCACAAAGGTGTATTACAAATACTATAAGACACTAAACCGTTTCTATTATTTAAATACAACACTTTTAAAATACTTAAATTCAAAATAGTTTTTATGTAGAAGGTGCCGGAAAATACGTGTGTAGGGGAGACCGAGGATAGTTGAAACAAAGGTAAGTTGAAACAATAGAAATTTCTCGGACCCTAAAAATATTAGCAAACTGGCAACGTCGCTAATTTGCTCCTCCCGTCACCCGCCCGCGTCGTCAGTATGCGTTCACGAGCCACAATCGACTGTTATGCCGCTATCAAATGTCAAGCGAAAAAAATTATAAAAGTAAGTTTTTGTTACAATTTTGTCTTTATCTAAATTCTGATTAAGTAACTGTTTTATCCCAAGTTTTATACGTTATGAGCAAGCTTATTCATCCAAGATTTAAGCTGTAATAAAGATTTTGCTTGCCTAGGAGAGTTGAAACAGCTTGTTTCAACTTACCTCGTTTGCAATTTGTTTGGCTTTGGCATTTTTTTGCATTGATGTTTTGTTTTAACAATGTTATTAGCAAATTCGAGACTAGTAAATTTAATTTAGATAAATAAAATGATAAGTAACCAACTATAATACTATACTGTTATCTTATCAGTAGAAATTTGTTATACAGTCTGTGTTATAGCTGTAAGTTTCCCAAATAAATAAAATAAATAAGTATTATTTTTTTTGTTTGTTATGGTGTGCATGGCGCTTAGGTTATGTATTTTTTGTTTTAGGATGCCGAACGAAAACAAACGGAAGACTGACTGGGGTATGGCAAGCAAAGAGATATATGAATTAGCCGCCGAAGAAGTAATCATACGCAAAAAAACTCTTCGTGATGCTGCCAAAAGCTATGATTTGAACCACACATCGCTTTATAGATACATAAAAACAGAGAAGCGTATGAAAGCAATGAAACAGCCCAAGCACCATCAGTTGGATATCATAGCCCTACAGTTTTTTCAAATGACGAAGAAAAATCTCTGTGCGAATACCTCATGACGTGTTCTGATGCCAATTTCGGGTTGAGTACAAAAGAAGCCAGAAGACTTGCGTATAAACTCGCTGTGGCATATAACAAAAAATGTCCTCCTTCCTGGATACAAAACGAAATGGCTGGTGAAGTTTGGCTCAAATTGTTCATGAAACGTCACGTTGTTTTGTCTTTGAGAATGCCACAAGCGACCAGTATTGCTCGTGCAACCAGTTTCAATAAGACCAACGTGGAATTATTTTTCAAAAACTATACTTCTTTGCTCGATAAATACCACCTGGAAGCACAGGACATCTGGAATGTCGACGAATCTGGAATAACCACTGTACAAAAACCAGATCGGGTCATCGCAAGACGAGGTCAAAAACAGGTCAGTGCCATGACCTCGGCAGAAAGAGGCACTTTAGTCACCATAGCGTTAGCTGGTAATGCAATAGGAAATTGCATTCCCCCGATGTTTATATTCCCACGCAAGCGTTTCAATGATCATTTTATTCATGACGGCCCATCTGGATCCATTGGAGCAGCTAACGGATCTGGATGGATGCAAGAAGATGATTTTTATTTGTTCCTTGAACATTTTAAAAATCAAGTCCGGCCTTCTAAAGATAATGTGGTTCTCTTGTTGCTGGACAACCACGCTTCGCATACTGCGGTCAAGAATATAAATTTCTGTAAAGAAAATGGAATTATTTTGTTAACTTTTCCACCCCATTGTACCCACAAACTCCAGCCCATGGATCGAGCTATCTTTGGCCCCGTGAAAAAAGATGTCAACACAACATGTGACAACTGGATGCGCTCACATCCGGGAAAAGTAATGACAATATATAATATTCCAGGGATTGTCAAAACTGCCTTTGACATTGCAATCACCGTAAAAAATGTGACTGCGGGATTTCGGACGACTGGTTTGTGGCCGCTCAATACTGAAATATTTGGAGATGACGAATTTTTACCCAGTCAAGTGACTGATCGACCTTTGCCGCCGTCAATTGTGCAAGAAAATCCTGTTGTCCAAGTAAATCCACCTGAACTTGAAAGAGACGATGATCGAACTCCAAGTCCTTCGGTCATTGATGCAATAATAAGTAATTCTTTAGTTTCTGATATTAATACAATTGCAGCTGAAGTATCATCGCACTCGCTTAATATTCACGGTAACACACCTAATAATGACTTGGTTTCTCCTAACTTGATGGCATCAGATACTCGCTCCGTTTCAACTCCAACTCCAAACGATGATCCAATTCGTGATTCAATGTCAACAACTTCAAATGTTTCTTGTTCGAATGTCCCTTCAACTTCAAACGAATCCACAAAAACCCCCATAGTTCACCCTCTGCTAACAACATCGAATGTTACTTCTGCTGCAACCGCTGTATTTTCTCCAGAAATGGTCCGTCCTCTACCGAAAGCAGAGCCCAGAAAAGGTACACAAAATAGAAGGAAGGTAAAGTCTGCCATATTAACTGACACGCCAGTGAAAGACAAGTTAGCAGCTATTGAAGCCAAAAGAAAGAGTAAAAAATTAAAAAGACCTGCATTAGACCTGAATAAGAAACTTGCAAAACCTGTGAAAAAAACAAAAAAACCGGCGAAACCTATGAAAACAATGAAAAAAAATAATAAAAAGAAAGAAAAAGCTAATAAGAAACAAGATAGCAGCAGTGATGATGAAGAAGACTGCTTCTGTGTAGTTTGTGTGGAGCCTTTTTCACGAAGTAGGCCAAATGAACAATGGATCCAATATGTGGACTGTAAGGCATGGGCCCACCTGGAATGCACTGAAAGTGAGATGTCTTATGTGTGCCATAATTGTTTATCTGACTAAGATTCTTTTTGTTTTAATTATTTTTTAATAATTTACTATTTTTTTATTTCTAAGATCTCAACATTGTGATTGTTAGACTGATAGTACAAATTAAGGCTATTTGTAACTTTAATATAATATTTACTTCCAACAACAGTGTTTTTATTAACAGATTCCTTGCCAAGTAATAAGTGTTTCAACTCTCCTAGACTATTGTTTCAATTTACCTAGGTAAGAGGAGAGTTGAAACAAAGTCACCAGTTGTCTTCAAATCGAGTTTTTATGGGTAAAAAGCAAAAAGAGGAGTTTTTGTCCTGACCATTTGTTAGACCAATCAACAAGGTTTCATTTAGTAAACTACAATTTCCATGCTATCACTTATTTAAAAAGTTATGGGTAACAATATAAAAACTGTTTCAACTCTCCTCGGTCTCCCCTACATCGTTCGATGTCAAAATGGGCTGATTTAAGGCAATTTAGTTATATCCGATACTGCTTCCTTTAGGCGGTAGAAGACGTTAAAGTTTTAAGAAAATATTGATTTTTTCCAAATTTCTTGAAAACGTGGTAACTGAATTTAATGATTTTTGCTGTGTGGTCTAACACTACAAGATGATGTTTTCTCTTAGTATATTGGCCGGCAATAAAGTAGTTAAAGTGTTATGAAAGTAACGTCACTTGTAAATGTCGCTTTTGATTTTTGATGTCATCCGTGTTATGACAACCCAGATTTATATTAGATAACCGCATATATTTTGAAGCTTTATTACCTTTTGAAAAATTTGCATTGGATGAGCGGTTTTGCCAGGAAAAAAATATTTTCAATTCATTACAATTACACCAATTTGCTGTAATAATAATAAAAGGTGTTTTTTAGAGATTTAGTTTTTAAAGTGGAAACAATATTTCTAATGACTGTAAATTTGACAGTTGACAGTTGAGAGCAAATTTTTTTTTGAAAATCATGGTTCAGTTCTCTAAACTTACCGTTCATTTTACGGTTGATATC
This sequence comes from Diaprepes abbreviatus, assembly GCA_034092305.1. NCBI lineage: Eukaryota > Metazoa > Arthropoda > Insecta > Coleoptera > Curculionidae > Diaprepes > Diaprepes abbreviatus. The sequence continues at coordinate 3,421,908 of JASJET010000087.1, forward strand.
GTTCATCCGAGCAAGTTATTTGGCAAACTATGGATCGTTTTCGCTCTACGTATATTCTGGTTGATAATACGCATCCACAAAGATTCTATACAGTGCGCACAGAAGAAGTTATTCGTGCTGTAGAACGTGGTGTTGAGGAGGATCCGAATAAGTTGATTAGTCATTTTTCATAACAATTGGAGTTGTGCCCATCCACTTTGTGAAAGATTTTGTGGAAAGATCTTGGATTAGGAGCTTACAAGATCCAGCTTGTGCAAGAGTTGAAACAACGTGACCATCATGCGCGCCTTACATTCGGTGAATGGGCCGAAAACAATATTCAGCTTGGTCCTCTTTTTTAACGCAAAATTTTGTTCAGTGATGAGGCATTTTTAGTTGAATGGCTACGTTAATAAATAGAATTGCCAAATTTGGAGTGGAGTAAACTCAGAAGGCCTCATTTAGACATCTTTACACCCTTAAAAAGTCATTGTTTGGTGTGCTTTATGGGCAGGTAGAGTCATTGATATGGTTACGCAGTTAAATAATACTCAGTTGTACTTTTCTAACACAACATAATATTTATTCTTATTATAAACTTTCCACAGGACCTAACCAGAAATATGATTCCTCTTCTCTTCTTAACTGAACTAAACAACAATACATTTTTTGTACTACACCGCTTCCTGTTTTATCTACATTACCGACATGTTATAACTGTCGCCATCTATCCACTAAACATACAAATAGTACTTTGAATAGCTGAAGACATTACAGAAATGTTTTTACAATACTCCCCCACAATTCTGTAATGGTCTTAATGATCATTTTAATTTTCCTGAAAAATAGCAAGTTTATTTTCATTTCCATTTATTTTAACCACATTCATACAATCTCTAAAATATTTAAATTTTGGTTTGGAAAGAGGTTTTGTTAAGATATCAGCCTGCTGTTTTTCTGTAGGAACATAACTTAAAATAATTTGTCCTTCATTCACACATTCACGAACAAAATGATGCCTTACATCAATATGTTTGGTTCTTTTTGTTTCCATAGTAGATGCCATCTTAATACACGATTGATTGTCTTCAAAAATAGAAATAGGAAAAACGTTATAATTTAAAATTTCTGAATACATTTGACCCAGAAACAAACATTCAGTGATGCAAGAATATAATGCTAGATATTCAGATTCTGCACTCGATAAAGCTACAACATTTTGCTTTTTAGTCTTCCAATGTATTTAGTTATTATTTATTTTAATTAAAAAACCTGTAATACTTTTTCTATCTAATACATCATTTGCAAAATCCGAATCTACATATGCATAAAATTTAATTGTTGAATTATCACTTCTCGAAAATTTTAAACCATAATTTTGTGTTTTATTTAGATACCTCAATGTATGTTTTAAATATTTCCAATGATCAATTGTATAACAATTTTGAAACTGACTAAAGTAGTTGATTGCATAACTTAAATCAGGTCTTGAACCTAGCATAACATACATTAGGGAACCAATCAACTCTCTGTAGGGTAAACTGTTGTCACAAATCTGGATATTATCATTACAATTAATTTGTAATTTTGGTTGCATCGGTAAATCATGTGGTTTACAATCCAACATATCAAATCTTTGCAAAGTTCTTTTGATTAATTCAGTCTGTTTAATAAAAATATAATTTTCAAACTTTGTGATTTATAAACCAAGAAAGTTAATATTTTTATTCTGAAATTCTGTAATTTTAAATTTCTTAGACAGATCATTCTTAATAAAATTTAAACTTTCCTGACATGATGAAAATAAAATTATATCATCAACATGTATCAAAAGATAAGTCTTATTGGTAAAATATAAACACGGATCCTTTTTAGAACGCTGAAAACCTATTTCTAGTAGACAGTCATTAAATAAAGAATTCCAACATTTGGGTGATTGTCGAAGACCATATAAAGCTTTTTGTAATTCACAAACTAGGTTTTTATTTTTAATATTAAGCCCTTCAGGCGGTAACATATAAACAGGGTTTTTCAGGGTTCCGTTAAGGAATGCTGATTTTACATCTAACTGCAAAACATGTAAATCAAGCTCTACATATAAAGATAACAACACTCTAATGCTTGCCATTCTTGCCACTGGCGCATAAATGTCATCTTCAATCACAGTCTGTTTAAAACCACGAGCTACTAAACGAGCCTTTTTCTTAACACTCCCGTTCACTAATTTTTGGGTAAAAACCCACCTTGAGTCAATAGTTTCTACACCTTCTGGTGGAATTACTAAATTCCATGTCTTATTTTCCTCTAATGCACTTAACTCTTCGTTCACAGCTTCCTTCCATCCTTTATTCATAGCCTCCTCAAATGTCTTTGGCATTTCAGCTAATAAATTTCCTGCTGAAAGTGCTGCAAATAAATTATCGTCATGATTTACTTCATAATCTTGTAAATATGTTGGTAACTTTTTCTTCCTTATACTCCTTCTGGTTCCATGTTCGATATTTGGATTTTCCTCTTGGTTTTCCTTATTATTTTTTGTCTCACTCTTTTCATTTTCTTTCTATTGCTTTTCTTGCAACTTATTCCTGTTATTATCTGATATTTCATTGTCACTCTCACTAGTATTTATAGGTATCATTTCATGGTTGTTTTTGAACTTCGTTTCCTCAAAAATCACATTCCTTCCATGAATAATCTTCCTTTCATGTTCGTTCCACAACCTATATCCATTATCACTATAACCAACCATTATTAATTTCTCAGATCTTGGTTCCAATTTAGATTTTCTCACTTCTTTTGGTATTAAATTATTTGCTTTACATCCAAATAACTTTATTTTATCAAAAATTGGTTTTTCATTATATCATATTTCAGCTGGTGTCTTTTTATTTTCCAAAGCTCTTGTTTCTAATCTGTTTAACAAATATACACCTGTTCTTACTGCTTCACCCCACATTTCCTTATTTAATTTTGCATCATAAATTAAGCATCTTGCTTTTTCTAAGAGGGTACGATTATAGCGTTATGCTATCCCATTTTGCTCTGGATTGTAAGCAACTGTATACTGAAATCTTATTCCTTTTTGTAAACAAAAATCTTTGAAAGAGTTTGAGGTATATTCCCCACCATTATCACATCTTAATTTTTCTATTTTGGTATTAAACTTTGCATCAACCATTGCAACATAATTTTTAAATTTTGACAATGCCTCACTCTTATTGCTGAGTAAGTATGTACACACTGTCTTTATTTAAATTAAAACCAACATAATATAAGTTTTCATATTTGTGTCCTTCTAACACACACACCTTATTTTTCATTATTTTTACTTTTCCATTTCCAAAAATTACTTCTAATCTACTTTCTTCCAATTTTCTTACTGACAGTAAGTTGTATACTAGATTTTCACATAGCCATGCATCTTTTATTGTTATTTTTCTTCCTGAGTCTGTTTCTAATTTTAGATTTCCCTGTTGAGTTGCCATTATTACCTGACCTTGTTTTGCTACATTTATCTTTATCTCTATATCCTTCGTGTTCTGTAAATATTCTTTAAAATTCTCTCCTATCAAATAATTTGTGGCCCCACTGTCTATGACAAAACTAATGTAATTTTCTTTCTTTTCTGATAAACAATTTTCTACTGATATAAATGAGATTTCTTCAGCATTTTCCTCTTGTGGTTCAGTATTATAGGCATTTTGCCTCTGACTAAAGTTTCCTCTATTACCACCTCTACTAAACTTATTTTGGGGACAATCTGCTCTTTTATGACCTACTTTGTCACACAAATGGCATTTAAAAGGAAAATTTGTACTTCCACTTTCATTTCGATAATTATTATTCTCTGTACGATGATTGTAATTGCCTCTATATCCTCCTCGTTTCCAATTTCCATTTCCTCTTTTATATTTTGAGAAAAATACAGAGTTTCTGGTGTTTTCTCCCTCTTTTAAATTGTTCTGTCTTGCTTCTTCCATTAACAGTTTATTTTTCACAAAATTTATATTTACTGATTGCTGATTTTGACAAAACATTATGTCTATCGTTGTTGTAACATTTTGAAAATTCTCTGGCATAGCCGATAAAAGCTGAAGTATGAGTTCACCATCATCGACCTTTCCTCCTGCAGCTTTCAATTCACTTATAGTGTTGTCAAATTCTGTGAAAAAATTATTTAAAGGTGTCCCTTCTAAATATTTTAATCCTCTCAACTTTTTCTGTAACATAACCTGCGTTGAAATACCCTTTTTTGAATATGTATTTTCCAGCGTTGTCATTATATCCTGTGCACTATTTTTCCCTTTTATCGATTCTAAAATATTGTCAAACAAGCTTTGAACTATTATGGTTCTTGCTTTAACATCATTTTTCTTCCATGCATTATATTCAGTAACTTGATTTTCATTCGGCTTTTGAGTGCTTAAAACATTCAAGACTCCTTGCTGTTCCAGTAATAGTTTTACTCTGTATTCCCAATTTGAATATCCAGTACCGCCGAATGGCTTTACATAAAATAGACTTTGCTTTTCCGCCATCTTCATTTTCCTATAAATCCTGTCCTGTCTAAACCTTAATTGCAAATTCCACAATTTTTCCAGTGTGTTTTCCTTTTATTCCTTTTCACTTTGCTCTGGGCCCATAACCTACGGTTACGCAGTTAAATAATACTCAGTTGTACTTCTCTAACACAACATAATATTTATTCTTATTATAAACTTTCCACAGGACCTAACCAGAAATATGATTCCTCTTCTCTTCTTAACTGAACTAAACAACAATACATTTTTTGTACTACACCGCTTCCTGTTTTATCTACATTACCGACATGTTATAACTGTCGCCATCTATCCACTACACATACAAATAGTATTTTGAATAGCTGAAGACATTACAGAAATGTTTTTACAATAATTGACTCATATTTCTTTAAAGATGATGCCGGCCAGAATATTAGCGTCAATGGAGAGCGCTATAGAGCTATGATTACTGACTTCTTCGTTTCTCAGTTGAATGGTATTGATGTGATGAGGCCTCGATTTCAAGAAAATGCCACACAGCGCGCGACACCATCAATTTATTGCGAGAAACATTCAATAAGCACATAATTTCGCGTAATGTGAACTGGCCGCCTCCACGATCGTGTGATCTCACACCTATGGATTACTTTCTTTGGAGATATGTAAAGTCACTAGTTTACGCTGATAAACCACAAACGTTGTACCACTTGGAAGTCAACATTCTTCGCGTAATTGCTGATATAAGGCTCGATAAAGTGGTCGAAAATTGGACTTTTCGATTGCACTTCATTCGAACCAGCCGTGGAGTTTATATGCCCGAAATCGTATTTAAATACTAATAGCATACAATTATCTTTTAAATAGAGCCAAAACTATAGCTAAAAACTGTAAATATTATTTATACGTGTTTTATTTAATTCTAAAATTGTATACTTCTAAAAAATCACATGAATTACATGAACGTATTTTAAAAAGATTGCAAGAACTAACTAAAGAGCAAACATTATTTAAGCAAATGTGCAAAATGGCCACCATTTTTCTGAATACCTTATTAACACTTTTAAAAAATGAAATTGGACTCTTTCTAATATATCAGGATTATTAAAAAGGTTGCCAACGTTTCAAATTCGCATCAATAATTTTTCGCAGGTGTTCACTGGAGTCTTGTATACTTCTATTTTAAGAGCCTCTCGCAAAAATAAATAACACATATTTTACTCTGGAGAACTTGGTCGCCTTTTACTGGTGCTTCATTGCCTCTTCCAATCCAACGGTTGGGATAATGCTGTGTTAATATTGCCGAACAGCAACGAAAAAAATGCGGTGAGGCACCATCATGCATATACCATAGTTCTTGCTGAAGTAAAATGGGCAAATTTTCCAGTAGAACTGGTACTGTGTTTTGCAAAAAGAAATAGATAAATATTTCAATTTATCCTGTCTAGAATCACAACAAGGCCAATAAGGTATCGATCAACAAACCTGCCCAAATATTTATTTTAAAGTTATGTTTAATGTCATATAGATTTTCATCCACATATTCGTTGTGCAAGGTGATGACTCCAGATCTTGTAGAGCATGCCTCGTCAGTAAACAAAATTTTTCTGCCAAAGTTTGGATCATGAATTCTTTTGTTTTTCGAATAAATTCACACCATGTAAGGCACATGGGGGATCTATTGGTAAAAGTTCCTGAATAGTTTGGACGTGGTGTGGCTGTTACCACTGATCTTTTAAAATATCATTTACAATAGATTTAGAGATATCTAATTCATGTTCTAAGCAGCTGGCACAAAACACTTGGTTCTATTTCAACTCTTTCCAAAATTTCCTCTTCTTTTTCGACTGTTCGAGTTGTTCGAATACGACCTCTACTTTCTAATTTTTTCTTAAAGCTGCCTATTTCTGGGAGATGACGCTCAATACTGGCAAATGTTTGACGGTTTGGTATTCGGCACTTAGGAAATCTCCATGTCAACCGTAACACCGACGCCCATTTCCTTTACAAAACTCATACACCAGGAGCATGTAAACCTTCTAGGAGTGCTTGTATTTATTCATGTTTAATAGTAAAATAGGCTTAAAAATTTAGAATGTTTATCTTACTTTAGTCGACTTCTTAGACAGTGATGGTAATTTGTCAATAGTCAAACTAATAGATGCCATAATACCAAAGTCTCTCGAGAAATTATTGTTATAGGTATTTTTTATTATTACCGTCAATTAATGTATGCATGTAATTGAAAATATTGTTTTCCTGGCGAAACAGCTCATTCAGAAAAATTTTTCAAGAGGTAAAAAAGCCTCCAAATACATGCGATTATCCGATATAAATATCTAGGTTGTCATAACGTTGATGACATCAAAAAATCCAATGGTCATATTTACAAGTGACGTCACTTTAATAACACTTACGCTGCTTTATAGTCCATTGCTATACCATTAGAAAACGTCATACTATACTGTTAGACCACACATACCAAAATTCAGTTACCACGTTTTTAAAAACTTTGAGAAAAATCAATATTTTTTGAAATTTCGACTTCTTTTACCAGCTAAACGAAGCAGTATCGGAACTAACTTAGCTGACTCGAATAGACATATTTTGACGTAAAGTCTGTCATCAAACGTTGTACACGTATTTTTCGGACACTTCGTAGTTACAGACACCGTCCAAAATTTTATGATTAAAGAAAAAACAGTTTTTCAAATGAATCGTTAATTTTCCCTTATGGTCTACGTCAGTTTGACAGATCCAGAAGTAAACCGATTATCGATAAAACCTTACGCTGCACGTGATAATTATTATAATCTAAAGTATCTTAAACAAAAAATTTCGATGACAAATTATGTCATCCCATTTAATATTTAATAAAATTTTATTCAGTTATAAAAATATGATAAGGAATCAGTAAGTTCAAGTGTTAGTTTATGAAATCTTTCACTTTTAACATATTAATTGCAAAAAAAAATATTACTCTTACGGTTCTTTATAGATTATTCAACTTATAATTTTGGAAAGTAATTTCTAAATAACTAAAAATATACCAATAATTTGTAATTAAACCCGCTATGTATTAAAAAATAATAAGTTTGCAATAGATTTTAAAATATTATTACCTAACTATTGTTAACACTCACTAAGTTGCTAGTTATATTCTGATGTCATAAATTGACTGATAAAAAAAGTTTTTCAAGTTCAGATTATTTTCAGGTGCAACAGAATATGCATTATCTGTACCGAATTAAGAAAAGACACATATTTTTAAATTATCAGTGGCGGACGGACGGTTTCTATTGAAAAAAAAATCTTGGTTAAAATAGTTTGAAATTTGAAAATTTGTGAACCAATTTTAATTTTACAATCCAGATTAATAAATTCTTCCATAAAATTGCCATATCGTCAGAAGTAGGGCCTATTGTTTATTCATTGAATTACGTGATAATATTTCTAGGTATATTTGCGAAAGTGTGGATAAGTGGTGTGAGTGTTTTTAATCATTTCTGAGCCCACCGATTAGATCTTAACTTTTCTGTAATTGCATGATATAAACAAGTACAACATGCTAATCAGTAGGACAATTATGAACATTCTTCTCGATGGTAGATAGATTGTAACTAATTTTTGGTTGCTTAACTTGTTATGTTATTTTTGATGTGTAAATAATATCAAAAAATACTTAAAGTTTGTTGATATTATTTATAAACTCCGCATTTATAGTAATTTTTAACAGTTATAAATACTCAAAGACGTAACAGACGCCCATTTCCTTTACAAAACTCATACATCAGGAGCATGTAAACCTTCTAGGAGTGCTTGTAATTATTCATGTTTAATAGTAAAATAGAATTAAAAATTTAGAATGTTCATCTTACTTTATCGACTTCTTAGACAATGATGGTAATTTGTCAATAGTCAAATTAATAGAAGACATAATATCAAAGTCTCTCGAGAAATTATTGTTATAGGTATTTTTTATTATTACCGTTAATTAATGTATGCATGTAATTGAAAATATTGTTTTCCTGACGAAACAGCTCATTCAGAAAAATTTTTCAAGAGGCAAAAAAGTCTCCAAATACATGCGATTATCCGATATAAATATCTAGGTTGTCATAACGTTGATGACATAAAAAATCCAATGGTCATGTTTACAAGTGACGTCACTTTAATAACACTTACGCTACTTTATAGTCCATTGCTATACCATTAGAAAACGTCATACTATACTGTTAGACCACACATACCAAAATTCAGTTACCACGTTTTTAAAAACTTTGAGAAAAATCAATATTTTTTGAAATTTCGACGTCTTTTACCAGCTAAACGAAGCAGTATCGGATATAACTTAGTTGACTCAAATAGACATATTTTGACGTAAAGTCTGTCATCAAACGTTGTATAGGACGAGTCAACGATTGAATGAAGTAGGTTTGTGCCTTTTCGGTGAAATTAACAAAGAAACTATATTTATTGTTTGATACAGTTTATTTTTACGCAGATTTAAAAATATTTAGGACTCTACAAGGTGAGCCAAAAAACTAGAACAGCATAAAGTTGTATTTTTTTAAATAGAACACCCTATATACGAATCGTATTTTCGATTTAGCTTATAATTTTAAATCTTTTTTATTAAGAGTTTACTATAACAAAACTTTATAGTTTCTGAGATAATTAAGTTTAAAGAAAAAAAGTCACATTTTCAAGCATCAATTCAATCCTAAATAACGTTTTCAATTTTGTGACAAATATATTCAAATTTGGAATTTAGCAAGGCCAAGGACAAGTTAACATAATTTTTACCTAATATTTGCAATAAAAGCTACAGGGTGTTGAACACATCGGCTCAAATTTGAACAAATTTAAATGAATAAATATCTTTTTTTTTAAATGGTACACCCTGTATATTTTCATGTTATTTAATAGAGTAACAAAAACCCTAAAAGTTTTGTTCAATATATCCTATACCTATTTATAATAGTTTTTGAGATATTTCAGTTTTTCTTATTTTCCATACTTTTTTACAGAAATAGTCTTCATTATCATAGTAGCCATGTAAAATAATAAAAAGAAACTACAGAAACAAACAGAATGTGGTTAAATATGATGAAATACATTAATCGTTATATTACAACGACAATAGTTTAATTAAACATAATGTGAAAAAATGAACACAACAATGACGACAAGGCAAATACATATTTACTTTTATACTAAATTGAAACAAAAAAATTACCTATTAAATACTGAGATTAATTATTTCTTTTTAATAAGTGTTCGAATAAACGACCCTCTTGTGCAATGTACAAATTTAGTCTTTTTTGCAGATTTTCTCGGACCCTGGACAAAATTAGTGGCGTTATTGTTCTACAGGTATCCCTAATCCTGTTTCGCATATCTTCCACTGTTGTTGGTGGATTAACATATACCTTATTTTTAATATAACCCCATAGGAAGAAATCTAATGGGATGATGTCGCAAAACCTTGGTGGCCACTCAATGAAACCCCCACGTCCAATCCATTTTTGCGGATATCGTTGGTCCAAAAACGCACGAACTTCACGATGGTAATGCGGAGGCGCACCATCGTGCTGGAACCACATATTGTCGAGCTCATCCTTATCGAGACCTTGAAGCAGTTGGGGTAGTTCTTCTTGTAGAAAGTTCAGGTAACTATGGCCATTTAGTGGTTCATTACAAAAGTGGGGTCCAATAATTCGATTATGATGAATACCACACCAAACATTTAATGACCAGTGGTTTTGATGTTGCACCTCTCTAATCCAAAATGGGTTTTCTGTGGCATAATAATGCATGTTGCGTCTATTTACGGCACCGTTAGTTCTAAAAGTAGCTTCATCACTAAACATTACCTTGCATAATAAATTTGGATTTAATTGAATCTCCGCATTTATTGTACGACAAAAGTTTACACGACTTTCAAAATCCTGTCCATGCAATTCTTGGTGTAATTCCATGTGATATGGATGATACCTATATTTCTTGGTAGTACGATTAGCGGTGGATTGTGATGTTTCACATAATGCTGCTAACTGACGGCTATCAATATAAGGATTTTCCTGAACATTTAACAATACTTGTAGTTCTTTTTCTTCATTAGTTATTGGTTTGTTGACCACTTTACGTTTTGGATAATCAACAGTACCAGAAGAATCAAATCTTTGCATTAAGTTTTGAAAAGTATGGGTATTAGGATGGCGTCGATCAGGATACTTCATTTTGTAAATTCTTTGAGCAAGAAGGCAATTTTTTTCAGCCTCTCCTATTGTATAAATCATATCTATTAACTCATTCTTTGGAAAATTCATTTTACAATATAAGATGAATGCAAAAAAAACCAAACTACACTACATAAAAACCAAAAGAAGCGATTGCGGTTATAAATTTGACACACAGAAAAATGTTCTTTTACATTGTTTTTGCCATGGCTACTATGATAATGAAGACTATTTCTGTAAAAAAGTATGGAAAATAAGAAAAACTGAAATATCTCAAAAACTATTATAAATAGGTATAGGATATATTGAACAAAACTTTTAGGGTTTTTATTACTGTATTAAATAACATGAAAATATACAGGGTGTACCATTTAAAAAAAAAGATATTTATTCATTTAAACTTGTTCAAATTTGAGCCGATGTGTTCAACACCCTGTAGCTTTTATTGCAAATATTAGGTAAAAATTATGTTAACTTGTCCTTGGCCTTGCTAAATTCCAAATTTGAATATATTTGTCACAAAATTGAAAACGTTATTTAGGATTGAATTGATGCTTGAAAATGTGACTTTTTCTTTAAACTTAATTATCTCAGAAACTATAAAGTTTTGTTATAGTAAACCCTTAATAAAAAAGATTTAAAATTACAAGCTAAATCGAAAATACGATTCGTATATAGGGTGTTCTATTTAAAAAAATACAACTTTATGCTGTCCTAGTTTTTTGGCTCACCCTGTAGAGTCCTAAATATTTTTAAAATCTGCGTAAAACTAAACTGTATCAAACAATAAATATAGTTTCTTTGTTCATTTCACCGAAAAGGCACAAACCTACTTCATCCAATCGTTGACTCACCCTGTACACGTATTTTTCGGGCACTCCGTAGTTACAGACACCATTCAAAATTTTATGATTAAAAAAAAACAGTTTTTCAAATGAATCGTTAATTTTCCCATGTGGTTGACGTCAGTTTGACAGATTCAGCAGTAAACCGATTATCGATAAAACCTTACGCTGCATGTGATAATTATTATAATCTAAAGTATTTTAAATAGAAGACAAATTATGTCATGCCATTTAATATTTAATAAAAGTTTATTCAATTATAAAAATATGATAAGGAATCAGTAAATTCAAGTGTTAGTTTATGAAATCTTTCACTTTTAACATATTTATTGGAAAAAAATATTACTCTTACGGTTCTTTATAGATTATCCAACTTATAAGTTTAGAAAATAATTTCTAAATAATTAAAAATATACCAATAAGTTGTAATTAAACCCGCTATGTATTAAAAAGTAATAAGTTTGCAATAGATTTTAAAATATTATTACCTAACTATTGTTAACACTCACTAAGTTGCTAGTTCTATCTTGATGTCATAAATTGACTGATAAAAAACATTTTTCAAGTTCAGATTATATTGAAGTACAACAGAATATGCATTATCTTTACCGAATTAAGAAAAGACACATATGTTAAAATTATCAGTGGCGGACGGACGGTTTCTATTGAAAAAAAAATTCTTTGGTTAAAATAGTTTGAAATTTGAAAATTTCTGAACCAATTTTAATTTTACAATCCAGATTAATAAATTCTTCCATAAAATTGCCATGTCGTTAGAAGTAGGGCCTATTGTGTATTCATTGAATTACGTGATAATATTTCTAGGTATATTTGCGAAAGTGTGGATAAGTGGTGTGAGTGTTTTTAATCATTTCTGAGCCCACCGATTAGATCTTAACTTTTCTGTAATTACATGATATAAACAAGTACAACATGCTAATCAGTAGGATAATTGTAAACATTCTTCTCGATGGTAGATAGATTGTAACAAATTTTTGGTTGCTTAACTTGTTATGTTATTTTTGATGTGTAAATAATATCAAAAAATACTTAAAGTTTGTTGATATTATTTATAAACTTCGCATTTGTAGTAATTTTGAACAGTTATAAATACTCAAAGAAGTAATAGCAATTAAAAAACTGAAAAAGCAAATAAAATTAAAATATTTATATTTGTCAAGCATGTTGTGCTATTCACATTCTCTTTCTTTTCGCCGTTCAGAGTTCAATCGTCTACATCACTGTGTTAGGGACAGGCGCGATTCTAAGGGGGGGGGGCGGTGGTGGCGATCGCCCCCCCCCCCCAAAAAAAAAGCTTTGAGTTTAGGAAAATAGACCCGATTTTGCCTCATACTATAGTTTATTCAAGAACTAGAGAGAGTAATAAATCGTTTTTGGCCCTTTTTTTTGCATATGTATTTTTTATCGGAATGGGTAAGAAATTTTATAATCAAAAATATCGGTCTATAATAATGGGTTGAATAACAATAGATATTTGGAAGTGTTAAATGTTAAAAAGGATTTTAATCCTTGTCATAGGCGTCAAAAGGAGGTTTATTTTATAACTAAGTATTTATGTTATAGAATATTATTTCGGTAATAAACTTAAAATAAATAGTTTATATAATATTATTTTATTTCTTATGATTTCTTAATAATTCATATACATTACAAAATATAGATAATTTTGACATATTTAACACAAATCACAACTGTATTTTTATAATTTTTAATTTTGGCATATAAACTAATTTAGGCGCATTCGGACTAAAACGTGCCTTATTCTCTCAAACAATTCTAAGTTATAGTTTAAATACTTGTCATTGTCAAAAATACAAGAAGATAAACGTATATAAAAAAATAAATTCGTCCATATAATATTAAAATATTTTTGGGGCTATCGGTCATTTTATCATTAATTAAAAACATTTCTAGGACATTTGACGTTTCAGTTTATTTATTTCTTAAACCATCTGCAGAATTACAATGAAACACTAAAAAGGGATTCAAATGTAATTAATTTTTATATGTTACAGTTAAAATTACACCTACTTATTTTTATTTCTATTGCGCTGACATCTTAATTTAATTTACTTTATTACATGTAATTTCGATAGCCTCGAAAAAATAAAATAAACGTGTTAATTCTACACGCTTAAGAAAAACATACAAATACAATAATAAAATAATAAAAAAATTACGGCTAATTGGATCTAAATATATATATATATATATATATATATATATATATATATATATATATATATATATATATATATAAAATTAAAAGAGTGGGATACACTAAAATAAAAATATATAAACAATATTAAACAATAAAATACAACAAAAACAAAAATTTAAATAATAAATTGTGTTTACACTGGTAAACATTACGTATCTAATTTGTAATCAACGGCACTCCCCTCCGTTGACAACTTGTTTTTCTTGCGATAGCCGCCCCAGAAGCTTTGAGTTCAGGAAAATAGACTCGATTCTGCCTCTTATATTAGGAACGTGTATTCTGCTGGCATCCCCCCCTCTCCAAGAGCTTCAAATTCAGAAAAATAGACCAGACCCTGCCTTTTACACTAGAAATGAGAATGTTTCTGGTGTCTCTCCCCCGCATCGACAACTTGCTTTCGCTTGCCATACTGTACTTTTGTGATATCACCGCCCCCCCCCCCCCTCCCGCCAAAGAGAGAAGCTGGATCCGCCCCTGGTTAGGGACTAACGTTAGTCTAAATGTTCAGCGATAACTTTATTTAAACTGTTGCCATACTATGAAGTAGATTAAGTCCCAATACTAGATGGTAAGTGAAAACGCAGAGTGCCGAGAACCAAGATTCATTAAAGTTCATTCCTTAAATTATGCCTTCTTTATAAGCATTCACTCTTGGCGCATCTGCTGTTTCAAAGGTTTTTTAAGGCAATGGGTGAGTGATGAAGTTTTGTACATATTTCTGAGTTCTTCAAAAAGGTGATGGTAATTATTTCAATTAAGTTAAATCTAGAATACGATGCTGGCCTTGGTTTTCCACAATTTTTCTTCAGTTTTGATAAAAAATATCAAAAATATTACATTTCACTTCGCAAGGTTATTTTGAGTTCTGGAAAAAACATCGATCTTTCCTATTTTTTTTTTTTGAACAGTAATAGTTAAAATACATTATACGTAATATATTTCAACTATTTTTGTACAAATTTTAATAAACATATTCTGAAAAACTTTTATTATCAGCAAAAAAGAAAAAATAATTTTCGTAAACGTCATCAATCCTTCTGTTACCGAAAATGCCAAATATTCGCAGCGACGTTGCCTGATGTAAAATATTTTCATGGTATATAAAGTTTTATTTAAAAAAAATTATAAAATTTATCTTTCAGAGTTTAAATTTTCGTAGCATAAAAATAAGTCGAGAGTTTATAGTTTAGTCAATCAACCGAAATTTTTGGTTGGCTTTAGTACGTTCAGATTTATTTTGGATTTAGTTAGTTTAGAAAACTGAAACTAACCTGAACTAAGCTGAACTGGCCAAGATATATTAATTAATTAATAAAATAAAATGTTATTGTCCAGCAGAGACAATCTCTATCGAAGAATATTGGGAAAGGTCTGAATTAATAGGAGAGTGGATGGTTTACTATCTGCTGCAAAAAATAATATGATCAGTAAAAGTATAAGGCCAAGATTAAAAATTCGATGGTGGAATGGTATTGTTTGGCACCAGAACATTAAAAGAAATAAGCTGCATAAAGGAATATCAAATAAAATAAATTATTAATGTTTTTTTTTCTCAACTGCAAAGTCAATAAAAGAGCAAAAAATCATTTTACATGTTTTTGTGGTCGGAATATTTTTCCTCCGAAACAAATTTTCCGCTAAGTAGTCATGAAAGTGTTCTTTGCCTCGAACAAATATGTTCTTCGGGCCTTTCTCTTTACAGCTTTAATAGAAAGAAAAGAATATATGTGTATTTAATAGAAATCAAATTTATGCTTTGGCAATAGTCAAAATTGTTTCCTTTTCGAGAGGTTTGTTGGTCTTTTTTCATAATTTTTCCGATTAAAAAAGTGCAAATTTATGCAATTTTATAACTTCTATGAGCCTGAAATTTTAGGCGTTTTGCTTTTCAGTTTTGTAAAAAAAGCGTTTGACTTATTTTGAGTTTTGTGGCAGACAACGATATTATGTTGATTCAAAATATATTTAATTTTTTCTGAAATTCTTTTTGTATACGGCAAGGCAATAAATTTCGATTTATCCTTATTGCTGGAAGGATTTTTAGGATTATAAAATTTGAGTGTTTACTCTTTTATTATTCAAGCAATGTCCTTGTGTTTAAAGTTGTTTCTTAATAAGGTCTCTTTCACTTTTCTCAAAGCAGGAGGTCTAAATTCAGGGGAAGTTAAAGTGATGGCTGCTAGACTAATAATAACACTATTTTTCTGAGTTATTGGATGATAGGAGTGGAAATTCAAGTATCTTCCTGAATGTGGGTTTAGTATACCACTCAGTTAAGATTTTATTTTTTCTGTGAATAAGAGTCATATCTAAGAAGTTTATCTTCCGTCTTTCTCTATTTCTGATGTGAATTGCCACAGGTTGTGAAAGCTGTCAAACGCTTGGAGGATTACATCTGTTTTACTGGAGGGAACAGTCATTAAACAGTCATCCACATATCTTCTAAAAAATATTATATTGATATTAAGATCTTTGATAAATCTTTCTTCTAAATATTCCACAACTACCTGAGCAATGGTTGAAGGGATTGGTGAGCCCATAGCAAATATATTTATTTGTTTGCAAAGTGTATTATTATATTGAAAGTAATTTGTGTTCAAGGTAAGATCCACAGCTTCCATGAAATGATTTTTAGATAAGGGCGTGTATTGTTTTAGAATTTCCCATTTGTTAGAAAAAAGGACCTTTGAATCAAAGATCTGAAGTAACAGGCAGAAAGCAGTAAGATATCCTTGATGTAAATCTACCTTTTTAAGAAGAATCATCTGCCTAAAAAAATGTTAATTGCTTGTTTATATTCAGTTCTCCATAGATTCCAGATATTCTTCATGTAACATATTCCATGTACAGGGTGAGTCAACGATTGGATGAAGTAAGTTTGAGCCTTTTCGGTGAAATTAACTAAGAAACTATATTTATTATTTGATACAGTTTATTTTTACGCAGATTTTAAAAATATTTAGGACTCTACAGGGTGAGCCAAAAAACTAGGACAGCATAAAGTTGTATTTTTTAAATAGAACACCCTATATACGAATCATATTTTCGATTTAGCTTATAATTTTAAATCTTTTTTATTAAGGGTTTACTATAACAAAACTTTATAGTTTCTGAGATAATTAAGTTTAAAGAAAAAAAGTCACATTTTCAAGCATCAATTCAATCCTAAATAACGTTTTTAATTTTGTGACAAATATATTCAAATTTGGAATTTAGCAAGGCCAAGGACAAGTTAACATAATTTTTACCTAATATTTGCAATAAAAGCTACAGGGTGTTGAACACGTCGGCTCAAATTTGAACAAGTTTAAATGAATAAATATCTTTTTTTTTTAAATGGTACACCCTGTATATTTTCATGGTATTTAATAGAGTAATAAAAACCCTAAAAGTTTTGTTCAATATATCCTATACCTATTTATAATAGTTTTTGAGATATTTCAGTTTTTCTTATGTTCCATACTTTTTTACAGAAATAGTCTTCATTATCATAGTAGCCATGTAAAATAATAAAAAGAAACTACAGAAACAAACCGAATGTGGTTATGGTGAAATACATTATTCGTTATATTACAACGGCAATAGTTTAATTAAACATAATGTGAAAAAATTAACACAACAATAACGACAAGGCAAATACATATTTACTTTTATACTAAATTGAAACAAAAAAATTACCCATTAAATACTGAGATTAATTATTTATTTTTAATAAGTGTTCGAATAAACGACCCTCTTGTGCAATGCACAAATTTAGTCTTTTTTGCAGATTTTCTCGGACCCTGGACAAAATTAGTGGCGTTATTGTTCTACAGGTATCCCTAATCCTGTTTCGCATATCTTCCACTGTTGTTGGTGGATTAACATACACCTTATTTTTAATATAACCCCATAGGAAGACATCTAATGGGGTGATGTCGCAAGACCTTGGTGGCCACTCAATGAAACCCCCACGTCCAATCCATTTTGGCGGATATCGTTGGTCCAAAAACGCACGAAATTCACGATGGTAATGCGGAGGCGCACCATCGTGCTGGAACCACATACTGTCGAACTCATCCCTATCGAGACCCTGAAGCAGTTGGGGTAGTTCTTCTTGTAGAAAGTTCAGGTAACTATGGCCATTTAGTGGTTCATTAAAAAAGTGGGGTCCAATAATTCGATTATGATGAATACCACACCAAACATTTAATGACCAGTGGTTTTGATGTTGCACCTCTCTAATCCAAAATGGGTTTTCTGTGGCATAATAATGCATGTTGCGTCTATTTACGGCACCGTTACTTCTAAAAGTAGCTTCATCACTAAACATTACCTTGCATAATAAATTTGGATTTAATTGAATCTCCGCATTTATTGTACGACAAAAGTTTACACGACTTTCAAAATCCTGTCCATGCAATTCTTGGTGTAATTCCATGTGATATGGATGATACCGACATTTCTTGGTAGTACGATTAGCGGTGGATTGTGATGTTTCACATAATGCTACTAACTGACGGCTACCAATATAAGGATTTTCCTGAACATTTAACAATACTTGTAGTTCTTTTTCTTCATTGGTTACTGGTTTGTTGACCACTTTACGTTTTGGATAATTAACAGTACCAGAAGAATCAAATCTTTGCATTAAGTTTTGAAAAGTATGGGTATTAGGCTGGCGTCGATCAGGATACTTCATTTTGTAAATTCTTTGAGCAAGAAGGCAATTTTTTTGAGCCTCTCCTATTGTATAAATCATATCTATTAACTCATTCTTTGGAAAATTCATTTTACAATACAAGATGAATGCAAAAAAACCAAACTACACTACATAAAAATCAAAAGAAGCGATTGCGGTTATAAATTTGACACACAGAAAAATGTTCTTTTACATTGTTTTTGCCATGGCTACTTAAACTTAATTATCTCAGAAACTATAAAGTTTTGTTATAGTAAACCCTTAATAAAAAAGATTTAAAATTATAAGGTAAATCGAAAATACGATTCGTATATAGGGTGTTCTATTTAAAAAAATACAACTTTATGCTGTCCTAGTTTTTTGGCTCACCCTGTAGAGTCCTAAATATTTTTAAAATCTGCGTAAAAATAAACTGTATCAAAAAATAAATATAGTTTCTTTGTTAATTTCACCGAAAAGGCACAAACCTACTTCATCCAATCGTTGACTCACCCTGTACTTTTCTGAATTTCCTGTGCTTTTGAGAACTGAACATCAATTTACCCGACATATCATTATAATTATGATCATTTTGTTAAATCGCATGTACATTTTATCATAGATATAATATTTATATTTACAATGACTTTATTGTAGTGCTGAAGTTAAAAACGATTATGTAGTTAGTATTAAAAGATTTCCAGAAGGTTTTCAATTTGGAACAGCTTCAGCAGCATACCAAATTGAAGGAGGCTGGGATGCTGATGGTAAAGGGGAAAACATCTGGGATAGATGCACTTATTTACATCCAGAATTAAATTCTAATGCTACTGGTGACGTTGCATCAGATTCTTATCATAAATGGGCTGACGATGTCGAATTACTGAAGGGATTAGGTGTAAACAGTTATAGGTTCTCAATTGCTTGGTCTAGGGTCTTACCCACTGGTAAGTTATTTATCTATTTAAAGATTATTTTTGTAAATATGATTAAATATAGCTCCTTTCTTTTTCTAAAGTTTGTTTATTTTTAATTATTATTAATTTCAAAGTTGTGGTAGCAGGTAAGGGTTCCACCATATATTTTAGAAAAGAATTGAAATACAAAATAAATTGAACATGAACAGACATATCTAGATAAAAAAAATTTTCAGACTCTTTGCAGTTTTCGAAAATTTTGAATGTGAAACCGTGAATCTAATTAAATTCTAGTAACGTAAAAAAACAGTTGTTTTCTTTTCCTTCAAGTCTCTATAACTTGTTATTAGACTGCTTTAAATTCTTCTTCTATTAAAAACGTTTTTCACAATATTTTTTACGTTCTGTTTTAATAACTTCTAATGGATATTTCTGGATCGAAAATGAAATACTAAGAAATATATTAAATACGAAAATACTGTTTATTGATTTTAATATGAATATACATAGAAAGTACGTCGGCTTAAAATTACAACGAATATGTTATAATTTAAAAAGTCAACAATTACACAACTAGTGTATATTTCAAATATTCTAATAACCCAACACCATGCCGTAAAACAAAAACATAAAAAATGCAATAATAATATTTTAAAAGAAGATACATGTCAACATTAACGTTCTTATTACGACCTAACCAGAATCTATAAATTATTATTATCGAGAGTTAAAAATTCGTCTACCGTATACGGGCTTAAATTATTTAGATATGCTACCAATATTGTCATAAAACAACTAATAAGCTCGGCGTTCAAAATGCCTCTGGGCATTATATTGTAATAACAACAACCATTAAATAAAATTTTTATAAAAAAATTGAAACGATTTCTAAACGTGCACTAAGAAGTGAAAAAGAACTATAAATTTTTTTATGAAATTGAAATTTTTGAAATCGCCGGCAAACTAATACTTGAGAAAATGTGATTCGCATTAAGATATTAAAAATACTTTATTTGTAATTGCTCTCTTAATATAATTTGTATATATTAGTAGTTATTTATTTCATTTAGAAATAATTAGGCACCGACTTCAAAAATTTCAATTTCATATAAAAATTTATAGTTATTTTTCACTTTTTAGCGCACTAGTCGGTTCAACTTTTTTTTATAAAAATTTTATTTTTAGAATTTTTAGTTTTGAACATCAATAAATTATTTGGACTAAGTAGTGATCGAGATTAGTGTACCTCGCAATAACTCCAAGGTGGCAAAAAAGTACCCAAAGCTGTAAATCACCTTAAAGTGAACTACTAAAAATTTTTTGATTCTTAGAGTTTTCCAAATACCAGTGAATGTGTGTCAATTATTTATCCGGCATTATGTTTCCAGTCTCTTCAAGCTTGCGCACACAATGCTGGATCAAATTCGCACTTGGCACATTTCTAGTGATTGTTAAATTGAAAAGTGTCCTGTACAGGGTGAGTCAACGATTGGATGAAGTAGGTTTGTGCCTTTTCGGTGAAATTAACAAAGAAACTATATTTATTGTTTGATACAGTTTATTTTTACGCAGATTTTAAAAATATTTAGGACTCTACAGGGTGAGCCAAAAAACTAGGACAGCATAAAGTTGTATTTTTTTAAATAGAACACCCTATATACGAATCGTATTTTCGATTTAGCTTATAATTTTAAATCTTTTTTATTAAGGGTTTACTATAACAAAACTTTATAGTTTTTGAGATAATTAAGTTTAAAGAAAAAAGTCACATTTTCAAATATATTCAAATTTGGAATTTAGCAAGGCCAAGGACAAGTTAACATAATTTTTACCTAATATTTGCAATAATAAAAACCCTAAAAGTTTTGTTCAATATATCCTATACCTATTTATAATAGTTTTTGAGATATTTCAGTTTTTCTTATTTTCCATACTTTTCTACAGAAATAGTCTTCATTATCATAGTAGCCATGTAAAATAATAAAAAGAAACTACAGAAACAAACAGAATGTGGTTGAATATGATGAAATACATTATTCGTTATATTACAACGGCAATAGTTTAATTAAACATAATGTGAAAAAATTAACACAACAATAACGACAAGGCAAATACATATTTACTTTCATACTAAATTGAAACAAAAAAATTACCTATTAAATACTGAGATTAACTATTTCTTTTTAATAAGTGTTCGAATAAACGACCCTCTTGTGCAATGCACAAATTTAGTCTTTTTTTGCAGATTTTCTCGAACCACTGTTGTTGGTGGATTAACATACACCTTATTTTTAATATAACCCCATAGGAAGAAATCTAATGGGGTGATGTCGCAAGACCTTGGTGGCCACTCAATGAAACCCCCACGCCCAATCCATTTTTGCGGATATCGTTGGTCCAAAATCGCACGAACTTCACGATGGTAATGCGGAGGCGCACCATCGTGCTAGAACCACATACTGTCGAGCTCATCCCTATCGAGACCTTGAAGAAGTTGGGGTAGTTCTTCTTGTAGAAAGTTCAGGTAACTATGGCCATTTAGTGGTTCATTAAAAAAGTGGGGTCCAATAATTCGATTATGATGAATTCCACACCAAACATTTAATGACCAGTGGTTTTGATGTTGCACCTCTCTAATCCAAAATGGGTTTTCTGTGGCATAATAATGCATGTTGCGTCTATTTACGGCACCGTTACTTCTAAAAGTAGCTTCATCACTAAACATTACCTTGCATAACAAATTTGGATTTAATTGAATCTCCGCATCTATTGTACGACAAAAGTTTACACGACTTTCAAAATCCTGTCCATGCAATTCTTGGTGTAATTCCATGTGATATGGATGATACCTATATTTCTTGGTAGTACGATTAGCGGTGGATTGTGATGTTTCACATAATGCTGCTAACTGACGGCTACCAATATAAGGATTTTCCTGAACATTTAACAATACTTGTAGTTCTTTTTCTTCATTAGTTACTGGTTTGTTGACCACTTTACATTTTGGATAATCAATAGTACCAGAAGAATCAAATCTTTGCATTAAGTTTTGAAAAGTATGGGTATTAGGCTGGCGTCGATCAGGATACTTCATTTTGTAAATTCTTTGGAAAATTCATTTTACAATATAAGATGAATGCAAAAAAAACCAAACTACACTACATAAAAACCAAAAGAAGCGATTGCGGTTATAAATTTGACACACAGAAAAATGTTCTTTTACATTGTTTTTGCCATGGCTACTATGATAATGAAGACTATTTCTGTAAAAAAGTATGGAAAATAAGAAAAAAAGAACTGAAATATCTCAAAAACTATTATAAATAGGTATAGGATATATTGAACAAAACTTTTAGTGTTTTTATTACTCTATTAAATAACATGAAAATATACAGGGTGTACCATTTAAAAAAAAGATATTTATTCATTTAAACTTGTTCAAATTTGAGCCGATGTGTTCAACACCCTGTAGCTTTTATTGCAAATATTAGGTAAAAATTATGTTAACTTGTCCTTGGCCTTGCTAAATTCCAAATTTGAATATATTTGTCACAAAATTGAAAACGTTATTTAGGATTGAATTGATACTTGAAAATGTGACTTTTTTTCTTTAAACTTAATTATCTCAGAAACTATAAAGTTTTGTTATAGTAAACCCTTAATAAAAAAGATTCAAAATTATAAGCTAAATCGAAAATACGATTCGTATATAGGGTGTTCTATTTAAAAAAATACAACTTTATGCTGTCCTAGTTTTTTGGCTTACCCTGTAGAGTCCTAAATATTTTTAAAATCTGCGTAAAAATAAACTGTATCAAACAATAAATATAGTTTCTTTGTTAATTAAAGGCACAAACCTACTTCATCCAATCGTTGACTCACCCTGTACAGTCATCGAATGTAGGAATCGTTGTTCTTATACATAAAACGCTCACACGCAAAATGGGCGCTGTTGTCACGTGAAACATTACATCGCTACTAAATTTGAAGAACCAATAAAGCATTTGACACCACTCCCCTTCCCCGCTATCAGTCAAAGCAAAAACGAAAAACATTCTGAGATACCCTTTATATTTGTTTATTCATTTTGCTAAAATCATAAAAAGCTTAATTCATACATTCCTTTGAATGTCATGTAAAATTATACCTGATTTTTTCTAAGCAACAAATTCGAAAATAAATCACTTTAAAAAAAAACAAAAATAAGTTTGGAAAGATATTTAATTTAATCTTTTACACTCTTTTGTAAACTCTTTAGTTTCATTTCCAAGAATGCTAGTAAATGATTTACCATTGACATACAGGTCATCCAAGCTTATTGTCTTCACTATGTCAAATTTCAATTTTCTCGCTATTTTTTGCGATTTAAAACTTGTAAAACAAGAAACTACAATCTGCGGTCGTGGTTCAAGAGGTAACGGGTTGTCATCTAGAGGTGTTTTGACATTTTTTCCCTAAAAGAAGAAATAACAGCAACATTGGAAATACACAATAAATTACTACAGACGGATATGTGTGATTTATTTTACACTCTGATGGATACTTGAAGTAACGTTATCAATGAACACACACTGAAACATTCATTATAATTTTTTTATGTTTATAACTTCATTTTATATATCCGGAGAGCTAGTCAATAGACTTTAATTGGTGTTTTTTTTTTTAACAAAATCAAATATTGCAAAGTAGTAGATATATGTTGGGCTTCCATTGTTGTTCAATATCTCAACATTTCAGCTAGTAGTTATCTGTAGCCATTTTCAAGTGAAACTGAACAAATTATTAAGCTAAACAACTAATTGTACTAAAAGTAACAACAATGAAATGTCAACGAGATAAGTGCAATTATATGTGTTACGTTACGTTCCAATTTATCCTGCATTTATTTTTAGTTTGCAATTACTAAAAAGTGATTTCTACACTTCTTTCGTTTACCAAATCAATTTGTGTCCCTTTGGTTTGACCCTAGTAAACTGACTTCTCAAAGAGTTATTTAAATTGAAAATAACGTTGATGTTATATCATTTCCCTGTTATTCTAACTTCTTCCGAAATGCCTCTAACACAGAGAATGTTCAACATTTACCTCGTTTATTAAACCAATTTGGGCTTCTTTAAATTTCCGTTTCCTCCGGTGTTGTTCTCGGTATAGGATTCAAGCTTCAGATCATTTTATGTGATGTCCATGAGTCTAGGCATGGTTGGCGGCACCACATTTTTCTGTTTTTCCATGAGATGTATCCTAATGGTATTCTTTAATTCTTACTTCAAGGGATGTCTTTATTTCGGCAACGTAAGAGCCTTCACATTCATTTGGTATCTAATACACACCGTTTTTAAGTTTCTTTGGTTAAACTCTTGTAAGCTAGCTTCTCAGAGAGTGATTTGAATTGAAAATAACGTTGATGTTATAACGTTTTCCTATTCTGAAAAGTCTTTAAGATAGGGGATGTTTAACACTGGTTTTGGTTCCTCGTTCGTTGTCGTTCTTGTCCTATTTCTGCGTTGTTCCAAAATCTTATCAGTTAGATTTACTGAGTATCCGTTGACTATCAGGTCACTTTTGATGTGGTCTATCGCTTTTGTTAAGTTCTCGTTGCAGTATCAGAATTAATCTACGAAGTTTCTCTCAGTTCTATGTTTGACGTTGTTGAAGTGATTGTATGAATATTTTAGATATTGTCCTGTGTGTATGGATTTTCTGTAAACAGACATTCCTTTTAACGAGAGTTCAATGCTTGTGCTAATATTGTTGAGATGAGAAAGAAAGTTTTGAAGTTCTTTGTTGTTTCCGTTCCAGATAATGAAGGTGTCGTGTAGGTATCTAAGTCATAATTTGGGTTCCCTATCTGCGAATTCATTTGCAAGAGTCTTGAACCATTCCATGAAAATACGAATTCACTGAATACATTCCAACAAGTCCATGATGGCGTGTAGTGGTAGATAAGTTCTTTTTGCTAAAGTCTGATCCTTATGAACTTTACTGACTCCTTAATTGGAATGTAAGCTTTTCATGTCAAAGTTAATAAAAAAGGTCTTCTGATTGTAATTCCATATTACGTATTATGGTGAATTTTCTTGTAATGATTTCAGGATTGGAAGAAGGGACTTGGAAAGCTCAGAAGTCGGAGAGTTCCGAAACCTCGTGATAGGTGGTAAAAACATGCTATTTTTATGTATCTTCGAGAATCCATTAAGATGTGGAGTTTTGTTGTGTTTGTGTTAACTTTGTTCGTGTTTTCTTAAGAACATACCGTTCATATTTCTTAAGAACCCCATAGATTCTTCCATCATATGTAGATACATGATCTATAACTTTAAGAGATGTTTATTTTCCTTTTATCCATCGACATCATATAAAATGGTTTGTAGCTAAAATCTTATACTTAGAACAACACTGGAAAAGAAACCTTGAGGTCTATGACCTTCAAAAAAATACTAAAAATCAAATATTTCTTGAAAGAAAAAAGCTACAGAGATGAGCCAGAAGAATATATATATATATATATATATATATATATATATATATATATATATATATATATATATATATATATATATATATATATATATATATGAGTTGGAGAAAATTATATTGAAATTTTTAGTTTTAAGACTTGCAATTCTTCAAGCATTAGAAGTAGCTGAAAAAGATTTTTTTTTGATCATAACTATCTATAGAATCGTGAGTTTTAGTGCTTTAAATTTAGGAAAAATCAATATTTTCTTTAAACTTTCACGTATTCTGCCGTTTAAATAAAGCTGTTTTCGATGTAACTAAGTTGACTTAAATCGGCATATTTTGACGTCAAGAGTATGTCATGAAATGTTGTTTAACTATTTTCCGGACAATTTGCATATATATATATATATATATATATATATATATATATATATATATATATATATATTTATATATGCAGAGGCAGATCCAAAATCTCCGTTTTGAGGGAGGTGGTAATATCACAAAAGTACCGTATGACAAGCGAAAGCAAGTTGTCGACGAGGGGGGGGGGGAGACGCCAGCAACACTCCGATTTCTGTGTATAATTTTCTTTAAAACTACTTGTATGAACTAAATTTTACTTAAAAAATATTTGCTAACCTAAATTGGTAGATCACAATTCTTACTCCACAAGTCATCAGCATATATTCATTTCTGTTGCTCGCTTATTGATATGAATATACACATCTTGTGGAGTAAATTTCTCCTAATTTACGTTTTTTTGCATTCAGTGTATCCTGACGTCATTGTTTACGTTTGAGACGTATAAATTTACCAGCAGAATATTATTAGTAAACATTTTACTATTTTGTATAATTATTATGAAAGAGTAAGAATGAACTATCTCGGATATAAACACAAACACAACGTTGCTAAATCGCACACTAATTCCTTGTTTAATTATTTTTTTATAATATCTTCTATTTTAGTGATAAATGCCTTGCAAACTATTTATTTTTAAATTATATTATTTTTTATTAGTATTTTAATTTTAAAATATTTGGTGCTACATTTAATTTTATTCGGGTGGTAACGATATAATGTAATATAATATGCTGATCAGTACGTTAATTGGAGAATAAAGTGAAAGTATGGATTTGTGGTTCCCTAAATTATTATTATTTTATTATTTTCGATATCTAACAATATTAACTAGTAAAAATAAGTTTTAAATTATCTTTTTATTGATATTAATAAAAACCTCGAATTTGTAGTACAAGCAAAAAAACTGAAATCAAATTTAATAAAAATATTTTTGTTATCGAAAATCAAAAAAGCTCGCTCTCCTCTATCGATCATAAACAACATCAAATTTATTGTTGTATAAATCTACTGCTATCATTGAATATTTGGTCCTCTATTTTATCACAACATAACAATAGCATTTCAGTTTTTGATACACTGCTTGAATGACAAAGGGCATGCATCATTTATTGCATGTGTGAGAGTACTTTGTCAATGCGGCTCAATGTAACTCAACATACTAAAAATACAAAAAAATATTACCCTACGAGCGTTCTTTTCATTTAATCAATAATTTAATTTGACGAAAATAATATGCACTACTTACCCTATAAAGCTCAGTTGCTAATTCTAAAGAAACATCACATAATTTGAAGCCAATACCACGCCTGGAATATTCAGGTAGTACTCCCAAAAATTTTAGGTTCATTAGGCAATCGACATTGTATAAAGCATAAGGGTCATAATTCTTTTGTAATATTTTTCCAATATTTATTATGTTTTTGGATACTGGCCGTTCCCAATTTAAAATAAATTCCACAAATATTTGTGATGAGGCATTTTTTTCCTAAAATAGTTCAATGTTTAATTAAATTATAATTTTACTTGTATCGAAAAAAAACAACATAAATTCAGACATCTGTACTACGAACTAGATATACAATTTATATGTCAGCAGGGAACCGTGCTTGTATACCAATAGATATTTTATTATTTTTTTGATGGAAAACTGTTCGTTCGGAGAAAAAAAGGCAATAAATAAAGCATAATCATGAAAATAATATTTATTCTAAAATTCCACTACAAACATGACTAACAATGATGACTAGTCCATATAATTTAATTTTTCTAGGAGGGGACACGTCCGAACTCAGAGAATTCTTCGTTAGCATAAACATATATATATATATATATATATATATATATATATATATATATATATATATATATATATATTAATATTTAATTAACACTATTGTTAACGAAGCTCTGTTGAATGTATTTATTTCCTGTTTTTTTGTGGGAGTCCATATAGTCTTCGACACCTGCTGGATTTTTCCCGTGGTATCAGTTTCTGTTTGATATCCAGCTTTATGGGTGAGTCCATGATTTTAGTCTTTAGCAGGATGTGTCAAGAATTCTCAGAACATCGAATTCTCCGAAATAGAACCTGGGCTGAGCAGAATTTACAGCTTTAAAAGAGCTGAACAAAAATGAGAAGACCAGCAGCTAAAGGCAATGCAACTGTCGTCATGGATATTGAAGACTACACTGCAAAAATGAAAGATATCTTGAATGATCTTGCTTACAAACCTGCATCAAGAGATCCCACCAGATATTTTGAGAAAATAACAAAGACCAAATCATGTACTCGCCCATAGAACTGGATGTCAAACAGAAACTGATACCACGGGAAAAATCCAGCAGGTGCTTAAGACTATACGGACTTCCAAAGATCCACAAGCAAAATGCCCCTCTAAGACCCATTGTTAGCGCTTACAACTCTACCACTCAAAAACTAGAAAATCATCTTGCTGGCTTCATGTAACCCCGTGTTGAGAATGCCGCTTCTTACGTTAAATACTCGGAGCACTTTTTTAACTATTCTATACTCCGTAGAAAGTGACAAAGAGGATATCTTTCCAAGCTTCGACTTAAAATCCCTATATCCAAGCATACCGATGGATGAAGCACTGGACCAGATCGCTTAAATAGAGGGTTTCCCAACTCATATTATGGATCTCACAAAACATTGTCTTAAAAACGCATATTTTTGTTTGATAGTCAGGTTTACAGGCAGCTAGATGGTGCTGTCATGGACTCTTCACTATCTTCAGCTGTGACAAGTCTATTCATGACCTATTTCGAAACGAATGCTCTTGAAAAATTCCACCTCAAGGCTAAACTCTGGTATCACTACGTTGATGACGTATTTGTAATATGGCCTCATGGCAAACAACAGTTCAATTGCTTCCATGTGTTTCTTAATTCTATCCAAACAAAGATATAGTTTACTCTGGAACTTGAGGAAAATAATCAGCTTCCATTTCTAGACGGCCTCGTAACCAAAACAATGATTTTGATTCTCACCATCACCCCTCACAAATACAAGGCGTAGTCAATACCCCAATATCAAGATCCCTTCGCCTTACTGATGACCAAGGAAAAGAAAAGAAACTATCACCCATAAAAGGGGCCCTCAAACAAAACACCTACAAGACACCAACCATAAATAAGGCAATAAAACTGCAACAAGAACCAACGCAAGAAACAAGGCTACCTGTCGAGGATAGACAAATCACCATACTTCTTTACATAAAAAGCACAACAGACAGAATCGACAGATTGCTCTAGAAACATAACATATCTACAGCCTACAAACCACACAAAACAATAGGCTCTTCTTTAAGAAATCCAAAAGACAAAATCATTCTAGAAAATTAAGGCGTATATAAAGTCGCAGGTGGCACCTGCAATAAAACATACATAGGCCAGGCCAACAGAAGAATATCAGCGAGACTAGAAAAACATCAACTCAGTATAAGAAACAAACAGACAATATCGGCACTTTTTCAACACCATCACGAGACATGACACAAAATTGATTTTGACATATGCCAACAAGTCGCTAATATAGAATACTACTAGGCAAAATTGATTCGTGAATCCATCGAAATGAATCTTCCTTTTATTTTGAAAACTCTTAAGCGGGACCATTGTACCGACAAGCATGGCACGCTTAAACTGACACCAACGGCCGCGCTCGAGAGGGAGGCGAACCCAATGCCAACCAACCGTTACAATCTGCGACCGTGTATAAAGCACGTTGCACCGCGTGCAGCCAGCAAGCACAGAAGATGCCAAATGAGATTTTGGCGAAACGTCTGCAAACTTCTACAAGAAACCAAACGAACGAACGGATGTATTCCCGGATTAATACTGAATCATATATATATATATATATATATATATATATATATATATATATATATATATATATATATATATATATATATATATATATATACCGGGTGTCAACGAATTTATTAGACAAGTCATAATTTTTAGAGTATTATGTGTATCAAAATGAGAAGTGGTACAGGTAAATGTTATGTGAAGAGGAGAATTTTCGCATATTTTCCACTTTCCGGTCACTTCCGGTTTCACCGGAAATGGCCCCGGTTTTGAATTCTTAAATAGAACACCCTGTATATTTTAATATTTTAACATCTTGGGATTTCTGAGACAATTCTAGATCAGAATGTGACATTTTAAAAACTTTTTACATCGACTTCATTTTTTTAGAGCCACTTTTAAAATTGCATCTAGGTGGCCATGATCGGATGCAAACTAATCTAACGGCCTTAGGTGATGTCAAAAAAATACAATCGCAAAGTTTTAGTGACTAGTATGAAAGACAGGAATTGGATTAAAAATTTAACAAAATTAACAAAAAACTAACAAAATAAACTAATAACTTAGACGACGCACTTAAAATATTTGAAAGTATAGTAGCTGAATTTGTTAAAAAGTTTAGTGTAGTAAATGTTCAAAGTGCATTCCTTCTTTTTCACGACACATTTCAGCTCGTTCAATTGTTTCTCTCAACACGTTTTGTAGCATTTGGGGCGTTATACTTCTAAATGCCCGTAAAATTCTTTCTTCTAATATTTCAAGAGTAGCTGGGGCTGCTCCATAGTAAACCCTTTCTTTAACATATCCCCAGACAAAGAAATCGAGCACAGTAAGATCCGGTGAGCGGGCTGACCACCGTACCGGACCATTGGTTGCAATAATTCGATTATTAAAATGCTCTATTAAATAATTAAGAACTTTTCTAGTATTGTGAGGCGGTGCTCCAACTTGTCGAAAGTAAATTCACCGTAAAACTGCTAAAGGTATATCACTGAGATGATTTTCGATTTCATTTTGAAGAAAACCTAAGTATCTAACCCCTGTTAACTGACCTTGAAACAATATTGGCCCAATTATTCTGTTTCCAACGATACCAGCCCAGACATTAACGCCAAATCTTTCTTGAAAATTGCCCTCTCTCATTTCATGTTGATTTTGTTGGGCCCAGTACCGAGTATTTTGCTTATTGGACATACCATTATTTGTAAATCGGGATTCGTCGGAAAATAG
The DNA here is from genome assembly GCA_034092305.1 of Diaprepes abbreviatus. NCBI lineage: Eukaryota > Metazoa > Arthropoda > Insecta > Coleoptera > Curculionidae > Diaprepes > Diaprepes abbreviatus. The sequence goes on from JASJET010000087.1 coordinate 3,453,202, forward strand.
AATAAAATCGATAAAATTTGGGTTAACTCTATGATTTTGAAGCAGCCAATCAGAAAACACTACCCGTCTATCGCCATCCTCAGTATACAAATGTTGATGTAACTGATATTTAAATGCTCGATATCCATGCTTTTTCAGTATTTTTCTTGCTGATTCATAACTTATCTGCAGTTCTTGACTAATTTTTCTTAACGAAACTGTTTTATCAACCTCAACTATAGCAAGTACGTTAATCTCAGTCTCTTCATTTATAATAAACCTCTGTTCCGCCTCTTGATTTCCTATTTGCCTAAAACGAGTCTCGACATACGGAAAATACTGATGGGCTGGATGTTGCCGATTCGGATATCTATGAGCATACAACTCGGCAGCATTTCTATGACACTCTCCAAATATTAATAACATATCCACTTTTTCACTTTGAGTATACATTATTTTAACGAAAATTTAAACTAAACTTAACGAAAATTAAGAAACTTTTACGTCTGTTCTTAGAGCGTATGTCACTGTCATTATCTACTTAAGTGAGTGCTTTGTTTTCCAAAGAAGACGTGATAAAAACAGTTGCAAATTATTATGCATCATGGCTGTCCATGGCGCACTTGTCATAAGTAAATAAATTATCCAGTATTTTGCTTAATAATATTTAATTTCTGTTCTTATGTCTAATCCAATCGCAAATAAATTAGTACCGTTAGATTCGTCAAAGAATGCTTTTTTCGAAAAGTAGTTGTCAAAAAGGGGTCGCCATTTGAAAATTAATAGGTAGAAATGAAAACGTAATTTTGTCAACTTGTCTTATTCCTGTCTTTCATACTAGTAACTAAAACTTTGCGATTGTATTTTTTTGACATCACCTAAGGCCCTTAGATTAGTTTGCGTCCGATCATGGCCACCTAGATGCAATTTTAAAAGTGGCTCTAAAAAAATGAAGTAGACGTAAAAAGTTTTTAAAATGTCACATTCTGATCTAGAATTGTCTCAGAAATCCAAAAATGTTAAAATATACAGGGTGTTCCATTTAAGAATTCAAAACCGGGGCCATTTCTGGTGAAACCGGAAGTGGCCGGAAAATGGAAAATATGCGAAAACTCTCCCCTTCACATACCATTTACCTGTACCAATTCTCATTTTGATACACATAATACTCTAGAAATTATGACTTGTCTAACAGATTCGTTGACACCTGGTATATATATATATATATATATATATATATATATATATATATATATATATATATATATATATATATATATATATATATATATATATATATTACTTAATACGTAGTAAAAGAGAATTTCATTTGGTATTTTCTGTGTTTGCTGGTTGAACATAAACTGAGTTAATATTGGTTCCATTGCAGTGCCTGGATTTTAAGTTCACGAAGAAATTTCAGAAAACACTTTTTTGGACTTTTATGAAAAATCCATTTTTTTTGAAAATTCAAAAATATTTTGATATTTACAAACACTACAATGATATGTTAAGTTCGGCAATACACATAATTATCATTTACAGTTGTATCAAATTTTTAAAAAATACTTTAGCGATTATATCTAAGTTCGGTTATGAGACTGGAAATATATTTTTAAAAAGAGCTTACGTAGAATAACAAGGTAAATTTATATAATAATTTATTATATCTTTTCTTAGGCTGGAAATTTTTCACTTCATTCTTATAAAATCTTGTACTTAGAATTAATCTTGCATATCTTCTTACATGGAAAATACGTGAGTAAAAGTAAAATGCATTCAGTTTACCTCAAAATCATTTAATAGAGCACCAGCTAATTTCCCAGTTTCCTTATCAATAGCCACGACGGATATGCCTTTTTTTGCTAGTTGACTTAAAGGTTCATTTAAATCCTCAATGGCTTCTAGATTGCCTGCCAACCCAGTAGCTTTGAACAGATTTTCTTGTTGAAAAAATGATTTCTTAAGTACATCAATGAACTCTTGTAAATAGTCTTTGGTAAGTGAAACATATTCGATTTTACCTAAAATAAATGTTCCTTATAAATTATTAAATTTAATGGAATATTAATTTGGATTAATGTAAATTATTAAATTTAATGCATTACATTAAATGCATTTAATAAACGTTTGTGAAATTTGGTTCCAGCGCATTTACTTTAAAATTAATTCATTTCCTTTTTACAGTGTACTAAAAATAAGAGAAAAAAGAAAATTCAAATTGGTCCATGAGAAATGCAAGCACGAACAAGTCTTCTTGGAGTACTCTACAACATTACCCGAGAGAATGAAAATCTACCCTAAAAAAAATCATATTAAGTTCAAAAACATCATATACACAAAGACGAAATCTCAATATCACATACACCATACAGAAGAAGAAAACTTTCTGACCATAGTACTAAAAGAAACACTTGGAAGTATCGCAGAAGAAGAAATAATAGGCGACCTGTTGAAGAAGGGTTGTCATCCTTAAAAATAACCAGATTGCATTACAAGAGCGGAAAAATTATGCTTATAGCCTTCCCTTTCATACTCTGAGAAAAAAATAACATTTATGGAATAAAATAAATAATGGGCAATAAAATTAGAATCAAGAAGCAGAAAACCAGATCATTGATCTTCCTACTACTGTCAATTGTTTCAACATGCAGTAACAAACTGCAAATTCCCAGTCAGTTGCATAAGTTATGGCATAAAACACCACTGAATGTAACAAACCAAAGTGTGACCCACCTCGTTATATCATTTGCATGATTCAGGGGTTGTTCCAAAAGTCCGCTGCAAATCTTTACAAAAAAGGGAAAATTTGGTAACTACTCACATTATGCTATTGGGAAGGACTGTTAAACATAAGGGAACTGCTAAATACCTGGAAATAATGCTGAACTCACGACTAAGCTGGAATGATTATATTGATGCTAGAGTTAAGAAGGGTTTTGTGCTCTCTGGACTTAGAAGCTTGCCTTTTGGTGCCCATGGAGGTTGACATCGAAATAAACTATGGTGATCCGTCTTATGATTATGCACGTCACTGGTGAATAGTGGCATAATATAGTAAAGCGGAAACACCGTCTTTAACTTGTCAAGGTTCAAAAAATGTTTGTGTAGGAATGATTAGTACGATGAGAACTACTCCCAATAGGCCGCTGGGGTTTAAGTGAACCTCCCTCCCCTCAACTTATTTATAGATAATAATGTCTTGAAGGCTGTTAACCATTTCAACTTTCTAGGGTATCCTAGAGCAGGAACTGGCCGTATAGCTGGGGGAGTGTTGTATAATGATGCCCATTGCTCCCTATGCAAAAAAAAACTACAGGGCGCCGATTCTGAAACTTAACTACTCTTTTGAGATACTTTTGTCAAGCAGAAAGGATTGGACAGAAGAACAAAGTTTGGAAGAGAAATGGATCCTGGTGGTTTACCGATTGATCTCTACAGGATGAAAGAGCAAGAGTTGAAGTGTTCAGTAAAAGCGCGGGAGTTGAATAGTTTTACTCTCTGGGAAAGTACGCAATGGACTTTTAAGCAAAAATTTTTGTTATTCTGCAATGTGGTCCTCTCTGTAAGAGGAGCATAAACATAAATATGACTTATTAAAAAATCTAAATTTTAGTAAGAAATAAAGAAATCTTTCTTTTTGTTATATATGTAATTCTCCTTTCAGGCAGAGAATAAGGTATATATATATATATATATATATATATATATATATATATATATATATATATATATATATACAAACAGTTTATTTCCTGCAAATTTTGATTTTTTTAAAAATTTCACGTTACTCCGATGATTCATAGATGTCTTTCGACTAGCGATATTTTTCAGTCTGACATCAAAGTTGGTAGATGGCAGGTGCAATATTCTGCCGACATACCTTGAAATTTATGGTTCATATATCAGTTATTTCCTGCTAATGTTGCTCTCGGTCCGATGGAGCTCCACTGACGAGATCATGAGGTGAACGAAACGTGTATTGAGAGAGGACCAGAGCGATATTTGCAGGAAATAAACTGTTTGTATATATATTTTTCATATTCTCTGCCTGAAAAGAGAATTACATATATAACAAATAAATATGACTATTAATATATGCTCAGACAGTAGGTCAGAAGTATTAGCAATGGGATCCAGTGTAATAGTTTCACCAATGGTGTTGAGTGCAAGAAGGTATTTGATAGTCTAACAAAGAATGGCTGCACTATTAGACTTGTGTGAGTTTCTGGTTACTCGAGTAATGTATACACGGAAACGAAGAAGCGGATCGTTTGACAAAGAGGAGACCTGTAGCTGAACCATATGGCTTCAAATCTCTTATACTTATTTCGATTACTGTTGGTAATAGAGAACTCAAATAGTTGCCGGAAAGCAAATTTGTTGAATGCTGGAGGGAAGCCCCTGTAATGAAATGTAACAAGGAATTTATAATTGAACCTAGTGAAAAATTGAATAAAGAGCTTCTTCTCTTGAAGAGGGAAGAACTGCGAATTGTGGAGGGATTGTTGACGAGACATTGTTACCTGCGAGGCGATCTTCACAGGATTGGCATTACGCATGACTCGGTTTCCAGGTGATGCCTGGAGGAGGAGTAAACTGTTCACCAAATTCCCAGAGAGTGTCCACCATTCAACAGACTGAGGGATATTTCTGGGATAATATCACCCAAAAGAGTCATGCAGGGTCAAGGTGAGATGTAAAAGTTCCAACGAGGTCGCAGCCAAGACAAAGATGAAAAATCCTCTGAAATGGCCGAAAATAAATCAAATCAAATATAAGGGTTTTCGGTGAAAATTCTGATTCTAGATTGAGAATGATGATATTTAAATTTATTAAACATCTTTGTGACAAAATTTTTAAATAATAGAATATATTTAAAGAATATTTCCAATAATTAGCCGTGATGCTGATCTAACACTAATCTAACTAGGTAAAAGATTATCCCAAATCGTGAATTCACAAAGGTATTATTTGTAATTAGAATGGACAATACCGACCAACCTGTCGTACTCCCATATTTTTTTGTTGTTGGTAATGAAAATAATAGGATATAAAAAGTGTTTAAAAACTAATTAATTGACATTTTGTTGTACGATAAGTGAGTTTGATGTCTTGTTACGGGTAATTCCTGTGCGAATTCCACAGGTAGTTGGGTTCTAATTATATTTACCATCTTCGCTAGTTGCCCAAACTCTTCCTTTAGACATACTGGATTGCATGTAACTAAATCTTTTGTATCTGTAATTTTTAAATTGAAAGTATATTTTATTACATACGATTTTTTTTACAAGTTGATAACTCATTTTTTTTACAATTGCAAAATCCGATACTGCTTCTTTTAGGCGGCAGAAGACGTTAAAGTTTTAAGAAAATATTAATTTTTCCCAAATTTCTTGAAAACGTAGCAACTGAATTTAATGATTTTACTGTGTGGTTTAACACTATAAGATGTTTTCTGGTGGTATTGCGACCGGTTATAAAGTAGTTAAAGTGTTATGAAAGTAACGCCACTTGTAAACGTCGCTTCTTATTTTTTATGTCATCAATGTTATGATAACCTAGATATTTCTGTCTGATAACCGCATATATTTGGAAGCTTTTTTACCTCTTGAGAAATTTTCAATGGATGAGCGGTTTTGCCAGGAAAAAAATATTTTCAATTACATGCATACATCAGTTTGCCGTAATAATAGTACATGTATGTAATTTAAAAGATTGCAAAAACTAACTTAAAAGCAAACATTGTTTAAGCAAATGACCAAAATGGCAACCGTTTTGCTGGATATGCTTTTTAACACTTTTTAAATAACAAAATTGGACTTTATCTAGTGGCGTAAATAAGGACTCCGCAGACCCCCTGTATGGGGGGAGCGTCCTCACGTTCCTTGACGAAAATGAATAAATGCGAAGGATCAAGTGCAAAATAAGAAAGTACATTCAAAAATCTGCTGGGGCACACATACTCTTAGTTATGTCATTGACTTTATCTAACATCTCAGGATTATTAAAAAGGTTGCCAGCGTTTAAAATGCGCATCAATAATCCTTCGGGGATATTCACTGGAGTCTTGTATACTTCTATTTTAAGAACGTCCCACAAAAAGAAGTCACACATATTTAACTCTGGAGAACGAGGTCGCCATTTTACTGGTGCTTCATTGCCTCTTCTAATCTATCAGTTGGGATAATGCTGGTGTAAATATTGCCAAGCAGCAACGGGTGTGGCACCATCATGCATATACCATAGTTCTTGCCGAAGTAAAATGGTTAAATTTTCCAGTAGAACTGGTAATGAGGTAGCGATCAAATCAATAATACCTGCCTAAACATTTATTTTAAAGTTATGCTAGTGGTGTACCACTTCAATATCATATAGATTTTCATCCGGTTGTTCGTTGTGCAGAGTGGTGACTTCAGATCTTGTAAAACACGCCTCTTCAGCAAACAAAATTTTTCTACTAAAATTTGGATCACTAATTCTTGTGTTTCGAATAAATTCCTACAATGTAAAGGGGATGCATGGGGAATCTATTGGTAAAAGTTCCTGAATATTTTGGAAGTGGTATGGATGTCACCACTGATCTTTTAAAATATAATTTACAATAGTTTTACGGATATCCAGATCATATTCTAAGCGGCTGGCACATGACACTTGGTTCTATTTCAATTCTTTCCAAAATTTCTTCTTCTTTTTCGACTGTTCCAGTCGTTCGAATACGACCTCCAATTTCTAATTTTTTCTTAAAGCCGCCTGTTTCTCAAAGATGACGCTCAATATTAGAAAATGTTTGATGGTTTGGTATGAGACGGTTAGGAAATCTCCATGTCAAACTTAACACTTCGGCGCCCATTTCCTTTACAAAACCCATACACCAAGAGCATGTAAATCTTCTAGGAGTGCTTGTAATTATTCATGTTTAATAGCAAAATAGGCTTAGAAATTTAGAATGTTGATCTTACTTTAGTCGATTTCTTAGACAGTGATGGCAATTTATTAATAGTCAAATTAATAAATGTCATAGCAACAAAGTCTCTCGAGAAAATATTGTTATAAGAATTTTTTATTATTACCGTTAATTAGAGTATGTACGTAATTGAAAATATTTTTTTCTTGGCGAAACTACCCATTCAAAAACTTTTTTCAAGGGGTAAAAAGCCTCCAAATATATGCAATTATCCGATAGAAATACTTAGGTTCTCATAACGTTGATGACATAAAAAACTAAAATCTGTGTTTACAAGTGACGTTACTTTTATAACACTTACGCTACTTTATAGTAGGTTGCTATACCACTAGAAAACGCCATATTGTACTGTTAGACCACAAGACCATATACCAAAAATCATTAAATTCAGTTATCACGTTTTCAAGAAATTTGAGAAAAATCAATATTTTTTGAAATTTTGACGTTTTTTAACGGCTAAACGAAGCAGTTTTGGATTTAACTTAGTTGACTTAAATCGATATATTTTGACGTAAAGTCTGTCATCAAACGTTGTATACTTATTTTCCGGACACTCCGTAGTTACAGACACATCCAAAATTTATATGATTGAAAAAAAGTTTTTTAAATGAATCGTTAATTTTCTCATGTAGTCGACATGAGTTTGACAGATCCAAAAGTAAACCGGTTATCGATAAAACCTTGCACCGCATGTGATGGGGTTCCGTAGCCGCTTCAGAACAAATACCTTTATAATTATTTTAATTTAAAGTGTCTTAAACATAAAATTTCCATGACAAATTATATCATACCATTTAATATTTAATGAAATTTTATTCAATTATAATAATTTGATAAGCAATCAGTGAATTCAAGTGTTAGTTTATGAAATCTTTCACTTTTAATATATTAATTGCGTTAAAAAAATATTACTACTCTTATAGATTTACTTTATAGATTATCTAACTTATAATTTTGGAAAGTTATTTGTACATAATAAAAAATATACCAATAATTTGTAATTAAACCCACTATGTATTAAAAAGTAATAAGTTTGCACAATAAATTTTAAAATATTTTTTTTAATCTGTCTATTATTAACACTCACTAATTTGTTACTTATTCTATTTTGATGTCACAAATTGACTGATAAAACAAGTTTTTCAAGTTCAGATTATTTTCATCAACAGAATATGTATTATCTGTACCGAATTAAAAAAAGACAAATATTTTAATATTATCAGTGGCGGACGGTTTCTATTGAAAAAAAATTCTTGTTTAAAATATTTTGAAATTTGGAAATTTGTGAACCAGTTTTAACATTACAATCTAGACCAATGAGTCCTTCTGTGTCGTCAGAAGTAGGGTCTGTTGTGCAGTCAGTGAATTACGTGATAATATTTTTAGTTAAATTTTCAAAAGTGTAGACAAGTGGTGCGAGTGTTTTTATTCATTTGTGAGCCCATCGGTTAGATCCTAACTTTTCTGTAATTGCATGATATAAACAAGTAGAACATGGTAATCAGTAGGACAATTGTTGAACATTTGTAGTTACTTAACTTGTTATGTTATTTTTAATGTGTAAACAATATCCAAAAATACTTAAAGTTTGTTGATATTTTATAAACTTTGCCTTTGTAGTAATTTTTAACAGTTATAAATACTCAAAGAAGTAACAGTAACCAAAAAACTGAAACAACAAATAAAATTAAAATATTTATATCTGTCAAGTATGAAAATAACCACCTCCCCAACGATCCAACAAATTTATTGGTGTTTAAGTCTATTGAAGTATTATCTTCGAGTATATACTACTGGCGAGAGCAATTGCAGCTCCGCGCGCAATACGCAGCAGAAAGATAGAGAGGACGAATAGCAGTACATGCCATCTCACTCGCTCTGATTGGCCGACGTGCGCGGTGCGTCCCTCAAAATGATGAAGATAATGAGGGTAAAACAAAACATTCAGAGTCCAATTGACTACATTACTATGTTAGGGACGACCACACATTAATGTGGGTCCAAATGTTCAGCGAGGACTTCAATAAAACAGTTGCCATACTATGAAGTCCATTTAGTCCCAGTACTAGATTGTAAGCGAGAACTCAAACTGCCGAGACGCAAAGTTTATTAAAGTGCATTCGGTAAATGGTGTTAAGGTCGATTCTTCTTTATAAGCATTCACTCTTGGCGCATCTGCTGTTTTAAAGATTTTTTAAGGCCATGAGTGAGGGATGAATTTTTCTATATATTTCTGAGTTCTTCAAGAACCTGATGGTAATTATTTGAATTAAGTGAAATCTAGGAAAAATATTTTTTTAAATCTTCATATATCCCCGATTTTTACAATACGATACTGGCCTTGGTTCTCCACAATTTTTCTTCAGTTTGATGAAAAATACAAAAAACACTACGCTTCACTTAGCTAGGTTACTTTTATTTCTGGAAAAAACATCGATTCTTCGTATTTATTTTGAACAGTAAGAGTTAAAATGATACGTAATATAATTCAACTATTTTTGTACAAATTTTAATAAACAAATTATGAAAAACTTTTATTTTCAGCAATAAAGGAAAAATAATTTTCGTAAACTTCATCAATCCTGCTATTATTGAAAACTCCAAATATTCGCACCGACGTTGCCTGATGTCAAATATTTTGATGGTATATAAAGTTACATTTAAAAAAAAAATTTAAAATTTATTTTTCTCAGTTTAAATTTTTCTAATGTGAAAATAAGTCTAGAGTTTATAGTTTAATCAAGCGAAATTTTTGGTTGGCTTTGGTACGTTCAGGTTAGGTCAGATTTATCTTGGTTTTAGTTTGTTTAGAAAACTGAAACTAACCTAAACTCTCCAAAATATATTAATTAAAAAATGTTATTAGTAGTGAACATAACCCGATTCGCTCGATCCCCCCACTCCTCGACCTTGACCTTGACCTTGCTTCACCCCTCTTTGGCCCCGCCCACATGTCCTTGTCATTGACCTTGAAAGTGCACGTGTGCTTTGGCCTTGGCCTTGTGTTCAAGGTTGTGTGTGTGACCTTGACCTTGACCTTGGTCGAGACGACCTTGACTTTGTTGAAGGTCATCTTGGGTGTGTGACCTTGAAGATATGTTACGTGGTTGGGGGTGACCTTGAATGGTTTTATATAAGGTATGGGGCAGTTTCATTCATCAGTTGGCTCTGACTTGTATAGGTAGTACATGTGTTAATATTTGACAAATCATGGCATATGTTTGTGAAAATTGCTGTTCTAAGTTTACTAATATTTATAATATGAGACGTCATCAAAGAGAATCGTGTGCGGCGAGATTTAATGAAGTGCCTGGAGGAAAACGGCTCCGAATTGAAGAGTATACATCGACGATTCCGCTAATTAATTGCGCTACATGTAATGTAGATGTTCCAATAAATCATATGTCGGTGCATAAACGAACACAACAACATAAAAATAATTCATGTTTGCCGGTATGTCATGGTGTGCAACTCGTTCAATGTGCCTTCAAAAGGAGAATTGCAACCTATCGGGTTAGCAGTGATATGGAGCATTCCGATTACGTAATGTTCTTTGCAGACATTAAATCCAAGGTGGTGGAACTTGTTAATAATTTATTGCGTGTGCATCATGCTTTAAAAGTTAACATGACAGCTGTTGGCGAGTACATGCTTCCATCACAAGAAATATTCAGTGAAAAATCCTTCAACACTGCTAATCAAATAATTAGTGTAGAAAGTGATTTGGATGCCGTTTACCATTCTTTCACCGAATTAATAAAAACGCAGGCGACAGAGTTCCAGGAGAAAGATTCAAGTATGGAAAAATCAAAACCCGATATATTAAACTGATTTTTATATATTATTTTTCTTGTTATAGGATGGGCTCTTGTGCGAATTTTATACTTGGAAGTTGGTATCAACAAGTATATGCCTATGGGTGGCTCATCATACATCAAGTTGCCGTGTTCTATTGAAAAGAAAGGAGCTGTCGTCAATGTGATTAACCAGGACGAATTTTGCTTTGCGTGGGCTGTAACATCAGCATTGTTTCCTCCAACAGCAGAGCCTTCACAGAAGACATCCTACCCCCATTTTTCTAGAGTGCTAAATGTAACAGGTATGGATTTTCCAGTAAAATTACGTGACATTAAAAAATTTGAGGAAATGAACAACATATCAATTAACGTATACGGTCTGGAATCTAAATATGAAAATAATGAAGTAATACATGAAGTTATTGGTCCACTGAGGTATGCGTCAAAAAAGTTGGATAGGCATGTAAATTTATTGTTAATTACAAAAGACTGTAGTAGTAAAGATGGCGGTGAACATTTTTGTGATACGACTTGTTCAAAGAGTCATTATTGTTGGATTCGGGATTTATCACGTTTAGTTTCAAGTCAAATTAGTTGTCAACAACATAAAATATATTTCTGTGATGGTTGCCTCATTTATTTTAGTACACCGTCAGCTTTAACTTTACATCAAAGCTACGATTGTAACCACATTTTCACGCAAACACCCTCAGTGGATTTAAAAATCGATAAATTTGGAAAGAGTGTGCCGGAAAATATTTTAAAATTCGAGGGTATAGAAAAGCAAATGCGCGTTCCATTCGTGGTTTATGCAGATTTCGAATCTGTTTTAAAACCCATTGAAACGGTACAACCAAACCCACAAAATTCTTACACTGTAAAAAGTTTTAAACATGAACCATATTCTTTTGCTTATTTAATTAAATGCTCTTTTGACGACTCACTTTCGAAATTTGAGCTATTTCGGGGGAATAATGCAGCTCAAGTCTTTGTGGATCGTATCGAGTGTGATTTAAGGGCTCTATACAACACATATTTAAAAGACATTAAGCCTATGAAACCGTTAACGCCTGAAGAAAAAAGGGAGTTTAATGATGCTAAAATATGTGGTATATGTGAAGGCCCTTTTGAAGAGGGTGAGATTAAAGTACGAGACCACTGTCACATAACTGGTGCAAAAAGATTTGGTGCTGCACATTCCGTTTGTAATTTAAATTATAAATTACCCTCTTTTATCCCTATCATATTTCATAACTTAAGCGGCTACGACAGCCATTTATTTATAAAAGAGTTATGTAAATATGGGGATAAAATTGGTGTTTTGGCTCAAAGTAAGGAAAAGTACATATCATTTACCAAAAGCATTTATGTGCACGATTATTTTGATAGTAAATGTGGAAAAGTCAAGAGGAAATATTTAAAGTTGCGATTTATTGATAGTTTTAAATTTCTGTCAACGTCTTTGGAAAATTTAGGCAGCGGTTTAAACGACGACGATTTTATTGAAACGCGGAAACATTTTTCAAATATCAACCAATTTAATTTGATGCGTCAAAAGGGTGTTTTTCCCTATAGCTTTATTGACTCTATGGAAAAAATGGAAAATACATGTCTTCCAAGTAAAGATGAATTTTATGATAATTTACGGGAAGAACATATTAGCGATGAAAGCTATAGAAGAGCAAAAGAAGTATGGCGCTTGTTTGGGTGTAAAACTTTGGGGGACTATTCGGACGTGTATTTAAAATCAGATGTGTTGCTATTGTGTGATGTTTTTGAGCAATTTCGGAATAATTGTTTAAAATTCGATAAACTTGATCCAGCACATTACTATACCCTTCCAAGTTTATCATTTGATTGTATGCTACGTATGACTAAGGTAGAGTTAGAGCTCTTAACTGATATAGACATGATACATTTTTTTAAGAAAGGTATACGCGGCGGCATAAGCCAGTGTACAGAAAGGAAGCACATCGCTAATAATATTTTTTTACCAGACTATGACCCAACAAAACCTTCTTCATTTATAACATACCTTGATGCTACAAATCTATATGGTCATAGTATGTCACAAGCATTACCATATGGTGGTTTTCGATGGTTAAGCGAGCGCGAAATTCTGGATTTAAATATTATGGCTGTTGGTGATGATAGTTTACATGGCTACGTTTTGGAAGTGGATGTGCATTATCCGACTGAGTTGCATGATGCACATTCTGATCTTCCATTTCTAGTAGAAAATATCATACCGCCAACAGAAAACGCTAAATTACCGAAATTAATTCCTAATTTACAAGATAAAAAAAAATACATTGTACACTATAGAACTTTAAAACAAGCCATCGCCAACGGCTTAGTGGTAATGCAAACCCATCGAGTATTACAGTTTGAGCAATCAAAATGGCTAAAATCGTATATTGATTTTAATACCAATTTACGTAACAAGGCCACCACAAAATTTGCGAAGGACACTTTTAAATTAAAAAATAACGCGATATTTGGTAAAACTATGGAAAATGTGGAAAATCGAAAGGATATAAAATTAGTAACACATTGGGAGAACAGTGTAGGCAGAAATGGAGCTAGAGCACTAATATCCCGCCCCAATTTCAATAGTAGCTCGATATTTACCGAGAACTTTGTTGCTATACATATGAATAAAGTTAAAATATTGTACAATAAACCAATTTATATCGGTTTTTCCATATTAGATATATCAAAGACTGTAATATACGATTTTTATTATAATTTTATTAAATCCAAGTTTGGCGATGATGCTTCGTTACTTTACACCGATACTGACTCGCTTATATTAAAAGTGTATACGGAAAACTTTTATCAAACTATATCAGAAAACCCCGAAAAATTCGATACATCAAATTACCCCGAAATTAATAATTTCAACATAATTAAAAGTAATTCTGTAGTTGGTAGAATGAAAGATGAGTTTCCTGGTGATCCGATAATAAGTTTTTATGGTACCGGCGCGAAGGCTTATTATGTAAAGTCCATTAATAATGAATTAAAAAAAGCCAAAGGTATCAAAAAATGTGTTATCGAGAAAGACCTTCATCAGGAAGACTACCAAAGAATTGTTGAACGGGGTGGTTTGATATTAAGAAAGATGAAGACATTTAGAAGTGAATTACATAACATTTATACCAACATAATAAATAAAGTAGCATTGTCACATAGCGATGATAAACGTTATGTAATTCCCAGTTCAACCAAAACTCTACCTTGGGGGCATGCAGACATAGATTTTTACAAAACAGACCCGGAAGAAAACTTAGCAAATTTAGTCACCGTGTTGGAATCATTTCTAAGTCAGGACAGCACGTAATCTGGAAAATCCATATTTCATTATTTGTATTGTTTTTATTATTTCTATTAAACATACAACATTAATATGTAACGATAGTATTGTAATTTTTTTTTTTTTTTTTTTTTTTTTTTAAATAAAAAACATGTATTCATTACTTGATTGCTTTTTTATTGAACCTTTATTTTAAAATTATAAATATAATGAAGTGTCGACAAATAACAAACTGTAAAAGTTATTGTTGAAAAATTTGTCTAATAGTAAATTAAACGCACAGGTCTACGAGTAAATGTTTAATGTGAAACAGGTTTGCTGACAAGATCCTCCATAGTCTTTTCAATTTTCAACATTCTAGAGTTAAGTTCATCACGCAGTTCGTCTTGCCTAAGTTCATATATTGCAATAACAGTATCATCAATGTATCCTCTAAGTTCTTGACCGGTTTCAATTAATTTCTTGCGTACGTAACCTTCAAGTTGGTTTCTGAATATATCTTTAATAACAATTGTTGAGTCATGTAAAGCTTTCTGCGTATCTTGCACACACTGAGCAAGGTTATTATCAACATAATTTCGTGTGGTCGCATCGTCTCCTTCAAGAGGTTCTGCTAAATAGCACAATCTTTTGCTTCCCATGTCGTAATCTCCATTAGGTGTAAGTTTAAAACCTATTCCTGAAGGACCTCGCATAAAGTTAAAATCCTTAAATTTTCTTTTGCGACCGAACTTATCAATAGTGTTTACTTCTGACATTGTTATGTGAGACTGATTTGAAACCATTAGATTTCACCCTAATATATGGTTCTATTTCATTAATAAACGGACTCTGCAGAAAAATATGGATTGCAAAACGTATTTTAGGTGATGTTTAATAAATACACATACAGATTCATTTTACTATTGTTTTATTGAAAAAAAAATTAAAATATAACAAAAGATTGAGTTCACTTTTTATTATTAAAAAAAAAATAAAAAAAATAACAAACAAAAAAATTAAAAATTAAGAAATAAAATACATGTTAATTTCTTCTATACAGGTAAGCTTCTTCTATGACCCAATTTCTTCTCTGGATGGCACGTTCATTAATGTCCTTGAACTGGTAGTAAACTAGTCCACAAAAGCCGCATTGTTACAACCTCGAAAACGACCCTGACATTGACGGGTACTTTGACCTTGGCCTTGGCCTCGCATCTAACAAGTTTAGTACTATATTTATATGCTTCTTTAAAATAACCTTGACAGGGACAAAAAAAAAATCCATGAAAATTACAACCTTGAAAACGACCCTGGTATTGCCGGTTACGTCGGCCTTGGCCTTGGCCTTGCATCTGACAAGTTTAAATATTATACTTAATGCATCGAACAAAAGGAATAAAGGCGGTGTAGTGGGGGAAATGGGCATAAAAGCAGACTTGCTGGCTCGAGCTCTTCACAGTTCGTCAGAACAGCAAACAGTACAGTGCTAAGAAAAAGTTAATTGTGTGAGTTTGAATATCGACAATGTCTAGTGTACGGTCTCTTTTAGATGCTCTTGACGTGAGCTGCGGTTCACAGCAAGGCATGCTGGATAACATGAGTGGTTTAGAAGTGTTAAGTCCGGGGGTGTTCGAGAACTGGAATGGCGTGGAGCATGAAGATGCCGAAGACCGAGCCCTCAACGATGGTCGCGACGAGGAGTTAGTTCAGTCGGCAGCGCAATTCCTGGAATGCTGGACGGAGGAGAAGGAGCCAAAGATAAATGTAATCAGTGATGTGGTTGTGCGAAAAGCATCGCGGCCTAGGGAATCTTCTCCGAAAGCGTCGAAACTGCAAAAGCTCTTGACTATGCGGAAGTCGGAAATCGCCGATAAAAAAACATTTTATTCGGCGATTAAAGGTGTGGGACAAGGGAAGAAGAAAAAGTTTAACTTTAAGCGTCCCTCCACCCCTGTTCCATTACCCGACTTCCTAAAAACAGCACCGCAAGAGCCACTGTCAGTAGAAGTGGAAGTCATAGAAGGCCCCGATGGACCAACACCACCAACGCCACCAACACCGGCCAGCGTCGAGAATGAAATAGTGTCGGAGGTGAAGTCTTCCCCAGCGCCAGCGCCACTGTCGCCGATATTGGGGTGCCGGAAACCCATGAAGAAGCGGTTTAAGCGGTGTTTTGAAGGCGATGAAGTTTCCGCTGCGTCGTCGTCGTCGTCGTCGTCATCGTCTTCACCAAATAAAACCGCGTCTTCTTCCGAGCCATCACAACCGGAGTGGGTCGAAGACTTCACCAACTCTCAGAAGACCAAATTGACTGACATTTATGCCATGAAAAAACGCTTAGTGAATGAAGTGAACGAGTGTGCCAGTGACATTATAGAACTTGAAAAACAATTAGAGATAAAAAAGGTGAAATCTGCGCGGTTAAAAAGACAATTAGAGGACTTTAATAAATTATGTAGTAGGTGTTAGGTAGTTGTAGATATTAGCTTTTAATTTATAGTATTAAGTTTGTAAATATATATATATATATATATATATATATATATATTGTAGTTAATAAAAAAGTGTTTGATCAAATTTTTTATATTTTATAATGAGAATAAAAATGACTTGAAAATTTATTTTTGTGTGTTATTTCATATAGGCCCTGTCCCACATAATATTAGGTAATAAAAAAAAGAGTGAATAATCCACTAAAACTACGCAATAGCAATAGTTGTAAATATTTTCTGATAATATTTACAAGTATGCTAAAACATGGTTCGGTTTATGAAGTTAAGGTTCTGTCGCCAGAACTTCTAATACTTTGTATCTCAATATTGTATGTTTTTATGAAAAAAACATAAAATATTGGTTACAAAGTATTATAACCAACTAAAACTACGATCAAATTATTTTGTGGTCCTGAAAAGGACCGTTTGGTTTTAAAACATGCGACTCTTTTATTGAGTTGTGGAGTCGCACGGCCCGTCATCATCATCAGCGGGGGTGGCGGTGCTGTGTGTGCTCTGTGTATTCGATGATGAACCGCCAAAGTTCATCCCATCTAGGATCGTTCGGCTCCCACTCCAAACAATTCTCTGTGGTAGAATCTACCACAGGGCATTGGATGGGTTGTTGTTGTTGTTGAGTCGCAGACATGTTGAACTAAAATGATTGTAATAAGTATTGATGGTCGTATATATAGAGACAAATTAATGGTGGGGGGTGAAAACAAATGTCATATTACGTATTGAGACCAAAAGTTGTTTGTGGTCTCAAATACGAACGAACGATTTAGCTGGGTTCCACCAGCACTTAAAGTTTTAATACTTTGTATCTAATATTGTATATTCTATACATACAATATTAGTAACAAAGTACTAATATGTACTAAAACTACGATCAAAGTATTTTGTGGTCCTGAAAAGGACCGTTGTTGTGTGCCCTTAAAAAGGGCCAGGGAGAGTGTGGGGCTTATGGTGCCCCATCCTCGCTGGTCGACCACCAGCTTGACGAATCGCAGGGGCCTTGTGGGTCGTCGGGTGTTGGTGATGCTGGAATTTCCAGCACCGCATCTTCCGTCGAGTCCGGCTCTGGCTGCGGCGACGGAGTTTCGAGTCTTTGTAAGACCCAATCACCCGCGTCGTCTAATTCCACTAGACCCGGATCATGGTCATATACTAGCGGAATCGGCTCATCCAAGTCGTCCCAACGTAGGACGTCAATTTCAAAATCCACCTCGTCGTCGTCGTCGAAGACTTGCAGGTCTCCAACGTTGTCGGCTACGGTGTCATCACTAAAGATGGATGAGCCTCGGCTGGCGGGTCTTTCTTCCTCCATGTTTATCGTATGAGGGTTGATGAATATATGACTGTGTAACTGACCCAGTCTCATATATATAGAACTACCCCCACCCCACCAACGGATTCTAAATGTTATGTATTGGTGAGAGCTTATAGAATTATTGATTTTTTTCAAAAACTTTAAATAAGGAATTAGATTTGTTTAGACAATAAGGCTTATTCTTAATATTTTGTGAAGAATACATTACAAAAAAAAAAATAATAGAAACCTTGTTTGAACTGTTAACATTTTCATAGGTTCTCAAGCATATAACTTGGCACTTAAGCTACGAGACAAATCGTCGTTAAACGAATATCTCGCCCCATAAGTGACGATTACTAAACTACGATCAAAATATAATGTGGTCCTGAAAAGGACCGTTTTTGTGGCCCTAAAAGGGCCTGGGGGGAGGGTGGGGTGCCTACCGTGGAGTAATACCCAACGATATTAACACCGACCTAGGTGCAGCCCTTGGTCTTCTCATTGGCGGCACCGTCGTCGTCGCTGGTGGTGTCGGCGTTGCAGGCGGTGCCGAAGGTGCCGCTCCTGGTGCGGTACCCCCGCACTCCTCACACTTGCATATCTTGCCGGGCACGAATGGCCTGACAATGCCAATGATCCTTTTTGGTATATCTTCCATCTTGCCGATCGAATGTGTAATGATGAAATAATTCTAATACCGGCCTCTATATACATTCAAAAAGTTGGAGGGGGTAAGGTGGAGTGCATATATGCATTATATAAGTTTGAGAATAATATGATTTTATAACTCACCGTATCTCTGGTATGGACACAAACTACCCCCCTCCACTTTTCTAGCATATAGTACTAGACTTTCTCTACATTTTTTTCAAATAAATTTTTTTGATATTTCTAGGTGGTGGTGGACTTAAAAAAAAAAAAAAAAAAAAAAAAAAACCTCCCCCTACAACTTCCACATACTCCCGTTCGGCGGCCCTAGCCTCCTAACTCGAGAATTTCAATTTTTTCGTCCAAATTTTTTGTCATTTTTAAGATTTTCCAAATTTTTTTTTCACCATTGTATTCTACTCAAAATTCTAGGTAATTAAAGTGCTTTTATTTTTTCTCTATCTTGAACGGTTCCCGAGCTACAGCGCTTTAAAGAATTCAAATTACTAACTTTCTATAACCCTTTTTTTCAAATTTCATTTTTTCGAATTTTCAAAAATACTACAATATGTAGAAAAAAGTTCTCTCTTTAATTTCCCAATACCGTTTTTCTCTAAATCTTCAACTTTAGCGCGTATTCAGCATTTTCAAAAAAAAAAAAAATTATAATTTTTTTTACACCATCGCATTCTCCTCAAAATTTTGGGCTATCAAAGTGCTTTTATTTTTTTTCTATCTTGAACGGTTCCCGAGCTACAGCGCTTTAAAAAATCCAAATTACTAACTTACTATAACCCTTTTCTTAAAATTTCATCTTTCCGAATTTTGAAAAGTACTACCATATGTAGAAAAAAATTCTCTTTCTAATTTCCTAATATCATTTTGCTCCAAAACTTCAACTTTGGCGCGCATTCACCATTTTTCAATTTTTTTTTGAAAAAATTTTTTTTTACGTTTTTACTATCGAGAAAAATGCTTGCTTATAGTACTCGATTTCCTCTATAATTTTTTCTTATAATTTTTTTCCCTATTCCTAACCGTTACTTTCCTACAAATTTTCTAAATCGTTGTTTTCATATTTTGCCTTAAAAATTTTTTCTTGTGTTATTTAAGCTCTTTTTTCCACTTAATAAACCACCATTTTCTAAATTCCCGTACTCTTTTCTTAAAGAGCGGGCTTTTCCGCCAGCTTTTTTTTTTTTGGTTGGGTTTCAAATAAATATAAAACTACTACTTCACTCATTACAAATTTATTGATTCAAGAACATTATTTTGTGTTACATATATTAGATACATTAAAATATAGATTTATTGGTCACCGAACCGTTTAATACATTATAACTAAAAAATGAGTCGTGAATAACTAATGCGTACACTTTAGTGTCTTTGGGGAATTTATTCTTTCTCGTTTGGAACTCCAATTTTACATCCACTGTCGATGAGTTAATCGCCTCTGGTTGATGACTGCAATTGATAATAAAAACGGGGTTTTTCATATATTCCGCGAACGTTATCATCGGATCGTTTATCTCGCGCCCGTAGTAGCTGCTTTGGAAGTTTTCGTAATTGTAATAGGCTGCTGCGTACAGTTTCTTGGCGAAATCTAAATTCCATCTTTCGTATGGATAAACGGTTGAATTCAGATACAGTCTAATGTCGCATACGTCGGCGTGGGTAAACTGGGTTGCGTTTTTTTCTTTCTTGTCGCAATTATTGCTGTCTTGAAACCCGACGATTATATAGCGCGGTCTTTCCAGACTTGTACTCGTTCTCAAGGCCCACACGTCGGAAGATGTTTGCCTTAAAGCTGGTAATTCGTACAGATCCCATTTACGATATGCCATTTGAATACTGGCGTTGTTTCCTCCTTTATTAATGCGAGACAGTATTTTCAATTTTTGCTTGTCGTCTGGAATGATGTGACGAATTTTCCATTCGATTTTGTCGATACTAATTTCTGCCTCTACTTCGCCGACGTAACAATTGGTAAAAGTGCGAGCTATAATCATAATAAGCTCTTGTTTTACGTTGAAAACACCTTTTGCGTAATCTTCGGCGAATCCCATAAGATATTTTAAGGGTAATTTCCCGGAGAATACGTTACTTGCCGTGTCTACGATATCTTGGTTTGCTTCGTCGAGACCCCATCCGCACGTCATGAGAGATCTTTGTTGCAAACTTCCGAATGAAACCATGGTTTTTAATGTCGTCGTAACTCCAGGTTTACGAACCACGGCGACCTGTTCACCTCCCATCTCGTAGCGAATTTCATCGAACAAAAATGCGAGGGCATTATTTGATAAAAAACATCTTTTCGTTGCGTCTATGGGTTTAAATTTTCCTTCGATATATATGTAACTTTCGGCGATATCCAGTATAATATCTTGAAAATTAATGGGGATACGGACTTCATCCGAATTGTTGAATGATGGAGATCCGTATGGTTTATACGTATGCTCTTCTAGACTAATAATGGAATTGTCCAAGATGGGCTCGGAGAAAACCTCTATTTTATCGCTGGTGGTGGAAATCATTTTCGCACTTTAAGACCGATTGATTTTAAAAATTTATAGTCTTCGGCAGATAACTGTTGAGATGTTTGTGATCTAACGTCTGGACGACGACTAACCTTGACGTTAACTCTTCTTTTACTTTTATTATGTTTCGGCGGTTCCCCCATCTTAGTCGACAGCACACACAATTGACGATTGAAGCAAAAACCCATTTCTATGAAAGTTTCTTCAGTTCCAATTTCACGATTATTTTCTCGCCTTGAAAATTGATTAGATCACCGCTATCGTCCAAGATGCGAAGAGTAATGTTGTCGATAAACTGACGTCCTGCCGGCATTAACGGCATATAAATATTATTTTGTGGTTCTTTACTGATTTTGTAACCGGGCTCCACGTCGATATCGAATTCGAACAAGGTATGACCTTCCACCGAATTCATATATGCTCCGGAAATTATATTACAATCTACGCGTATGATGCGTACTTTCATTATTTCCACCATCTCGGTTGATTCGTGCTTTTTGTCTCTTTTTAACACTGTATGATTAAATCCTAACATTTTACCGATACTCGCCTCCCCCCGGAAATCTATAGTATATTGGGATTTCAGTTCACATTTCAGCGTATTATTATTAGCAACCAAGTAAAAAATTCCATCGTTCTTTTCTTCAGTTGAAATCCTCAAAGCCTCCAACATAGCTTTACCTATCTCATCTATTTCATAGGCCCCAGGTGGAATCTGCAATTGTATCGGCTCGGTGGTGTAACCCTCCTTCATGTAGGCAAACTTATTGTTGCTTTCGTCCACATTAAAAATTGAATTGTATGTGTAAAATCCCAGCAATGCCAGACCATATTTGTTTTCTCTATTTAATTCGACTGGTGGATAAAAATCGGCGCTTAAGACGCTCGAGTGTCCTGTTAGTGTGAACGTATAAGACATGACTAACCATTAAAACATCACACATCTCGGTTTTATTCTTAGCGGCAACATTTAAAAAGATTCATCGTCACACCTTTTCTCACTGCATTAGATAGTGATGTTTTTATGCTATTTTCTGCTTTTATGCGCACATCGCTGATTTTGCAATAACAACAAAATATTTTTCTAGCCGTAAGATCCTCATCAGTCATAACCTCGTTTAAATTGCTGCTGCTGCTGCTGAAATAATGTTTGCAACCGCACTGATATTTTAATATATCGATATCGCTTTTAAGGTGCTCCGGCAACTTTTCCCAAACGAATGGAATTTCATTTGGGGCTAATGCAATCATTACTTCCTTGGGCATGTTTTCTAACTGTTTCACGGTCATTTTCCTTAATCCACCGGCTAGATGAAATGCTTTCAGTGATTGCAACATTTTAGTATAGTTATTGCGATCCATTTGCGGTGTTAATGGTGACGATGATGATGATGACATCTTTTACGCTGATGATTCGACAAGAAACTTTAAGCACAAATGTCCACACCAGACTGTTCCAAAATCCTGCTGACGATCGTATGTATAGTAAATAATTTTTGATGGTTCCGATCCCGTTTGTAGATATCGTACCAATTCGATCGGTGGGGGTAAATCGCCGAAGCTGTCATAATATGTTACTTTAGAATTATTTTTTCTATAAGCTACCCAATGAGTCCCTGCACCACGCGTACTATCCAAATTCACTATTGCTGCTTCGTAACGTCGAGGACCTTGTCTAGGTAATAAATCCCTCATATAAACGCCTCGAAAGTGTCCTATTCTTTTCTTTTTGGCATATTTTTCTATATCGATGTTAGATAGTGGTCTTCGAGGTAGGGATTCAATTAGTTTTTTGATCTACGATTTAAAAATAATCCCATACCTTTACGATATGGCTTTAGAAACAAACCATTTCCTTTCGATTTTAAATACAGGCCGGCACCGGTTTTATCTTCGCTGCTTTTTTTTACTGCTTTTATGGCGCGCACAATTCCCGCTGCCCCGCCGGCTAATGAACCCAAAGCTGATAACCCGGCAAAAATTGGTATTAATGGTAATATTCCACCAGTTTTAGGAATCGGTATTATTCTCGGTGTACGAACCTTCCTTTTGCCACCTGCCGCTTTTACCGATCTACGTGCTGCCGACAGAGCTATTTTAGATGCATTCATGACATTTTTTTCCAACACATTTTTACTTCCGGCTTTTAATAATTCCCTTCGAACTGCTTGTCGAATAGCTGTTCCGAAACTGGCTTTCCGAACATGTCGATTTTTATTAACACCTTTCCTTTTTGTATGACGCGTGCCTTTACTAGATGTTTTTTTTGTTGATAATGATGATGGTACACCCATACCAAAACGTTGTTTTCCTTTCATAATGTTTGTAACTAACCAAGCTGCTGTTTTTTCACCTAAACTGGAATCTTTCGATTTTACTCTATTCCAAGCACTTTGTTCGAGCTCGTAATCCGCTCGATGTCTCGCACTTATGTTGTCTTTATTATGTAAATAGGCTAAATCGTGTTTTTTGCATGCGGCATCCAAAGGATTAATGCCTGGATCACCTCTTGTCACACGTTTTATTACTTTTGTTCCGGGTCCGCAATATTGATAACCAGGAATGTGTACCTCGAATGGTAATTTATTTATTAACGAATTCACAATACCGTATCCAGTTTTGTTGGAAACGTGAGACCGTCCACTTCGTTTGACGCTCGGCATCTGAATGACAGTTTTTGTGAAAAATTGCCTATAAAATATCAAATTTTCCTAAGATGCGCGTTATCGATCTTAAACAAAAACTTCCTATTGACAATCTCGATGAAAAAGTCGGACTTGGATTTGAAAAGAAGATAATGAAGAGACACGGTCCTTTACTTCCTTCCTCTATTCGCGGCCTGTTAATTGGTCCATCCAATTGTGGAAAAACTAATGTCATGATTTCGCTGCTTACACACCCCCTTGGGCTACGTTTCGAAAATGTCTATATTTACTCGAAATCTCTGTATCAACCGAAATATGAGTATTTAAGGAAAATTTTAGCGCCCATCAAAGGTTTAGGCTACTATGCCTTTAGTGATTCCAGTAATATTGTGGAACCGTCCGATGCAAAACCAAACTCTATATTTATCTTTGATGATGTTATATGTGAAAAACAAGATGTTATAAGATCGTACTTTAGCATGGGACGTCATAAAAATATCGACTCCTTTTACCTAGCGCAAACATATTCGCGAGTGCCTAAACAGCTTGTGCGAGACAACGCCAATTTTATTATTATGTTTAAACAAGATGAGTTGAATATGAAACACATATTTTCCGACCACGTTTCACCGGATCTAACTTTTACTCAATTTCAAGAAATGTGCTCAAAATGTTGGGATAATAAGTATGGATTTTTAGTAATTGATAAAGACAGTGATGTGAAATCGGGAAGATACCGCAAAGGATTTGATAGCTATATATTACTGTAATAATAAGAGAAAACGCTCATTTGATTGTTGAAACGTCCTTTGTTAACATCATGAATAACGCGATCGACTTAAAACGTAAACTAGTGGAAGCTACCAATGCCGTCAGAAAAAAATTTAAACAAATTAAAGCGGCTAAAGAGTTTAATGTTGTGGAATTGGAAAAGTTTTACGAACCCATTTCTAAGCCGTTGACAACTATATCTGATGTGGTTAAGCAACGTCAGCAGCAGCAGCAGCAGCAACAACAACAACAGCAACAACATTATCCAGCTACAAAGCCACATAGTCTCAGTACATCAGTGCAGTCGACTCAAATATCAGGTTTTCCCCAACCTACACATTCCTTTCAAACCTCCACACCTATTCAGCAGCGGCAGCAGCAGCAGCATCGCATTTCAAAAGAAGATATTAGCCAATCGGTGTTTGATACACCCTCGACATCAACTAATACATCTCTCGCATCCGCTGACACCACAACTTCCGATACTTTAAACGCACACCTGAAAGGATTACGTTCGAAACCATCTCTATACGATACTGTATATGGTGTACGTTTTGGTTCAAAAACAGATAACAAAAATTTTATTGGTAATTTAGAGGTGCGTTTTCGAAATGGAAATATTGTCTTATACAAAAAAGGGAAAAATATTGCAGAATATGGTGGATCACCGGCACTTTATGATTTGTTATTTCTTAAAACACCCCCAAGTGTAGGCAAGGAACAACAACAATTAAGTGATAATGTACTTTCAACGTACAAGGAAATTTTGGAATCAACGAATGCTGTCTACAACAATTTTAAAAAAAGTGATGGTTTACGGGAGACCAGATGGAACAAATATTTACGAATTATTAAACCTCTGATAATGGGCACAAAATTAGGTGGTACTATTACAAGAAAAAATCTCTCGGAAAAACTACAGTTACCCACAAACAAGAAATTATCTTCGAAAAAATTTCAATATGTCTACTGGAACAAAGCTAAAGAGTTGGTGGATCGTTTACGTTTGTTGTGGAGTTCCAAAATGGCCGGTCACACTGGACACGAAAATGAAATTATGTCAATCATAGAGGAATTACGAGAAGAAGATATAATATATTAAGCTCAATATTTAATGATATTATTCAGTTCTTCCTTCGATCTGAAACCTTTAGTATTACTAATAATATGGAGCCCAGTCTAGAAAAAATCAAGATTGTTAATGAACTACATAGAACGGCTAGAAAAAATTTTGTAAGACGGTGCACGATAATAAAAGGATACAGAGATTTGTGGCAAATTGATTTGGCTGAAATGCAACAGTATGCTGATGAAAACGATGGTTATCGTTATATTTTGGTCTGTATAAATTGTTACTCGAAATTTGTCTATACCAAAGCCATAAAAAACAAGACTGGTATAGAAGTTACTAATGCGATGAAAAGCATCATTGAAGAGGCATCATATACACCAACAAATCTGCAAAGTGATCAAGGAAAGGAGTTCTATAATACAAACTTTCAAGCCCTGATGAAAAAATATAATATAAATCATTATTCCACTTACAGCACAAAGAAAGCTGCAATTGTTGAGCGAGTCATAAGGACTTTAAAAAATAATTTATATAAACAATTCTCGACAAGAGGATCTTACAAATGGATACATATATTATCGGCAGTAACAAAAACCTATAACCATTCGAAACATCGCACCATTGGAATGAAGCCTGCAGACGTGCAAGAAAAAACACATATTAAAGCATATGATTATTTAAAAATTGTACCTAAAAAATTTAAGTTTTCCATGGGTGACATTGTGCGTATTAGCAAGTACAAAAGCTTATTCGAGAAAGGATATACGCCCTCTTGGTCAACCGAATTGTTTAAAGTTGTAAAAGTTAACGTTACAAATCCACCTACTTACTTGTTGGAATCGTTAGAAGGTCAGCCTATAAGAGGGTGTTTTTACGAATCAGAACTACAAAAAACAAGCAGTCCTGACGTTTATCTAGTAGAAAAGGTCCTTAGACAACGCAAGAAAAATCACATCGAACAATTATTTGTCAAATGGCTAGGATTTCCCAACCACTTCAACTCTTGGATAGATAAAGCTAATATTGTTTAAATAACATATTGTATGACTATATTTTTTATTTAAAATGTAAAATAAATAAACAATATATTGTAAAATAAAGTTTTTTTATTTCAATCTTCATTATTAAAAACAATGACAATAAAACATCATACACATAAATAACATTTCAATATTCTTGGAGGGAAGGTCCAATTCACCGACGACTACGACGTTATCTTCAAGGCTATGCCACTCGGAGTGCGTTCTCCTATTCTTTAACCTGCTTTTTTTAGATTTTTTTTGAAGTCGAGTCGTACGACAGTGCGCTTAATGAGTCATTTAAAGGCTGATGATAGAGTATTTTCTGCATAACTTCAATTTTTGTTTTAAGCTCACTATTATTTTTGTATATCATGGGGAGGACATCCTTGTTAAATATGTCACATATTACAACTGCAAAATTGTAAAACTTTCTATTAACAAAGTGTTTTGTCACAGCATCGTCATCATCTTTAGGTTCGCCTAAGTTGGTTATGATTTTTCCACCCATATCATACTGCCCATCCGCTGTAAGTTTAAAACCAATCCCTTGTGGCCCAGATAATATATGATATTTTTCATTATATTTCTGACGACCAAATTTATCAATTGTGTTGTTTCCTCGACTCATTTTCAATCTTTACTAAACTATTTTATTTTTATTTGCCCTACTTATATTAAATATTTCAGCTGAGAAAAAGAAACACTGACTATGATCTACTGGGTTGGTATGTTTATAAAAGAAATAAAATAAAACTGTGATTGTAATAGATATTTATTTACAGTAATTTAATTGCACAAATACAAAAATTATAAAAAATTAGTTTTCCATGTCTTCGTTTTCGTTGCTCAAAATTCTATCCCATCCGACACTATTTCGATCGTCAACGTCTTGGGCTGTTGCTGTTGCAGAAACCAATTCATATTTTGCAGCAAGCTCACCTGGTAAATGTGGAATATTGACGAGGTATTCTTTTAATTCTTCTTCAACCATTTCAGCACAAAATGTATCCATGTCTATGGAACCATATAAAAATTTGTCGCACAAGTGTGCCCCAGCCATAAAATTGATTGTATCCCTGATCTCGTTCTTATATTGATCTTTGATTACATCAATATGCGACCAATCATTTACGCTATCTAACATATCGTGAGCCCTATTTCTTAATTCTCTCCCCAACCAAAATATGTATCTATCTACACATTCGTTGGCGGTCGTCGTCGTCGTCGTCGCATCAGCAGACATCTTTAACAGAAATAATGAACACGCGTAAGTATTCTGACATGTGCAACTATATTTTAAATTTAATTACATCCTTTTTTTCAAACAATTTACATACAATTTACTCCAATGAGCCAAAACGTAATAATGTTCGAGTATTGTTTCCAAAAACTCTAGTGCCCTGCCCCAAATAAGTTAGAGTGTATTTATCTTTAGTTTTACTCATAATATCTACAATATCGTCAGGTAGTGTTTCGGCCACACGTTTTGGTAAAAAAGTCTCAAATGTGCTATTATCACCGTCATCGTGTAAAGCCACTAAAAGAGTTTTACCAAATCGTGTAGTCATTGAAACCATCTTTACAATTTTATACACTTTGCCTACAATCATTTCGGTAACCTTTTTTTTCTCTAAAACCTCGAAATCTTTGCTAAACATTTCATTAATTTCATCTAGAGTTTCTTTTGCAATACTCATTATTGAAAAAAATGGTATATAAATCCAAAAATTACCGTGAATATAAAAGCACTTTCAGAACACTACACGAACACAATATTTGATGTTTATGCCACTGATATCTGCGACTGTTTGAAGTCACTTCTTCTCCCACGAACCTTTATAGCGAGGTTTCAAGGTCGAATTGTAACAATGGTGGGGGTAGCTTAACGATAGAAATAGTGGGAGGAGTATTCAAGGTCAAATGACGTCACACATTTAAATTGGTATAAGGATAACTTCAAGGACAAAATATAATGAAACAAATAACTACATTTTATGTACTTTATTCATTGATTTTTTTCTGCCATTCTTCTATGCGTTTAACATTATCACCTAAACCTAATTTCCTTAATTTGTTCAATAATAATTGTTTATTTTTATTTCTAAGAAAATTCTTACAAACTATACTAGCTAAAAGACACACTTCGGCATGGTCCATATACTTAAAAAATACACTAAAGTCCTGAGCCTCCGAATCTTGCATTTCATATGCGTAAAATTCCGAACAGGCTGCAGAAATTAGAAATTCCTCGTACATTTCTCGCACTAAACTTTCCATATTAACTACTACTACGTTAAACTTAAGTCCTACACTCTAATTTCATCTAACACAACCGGATCTGCAATGAACCTAATCAGTTTTTCCAAACAGTCACTAAACCCCAACTTTTTTATCTCACAAACAAAGTCTTGTAAATTTATTGTTTTGCTGCAATATTTACGACATGCATTCGCAGCCTTTTCATATTCATAAGCCAAATCACAATAGCGCGACGCCCATTCTGCTCGACTTTTCATTGCATCATTGAAATAATTACTAGCCGTTTCAGTGAACTCATCGCCCAATTTTTTTACTGTCTCTTGCAAAGCACTATTCATATTATTCACTCATTTTTACATTCACGACACTTTTTTATTGCTGGTGGTGGCCCATCTATATGATGACGATATATTTGTTCATAGTGAATGTAACAGGGTAAGCTTAACTGTAGTTCCTTGTTACACCGATATGACGCTGGCAGCTTATCCCAAATTTGCCGTAAACTCAGCGTATCAACGCAAGTTTTTAAATATTCGAGAGGAAAAAATGCTAGATCCTTCTCTTCAAAATCACACAAACTTTTTAAATTACTCTGATATAAACAAATTACTCTGCCGACTTGCTCTATAATTTTTTCTTTAGATAGTTCCGTATCTGACATTTCACACTGAATGAATGCAAGTAGACTCACACAATTTATAGAACAATTTGCAAGGTCGAAATCATTTCAAGATCATCCCACACTATTACAATGCACAAATAACTACTTCAAGGTCACACACCCAAGATGACCTTCAATAAAGTCAAGGTCGTCTCGACCAAGGTCAAGGTCAAGGTCACACACACAACCTTGAACACAAGGCCAAGGCCAAAGCACACGTGCACTTTCAAGGTCAATGACAAGGACATGTGGGCGGGGCCAAAGAGGGGTGAAGCAAGGTCAAGGTCAAGGTCGAGGAGTGGGGGGATCGAGCGAATCGGGTTATGTTCACTACTGTTATTGTCCAGCAGAGACAATCTCTATCGAAGAATATTGGGTAAGGTCTGAGTTAATAGTAGAGTGGATGGTTTACTATGTGCTGACAAAAATAATATGGTTAGTAAAAGTATAAAGCCAAGATTATAAATTCGATGGTATTGTTTGGCACCAGAACATTAAAAAAAAATAAGCGGCATAAAGGAATATTTAATAAAATAAATTATTAATGTTTTTTCTCAACTGTAAAGTCAGTAAAATCATTTTACATGTTTTTGTGGTCGGAATATTTTTCTTTCGAAAGAAATCTTCAGCTAAGTAGTCATGAAAGTGTTCTTTGCCTCAAGCAAATATGTTCCTCGGGTCTTTCTCTTTACAGCTTTAATAGAAAGAAAAGAATATTTGTGTATTTAATAGAAATCGAATTTATGCTTTGGCAATAGTCTAAATTATTTCCTTTTCGAGAGGTTTGTTGGTCATTTTCCATGATTTTTCCGATTAAAAAAATGCATATTTATGCAATTTTATAACTTCTATGAGCATGCAATTTGCGGATGTAACAAAAATTTAACGATATAGAGTAAAAAATTGAACTTAAAGCGAAAAGAGATACTCTGTATTTTCCGGGAAATTTAAGAAAAATTGTGGAAAACGAAAGCAATTTTTTAAGATTTCACTTAATCGAAATAACTACCAGGGAAATTTCTGGTAATTTTTGTGTTTGGTATTCTATTTTTGATATTGTAGTGCGAATAAAGAATTTTATAGAAATTTTACCATTCCTTTCGATATAAATTTCGTCTTTTCGATGATTGTATTTTTCTTATAGTATATCACGAGAAGATGAGCATATTGATTGTGAATTTACAGGTGTAAAATAAATTATTTATTAATCACGTTAAACCCGCCACTGCTAGAGGTAAATAAATGACGAAGACTAAAGAGTTCCGAAATGGCTGTTAATAAGCAACGAATGCCCCAATAAGGGATACGCTATGCAGTGGTATTCCGTTTCTAATGAACGTCAACAGGAAGCTGATGTTCGTTTTAATTAGGGGCCGAAATTGGCTACGGTGGGAATGAGCATATTAAAGAACATCGTTTCGTTATAGTATCTCATTTTATGATACAATTCTGAAATAGACGTGTTACGTATTAAAGCGAATATCCTTTTAAAACTGGATACATTTCCAATGCCCAATATATATTATAGAGGTTAAATAAAAGATAGTCTTTGTAATGGATTAGAGCTCTGACGATGATGTGATATTCAGGGTTAGTAAACAAAATATGACTAGTATAAATATATATATATATATATATATATATATATATATATATATATATATATATATATATATATATATATATATATATATATATATTATGCCGTCACGTCGTTCTTCGGACAAAAGTATTTAGCTTTTCTGCGAATTGTGACTACAAAGGTACTGGTGTCATGCTGTATTCATTGCATCATTTTATGCTTGGAAAGTATGAAGACATAAAAAAGATAACCTTAGATTTAATGTCCATTCTACATTAAATTTAATAATTTTGTACCTAAAATCGTGAATAATTTACATTTACTTTCAATCTAAAGTAATTCATTCAAATATCAGTTTGTTATATATTATATTTGATTAAATGGTATCTTTAATTTCAACTGAAAAGATATTTCAGTTTTCTATACATTAAAATTAATTCACGTGTACTTTAACATTAAAGGAATTTACATTAATATTCATGGTACATTGTATGAGATTCCGGGAGATGGCGCAACTTGTATTGAACTCTTTATTTAGTATGATATAAGTTGGTTAAACGACACAATTTTCTTATGATGGGAAAAATTTACACTTTTCCTGGTAGCAGAATTTTTTGACCTCATATTAAAGTTGGTGCTATAAAAATGTGATAACATATCTTTTTTCTTAACACTGAATATTAATAAAACAAATATCTTATGTTTTAAATGTAGTATTAATGAAGTTTCGATAGATAATCGGGGTGTAAATGATCCTGTGTCTGCAAATTCCTCGGTTTTCACACTGATGAAAAGCTAAGGTTTAAGCTTTGGGTTAAAAGCTATCTCGAGGTTGTTATGCGCTTCAGGTTGTTTCTTGTGAGTTAGATCCTAAGCGTTGATAGAGTCCCACTTGAGTTAGGGGATGTATTTTTTGGGATGCTGCTTGAATGACTTATTTCAATCAATCTTTATTTTACAAAAAAGGGATATACGCTACATAGAGCTAAATCACGTGATTCGTGTAGACCATTGTTTCTTTGGGAATAGAAACATTGCCGTCATTGTACATTTTGGAGACCGTATATCTGATTCGCGAGAAGTTCGGTTTAAAAATTATCGAACGGTCTGATTTTCAGGCACGTCATGGCGCCTTTACCGTAATACTTCCTATACCGTCTTTAAGCCTTATCAAGGATTCGATCATTTAACAAAGAAAAAAAAATATATATATATATATATATATATATATATATATATATATATATATATTTTAAATGGAACACTCTGTAGATATTATGTTAGTGTTCGGACGAGCTGTTATTTAAATATTTAAGTTTGAATTTTTAATGAATTGCTATAACAAAAACAGGAGACCTGGAATATTTTTTTTTTATTTTGCGTGTTAATTGTCGATTCATAGTAGAAAAATTAACAACTAAAACTAAGAATTTACGTTGACAATAATAGTATTCTATCAAAAATGTCATTTTTAACAACATTAGTTTAGAATATCAATGAACGATTTTGATTGGTCATCCTTAATTTTTACTATTAGTATTAAATTTCGAATTATAAACAACTAATTTTTATTCTGTAGTGTTGGTGTTAATTTAGTGGAAATTCTAAGTGTAAGTTGTTGGTTTTTAGATGTATGAATCGACCATGATGTATGCTAGTCAATTTAAACGTCAGTATAAAAAGTATTCGAAACCTTATTGAAACGTCACAATGCGAATTAAAATGAAGCATGTGTTTTCATGGCAACCTATTTTTTTATCAATTTATTAATAATTCAAACTTAAATATTAAATTGAAGCCAACACTGGCATATAAATTTTTGAAATCAGAACACAAAGGGCTTTTACTTTAGCAGAGCATGTTGGACTAAAAAAATTTTAATTGGTTTTGTTTCTCAATTTTACTACGAATCATTGTGTTTTAAATAAATATAAATGATAACACGGGAAAAAATTAAAATAATGTATAAATAAATCTTCTTTCTCAAAAATATCAAAAATTGAGCATTTATTGTGAACGAATGGTACTTTATGTTTTGTTCAAAGGATTGTCCATCGCTAGCCTTTAATTTTTTCCATCTTTCTGGCAGCATATGGATACCGCATCGGAAGAACGATTCATCTTTTAAGGCTATCCACGAATCGACTCAATTTTTGGTATTTTCATAAGATGTGAAGTGCTGCTGAGATAGGTCATGTATCATTGATCGGAACAAGTGATAATCGGAATGTCTGGTGAATATGGCGGGTGGGATAGGACTTCCCAATTGAGTGTTTCCAAGTAGGTTTTGACCGGTGCCGCAACATGTGGACGAGCATTATCATTCAGAAAAATAATTTTGTCGTGTCTGGAGAAGTAGTGGGAGCGTTTTTCCTTGAGTGCTCGGCTCAATCTTATCAGTTATGTTCGGTAGAGAGCCCCGGCAATGGTTTTGTTTTGTTTCAGCAACTCATAGTACATGACATCAATCTGATCCCACTAAATACACAACATGAGTTTTTTGTATGAATATTGGGCATGCCTGTCAATGTCGATGCATGGCCACGTGATTCTTATGATTTTCTCTTCTTTAGATTATCGTAGTGGATCCATTTTTCATCACCAGTGACAATACGATGGAAAAAATCCTTTCGTTTATGCCTGGCAAGCAGCATTTCACATGTGCAACATCGGCGTTCATATGGAATCCAATTTCCTTGCTTTTGGATCATTCCCAACGATTTTAAACGATGTAAAATTGCTTATTAAGTCACTCCTAATACAAATGCAAGTTCTTCTTGCATTTGGTACGAATTTTCCTCCAATAATGTTTCCAATTTCGCGTCTTCTTACATTATCGGCCTTCCGCTATGTTCTTTGTCTTCGACGCCAAACTCACGTTCTTAAACTTATGAAACCACTCACGACAACTTTTCTCACTTAAAGCAGCCTCACTATGTGCTTATATATGCAATCGATGTGCTTCAGTTGTATATTTCTTCAAATGAAAAAAGTAAATCAAAAGTTCCGACAAATGACGCTTATTCGGCTTAAAATTCGATATTTTGGCAGGAAAAAAATTACGTAATGCTGATAAAAAATCGCTAATATTTCAAGGTTACGGTGCTGCCAGATGTCCTACCTTACGATAAATAATTTTACATCTGGCAACTTCAACGATAACTTACTAGTGGGGTCATCTTTTGTCAAATGGCGGAGATTTATTTGTACACTTTATAATAAAGTATTTAGGTATGTTGCTAAATATTAAAAAAAAATCATAAAATTATCAACAATTATTAAAATTTTTACACTTCGACCCATAATATAAGTATTTCCGAAATATTTTAATTATTTTGATATTATTTTTTTGCCCTTTTAAGGAACGGACGGTAAATATTACAATCCGTAAGTGCATGGAAGTCTGAATTTAGCAGACATGGTCTATTATTTTAATTTTTACATCTTCGTGATATTCACAGATTGTAGTTAATAATGGAGAAGGCGGAACTTTTTAAACAAGTGATAGCTCTTCCCTGCAATCAAAAGACGATAAGGTTGAAATAGATTTAAAAGAAATGTCGAAGATTTCCATATATTCTTTCCTATACAAGTTTTTCTTCAGTAGTTTACTAAGCAATTGCTACAAACCTCAAACTTATTAAAGTATTTTAAAAAATGTAAACAAAAAGACTTTATGATCGGAGTCACTGAAGTTTAAAGTATTTGACATCAAATATATTAAAATTGTAGCCTTGTTGCAACACTCGAATTATATTTTTATTGTATGTTTGAAAATTCATGAATTGATGTTTCAACCAGATCTTTAATTTCTCTTTTACGCTAAATATTAAAAAAAATTATTTATCTAGCCATGAAAAAAAGACGGACAGTGCCTTAACTAGTAACGTTCAATACTGACAACATTGTTCTACTTGTATGTCAAATTTGACAACAAACAAGCCAGTTAGATAGTTTAACATCTATCGAACTGCACAAAGAAATGGTTTGAGTAATTTGATCGTAAACAGATAATGTAAGGTGGGGATATTCCTTGTTCTTCTTCTTCTTCTTATTCTTAGTATAGGACTTTGTCCTGTATTGACTGTCAATGCATCTCGTTTATTCTTATTCCTGTGACACCGATGTCCAGCTCTCTTTCCATCTTTTAGGCGGTCGACCAGGAAGCCTTGAGGAGTTTGGTATTCCTTCTTTTGCAATTTTTGCCACTCGGTCGTCGGTCATCCTGTTGACATGATCCCTCCATGCTCTCCTTCTTCCTCTGCCCCATCTTACGACTTCCTGTATTCCTTGTTGAAGTGTATTATCCTATTTTACTTTATCGTTTGTTTTGGTACAGCCGTATTGGCTAGTAATGATTTTATTCCACTTGATAGAAAAAAAATTGAGTGTTATCTTAACTAAGATTATTTTAAACAATTTTATTAAACTTAAATAACAAATTCTATTCATTAAGTATACGTGTATTATTAAGTGTTGACTGATTTGTTAAATTCCCTTAAAAATATGATAGGAATTTTTTTATTATGTACTTTAGTAGTTGCTAAGTAAGTATAATTTCACATATATTTGTTTAAAATCGTTAAAGTTTTGCGATTTTGACAAAATAACAAAACTTATTTGTTAAGAAATTTAAGGCTGTATATGGATTTAAATTCTGTTACAGCGTAACATTCACGTTCACAATATTACTTTATTATATCATTTTATTTTGAATGATAATTGTAAAAACTACGGTTGTCAGTTACATTAATGTGTCTATTGATATTAAATTTAGAACATTTTATAAGTTGGTACATCTTTGCGAAGGTGTGCGTGCCAGGAATGTCGGTGTTTTGCTTTTGCTGTTGATATTTAGTTCCATCATCTGGCACTATTCCCTAATGTGATCAAGCTCCCTTTGAACCATGTCACAGAAGGTATTCTCGAATTTGTTTCGCGCGATCACGACCACGACCAACGTCATCGGCATAGCATATCTTGATATGCCGACGTCAGCCATGTGGGTTTAGTCAGGCGCGGATCCAAGGCCCCCCCCCCCCAAGAGCTTTGAGTTCAGGAAAATAGATCCGATTTTGTCTCTTATACTATAGTTTATTCAAGAAGTAGAGAGAGTAATAAATCATTTTTTATCTTTTTTTTTTTTTGTTCGCAAACTATCTGTGTTCTTTAGTCCGGTGTCTTTGGCAAAATCTGTTGGACACATATATTTTTCAAAGGAATGGGCTAGAAATTTTATAATCAAAAATACCGGTCTATAATAATGGACTATTTGGGTTGGATAACAATAGATATTTGGATGCGTGAAGTGTTAAAAAGGATTTTAATCCTTGTCATAGGCGTCGGAAGGAGGTTTATTATCACTAAGTATTTATGGCATAGAATATTATTTGGGTAATAAACCTAAAATAAAAAGTTGTTATAATATTATTTTGTTTCTTATTATTTCTTAATAATTCACATACATTAGGAAATATAGATAATTTTGACATATTTAACACAAATCACAACTGTATTTTTATTATTTTTAATTTTGGCATAGAAACCGTTTTTGGCACATTCAGACTAAAACGTAGTCTTTTTCTCTCAAAAAATTTGAAGGTTTAATTTAAATACTTATAAAATACCCATTGTCAAAAATATAAGAAGTTAAACATATATAAAAAAATAAATTTGTCCATATAATATTAAAATTTTTTTGGGGCCATCGGTCATTTTATTATTAATTAAAAACATTTATAGGACACTTGACGTTTCAGTTTGTTTATTTCTTAAACCATCTGCAGAATTACAACTAAACACTAAAAGGGGCTTCAAATGTAATTAATTTTTATATGTTACAGAAAATTTAAATAATCAATTGTGTTTACGCTGGTAAACATTACGTATTTAATTCATAATAAAAGTCAGTGAAGCTATCTACGCTCAAATTAATTATAATTGGTTCCTCGATCTTACCGATCATGAGATCGAGTTTCCACATTTTCTGTTGTACTTTTATTATATGGATTTTTCCCAATTTTCTGCAGTAACTTTGTTCAAAAAAATCTTTCAAAAGTTCAGTTAAATCACTAATTTTGTAAGTTCTGTTATTTTTAGCAACTCTACCATTTACTTGAGAGAGATATTTTCTTCTCCAACGGACATTTTTCGGAGATCTATAAGAACAAATTTCCGATCTGGTTTTTTCCAGCAAAAAGTAAATTCTCTGAGCAATTTCCAGAGCTAAGTTCTTTTAATTTCAGGTAAATCCCGATCTTCATTGATTTTAGTTAGAATCTTGTCGACGGTTGAGATCTGCTTCTCATAATAAAATATATGTACAACTCCTTTTATTGCAGTTTACATCTCTTTTTCCAACGAAGTTTTTCATCTCCCTGTGATTGAATGTGGCTTGGGAGTACTAACAATTCCAGTCGTTTTTTCTCCATCAGTATTCGGTACATAGTAGATTTTCCAACTCCTGTCATGTTGGAACACATCTCAACAGAGCTTTTAACATTATTATCTAGATATTGTTATCTTAACGCATCATAAATATTCATCGTAATAAGTTTTTCGTTGAGGAAAAAATGCCCTGGTTTAACGATTTTGAAATAAATATAGATGTGGAAGCCATATCTTTTGGGTATCTCATTAATCTCAAATAATATATAAAAACAAGCACAAACAAGATAAATCACTAAGGACACACTGTAAGGTGTACTATGGTCACTGACAGAAATTAAATTGAACTATCAGAAATTTTATTGTTGCAGTAAATTTATAAAAGCTTATAATACTTAAATTTAATTAGATTTACGACAGTCCTCAGTTATCTGCGGCACTGGAGCAGGTACGTTGGAGGTTTCGGTAACAGTTTTATT
This sequence comes from Diaprepes abbreviatus, assembly GCA_034092305.1. Taxonomy (NCBI): domain Eukaryota; kingdom Metazoa; phylum Arthropoda; class Insecta; order Coleoptera; family Curculionidae; genus Diaprepes; species Diaprepes abbreviatus. The sequence continues at coordinate 3,491,113 of JASJET010000087.1, forward strand.
ACTCACTCTAGTTCTTGAATAGAGTATAGAAATGTGTATGCTTGTAATCCCCCTCCCATTCCTAAAAGCTTTGAATTCAGGAAAATAGAACCGATTTTGCCTTTTATATTAGGAATGTGTATGCTGCTGGCATTCCCCCCGTTGACAATTTATTTTTATTGCAATAGCCCCCCCTCCCTAAGAGCTTTGAGTTCAGGAAAATAGACCCGATTCTGCCTCTTATACTAGGAATGTGTATGCTGCTCGCATCCTTCCCCCATCGGCAACTTGTTTTTTCTTGTGATCGCCCCCCACCTCTTCAAGAGCTTCAGATTCAGAGAAATAGACCTGACCCTGCCTTTTACGCTAGAAATGGAAATGTTGCTGGTGTCCCCCCCCCCCTTGACAACTTGCTTTCGCTTGTGATTACTGTACTTTTATGATATCACCCCCCCCCCCCCCCCCCCCCAAAGAGAGAGGCTGGATCCGCCCTTGGGTTTAGTATACCACTCAGTTCAGATTTTATTTTCTCTTCGGAAAAGAGTTATATCTAAAAAGTTTATCTTCCGTGTTTTTCTATTTCTGATGTGAATTGTAACATTTTGTAAAAGCTGTTAAACGCTTATTGGAGGGAACTTTTAAAGAATATTATATTGAATTTAAAATCTTGGATAACTCTTTCTTCTAAATATTTCATAACTAACTGAGCAATGGTGGAGGAGATTGGTGAACCCATAGCACATCCATTAATTTGTTTGTAAAATGTATATATATATATATATATATATATATATATATATATATATATATATATATAAGCAATGTCAACAGCTTTTGAATCAATCAGCTACGCAGCACTAAGGGCCTTTAAAGCAAAGATCTGAAGTAACTGGCAGAAAACAGTAAGGTAGCCTTGATGCAAATCTACCTTTTTAAGAAGAAGCATCTGTTCAAAAAAATGTTAATTGCTTGTTTATATTCAGCTCTTCCGTAGATTCCAGATATTTTTCACTTAACATATTCCCTGTACATTTCTGGATTTTATGTGCTTCCGAGAACTGAACATCAGTTTACCCGACATATCCTTATAATTATGATCAATTTGTTAAATCCCATGTACATTTTATCATAGATATATCTGTATTTGCAATGACTTTATTGTAGTGCTGAAGTTAAAGACGATTATGTAGTGAGTACTAAAAGATTTCCAGAAGGTTTTAAATTTGGAACAGCTTCAGCAGCATACCAAATTGAAGGAGGCTGGGATGCCGATGGTAAAGGGGAAAATATCTGGGATAGATCCACTCATCTACATCCAGAATTAAATTCTAATGCCACTGGTGACATTGCATCAGATTCTTATCATAAATGGGCTGACGATGTTGAATTACTGAAGGGATTAGGTGTCAACAGTTATAGGTTCTCAATCGCTTGGTCTAGGGTCTTACCCACTGGTAAGTTATTTATCTATTTAAAGATTATTTTTGTAAATATGATTAAATATAGCTCCTTTTTTTCTAAAGTTAAACACTGTATATTTTTAATTATTATTAATTTCAAAATTGCGGTAGCAGATAAGGGTTCCACCATATATTTTAAAAAAGAACTGAAATACAAAATAAATTGAACATGAACAGATGGATCTAGACAAGAAATTTCTTCAGACTCTTTATAGTTTTCGAAAATTTTGAACGTGAAACCGTGAATCTAATTAAATTCTAGTAACGTAAAAAAATAGATGTTTTCTTTTCTTTCAAGTACATTGACATAACTCTCTATAACTTGTTACTAGACTGATTTAAATTCTTTCTCTATAAAAAATGTGTTTCACAATATTTTTTACGCTCTGTTTTAATAACTTCTAATTGAAATTTCTGGATAAAAATTGAAATACTAAGAAATATATTAAATATTAAAATACTGTTTATTGATTTTAATATGAATATATATAGAACGTACGTCAGTTTAAAATTAAAGCGAATATATTGTAATTTAAAAAGTCAACAATTACACAACTAGTGTATATTTAAAATATTCCAACAATCCAAAAGCATGCCGTAAAATAAAAACATAAAAAGGGCAATTATAAAATTTTAAAACAAGATACATGTCATAATATTAACGTTCTTATTACGACCTAACCAGAATCTATAAATTATTATTATCGAGAAGTAAAAATTCATCTACCGTATACGGGCTTAAATTATTTAGATCTGCTACCAATATTTTTATAAAACAGCTAATAGGGTCGGCGTTAAAAATATCTCTAGGCGTTAAAAATATCTCTAGACAAAATCGAAAAATGTTAAATGTTCAGTCCCCCATATTGTTTGTTATCAACCTAATAGTTGTAAAAAATTAACTTCATATTCGTAATACACGACTCCGAAATCCCTCTAATACCAAATCTGAAAAAATAAGAATAAGGTAAAATTTTCAACCCACCATATTGGATCGCCATGTTGAATTTGAAAACAAAATTTAACGTCTTTAATTTACATCCGCAAGAACCCCCTACATCAGTTTTGGAGAAAATCGAAAGATGTAAAATTTTTAGAACGCCAGTTTTTCAAAAAATATTTTAAATTCGTAATTAACACTAACAAAAATCCCCCAATACTGATGGTAGACAAAATCGAGAGATGTAAAATCTTTAATACGCTATCTTGGATTCCCTATATTTAATTTTTTAAAAATAATTTAAGATTCGTAATTTGCGATCCCAAAAACTCCCTCATATCAATTTTGGAAAGAATCAGACAAAATTAATTTTTGTCCGCCATATCCATATTGAACTTTTTAAAAATAATTTCAGATTCGTTATGTGCGACCCCGAAAACTCCGTCCTATCAGTTTTGGAGAAAGTCGGACACAATTGATTTTTTGTCCGGCATATTGGATCCGCCATATAAAATTTTTAAAAAATAATTTTAGATTCGTTATGTGGTACCCCGAAATCTCCCCCACACCAATTTTGGGGAAAATCGGACAAAATTGATTTTTTTTGTCCACCATATTAGATCCGGTATATTGAATTTCTAAAAAATAATATTAGATTCATTGGGTACCACCCCCAAAATTTGACGAAATTATTTTTTTTGGCCGCCATATTATCAGCGCCATCTTGGATTTTACTGCACCAATTTCATCCAAAATAATATGAGACCACCGTACTAACTTGTGGTGCTGCCGTTCCGGAGTAATCGGTGTACGTACATAAAAAAAAACATAGTCGGTGAATTGAGAACCTTCTTTCTTTTAGAAGTCAGTTAAAAAAGCTCTTCTCTGAGATAAAACAGTTCTGTGCTGTCGATCATTCAAGATTCTGTATGTTTATATCGCGTTTCATGGACAGTAGATTGTAGCTGCAGTTAATATAGAAAATTTCCTAAGTATACTTCGGTAGCTTTGCCTTCTCGTAAGTCCGAACATTATTTGCATTGCATACTTCTGCGAAATACAATTTTTTTTACAATCCTTTGAACTGCTCCAGTTCATATCAAAAATGAAAAGATATAAAGATCTTACCACACTGTTTAGATAAAGATTTTAGACTGTAACACAGAAGATAATGTTTTGCGTAAATTATCAATATGTACAGATCAGTCCAAGCGACAATCAGCATGAAGCCCACCATTAATAATGATGATCAATTTAATCATCATCCATTTCAATATGCGAGAGTTAGCAAGAACCTCCATGGTGACATCATACGATATTTGAAGGAAAATATTTGTATCATCCACAAGGAAACTGGAAAATCGGGCATTACTTTCTGTAGATCATAATGAGAACAGTCCCAAAGTCGAAACTCTGAGATACACTCACATTCACCTCCGATGTGTTAAAAGTAAATAAAAATTCTGCGCGAACTATTGCGAGTGTCCTCTAGGTAAGACAGGGGATCATTATAGTGCAATAGCAAGTACTCCGTATCGCGATAACTTGTAAAACAAAATGTCATGGTTTTTACAATCAAAAGCTTTACTTAAATCAATATAAAGAGTGCCATCAAACGAAAAACGTTTATTTTTTCATTATATCAGAGATTTTTATGGTTTGTTTCAGTTATTGTTCTCATTAAAATTAACTTTAAAGCATTTTTAAAGATAGAGTCAGACTTCAAAGAAATATTTTTTTTTAGGTTTTGCAAATCAATCTAATCCCGCAGGTGTTGCATACTATAAGAATCTTATTGCGGCTCTCAAAGCTGCTAATATCGAACCGTTAGTTACTATGCATCACTGGGATTTACCAACAGTTTTAGAAGATCTTGGTGGTTTCATTAATCCAGAAATTCAGAAGTGGTTTATTGATTATGCCCGATTCTTATTTGAAACTTTTGGTGACGATGTGAAGCAATGGATTACATTTAATGAACCAAAACAAACCTGTGAACAAGGGTATGTATCGTCGAAATTTTCACAAAAATGATATAATTTTTCAATTCATTCTACACGACACAACATTGCAAATTCTATTTTGTGTTGTTTTCAGGTATGGAATAGGAATTTTAGCTCCAAATATAGTAGACCCTGGAGTAAAAAATTACCAGTGTGGTCATAATCTGATAATCGCTCATGGAAAGGCCTATCGAATGTACAATGAAGAATTTAGAGAAAAACAAAAAGGTATAATTATCTTACAATAAGTAGTCTGGTTATTTAATCACTCAATTTTACAGCATTCAGATAGAAATTTAAACTAGGTTTTAATTATCTATTCAAAAATGCATTAACAAACATGCATAACGATATTATTTTATGCATGTTTCTCTGAATATTTAATCTTAAATCGTTCATTCGAGGACTTTAAATCAATCGTTCGAGTTAAGTAAAATTTGTTTGAACGAGTGTCACATCAAGATTAATTTATATCGGTATCTTGCTTACTTATTTGATCAAAGGACTGTCAAGGTAGTATATTTTCTGGTTGTTTTAGACTACTAGTGTCTTGTTTCTACCTGTCTTTCGACACTCATCTGGAATTATTTCTAAATCTAGAAATTTGATATTTTATAGTGAATTTATCGGGCGTGAGGAACAATTTAACAAAGCCGAGAAAATGAGTGAGAGAATCGAGACGTTCATAAAAAGGTTTTATTCAAAATTGATATTGCTTATTACTTTACAAGTAAATCTACGCATGAGTAACTCACCGAACTGAATGAAACGTTGCATAAGAGTAGAACATTGGAAAGTATTAGACACGTATTTTTTTTGTAGCGGCCATAAGCCACTTTCAAGGGCGTAATAAAGGGTGGTAAGCAAGTAACGAAACAGCTAAAGACTTCTCCAGGGATGATTTGTTTGGTAAAGGTTAAAGTCATACCTGAAGTAATTTTCAACGAGAAATCAAATGGTGACCTTGAATTTGACCTTGACACTGGCTGAAGGTCAAGTAAATTTTTTCAAATGGAGACCCTCCTTTTAACATCTCCAATCAAAAGAGCGGTAAATGTTACGGCCAAACATGGTAAAAAATTGATCTTCATATTGACCTTCATGATTAATTCAAGGTCATTGTTTTTCCTTTTTTGTGACCATCAGGTTTTGAACCATAACCCAGAGAAACCATATATGTTTTAGAGGGTCCGAGACGTCGCTGAATTCAAATTTGCTCTTAGTTTTGTAAAATTAATTTGTTTAAATAATTTGTTTAGGTACGTTATTGCAAAATTATTTTTTTTTGTAAACAAATTAATTTTGCAACACTAATGACAAATTTAAATTCATAATTTAATTTAAGCTATGCCCATATGACTAGTCATTTTCTTCTGGACGTTGTTGGGTTTATTAAATTTACAAAATTAATTAATTATAAATTTGTAACAATTTGTATGTTAATATTTACTACAACTAAATCAGACATGTTTTTTTTCTGTAGAATTAAATTTAGGTGTTTGCTTTGCAAAAAGTTAATTTTGCAATAGTTTGTTTACACAAACTATTTAAACAAATTACTTTTGCAAAACTAAAAGTATATTTACATTATTATGTCCATTAACTCTCTAAACGAATAGTTTACATAAGGCGTTGCAGCTTTTACAAAGACATTTTTACAATAACAATTTGTTCAGTTTCACTATCTAATTCAAGTAAAGGCTACTTGATTTAGTTTCTTTTAATTTTCGCTAAAAAACTTTCCTTAATTGATAATTTGATTACATTACAAGATAATAATGCATATATGAGGTCAGGGAATTTTTTTTTCATAATTTGGATAAAAAAAAGCTACAGGAATGATCTGTAGACTAAGTTAAGAGTAAAATTTTATTAAGACTAATTATCATCGTTTATGCATGGATTAACACAAGTGGATTTATCTCCTAAACGGAGGCAAAATCAAGAAAGCACTAAAAGATAAATTTTGTATATGTTAGAAAAGTGATGTCCAAAAGAGGAAAAGTCCAACGCATATATATATTTATTAAATAAATGATAATTTGTTAACCTTTAGGTACATCCCTGGTGCAGTTATAATTTAATATTTATATCCGAAATAATCTTCCTCATAAATGTATTACACACACCAAATATTTTTTTTACATATCGCTTAAACCTTTTTCAGTTAATGTCTAACACCCTGTATCTTGGTATACAAGCCTCAGCAGACCCATGTTCATATAAACTTTTGGTTGTATTTGTAGATGGAGCACCTCCATGTAAGCGTTGGCCCATATTTTTTGCAAAACACCCTGTATATTTTTTTGTAGATATTAAAAAAAATTCTCTGACTCATTCATATTTAAGGTAAAATGTGTTACAAATTAACAACTGCACCTTAACATGTCAACACTAAACGTAGAAACTACAGTGGAACGATTTAAAATATAGTTTCAATGTTTGGTGCAAACCTTTTTGTTCTTTTTTTCTACTAACTTTAAAATATTCTTAGGTAGGGTAACTATGGTCGTGGATAGCAACTGGTTTGAACCAGCATCAAATAGTACTGAGGATATTGAGGCAGCAGAAAGAAATCTTTTATTTACCGTAAGTATAGGATTTCCAAAATCTCCACAAACGAAAGAGAATTAGAAAAACTTTAAAAACATGTTTCACTTAATTCACTAACATCTGATCTAAATTGACAATAAATGGTTTAAAACCACTGACTTCCACGATGCATTTTTGAATGCATATGTTATTTATAAACGTATTAATAAACTATGTAAGAAATTATTCCTTTTTGGTAAAATCTAAATTTAATTTTAGTACGGTTGGTTTGCTCATCCAATCGTTTACGGTGATTATCCAGAGATAATGAAAGAACGCATAGCCAATCGTTCACGACTAGAGGGATTTAATTCATCACGTTTACCCAGCTTTACAGACGACGAAAAGGAACTTATAAAGGGAACAGCTGATTTTATGACAGTAAATATTTATACTTCTTCTATGGCACAGGTAAGTGTTTTTACATATTTTATTGGTAGTAATTCCGGGCCGACTAGGAGACCCTAAATTTTTTAAACCGCCTCCTCTCGGCTGTGGCACCAAAAAATTATCTAATATACCAGCAGACGTGAACCATAACCCGTCCTGACTATATTTCATCTATCTTTCAACTAAAATTATTTAATGGAATAAATTGTATATAATACGAGGTATGTTCAAAAAGTTTGTGTACTAAATCGATAAAAACAATTAATTCGCTTTGTTTACAGAAATAACATCACTTTCAAAGTAGACTCTCCCAGAAATGATACAGGCACCCCGTTATGGTGCGTTGGATGTTTCTAATATCCAAAAAATGACTACCCCGAATAGCCAATTTTACTTGGGAAATAAAAAAAGTAACATGGAGCTAAATCCGGCGCATGGGGGGGAGGGGGGCAATCCATCGTGGTGAAAGCACTGCCTATGCTAAACTTTAACTCAGCCGCAATCATTCCTGTAGTGATGCGACGATTTGAAAGCATTGACTTTCTTTACGTTTTTATTCACAGAGCGTACCTCTCTCTTGTCCTCTTTCACGCGCTCCCAACCGATTAGAAACCGGTATATCTACTTGTACACTGCCCCTTTTTTCATCGCAAATTCCCCATATATGATAGGTAACATTTCGATAATTCCGTTCCCATTTTCTCCACGTTTTATTAGGAATCTGATGTTGGTTCGTTGGCTCTAATAAAGTAGCTCGCTGTCAAACAAAACATACGATCACGGTCAAATTTTCACTGAATGCTGGGGACTCTTGCCACTATTAGCCGAAAAATACATACTGACTCCAACGCTACCACGTTTCTAAAAAAATCAGTGCACGAACTTTTTGAACAGACCTTGTACATTTTACATTCTATATAAATTCTAGATATTTTTTATAAAATATACCCTATTTCTACCTTCCACTTTTGGCTTCTACATGTTGCAATTTTCTGATCAACCCTATATAATATTTTCAATTCTTAAAATGCATCTCAAAAAAATAAAATTGACGAGTCCGCTCGATGTTTCATTAAATAAGCAGTGTTCTATGTTAAAGGCTGAACAATTTCTTTATACACAACTCTGTAAATAATGTGTAAGCTTAAGGCTTAAAAAATACTTAAATATGTGTTAGCAGTCTTTGACCTTTAATTAGATAGATTGTTTTTTCAGGCTATTCCCGAACCAGATATTGTTCCTCTTAAACCTACTAGAGACTTAGATATTGGTACTTATGTGTTTCAACCTGACGACTGGGAAAAAACTGTTACTGACTGGTTTAAGGTATGTTTTGTTTTTACTTCCTTGCCTAAACAGTTTAAACTAATTTAAATTTTATTGTTAAGAAATCAAAATAAATTTATATGATATATAATATGAAAAATCATTAATTTTCAGATTATGTTGTGGTAAATTTTTTTATGATCATATATATTTTATAATGCTTGCAAGATGTAGTTAGCTAGAGGTAATTTCTTCGTATGTAAAAGCATTAACATGCTGGAGCTGATTTGATTAAAATTAATCTACAATTTCATAAAAGCTCACTTGTTCCCAGCCACACGCTGATTTTCTCTGTTTTTTGGAAAACCTGTCATTTGCAGGGGTGTTTGGCTATTTGGTTTACTACCCATTCCTTTTTCAATTTTGGAGAATTTAAAATAGAATTTTTAAATTCGATTCAAATTGCTACGATATGAGATGGCGTCGGTTGAATTCCAACCATTTTTTAAGTTATATGTAGTAGCGGAATTGATTTTGGACGGTTCATGTAAAGTATTATTTTATTAACATTTTAGGTTGTGCCCTGGGGTGCAAGGAAACTTGTAAAATGGATAAGTGATACTTACGGGCATCCAGAAATAATAGTGACCGAAAATGGATACCATGACAATGGAACAGTTATTCACGATTTGGATACTAGAGGGCGTTATTATAAGGTAATAGTTAAGTTTTTTGAAAATCTACAAAAATAATTTTTGAAAAAGTTACGGAAAATCGAATGGTTTTCCTAATTGAAATAATTTTAACATTTCGTCAGTTTAAATATCTAAATTCGAAATTATGTGCTATTTCGGTAAAATAATAATAGATTAAAACAGATTTCAGATTAAAATAGAGATTTATGCTTCAGAAAAAGTCTGGTCGATTAAAATCTAAATGAAATCACGGGTGAAAGGAGTGTCAATTGTCACAAATTAGAGCACAGTGATTAAGCAAAATTTCCGGATTGTGCAATTGATCTGGGGAAGTTATAATGTTACAAATTCTATTTATTTGTTGGAAAAACATTGTGGGTAGAAGCCAAGGATTTTCAGGTGAAAGTAATTGTTGATAGATCGAAAAATTCTATACGTTCCAGAAATCATATTATTTAATATCTTATGATATTTAAATAATTAGAAAATGTCAATAAACAATAAAATTTATTTAAATCTCAAAAACTTAATATTATCTTACAGGCATAACGCGTACTTAGCGTACTCGTGAAACATAATATTGCATACTTGGGTCGGGAATTTTGGACAGAGTTTTTCTTGTCTGTGTCTATTTCTGACTTAACCTAAAATTTCTTTAGTATATTTCAAGAAGTCAACTAGGTACATCTAAAAAATCCAGTCAGCTTCATTATCAAAATTAAATACTTTAAAATCAAAGATTATTTATCCAGCTATAATTTTTATAAATATTTTGTCAAAATTTCAGGGAAAAGTTTACCACAAAATCAACATCGTATGATGTAACTTTAAAGAAAAAAAGTATGATTAGTTATTTTTCTGAAATTTGACATTTTTTGATGTGACTGTTAAACTTCGGAAATCTGCGGTATAGATTCATAATCAAGATAAACTATGAATGTAAAAAAATATAAAATTTTATACCCACATACTCAACGTAGTCTGTTAAAATAATCTAAATAAGATTGAAATATTCCATAAGTTCTAGAAAGATTATGTTTCCATCTCTTGACCAAAAATGCAAAGAAATGAAGACAACACTACACTGCACTACATATTCAATTTGAATAGTATATGCATTTGTTTCTTTCTATTGTTTATCTAAAGGAGAAACGACCATTTAATTGAGACTAGAAGGAATCGTTACTAGTATTTTTATTAAAAATTTACAGTTTACGATCTAATTTATGTTTTAAAAAAATGTTAAATATTGTTGTTAATATTATTCGGGCCTCCATGAGTATACTTTGAAGAAGGTTTTTTACAAAAGTTTTTCTTCAAAACAAATATAATAGTTTAATCCATTGGTAAGCAAATTTTTCAAATATATTGTCAAGCCTTTCAGGTAAAATAATAATATAAAGCGGCCTAAGGTTACTTCCCAAGACCTACAACCAACGAAATTATGTAATAAATAGAAAATACCATCGACCAAAACAACAGCGTCAGCTTTGGCTGGTCTTTTTGGTGATTAAGCAGCTGGTGCCATCGTCATAAAAAACACAAATATAGGTATTGTCGTTTATTAACCAAAAATTGTAATAAAAAAGAGATTTTAAATTAAATTGAACTGAATTGTAAGAGTATACTAGGCACGTCATTGTCTATGTCTATACTATAAAAAGCAAAATAATAAAAGTTTTTTAATAATAACCTTATAATTTACTCGTATATGTCGTATTTGGCACATTGTTATCGTAGATTACCTATGAAATAAAAAATTTCTTGAATAATGTTTTGACAGGATGGGTTTGAATATGGTATTGACATTTTGGCCACAAGTACCTAATACTTTATTCTTAACATTAAATCAATTTATTCTTAGCAATTCTGCTACTTAAGTTTGTTACTTTCTTCAGATTTAGAACTTTTCTAATATTTGGTGCAATAACTTTATTATTTTAAAACTAACTGATAAGTTAAAAGTTTAAAATCAGTTTAGGGACGTATTTTGGAACATATATCGTTATAAACTTCTTAAGACGCGATGCTTATAGTATTTTAGCCGCCATCATTTGCAGTTATTTTCTATTAAGATATAGCACTGCCAAAACAACAATTAACTTGATAATAATGTATTTTTAATGGAAGTCACATTTTAGTAAAACTGAGTGCAAACTGATTTGATATAATGGCCATTATGAAAAGTTATAGTCAAAGTACTGAATAAATTGAGAAATGACATGCGACATTAGTGATACGTCTGAGTAATTCTGGTTTATGTAACTCTTTTCAGTTGGTATCACCTTACTGTAAATATCAGGAGTTTCCTTCTCCATTTTACATAAAATTATTCCATTTTAAGGCAGTAAATAAATGGTGTAAAAATTAAGATGTAGGAAAAACTAACCATCTTGTGCATTTATTAACATATAGAATTATTAACGAGTTCAAAGCACACCCAAATAATAATTTCAGCTACTCAACAATAATTTATTGAACTAGTGAAATTTCAAACTCCCATGATCAATGTAATTTTTACGTCATTTGTACTGTTAAATCGGCGAGTTGTTTCAGCATTTTGAATATGTACAACTTTTGTAATTAAAATGCTTTTTGGCGTTAATTTACTAGGACTATATTGTTTCAGCTTTATCTTAGCAATTTACAAGATGCCATGTACAAAGATAATGTAAACTTGACTGGATATATGGCTTGGGCTTTAATTGATGATTTTGAATGGCAGTATGGATACAAGTAAGTTATGTATATTACAATAATTAAAGTAATAGTGATATAAATTTAGCAATAGATGGAAACAGTTCCCTTCCTTTACAATCAAAATCAATTTTGAGTGATAGTTAGGCAGGCGAAGACACTAAATTTGGAGCGTTCTATGTGACTCTCTTTATTTTCAGAGAGCCTTGCTTGCGGGTTTTTGTTAATGAACCTCTAAAGCTTTGATAATTTTTTCTGAGTGTAGCTTGTTATTTCTGTTGAAATTGTACTCATTAGTTCGAAGCATACATTAGAAAGAGTCGCGGATTGTGACAGGATGTTTCCTGTCGTTCCATTTCCTTATTGAGAGAACCTGAAAATCAAATTCAGACATTTGTTTTTAGATTTTTAGCAGTGAGATACTGTACCTGCTTTAACTACACTATTACCAAACAATATGAAACTAGATTTGCATGAGCATAGAGTATTGTTTCACAAGCTCATTATACTCAATGTGCAGCAGTGTCTAGATATGCGTTTTTTAATTAGTGGATTGATAAAAGGGGTATTATTAAAAGACCAGCAAGATTATCAGATGGGATTGCTTTAAATATTGAGGATTTCTGACAAATAAGAATTTACGAAATATGGCAAATTATTCCGGAAATGTTATATCATATTAGTAAATTTGTGCCCCTAATACCAAAAATATTAAATTAAATTCAACATATCTTGAAAATCTCCACTTTAGATATGTGGTACAGGTGTCATACCTCGCGAGTTTATTACACATTTAAAGAATCTTTTTAATTCTTTTTTTATGAATTTACAAGTGACATTTTGGATAGTGAAGGATTTTAAGATACATGAAGTGAATAAATCATACACCACAGCGCTATTTAATGGTATTTAATAAAATTTCACATCACCAAGCTAGAAAATATATTTGAAAATAGATCAGCTTCTGTTCCTATTATTTTAGTACACCATAGTTTCAAAACATAGCAATGTTTCTTTTCTCAATTATGTCCTATTATTAATTTTATTGAAATCTTGAAAATCTGGTGTAATTATTTTATCATAAAGAGTGATATTGAATAATATATAAGAAGAGTAATTACCATCAAATTATGTATTTTTAAAAGTAAATTTATAGGTATACAAATTATTGAGTAACAAAATTAACCAACAGGCTCGTAACGTCGGATTTTGCAATTTGTCATCGAATAAAATCATTTCTATTCGTATTTAAAACGACTCATGAGTAAAATAAGGTGTTCCAGGAAGTGGAGAGTTAAATATATTTTTCCATTGCATGTTCAAAAGGTAACCACTTAAAGGAGGACATTAGGACTTGTCCTAATTTTGTTTTATTACCTAGTTGGTTGTGTATTCTAGATGTAGACTTCAGATTTGTTTTCAAACATCTGTTGTAATAGTTTCCAAAGTACATTTGGTCTTTTGAACCCAGTTTTAAAAGAAAGAGGTTCTCAATTCGTCGCGTATGTTTTTTTTATTTATATATGTACACCAATTACTCCGGAACGGCTGCACCGATTTGAATGAAATTTTTTACGTTACGTTCAGGAAGTTGCTGCGGTAGTCCCATATTTTTTTAGATGAAATTGGTGCAGTAAAATACAAAATGGCGCTTACAATATGGCGGCCAAAAAAATTAATTTTGTCCGATTTTCTTCAAAATTGTTATGGAGGAATTTTCGGGGTTGTACTCAACGAATCTCAAATTATTTTTAAAAAATTCAAAACGGCGGATCCAATATGGGGGACAAAAGAATTAAAATTTGTCCAATTTTCTCCAAAATTGGTACGGGAGAGTTTTCCGGGTCGCAGATGACAAATCCAAAATTATATTTAAAAAATTCAATATGGCGGATCCAATATGGTGGACAAAAAAATCAATTTTGTCTGATTTCTCCAAAATTGGTACGGGGGAGTTTTTCGGGGTCACACATGACGCATCTAAAATTATTTTTTTAAAATTCAATATGGCATTTCCAATATGGTGGATAAAAAATTGATTGTGTCCGATTTTTTTCAAAATTAATATGGGGGAGTTTTTGGGATAGCACATTACGAATCTGATATTATTTTTAAAAAAATTAATATGGCGCATCTAATATGGCGGATAAAATATTCTACATCTCTCGATTTTGTCTAAGGTCAGTATTGGGGGATTCTTGTTAGTGTTACTTACGAAATTAAAATAATTTTTGAAAAACTCAATCTGGCGGAATCAATATGGTGTCCTAAAAATTTTACATTTTTCGACTTTCTCCAAAACTGATATAGAAGGATGAAAATTATGAATTTAATAGTATTTTTCAGGACTCAGTATGGCGAATGCAATATAGCTGAAAAAAGATTTTACATTTTTCGATTTTGTTCAAATGTGGAACTGAATCATTTTTGAGGATGTAAATAGCGAATATAAAATTATTTTAAGAAAATCTAATACGTCAGATGCAATATGACCGTTTAGAAATTTTAAATTTCTAGATTTCATCTAAAATTGGTACTAGGGGGCTTTGAAGGGTTTAAATTTAGATTAGATTAAGACGCTAGAATTATTTTTTTGAAATTCAATATGGCGGGTCCAATATGGTAGGAAAAAATTTTGCTTTATTCGCATTTCTTCAAATTTGGTATTAGAGGGTTGGGGGGTGGGGGGTGGTGTATTATGAATATGAAGTTAATTTTTTACAACTATTAGGTTAATAAGATACAATATGAGGGACTAAAAATTTTACTTTTTCCGGTTTTATATAAAATTGATATTGCTGGGTTCTTGGGGCGTATACAAACTCAATATACAATATAAAATATATCGGGCTAAGAAATTTACATCTCAAATTCTTTAAATATCGATATTGGAAGGTTTTGGGGCCTATATTACCAATCTAAAATTAATTTGAAATTTAGGATAGTGGATTTACTACGACAGACTAAATATTTGTTTGACACAATTTCATTCGTATTTGGAGAACTCAAAGGATCAAAGAATTTTTAGTGGTTTATTTTAGGGTTATTTACAATTGTGGATAAAATGAGTACTTTTTTGCCACCTTGGAGTCATTGCGAGGTACACTAATGTCGATTAGCACTTAGTTCAAATAATTTATGAATATCATAATGAATTCGAAACTAAAAATCGAAAAATTAAATTTTTATAAAAAAATTGAACCGACTTCTAAAAATGCGCTAAAAAGTGAAAAATAACTATAAATTCTTATATGAAATTGAAATTTTTGAAGTCGGCGCCAAATTATTTCTAAATGAAATAAATAACTACTAATATATACAAATTATGTTAAGAAAGCTATTACAAATAAAGTATTTTTAATCTGCTTATGCAAATCACATTTTGTCAGGTATTAGTTTGGCGTCAACTTCAAAAATTTCAATTTCATATAAGAATTTATAGTTATTTTTC
The DNA here is from genome assembly GCA_034092305.1 of Diaprepes abbreviatus. NCBI lineage: Eukaryota > Metazoa > Arthropoda > Insecta > Coleoptera > Curculionidae > Diaprepes > Diaprepes abbreviatus. The sequence goes on from JASJET010000087.1 coordinate 3,506,586, forward strand.
ACTTTTTAGCGCACTTTTAGAAGTCGGTTCAATTTTTTTATAAAAATTTTATTTAGAATTTAATAAATATGCTCAGTTATAACCGCGCTATCCTGTAAAACTGGTTAAAATATATTTTAAGAATATTAGACAGTCGAGTCGTGTGGGGTATAAGAACATGATATTTTCTAACTATAATTTTTTCCGATCATATAAAGCATCCATCACCAGTAAAATAGAAACAACTATCACCAATTTGGGACATACTGTAAATATGTTATAAAAACAGTTTAAGCTGATTTGAAATATTACTTTGATATGATTTAAAATGGATTCTAGAGAATCTTTAACTTAGACAAAAAAATTTTCAAAATTATGTCCTAGATTTTATAGCAAGAAAGCATCACATGTGAATTGGATATAAATCACACTTGACAGACTCATAACGAGTGGGCTCATAACTCGACCCAACAATACTTTGAAAATATTTTAACCTTAATATTTTGTTTTTTTTTCAGTATTGAACTAGGCTTATATCATGTCGATTTCAGTAGTGCTAACAGAACTAGAACTCCCAAGGATTCATCTGCCTATTATAGACACGTTGTTACCACCAGATGCTTGGTCGATGAATGTACTGATTAATGTGAAATCTAATATTTTCATTTAAATTAAAAGGAAGTGTTACCCCGCAAAATTTAGAGTTTTTATTTTAAGTTTAGAAAAATACATTTAATAAATGTTGTAGGTAAGTAAATTTAAATTACTTTTTTATAACAAACAAGGTCGTAGAGATGACGGTTATTACGCGTAACTTGCTGCAGTTGGGATTATATTTACTCGATTGCTTAAAATAGAGAAATAATAAACAATATTGACTTGTAATACGTAGTAAGTTGTACTCCAGAAGAAGATCATTTACACTTTCAAGGAATATTTTATAAAATTATGGTTTAATGCAGATCAAGAAATTTTATCAGAATTTTTCTTTTATCTTTTAAACCTTTCTGTACCGTCGAGTGAAAAACTGTTTTAATAGTGTGGACGTCTAAGGATTTTTGTGACCGATTAAGGTTCATACAGTTTTATGACTGATTTTTATGTATTTTGAGTTGTTAACTCCAAATCCGAATATTCAACATGAGAACATGTCACGTTGTCAAGGAATTTGTTATTAATTATTTATAACACCGTAAAGTTATTAATGAATGAGATACCGATTTTGGAGCAATGTCATTTTATTTTAGATTTAATGACAAAGATGACAATATTTTCAAAATTTAAAAAAAAAGGTTAATTAAAAGCTGACATATTACAACATTTGTGCAAAGAATTTTACGCCTTTGCAGCGCTATAACAAAATCGAGTATAATTCAGCTTGTAAATAAAATTCTGAGAGAATAGGGCTAGTAGCATATATACCCCTTATAAAAGTTATATCAAAAAATAGATTTTTTACATATTCAGGACGTTTTTGATCTTTTGAAAAATATTAATTAGAATCAAGAATGCAAATTTAAGTAATGCTGAGTCACTCGTAATATATATATATATATATATATATATATATATATATATATATATATATATATATATATATATATATATATATATATATATATATATATCATTTTTTTTTTATTTTGTCTTTTCTTGGGTTTAGGTTCTTAGGTTCCAAAATAAAAAAAAATGATATAATCTATGGTTCAAGAAACAAGAAAATAAATATATATATATATATATATATATATATTATATATGTATATATATATATATATATATATATATATATATATATATATATATTAGGAGGTAGAAGATGTTAAAATTTTATCACGGAAGTTGTTATGTTATTTTTTAACCCACAAATTATACACTTACCCTTTGCTCGTGAAACACTTTATCTATTAGTGAATACCGGAATAAAACCCGTTGAGTTGTTACTGAGAAAACCATGCACAGACAGACAAAGAGACGTGGTGACGAACTTTGTTTTATAATATATAGTGATAACAATATTAGAAAAAATATATTTTTTTCTAGCACGTGAATAGGAATTTTTAGTTTAAAGTTGAAACAATAAAAATCATAATAAAAGATATAAATTTTTCAACATGGAAAAGTTCAAAGAATGGCTTATGTGGGAATAATGAGTGCATTGAGGACTGCCCCATTAGATCTCTGAATGTCCTGGTGAGCCTAGCTTCTCTCCACTTATAGAGAAGCAGGCCTTTGAGGCTGCTTATCGTCTCAGTTGCCTAGGGCATCACGAAATCGTAAAGGGCCGCTACTTAAGTGTCTGGGAAAGCGAGGTGGGGAGATGTCCATCACTCCCCATATAAACAAATTCTTTGGCGCCACTTTTAAAACCACTTTCTTGAGATACTTTTGCCAAGTAGAGAGGATTGAGAGAGGGAGCAAAATCTTTCAAGAATTAAATCCTGGTGCTTTACAGATAGATATCGACTAGATGAAAGAGCTGAAGCTGGAATGTGCTGTAGAGCACGGGAGTCAGAGAATTCTCCTCTCTCGCACAACGTGCGACGATCTTTATAGCATAAATTTATGCTACTCTTGAGTGCGGCTATCTCTGCTCAGATATAGGGCTGCAATAATGACGCTGAATCTAGTGTTGTAAATTCACGAGTGGTATTTGAGTGCAAAGATGTACTGAACTGTCTAAAAAGGAACGGCTATACAATCAAATTCTTGTGGGTTACGAGTCATTCGGGTATATATGGAAATTAGAAAGCAGACCGTCCGGCAAAGATGGGGTCCTCAGTATATCCATATGGACCTCAACCCATTCTACCTGTCCTAGTTGCCGTTGGTAAAAGGGAATTAAAATTGTTGCTGTAAGGTAAATTTATTGAATCGTGCAGAGGATCTCCTGGATAAAGTGTACCAAGGAACATATAACTGGATCTAGCGCACTGCTTACTAAGGAGCCTCTCTCCTTAGGAAGGAAAAAGCTGCGAATTGTGTAGGACTGTAGACAGGACATTGTCACCAGAGGAGACGTCTTCGTAAGATTGATGTCTGGAGGAATATGAAACTGGTGACCATGTCTTCAGAGAGTGTCCAGCACTGAATGGACTGAGGCAGATATATTTCGGAGATACAATTTTGTGACAGAAACTCGTTAGGCAAGTTTCATCGACGAGGTTGCTTGGCTTCGCAATGGCAATTGGCCTCGAATGACCTGCAGCTATGATGATATATAAAGGGTTCAACGGGGACTAGGTATCGACGATTAAGTATCACCTCCTTTTGTACATTCATTTATTCAGCTATAAAGCTTATTTGTTCAAACAAATATAATATTAATAATAGTCAGATACCCCATGATCAAGAACGACTAATGCCGCTATGGATGTCGAACATCAGAAACAAACCAACAGATAATGAAAGAATGTCAGGCATTTGACGCATGGGAGTATAGGGAGACACACGATTCTGCCTCCAAGTTCATCTATCAAGAGTTGGCGGAGAAATTCTGTTGCAGGTAGAGAAAGTGCAATATTGTGAACACAGCCTTGAACCTATACTAGAGTATAACGAGTTAAAGCTGTACTGGGATCGAGTTCTGCTTACAAATCGTCATCATCATATCACGCCAAATCTTATTTTAGTGGATAAAACATCTAAGTAAGCAACACTAATAGAAGTCCCCATTTTTAGTAACAACAACCTAAGACACAAGCATAATGAAGAGATCACCAAATAGAGAGACCTGGAGGTACAAATATGCAGACAATGCTTAATATCAAGGGATTGGGCCTTGGGAGAACAGCTGTATAAGGCTATGCGAAAAACACGGTATTTGGGACCGCTTAAATTATCCGAAAATTTATGGGGAATGTAAAGAACACGACAATATAGAAAGGCCCCACAGAACTTAAAAAAAGTGTTGAAATTCAAACTAGCGCAATTATAATTTACATTTTACGGCTTCATCTTATTTGTTGTTATAATTTTGGATTATTCAATACTCCATTGCTGAATGTTAACTTCATTATAAATAATACGTCATGCTAACTGCAGGCGAATGATCTGAAGAAAACAATAGATCTCCATTTGATTACAGAACACATTGTTACTTGAAAACTTCGTGGACTTTTTTGAGTCCACCGTGTTTATAGCATAAACACATAAATTTACTTTTGTTATCTTACACAACTGTTAAAAATTAACCTTTATGACCCGTCGTCCTAAATTTGGGATGTCACACAAGTATGAATTTTATGAACTTCCGTGCAACATAAAAACCTGCTCGTAAAGCGTCTAATAAATGGGAAACCGAAAGACAACAAAAAGTGATCCGCTTTAGTTTATTTTTGTAGAACTGCTACTGGCAAGAGCTTTGTATTGCAAAAGTACCGAACCGGATAGGAACAGATTATTTTTTCAAAAATAAGTAGGAATTATTATCTGAGAGTTATCAAAAATTTAAAAATCTTTTAAGTTTTTGTCACAATTTTTGCTACAAAAAATGGATTCTTAGAAGCAACATTTTTTCTTTCATAGTTATCTACTATTTCTCAGTAATTACAGACTTAACCTTAAAAAAAATACATTATTATTTGTACAGATTGACCGAAGACAGCGACTTCTCAGTCAACGTGAATCTGGCAAAGATGTGGCCGTTGAGGGCCCTGATATTTTTTAATTTAATCAGCCGTCCAATACTAATCGTCGCAAGCATTAGGTGTATTTTCGCGTTATCTGTTAGATAATTGACCTTCCAAATTTCGGATGCGCTCGCGAAAGCTTCTGTTACAAAGATGTTTCAGTATTCTATGTACGGTGAAATTCCAGTAGATTCGAGAGCCTGGATCAGGGAGAAGAATCGACTCAAGAACAAGGCCTATAGGACTGGTGCCCTTGCCATCAGGAGGCAGGCTAACAGAACATTTGAGGAGATACGACAGAAGCTCCGCGATCTGTACTATCAGTGCTGGAAATCTAAATTAGAGACTCTACAAATTCGTGAAGGCAGTCTTTATCGTATGATTAGAAGTTTGACAGAAGGTGCGAAAATGCTATTGCCTCACATTGTTAATGGGAATTTTACCTTGACAGATCCGTAAGATAAGGCCAATGAATTTGCAGACAAATTTTATGAATAATTTCAGTTAAACCCCAACACCGATAAGACAAAGGAACATAACATCGATCGAATTATTTAAATTTACAAGTTCATTCAATTTACTTTCTTAGACTTACCTGTAATCGGTCTTGATGTGATCAGGGGGAATGCTTCACTTCTTATTGTTAAGAAAGCGCCAGGTTTGAATGATATGTCGAACGCAGATTTGAAAAGAGCTTCTGACAAGACCCTTTCAGGTATTGGTCATTTTTGCCTCAGATTGGAAAGAGGCAGAAATTATACTTGTCAGAAAGTAAGGAGAACGAACTACCAGCATTAATAGCTACCGGCCAATCTTCCATTATCGGGCAAATAGTAGAAAAAGTTATGCTTTTCCGCTTTACCGAGCAGTTCGGATTCAGAGACGGTTTTAGTAGCGTCCAGCAGATTGGTTTCATTCATCACTCACGCATAATGGGCTTGTAATCAAATTTATAAGGCTTGGGAATCCTCAATTACCGAGTAAAACTAGTCCAAAATTTCCTAGATCGCAGATCATTTGTAGTGTCGTCAGACGACGCTGTGTCTTCCGTAAGGCAGATTAGAGCGGAGGTTCCACAGGGTTCCCCTTTGTCCCCCACTTTAGTCAAATTTTACACTATAGAGAGCTGTTGCGTATTTTTTAAGCCAACAAAAAATAAAAAAAAGATATAAGTAATCCTAAAAAGATCATATATATATATATATATATATATATATATATATATATATATATATATATATATATATATATATATATATAGGCTTTCACAGATTCCTCCGTGTGAGATGCAATAGCAGTGGATATATCCACATTATGCCGTTGTAGTGCTGAAATCACATTCAGCAAACGTACAACTATATGCAGCTTTGGATATGAATGAAGTAAAATGCGAACAGTAAATGCAAACTTTGTCCCAAACATATCCTTTCCGTGTTAGAGGTTGTACAGTTGGAACAAATTGCTAAGGACACAATTTATTCTATTCCACCACCATCGAGATGATGGCCTACCTGTGCCACCATATCGAGAAGAAAGTCAAAACTTACCCTCCCCTCCACAGTAATATGGCATAAACATGTAGACGCTATCCGGCGGGAGGTCGGCGAAGCCGCGTTCAGTATTTGCATGCTTCATTCTGATCTGTCCTTTGCACAGCCAGGTGCATGTCGGTAACCTGATGAGTCTAGTAGAGACGAAACATGTACCTTCGCCGTATCACTGTGGCGGGGAGGGTAAGTTTTCACTTTCTTCTCGGTATGGTGGTACAGGTAGGCCATCATCTCGATGGTGGTGGAATAGAATAAATTGTGTCCTTAGCAATTTTTTCCAACTGTGCAACCTCTAACATGGAAAGGATATATTTGGAACGAAGTTTGCATTTACTGTTCGCATTTTACTTTATTCATATACGGAGTTGTACTTTTGCTGAATGTGATTATAGCACTACAACGGCATAATGTGGATATATCCACTGCTAGTGCATCTCACACGAAGGAATCCGTGAAAGTCGCATAAACATATATATATATATATATATATATATATATATATATATATATATATATATATATATAAGAGATGTTTTCGTCCATGTAATTTTATAATAAAATAGGAAATTTTCGGCTATGCGGACATAAAGACCGTTGATAAATATTACTCTCATGTTAAAAAGTGTGGAGATCTCCAAGATAATGGAAAAGCTCCGGGTCCGAAAAATTACAACGCTGTTTCGGCCTAGTATGGGACTCATCAGGCCATTACGTTCGGTATCGATGCCGAATAATGCGATCTCTATCGTTGGAGTAGCACGGTTCGTGCATTGAGCTGTGAATGTTCCTTTTTTAATTTACTGTCGCGCCATCACATTGCGGTTTCATACAACATTGTTGGTTTGTGTTGCTCTTGTGTTGTTGAGTGATCCATCGAGATGTCGCAACTGTGTCTTATTTACTATTTTTCAATTGTAAAATGTGTTTATTGGATACAGATGCGAGATGATGCTTTGTACGGAACGCTATGGCCTGATGAGCCCCATACTAGGACGAAACAGCACTGTCGTCATTTTTCGGACCCAGAGTTTTTCCATTATCTTGGAGATTTTTGCACTTTTTAACATGAGAGTAGGTAATATTTATCAACGGTCTCTATGTCTGCATAGCCGAGAATTTCCTATTTTATTATATAAAAAAAACTTACTGAAGCACAGAGGATATAAATTCTTGTGATGATAAGATATGGCGAAAGAACCCAAGAAGAAGTGCGTCAGCTATTTTAAGGAAAATATCTTAAGCTTCTGCCAATTTCACAATTGGCGATGAGTAAGACTGGGCAGAAATTGCCGAAATTTCCAGAATTAAAACCTGTTGACTTTTTTTGTGGTGTTGTCTTAAAGGTAAAGTTTTTTAAACTAAGCCAATTACCAAAGAACATTTAAAGAATCGGATCATTTAAGAAATATGGCTAATTACTAGAGAAGTAGTCCCAAATGTTCAGAATGGGTTTATAAAGCTCTTAGGTCACTGTAAATTAACCACTGGGAGGTATATTCAATATTTAATAAAATAATAAATTAACTGTTATTACTAATTTTTACTAACGATAAATCAAAAATAGAATTTTACAGGGAGTTTAAAAGTGTACAAAAAATTGGGGGGTCACAATTTAACAAATCAAAATTTATAATAGCACATCTTGTTTGGAGTCACACTATATGATTTATTATATTGAGAAAAATTAGTACCACAAAACAAACTCGACTTATCCAACCGATTTTCAAAAACCCAGCTTTTTTCAAATAATAAATTTATTTCAGATATTACGCTCATTGTTTTTGATATTGCATCGAGGGAAAAACAACGAAAAATCCTCTCGAAGTCAGGAGTAGCGCCATATTGCTAATGATACATTAGAGGCAGCAAGTTAATTCCTTAACACTGACATACATTTATTGTGGTGTAGCCTGTGACTTGACTCCCAAACTGCCGGAAGTTTGGTTTTGTGCAAAGTTCTAAAGTCGACTCTAATGCCCAAATAATATTTCTCGTTTATAGAAGTTTTATAAAAGTAATTAATAACGGATTAAATAGCTGAGACTTGCTTCAAAATAGTTCCAGTAATTTTTTAGGGCTCATTATAAAACATTTGTTGTTCTAAATGCAAAAATAAATATAGTCAGTTTAGTCTTCTGTCAGCAAATACTTGATTTAAAATAAAAGAGCATTAATAGAAAGATACACTGCATTATATTCAGTAGGTAGTATATACGGTCTTAATGACTTTTCTGTGAAATGATTTTTATAACTACCCTTAATGACACTGGTTTTAAACGCTACAATGCCTTCTTTTTAGATTTGTTGGGGTGTCACCATAAACGTCGGGTTTTTATTTTATACATAGTTTACAGAATATTTCTTATGGTACGGTTGGTTTAAGTTTGTTACAGCCATTTAAAATATATTTGCCTAAAAGCTTACCGTATCCCACAGGGTAAATGATTACACCAAGTCAATAATATCATTCTTAAAAAAAAAAAAAAACAGGAAACAATACCCATTAAATTTAGTTTAAGTATTCAGCTGTAATTCCGAAAATGATTTAAGCAATGAATAAAATCAAAATGTTATAAAATTTTTAAATTTAAAAAAGTGACTTAGCAGATTGTGGCCTACGGTGTTTTATAGTTTATTCTTATGTATTTTGCGTTGCTGATTCCGAATATTCTTCATGGTAAGCCGTCACGTGGTTAGTGATTTTGTTAATAACTTAGACTGAGGATGGAGACGAAGTTCAGTTTCATACAGACAGTGAATCTGGGCCCCTATCCTCGAAAATGTGATGTGAATGGCGATGGGAATGGCGATGTGAACTTTTTAACAGTAAAAGCCGTGTTCTTGAAAAGCCAATGTTGCCAGATATGAACGTGCAAAAGCCCAGAATTTCAAAAATAAAATGGATGACAGATTGAATTGAGCTGTCAGACCGAAAATGTCCGTAGCATATAGTTTTGGTACATTAAATTAATCGTCAAAAGTAAAAAAAAATAGTGCTGTTGTTATTTTTGTGAAGTTATTAATTGCCATTACAATATTTCTACTTTGCCTGGATTAAATTTATCTTAAATTGACACTCTAGAACTGTTAAACAAAAATGCATACAAAGAGCCAAGTAGTTTAAGGTTCTAATATTTAACGAAAAAGGGATATCAAGAAAAACAGCAATCATATATACAAAGTAATATACTGACAGTAATTGCAGAAAGCCAACATTGCTATACCTTGAAACGGTGTAAATTACTAGCTTAAAGCCATCATCCCAATCCACTACAGAAACTATCCAATCAGTTATTTATTCAATCAATTCACAAAATGTCCAGCCTCTTATTGCAAGATGTTCTGTCCTGACAACTAAATTTAAAAGAAAACCTGTAACTTGAACAATGATAGAGAAACTGGTTATGACCAGGGACCGAAACCAAAGGCCAGAGAGAAGACCTCCATTAAAGATTCTGGCGGATCTCACATTCAACTTAAAATATATATATTTTTTTATTTTATAAAGATTTGTGGAGACTTGAAGATCAAATGTACCATAAATAAGGTTTTTATGCTGAAAGACCTCATTCGTTGGTCTGTAGGGTTCATATTTATATGTCTCGATAAATTATAATCATAATATTTATTTAATTGTAGTGTCGTATAGTGTTTAACACAGTCTAATTAAGTTAAGTGCTGTAGTTAACATAATTTAAATGTAAAATTTGTTACTTATTTAAATAAAAGTTCCCGATAGCTTACAAATTGTGATTTCTCAAATGTATTATAAGTTACGTTGTGAAAAGAATTATGTCAGATTTAACTGTATAAAACTAAGATACTCAGCTGTTATAGACACAAGTATTTATGTTAAATCCATAAGCAGAACTGGCCCTAGAAAAATATTTTTAAATAGCACGCTCATACAATTGAGTTATGAACAGAATCTCCTGTAAAAATTTTATATGTAATCTCAAATTTGCTTAATATTTGCGAGATATATTTAACTTTCTAAGGATATTTTATTAAAAAATTTGAAAATATTAGAAATATCGGGGTACCACCTAATTATCGTTTCAACTGTTTATTCAAAAAATAAAACGTCTTAAAGAAACGGTTTGTCAACATATTATTTTTTTTAATTACTTGTTATTTTGAAGAACCAAAAATAAAATAAAAATTTTTAATTCTATTTGATTTTTTGAAATCCGTGCGTTAAATATGTCATTTAGCGGCTAACATTTCATTTGCGCATGTTTCACCGTTCGCTTGCCTTCCACCGGGCGAACGAGGATATGAATGATGAACATTTCAAGAATACGCGTTCACCATCTTTTCACCGTTCACTTCACGTTTCCCAGTTCGAAGATAGAGCCCCTGATACTGTAATGGGATAAGAAGCTCCTGACTCTGCGGAAGGAGAGTGACTGTTCTGTAAACGACTTTTTCCTGAAGATACTCAAGGAGAAATGTGGATCAAATATCTAATATGTAGGTTCTAAGTGCATAATAACTGCGCTGGTCCAGAGTTTACCACATAAATTTGTGATTTTAGCAAGTAGATTTAGTTCTTTTTTATTTTTTATCAAAGTTTCCTAATCTCTTAGAAGATAAAGAGTATTTTTGTTATTTTCTTAAAATAACTGTTGTATCTTATTCCTGTGTTTCATATTTGGGTATCTATTCCTTAAAGAAGTACCATTTTGTTATTTCAATTTTTGCATAATTTTGATAACATTAATTAATATGAGATATACAGGGTATTTCACGACGAAATGCCGCGATTGATATCTCGAAAAACAGACTTATTATATTTTCAAGATGGCGGTACTTCCGGATATACCGAGAGTTAATGTCTTTTTGCTTATTTTAAATGGAATACTCTAATTTATAGATTTTATTCTAAATTATATATATATATATATATATATATATATATATATATATATATATATATATTTATATACATATATATTTTATGTCTAATGTCTTATACCTTACTGTTTTTGACATATTTTAAATTTTATGTCCAAAATTGCGTTTGTTGGCCTAAACTTAACTATATATTTGTCATATATGCAAGCTTTTATTATTTGAGGTTGGTTTACTTCTAGAAGGGGGTCTACTTTAGGGTACTGTGCTGATATTTTGAAAATAAATAAATACAGAGTGATCAGAAAGTAATATTAAATGTTAACTTCAAAATATCGTTAAAAGTCAATTTTTTAAACTTAAACCCATTAGTTTTATAATGTTATTTTATTTAGCATTAAAAATAAGAGTGGCCTTGAATAAGGTTGTCTATTCGAAGAATTTGTAGATTTTGAAATATTGACAATTTAACATGTTTGTATTGTAAAAACGCTATGAGGCTTTTAAGATTTGTTATTATATGGACTTTTCATTTGACAATTATTTATAAACATCATGCTGAGGCGATTAAATGATACGCGCGAAAATTATTTAAATTTGTTTATTATCTATGGGGAATGTAACAAAGCTTTTTGAAGAACATGCCAAACATTTGCTAATAGATAAACGGAAACCCTCATGGAACAGTGTTAAACGAATATTGGGAAATTTCAAAAATTTTAGCACCGTTAAGGCAAAAATGCGTGAAAAGAAACCCATTTCCAATAATGAAAATGTCGAAATTGCAATTCTGGGATATTTTGCGGCATATCTTATGACATCGTTAAGACAAGTAGCCCTACAAACAGGAATCTTGAAGAGCTCAATACATAGAATTCTGTAGAAATACAACTTCCACCCTAATTTAATATCTTTGGTTTAGAGCCTAAGAGATACTGATTTTCCGAAAAGAGTGCAATTTTGCGAAATTATATTAACAACTATACAAGACGATCCTCGATTTTTAGACAACGTAATTTAGACTGATGAAGCAAAATTTACGAAAAATAACCTTTTGAACAGACACAATTCCCATTTTTGGTTTGATTCAAATCCTTATGCAGTAAGATTGCTGAATTTTCAAGAAACCTGGTAATTTACCGTATTTTGTGCTGTAAAAAATGATTGAATAGTAAAACTACATTTTTATAAAGAAAATTAGAATGGTAATTTATTAATAATATAAAGCAAATTATGTCCCTATTTTAAATTATGTGTTAATTTGTGTAGGAGAAAGATATTTAAATATTCTAGAAGGGTTAGACAATCAATATATACGCAATGTACCTTCGGTGGAACACAGGTAAATTTTTTACCAACACAATGGCGTCCCACCACACAGAACCGTTGCAGTTGCCAATTTCTTACAAGTAACATTTTATGACAAGTGGATTGTCAACGACTGACCTTTTCTGTGTTTTTCTCGTTCTCCTGATTTGACTGTCTTAGATTATCTTATATGGGGAACGATAAAAAACATCGTGAGGGAGGCGTTCAAAAGTTTTTCTCCAGTTTCAATGAGAGAGAGATGGAAATTTTGAACGTTTATTACAATAAGTTGCCAATATTTCAAAAACTGCAAATTTGTGGAATAAACAACCTTATACAAAGTCGCCCTTATTTTTAATGCTAAATAAGATAACATGATAAAAATTCAGCATATTAAAAAAGTATTCTTTGCACAAAAGAGTAAAAGAATTTGCTGTAAACACGTTAAAGTCATATGTTTTAAAATATAAGACGGACACCTGTTGAATCATGGCAAACAATCACGTGAAGACCAAAACATCTCCACTGACAATAAATTTTTTGGAGGAAATTCCAAGTTAACAATTCTACCATTTAAAAAATGGTTTTGAAAATTTTATAAGAACGATATAATTGTAAAATACTTCTTATTTTACACTCAATTTTAGGACCTTGCAGCATTGAAGAAGTAAATTAACATCGATGAACTCTCTACCCAATAATAAATGTTATTTTTGATCTAAACTATTTTTTAGGGTTTATACTTAAAAATATTGACTTTTAATGATCTTTTCAAATTGATATTTAATGTCAGTTTTTGATCATCCTATATTTATTGATTATCGCAATATCAACACAGCCACTAAAGTAGCTCCCCTTTTAAAAGTAAACCAACGCCGTTTAAATAACAAATACGAGAAATTGATATATTTATGCCAGCAAACGCCATTTTTGACATAAAATTTAAAATATGTCAAAAACAGACTTAGGTATAAGATATACATTTAATATGTCTATAATTTTGTATAGAATCTAAAAGTGAAATAACATATATGATGTTCCATTTAAAATAAGCAAAAAATTTTCAACTTCTGGATTAATCGGAAATGCCACCATCTTGAAAACATCCCACATGTATTTTCCGAGAAGTCGATCGCAGCAGTTCGTCGTAAGACACCCTGTATAAGACCGTTACTAAATCAAGCACAAGTGTATTGTATGTTTCATTACGATTAACATTAAAAATTTTTAATTTGTGAAATCATTTCCTTTTTTGTCAAAAAAATAAAGCGGTATTTCATATTTGGTCACTTTCCTCTATCAGTGTTTAGTTCAAAATGTCCAGTTTACTGTCACTAACTGACAAGTTTTTACTGGCATTTAGTTTTGCCTGCGTGGGCAAAGTTTCTGAATATATATTTTTGGTAGTCATTTGTTGGTTATATGCAAATAATTTTTATACAACTTCTCATTTTAATAAAATCGGTATATTTCATAAAAAAAATCTGCATACAAAACAGATTGACCTGAGACACAGTGTTTTGAGCTTCGTTTTTATAAAAATATGTATACAAACATATACCTTTATTCATGTATTTGTATATGTTCTGCTAGCGTTCATTAAAACTTTAATAACAGAAAGCAGACCTCATAAAGATTTTAAAGAGAGCAGATAGGATCATTATAAATATTTTTATGAGATATTTTTGTTTTCAATAAAAACATTTATAACAGGTAATTTCATCACAAAATTGATAATTTAGTAAAATTTATTTATACAATTAACACGAAATTATTAACAGTATATTATGTTTTTTTGCTTATATCTTGCTATTCTCAAGGTACTTAATGTTAAAATTTATCTTTAAATAAAGAATAAATTAATATATTTATTAGGGCATAGTCGATAGTTTAAAGTATATCTATTTACGCGGAAAAAATAGGAAGGCAAATTAGTTTTGAAATATGATTAGTCCAAGGATATTAATATCAAATAATGTCGATTAATTTGTTATAAACAAATTAACATTGCAAAATTCAGTTTTTGGCATAATAAATTTTTTCGTAATTTGTACGTGATTCTGAATAAAAAAAGGTTCTTACACATTTTCATGTAAGTGGCTTTGTTTCCGAGATAAAACATATTCAAGATACCAAAAATAGCTGATTTCGCCATTTTTAAAACAGTCTCTGAGAATTTTAAATATTTTTCAAATAAATTGAAGTTGAAATTATTCGTTGCACTGGAATTTTAATACTGAGAATTATACAAGATTCTACAGAGTATAATTATATTGATATAAACATTCAATGCATTGTTTCTGTCGATGGTTGATAATTTATATCGTTGCTATATCGATAAGAAATAAACATTTTTAGGCAACCAAGCGTGTGCTCCGAATAAAAAATTACATCGGATAATTCTTTAGCTTGAATTAAAATTTTAATTAAGAAAAAAATGATTGAAGAACTGTTTGAAGTTACAACTAAAATTTAAAAAGCACATATGAGCTCGAAAATAATATTTATCGAGTTTATATTAGTGCGAATAATATAAGAGCCTACTACGCCCTATTGGTGCATTGCATAAACGAGTTTCGTCCTCGTATGGCATTTATCAGGCCCCTGTATCCGGTATAATTAATCATCTCGCAATTGTACCCTATATACTGTTTTTAAAATTAAAAAAAAACCGCAAATAAGATACGAATAGCGACATTTCAACGCATCACTCAATAACACAAGAGCAACACAAACCAAAAATGTTATATAAAACCTCCATGTGATGGCGCGATGGTAAATTAGTAAAGAAATATATCAAAACTCGACACACGAGGCATGCTACTAAAAGGATAGAGGTCACATCATTCGGCATCAAACTAACCACGAGTTTTCGGAGTTCAAGAAAGGTGTCGCACTAACGATCCCCTCATGAGAGCCGCTGCGTGTTTTTAAACCAACAAATATATATAAAAAAGAGATAATTTTTCGTTCGTGTAATTTTAAAATAAAATAAGAAATTTTCGGCTATGCGGACTAAGACCGTTGATAAATATTATTTTCATGCTAAAAAGTGCGGAGATCTCCAAAGAACATGGAAAAACTCCGGGTCCGAAAAATGGCGACAGCGCTGTACAAACCATCATCTCGTATCTGCGTCATATAAACATACTTCACAGTTGAAAAATAATAAACAAGACACAGTGGCGACATCTCGATGGCTCACTCAATAACATAAGAATAACACAAATCAACAAATGTTGTAAAAAGCCGCAATTTGGTGGCGCTACGGTAAATTAAAAAAGAAATATATAAAAACTCGATACACGAACTTGCTACTCTAAGGATAGAGGTCGCATTATTTCGGCATCGGCAACCAAACTAACCATGAATTCCACAGTTGAAGTTCAGTATCGCACCAACGATCTCCCTTAGAGAGCTGCTGTGTATGTTTTAAGACAACAAATATAAAAATGACTCCATTTTAATTCAGATCAATCTAAAATTTTATAGCATTTTTTTATTGATTTTTCAGTAAATCCCACGCTAAACTATATACATAATTGCAAAAAAAGAAATCTGTACGTTTCATAAAGCTAATTTTTATTTTTTTCCTCTCATCTAATCAACAAATGGGAGTATAATTCAAAAGAAAGTGCTAAGATCTTGATATCGCTTAAGTTTCTGATCAAATTTTTACATTTTTAAAAATTGAATTTTCAAAAATTTCGCGATTAATTTTCATTAAGATCCGATATTTTTTAATTAACATGGGCAAAATTAAACCATTACGTCTATCAAATTTTACATCGATTCAACAATTGAATATTAAATGGACACCGGTATAATAATCCTTATTGTCTCAGTTATAAGACAATACGACCAAGAATTTGAAAGTCTTGGAAATACAGAAAAATATGCTACAACAATTTCGTTTTTAAAATAATATTTTTGTTATGTTAGCTGTGAAATATAGTATGCCATTATCTACACCTATGGACAAATCTTTTTCTAAAAATGACAGAGGGTTGGTCAAAATCAAACAACACCGTACGGTCGTCGATTTATTTATGACCTTAACCTTCCATGTAAAAACACCGGGGTGTAAAGATACCTGACTTTTGCCTCCAATAGAAAGTCAAAAATAACAAGAAATAAACTCGGCCTTGCATACGACAAAGGCGTTTACCACGAATACTATACTAGTGAAGCAGGTTTTGATTGGGACAGGTAGAATATAAAATGAAGGTATCAGCCAACGCTATTGGTTGACTTTTCGGTATCCATCAGGTGGAATAAAGTAAAGATAGGACAGGTTCAGTATCTAACTCCAACATATACGAATACCATTTTCAAGAACGAGAAATAGCAAAATGGTCTAGCAAAATAAAAGCTGAACAGATTAAAGAAAAATATAATTCCAAAGTAAAATGGTCCTAATATATATATATATATATATATATATATATATATATATATATATATATATATATATATATATATATATATATATATTAGTGCGACAACTCTTTGTATATCGTTCGCAAATTAAACGAAATAATTAATGTTTAAAGTGAATGTTTGTGTGCTATTTTCAAAAAGGACTTGCTAGATAAGCTTTATATTTAAAAATTGTTAAACCTAATAAAAAAGAATATTCTTATTAATATCTAAACAGTTTAATGAGGGTTTAATCAATCGATACGTTAAAATACATAAAATAAAAAATAGTGAAACTCCCATGTACAGGGTGTTCTCAAAGTTAAGTCATTTATTTTAACAATAAGTTATTAACAGGTCGTACACCGAAGAAATCAAGAAATTGACGGATTCTGTATTTCGGTGTATATTTTTTAAAATTATTACAATCGGCCAAGTGCTTTCGGTCTAATTTAGACCATCCTCAGGGTTCAGACCCTAGAAACAAGAGAATATGGTCAGCAAATAAGTTTACTCAGTACTCACCAACCACACTCACTTGTCAAAGGGCACACCTTAACCCTGCCAGTTTGAGAACAGTCTCCAGTCGCGAGCGTAGCCTCCACACAGAACAAGATTTATACAATTAAAAACTTGTAGAAACTTTTAAAATTAAAATTAAAACTAGAACATTCAACACACTGTGCACATTGACATTATTAAAACAATAAACCTTTTTAATAACAACCCAAAAGGGTGAAGTTATGCCACACACAGTCATAGCATAATACAGCAATAAAACTTTCCAAAAATTAAAACTACATGCAAGTATGTGAAAGCCTGAGTAGAAATTTTCTGTATGAGTTTTCATTTTTGAATTTCTTGAGAGGCACATGTTTCGTCTCTACTAGACTCATCAGGGTACCGACATGCACCTGGTTGTGCAAAGGACAGATCAGAAGGAAGCGTGCAAATACTGAAGGCGGTTTCGCCGACCTCCCGCCGGATGGCGTATACATGTTTATGCGGCTTTCACGGATTCCTCCGTGTGAGTTGCAACGAAGTTTACATTTACTGTTTGCATTTTACTTCACTTATTCACGGAGTTGCATATGGTTGTACGTTTGCTGAATGTGATTTCAGCACTACAACGGCATAATGTGGATGTATCCACTGCTATTGCAACTCACACGGAGGAATCCGTGAAAGCCGCACAAACATATATATATATATATATATATATATATATATATATATATATATATATATATATATATATATATAATATGTTACGAACAATTTCAATACAAATCTTCAAATAGATGATGATATAATCTAAACATATTTAAGATCTCAATATTAAATAATTCTGCACCTAGGTAACATCATACATGTATGTGCACAAAATCAATATTATCATATTAATTTCAAAAAACAACCATAAAAAGAAAACATAATGAATGAAAATAATACTAATCAATGGAAATACCTACATACAAACAAAGGTACTAACTAAGTAACCTATGAAGGTTTTTGTCAAAGAAAAAGCTTAAATTGATCAATGTTATGAAAAGTATATGTTCTAAAAGCTTACTAAATTTTTTCACATTTAAGATTGTTCTTATACTCATCGGGATAATATTATAGAACTTGGACGTCAGTTAACAAATCTATGATTAATGTTTTTATTACTATTTGGTATCCTTAGATGTCTATTCATTCTATATCTCGTTTCATAAGAGTGAGTTACATAATTTTTAAATTTCGCAGACTTATGTACATAAAAACAAGAAAAACAATATATACAATGAACGGGCATCAAAAATTTATTCTGAATAAAGAAACCTAGTAGAATATCTTTTTTTCTTCCAAAAAATTACCTTCAAAATGTAATTTTGTACTACGTTGAGTTGTGACGAGTTTTGATACAGGTCACTCCCAACAATTATTCCACATCTAA
Organism: Diaprepes abbreviatus; assembly: GCA_034092305.1. Classification (NCBI taxonomy): domain Eukaryota; kingdom Metazoa; phylum Arthropoda; class Insecta; order Coleoptera; family Curculionidae; genus Diaprepes; species Diaprepes abbreviatus. Next base: position 3,525,266 of record JASJET010000087.1, read on the forward strand.
TTAAGGATTCAATTTCTGATATATGGAATATATTTTTTTAAGAAGTAGATTTAAAAAATAAAAACGTTTTTTTCTGAGATATTTTTCGATTTTCGTAATATGTGAACCTCATATGACCTTGAGGTCAATGGTCAATTTTTTTTTGAACGCAAGTCCGACGGTTCATAAAATCATTTGTAAAAATCCGTATTCAAATATTATGGCTCCGCTGTTCCTTTGCTATATTACCATGATCTTCGATTCAGATTATTTCGAGTATTTTAATCTATATAAGTCACGAAATTCTAATCTTTTGATGATTAAAAATAACATGAATAGGAGAACTACCAAAAAAGAGGTTAAAAATGAACTTTTGCGTTCAAAAAATCATTCAAACTACAAGCCTCACCTTGACCATTGACTTCAAGGTCATATAAGGTTCAAATATTACGAAAATCGAAAAATATCTCAGAAAAAAAAGTTTTTATCTTTTAAATCTATTTCTTAAAAAAAGTTTTTCCATAAAAAATGACACTTTGGCAATGTTTGACCTTGACCCTTAATCTAAAGGTCATAGTCAAGATTGCAATTGGTGTTCTCTTTCATTATCCTAAACCTAACGATTGAAGTATTTTTTTATGATTACGCGATTTCATTATTTTGGTAAATAGTTTGTAATGTTTTACGCTGCATACACACATACACACACACACACACACACACACACATATATATATATATATATATATATATATATATATATATATATATATATTTATGAATATATAGAATATGTATTGTACATTTACATTCGCTTACGCTAGCCAAACAAGTTCACAAGATAGGGAGAGAGGGAGAAAAAGAGATAGATAGAGAAAATTGACCCTTACGCCTTGCCTATGTAAATGGTTGATCGGGCGCAACTTATCCCTCAGAATCTCTAAAACTATTAACTTTTAGACTTTGTGCCCATAGGGACTTTTAATCAGGACATCTAGACCTACAACATACTGAATTTTCAACGAATTTGACCAGGATCGAATTTCCATTTGGTTGGTGCGGGATCAACTCATCCCTTTGTATCTCGAAAACTATTAATTTCTGGACTTTGTGCCTTTAATCAGGACATCTAGACCTACAACATACTGAATTTTTAACGAATTTGACTGGGATCCAATTTTCGTTTGGTTGGTGTTGGGTCCTTTGAAATCAGAGTAAAATATTTCATAACAAAAGCCATTCTAATTAAGTTAATAGACAAAAAGTTAAATTTTGTCGATCAGTAAAATTTTTATTAAAAGAACGGACATAATTATAGGAAAATTCTAGGAAAAATCGAAAATATTCTTTCGTATGTATTATTAAAACCGACGCAGTTATTTGGAGAATTCTGAATTAAAAAAAAGGATTTTAAAAGTTGTTGAGTACAGAAGAAAATGAAAAGTGGCAGTATTTAGTTACTTTACGATGCAAAAATTCAAAAGAGAGAAAATTCAGTTATGGATGCTCGCAATTTTTTGTTTGCACGAAGCAGTTTTTAAAATTAGTCGGCTTGTATTAATATTGACTAGCATGTATTGGTAAAATTACGATTTCTTTAAGCTGGTGAGTTAAAACACGATAAAACAGTAAGCTTCATTTAGTTCTAATTTGAGATATTTTAATATAACTTTTAAGATTTAACTAAATACAATTATAGATCAATAATTTTATCAAACTGATTCACACTATATGCGGCAGCTTTTAAATATTTAATAACAACAAATTTAACCAATAAATAAACACTATTAGATATAAACCGACAATAAATTGGGATCCTTTACATCATTTAGGTAAAAAAATTTCAGAAAATACTCAGTAATACCTATAATAATAAGCCATGACTGAAAAAACATAAAACCTCGAAATGTGACCATGCTCAAACTAAAAAATAATGACCCCACGTAACTGGTGTCTACCTACCTACGTTTTTTGTTTCCATAGGTCCCAAAATAAAATGATTCCCCTTTCGGTCGTTTACAAGCTGGAAAGACCATTTAGGAACACCCACCTTTGCGGGTGATGTCATCTTAAAGTGGTATAGAGTTACACAAAAAGATTTTGGACCGCTCAAGGGGTTTATACGTTAATCATGGTGTCATGTTTAAAAACGGCTTTTCATAGGGTGGCAGATTATTAAGAATTTTAATTCATTTTCACAGCGCAAAAGCTTGAAATTCGGCTACTATCAGTTTGCGCTGTATTTAGCTGGTTTTTATTTGGAAATATGGTAATGGAAGATTTTTTAATGCAAATATGGAAAAAAGTTTCATATTATTCTTTATGTAATGGTCCTACATTCAATTACATTCAATATATTTTTTGTAATGCAGAATTTAAAGATTACAATCTTTTATCGTCAAAATAAAATTCTTAAAGTAGATTTATTGATTATAGTGTCATAAAATAAGAGTCCGCACTAGCAGCAATTGTATATAGAGATCGGAAAAATGGAATGTACTCACAACTATACACAGTAGTCCATATTGCCAGAAAATTCGTGCAAAATTCAAGATATGAAATGCGAAAGTAGGTATTTCTGTGTACACGTTGTGTGAGTAAACTGGTAGGACCGGTAACATAATGCACCACAGGCAAGTATATTAAACCGGTGTAGAATAATAAAAAAATTGAAATTTTTTTTGCTTAAATGATCCTGAACATTATAAAAATATGCTACTATATGAATTATAACAATGAGCGTATAGAAAAGGTCCCATGTGGCGCGCTCGTACAGTCTCGAACACGCCGCGCCACGTCTCTGATTTTCTGAGCTATAAACAATTAGAGATGACTAACCACCTATCGATATATTTAGAATTATATATTTCTCAAATTATAAGAAAATATACCAGTATAAAATCTTCAAATACCCGTATATTTGTTGAAAGGATACCGTTCGCTTACATTCTGCCTTTCGTGTACAAGTTTGTATTGTTCAAATTCTAACGAAATACAGACTGTGTTGAAACTATGAAAAATGAAATTTGGGCTACGTTTCATCACAAGCTTACCACTGATGAGAAGCCGCAGCAAGATAAGTGTCCGCCCGGAGCTGAGTCGTGGTGTACGTGGCAACAAGCTAAGGCGGCTTCATGCCATCACAAAGATCCACTAAAGGTTTTTACGAGGAGCTGTCGAATGATGATCTACTAACTCGGTCTTTAGGGGGTTTTACACAAAACGATAATGAGAGCTTCAACTCTACCGTATGGAGCTTGGCACCAAAAAGTAGTTCGAGCGGCAAAACAGTATTGGATATAGCTTCAGATATAGCTTATGTACTTTCAATGATGGCCTTAGTAGTATTATGGATATTATGAAAGTTTTGGGTATGACAATAAGACCCAACTGCTATAATTATTGTCTAGAAGTGGATGCGTTGTGAGTAGACTACACTGAGCGTTCAGTATCAGATGCGGCGAAAGGCGCGCGTTGAAGCGCAAGATCCTCCAGAAAGGCCGAAGAAGAGGAGAATCTTAATTTGGAGGAACAACTTTATGGTCCTGGTATCACAGACTGAATACTGTCTGCTATATTGTAAACTTATAAACAGAAGAGGAATTGTTGGCACGAATACAATATTCAATAAACATTTTTATACTTATATGCAGATATATGGAAAGGGAGAAATTCAAGTTTCTCCGTAGAAGTAATCTTTGTGTACTTGAAAACGGAGGTTATTTTGAACATTTACTTAAGCCGCTTGCACACGAAGTCAGTAGCCGAACCAGACCAGTATTGCTTCCTTATGCACGGTAATGTTAGGACAGCGCAACTGTCTCAAGCCAGCAACGTTGCCAATATACCTCGTTAAACTTAAGAAAATCAATATGAAGACAAAACGGTTTTATTCATTTTTTTAATTAAGTTGCCGACTTATATTACTATCACTACTTTCACTTTTTTTTGTTTTTGAGCGAAAAACGAGGTGAAAATATTAATTGCGTAATTTTTACCACCTCTCTGAATGCAAAGTCAGCTCTATATGTGAAAAGTCAGATTTGTATCTGTTTTTTTTTTATTGTGCACTGGTAAACAAGGATAGAAAAGAACGGGCTTACATGTGCGGCCCAGTGATTGGAAGAAAATTTTTTGGCCTTTAGGCATAAAATCGTTTAAATTTCGTAATGTACCTATTTTATAATTAGTATAATAATATTATCATACAATAATAAGGTTTATAAGTAGCTCTCATTGAAAAACGGTACATCTACCGCTTAAACGGTAGAGTTGACAACACTGCAAGCCAGTAATCGAGACAGGACAGTAGATAATACGTCAGTCTAACTTTTCAAGACAGTAATCTTCTTTTTTATTGCACTGGTAAACAAGGACAGAATAACAACGGGCTTACTTGTGTAGCGTAACGCCACATAGTGAATTGATGAAAATTCGTTTGCCATTAAGCGTGAAATTGTTTAGATATCGTAGAGTACCTGTTTTATAATTAATATCATGATAATATTATGCATGTACTTTTTTGTAATTAAATAAATATATAAATAAATTATAATCTAAACGGTGAGTGAAAAAACGGTATGTGTAAGATCACTTATGAAAACGGATAGAACGGTAGCTATCATTAAAAAACGGTAGATCTACTGTTAAAACGGTAGGATTGGCAACATTGCTGGCTTGTCCCACTGGAGTTTATTAAAAAATAAAATAAATAAAATTTTTTGGTTGACTTTGCGTACCATTCTAATTGTTTTTTGCCAATTCATCCTTACATTATTTTCCCTATTAGCTCATTGTTATGTAAATTTTTATTCTTGTTGGCCTATTGGGGGGCTACGACGAATTTCAGTACGCAATAAACCATTTAAATTCTATTGTCTCAGAAACGGCTGTTCGAAGCGGCACCTATTAAGAATAGGTTTTTTTTTGGTTTTTTGGATAAAAGATGAAGGAATAAAAATTTTTAATTAGATATCTATTATACCGACGCATAAATAAGTTATGAAGTTTCAGATTAGGTGAAGTGCTGCTGGTGGCGCTCTCCGCAAGGTACATTGAAAATATAGTCAGATCTTGATTTTTCATCCCAAAAAATCCCTAAAAAATCTCAAAATTTGGTGTAAATCAAGTAATTATGAAGATAAATATAAAAAATATAACTTTTTCTTTTTTGGATTAAGGAAACTAGGGCTAGATTCTCATATCTTAGCTTCAGGCCTTTGCGCTAGGGTTTTGTACGAACCTTTTAGAGACACTCTGTATATACTCTTTCCCTAAATACTCCACCGAAGTTTGGCTCATCCGTTGCAAAGAATCCCAAAACCCTAAAGTTTTTATAAATAACCGACTTCTAAAGGTGAAAAATAACTAGAAATTTTTATATGAAATTGAAATTTTTGAAGTCGGCGCCAAACTAATACCTGACAAAATGTGATTCGCATAAACAGATTAAAAATATTTTATTTGTAGTTGATTTCGTACTATAATTTGTATATATTAGTAGTTATTTATTTCATTTAGAAATAATTTGGCGTCGACTTCAAAAATTTCAATTTCATATAAAAATTTCTAGTTATTTTTCACTTATTAGCGCAATTTGAGAAGTCGGTTCAATTTTTTTATAAAAATTTTATTTTTCAATTTTTAGTTTTGAATTCATTATGATATTCATAAATTACTTGAACTAAGTGCTAATCGAGAGTAGTGTACTTCGCAATGACTCCAAGGTGGCAAAAATGAACCACTAAAAATTCTTTGTTTTTAGAGTTCTTCAGATACCAATGAAATTGTGTCAAACAAATATTTAGTCTGTCATAGTAAATCCACTATCTTAAATTTCAAATTAATTTTAGATTGGTAATATAGGCCCCAAAACCTTCCAATATCGATATATTAAAGAATTTGAGACGTAAATTTCTTCGCCCGATTTACTTTACATTGCAGTTTGTATACGCCCCAAGAATCCCGCAAATTCAATTTTAAATAAAACCGGAAAATGTAAAATTTTTAGTCCCTCGTATTGTATCTTATCAACCTAACAGTTGTAAAAAATTAACTTAATATTCGTAATACACCACTTCCCAACCCCATATATCAAATCTGAAAAAATGCGAATAAAGTAAAATTTTCAACCCACCATATTGGATCCGTCAAATTGAATTTCAAAAAAATAATTTCAACTTCTTAATCTAATCTAAATCTAAACCCTTCAAAGCCCCCTAGTACCAATTTTAGATGAAATCCAGAAATTTAAAATTTCTAAACGGTCATATTGCATCTGACATATTAGATTTTCTTTAAATAATTTTATTATCGCTATTTATATCTTCAAAAACAATTCAGTTCCACATTTGAACAAAATCGAAAAATATCAAAGCAACTTCCTAAATATAACGTAAAAATTTCATTCAAATCGGTGCAGCCGTTCTGGAGTAATCGGTGTACATACATAAAAAATACATAGTCGACGAATTGAGAACTTCCTTCTTTTAGAAGTCGGTTAAAAATATAACTTTTTTTCTCTTGGATTAGGGTAACTAAGGCTAGAATCTCATATTTTAGCTTCAGGAATTTGCACTAGGGTTTTGTACGAACCTTTTAGAGACACCCTGTATATACTCTTTCCCTAAATAACCCACCGAAGTTTGGCTCATCTATTGCAAAAAAAATTAATAATATATCGTTTACATCTATTGTTTCAAAGCGATTAAATTTGTACATTTTTTAAAAGTTAAGACATATATACTATTTAAAACACAACTTACTCAGATAACCACTTATTAAAACAATAGTTCCGAATACATTTCATTTTTAAAATCTCTATTACAATAAAAAATCGTCCACTTTTTTAACCCAAAAACCATGCTCTATTGAAAAATACTGAAAATTCAGAAGGGTATTTAACATTTGGGATTACCAGACTAATTCTATTGTTAGGAAAAGTTTAAGTCATAAATAGGATTATAAGGTGTAACCTCATTAGGAAAAGGTGTATATTTCATAGTTAAAAAGATAAACATCTTTTAACATAAGTTTAGAGATTTATTATGAGGACATTTTGCTATTTCTGAAATTACTAGATATTTTATTAAGTGGTTCTCTGGTACATAGCAGAATAATTTACGATAATGATGAAGTGATTTCAATAAAAATAATTAATTACATTCTAGAATACAAAACAAAAAAAAAGGTAAAAGAAAATGGCTATAAGAAAAATTTTAGAAAGTGAAATTTCCAAAAATTTCTTAAAAAAATTTTTTTCAAAAATTTCAATTTAGTTATAGGAATCTGAGCATTTGAAATGTGAATTTAGAATATCTAAAAACTATCTGTCATTAAAAATACAGACAGACACGGCTGGCAACTTTCTTGTCTACTATCTAATGATGTTCATAAATCATAAAGCAGTAAAATTTTACCTTCAAAATATTTTTCACACGAGTTCTTAAAGGTAAACTTAAGAATATTTTGTCTAATAAACTGCAAATTTATAAACCGGTAAGATGTACACCAAATGTTTTTACCTTCTTGTATTTTTCATCACGTTCAACTATAAAATGATAGGATTTACCCGCAATAGAAAAATATAGTTGCTCTCCAGATGGGCTAAAATTTGACCAGGTTATGACCAGATGTAAATGAGAAGGTAATATACAGAAAAGAATATTTTTTCTAGAAAATATTTGTTGCGAGAGCCCTTAAATGTATGAAATGAGAAACCTAGTTTCTTATATTGTTTAAACAGATAATGAGTTTTTGAATAAAATTTTTATAAAAAAAAATTGAGCCAACTAAAATAGCGCTAAAAAGCGAAAAATAATATAAACCTTTATATAAAGTTCGATTTTTTAAATCGGCGCCCAATTTATACCTGACGAAATGTCCATTCACATAAAAAGATTGAGAAATGCTTTTTTTTGTAATTGCTTTTTTACCATAGCTTGTATATATCTCTTATTAGTAGTTGTTTGTCTCATTTAAAAATAATTTAAAAATTTCTATTTCATATAAAAATTTACATTGCTATTTTTTTGCATTTTAGCGTTTCTTAAGTTGTCGGTTCAATTTTTTTTTATAAAAATTCTATTTTTTCATATTTATTTTTGAATTCACTTGAATTTCCAAGGTCACAAAGTGGTACCCATTTTAAACAAAGTTGTAGACCACACCAAATTGAACAACAAAAAATTCTGAGAATTACTCAAATGCCAGTATCGAATGAAATATATATATATATATATATATATATATATATATATATATATATATATATATATATATGCTATAGTAAATCCAGTACCTTAAATTATATAAATTAATTTTAGATTCGTAACCTAGGTCCCCAAAACCCCATAATACCGATATTGAAAGAACTAAAGACATATTTTATCCAGCATATTGAATGTGACGAAATTAAAAGAGATGTTACATTTTTGGTCCGCCATGTTGGATCCTCTACATCGAATTTTTTAAAAATATTTTTTAATTCGTAATCAAAACTTCCTCTGTGCCAGTTTTGGATAAAATCGAGAAAAGTAAGGTTTGTAGGCTCCGCCATATTACATTTTTAGTAATTAATTTTAAATTCGTAATTAACACCCCCAAAAACCCTCCACTACAAAATACACATATTTAACTCTGGAGAGCGTGGTGGCCATCTTACTGGTGCTTCATGGCCTGTTCCAGTCCAAAGGTAGGATGTTGGTGGTGTGAATATTGCCGAACAGTAACGGAAAAATGGGGTGGGGCACCATTATGCATATACTATAGTTCTCACTGAAGTAAAATAGGCAAATTTTCCAGAACTAATGTTGGCAGCCATGCTGACAGTTGACAATTTTCATAACCTCAAAAAAATTATATCAAAATTCATATTAAATTACATGTGACTCGGGAAGGAACTAACAAAATGATTTCTCCTATTTTTAACCGACTTCTAAAAGAAGGAGGTTCTCAATTCGTCGAGTATATATGTTTTTTTTTTTAATGTATGTACACCGATTACTCCGGAACGGCGGCACCGATTTGAATGAAATTTTTTACGTTATGTTCACGAAGTTACTGCGGTGGTCCAATATTTTTTTGGATGAAATTGGTGCAGTAATATCCAAGATGGCGCTGGCAATATGGCGGCCAAAAAAATTAATTTTGTCTGATTTTCTTCAAAATTAGTGTGGGGGAGTTTTCGGAGCCGCATATAATAGATCCAAAATATTTTTAAAAATTCAATATGGCGGATCCAATATGGCGGACAAAAAAATTAATTCTGTCCGATTTTCTTCAAAATTGGTACGGGGGAGTTTTCGGGGTCGCACATAACGAATCTAAAATTATTTTTAAAAAATCCAATATGGCGGATCCAAGATGGCGGATTAAAGATTCTACATCTCCCGATTTTGTCTAAAATCAGTATTGGGGTATTTTTGTTAGTGTTAATTATGATTTTAAAATATTTTTTGAAAAATTCAATGTGGCAGATTCAATATGGTATCCTAAAAATTTTACATTTTTCGATTTTGTCCCAAACTGACATAGGGGGTTTTTGCGGGTGTAAATTATGAATTTAAAAGTATTTTTTCAGGATTCAATATGGCAAATCCAAGATAGCGGGCTAAAAATTTTATATTTTTCGATTTTCTTCAAAGGTGGGACTGTTTTTGAGGATGTAAATAGCGAATATAAGTCTAGAAATTTTAAGTTTCTTACCAAAATTGGTACTAGGGGGCTTTGAAAGGTTTGGATTTAGATTAAATTAAGACATAAAATAATTTTTTTGGAATTTAATATAGCGGATGCAATATGGTGGGTTGAAAATTTTACCTTATTCGCATTTTTTCAGATTTGGTGTTAAAGGGTTTTTGGGGTGGTGTATAACGAATATTAAGTTAATTTTTTACAAATATTAGGTTGATAAGATACAATATGAGGGACAGAAAATTTTACATATTCCGATTTTGTCTAAGAAATTTACATCTTAGGTTATTTAAACATCGATATTGGGAGGTTTTAGGGCCTATGTTACCAATCTAAAATTAATTTGAAATTTAAGGTAGTGGATTTACTACTTATAATATTTGTTCGACACAGTTTTACTGGTATTTGGAAAACTCGAAGAATCAAAGAATTTTTAGTGGTTCATTTTAGGGTGATTCACAACTTTGGATAAAATGGGTACTTTTTTGCTACCTTGGAGTCATTGCGAGGTACATTAATCTCGATTAGTACTTATTTCAAATAATTTATGGATCTCATAATGAATTCTAAAACTAAAAATAGAAAAATAAAATTTTTATAAAAAAATTGAACCGACTTTTAGAAGTGTGCTAAAAAGTGAAAAATAACTATAAATTGAAATGAAATTGAAATTTTTGCACTCGCCCCCAAATTGTTTCTAAATGAAATAAATAACTACTAATATATAAAAATTATGGTAAGAAAGCAATTACAAATAAGATATTTTTAATCTGTTTATGCAAATCACATTTTGTCAGGTATTAGCTTGACGCCGACTTCAAAAAGTTCAATTTCATATAAAAATTTATAGTTATTTTTCACTTTTTAGCGCACTTTTAGAAGTCGGTTCAATTTTTTTATGAAAATTTTATTTATTATAAATTACATTTTAATTATTAAATTTGTCATAATTTGGTCTGGGACCCTACTTTTAACCTATTTTTTGAATGTATAATGTCATATATTTCTACATCTTAGGGAACAATTTCAAATAAACATGTAAGTTATTTAAGAATATTGTCTTACTAATTTTTCCTTTTTTTTGTAATTAATGTAGTCTTCCTGAAGATGAAAATGGTGATAAGATTTTCGAAAACTTGGATTAACTTTAAAGAGTACTCTTTCACTTGCTCACACCCCAATATTAACTAGTTTGTATATATATATATATATATATATATATATATATATATATATATATATATATATATATATATATATATTTTCGAACTTCCGCACTAAAACAAGAAAATAGCACAAAGAGTTCCGACTCAACCTGTTTATGACATGGCAAATCAAAGGAGTGTTTAAAATAACAATATTTCGTTGTCACGTTCTGCAATAAAATGACGGGATTTACCGACAATAGCAAATTATTGAGGATCTCCAGGTGGATAAGATTTCTACCATCAGAAAACCAGATGTTTTAGAAGAAAGGCTTGGCGACATGAATGTTTTAGTAACGACTTGTTAAATATCTAAATGGTTATTTTGTGACGAGACTGAGTTTTTGTCGTTGATGAGAGAGAAAATTAAAAATCAGAGAAGAATAATAAAAAATCTTTTAAAAGCTCATCGTCAATTCAATTTTTTTTAAAAAATTTCGCATCCCTGAAGAACGAAAGTTTCTAATTGTTTATAAAACTAATAGCTGCATCCATTAAATAGGTTAAATTTTCAACCCGATTTAGTTACCTTGAAAATCAGACCTTCTAATTCTTATAATTTAAATTATACAGAGTGTGTCATAAGTAATGGCATATAACGGGTGTCCCACCGGGAATCAATTCGATCTATTTATGGAAAACTTTATAAAAGAAAATTTTGAAAATTTGACAGTATACTTGGCTAAAATATTTTTGAAAAGGTGGCACTTCCGGCCATGCGGGAAGTAGGTGTCAACTTGCTTATTTTAAATGAAACATCCTATATATTATCGCATTTTTGGATTCTGTGCCAGATTTCAAGCACATTTTATGTATCATATTCTATATTTAAGTCTAATCGTTTTTGACATATTTAAGTTTTTATGTTAAAAATTACTTTTCCAGGCCATAAAATAATTATCAATTATTTCCTTCTTTATTTAAATTGAGTTGGATTCCTCATTGAAAAGGACCTACTTTATAGATTTTTATAATATTTTGATAACCAATAATACAGGGTGTTCAAAAAATGAGATTATATTTAAATTGAAGAAATCGTCTCAAACGTCAATTTTTCATATGGAGATCCCCCCATTTTCTAACTTTATCTTATTTAGCATTAAAAATAAGGGTAAGTTTGTGAAGGGTTGTCTATGCCGAAAATTTATAGTTTTCGAAATATTACTAATTTAATATTTTTATATTGCGATTTTGCTGCGGTTTTTAAGTGTGGTTATAATGAAATGAAATGGAATGAAATGAAATAATTTATTAGCCATCAGACTGATACTTCAGCATTGGTTTCATCAACAGTATACAATTAAATAAAAATATACATACATAACATACCTTAAAGCTAGAAAAAACAAGAAACAGTTATATTAGTTAGTATCATAAGATACTTGTTATAATATGGAAAATGTAAAATAACTTAATCTAATATTTAATAATAAAAACCACGGATTGAAATCCTAAAACTACTAACAGGAAAGAAAATAATAAAACGATAAGAATACAATCCGTCGCACTGGTCAGCGAAGGATGCAACGAGATAATTACTCAGTACATAGTAAAAGAGTCAGTATATCCTACAGGCTTAAGTATTCGTTAAAAGAATAAAATGATCCCTGAACAAGAAATTTTTTTATTTCTGTTTTGAATTTATTACTGTTTGATATGTTTTCTAATTTTGCAGGCAATTTGTTAAACAAATAATGAAATTATAAATTGGGGATCTCTCAAAGAATGCCGTTTTATGTTTAGGTATTCTAAGAACGTCACTATTTCGTGTATTATATCTGTGACCCTGGCCAAGAGTTTTAAACTCTGAATAATTTTGTTTTACATATAAAACACATTTTAGAATATAAATAGAATAAAAAGTCAAAATGCTATTTTCCTTAAAAATGGGTCTACACGAATTCGTCGGCTTAAGACCAAATATTAACCTCAGTATTCTTTTCTGAGCCAGAAACACTCTATTCACGTCACATCCTCTTCCCCAAGACATGACATTGCTTGACAGATGACTGTATGCCAGAGAATAATACACAGTTAGCAATCCAGCCTGGTCTAGAAATTACCTCATCTGCAAAATAGCAAAGAAGGCAAAATTTATTTTTTTTTCAAACATGTTCAATATGGGAAAAGAAATGCAGCTATTCATCAAGTTAAAATTTAGCATAAGCTGAGGTTTCAATATTATAGGTTACTTTATCCTCTACCAGCAATGGTTTTTTAATATTGAAATTTATATATAGTCTTTGTCGGGTTAAGTATTAACTGATTATGCTGACACCAAATCTCCAACTACCCACATATCCCTCCCGCTGTACGCAACAGCTCCTCTGGGACATCCGCAGATATAGCTATCGTGATATCATCAGCAAATATAACCAACTTTCCCCTACTGATGAATCTAGGTAGGTTGTTAACATAAACCATAAACAAGAGGGGCCCCAAAAATCGACCCCTGCGGCACACCCAAGCCGACTTTTTTGTAACCTGATTTAGTTTTTTGGTATCGAACATACTCCTATCAGACATATACGAGTCGATGAGTTTTAGGATATTTCCTCTTATACCCAAAGCAAAGAGCTTTCTCAATAAGAACTCTACTCACAATATTAAACGCACTTGTTAAGTCAAACATTAGACACATCACATATTTGCTCCTGTCGAGCTCCATATATACAAAATTAAGTAAATCACAGCATGCTGTCTTTGATGGATTTGTTCTGTCTGAAACCACGTTGGCAAGGAGTAATAACTGAATTTTGGTTAAAAAAATTTGTCAAAATTTTTTTAAAAACTTTAGAAAACACACTCAGTATAGATATTTGCCTGTAATTGGCCGGGTTGTGAGGGTCATCCTTTCTATATATTGGCGTAACTACCGCCTGCTTTAATATTTGAGGAAAATAATTTTAGTTGGCTATGACGTTTTATTCATAAGACGTCACTGAAAAACAATCAAATACCAAAGAAATGTATGAAACTGTCACCATTTGGAAATTATTAATGATCATTTCAAGAAAGTAGCTATAATATGTAAAGAGAAGTTATCATCCATACATTCCAATGAATTCCTCGTAGAATTAGCATATCGTCAGAACTAGAGCCCATTATGTGGTCAATGAATAACGTAATAATATTTTATTTACATTTAGAAAGTGCTGACAAAAGCAGCGAGTTCTTTTATTTTGAGACACCCACACCTCTTCTATCCATTTCGGATTGCTATATTAAACTAGTACAAAATGCTAATTTGTGGGTACACGACGGTTCTAAGCCTCTTTTCGTTGATATTAATTATAAGTTTCGCATTTATAACAATTTTTATAACTTACTTAAACAAGTCACGACAAGCAAAAGAACTGAAAGCAAAATTTAATAAAAATATTTGTGTCTATTTAACATCAAAAAAGCCGCTCTCACACCGATCATAAACAACGACCAACGAATAATCCTAAATACTGTAATAATCTGGTTATTAACTTATTACTTATTGTTGGTAAACACAGGTAGTAAACAAGGGATTATTCATAAATATCATGGTCAACGGTAAATAAAAATTTGCAAATATTTTAGGATAACATAGGTTTATTGCAAGGAAACTCCAGAGGACGGTGTGAAGTAACAAAATTAATTCTATGTCCGTGTTTGGTGCTCGTGCCACTGTCTAATTTATAGACTCAGGTAGACCGGTTTTTCCAAAATTTTGAAATCCTGGGTTTTTACGCTAATATAAGTAATAAACGTTGGCTATTGAGGGATCTAGTAAAATGACGCTCTCACATTAAATAAAATCACAGTTTTAAATTATGGAAGTGGTGCTAAAGAAATAAAAAGGCAAGCAGATATAGGCTAAGTTTGCCAAAATTTCAAATCGGTTATATTTTCTGTTTATAAATCAATAAATTTATTTTTCAACGTAAAAAAGCAGTAGTTCTCAAACTGTACTGTTTTTATCCACTAAAAAAAATCTAAATACTGTTTTTGTCTTCTTTATGATCTGTTATGATTTAATAATTTCCTTACAGTAGCAATTTTTCAAACAAGAATTTCCAGAGTGTAATGTATCATATGAAACATAAAGAAAGATTTTACATTTTACGAAACGGGTTCACGAAGAATATGAACTTTGTGAATTTGAAAAGATGATTAATGAGATCATTCAGAAAAAAATTTTGATGATAATAATGATGACTTAAAAAATTAATGATACATGATAATAAAAGTAAATAAAGACTAAAAATGTGGTCGGACTTGCATTGTCTTTATTTATTTATTTTTATTTTTACGACGTTTCGATTAGGTTGTCGTTATCAAGTATAAACTGAATGTTTTGCCTTAAGACTACGAGCTTATATAATTACTGTGTCCATTGAAGCACAAAGTTTCGCTTCACTGTACACACCTCAAAGATTTGATGTTACAAAGTAGTGGTTGCCAAAGATTAGGTATCTCAACACTCGGTTTACTGAAGATTTCATTATTGTTTTTAATGTATGCTGCTTCTATAAATTTTCTTTTTTTCATATTGGGTTCCATATATATTGCCGCAGCCTCAGACCATTTTATATGGTGTTTATCTCAGGAGTGTTCTGCAATACCTGATCTCGACGTTTCCCCTTTTAGTGTGTGGGTTTTATGTTCCTTAATTCTAACTTCTAGTGGTTGTTTGGTTTCTCCAATATACATTTCAACACACTCACATGGAACTTCGTAAACACATTCTTTCTTATCGGTAGTTTTAGGTTTTGTTTTTGTTAAATGAGCTCTAAGTGTATTTCCTGATTTAAAGGCTGTTTTTATATTATAACGGCTGGCAATTCGTCTTATTTTCTCCGACGTTCCCTTAATGTACGGAATTGTGAAGAAAGAATGTGTTTCTTGTTCTCCAGTGTTCGTTGTTCTAAAATTATTTATAACATCGTCAATTAGTTTTAAAGGATAACCATTCTGTTGTACATCGGATTCAATATTTGCTAACTCTTTTTCCAATGATTCGGCATTATTGCATATAGATATAGCGTGATTATATAGGTTGCGTATAATTCCTCGTTTTATTACAACAGAATGATTAGAACAATGATTAAGATATTGTCCAGTATGTGTTGGCTTTCTGTATACTGAAGTTTTAATAGTTTCGTTTGAACGGTTCACCATCTAGGAAGGGCAATTGATCATTTACCTCTTTTTCCATGGTAAACTTAATTGTGGATCGAATGGTATTTAGATGTTTCAGGAAATCATTGCCCTTCTATACGATGAAAGTATCATCGACATATCTCAACCAGACTTTCGGTTTTACTATTGCCGTTTCTATGGCATGAGTTTCGAACCATTCCATATATATATATATATATATATATATATATATATATATATATACAGGGTGTCCAAGATAAGGATCCTAACCATGGGGATCTCGGAAACAGTTGGAGATACGAGGTCGGTTAAATTAGAGAAAAGTTGCGCAATTTAGTGCTAAATTAAACGCAATTTAAAAATTTTAAAAATTCAAAATACTTCCGGAGATTTCCGGAAAAAAACGAATTTTGGCAAAATCGTTTTTAATTTTTGTAGGCTTTATTTAAAGAGATATCAAAAAATAAAAGGTAGATTCTTCTTGCCACTTTTTATTTTTTATAATTTGGTCTAAACAAAATTTAAATCCGACGTTTCGTTTCTGAGATACCATCATGGACTTTCATTTTTTATATGGAACAAAAAAAAGTATCCCATGTATTTGATAGCATTTTTTATTACAAATTCAACGGTGTATCACACTTGCATATCAAGTGTGTAGTTCATTGGATTTTATAAAACTGATATACCTTTCTCTCTCGCTCTCATGGAGCTCTTATGGAAAGTACTTGAACTACGTATTCGATATGCAAGGGTGATACATCGTTGAATTTGTAATAAAAAATGCTATCAAATACATGGGATACTTTTTTTTGTTCCATATAAAAAATGAAAGTTCATGATGGTATCTCAGAAACGAAACGTCGGATTTAAATTTTGTTTAGACCATATTATAAAAAATAAAAAGTGGCAATGAGAATCTACCTTTTATTTTCTGATATCTCTTTAAATAAAGCCTGCAAAAATTAAAAACGATTTTGCCAAATTTCGTTTTTTTCCGGAAATCTCCGGAAGTGTTTGAAATTTTTAAATTTTTTTAACTGCGTTTAATTTAGCACTAAATTGCGCAACTTTTCTCTAATTTAACCGACCTCGTATCTCCAACTGTTTCCGAGATCCCCATGCTTAGGATCCTTATCTTGGACACCCTGTATATATATATATATATATATATATATATATATATATATATATATATATATATATATATATATTGGCGACGACTGGGGAGAGTGAAGAACCCATCGGAAGCCCGTCGTCCTGAGCGTAGAACTTGTCCTTTACTTGAAAGTAAGCACTACGCAGGCAACACTCCAAAAGGTCCATCACTCCAGTGGTAACGTGGTTCGATCTGATAAAGTAGTATCATTTGAAAGTCTAATTTTGATTATGTCTAGTGGTTCCCCTAATGGTACATTAGTATACAGACTTTCCACATCAAAGCTTATTAGTTTGTCGTCTGGCTCTAGATTGATGCTACTAATAATGTTCACGAAATGTGTAGAATTTTTAACATATGTGTTTGTCTTACCCTCTAAAGGTTGTATGATTTTTAATAGAAACTCGTAGTCTTAAGACAAAACATTCAGTTTATACTTGATAACGATTAGAGATACAACCTAATCGAAACGTCGTAAAAATAAAAATAAATAAATAAAGACAATGCAGGTCCGACTACATTTTAGTCAATCTTCAACATTGTCTACAACCTTCAAACGAAAAGTAAATAAGCTAGAAAATATTACTAGGAATGTGCTAAAATGACGTACGTTAGCAAAACATTATGTAGATCTCTTGATTTATTGAAAATGACTATGTTACCGTTACGTCTTAAATGTTTTAAATTAGTTATATTTACAAACAGGCTTAAAACATACAATGAAAGTTTTGTTTCTGATGGTAAAAATCATGTTAATGCTGTTCCATTGGCTGTATATGACACGCAGAAATACGAGAGCGTATTGTAAAGATGAAATCACTCGATTTATCACCAATTTTGTCTTTTTCACAGAGATCATGAGATCATGGTTAGATAATTGCTGTGCCCAAAATAAACAAAAGAAGGCTTTTATTTCTTATCTACCGTATACTGTTAATCAGACGTCGATCTTCCTTCCATTTTACCGGGGCGCTGGAACTGGTAAAGCTTCTCCATGGTTTTATTGCTGAGGGAATATTCGGATATTCAATACTATGTTTAATCTTTTTTGAAAGTAACAGTCGTTAAACTGATTTGTTGATTCTCGCCAAATCATTAGAATTGCAAAAGGCATATAATAGCGTTTGCCACTTAACCATTTACTTAGATTTGCTACACAGATTTGGCAACATATGTGAGGAGCCTAGTCCCGATCTTGATCGCCAACAAGACATCCAAAATACTTATGATAAGCTATTTTGGTCATTTTGTTAATGGTCCTTTTCTGTGATTTAGGGGTAAACTGGCCACATATGTAGTAAAAACTATCCGCGCAATTAATACAGCCACGTTTCTGTACTTTAGACAGTTTTGTATTGTCGCGTACGTCGGTTCAGAGATGTCATACTACATTTACAGGCTTCAACTAACTTTATTCAACACAAAGACAACATCGGGAAATATTTAAACAGGAACTACTATGTTTTATACCACTAAATTTATTAAGAAAACAGTGACTGCAGTTTCAACTCACAGAGTTATTTTCAAACTGAATTACAAAGGTAGACTAAGTATTCAATACAGAAACATAAGAAAATTTAACAATAAATAAAAACTACCTGAGAAATTACATTATTACAAAGGGGAGGTACTAAATTTTGGGAACTAATTATTATTTGGCGACAACAAATAACGGGGAAAAAAACAATGTAATATGTCAGTGTTGCTTAAATCAGGAAAACTGTGGCTGTATTCTAAGCAATGGTTGGCAAAGCTCGAGTCTGTTTTTTGTAGTCTATATGATCGGTGGTGTTCTGAAAAGCGAGTTTTAAAGCTTCTACCACTTTCTACAATATACAAGCTATCACACTCTGAACATTTTAACTTATAAACTCCTGATTTATCAAATTTATTAATTTTATCTTTAGCATTGTAAAGGATAATGGACAGATTATGTTGAGATTTAAAGGTTACTTTTATGTTATGTTTGGAAAGAGTATTAGCTATGTTTTCTGATAGGGTACCACAGTATGACAAAGATATATAAGATGAACTATCTTTATCATTTTTTATTTTGGGATATATTGAATTAAAAGCTAGTTGTTTTTGCTTTTTAGTTATTAATTTCTTTATGGTTTGTTGGGAGAAATTGTTTGATATTGCAATCCTTTCAATGATATTTAGTTCCTCTTGAAGATCTTCTTCAGAGAGAGGCAAAGAGAATGCTCTATGTATCATTGAATTGTATGCAGCCATTTTGTGTTGTAAGGGGTGAAAAGAGTCATTAGATATAGTATTAGGGTGATAGCACCAATTATGAACAAGAACCAATGATGGACATTTTTTCTAAATAAACCGAAATAATAACCAAACGAAAAAGAATTTTGGGGATAGTAACACTGGATTATAAGTAGTAGGGGGTCAGTTGTCTCACTAACAAATCAAAATGTCAAGATCGGCCACTTTCTTCAAGATGGCAGCCTAAATATAACAGAAGTATGAGCTACGTCCGAAAAATCCGGTTTTATTATGAAAATCGTTTAGAGAGTAAGTATATATTTTCGTGAATTACTTCAATATGTTATTTGATAATTAAGTTTGATATTATTTTATATTGAATATTAGGAACTAAGAATATATTTTGTCATAATATTAAATAGAAACATAACCTAAAATCTCTGTTTTTTACAATGTTTATTACTGGATCGAGTACAGACCAAATTACCAATGATGGACAAACGATGTTCTAAAGCTAGTAAAAAAGCAATAGATCAGGATGACACAATTTCCGAAGATACAGATTTAGAAATAACATATGCTGAGAGTGAAAACAGTAGTTATAATGAAAAAGAGGATGGCATTACCGAAGATAACGGAGAAAGGGCAAAAGGAGATTAGTGTAAATAGCGGAAAAGAGCTGGACTCGCGCATGAAAAAAGGGAGATCAAAAGACGTCGCGAAAACAAGAGTGAAGAAAATTCTGAAGATGAATCGCTAAACATGCTAAAAATGAAAACGTTACCTTCAAAATATAAAGCCATTGTTCGACCCGGACAGTTTGTCATAGTAAGATATGAAGACGAGTTTTTCCCGGGCAGAACAGAAGCCGTTGATAAAGACCAGTATGAAATTAGCACTATGGTACTATCAACAGGCAATTCTTTTAGATGGCCTGACAAACCTGATAAAATATGGTATAAAAACACGATCTAATAGAAGTTATAAGTGAAACTTTGCTTCTGAATAAAAGAGGTTTCTATAAAGTTAAGGAATTGGAGAAATACTTACCTGATTTATACAGTATTTAATTACGTAGGCACACTTCCTTTTGTGATTTTTAGTATTTTTAATTCACAGATCTCTGAAGATCTCATTAATACCTAATATTTTGTTTGTAAGAAATAGCAATTTAATTTTATATGAATTTACTTAGTTTTTGTTACTTTGCACATTTTGTTTTTAGTTTTATAATGTTTTTTTATATTAAATAGATAAATACTTTAATGATACTGAGACTGTAAATGATAAATTTATGAGACTATTACTTCGATGCCATAGTTTATATGAGAATAAGAGTTTTTTTTTCAGAAATATTTTAATTGGGGATGACTATCGCAAATAATGTGAGTTCAAATAAAACTCAAATAAAAGCTAATTTATGATTAATAAGTGCCTATTCTTTTTAAATACACCTATCATTTACGTACCTACCTAAATTTGTAATTGAATGCTTTTTAGAAAAAGCCAGGTTACTGCCAATGACTGGGTTTCTTTCATTGAACTTGTCGATAACTGGTTGACCATTACTGAGATTTAGGTGTCCATTAATGGTGATTTTGAACTTTCTACATTTTTAAGTAAAATAACATATTTATATCCAACTATTTAAAGTTCAACTTAAAGATTCGTCTTCTCATATTATCTCTAAATTTATTTACCACCATACGGTATCTGTACACATAAAAACACGAATTTTATTTTATAAAACGGAAAAAGGTATCCTTAACATGTCCATAATTGGTGCCGTCACCCTACCTGTAAACGTTGGTTTTCTAAAAATTTTAAAATTACACTGATTATTGAGGTGAGATATGGTGAGATCTAGAAAATTTATTTTATGGTTATTTTCCGTTTCCAGAGTAAATTGAATTTATGGATGGCAATTATTAATGTATTGTAAGAATTTTTGAAGCTGTCTAGTAGTGCCTTTAAAACATGCTTGGATAAAGTGGTAGAAGCTTTAAAACTCGCTTTTCAGAACACCACCGATCATATAGACTACAAAAAACAGACTCGAGCTTTGCCAACCATTGCTTAGAACACAGCCACAGTTTTCCTGATTTAAGCAACACTGACATATTACATTATTCAACAAATGGCCAAAAGTTAAATATTCTTGAATCTTTAGAAATAGATAAACATACAGTACGTTTATATCGACAGTTCTGAGCGCGCTTGAAGTCAAGCGCCTTAGAAATAAGGAATTAAACGGGCGAGATTATACTTGGATTTGTTAAGTCAAGCCTGAAACGATTTAGGGTTGACTTGACCCAAGCACGGTTCGAGTGCGAAATAAACACCTAAAGCGCCCTTGAAATCAGCTGTTGACTTCTGAACGATTACGTCATGAGTCAAATGGGCGTTATTATTTCGAATTATTTTTAACGTTTAAGACCCCCTAAGTTAAAAGCTAAATGCAGAATAAAACATTCTACCCCTCACAATAGTCAACAGTTGGTTTTTAAATAGAAAAATATCAAAACAAGGCGTCATTTTGAGGTTAGGTACAGACGAGATGTCAACCTTTTGCGAAAATGACTTGAAGCCAAGGTCAAGTAATGTTTAAGTTTGTGAAATGATCTTGGGTTTTCCCCGTTATTTGTTGTCGCCAAATAATAATTAATTTCCAAAATTTGGTACCTCCCCTTTGTAATAATGTAATATCTCAGGTAGTTTTTATTTATTGTTAAATTTTCTCATGTTTCTGTATTGAATACTTAGTCTACCTTTGTAATTCAGTTTGAAAATGACTCTGTGAGTTGAAACTGCAGTCACTGTTTCATTAATAAATTTAGTGGTATAAAACATGGTAGTTCCTTTTTAAACATTTCCCGAAGATGATTAACTACTACATAGTAACGGCGAGCATCAACTTTTTACAAAGACAACACTAATATAAGCCTCTTACTATTGGCTTGTTCGCGCACTTCGCTTTTCTATCTAACACTGTGCTAAACCAATGCTGATGATACGACTGCCAGCCAGTTGCTTTTATAGCCGTTCCATACTTCTGGTATTTTCTAGAAACATCGGGACCGTCTATAAGTAGATTTGGATACGGGGCAAAGTGAAATTTGAAATTTATGTGGGTTTAAATGGATATTTCTGCTATTTTAAGCCTTAGTGGGTTCAGACTTTGAGGCTTGTCATCCCTAGCTCCCCCACGTGGTGTTGTCAGATTGAGCACAATTTTCCTAACTTATAGAAAACGTAAGTTTGGCAGTAACGCGCTCCGGTATATTACAACTTACTTTTTATAATAATGTAATTAAAATACTTATTCATTTTTACTGAAAAAAATCATAATTCAAAAAATTACTTTTTCCGAATTTTTTACCATAATTTTCGCATTTAGAGACTAAAAATTAACCAAAGACTGCTTTTTACATTACAGTCGCAAATTAGCTGTAAAGTAGTATTACTAGTCAAGATTTCATGATTCAATTTTGGCAAAAATTGTTGTAATTTATTATTATAGTATTTTGATTTCAATAAAATATATTGAAATAAAATATTTTTTCGCATTTTGCGTTTTACCTTAGACAAATAAAAAAAAAACAGCAATTCTATTTTAAACAGTATAAAGGCAGTAACTTCCTTTAAATTTAAGTAATGAAAGGAAGTAAATCCCCTATTTTAGGCATTTTGATTTTGTAAATATAATCTAGAATCACAGTTAAATGACTATTAATAAAATTATGTAATATTTTATTATTCCCAAAATATTATTAAGAGAAAATAACATTAGTAATTGAGCTTAGAAATATTAAAATCTTTCAGTCCAATTTTCTCTGTTTTATTTTTTACCCGTTACTGCTTTTACCTAAGCACGGCAGAATAGTTCTTAAATGAAGAAATTCATAGGTTAATCTCTTCGAACGTACCAATAGATTTATATAACAATAAATTTAAGTAAGTAGGGTGCTGGCTTTTACTTGATGGAAATCCATATTCAACGATGAATAAAAGACGAATATTTGTCAAATTTACACTATATTTAACTAAAAAACTTGACGCGTTTCGCTAACACTATAGCTTCTTCAGAAGTTCTATTTTAAATGACAAAATATTTGGTTACTTGAAAAACTTATACCTAGATTTACAATAATGAACAAAGGCAATACTCTAATTCAATTTTATTACCTATTATTTAAATTATTGAGAAACCACACTGGTTTTTGTTACAAGATATTTAGCACGGGTGAGGTGTTGATATCTGTTTGGTCATTTAATAGATTAAGTTATTAACAGGTTGTACACCGAAGAAATCAAGAAATTGACAGACTTTGTATTTCAGTGTATATTTGAATTATTACAATCGGCCAAGCGCTTTCGGTCTCTATCGGACCATCCTCAGGGCTCAGACCCTAAAAACGAGAGAATATGGTCAGCAAATAAGTTTACTCAGTACTCACCAACCACACTCACTCGTCAAAGGGCACACCTCAACCCTGCCAGTTTGAGAAAAGTCGCGAGCTTAGCCTCCACACAGGACAAGATGTATACAATTAAAAAATTTTTAGAAACATTTAAAATTAAAATTAAAACAAGAACATTCAATACACAGTGCACGTTGACATGATTAAAACAATAAACATTTTCAATAACAACCCAAAAGGGTGAGGTTATGCCACACACAGTCATAGTATAACACGGCAATAAAACTTTCCAAAAATCAAAACTACATACAAGTGTGCGAAAGCCTGAGTAGGGATTTTCTGTATGAGTTTCCATTCTTGAATTCCCTGTCAGTTGTATTTAAAATCAGTAAATTATTGGCAATGAGCAAAAAAGGGGGAAAAGGGCAGAAAGAAAGGGCATTAAAGTTTATTAATCTATAGCGTTACTGATATCGGCCATTCTGTGATCTATTTCGAACACTTGGGTTCAGTGGCGTGAAATAATTTCCATTTTTGTAAAAAAGCAACAAATTACACGAACATAGACGTAGTTAAAATTTGCTGAAATGTGTAAACTATTAATATATTTAGAATGAAGTGTCTGAAACTGAAAAAGATGATCAAAATTATTATAAGATTGCACCCCACGCAATCACAGCTCCCAGACATTTAAATTGTTTAATGATTTAAGGAAAAAGTTTGAAAATGGGGTTGCAGTCATTTACGTTGTTCATTCTTACATTGAGGCAATGATCGGGGTTTCTCTTTATCTCCCTGCATATTTCAAGATCCTCTCTGTAATCCAAGGTTTTAGAGTTATTACCCCTGGAGTGGTATAAGATTTTACTATTATGAGTAGGAGAGAAACTGTGTTTGGTAAAACTAATATGGTGACCAAACACAGAGGCCCGAGGTTTGTTAATATGTTCTCTAATTCGGACTGCTAATGGTCTAATAGTTTTTCCTATATACGTCGAAGGACAGTCTGGGCAAGAAAGTTGATAGATAGATAGGTCTATCAACTTTCTTGCCCAGACTGTCCTTCGACGTATATAGGAAAAACTATTAGACCATTAGCAGTCCGAATTAGAGAACATATTAACAAACCTCGGGCCTCTGTGTTTGGTCACCATATTAGTTTTACCAAACACAGTTTCTCTCCTACTCATAATAGTAAAATCTTATACCACTCCAGGGGTAATAACTCTAAAACCTTGGATTACAGAGAGGATCTTGAAATATGCAGGGAGATAAAGAGAAACCCCGATCATTGCCTCAATGTAAGAATGAACAACGTAAATGACCGCAACCCCATTTTCAAACTTTTTCCTTAAATCATTAAACAATTTAAATGTCTGGGAGCTGTGATTGCGTGGGGTGCAATCTTATAATAATTTTGATCATCTTTTTCAGTTTCAGACATTTCATTCTAAATATATTAATAGTTTACACATTTCAGCAAATTTTAACTACGTCTATGTTCGTGTAATTTGTTGCTTTTTTACAAAAATGGAAATTATTTCACGCCACTGAACCCAAGTGTTCGAAATAGATCACAGAATGGCCGATATCAGTAACGCTATAGATTAATAAACTTTAATGCCCTTTCTTTCTGCCCTTTTCCCCCTTTTTTGCTCATTGCCAATAATTTACTGATTTTAAATACAACTGACAGGGAATTCAAGAATGGAAACTCATACAGAAAATCCCTACTCAGGCTTTCACACACTTGTATGTAGTTTTGATTTTTGGAAAGTTTTATTGCCGTGTTATACTATGACTGTGTGTGGCATAACCTCACCCTTTTGGGCTGTTATTGAAAATGTTTATTGTTTTAATCATGTCAACGTGCACTGTGTATTGAATGTTCTGGTTTTAATTTTAATTTTAAATGTTTCTAAAAATTTTTAATTGTATACATCTTGTCCTGTGTGGAGGCTAAGCTCGCGACTTTTCTCAAACTGGCAGGGTTGAGGTGTGCCCTTTGACGAGTGAGTGTGGTTGGTGAGTACTGAGTAAACTTATTTGCTGACCATATTCTCTCGTTTTTAGGGTCTGAGCCCTGAGGATGGTCCGATAGAGACCGAAAGCGCTTGGCCGATTGTAATAATTCAAATATACACTGAAATACAAAGTCTGTCAATTTCTTGATTTAATAGATTACCTGTGTTCCTTAATCGATTTATTTCTATGGCTTCTAAGAAATTCAATTTATAACCTTCCCTTTCTACATGGAGAATTTGAAAATTATCCTGTAATTGATGATTTTGTTCTTTTAAATGATTTGCGTATGAAGAACTGGTTTTATTGTGTAAAAAATTATTTTTGTGTTCCTGAATCCTTTTTTTAAACGATCTGCCTGTTTGGCCTATATATACTGTTGGGCAACTTCCGCATTTAAGTTTATAGACCCCAGACTTGTTATTTTTATTTGTTTTTGTTTTATAATTTTTTAAGCGTTTTCCTATTGAATTATTTGTCTTGAAGGCTACCCCCATATCTTTTTTATTCAGAAACTTTTTAATTTTAATTGATGATTTATCAAAATATGTTAAAGCGGTAAAGTTGCGTTTCTTGTTTTCTTGTGCAGTAGGATAAACTTCTTGTGTGGCTTTCTTTTTTAATTTTTTTCTTAAAATTGAGTTGACCATTGATGGTAAGCCCTCTGTTAGCAGAGATTTTTATGGACAATATAGAAAAAATAATATTTAATAACCACATAAGCCAACATTTCTTGTACTGGTACAGATATGTAGATGACATATTAGTGTGTTTCACAGGCACAGATCGACAACTTAATAAATCTTTAGATTTTATTAGCTCAGTTCACCAAAATATTCAATTTACTATGGAAAAAGAAGAAAACAACTCAATAAATTTTCTTGATCTAGTCATTACTAAAGTTTTAAATAAACACTCTTTTGGAATTTTTCACAAACCCACACATACGGATACAACCATACATAGAACTTCATCTCACCCAGAACAACATAAATTAGCGGCTTACCATAGTTTTATTCATCGTCTTATTAACATTCCCTTATCGGAAGAGAATTTTAATAAAGAATTAAATTGGGTTAAACAAGTTGCAGTTAACAATGGTTACTTACCATCAATGGTCAACTCAATTTTAACAAAAAAATTAAAAAGAAAGCCACACAAGAAGTTTATCCTAAAGCACAAGAAAACATGAAACGCAACTTTACCGCTTTAACATATTTTGGTAAATCATTAATTAAAATTAAAAAGTTTCTGAATAAAAAGATATTGGGGTAGCCTTCAAAACAAATAATTCAATAGGAGAATGCTTAAAAAATTATAAAACAAAAACAAATAAAAATAACAAGTCTGGGGTCTATAAACTTAAATGCGGAAGTTGCCCAAAAGTATATATAGGCCAAACAGGCAGATCGTTTAAAAAAAGAATTCAGGAACATAAAAATCATTTTTTACACAATAAAAACAATTCTTCATACGCAAATCATTTAATAAAACAAAATTATCAATTAGAGGAAAATTTTCAAATTCTCCATGTAGAAAGGAAATGTTATAAATTGAATTTCTTAGAAGCCATAGAAATAAATCGATTAAAGAACACAGGTAATCTATTAAATGACCAAACAGAAATCAACACCTCACACCTGCTAAATATCTTTTAACAAAAACCAGTGTGGATTTCCCAATAATTTACATAATAGGTAATAAAATGTGAATTAGGGTATTGCCCTTATTCATTATTGTAAATCTAGGTATAAGTTTTTCAAGTAACCAAATATTTTGTCATTTAAAATAGAACTTCTGAAGAAGCTACAGTGTTAGTGAAACGCGTCAAGTTTTTTAGTTAAATATAGTGGAAATTTGACAAATATTCGTCTTTTATTCATCGTTGAACAATAAATTTGTTAAAATGTTGTTTATGGTCGATAAGACGGAGATTTTTTGATGTTTGACGGACATTTTACATTTTTATGTAATTTTGTTGTAATTTTTACTGCTACAAATGCTAAATTTATAGTTAATATCAACAAAACGAGGATTTAAAAATTTATAAAAGAACTCGCACTAGTATCATCATATAAATACAAATATTATCACGTTATTCATCAATCACACAACGGGCTCTAGTCCTAACAATATGTTAATTCTACGAAGGAATTTGTCAGTTAATTCTCTAAAACAAAATACTTTTTTCATGAAAAATTAAAACTGTTTCCTTTCAAAATTTGCAAGCATAAAGAAAAACACCTAAGTTAATTAAGCACACTTTGGATTGTATTCAACAGCTGTCATCTTTCTACCTTAAACTGAGAATAGGTATCCAGAATGGCTTATACATCCGGTCCCATTGATGACGGTGGGTGATGTGACCGTATTTCCCCTGAAATTAGAACACTTGGCATTAATATATTATATTGCTTTGACATTAAGGTTTCATCAGTAACATTTATTGGGGAAACGTAATGTTTTGTTAAACAAGTTGTATGATTGGCAGGGATATTGTGAATACACCAGGGAATTTAAAATTAAGCTTAAAAAAGCAATGCATGTTGAGGAATTGTTGATAGAAAAATTTAAATTATTCTTTGCAGAGGAGGGAAGTTTATAATTATTATTTTTTTTGCAAATTTTATAATAGAAAAATCACCTATCGTTTTCTTAAAAGGAGAAGAAAATGATTACATAAATTGCCACAACAACAACCTAACACCAGATATACAAAATGAACCTACTGAAAAGAAACTTGGTTCTGTTTTCAATGACATATATTTTCATTTGCCTTTTTATGACAATTGACAGCTAATCACAAGAAAAAGGAATATCTCATACCCTGCTATTGTTTTGTATACTTAAGTTAACCTGGGCTAGAGATGCCCCGGTCTCAGAAAACATTTAGATCAAAAAAATTACCAAAACGATTTTGCAAGCACTTCTCTGAGTCAGGTATCTTTAAAATATATAAAAATGTGCTTTGCACCGTGGAATTAATATATTTTGGTTTTTAATTAAAAATAATTAATTGTAATGATTAAAATAGTTAATAATTAAAACTAAATATGAAAAATAGTTTGTGCGATTTCATCTTTATTTTTACATTGCACCAGCAGAAAGTAATAGATGTAATAATTGTTTTGCTTGTATTATATGATATATAGTATATGGGGCTTTTTTTTATTAATAGCGTTATTAGAAATTTGACTTTGGCAATAATTTCTGGTTCGATCAAGATAAAAATTAACCAAAAAAATAGTATTTGTCAAATTTTAATTTTTTCAAAAAAAAATTCAAAAGTGGGGTTATACTCAAAATATCGAAAAAAAGTTTTTCTAAATGCAATTTTTAGCCCATCCGCAAAATTTCAGTTGAATAAGATATTTTAGATTTTTTGCCCATTTTTTGTAAATTGCACCACTGTTGCAAAATAAGACTCAATGCAACCTACATAAAACATCTAGTTGTTACAATGCTTCATTTCAACATATTTTGTTTAAAGTAGTACCATATTAAACTCGTGTTTTTCTACAATATCCAGATAGGGCTAATAAAATTTGGTCACATAAGATGCAAACTTTATTTGTTTTTGATCCTGTATAAGGTAACTGCATAAAATAACTATTTTTGAAAACGTAATTTGTGTCTAAAACTAATATATATTAAAATTAAGAAAAATAGTTTAATTGAATGGACTCAAATTTTCTAATAAAAAAATCATATTGTAAAAAAAAAGTTAAATAATAATTTATTTTTAGATATTACTTAAATGCAGTAAAAAACAGTTTTATATATATATATATATATATATATATATATATATATATATATATATATAGAATGAATAGTTTAGTTATTCCGGGTTTTAATCCGTTCGTTCAAAAAATCGTTTTGAAATATCATTTGGCATTTTCAAGTGCGGTTCGTCTCGTCACTCGTTGAGAACTGATGGTGGCCTCTGATGAATTTCGAGTTTTGTTTAGCTGGCTCGCTTTCTAATTGGATGAGCTGCTTCGCAGGCTCCTCTCCTCTGCCGAGTGCGATATATTTTGTTCTTGTATGCAGGTCTCTCGTGTACTAGTTGATTTTTGTTGTTTTCTTTCTTGATTTTTTATTAATATTTTCCATGTACTTGGAAAATTTATAGCATCGTCTCGTTTATTTAGCTGTCCCGCTTTACTATTTCTAGGTCTGGAATGGTTTCTCACAATCAGATATAAAGAAAGCCATAAAAAGACAAGAGAAGACTACAACAAAGACCAAAATCAAACAAGGAACAAAGCCATAATACCATACTTAAAAGGAATAACAGACAGAATCGGAAGAATATTAAGAAAACGCAACATACAGCTCATATTTAAACTACAAAAAACAATAGCTAACATCCTGGGAAAACTCAAAGACAAGACCAACCTTGAAAATCATGGCGTTTACAGCATTCCATGTGCAGATTGCCATCAAACTTATATAGGACAAACAAACAGGCGCATATCAGCAATAATCCAAGAACATAAAAATAGCCTGAAAAACAACCAGACAAGCTCAGCCCTATTTCAACATCACCAAACAACCGGACACACCATCGACTTCGAAAAAACAAAAGAAATAGCACCAGTACAGAATTACAAGGTATGCGTCATAAGAGAGGCCCTATCAGGAAACGAGCCAGCTAAACAAAACTCGAAATTCATCAGAGGCCACCATCAGTTCTTAGCGAGTAACGGGACGAACCGCACTTGAAAATGCCAAATGAGATTTTGGCGAAACGTCGTGAAAACAATTTGTTTGAACGAACGGATTGAAACCCGGAATAACCAAACTATTCATTCTACCATTCGTGAAAACCTACGTATATATCGAGAAAGAACAAAATTTCACGAAAACTAGAGTAACAAAAAGAATTTTCTTTTCTGGCCAACCATCCTTTTGACTGCAGCCTCATAAAAGTTCCTTAAAACTTTTGGTTTAGTTGGCTTTTTCTATATTTTCTTCATCAGGATGAAAAACCAAGTCTTGTTCAACAGAAGCAGTCATTATTCACTTGACAATAAGACCACATATTATAAAAATAAATATTATAAAAGCTAAAAATTCTTCGATTTATTTAAGAATCTAATTTCTAGTACGTGAACGTTGTTGAACGCCATATTAAATTTATGACTGAAAATGACAACTGACAGTTGGCGCCAAAAGCCTGTTTTAATAGGTAAAGTTTATACTGCCCAAAAAGCGTTAATCGTTCTGGAGACGGAGGTATATGTTTCTGAAAAGTATTATGTTATTGCAAAAGTGGGCAAAAGATGGAGAATATGACTTATGTAAATTAGTCTTAGCTGTCACAGTGTAATGGAATTTAGAAATCAAGAAAGGCAAAATCCGTACCCAGTTGGACAAGTGAATAATAACATTCAGAACAGTGACTCAATGGTATCTGACTGAAAAGATTGAACAGTGAGGGACCGATTTCCATTGCTTTCTAGTTGTAGCAAGTAGTTATATATTATGGTGAGGTTTTATGTCTCCGTTTTTGTTCATGGAAAGTAACTCGTTATTTATGGGAACCAGTTCCAGGACGACTCCTTTATTTTTCTTTCTTTGGTTAAAATTTTCGGTCTCTCAAAGTTCATCATATGACTCTTATTTAAAACATGCTCAGCAAGAACACAAGAAATTACTCCTCTAATACAATCGCTTTTATAGAAACACATTCTCCCTGAAAGATTTCTGGAATTTTATTCTGGAGTAAAGTTGTGCGATTGTTTTAATTTGCTTAGTAGGAATTTTAATGAAGATTATATTCTGAAAAACTTTTTTAAGTCTAGGAATTAAACTTTCTATAAAGGGAAGTGACATGCAGGTAAATTGTTGAATCACGTTGTTGTCTTCAACTAGTAGTGATAATTGAGTTGTTTGTGTATGTATTAATGAAGATTGGCTTGCCCTTTCGAAAATGATCTCATATTGTGTGTTGTATAAAAATGTATTGATGGTAGAAAGCGGATATGAGTTTTGTAAGAAATTTGTTTTAAGTAATTGTAAGCCATCAATTCTAAAATCAGGATAAGTGAGTTTAATTGCCTTCCTTTTTATTCCCAATATGAGGTTGGTTTTAATTCTTGAAGTATATATATATATATATATATATATATATATATATATATATATATATATATATATATATATATTACCAGGCAGTTAGTTGTGCTGACCAGAGGCCCCAAGCACAAAGGCAAACGTGTGAAGTCATTTTTAATAGGTAACAACTTCGGTTAGTTTGAGTAAAAAAGTGCCCACATTCATATTTTGCACCGGGGCCCACGGCGGTCTATTGGAATATATCCCAGAAAAATGTAGATAAGAACAGAAGAAACAATTTGTACGTCTTAAGAGTAAAACATTACTTATGTATTAAATAATTTTTGTGATAGTAGTAGTAGTAACAGCATAAATTTCCCACCCTAATTTCCTTTAATCTGTTTCTAAAAATAGCCCATAACCAATATTCCCATGCATAAAACAAATATACAACGGCGCCCCTGTTCATGACGTCAAGACATCAACACCAGTGATACCAAAAAACTTGACAGTTACTGCGTGTACTAATTTATTAGAAAAATAAACTTAGAGTTCATTGTTGGTAACGACAGGCCTATGAGTAATTTATTTCACGAGAAATGATGGGAGCTCTTCTCAACTACCGGATTTGGGATTAACATTAAGTAAACATTAATAATTACCGATTATTTTTGTAATCTTTAGATCGCTTTAATCTCCTTAGGTTTATTGCATACTACCATGGACTCAATAATATCTCTCTTTGACACTTATGGGTAATTAAAAGAACATAAATCGTCCTATTAATTATAGATTTTTTATTGCTGGATTTTTAGATACTTCCTTTTTGTTTTTTTTTTACAAATTGATTCACCGAAAAGTTTAAGTTTTAAACCAGATAGAGTTGCCATGGAAGCTAAACATTCTAATTAACCAGTATTATTTTGCCTATGATTTTTAAACTTTCTCCTTCACGAAAATGTAGAGGGTGAGACATAGGATTACCTCAATTGCTTTAGTCGGTGTAGTTCCCATGGCTCCTGTAATATTGAGACATGCTGTTCCTCAGATCTGGTTGAATTTTAGGATCGTTGTTATCTGATTTCCTTTTGGTCCCCATATAACATTTCTTTATATTAGCAATAGGCTTATGATATAGTTCTTAAATGGCTATAATACCTTAATGGATCCTTTCTTTATTCATCGTTAACAGTTTCCAAATTTGTAGGAAAAAAGATTAAGTGTGAATCTCAAAAATAAATTCACTATAGCACTAAAGTTATTACAAAATACTAAAATACTAAATTACCCCGCTCTGAAAAAAGTTTTTTTTGCACCTGGTGATGATTCCAAAAGTATTTGCTTTAGGTTACAATAAATTCCACGCTTTCAATTGAGATCCTAGGCAAATGTCTTGTGCTAAATCATTAAAATTCCCTTGCCTTGGTAAATTTAGTTCATTTGACGAAGTACTTGCTTCAAATTTAGTATTCAACGCGACGTTATGTGCTTTTATTGATTTGCTATTAAGATGAAAACTTTGAGATGGTTCATGATTTTCCAGGTAAGTGTTTACTGTGGGGAACTGGTCTTCGAATAGAGGGTAGATTTGCATTTTTAACTTTATTTTTAGTTTTAATTGTAAAGCCTCTTGTGGTTGATTAAATAAAAAAGTGAGTCAAGATCCCTTTAACTATCCAGTTAGAAGACCTACTCATATGAGCGCGAGTCAAATATTAACCAGACGTTCCTTTTTAACACTTCGTAGGTGGATTGAGTAACTTGACGTCTTGGGTGGGATTTCAAATGGAGGAGAGTAAATTGGTTCAGCTCGTTGGAGCAGATTGGACCTTAATAGCATCATTTCTCAGCAAGAGGTGAGCATGTCTTTTAGCAATGCATTATTATTAAATTTTTGGCGCGAAAGGGCGTCAAGCCTGCTGAAATTTTATGTCGACTAATTGAACAGTTCGTTGAAAAAACGCTATGGGAAATTGCTGCACACACACGGAATATCATATAGGAGCGCCCAATCACTCATTTCTGATGATTTGGGTTATCAAAAAGTGCCGAGAAAGTGGATTTCTCGCCTTTTGACGGAAGATCAGAAAGCAAACCGTCTTGCCGTTTGTGAAAGACTTTTGGCACTATGTCGAACAGAGGTGGATGATTTATTGAGGCACATTGTCACCTGTGATGAGACGTGGGTCCATCATTACACCCCAGAGTCTAAGCAGGCAAGCATGGAGTACCAAAAACCTGGAAAAGCAGCACCGCGGAAAGCCAAGACCCGTCTTTCTGCTGGGAAAGTTCATGCAACGATTTTTTGGAAATGCAGAGGCATATTGTTCGTTGATTTTTTCCATGAACGGCATACAGTTAATGCTGCGTACTACTGCCAACTACTTGAACTGGGAGGTCATCACTTTGACGATAACGAAGGTGTAGAAACGTTCGTTCGCAATTGGTTACAGACGCGACCAGATTAGTTCTTTGTTGACGGTTCGGTGGGAAAAATGTTTGAATAAAAAAGGAGAATATATAGAAAAATAAGGTGTATTCAAAATTTTATTTACTCTACCAGTAAATGTTCTAAAACAAAAATCCGGTGCATATTTGATTCGCTCTCGTATTAGGCACCATCCTGTGGTGCGCTACAAGCAAACTAAAATAATCTTGAAATAATTTAATTCCCTATGATGTTTTATTTCATTCTCAGATATTAAACCTCGTTAGAAAGCTCTGTTATGTAATTTCTTAGTATTGAAGCGGTCATGTTTAGTTTTCATTTCCTTGTGAATGGCATGAGGACTGTTCCTCTGTGCACTAGTTGCTGATTTGGTTTGACTTAGTATGCATAAGGCTTATAATAATTTCTTCATTCTTGTTTCTGATATAATTATAATTAGGTCACCAGCATAACCTTGCGTTGTAAATCCCGAATCAGTTAATTAGCTTAGCAAGCTATCTAAGACCAGGGATTATAGTAGAGGGGACATTCCTGCTTGGGGATATTCTTTGACTGTGATAACTGTACCGATGAATGTAGTTACGATTCTATATTTTAGCATTGAATGAATTCACCTATTCTCCTTGTTCCTAGGTTCTAACTATAAATTCATGTGACGCGTTTTCAATAGTTCTGTTTACCTCAATGAAAGGATATTTCTTTTACCATCGGTGTTTTTTCCAGACTGATTTGCCAGATTAATCTGCAAACGGTTTTAATTTAGGTATTTCGCTTCTTAGATGTTGGTTAATTAGTTTCTTATTGTTTTTAGGAGAAAAGAGGTGAGGCTAATTGGGCGGTATAATTTTGATACATCAGATGGGCGTCTTCCCATAGTTATATTCATTATGAACGTTACCCTAACCTCTTTAATGCTCGACTTGAAGCGTATAATCTTAGAAACAGCTGGACTTAAATAGTCCCTTCAGTAGGCATTTATGATTTCTAAATTTCGACTTTTCATTGAGATTTGAAAGTTTTAAAACCTTTAATTGCTAATTTTATTTTGCTTCAAGTGAAGATTTGATCTATTGGAGTTGGAAATAGCTTCATCTCTTTGAGCCTTTTGCTTTTTCATTTACAATCTTTGATCCTGCGGAGTCAGTCTATAGAAGAACTCTTAAACTTTCTTCCAATTCAAAGTGAATAGCATAAGTAATGATTTTTTTACTCTATCGTAGATGAAGGTAATGTAATAATAGCTGTCACTCACGGGAATAAAAACTGAAAGTAAGTGTTTTAAATCGTCTGAATTAATACTAACCACTACTAAGAATGTCATTTACTAAATCTAAATTTGCTAAATTTGAAGATAACACTCTAGAATAGTTTGGAGAAGTAAAAGGTGAAATAAGTTTCCAGTCAAAATATGTTAATTTCATCACCTTTAGAACCTCAGTAGATGTCGAACAGAAACAACAATTGGAATAAAAGTAAACGGAAGAGTTATTACTAACATCAGATACGTAGATGACACGATTCTCATTGCAGAGTCATTAGGAGACCTACAGAAATTAGTAGATCAGGTAGTAATAAGCAGTGAGGAATGTGACCTTAATATGAATGCAAAAGAAACTAAATCCATTTCTTTTAAATCATTCATTTTTATTAAACTAATTTTCAATTCCTAAAATTTCAGAATTACGGATTTTTTGACATGAAAGACACGCATTGTAAATAAGTTTAATACATGAGTGTTGGTTGGTCAGTAACCCGTGTGTCATACATATTACACGTGACCCGTCAGGATAAATGTTATTTCTAAATCAAAGCTATAATCGAATACAGTTGGTCTAGTTAGAGAATATCCATCAATTTACGAACATATCAAAGACAGTTTTGAGACCTGTTCATCTTATTTTATATAGAAATAATAAAGGGACGGAAAACAAGACATCATTCTTCCAAGCCAAGCAATATGTTGCAAAAAATCTGACATTATGGGCAGAGCAAAATAGAGACAATCGAGGCAAACGAGTTATTTCGTTTTATGAATACAAACTTCCTTTTGACGTCAATTAAAACATTATTTTATTTACAGTGCGTTTTTGAGAAATTTTGGCCATTCACGTGAATTTAAAACAGAAGATTGTTTTATATAAAAGCTACTAATTATTGTTTTATAATTTATTATCGGTAAATATGTATTGTAACTAACTTTATAGCGTTATACATTTCATACTATTAGTTTGCGTTTGTAGTTCATAGGGATTTAGATT
Organism: Diaprepes abbreviatus; assembly: GCA_034092305.1. Classification (NCBI taxonomy): domain Eukaryota; kingdom Metazoa; phylum Arthropoda; class Insecta; order Coleoptera; family Curculionidae; genus Diaprepes; species Diaprepes abbreviatus. Next base: position 3,561,865 of record JASJET010000087.1, read on the forward strand.
TATTTTCTACGAGTTCATAATTCATTTCATTAATTTTATCTTTGTTAATTTCCTCAGGAGACGTCTATGAAAGAAGATCTGGAACTTTTTAGAAAATTCTATTTCCTTATTTTTAGGTTGGAACGCATATGACAGAAGGTCTAGAAATCGCCAGATTATTCGTTTTCTTTATTTTTATTACACCATGTAGTATGAAAATCCTTCTAGAAAGATCCGTAATCTTCTGGTATCCGGAAAAGGGTATATAAAGAGTCCAGATCGGCTTTCGTGGACAGTTTAGTTTGAGACGTCGTCGATGTAACTCGAATTGTTTGACAAGTTGAATTGAAGTTGACAATAAACATTTATTAAAATAATACAGTGTGTTCAAAGAAGAGTATTATTTTTATTAAAAAATTAAACCTAAAGGTATAAAGATTTCTAACCTTCAAATCTGTCGTTGGTGTCTAAATGCCCGATATATGTATATAATTTTAAAATGTTTTTCACACTACTTTAATGAGTAGTAATAACCACGCATTAAAAATTAGAATAAAGTAATGAAAATCGATTTGTTCTTTTAGATTGTCTTCAGAGACAAGTAAAATAACTTGTGTTCTATTTTATTTGTCCAAAAGGTAAAAAAATAATTGTATGTTTGGAAATAAACATTTTCAATTAGGCATCATTAACTGAAGACAGTAAACAGTGCCCCTACAAATATCTAAGGTTTGATTATTGCAAGGTTTTAAAATTTTTATTGCATATATTGTAATTTGATGTTCTTTTTAATTTACAAATGGATTTCTTGTGTACTATACAATTTGGCATTTGCCTCTTATATACTTAGATAATAAATGAATAAAGAAATTTTTATTTTAATGCTTTTTTTATTTGCATTTTTTAAAAATTTTATATGATTATTATTGCAGTTGTTTCCAATTTTAAAAGTATATTTTATAAATACTGCGTTCAAAAGAGCTAGAGGAAAAATTATAACTAACTTTACATAGTTTGTACCATTAAAAAATTCTTATTTCCGGTGTTTGCAGGTAAAACTTATTGTGTTATATTTAATGTTCTTTTCGGTTAAGATTATAATTTCGCCTATTTGCCTTTTGTGGTAATTTTTTTCTTTTCAGTAAATATATTTATTATAATTATTTCACTCATATTTTACTTTTCTAATAAAGTAAGAATATAATCGACATTTTTTTTCCTTTTCCTGATAGCGAATCCGAAAATATAACGGAATTTTCAATATACTATTTAGTTCCGTTCCTCGGTGCAATAGGCACGTCTGTATGAATATAAAAGTTCTATTGACTAATTAATTTTGATTTAGTTCAGATGAATATTATTGATGACGCATGGGTATTCTCTCGCTGGACCAACTGCTGAATTATAATTACTTTTTAGTAAAGTTATATTGCTTACTTTTGTTTCTCTTAATGTACAACGTTTTAATTTACAAGTTAATTCATCGTAAAACATTACGTCATTCATATTGCTACCGGCCTGCGTTATTTCTGTTCCGGAAATAGTGATGTTTATCTCACATCAGTCGTATTGGCGTTCCATCATCCGTTCACCATTTTCAGCATCATTCATTACGCATCGCGTAAACTGCTGGCGCCATTGTTAACGTTACAGACTACCATTGATTTTTTTTCATTTGGCTTACTTCATTCATTTTAATTTCAGTCGACTTCATCAGTTTAGGAATTTTATTAAATGTTTATTTTTGTTTGAACTTCTGTTAATTAGTAAAATGTTTGATTACTCTTTTATGTTTTCAGTAAGACGAGAGTTTCTTATTCAACTTGTCAGATTGAAGTTATAGATAAAATAGGCACTGTTGTTATTATTGGGAAATAGTAGTTTACACTCGAATTTACTAATTAAGTCTAAATTTGGATCTGATCTAATTAGATTTCTATTAATTTAAATATTCTAAATTAAAGTGTTTTTTTTTCTATGGTACCGAGGAAAACGTGTTTTGTATCTTCATGGTTTATATTGATCAAAATACAATAATAAAGTAATCAATATCAAAATTTCTGAAATGGTATCGTAGAAGGTGAGTGAAAAAATATAATAACATTAGAATATATCAAAACATTTTCTGTGTCTACTGTTTTATTAATGTGTCTTTTGTTGCACTTTTTACTGTAAATATCATCATAAAGCCGAGGTAAGTTTTTTTGATAATAAAACAGCCTGAAAGCAATGATACCATCATCGCAAGGGTAACTAAACAATAATCTTCAAACTAGAAAAAAAATTATTTTTTTATTGTAATTTTGTAAAATTTTTCTCAATTTTTATGATTATTTGTTAAAAGAACAAGAGTATTGATCCCATGATATAGAGGAGCAAAGAGGTTGCCATGTGGGTCGTTCCTGTGTTGACCCCAGTATCAACCTGATACAAATGAACGAGAAAAAAGTAACAACAAATCTAGAACCCCACTCTTGTTCGTTGATTTGGTAAAGGCGTATGATATCGTCTCAGCAAGTTTTAGAGAAGTCGGAAAAAATTAATATTATAATAGTAGGAATTAAACGCTTCTGTGAAAATTCTGCTTTCAAAATTAAATTAGGAAGTGATATTATCGAAAGTTTTCTAGTAACAGAAGACCAATATAGGACAAAATATATTGAAGGTCCCTCAGAAGATCTCATTTTGAAATAAGACTAGAAAATAGGTGCATGTGAACAGTATATGTATCTTTGAACAGTGTTGGACACTATTATTCTCACGGAAAAGAAAGCGTAATAGGATATTTGAAGCCATCATTATGATAAAAAATGTGTCAAAATAGAGAAAAACTTTTTATTCAACTTAATTTTCAAATGCATAGTGATGTATGATTGTGAAACCTGATAATTGGACAAGAACTAAGAGCGAGGTGTTTCTGCTTTGAAAAACATTAGCCTGCATCTCAAAGATAAAAAGAATCACAAATTTTAGAATAAAAGAAATAATGAGAGTTAATACAACGATCCTTGTAGAAATATAGTGACAACGATAGGTTTAGTATGGTCACGTTGAAAGAATGGGTGAACAACGTCTTCCAAAGAATTACTTGGAAACCCTCAGAACAGAGGAAAAGAGGAAGGGGGAGAGAGAGACCTAAATCTACATGGATAAAGGGATCAATATTGTATATGAAAACGGAGGTCATTTTGAACATTTACTTAGAGTTTACTTAAAATTTTTCTATTTGATATTGACTTTGTGTGTCTTTCTTATTGTTGTTTGTCAATTCAGTCTTACATTATTATTATTGTTAGTTCGTAGCCATGTAAATTTTAATTTGCTGTTGACTTGATCCTCCAAATTTCTAGGACCAGTCGTAAGCCTGGATAAAGTGACGCAAAATAGAAATTCAGTTGTCTCTAAAAGAACTACTCGAAGCGACACCTACTAGGTATAACTTTATTGGATAAGAGATGTCAAAGAATAAAAATTGTTAATTATAGTTGTAATATACCAAGTTACAAAGAAGTTATGAGGTTTTAAATATAGACAAAGCGCTGCTGGTGGCACCCTCTGAAATATATATCAAAACTACAGAATCTATACGAAAAGTAATAGGACTGATTTTCTGTAGCGCGTGAAGGGGGGCTTGGCTGGCTGGGAGAGGTGGAGGGAAGACACCAACAGAGAAACACGAGCCGCAGTCGCCTGCAGGCTATGGTTGAGTAAGGACACCGGTTATTGTGAAGCGTGTTTTTTGTCGTTGTCGATGCTCAAAATGAGTCAAAATCTCGATCAGCGATATTCGATAAAGTTTTGTGTCAAACTCGAGAAATCGGCAATTGGGTCCCTAGAAATGGTTAAGCAGGTTTACGGGGATACTGCAATGAGCCGCTACAGTGCTTTTGAATGGCATAAACTGTTTAAAGAAGGGAGGGAGCTCGTGGAAGGCGATCATCGTACCGGACGGCCGTCGACGACAATGTGGCTAAAGGAAGAGAACTGCTGAACATTGACAGATACTTAAGCATTGAAGTAATTAGTAACGAGTTGAACATTGCTCACACAACGCAGCGTTCACGAGGATTTCGCCATGCGCAGGGTGTGCGCCTAGATAGTGCCGAAAATTCTGAGTGACGATAAAAAAGAAACGCGTGTGCGCCTTTTCCAAGAAGTTTTGAACATTTTGTACACATACGAAAACTTTTTGGACAATGTGGTAACAGGCGATGAAACTTGGGTTTTCCACTATAACCTGCAAACCAAAAGACAATCTGCGAAATGGCACACTTCCACGTCCCCACGTCCAAAGAAGGCTCGCATGAGTAAATCGAAGACAAGACAATGGTGATCGTGTTTTTTGACCGTCGCGGGGTTATTCATAAGGAGTTCGTTCCTCCTGGGGAAACTGTCAATTTGAACTTTTACGTGCAAGTGCTAACCCGCTTGCGAGACCGAGTGAATTGCGTGCGACCAGCCATCTCCGACAACTGGACGCTGCATCAGGGTTGGCAGATGATTTTATTTTCTTTCTCTAGATTTTTAACAAAAAATTCCCTAGATATCCATAGGCAAGTTCACTGGAATCTTCAATTTAAGACCTTCTAATTTACGGCACGTTCTATTTTACGATAGAATTCCTATCTATTTTACATTTCTTCTCTCTTCTTTATCTCTATCATATTTCATGGATTCTCTCGATAAAAAATTTCTAATTTAAATATCTTAACCATTTTTGGGCTAATACAGAGATTAAAACAATTGCTTGACTTTAACAAACTTTTAGTATGCAAAATCCCACACAATGTGTCCGACAACGTTGCGTATTTTTTTATCAAAATTGCATAATACGTAAAGCGGTCAGGATTTCTCCGGTAGTTTACCGAGTAAAAGCCAGAGAGCATGGGAAATCATCGAAATTTTTTAATACATATACAACTGCATTCAAGATTTGTAAGCTGTTTTGTATGTCATCGCGTAAAAAGAAACACTATTTATTAGTTTTTATATAATAATTAAAAATATTGTATCTTATTCAAAAATTCCCAAAAATAGACATATAATTCCCTATTTTCTAACAAGTCGCAAAATTCCCTAGATATAGGGAAATTTTCTTAGGCCTGGCAACACTGCGCTACTTCACGATAATGCGCCGTGCCATGGCGCGCTCGTCTTAAGGCAACTGTTGGCCCGATTCGGCATCGCCACGTTGCCGCACCCTGCCTACAGTCCCGATCTGGCTCTACCTGACTTTCTTTTATTCCCACGGATGTCCCCCAGGACGTTCAAGCGACATCGACGAGGGCTCTCAACAGCATCCCTAAAGCTGACCTCCAGAAGGCGTCAGCGTTATTCTAAGTATGTAGCTGCCCAAGGGTGCCATTTCGAAGAATATGAAGGAATTGAATATATATATATATATATATATATATATATATATATATATATATATATATATATATATATATATCTTCAATAATTTTTTTAAAAAAATCACTCTTACTACTTTTGGTATAGACCCTGTATAATAACATTTTCTTTTTCGTTCTATAAACTTCAAAGTATCAAATTTAATGCACGTCAAGCTATTATTAAATATATATTTTCCAATAGATTAAAAAATATATAATCTTGACACCCTGTATTTGGGAAACTATGAACTTTTGGACTAAAGTAAATTGAGCTAGATTCTCATATTTTGCCTTAGAAATTTACGCTAGCTTTTTGTACAGTCCTTTTAGATACACCTGTATAAATTTTCACAACCTAAACATAAAACTAAAATTGAAGGGTTAGGTTAATAGTTTCTTAGTTATTTACTTTAGAGCTAAGTACAAAGATTCATATGTAAAGATGTATATTACTAGGGCGCCATATGGTATAAAGCAGGTGTTCCCAGATGCAGCGTCATTTCTTGAATTTTTTTATTAAAAATAAAAACAGTGTCAAGTGATAAAAACTTTGATTGATTCAAGGCACACCCACGGTATCATATGAGTGTTTTATTTTTTATTTCGTGCAGTGGTGTGTGCTAACAGCACCCTTGCTGAGAATTTTTACATTTTTAAGTGCTAGATATCATTTTAAATGAAAGATGTAACTTGAGACTGTTTTATTAATGCGTGGGGGTCTCTATGATTTTATTATTACTGTGTATATTAACTTTATTCCCAGATTCCATTTATCTTGTTATTTCTGACTTAGTGAATTTATTAAATAACGAACCTAATGTTCATGCAAATTGTTATGCTGACGACACAAATGTTCTAATTATAAGTAAAGATATAAACCAACTTAAAATGATTGTCGAAGATGTTTATAAAAAATTGTTATTTGGTGGGAGAAAAATTTTCTTATGTTAAATAGAGAAAAGACAGTTGCTATCCTATGCACCATACAACGGAAAACAAAACTATTCTTTTCCCAAACTCATCAAACTTTGTTGCCAGTAGTGATGAAACTAAAATGTTGGGTATTACTATCGATTCTAAACTTTGATAGGACATAGATTTTTTATGCAAAAAATTAAGAAGCATATGTTATACATTGAATTTTCTGTCGCATCAGTGTGGTAGAGAAACTCCCCTTGGTACATATTATGCAAATTTTCATAGACATATGATTTACAGAATTCTTAATTGGGATACTGTGGCTCAAGTTGGCAGTGCTTTTTGTCTCAAAACATACACCATTAAAAATACTGCCAATTTTAAAAAATTGAAAACTTATTACCGGGCCTTCAAGCTTCTGGGATTAAAGATTTGTGGAGGTCAAAATGTTCACTCAAAAACAAAGTTATAACTGCGTCTTGGGATAAACAATTAGCAATGTCTCAGCAACAAATTATTCGATTTACTATTATAAAATATCATCTTGTTCAAATAGACGACGGTTTCCCTTTAATGGCAAAAAAGTGCAAAAGAGGTAGAGGACAGTGACCAAATATGGAATACCATTTTGTTTTTTACGCACAATTTGCACAAACGTTTTAAATAAAAAACTTTTTGTAGTAATTATTAACAATCATATATTTGTGCGTTATTTTGTAACAAGTTTTAGTTACATTGATCACTTTTAAGTAAGAATTAAAAAAAAACTAAATAAAGATTAAGGTACCTAAATATGGAATAGGTACCCCAAATATGGAATACTAAAAAAACCAACAAAAATTATCCTTAACTTACATGAGACTCTTTGGAAACTTTGGTATAACATAGAAAGGAACACAAATTATTTACAAAAATCACAAATCCAGGCGTCAGACTCTGGTCCTGCGCAATCATTATGTGCCCAGAGACCATACTTGACCTATGTTTCCCCATGAGTATCATTCGAAAACAGCATGCCACAGAAAATACACTCCAAATCTTCAGAGTCTGGAGCTGTATTTCTTATCAAGGCATCGGGCTCACTGTCGGTATCAAACAACATCATCTCCTCATCATCTGAATCTGACATAGGCTTAATCTTTTCTTTTGGCTTTTTTTCCTTTTGATTTCTTCTCGTTCTGTTTTTGATTCTTGTTCTTTGCCAATTTATTTTCTTTTTCTTCTTGCTTTTTTCTATGAGCTCATTCTTGTAAGGTGAAGATGTGATGACTGCTGCAACAGATGCTTTTCTTCCTCTATTAGAAGGTTTCCTTTTTTTGTTTGGTACTGGGCTGATGTCATATGGAGACACTAATCCTAAACTACTGTGAGAAAATCCGTATATTGAGGGTACAGGTTCAATATTTGTATCTTGTCTGAGTGCGGAAGCTTCAGTTAAAGACACACAGTCATCAGGTGTTCCAAAATTGGCCATCGATTGTCCTAAAGGTTGGGGACTTGATGTCATTGGTGTAACGTTGACTGTGCAACCATCTTTAACTGCGTATTGTTGCGCAGCAGGATAGTCGACCGCGGTAAATATATTTTTATTCAACGGCCATGATCCTGTTACACGAAATCCATTTGCTGCAATCTCACCTGTTTGCACTTTTAAATAAGCCCTGCCAAATAGCTCAACAACATCATAAGGGCTTAGTGGTCTATTATTGTCTCTGATTCACATTCGTATTTCTTCACTGTAATAAGTTTTGAGTGGTGGATTGTATGAGGAGGTAAGGACACAATGTCTACATTATTTTCTCTAGCAATCTCTATCCCGTCGATGTTACGAGTGTGAGAAAAATGACCATCTAAGATCAGTAATATCTTTGATTCCGGAGTAGGGTTAGTATGTTTGATGAAACGTTTGAACCAGTCAGTGAATATGTTCATTTGTATCCATCCTGATGCATGTGCAATGCCAACAGCGCCTGAGGGACTGCCTCTCATTAGCTAATCACTCATATTCTTGCGAGGGAATATAATAAAGGGAGGCACAAAATGACCAGTGGCGTTCATAACAACAACAATTGTCATTAATGAACCTCTTTCAACTGAGGTAAGCGAAGCTATCTGCCGTTTCCCTTTATAACCAACCATTTGGGGTATCTTGCTCTGTACTACGGTAAGCCCAGATTCGTCCACATTATATATGCGGTTTGGCCCATAGTTTTCTTGAGCATAGATGCCTTCAAGGAGATCAAAAAATGAGTCTAATTTTTCCTTGCTGAATCCAAATGCTCTACCAAAAGATGTACCAGTTGGTCTTCTCACTGATAGCTTGTCCTTATGGCGTTTAAGAAATAGCTTAAGCCATTTTTTTCCAGCCATTCCCGTGTCACCAAATGGATTTTCCAACTGATTACGTCTTGCCAACATGTACGCCATTCTTCGAACATCATTTCTCGTCAAGCCATGAAATTTGCTCTCCATCGTCAAAATGTAGTCTACCAAAAGATCTTCAAGGGTTGTCCCTAAAATAGTTATCCTCCCAAGTGTAGTAGCTGCGGCTTCTTCTGGGGATAATTCGTTTTTCTGGCATAATCGAAACAAGGTAGATCTCGGCACATCAAAGTGTTTTGCAGCTCTCAAATAACCCATTTTTTCTCTCTTACCAATTTAATAGCTTCCGCCATATGCCCTGAATTCCATTCTTTTCGCTTCGTTTTTGAGTTGACGCCAGCCATTCTGTTGAAACATGAAAAATTTACTTTCAATTTATAATTAACAAAATCATCAAGTCAGCTGATACTTAAGAGAACCAATTATGGAATAGTCCATAATTGGATACTATGATCCGTTCATATTTGGATTTTCCAACGACTTCAAACTGGCATTCATATTTTTATATATAAGAAAGTAATACAATCAAATACCGCTAAAACCTACAACAGAACAACTAAAATATCTCTAGAAGTTATAAAAATAATACTATGTGCACTTTTTGTACGAAAAATATGTATTTTTTACATACCTTAGAAAGTTATGCGCAAGCGATAAAACAAAATACTGCGACACTGACGAAAGGGCTCGCTCGACTGACATGTTACAACTTGTATGAACGAATGGGGATAGAAAGAAAGTGACAAACACTGTTTGTTGCGTGTGTGAGTTTCCGTTTGTGAGAATTGCCGGTATTCCATATTAGGGATACTATCGCATATTTGGTCACTTTCCTCTAAATTTTGCATTAAAAAATTGATATGAAAAAAATGGACGATTCTGAGGGTTTTTTGTCCTTTTTGCAAAAACAAATTAACAAACAGACCACACAGCTCAAATTGTAGGTTTTATAAAATCTTTACAACTTTTATTTGAAACTTTTTTTCCAAAATGTGCTCCTTGGCTTGTAGACTCAAAAAATCTGTTTTAGCCACCTTTGATCCCCTCCTCTTGACCCCAACCTATTCTTTTCTGTTACATTTTATGTAAGGTTTGTTCTTACATTGCCCCCAATACCCCTAGGTAGGTTTCATCCATCCCGGAATTTACGTCACTATATTTACCTATGCTTTGAACTATTATAGTTTTCGAGATTTCAATGCTGTCATCACCAACTTCAGACACAGTGTATAATCGCTGATATTGATTTTCCGTAATAGCTCTAATCGGGAAATTTTAAAAATATATTGGGGAAACTCTAATTGTATGGCGTGAATTTACCTTTATCAAAATATTAAACCAAAATTCAATAAAAGTATGTACATATAAACATATTTATTAGAGTAATTTTTTAATGTTAGAAGGAGAGTGTGGTGTGGTACAATATTAAGATACATCGAAATCTCAAGTACATTTTTTTGACAAAAACTACATTTCTAGAAATGCCTAAAGTATTAATAATTTTTATTAAATGAAAAATGTAAAAGTTGGTGTTTATTAAATAAAGTCTGTGCAAAGTCCATATGTTTCATTTCTATGTCGGTAGGAGGTTTCAAACAAAACAAAGTTCAACGTATAGTTTTGTTAGCGGAATGCGTGAGATAAGTAACAGAAGCAGCATCTGTAGACACCTGTTTCTAACATTCACCTTAATAGAGGAGACTCGTTTTAGGTATTTTGTCGCCTTGAATTAGCTTCGGTGACACTGAATTTATTAATATATTAGTTGTCATATAACGGACCATTATTTAAACTAATTAATGACTTTTTATTCAGTAGTTTGATAAACCAATGAACACGATGGAGCAAAAATTATTGTCATTGCCACTAGGTAAATTAATATTTCTGTCAAGTACATGACAACAATTTATTAAAATATGGTTGTCGGACTTACATTGTCGTTATTTTTGTTTATTTTTACGACGTTTCAATTAGGTTGTATATCTAATCAAGTATAAATTACATGTTTTGTCCTATGGTTACGAGCTTATATAGGGACTGTGTCCACTGAAGCGCAAAGTTTCGCTTCATTGTACATAGCTCAATAATTTCATGTTACAAAGTATTGGTTGCCAAAGATTAGGTATCTCAAACAAATGTTGGAAACCCGATACGGACCTGGTATCAATGACAAAACCAAAGTCTACGAGAAAATTAGGATCAAACTTGCCAAGAAGGAAGCCCACTCTTCATATTTACTATAAGGTTGAGACAGCAACGTCATTCCAATTGGTTTTAAATAAAAATCACTAATACTACTGCGAACACAAATAAATTATCACCGATAGTGAAGAGCCTTTCTTCTGGATAAAGCTACACACCGCTACGAAGAAATCAAAGCCGAAACTCTGTCAGATTATCATGAACTAATTTTCCTTAAAATAGACAATATTTGCAACAAATTGAAATAAAATATGGCGAGGAAACACCGGAATAAACTGGAAAAACTAAAATCACAACAATAACAAATTCTATTTGAAACAACTTCAAGAAAAACCACCATAAATTTATTTCCAAGAATACTTTCAACATCAGAAGAAGAACTATTAAGCAAGGGGCTTAATTTCGCAGTAACACCAAAAAACATACTTGTTTAGCTCCGTTGAACAATGATCTGATATACCTACCACCAGAGTGTTAGGTGACTAGATATCTGCGGTACACTCCCGACTAAAAATTGTTCCACCTCTAATGGAAAGAGAATTACTTCAAGTGAGACTATACGGCCTCATTCCTCCAACGCTTCGCGTGCAGGTGTAAAACATCGATCAAAATGAATACACCGATATAGAGGACATCCAGTACCCAAGATCCAATTCCACGTGTGGCTATGCAAAGCTTGTCTTTGTCATCCACGACAGGATCAGAATAATCTATTGCTTTCTGTTTTTTAATACAATGCCCCGATTCTTCCCCGGCTGCGCAGCGCACTTTTCATTAACCTAGCATAGCGGTTTGGGTCCTATACCTGCACGAGAACCGTTCGAGGGGTGAAGCCGTACAGATTCAGACAATAGTTGTTTAGGACTCCAGTAGAAAAAAAGCGCAGTTCAGTGGTTAAGTCCGCGCGTTTCATTCCAACGAGTCGATTCTCAAATCCGATCTTCAAATGACCTAATAAACTGACCTCAAGGTCAAAGTTACTAGCACAGAATTGCTCTGTTACTGATATCATAGAAAAACAATGATACCAATGAATTATCCACTCAATTATTTATTTATCATTCCAAAAAATCTACCACAAAATCAAAGGGAGAGTCACTCATAATAACATCTGAATGTAAACTTTTACGCTCATTCCATTTATGACATTGAAAGAATGGAGTTCCATTGAAAAAAACGTACTTAACCTCAACACTCTTAACCTGTTGAATAATTTACACCAATCCATGAAATAACATTATTTGACCTTCGAGTGACCTCCAGATGCGATTTTACCCTATATGTTATTTATACTGTGGGATAGGAAATTTTCTTCGCTTTCCATTTCTGCAATGAAAAGTGGTGGTTTATATTTAAGACAGTCAACTTAACCTTCGAATTACCTTGTAAATTGACCTCAAGGTGAAAGTCACTAGCATAGGTAGATGATCCCTATTGTTTTAAACAACTTTTACCTGAACCTTTGCACTTGTCTGTGCAAAGGACAGATCGGAAGGAAGCATGCAACACTGAACGCCGCTTCGCCGACTTCCCGCCGGATGGCGTATATATGTTTATGCGGCTTTCACGGATTCCTACGTGTGAGATGCAATAGCAGTGGATATATCCACATTATACCGTTGTAGTGCTGAAATCACATTCAGCAAACGTACAACTATATGCAATTCCGTGTATAATTGCAATTAGTAAATGCAAACTTTGTTCCAATCATGTCCTTTGCACAGACAGGTGCATGTCGATACCCTGATGAGTCTAGTTGAGACGAAACATGTATCTCTGCCCTATCACTGTGGCGGGGAGGGTAAGTTTTGACTTTCTTCTCGGTATGGTGGTACAGGTGGGCCATCATCTCGATGATGGTGGAATGGGATGGATTGTGTTTTATCGCAATTTATTCAAACTGTGTGATTGCAATTTGCTTCATTTGTACACGGAGTTGCATATAATTGTACGTTTGCTGAATGTGATTTCAGCACTACAACGGCATAATGTGGATATATCCACTGCTATTGCATCTCATACGGAGGAATCCGTGAAAGCCGCATAAACATATATATACATATATATATATATATATATATATATATATATATATATATATATATATATATATATATATATATATATATTATTGATTTGTTTTTTATATATTGTAATAAATAGAACTCTGGAGCGATCAAATTTTAAATCATCCCTCATCGTAGTAGTTTAAATACCACTGAGCTTTTCGAAGAAATAATAAATAAGCCAGCATTCCATTTTTAGACACTGTTAAGTAAAATAATTGATCATGACCTGACTTCAGACTATTTTTTGCTCTTAAGTGTCAAAAGTAATAATTAAATGTTAAAACGGAAACCCGTAAGAAGGGCCTGTCAGGCATCAAAATAACTTATGAAATATGAATTTGGAATTTTAGACGAATGGAACGTTTCAGAATGTGAAACCAGGAGATAACGTAAAATTATCTTTAAAGAAATGTATTTTTATCCGAATGGAATAGACAGAAGAGAATGAGAATGCAATGGTTAATTGTGAATTTAAAAGATAGGAATTTTAAGCCACTAAAAATATTTTAGAACGAGTTATGAAGAAGAAAGTTCTAGATTTGACCGCTATGTATTTTTTATGTATGTATATTATTTACTCCGGAACGATGGAACAAATTTAAATGATTTTTTTTTGCGTTTTTTTTTTATTTATTTATTCAATTGTACATTACAGGATTATCCAAATAGTACAGCAATTCAAAAATATAAACGATTAATATGTAACCAATTTAACAAAAGAAAACTCTCAACATTTACAGTCAACAGCCAGTTACGCTATTCAAGGCCAATCTCACTCTCCTCTTGAAGGACACAGAAAAATAGCAAAAATCAAAGTCACAAGGCAGGAATGAATTGAAGCGGTTCATAAGTCTATTGGTGAAGCTATTCCTGCCAATACCAGTCCGGTTAGGATACAGCGAGAGTTAATTTTGTTGCCTAGTTAGTCGAGTAGGGACATGAAAATTAAGCAATGCCAGCAAATCCCGACCATCAACCATACACGCCAACAATCAATGACCAAACATCATAGTGAGCTGAATTCTATGAGTCTCCAATTAATCCAAACTGAGCAAACTTACCCGCTGGTGGTACTGCAGCTGTGTTCGATCGATTCTTAACTTATAGAGCAAGAAATGAACAAATTTGTTTTGAACCCGCTCAATCCGTGCTACGTGGACCCTATATAAAGGTGACTAGATTATGCAACAATACTCCAAGTTACTTCTAACTAGGCTAATATAAGAAGCCTTAAGAGTTTCAATGTCATTAAAGTCGTGACATTGCGTCCTGACAGATCCACACATCTTACAAGATTTTGCGATCATGCTGTCGATGTGTGCAGTAAAATGCAACTCACTGTCAACTATGACTCTCAAATCGTTAATAAGAGTTACTCTAGTGAGCTCAGTGTCACCAATTCGATAAGCTGAAAGGTTGGATTTCCTCTTCCTGAAAATTAAATCATCTTACATTTCAATGTATTGAAAAATATTTTATTATCTCTCCACCAGGAAAGCAATTTAGAGATTTCATTCTGCAATACAGAGCAATCTTCGAGACATGCCACTCGGCTGAAAGTCTTTCAGTCATTAGCAAAGAAGAGGTATGAATACTGGAAAATGTAGATAAGGTCATTGATGAAAAGCAAGAACAGGACAGTGCTCAGATGGAACCTCTGCAGAACCCCAGAATGCACCCTTATTTCTCGCAAAATAAATGCGATGATTCATCGAATCAAATGCCTTTCTGAAGTCGAAGTAAATCGAGTCAACCTGTAATGAAAGATCAAGGGCGGCACAAAGAAAGTTAGAATCCATGCTGATGTTCCGAAATGACTCCACGGAACGCGAAAGAAATATTATCTGTAACCAGCAACTCGAAGACCTTACTCAAGTACGACATGCCAGATCTCCACCTTCCAACCAAGGTGTTACAAAAGCGGACTTCTACACAAAAGGAAAAATTCCTGAATCGAGAGAACAGTTATATATAGCAACTCCTCACGAATACTGGAGGAATCCCATCAGGGCCAGCACCCACGCCAACATCAAGGTCTACTAGGTTTTTCAATACAATATCGCTGTGCACCAGCACAGTGTACATATTTATGTTGGTCAAAGGCAAGTGATGTTATGTTAAGGAAGCTACTGCTGTGGTCTCATATTATTCTGGTTGATATTGGTTTAGTAAAATCCAAGATGGCGCTGATAATATGGCGGACAAAATTAATTTTGTCCTATTTTCTCAAAAATTGATGTTGGGTAGTTTTCGGGGTCGTATATCATGAATCTAAAATTACTTTTATCATCTCTCGTCCTAAACTGGTATAGCAGGTTTTTTGAAGGTGTAAAATACGAATTTAAAATTATTTTTAAAAAATTCGTTGTGGCGAATCTAATCTGGCGGACTAAAAATTTGATATCTTTCGATTTTGTTGGTATAGGGGGGTTTTTGAGAGTGTAGATTACGAATTTGGAATTATTCTTGAGATATTCAATAAGGCAGACCCAATATGGCGGACTAAAAATTTAACATCTCTCGATTTTTTTCAGAATATATACTGGGATTCTGAGAGTGCAAGTAACAAATTTAAAATTGTTTTAAAAAAATTCAATATGGCAGGTGTGATATGGCGGTTTGAAAATTTTATATTTCCGCATTATGTCCAAAATTGGTACTAGGAGGTTTTTGAGGGTGTAGATTGAGAATTTAAAATTATTTTTTAGGAATCCAATTAGCGGATCCAATATGGTGAGTTGAAAATTGAACGTCAGTCACATTATTTCGAAATTAATATTAGGGGATCTTTTACTTTACAACTCTGGAATTTGAAGTTTTTTTGTCTTCTGGAAATCTAAAAGATTGGTAATATTTAAGAATTTTCATATATCATATCCACAGAATTAAACTCATTCTCCTAAGGTAAAATTTTAAATAAATATTATGATATGCTTTAAAACTTGTCGATGTTAATGAAATAAATTACAATTTACCAGATGAGGTATTTGCACACCCTACTCTGAATACCTGCATTTTTTTTTAAATACCCAAAAAAACTTTAAAATTCACGTTCCTGTTTCAAACTCTCAGTAAAGCGTTATACAGAATTCAGAAAACGAGCAAAAGCAAAAATAAATTTTTATCAAAATGAAAAGTATTCAGTCAATATCAAGAATACACTTTTATTAATATAATAAAAATTTAGGAAATTCATTGTTTCCCGTATTGGCACGTAATTGCATAGAGCATGGTGGGGATATTTTTGGTATAAGAGAGATATTACACATGAACTGTCTAGTTTTATATGTTAAGTATACTCTCACCAACTCTATCATTTTCTTGGTAATAAACGTCATATATCGGCCATTTCTGCGTAGTGTTATGTTCAGTAAGCGAAAAATTTAAGAATTTAACGACAAATTTGTGTCAAAGTTTGTCAGATTTAATTGTTTGACAATATTCTTTCGTAGCTAATGACAATGCTTATCATCGTTGACTTGTTGCTATGTAAATTTTCAAATGTTTTAACAATTATCCTTTTGAGATAACTTTATTCCCACTTTAGCGAACCTCCATCCTAATAAATTATATTGAGCAGCGCAAAATATATTATATAAAAAAACTTACGTTTTAGTTTATATAAAAGAGGCAATTGAGACCTCTTTAGCCCCTACACTAAAAGGATTAAAGCCGTTTGATTTTAAGTCACTGGGTTATTTCAGTGCCCAACCGAAAAAAAAAGGGAAATAAAAGTAACTGCATATCTTCTTTAAGCTGAATAAATATTTGAAGCAAAGTTGAGTTAACATATTCAGGATTTCACAACGAACTTTTTGGTAATCTCGCAAAAAAAAATAGGATTCAGATTTTATAAAAACAAGGGTTTACATTTCCTTTGTTTTTATTATGGACTTAGGAAGGCGAAAAGGTCATTTCTTCCACTTGAATGACGGAAACTATTGGAAAACAATAATTCAAAACACATTTTATTTCGAATATTGCAGTTATATTTTTAAACAGAAAAATATATAGGTCTCAATAGCAGGAAGTTATTGAGCAAAAAACGCAATATTTTCGTACGGTGGCGTTTATTATTTCCTGTTTATAAATAGAAAATAGATGAATTAACAATTTTCTTGGCGGATTACATCCACATCAAAAATAAAACATAATAATAAAAACATTTATATATTTTTAAAATTTAATATTGTTTGAAAATTTATATTGTTCTAAAGCTATGAATAAAAGTTAATGAAGTGTAATTTATTATGTCTAATTTAACTACTAAATGACTTTCCAGGGTGTGCCAAAAAACTAGGAGAGCAAAAAGTTGTATCTTTTTAAACATGACATCCTGTATACGGATGTTTTTTCCGATTTAACGTATACCTTTAGGATTTTCTAATTAAGAGTTTGATGGACCTTAACTTTATAGTGCAAGTTAAAGATAATTGCGTAAAAAAACATTTTCAAGTATCCATTTAATCGTCAATACTTAGTTTTATAAGAAGTATATTTAAATTTATTGCCAAGAAAAAACAAAGCCTAAACAGGTAAAGACTATTTCTACTTAATATTTGCAATAAAGACTACAGGGTATATAACACATTGTTCAGGATAAAATATATATACTATATATACAAGGTGTCCGGTAAGTATCTCCTAATTTCTTGGGAGCAAATATAGATGTTTAGAGACCGGACAAATCCCAACCTCATGGAACATGCCATAATAATAATCATGCATAAGAGAGGCGATCCCATCGATCTAAAAAACTACCGTCCAATCAGTCTCCTCTCCCACATGAACAAACTATTTATAAAAATAATAACAAGACAATTGACTCCCAAATTAGATTTCTACCAACCTAGAGAACAAGCAGGTTTCAGATCCGGTTATGGTACAAACGACCACTTGCTAGTTA
Organism: Diaprepes abbreviatus; assembly: GCA_034092305.1. NCBI lineage: Eukaryota > Metazoa > Arthropoda > Insecta > Coleoptera > Curculionidae > Diaprepes > Diaprepes abbreviatus. The sequence goes on from JASJET010000087.1 coordinate 3,579,714, forward strand.
TGAAAACGTTCATAGAAAAAACAGTGGAGTACAACAAACTGGTCTTAATATTTGTGGACTACGACAAAGCGTTCGATTCAGCGGACCAAAACAAAATATTTGCTGCATTAGCTGATTGTAGAGTCGACCACAAATATGCAGCTTTAATTAAGAACATATATAATAGCGCAACAGCAAGTGTGAAAGTCCATTCCAAAATAACATTTACATTTAGAATGGAACGTGGCAGACGACAAGGTGATAACACACATACATGTTTAGAAAAATAGGTTGGGGGAACATGGGAGTCAATATAGATGGTGAACGATTAAACCGCCTACGCTGTGCTGACGATATCGTGTTAATTTCTGACAACCTTGAAGAAGCCCAAGAGTTACTAAGGACACTGAATGCAGCGTCAGATGTGGTAGGTCTAAGGATTAACCGTGCAAAAACTCAATGTATGACAAACTTAGTTCCAAGTAGCAACATATCCCTAAACGAATCTGAAATCGAGTATGTAACATCTTATAAGTATTTGGGCTATGAACTGAGAATAAACCGAGATAACCAGACCTGCGAAATTCAAAGACGCATAACACTAGCATGGGCGGCGTTCGGTATACCGATTTGCATGAAAAGAAAGGTTTATGAACCGTGTGTGCTCCCTGTAGTCACGTACGGTGCAGAAACTTTAACACTCACTAAGAAAAGCTGCGAAAAAATTAGAGTGACTCAGCGAGCCATGGAGAGGGTGATGTTGGGAATAACACTGAGAGATTAAGTTCTAAATGTAATTATTAGAACTAGAACAGGGATCAAGGATGCTATAGAAAGTATAACACATATGAATTGGAACTGGGCCAGACATGTGACGAGAATCGAAGACGCTAGGTGGACTAAACGCATTATAGAGTGGCGTCCTAGGTTCCAGGCATTTAGAAGTAGGGGCAGACCTCCAACACGGTGGACTGATGATATCGGTTCATTTATTCCTCCATGTATGATATTTCCTAGGAAGAATATGAAAAATGAACTTGTTGATGAAGCTCCCACCGGCACTCTTGGATTAGCACAAGAATCAGGATGGATGAACAAAGAGGTGTTTGTAAAATGATTAAAACATTTTCAAGCACAAACGAAATCTAGTATTGATGACCCGATCCTACTTATTTGTGATAGTCACTCAAGTCATATGTTGTATTTACCGCCACATTGCACTCATAGAATGCAACCTTTGGATGTCAGTATCTATGGACCACTAAAAACTTATTTCAATCAAGAAATTTCTAAGTGGCTAAAAAATCACCCAGGGCGCGTTGTTACCCATTTAAAAATCGGGTGTTTGTTTAATGAAGCATATTGAAAGGCCGCAACTGTTCAAAATGCAAGTAGTGACTTTAAAAAGACAGGCATCTGGCCTATCAACCCTGATATTTTTCCAGACTACATGTTTGAACCTGCAGAGACCACAAATATCCTGTTGAATCAGGAGGATATTGCAGACAGTACACTTGAACTTCCCAGCTCAAATTTGCCATCAGCTGAATGTATCAACACTTCTCCAATCCAAGAAGATCCGAATAACAATGTTGCATCTATTTTAGATCCATCAGCAACAAATGACGATAAAGTGGATTCTTCACAAAACACTACAAAAGCAACCACTGATGCTGATATTGGAGTTGTTGTTTCTGATGTAATGAACCTGGATTTAGAAACAAACGTAGAGGAGTCTAATGCAGTTGAGGTGGTTGGAGCAGCGTACGATAACGGTGTGAGACCTGGTACATCAAAGCAATCACTAGCATATCTAGTTGCAACTATTTCGCCAGGACCACAGGGGCAGTTCATTCGAGGCTAAGGAAAAAGAAAACTGAAAGCTGTCAAAGGTGATTGGCTTTTAACTTCTACTCCAAATATGCAAGAAGTTATTGCCAAAAACAAACCAAAGGATCCACCAGCAGAAAAGAAGAGACAGGTTAAAAGAAAAATTTTTGATAGTGATGAAAAAAACATTCCTGCTTACAAAAATGCACTACCATTAGAAAAGAGATCGAGAGCATCGAGGCAGCGTAAACCTACTCTAATAGATGATAATAGCTCAGCAAATGAAGATTTCATATGCGAGACAGAAAACGATGATAATGACTGCGCTTGCATTTATTGCAGTGATCTCTTTTCCTGTTCTAAACCCGGTGAAGGTTGGTTACGATGTATGACTTGTTCTCTTCGGTCTCATGCTTCATGTGCTGATGTCCTAAAGAAGACCAAACGATTTATTTGTGAACTGTGTTCTTAAAATTTTATTATGTCGTTGTGTCCTTACTTCGTATGTCATTTTGTCCATACTATATGGACAAAATAGTTTTTGTGATTGATTACATTTTTCCTTAATATATATTTTATTATGGTTCCTACTTAATTATAAGACTATGTCAATGATAGTCAATGGACCTAAGATGAGTAAAAATTAATGAGACTGATTATAATTACGTTAAATAAAGAAATATGATTAAAAAACAAAACACCCTGTCATTTTGTGCGTACTCCTCCTACTCATGGCTAACTAGATATCAATAGGTTAACGTATTTTTCTATACATTTGATAAAAATCAACACAAGGAAAGTTAGCGCGAATAGATATAGGAAAACTTAAAGAAAAGTGATAGAGAAACAATAACTCCACACATAATAAAGTAGTATATACAGGATGTTCTATTTAAAAAATCACAGAAAAATTGCATCTCATCAAATAGGCAAAATTTTGGCAAACACCCTGTATGAGATAATTGCTTAGTCGCTATATTAGACCTTTAATAGAACATTTAATTTTTTTAATGTCAATTTTGTGTACTATAATTATAATATAAAGATATAGTAGATTATAAAGGAGCATATTTTTTTCAAAATTTGATGAATTTTTTGATAAAGCTGGCAACTTCGCAATAAAATTTAAAACCAGATATACTGCCATATGGATAATTCTTGGGGAAATCTAAATATGCGAAGATCTCTAGGGTATCCTATTAAAAAAAACTACTTTTTAGCGCTAAGCTGTCATGAACCACCATGTATAATTGAAAATATTTTTAGATGGTAGAAATTTTCATGTTATACAACTTTTATTGAAACATTCTTTAAAATTTTTGAAAAATAAGGGAGATAGGTTACTCTGCCAGACTATTGCACCACTCTGTATATAAGCACTAAGTGAGGCAAGATCGACGATGTAGTTGTTAGTATAAAATGATCATGTCAAAATATGTTAGTATATGTGCTATAACTAAGCTTATATCTTGCCTATATTACATTTTACTTATTGAATTAATGTGTCACAGCTAGTTAAAAGTTTATTTGGAAATTATTAAATCAATACACCGAAATTAACACGCTAAATATGGCGACAGTGTTTGCACTGCCAATTGATTTCACGGAAGGTTCCGACCATGAATGATTTTAAAATCTAGATAAAGACGAATACCAAACACAAAAGAAACCGATGGGAAGACCCTAAATTAAATCAGACTGAGACAGGCAAAAGTACCACCCGATCATGACAAAGATAGAAATAGACAGTCGAGAAGGTTGGGACGATCCCGAATCCGATTGGTAGAGATCTCATCCGAGGTATCTTAGCTTAGACAGAATATCGGGATGCAGACAGTAACGCATCTAGTATCAAAGCACCGCACTTTCCGTTAAGTTTCCGCGTCGAGAGAAATATAGTTTTAAATTTAGAATCAGTGAAAATGTTTGAAACTCGTAGTGAACCTTTGTCTCCAGCGTCGTCGTCCGATTACGAACAATATTCGTCGTCGAAATTGACTGATTTAACAAATTCAAACGACAAATATTTACCATCGACGTTGCCAAATCAGGAAGGACATCAAAGTGCTTTTAATTTGTATTGTTCTCATTCAGGGCCTTTACCGCATTCGCCATATTCATCTGGAAATATTAAATATTACGATGAATATAAAGAGGGGGCTTATATAAACGATCCGAGACTTCAGAATGCTGCCATGTATTCTGATTCGAGATTTATTCAGTTTAATTCATTTATCAAATTAGAAGAACCAGACGAGGAACCACAATTCCTTAAAACAAGAACTCTCGGACGAAAACGAAAAAATCTCGACTCGGACGATGAAAACTCCTATAATGGAAGAATGAAATCAAAGAGAAAAGCTCAAAGTTTTGAAGAAATCCAAAGTCAACGTGTTATGGCTAATGTTCGAGAACGACAACGAACACAAAGCTTAAATGAAGCGTTTACCAGCTTAAGAAAAAGCATACCCACCCTGCCGTCGGATAAACTTTCTAAAATACAAACTTTGAAGTTAGCGGCCAGATATATAGACTTTTTGTACCATGTCTTATCAACATCATCGCCTGAAAATCCAGGAGATAGTGATGTTTTGGGTAATGTATGTTCATACACGGCACACGAAAAACTTTCCAGAGCTTTCAGCATGTGGAGAATGGAAGGGGATTGGAACAATCAATTATGAAAGCAATACCAAGTGATCTTAAAATAATTTCTTTAAAGTGAGTTTTATGTATAAAGGTAACATACGGTATATTCATTTGCAAGGTAGAGCAAATGTGATGATATTTTTAATTTGAAAAAAGGTGCTGTTATTTTAACATTCAGTTGTAATATTTTTGTCATATTCGCGTTTAATCTATCTTGGAAATGAGTTATCTTAGAATCTACATATTCGGTATAAAATTTGTAATTTATTAAAATAACTTTAGAACGCGGGGAAATTACCAAAGAGCTGTTAAATGATTGCAGTACCATCTATCTTTACTAGTAGTTAGTTAGTGTTTAATATTTAATTTTATTTTAGGGTATTTCATTAATTCAAAGTTTTGATAATTTGTTCAGAGGGCCACATGTATATATTAGAATACCCTAATGAATCCAAAAGATAAATAGCAAAAAATACGTATTAAAAATGATTTTCGTTTATCAAATATCCATAGAAGTTTCCAGAAAGGCTAGTTATAATTTTAGAGTAATGGTGGGTTAAAAATTGGCAACTGATTGCCAGTTTTGTATTTATATTGAAAAAAACGTTATTTGAAACTATTTTTTAATTTTTATTTTAAATATTTAGTTAAATTACATTACTACAAGAAATGAAATATGTGAAGTGATATTAACCATGTTGTTTCTCTTGTAATATTATAATTTGGTAGAAGGTTTCATTCATTACATTCAGATCATCCATTTTTCTCAAACTCAGAACATTGGTAAAAAAACAGCATTAAGGTGAATATTCTTGATTCTTGAAAATTTCTTTTTTCAGTTTTGGTATTTTATTTTCATGATGGCTCCCTATCAACTTGTCAAACTTAAAATAAATAGGTAACCGAATGCCTGGGTTTATTGTGAAAAAGAAAAAAGATGAAGAGAGTGGATCTAACATTTGACAACTGAGATGGAACAGTATATAAAATGACATGAAAAGGCAATTGTAAGCATTATCTTCTACCTAGGGCTAAAAATATTTAAAATACTATCCTGTATTCACTTTGGCTACTTTCAAAAACAAGTGTAAAATTAAATATCAAAAATAGGCAAAGTTTTCGTCAGCTTTGCTCAGATCATTATTGATTTCATTAATAAATTACGGATAAAAAATTTGTATAAAATTTTCAAATTTTTTCCCAAAATTAAAATAACTTGAAAAAGTTGATAACAAATAGGCAACTGTTATAGAAAACAATAATTTCATCACTACATTTATGATTCATACTTTTAAGTAGGAAAATAGACACGTGGTTTTGTTCCATACTGTAACACTAAGAATTTAGGACCGGGCTTAAATTTGTTATGGTTAACAAACTCATAGCTTGGAAAATTAAATGAAAATTTGTAAATATCGGTACGTATCAAATTATTTTTCATTTTATTAAATGATTTTTAATATACTTCTAGCATACTCTGTATAAATTATTAACTTCCCTGGTCTCCGCTTCGTTCCTGAGAACAATGTAGCTGCCTTATTTTTTAACAGTATTAAATTGATGGAACTTCGGAGTATATGGTATTTTTTGGGGCATTTTGGTTTTCAAATAGCACACACATGCGTGATTATAGGTAGACACAATTGTGAGCGAGTTGTTGCATGATGCGCACCATAATGTATTCATATATCCGCGGATGAGCATACTTCAAATGCACGATCGTTCATACTACGCATTGAAGTATTATCTTTTTTATTCATTCAGTCATTCATATCAGCCCGTTTTCATCCACTCCTGAATGTAGGCCTCTTCCATATTTTTCCATTTCTGTCGGTCCGTAGCGATCCCCATCCAGTTTTTTCCGGCAATTTTCTGGATGTCGTCACGCCATCTCTTTTGGGGCCTGCCAACACTTCTCTTGTTCTCTCTTGGCCGCCATGCTGTTATTTTGTATGTCCATCTGTCTATGTCATGTCTTGCGATATGTCCAGCCCATCTCCATTTTAGCTGCGCTACTCGTTTGCTCACATCTGTTATTTTCGTTCTTCTTCTGATTTCTTCATTTGGAACTCTATCTCGTAAACTAATTCCCAGCATAGCCCTTTCCATTGCTCATTGTGTAACTCGAAGCTTATTAATGGCTTTACATGTTAGGGAGGTTGTTTCAATACCATAAGTAAGAACTGGCAGGATTATCTTTTTAATGTTGTGGAATTCTTATTATACAAAACATAAAATATTATTTAATATCTCTTTTCAACTTGGAAACATCAATCTATCTGCTAAAGAATTTTTTAAATTTATATATATATATATATATATATATATATAAATTTGGTTCCAATATTGTATACTATGTGTGCATTAAGTATATATTGTTTATATAAAACGTTCATAATGAATTTTTGTAAAAGATTGATTCTTACAGTAAACTATAATTAATTAACTTTTGTAAATACGGACCTTTAGTTTTCATTTCATTTTTTTAAAGTATTTTTTATCATTCAAAGCTTTTTCTTGACGTTTTGATATTAAATATCCATCTTCCGGTCTGATTTCTTATTACTACCCTGATTTCGCTTATTATAGTAAGGATAATTGTAAGATTTTTTTGAGTTAATTTTAGTAAAATTATAGGAAGAAAAAATCAACAATTTATCTGAAAAGGAAACAATACTATTTATATATACTACCTAGAAATAAACAATTAACTTTTCAAAAGAAAAAATATATTTTTGATAACTCTGTTTTATATGTGTTGGTGCATTCTGGTCATAATTCTGTTTTTTTTTTCTTTTAATCATCTAATATTCAAGGGGTTGTTAAATAAATCTGTCTGTTCACATGGTTTTATATTTAAAAATCCATTGGGGTCAGTTCAGGCGAACGCGCCGGCCAGTGTGTGTTCCGTTTATTATGTTCAGTTGTTCATTTTGAAATGGTTCAAAAATGTTCGTCTTCACAAAAAAGAGTATCTACTCCTCCTTTCAAATAAAATATTGTTTTTATATCCTTATTATACAAGCGAAATCAAGGTGGTAATAGGGAATAAGATCTAATTTAATATTAAAACGTCGAGCAAACCATTAAACAATGATACATGGTTGCATTTCGGAACAACGTCGTTTCAAGAAATGAAATAAAAATTCATATACATATTTACAAAAATTAAGTATGTAATGGTAACTCCACGGTTATCTTTATAAAACATTTAATAACGATATAAAAAAGAAAAATATTTTTATAGGAAACATCTTTTTCTAAAGTTAAAAAGTAAGGAGATATTTAAAAAATTAATTTTCCTGGAAAGAATAAAAAATTTGGTAGCTTTGCCAACTTTTCTCCAATTTACCGCAGAAAAAGTAATTTTTTTCTAGTTGTGATCTACCACTAATTTTTTACATCATGTATAAGAAAAAAGGGATCGTTATTTCTGAACCATTTTCCATTATTTTTTTTTCTATTCTAAGGTTTAAAATTTGATTGTCAAATTCTGCTAGTTTTAAAATTGGATTATGTTAGTTAATAATTAGGCGATTAGTGCTTGATTATTAAAAATATAGTAAGTACTTTGCAAGAAAACTAGATGTCACCAATGTTGACATTTTTCATTTTGATTGAACTAATTTTAAATCATTTATGAGATGAGCTGATTTCACAATTTCTACTTTCACTCTATTCGGAAAATTCAGCTGTTTATTAGAAAGAAATATTAGCCTGACATTAACGTGGTTAAGACAACTTGTTTTATGAAAGGAAACTAGCTAATGTTATTTATATGTCAAACACTAAAATCTACTTTAAGAATGATTTCTCATTAACTACGGAGTTAATTAAATTAAATGTCGGGAACTAAAAAGCCAAACTGGCGGTAATAAATATCGAGAAAGCAAATGTTTTCTAAATATACCAAAAATAAACTAGAAAAATATACCAATGACTTATAAAAATGTATTTACTTTTTATGAGACACTTAAACTTTTACCTACTAATGTACTAATGTGGTCTAAGTTCAAAACTAGTCTAAATTGACAGTAAAGCGTGCAATACATGCAATCAAGGTTATAATCTTAAAATTACAGGAATAGAAAATCGTTTCCTGGTATTAGCAAACAGACAAAAATTTTGTTTGTTTTAGGGACTTCTTACCAATTCTGCATCTCTACATTTTTATTCTTAATTTCAGCTTTTTAAAAGATCATTGCATGCACGTCCTGAGATTAAAAAATATTTATAAAGAAATTTGAAAGATCTTACGATGTACAGGATGGGGATAAAATCGTAATTTTTGCACAAGAATAAGAAAAAATATATATACTTAATGTTAATCGTTTTTACTTATAAAAATTTAAAAAAAAATTACTGATTTGTTGCTTTTATCAGCTTCTACCCATTTCGTACAAAAAATTAATTAACTTATATTTTTACTGTTTATGCAACACATGGATTTTTATCTCCTAATCAATAAACATGATCTAACTTCAAAACTGGTCTAAATTGGCAATAAAGCGTTTAATTTGACACATGTAATCAAATTTGAACCTTAAGAATACACAAATGAAAAGTAGTTTTTTTTTTGTATTAGCAAACAGGCAAAAATTTTGTTTATTTTAGGGACACCACTGTTCGTCTTGTCGATTCTGCATTTCTACATGTTTATCCTTAATTTAAGTTTTTTTAAAAGATCATTCTATGCACGTCCTGAAATTAAAAAATGTATAGAAAGAAATTTGAAAAATCCTACCTTATACAGGATAGGAATAAAATCTTAATTTTTGCTCAAGAATGAAAAAAAAATTCGTAAACTTAACTTTTGCTTCTTTTGGGTACAAAAATAAAAAAAATTACTGATTTGATGCTTCTTTCAGCCTTTAGCTATTTCATATAATAAATTGATTAACTTATGTTTTTACTATTTATGGGACATATGAATTTTTACCTCCTAATCCATAAACATATTCTAACTTCAAAACTGGTCTAAATTGGCAATAAAGCGCTTAATTCGACGCATACAATTAAGTTTTGAACCTTAAAAATTCACAAATAGAAAACTATTTTCTTGTATTAGCAAATAGGTAAAAATTTTGTTTATTTTAGGGACACAACTGTTCCTATTACCTGCATCTCTACATTTTTATCCTTAATTTGAGCTTTTTAAAAGATTATTGTATGAACATCCTGAAATTAAAAAATATATAGAAAGGAATTTGAAAAATCCTATCTAATACAGGATAGGGACAAAATCTTAATTTTTGCTCAAGAATAAAAAAATTGTTTAAACTTCACTTTTCCTCTTTTAGATACAAAAATAAAAAATTTACTGATTTAATGCTTCTCTCAGCTTCTAGCTATTTCGTATAAAAAATTAATTAACGTATCACTTTTACTGTTTATGGAACACATGGGTTGTTACCTCCTAATCCATTAACATGATATAACTCCAAACTGGTCTAAATTGGCAATAAAGCCTTTGCATTGCATTAAGTTTTCGAACCCTAAATTTATACAAATACAAAACCGTTTTCTTGTATTAGAAAATAGGTAAAAATTTTGTTTATTTTAGGGACGTAATTGTTCCTCTTATCGATTTTGCATCTTAACATTTTTATCCTTAATTTAAGCTTTTTAAATATAGAAAGTTGAAAAATCCGATCTTATACAGAGTAGGCTCAAAATCTTAATTTTTGCGTAAGAATTTGATTTAATCTGATGATATCTTATGTACAAATTTTCCTATAATTTCTTTTCCCATTTTTAAGAAGAAAATTCGATATTTATTTTTGGAAAAACTTTATTTTACCAATAAATTTGCCACAATTTTTACAAGTCAATTACGGACATATTTAATAATAAATAGAAGTATATTGTTCTGTTTAACTATTTTGGTGGTGTGCTGAAAAATGCATTAAAATAATTTATTTCCGTAAAACAGGGTTACTTTGTATTTTGTCAGGTAATTTTTACAAACGTACAAATGACATATCAAATAAGCTATTTCGTAAAAATCTATTCATAAAATCGCTAAGGTTTTTTGGTCACTTCGGGCATTGATGAGTGAATTTCAAAGAAAATTACTATTACTCCACGGACATGCGCTTTTTTGCTAGGCTTTCTTGGATATATCACATGTTGCCACAGATTATTCAGATGATTTCATCTTATAGATGTGACAGCTTTGGTGGTGCCTTTGAAGTTGAAGGGTCCAATTTTCAAGACTTTGCTTGCTTCGCGACCTTCTGATACACTAAAAAAAATGTTAAAATTAGAAATAATACCGCTATTACACTGATAGTAATAGTTAACATTATAGTGAAGTACTACAAGATGTAGCTTTTCACTAAGTAAAAAATAAAAATCTGATAAACTAATAATTCATTTATTTTGAGTAAAAAGTTCTTTACTTCTTTAAAATTAAAAGAGAAAACACTTATTCCATTCTGGTATAACAAGTTAGCTACTTTTCTTGTTATTGCACTTTTTAAGTACCGAATAACTTGAGCGAACTATATTCTTAAAATATTTTTATAAACATTTAGTAAATAAATTAAGCATTCTTTACAAGAAAGTGAAACTAAATTTTGTTAGGTTATTTAATAACCTACATTTTTTATCAATCATTTAGACAACAATTTATACACTAGTTACAATTAAACATAGGTGTACCATTTATTAAATTTTGTTAACTTGAACTATCACATCACTTTTTTGTTATTAATTCTGATAATATTCAAATTTTATAGGGAATTTAAGAAAAGATGAATTTTTTCTAGTGTAGCGGGAAGTATAGGAAGTTTCTTTTTTGGGCAAAAATATATTAGACACAGTAATCAGCAAAAGTCTAGCCACACCACTATTTTTAAAATAGAAAAGTGAATATAATATGATTCACAGACAAAATCAAGAAAATAGTTTTTTCGGAAACTCTTACAGAAATATTGCAAAGTATAAGGAAAAATGATACATTCTTTGACTTGTAAAAGTTTAAGCATATAAAAATCTGCATATTAAATAAGAATCAATTTAAATCAACTAATTAATAGTAGTAGTAGAACTAGTAATTATTAATTAACGTAACATCAACCCATAGTGATGGGACCTACATCTTAACGTGGGTTCCGAACCACGGTCACCAATCCCGAGTTTTCACTCTACTACTACTACACTGCTACAGCACTCGGTGTTCCCAAGCAAATAGAGTAACTAACCTCTTAAATCGAGAATGTCTTGATGATCTTTTGACATAGTCTGCACCAACTTTTGATTTATTTCTTTAACTATATTTGGCTGAAACTAAAATATCTCGAAATTTATTTTTTCTCGTTATTTCGGGACACTAAATTCTTCTGTCTAATATATCTTAAAGATGCTTAATCGGATTGAGATCGGGACTCTAACCAGGTGTTTATAATCCGTGAAAAGTATTATACAGTAGCCATTCATGAACAATGAAAGCGGTGTGCTTGGAACCGTTATCTTGCTAGAAATAGCAGTCACTTTTCTGCTATTTGTTCTAGAATTTCAGCACTTTATTCTTGATTTTCTTTTAAAATATTAAGTCTGACATTTTTATTAATGGTTTCTTAAATTATTATCAAATTTCCAATATCTAACACCGCCATATAGCTCCATACTATTATACCTCTACCTCCATGTTTAATAGTTTCGAAGTGCTCTTCGGATCAAATGCTTCTCCCATTTTTCTCTATACTTTTTGATGCTCTGGGATCAAAATATATTAAATTTATTGGTATTAGTACATTTAATACATTTGGATTGGACGGCATCCAAAAAAGTGGAGAAGTACTTAATTCTAAGAACACTATCAAAACTAGTAAGGATGGAGGTGTAGATATAATAATGAGGGGCTGTATGTTAGAGTCAGGGATTGGAAATTGCTTGAATATTTTAAAACAGAATCTAGAATTAAATGCAGAAAAGTGACTACTAGTTTTAGCAAGATAACGATAGGCATAACATCCATCAAAAGTTTCAAATACCTCCTAAGAGTCTCAGTCTTAATTCGATTGAGCATTTTTGGGATGTATGGGATAGACGAATTTGATGTAATAACGAGAAAAAATAAATTAAGAGAAATTCTAGTTGATGGATAAGAAAATGTAAGGTAAGAAGGAATACAAAAGTTGATGCAGCCCAAGTCAAAATATCTTCAAGATGTATTCGATTTAAGAGGTTACCCTGCCAAGTATTAATTCGTTCATTTAAATTGATATCTTATTTCATTTAAAATGCAAATTTTTATTATGTGCTTAGATTTTTGCGCGTAATTGTTTTTTTTTAAATTTATCTGGGGTTCATATTATATACACTCTTCTTTTTTAAAAATAGTGGCGTGCTTAGACTTTTGCTGGCTACTGTATAAAACATCAAATATTAATAGCAAACAAGACAACGAAATGAAAACAATAAAATTAGTTTCAGGTTGAATATCATGTGATGGTATCTTTCTAGTTTTAACAATTTCCTCCAGCGTAATAGCGGGTCTCAACGCAAGCAAGGTCACGATATTTGATTTTGACCCTTACGCTTCTTGCCGTATCTGGAACATGAAATAATCTATGATGCTGGATATTTATCAATTTTTGCTAAAACCTTAATGGATGGTTCATATTTCTAAAAATTATCAACTACCACTGAGAGTTTCCACTAAACTAACACTAACTTGAACTAAGCTGAACTAACACTTACACTACGACACAAAAATGTATGGTTCATACTTCGAATTTAACAACTAATAAAACTCAAGGATGGTCAATCGAAATCGCCCATTAATATTCTAACCTAAAAATAAAGCGTAAATTTTTTGCTTTTAAATATTTGTTGTTTAACTAATTTTATTCTGAAGTGTTTCGATTATTTTATGACACATTTTTACTAAGTTTTACTTGGTTGTAATGTTATTTTTTAAATTTTTATGTATTTATCAACTTTTTCTCCAGCCGATAACATCCGAAAGCGGACACGAATTATGCCGACTTTCATAAAGTTAAAAGTTGACTAACTTCTTAGCTGATAATTGATAGTTGTTGTTTTTTAATTGGGACTGTAAACAGATGAAAATAAAATGTATCATTTAACTTGCAAGTGAAAGTTGATAGTGGACGTTTTTAGTGGTAGTTTTGATTGTTGTTAATTTTAGTTGAGACTACGACCTGATGAAAGTAAAGTGCATCATTTAACTTGCAAGTGAAAGTTGATAGTGGATGATGGATAGAGGTATTTGATAGTTTTTGGAAATTCAAATCGACCATAAAAATTTCTACTAAACTAACATATTATCAGACTACAAGTGGGTCGTGCATACTTCAAAATTTAATAATTAATAAAAAATAAAAGAGACCAATCAAAATCGTCCATCCATGTTCTAACCTAAAAGAAAAATTTAAATTTTTTGCTTCTTCATTGGGATTGTCCACTAATTTTATAATACATTTGTACTAAGTTTTATTTGCTCAAAATGTTATTTTTTTCTACTTTGAGGTTCTTGTCAATTTGCCCTCCAGCAAAAAAGACCGAAAGAATACACTAAAAAGGCCGACATTAAAAATTAAACTAATAGTTAAAAGTTGACCAGTTTCTTAGATGATAGTTGTTAATTTATAATTTCTAGTTAGGACTATGAATATATAAAAGTAAAATGTCTCATTTAACTTGCAAGTAAGTTGAGAGTGGAAATTCTTACAAGGAATTGATAATTTTTGGACTTATAAATACACCATCATAATCGTGTAACTTCCATAGCAACTTGGTTCGGCGAAAAACTTGCAACCTGACCTGGCTGTAAAAGTTTTTCTACCTAATTCTGGGTAAAACAAATTATTTTAAAATTATGGTATGTTTTCTACCTCGCAAAAATACACTCTTTCTTTAAATTCTTTTGAAATTGGAATATGTACTTTTGGCATAATTAATTCTGCACTAAAATGTTACACATAAAACTCCACACAATAATCTTGGACTTTATTTTTAAAAAAAGCTTTATTTTTTATGACACATTACTATTCTGTATTTGAAGTTTTACGTCAAACATTTAATTTGTTTTGATCGTTATTGTCACCTATAACAGCAGCCTACTTTGATATTTTAAAACACAATATATTTAAATCCGGTATCATGCATTTAGTATATTATAATATCTGTCGAATGTATATATATATATATATATATATATATATATATATATATATATATATATATATATATATATATATATATATATATATATATAAATTTTCACAATATTATAGGCAAAACAAAACTGGCCAACGAAAAGATCTAAATGGATATATTAACAATAATATTAGATTGGGAAAAAATATTTAAAATATTTGTTATACGCCCGCCATTTTTAAGTGATAGAAAGCCTACAATCATACTTTTTTTATTCACAGCCCTTTGGACTAATTTAGCTTGACTTACAATTACATTTTCATTGCTAGTTCTTAACAAATTCCATGTTTTTTCTAGACTTTCTTCGACAATTTCTTTGTTACCCAACAGAACATTTTGATCGTTATGTGTGTGCCTCATAATATTTTTTACTACTTAGCATTTAACGTTATACTTAGTAGGAGGTATTTTTTTACCTCCTTTCAGTTGTGATCTAGATATATAAACTAACTTCCATAAAAACCATTTTGAATAATGTCATAAGTCATAAAAAATCTAAATATGATACGTTGAGAACGGTTTGTCGCAGCTGTTAAGTTTTTTCGTTTTTATACTTCGTTAATGACAATTTTTTTTGCTCTTCAGGAGCATCTCCAGTTTCATGGAGGATTTATAATGGTTTCAAATTCCATTTAGTTAAATTAAGGTTTTGTAGTATACGGGGTATTGCAAAAATTATACATTCTAGTAACAATTAATTATTATTTTCATTTGTATAGTAGACAGTTAAGGCTTGTATTGTATTAGTTTTTTAGGCTATTTTCTGGAGCACACTAGTGTTTTTTATCATATTTCAAAGTACTGGCGTAGCTAGGGAGGGGGTGTGGTTGGCCCATATCTATTACAGGCAGATCTGGTGCCCGTCTCAGATTTTTAGTGGGAAACTGCATTAACGCTACTTGATCTCAATAAAATTGTCTTCAAATATTTTTACGAACACATTTTTTAGGGTTCGAGCCCCCGCCTTAGTTACATCAACTAAATTTAAGTGAAAATGAAAATGTTCCTTCACAGGAACAATTCTAGAACCTCTTTACTTTTAAAACTAGTTGCACTGATACTCTTGTACTATTTTTTTATGCACGTGGTGAGTAATACAGGATAAAAATCAAGGTAAGCACTTTTCTGATTGGCCGTTTTCAGAAATATCAGCTTAGATATTTTTGGTGATCATCATCTCACGAGAAGTCATTTCCCATCACAAATTCTATATTTTTAATATATATATATATATATATATATATATATATATATATATATATATATATATATATATATATATATTTATATTTAATTGTTAGAAATCATTTGATTCGAAAACACTATAAAATAGTTTCTATTTAGCAAGTAAGTTTTGCTTGCCTTTATATTTTCAAAACGTTTTCTTTAAAATCGAAAATTCATCTTCATAGCAACAATTTGCAGTAATTTTTTATTAATGTTAAATAAGAATCATACATGTATACGTGGTTACATATTCACAGCTCCCATTAAAACTTATAAGAATAATAGACTTTAAAAATCATAAAAGATAAATGGAAATTTTCTTTTTGAAAAAATTGTTTTTTTTTCTTTTAATTTGAAAAGTATTATTTCTACTTAAAAACATAACATTACAAAATGATAAGCAATAAAAAATCTTTGTAAATATGTTTTTTTTTTTGTCTAAATTGGTTCATTGGTTACCGAGATATTTGCAAAAAAACATTAAAAAATGTAATTTTTTGTTATTGTTAATAACTTTGCACAAATTGTTGAAATCCATAACGAACCTATATATAATACGCAATTAGTGGTACAAACAAGTATACAAAAGGTGAGAGTACAATAGTTTTTGCTGAATTGCAATTATATATCCCGCTAAGGTAAAAAGTTTTGTGTGGAGAGGGAAAATTTTTTGACAATTTGTTCGGGGAATCATTTTATTCCTAAAGATTTGTACCACTAGTTCCTAAAAAATAATAACCACGTTTTGCAAGATACATTTTGCAAACAATACAACAAAAAAAAGTATTTTTTTCGTTCTTAAAAATTTAATAATGCTGTGATTTTTAGTGCTACTTATTTTAAATTAGTGATACTCAAAAGCTGGGAAAGAAGTACCCATTTTAAAAAAGTAAATAGTTCTCTTCTACGACTAGTAGGATTCGAGATACAGTTTTTTTTTCAAATAATCGCTTCTTTGTTATTTATTAACATTGAACTGCTAAAGAAATTTAAAAATTTAATGCGTTTTTATCAAAAAATGCTCCGCTCGATTCATTAATCTCTAATTCAATGCTTTACAATAAAACAAAGGAGTTAGGTTGAAAAGAAAGAGATGCCAGATGTTCTTCTCTCTTTAAAGATGGCAAAGATGTGCCCTATTATTTTGGAAGGAAAGTCGACTTTTTTCCTTAAAAGAGTTAAAAAATATTTAATTTCATCTGATTATCATATAGTTCTTTTTTACCTTTTTCCTTTATTTCTGCGTCTGTTTGTAACATGATCAAGTAAATTTACAAAACTTTTTCCAATGAACCTGTTTGATAAAAATGAGTTTTTCTGTATCTACTGTTTTTATGGGCGTTGCTATTTAGTCACCTCTTTCCCCCGTCCCGCGCTAACACCCTCTTTTTGCGAGAACCCGCTGGGAAGGTTCACATGTTAACCGGGCTTAGAAGAACGCTTTCTAAGATTAAAAAACCTAGAAAGATGCCTCATATGAGAGGGCCTCCATTCAACCAGGATTGTTGGTCACGTGTATGACCAACTTTAACAAAAGTCATTTGTTGCAGTGCGACTGATATTTACATATTTCGGACCGATTTTTTGCTCGATAGGTCGGATCCAGATTTAACCGTCCGCCACAGATATATCCATTTATTTTCTCTGCATAAAGGAACGGTTTGTGGGGTCAAAATCGCCGCCCTCCCCCTCCATAGAGCACGCAGCCACGCGTATCCTTTCCACAAATGACACCCCGCAATGAGCGCTTTTCCCTTATACCGTACATTTAACCCGGGGTCTCAAATGATCAAACCACGTTTTTTCTTGCTTTCTACAAGAGCGCACCGGCTACATGTTCACAGATTAATGACAAAACGAAAGTCCGAATGATAGGCTATTAACAAAAAAAAATAAATAAAAAATCGACTATTGACATACTTGTCATTTCAATTCGTGCAAAACATTTTCCCCCGATGTTTGTTGAAACGTTGCATCCGATCGAAACTCTAATTAAAACCATTTATTATATGAATTTCAAGTGGTGAATGTAATTGTATTGAAGCGGCCTTATCCGATTCGAATGTTACGTTAGAAACAAAGTCATTAAGCGTTGAAATCTGGTCTGATTTTGAGTGAAAAGCTTAAATTAGAGAATATAATGTTTTTTGCCATAAAAATCAAATTATTTAAATGAAAGTCGGTCAAAGTGGTAGTGTTAGTCCAGCGAAATACAGCAAATATTTCCAAGCATTCCAATTTGAACCACTTCTTCTTCTTCTTCTTTCTCAGCCCATTGACGTCTACTCCTGGACATAAGCCTCTCCGATGGTCCTTCATTGGGATCTGTCTCTCGCCTTCCGGAGCCAGTCTTTTCCAGCAAACTGTTTTATATCATCTACCCATCTGCGTTGTGGCCTGCCACGTTTTCGGTTCGTTTCTCGCGGTCGCCATTGCAGTAATTTACTCGTCCATCTATCGGGCTATTGTCTAGCTATGTGCTCCGCCCATTGCTACTTTAGTCATGATATGCGTTCAATGACGTCAACTACTTTGGCTCTTGATCTTATTACTTGATTTCGTAACGAGATTCCTAACATTTGTCTCTCCATGGAGCGTTAAATGACTCGGAGCGTATTTGCGTTTTGTTTGGTTAGTGTTTTCATTTTCATGCTGTAAGTAACAACAGGCAAGACACACGTGTTATACACTTTCCGTTTAAGGTTGATTGGTGTGTTTCTATCTCTTAATACGTACTGCCACTTTCCAAAGGCAGCCCATGTCAGCCCTATTCTCTTTGTTATTTCCGCCGTTTGATTTTCTTTGCCCAGTTTCATGACGTGGCCTAAATAGATGTACTCTTGGATATTCTCTATGATTTCATTTTGAATCTCTATTTGTACATTTGCGTCAGGGCTCATTAACTTAGTTTTCCCCAAGTTCATCTTAAGTCCCACCTTTCTCGCCTCTTCATTGAAATCTTGAAGTATTTGTTTTAGCTCTTCTGGGTTGCTAGATATGACAACAACATCGCCGGCGAAACGAAGATGACTAAGATAAGAACCGTCAACTCTCAAACCTTTCTCGTCCCAATTTAGTTTTTTAAAGACATCTTCCAAAGCTAGCGTAAATAATTTCGGAGAGATGACGTCTCCCTGACGCACACCTCTCATAACGTTTATTTTTTCAGTTTTTGTGTCTTCCTCGATTTTAACCTGTACAGTTGCGTTTTTATATATGTTCTGTATGATAGTGGTATACCTGGAATCAATTCTAGCATTATTAAGTGATTTCAAGATCGCCCATGTTTCTATAGAGTCAAAGGCCTTGTGAAAATCTACAAATGTCAGGTGTATAGGGATGTTATATTCCTTGGTTTTTTCTAGGACTGTGCGTAGGGCTTGGATATGATTTATCGTACTAAATCCACGTCGAAAGCCGGCTTGCTCCACAGGCTGGTAATAGTCAAGCTTTTCAGTCAGGCGATTTGTCAATATGCGGGTGAATAGTTTATATAGGTGGTTTAATAAACTGATGGGACGGTAGTTTTCTATATTTGTTGTGTCCCTTTTTTGAAGAAAAGTACGTCTTGTGCGTTATACCATTGTTTTGGTACTCTACCTTCGTATAAGCATTTATTCATCAGTGTTTGTATCGCTTTTTCAAGACTGTCTCCACCCATATTTAACATCTCAGTTGTAATTTGATCCTCGCCTGGGCATTTTCCATCCTTCATCTGTTTTAGCGCTCTTTTTATTTCATCTAACGATATCTCCGGCAAATCTTCTGATCCTACATTTTTTATTTATTTTACTGTTTTTGTTGGATCTGGATCCGTATTGATCGAGGAGTATAAGTCCGAATAGAATGCTTCCATAGCCTTTATGAACTACTGTGAATGAGCAAATAAGCAGCATCGCTTTGTTAAGCTTTTATCAAACAATTTTAAATGTATTGCAATAAGCATATTATATTATGTTGTCTAAGATATTTGATTTCACTGAAAGGCCAAAATTGAGCGTTTAATGATAATAACCAACGATACAGCAGTTTTTGGAAAAAACGCTTTCTCGGCTTTAGTTGGTCTTAGAGAGCTACATTTTTTTTTTCAATGTGCGCTTTTCCCCAGATTTCGAATGCCACCATCTTAAAATATATAGTATTCAAAACAACTGCATTATTTAATTTATTTTTAAGCGAAAAAGAGTAACTTTTTTTGTTGTACCTTATGTACAATTTATGTTGCTAAACATATTGATCAATTTTTAGATAATATTAAGGCGGGTTTTCCTAGCAACGCACATTTTGCGTGGCTTGGAACGTAATTCGGCCGACGCAACGCAACGACCAATGCTCTGCCTGAAAGTGTTTTCCTAGGATTGTCAGTTGTTTGACGACCATCGCGATGAATTTATCTAAAAGTGAAAGAAAAGCTTTGGCTTTATTATTATTACAAGACGAAATTTTGAAAGAAGAAGAAATTCTGCTAGTCAATTATTACAAAATAGAAGCAGCGAAGAAGCATTAATATTACTTATCCATAGACATCTGCTTGACGACGAAGTAAAATTTAAAGCATATTTTACATTTTGTTCTTTTCATTTCAAATTGTGTCCTTTTTGACAACATTTTTAAACTCTTGAAGCTTCATGTTCCAAAGAATAGGACAACCACTCACTATTTCTACTGTTGTTCGTCCTCGGTAGCACTAAAACGGATCTGATGTTTTTGTAAACTCATTTTCAGCAAAATATCGGAGCACTTCTTTCATTATGTGCAGCGTACAACTGAATAGACTCCTCTCGGAGCAGTCGTCCTGTTGCGTCGACCGTATTAAGATGGCGCAAGTCGTTTTTACGCAGTGTAGGAAAACGCCGGCATTTGATTTTCATTAGAGAAGATCTCGACGTTTTACGCCGACCATATTAAGTTCTACGCCGCGTAAAATGTGCGCTGCTAGAAAAACCCGCCTTTAATGAAAGTTTTAAGAACGTGCGATTTGCCAAATAGTTTTTTCAGCATATGAAAAATGATAACTTTTCAACGTTGCCTAATAAACATTTGCAATTGTGCAAAAACTATTTAACTTCTAGAGACCACCTTTTGCCAAATTTTTTGTATCCCTAAATACATATAGTAACGATTTTAACAATTTTTTTCAAAATTATTAGCAATAACATTTTTTGTTATTTGCAAATATTTCGGTAACAATTGGTCAGATTTTGACAAAAAAAAACATTCTAAAAGTTTTTTTATTGCCTACAACTTTATTATGTTACAGTTTTAGGTAGAGAAAATAGTTTTAAAATTAAATGAAGAAACCAGATTTTTCGTTCTCAATTATTAATAAAAAAATATTTGGTTTCCAACAAGGAAATTTCCGTTTACATGTTATGTTTATTTTGGTTGTCATCAGTGTAATGTTTCTATTCTATTAATTAAAAATAAATTGCTTGTTTCAAAAAAGTAGAAATTATCAACCTAAAATAGCTAAATCGGTTGTTTGGCTCTAAAGTTTAAAAATATATTTCGCTGCCAAAGTTTGTTATCAAAAAAATTATCAATCTATTTGCGAAACGAAAAATGAAAAATATGTACGCTTTTTTATATAAATACCTACATAAGTAATCATCTAGAGATTATTAAAGTATCAGGTAATTTTAATCAAAAAACCTTTTAAATTAGTGATAATACCAAAAAAATTCTAAACGTGCCATTTTGAGGTGATTGTGTCTTTTATCCTCTGTCATAGATCCATACAATAGTTAACTAGTTTTCATTGTAAAATCAGGTTCATTTAATAAATTATATTTTCAGAATTATGAACAATTAAAAATAAGACAAGGTATAATCTTAAGTTTCTTAAAATTTCTTATTTCCTAATATAAAGAAAAGTTTAACGGAAAAATTTTTGGAATGTACATTGTTTATTGGTAATTTGAAAAAACAAAATTTGTTATTTTAGCGGATTTATGTAACTTGTAAGAAACTCAACCCTAAATTTGAGATTATATTTCTCTTGTAACGTCCAAATTGTTGATTAGTTTATTAAGTGTATATGTATTGGGTAAAGTGTGTGTATAACATTTTTAAATTTTCTAAATAATTTTAGGATATTTAACATTTAAAATTTTAAATATGTTATTAAATTTCAGAGATGATTTTACATTAAGAAATATTTAAAATGATCATGTACAATTAGTATGAACTTCTTGTTTGAAGAGTTAGAATAAGCTGTACGAACATAGCTCCTCAACAAAAATATATTTTAAAAAAATAAAATTCTATCTAATAGACCAGCAATTATACACTTAATCTTATTAACTGTTTTAAATTTAATTTTTTATTTTTCTATAGCTTTCAAAAAATTATAGCAACTCCAGTCACACTCTTATAAAAAGTGAGGAGTGTTTTCGATTGGTGTTTTTTCTCTGATAGTTAATCAGCTAAAATTAATATTTGATTATTAGGCTCTCCTTCACATATATTTCCAGTTTACACTTTAAATTCCCTTTTTTGATTACCTTGTCATTCACAAATATAGTTGGACATTGTAGAAATAAATACATACATTCCAACTTATAGTCAGATAGAAACATTTCAAAAGAAACTCTGTAAATTATTGTACAAACATCTTTTATAAGAGAATCGTTTAAAAATGTATTTCCTTTTAACAACCTATAACAATAAAAATACTGTCTAAATTCTTTCAGAAAATTTTCACGCACGCGCACAATCATTAAAAAAATCTTTTTCACTGTTTCCAAATTTTTAACTCCTGATTAATCGATTTTTGCTGACCCAGTATTAAAAACTTGTATATATAAACCAAAAGTGGATAATATACTTGCAGTTGGGTGTATAAAAATACAATTATGGAAGAGAAACTTAGCTCTCAACCAACTGAAAAAACCTTCTACTATAAGGACAAAAGTGCTCTGTTCTAACACAGTTAGAGACAAAGCACTATCTCAGATTGCAAGAATACCAGGAAAGGGTGGAAGCCTTTCCTATGGTATAAGGTTTTTTCAGTTGGTTGAGAGCTAAGTTTCTCTTACATAATTGTATTTTTATACACCCAACTGCAAGTATATTATCCACTTTTGGTTTATATATACAGATCTCTACGAGATTTTATATTCCGATTGCGTGGAATGCTGGGAGATGGCGCCGCTTGTATTAGATTTCATATTTTGTCTAATATAAGTTGCTTAAAGGATTTACTTTTCCGATGCTGAAGTGCGCTGGCCTATTCTGTACTGACGAGAACTAACAAGTTCGAAACCGGTCTACAGATGGCGGTGCACTACTATAGGAAAGGCTTCCCCCTTTCCTGGTATTCTTGCAATCTGTGCAGATAGTGCTTTGTCTCTAACTGTATTAGAACACAGCACGTTTGTCCTTATAGTATAAGGTTTTTTCAGTTGGTTGAAAGCTAAGTTTCTCTTTTATAACTGTATTTTTAAAAATTTGTGTTCGATCAATTTTGAGCTTGCTCGTAATCAAAAATTGTAATTTAGAGTTTAAAATTGAATTTAATAGATATGCATGACAGTCTAATGGCCAAATATTAATTTTAGCTGATCAATTATCAGAGCTTGTGTATGCACAGTCATTAGATAATCTTTTTCCTTTTTTTTTTTAATTCATTACAACTGACCAATTCCCAATTTTAGCTGACGAATTGTTAGCGATAAATCATCGTTTGAAAACATTTTTTAGTTTTTATGTGAGGGTAGTTGGATGTGCTAAAATTTTTTAAATGCCATAGAAAAAATTAAGTTAAGAAATTCTATCACAGAAAAATTAATATGACTAAGTGATCAACTCATGACTTACTAGAGGATATTTTTATTTTTTTAAATTCATTATATAAGGTGCTGTGTTCATAAAGTGGCTAGAATGCTTAGAATTAAATTGTATATTACGAAACATTTGGGTTAGTTTTACAAGTTTTTGAAGACAAAAGGATAGGACTAGATTTCATATGAAAGCTAGTGAAATGGTTCTTTCAAATGTTTCGTACCTTTTGAATTTTATTACAAAGATATTTTTTTATACAGCTGGTAACACTATCGTTAACTTATATTTTTTCTCGCTATATATAAATCTGTAATTAGAAAAACTATTGAGTAGAGTGTTTTAAAAATATTCTGTAACAGGTAAACCAATTGAAAAATCGACCTTTAAGACTTGCAGCAAGATTTATAGACAAAAACATATATTTTAGAAGATGGCTTTAAATGAAAATGTTTTTCAAGCGTGGTGAAAATATCTTGTTAATTTAAGTTTTGTTCGAAATTAAGGTATCAAAAAACCTTATCTTAAAATTTGTCTAGGCTTCTTTTTGCAAATCATATACAGGGTATTCTACTTAAAAACAGTACGTTTCACAGAATATCTTCAAAACATGCTATTCAGTTGTTTTTGTGTCTACAAATTTGCTTTGAGAGGAAAAGAATACACAGTTTTAATAATATGATTAAAGAAAATTTGAAAATCAGCAAGTTAGCAATAGTGTCGACTAAATTGGAAATATGCTGTAGAAAAAGGAGATAATAGCAGCATTTCTGCTAGCTTTACTACTCTTATAGAAAAGTGGAATAGACATCGAGGTTACTGTTTTACTTTCTGATTAAAATGATGCTTGATCTATTCGCTACTCTAAAAAGGTAAACTCGAAGCATGAAAAATTATTAACTAAAGACATGTCAAAAATAGACGATTTTTATCCCTATTTTCCATTATATCTTAGTTAATATTAATGCTAGAGTAAAATATTTCGGATTTTCGAAATATGGAGATAGCGAAATGGAAAAAATAACTTGAAAAAAAGACGAAAAGAGATTTTTTCAAGTACTCGAATAGATGCTTCGTTCAATGCGAGATTCATCTCTATTCGATTAATAACTTCTGAGATGTAACACTTTAATTTATGCAAAAAATATTATTACTATATGTATGTTCGAAAATATTGATTTAAAAAAATGGTACAAATCAGTTGGTTAGAGGCTGAGATAATGAACTTTTTATATAATTCAATCTGTGTAATAAAAAAAGGAATTCACCGAACAATTTATTACAGATCTTTGAAGGTTTTTAAATCATTTAAATACGTGAAGAGGTACTATCAGATCGGCTCTGTTTTTTTTTTATAAACAACGGCCAATGTCGGAAAATTCGCTTTTTTGCTCGAAGAATTTTCCGATGATATTTTAGAGAAAAGTTTAATTGATGAAAGTTGTAGTTACTGAAAAGACCTTTAATTTTATGTTTTATACTTTAAAATCGATAGAAAATTTATCGAGATAATAGCGAAAATCTCCTTTATTCGTTTTTTCTAATAAATGTTAATAACTTTTACAATAATGGCCGAAAGTGACATATCTTGATAATGAAGCTATTATGGGTCTTTATAAGTCTACAAAAGTTCAGCCAGATCGGTTGAATAGTTTATGAGTAATGTCAATTGTTATTAAATATGAAAAAAGTTTAAACAATTGTTGTTCGAAAGATAATGCTTCTAGAGACATTTTTAAAAGTGAAATGGATTCTTGATAAGTCAAACTACAAGGAAAGGTAAAAAAATAATATATTTATTCCAAGATTGTTGTTAAAAAGTGAGTTAAATGGGGTGTTTTTTTGCTTATAAACAATTAAAATAACTTTGTTATTTTTCATGGTACAGACTTGTTATTAGGTGGATTGTAAAGGAATTTGAAAATTCCGGATTTTAGAAAAAAAGCCGCTCTACAACCAATAGGTGCCAAGATAGATATTGTTTTTAAAATCATATCTCTGTTGTTTATAAACATTAACAGTCAGATTCACTAAGAAGATTTAAGGTTTAAACCCGATCTTCTTCTTCTTCTTTAGGTGCCATGCCTGTATTCAGACGTTGGTGGTCATCATGTTTACAATTTCCTGAAATATTTCTCTATCGGCTGCTGCACGAAATAGTTCTTCTACCGTGCAATCACACCACTGCCTGATGTTACGCAGCCATGAAAGCTTCTTTCGGCCTATCCATCTTTTTCCTTCCACTTTTCCTTGTATTATAAGGCGAAGTACCTGGTATTTAGGTCCTCTAATTATGTTACCGAAGTATTCTGTTTTCCGCTTCTTTATAATGTTCAACAGTAGTCGATCTGTATCCATCATTTTGAGAACATCCTCGTTGGAAGTGTGCGAAACCCATGATATCTTTAGGATTCGACGGTAGCACCACAATTCGAATGCTTCCAGTTTGTTTAGCGTTGTGGTTTTTAGTGTCCATGTCTCGCAACCGTATAATAGAATAGACCATACATAGCATTTCAGAACCCTTTTACGAATATGCATTGATAGGTTCCTGTTGCATAGAACTGGTCTCCATGTCATAAACGCCTTCCGCGATATTTCTATCCTAGCTATTATCTCTTCATCTGAGTCCCCATTTGCATTCAACCAACTGCCAAGGTATTTGAAATGGTTTACACGCTCTATCTGGACCAGTTTTATTTTACTTATGATATTATCATAATTTATATTGGATATGTCAACAAATAAATGCTTATTTAGGGATATCAAGGATAAGAACCTTGCAATAAAGCCTTGAAATATTTAGGAGAAATAGTTGTATTCCGGCTCAGTAATAAAACAAAATGATTTTTTATGCTTTTATTTTTAGAGTTTAAAATTTGCTTGACTTACTGTTACATCTGTCAATTTAAGACCTCAGCGGTTAATTTAGGGTGGTTTTAAATTTAAACCATGTTAGTGAATCTGTATGTAAGAGTCTAAATTTTCACAGATTTTAAAAGAAGACTTATATTTGATGATGCATTAAATAAGTATACAATTTAAGCATTGTGCATGAAGTAGTAATCCTTTAAAGTGAATATACTTGCAGAAATGAGTTGTGGCTGGCCATTTTTTTAGACATACTGTAGTAATACAACGGCGCGATTATGAACTTTCAATTTCAGTTCTGACGTCAAATTATGTCCTACAATATTTTGCTCTAAAACTGATATTTGCGGAGTTTTGACCTAATTAAACTTTTTGATTCTGTAAAAAAATTACTAGGTGTCATGCTCAGTTTCTACTTATTGCCAGGCGATTGTAAAGTTGCTTTATTACTTTATATACAGAAGTTAAAATTTTTTATACGTCTATAACTTAAACGGCATTTTTAAAATACTATAGAAATAATAAACACTGCAAGCCAAGCCGTTTAAATTGTTACAATATTGTAAAATACATTAAAAGGTGTTACCCGTTAGTGCACAAAAAAAGCGACCTGGGCTGCTCGGCTAGATAACTATTTTATACTTATACAAAATGCCTTTGCTAGAAACAATGGGACAATTCATTCACCATCTTTCACTCTATCATATAATGTAATATCTTCAAGATACATTTAACCAAGTGTATGAAAAGCTGTTTTCTAATTTTTAGTAACCAGGTCATTCTTCAGCCAAATTAGCAAAAGTTATAGGCAATAAATAATAATAAGAATCTTTTAAATTTTACGAGTCTGTACAAAAATTATATTTGAAAGATACAGGGAAATACTTATAAAGATTTTTTCCACATTTATCAATATAAAATTAATCATGAAACTTAACTACTTCATACTAAAAATACGCTTTATAGGGATTGAGGTTTTATCTTCTGGAAACATGATAAATTTATTATACAAGAATGGAGGTAATTATTCCGAAAAAAATCTTACTTTTTTTATGTGATCGTTTAATTCACTTTTGGTTCGAAATTTTAAAACAAAATCTGAAAATATAATTGTAATTGGACTAGAGTAAACATTTTTCGTTTCCCGATATTTAAAAAATACTTAATTTTGAAAAATGGACTTTTATGATTTTTTCTTTCAAACTAATTATTCAGTATTCGAAAGAGTCGGCGAATTAAAGCCATAAGAAAAGTATTCTTTATTATTATTTTGCTTAACAATGAAAATTAAGTATAGCCCTAAATTGGGCTCACGTTAAATACAGCCCTGGTTTTAACAATTGCAGTACAATACTGGAATAGATACTTCAATAAAATACATATTTATAATATTTTTATTGTACATTTAGTCACTGAGATCATTTTTTATTATAAACCTGGCCATTAGCTTTATTTTTACATTTATCCGAATACATATAAACCGAATAACAATTTGAAACCAGGACATATTTCAGCTGCACAAAGAGCTTTTTCCCAACAGAAACAGAAATATTTTTGTAACAATTTATTCGATGAATTAGCGTCAAAAAATGCCTGAATCCACTAATTATTTTGCTATTTGGCTCGATAAATATATTGAACTAGAGCAGGTCGCGATTGAAGTAATTAATCTATTATATATTTTTTAGCAGCTAAATTGAATCTTAATGAACTAATACAATTACGAATTTCCCTAATTTTATGATTAAAATTATACACACAACTACATCTAATGATTCATCGGCCAATGAAATATGTAGGTGTTCTAGTTTTGGATTAGTTTATCCAATATGGTGTTTCCTACTCCAAAAATTTCACTAACCATATCACGATGAGTCAAAATGAATAATTTTCTCATTATATTATAAATCTGGCCCTTTATTTTTGAAGGAGAATAATTGGAGAATGAAATAATATAATTTTCAGTCTTGAAAACATATGTTGATCAGTTTAGCATAATTTTTTAGGGAGAGTTTGAGGGAGTAAATTACTCGCCTAATAAAGGTATTTTTTGTACATGTATGACCTAATGTATACTATAGATATAAGTAATTATTTAATTATTAGTATCATAAAGTACTTAATTTTTTACTATAAGTTTTTTTACCAATGAAATGTAGATATACTTATTTATTTTTGTTAAATATAATATTTTTTATACAAAAGTTTGTGTTATTTATTTTGATTATTTGAATGTATATATATATATATATATATATATATATATATATATATATATATATATATATATATACTTCAAAAATTAAAACCAACTTCATATTGGGAATGAAAAGGAAGGCAATTAAACTCACTTATCCTGATTTTAGAATTGATGGCTTACAATTACTTAAAACAAATTTCTTACAAAACTCATATCCGCTTTCTACCATCACTACATTTTTATACAACCCACAATATGATTATTTGAATGTATATATATATATATATATATATATATATATATATATATATATATATATATATATATAGTAAAACCTCTATTTGGACACGCCTCCGAATTAGGGACCACTTTAAATAACGGACAATTTTGTATCACCAGAATTTTACAATGGATATTTCTTTATAACAGAACTTCCTAAAAGCAAATCCTCTATAAAATTAAGGTAGGCTATTTATTTGTCTCTTAATGCATATAAAAGCATGAAAATTATCTCTTTTTACCGGACGCCGAGAAGTCAGTGTCTCTACGTCGTCTGTAGTTCGATTTCAGCGAAAATAGTTTTGGCCATTTTGGGCCATGCGTCTTCTTCTTCAGGTGCCATCTAATATCGGAGGTTGGATATCATCATTGCAACTCTCACTCTATTTGCCGCCACTCAAAAAAGTTCTACTGAGCTACAATTGAACCACTCTCTCAAATTTCTCAACCATGAAATTGTTCTTCTTCCGATATTTCTTCTTCCTTCTATTTTACCCTGCATGATCAATCTAAACAACTCGTATCGCTGGCCTTTTAATTATTTCATAGTTTTTGTCCATCGCTAGCAATACTTCTACGTTTGTTTTTCTCTCCGTCCAAGATATTCTCAACATCCATCTGTAACACCACATTTCAAACGCTTGCAGTTTATTTGTGTTCTTGTTTTAGTGTCCAGCCTTCCAACCCATACAGCAGCACTGAAAATACATAACATCTTAAAATTCTCATTCTTAGTTCTAGAGTGATGTATCTGCTGCACAGAATGGTTTTCAGTTTCTTGCCATTTCCATTCTCGTTCTTAATTCTGTTGTTTGTTCATTCTTTGCTGTTATCCATGTGCCCAAGTATTTGTATTTTTGCACTTTTTCTAAATTCACACCTCGCAACTTCATGCTTGTTTGCATGTTTTGTTTTTTATTTATTACCATATATTTAGTTTTTTTGGTGTTCATTTTTAATCCGTGCTGCTCGCAAACATTATTTGTTTCGTTCACTAGTTCTTGGAGTTCTTCAGCGGAGCTAGCTATGATAGCAGTGTCGTTTGAAAATTTTATGTTGTTTACAGCTCTTCCGTTTATTATTATTCCCTTACTTTTCGTTAACAGTGCTTCTTCGAAAATCGATTCACTGTACACATTGAATAGTAGGGGTGACAAAATGCATCCTTATCTCACTCCTCTCCCTATTTCAATTTCCGGACTTGTTTCGTTATCTACTATTATTTGTACGCGTTGATTCCAATATAGGTTAGTTATTATTCTTAAATCTTTGTTGTCTATGTTTTTTCTTCTTAGAATCTTGATTAGTTTTTCATGTCTAATATTATCAAAAGCCTTCTCGAAGTCAACAAAACAAATGTGTATATCAGTGTTTATATCCATACACCCCTGTGAAAGCACAGTCTCTGGTGCCTATACCATTTCTGAATCCAAGCTGACTATCATCTATCCCCTTTTCAAATTCTTTATAAATGCGTCCGTGTATTACTTTTAAAAACACTTTGAGCACATGGCTTATCAAAGATATTGTTCTATATTCGCTGCAGTCTTTTGCATTTTTGTTTTTTGGAATAGTGCAAAAGGTGGACAGTAACCATTCTCTGGGTATATTCCCCGTTTTATATACTGTGTTGAACAGATCCAACAATATATCCATGGTATCATCACTCATGCATTTTAAGATTTCTACTAGGATTTGATCTGGACCTAGTGCTTTTCTATTTTTGTTGTTTCTTATAGCTGATTTTATTTCATCTTTCAGTATCGTTAATGCCTCGTTATCTTCTACTTCAATCTCCATCTGCTCTACTCTATTGTCTTTAAACAGGTCTTTGATGTATTCTGTCCATTTCTCTTGAGTGTCTAAGATTAGCTTGCCTTTTGCATTCTTAAGCAGTGTCGGTTCTCTCTTTCTATTACTATGAGTTATCTTTTTTATCTTTTTGTGCATATTAAAACTATCATGTTTTCTCTGATACTCTTCTATTTCTTCACATTCTTCTTGCAGCCATTTATTTTTCGCTAGTCTAATCTTGTATTTGATTTGCTTGTTTATTTCTTTATACTTTTGCGTACCTCTGTTTTTGAATTGTCGTTTCTCATCCACTATGTCTAGTATCTCCTCTGTCATCCATTGCTGCTTTCTATATCTTGTTGGAGTTAGTATTTCTCTTTGACTTTCCTCTATTTCTGTTTTCATTAAAAACCATTTGTTTTCTGGTTCTGCGTTTTGGAGAATCACCTCTTTGACGTTCATTAATCTTTTATTGATATCTTCCGTAAAGAGTTGTTTTATGTTTGTATCCTTGACTCTGGAAATGTTACTTTTTGCAGTGTCTGTTCTTCTTTTAATGAGTTTATTTTTAAATCAAATTTTGGCGACTAGGGGATTATGGTCTGATCCTATGTCAGCACTTGGATATGTTTTTACCGACATAATCGCATTTTTATATCTTTGTCCAATCAGAATGTAGTCGATTTGATTTCTTGTGATCCGCCCGTCTCTATCCGCCGGTGATTTCCATGTATACAGTCTGTGTTTGGGTAATTTAAACCATGTGTTTGTTACAACCAATCTATTATTTTGGCACAATTCGATTAGTTTATCTCCTCTTTCATTTCTAGTTCCAAGTCCGTAACTACCTGTACATTCTTGTGTTTTTTGGTCTCCCACTTTTGCATTTAAGTCTCCCATTATAATTGTTATATCCTGTTTTTTAGTGGACTTTATCACTTTTCCAAATCTTCGTAGAAGTTTTCTATGTTGTTATCGGGCTTATCAGCGGTTGGAGCATAAATCTGTATAATGTTTAATTTTTGTTTAGCTGTGCCCAATTGTATCATCACGATCCTATTCGAAAATGCAGTGTATATTATTCAGGAAGCAAAGATGGCTCGCACGGATATGGAGTAGGAATTGTACTGAGTAGAAGCATCAGTCAAACAGTAACAAGCTTCACTGCATTTTTGAATAGGATAAATAATATGGTAAATACTTAATAATTGGGATAATATGGATATTTCTAGTGACCATTAATTTATGTTTGGTATTATGAATAGAGCATTAAAACGTAGATTAAACTTTTTGTGCATTAAGCTATCAGTTTGTATTTGTCGCTTACCTCAGCAACATAGCCTCCCAAAAAAGAAAAAGTTTTTCAATTAAGGTTAAAATTGATGTAATTGCTGCTAGTGAACAAAATAATTTCAGTATCCAAAAATTGGCTGAAAAGTTTAATGTTGGGAAAACTAAGGTTAGTGAAATAAACAAATTACAATTGTTATCCTACGTTTCGCCTACGAGATTAGAACATTGAATCATTAGCCCCATTATATAAGGTCTAAGAAAATACTTGTTTTAAATATTCGCTCAACTCACTTATCAATTATTTTTTTTTGTTTTTTGAATAAAATATGTTAAACTGATTGGGTTTGTCATCAAAATTAAGTTTGAATTCGTTGCCAGTTTGGTGCCATATAACCTTAGGGATCTTTAAAAAACAACACTACAATTAATTCCAGATATCCCAGAGTTCAGAACTTATAAGTCAGGATTACATAGGATAATTGACTTGCTAAAAATCTGCTGTTGACATGTCCCAAGGTGACTTGAAAAAGAAGTTCAACTTTGCAAAAACTTCAACACAAGATTGTGTCGCAAAAGTGTATGGAACCGAAATACCAGTGAAAAATTTCACTGATATACAGATGGGTCCAAAATAACGGAGGGAACTGGAATAAGAGTATATGGATTCAATACTAGACATCACAAAAGCTTGGGTAAGCTACCAAGCATTTTCCAAATGCCATGAGGAAATGTATCCAATTTAACAAAGAGAAGAGAGATTATTATCATGTGGGATAATCAAGCAGCCATCAACGCGCTGAGTTCCATATAATCAGCTCCAAGATGGACTGAGAATGCTTGGATAAACTAAACGAACTAGGCAAGAATAATAAAGTCACCCTCCTGTGGGTACCAGGATACATCGCGGTAGAGAGAAATGAAATAGTAGACAAGCTCGCGAAAAAAGAGGCTAAGACACCATATCTGGAGCTCGATTCTTTCTATGGAATCAGTAGCAGGGTCATGCTGGAAGAATTGAAAAGAGAAGGCGATCCAATTACTGAACAAACTTGCAAGGAACGAGACAAGGGAAGATACTTCTTGGGAACTACACCCTGGAGAGATTCAATGACTATAACTTAGTAAAAACCAACTTAGAGTTCTGACAATAATCTTGATGGGGCATTGTCACCTGAAGGGACACGGATTTGCAGAAAGAGAGTAGAATGTAGATTTTGCTACGAGAAGGAAGAAACCTCTATCCAGATCCTTCAAGAATGTAGCGCTTTAAAAAATCCTAGAATGCGATTCTTTTGAAGCATACCAAATAGAATATTTTAAAGTTTCTAAAAAAAGTGGGAATGGAAAACTTGCTCTAGTCGGCAAGGTATCCCTAACGACTTCGCATCAGAAAGGGGACATAATAGATTTTTTAAGTTGCAGTGTACTCATCCTCATCTCCACATACTTACATCATCCACTTTTTTCAAGTATCCCAAGTCGAAAGCTGTGAAAAATAATCGCACGAAAATATTTACGATTTAATTCTATTTTTTTGGCGAAGAAGAAATTTTGAAGTTACTGTTAATAACAAAAATAGCGCTAATATACGTTCTGAGTACATATTTCGTCTAAAATATCACACTTTACGATGGGTATGTCAGATGGCATCTAGCAACTCCAGTGTTGTCAGTTTCCTAAATATAAACAGATACCTAATCCTATTTCAACATATTTCGTTTAATAACCAGTCCGACTCTGTGCAGTGGGTTTTGAAATCCGGGATTGGAAAGTAAACATAGGATATGGGGATTTAGTTGGAGTATCTTGCTATAGCATTAAGAATTTTGTGCGGTTTTTGATTCTGTTTACTTAAGGATATATTTTTTTTGGTACAAGTTGTAGGAAAAATAAATAGATTAAAAAACTAAATAGTAAAAATCATTCCTGATTGAATATTTGACCTAAATTGTGAATTATATTTCTAAAAAAAATTTAGATGGGTTGAGAGCTGAATTTTAAATTTATATTGATTGGAAACATTTGAATAAATTTATTAACGGAGGTTTTCAATTCGTCAACTATGTATTTTTTTTACGTGTATAGACCGATTAGTCCGGAACGGCGGCACCGATCTGAATGAAATTTTTTACGTTATGTTCAGGAAGTTGCTGCGGTAGTCCCATATTTTTTGGATGAGATTGGTGCAGTAAAATCCAAGATGGCGTTGACAATATGGCGGCCAAAAAAATTAATTTTGTCCCATTTTTTACAAAATTGGTATGGGGGAATTTAATTTTGTCTGATTTTCTCCAAAATTGGCGTGAGGGAGTTTTCGGGGTTGCACATAACGAATCCAAAATATTTTTAAAAAATTCAATAGGGCGGCTAAAAAAAATCAATTTTGTACGATTTTTTTCAAAAGTGGGACAGAGGAGTTTTCGGGGTCGAATATAACGAATCAAAAATTATTTTTAATAAATTCACTACGGCGAATCCAATATGATGGACGAAAAAATCAATTTTGTCCTATTTCCTCCAAAATTGGTATGGGGGAGTTTTCGACGTCGCACAAAACGAATCTAAAATTATTTTAAAAAAATTCAATATGGTATATCCAAAATGACGGATAAAAAACTAATTTTGTCCGATTTGTGTCAAAATTGATACGAGGAAGTTCTTGGAATAGCACATTACGAATCTGAAATTAGTTAAAAAATAAATAAATTTGGCGGATCTAAGATAGCGGATTAAAGATTTTATATCTTCCGATTTTGTCTAAAATCAATATTGGGGTATTTTTGTTAGTGTTAATTACGAATTTAAAATATTTTTTTTTAAAACAATCTGGTGGATTCGATATGGCGTCCTAAAAATTTTACATTTTTCAATTTTCTTCAGAACTAATATAAAGGGTTCTTGACAGTGTAAATTATGAATTTAAAAGAATTTTTTGATAATTCAATATGGCGAATCCAATATAGCGGATTAAAAATTTTACATTTTTCGATTTTGTTCAAAGATGGGACTGAATCGTTTTTGATGTCAGATGCAATATGAGAGTCTAGAAATTTTAAATTTCCGGATTTCATCAAAAATTTATACTAACAGGCTTTGAAGGGTTTAGATTAAGACGTTAAAATTATTTTTTCTTGAAATTCAATATGGCAGATCCGATATGCTGGGTTGAAAATTTTACCTTATTCGCATTTTTTTAGATTTGGTATTAGGGGGTTTTCGGGATCGTGTATTACGAATATTTTTACTACTAATAAGTTGAAAGATACAATATGAGAGACTGAAAATTTAACATTTTCCGATTTTGTCTAAAATTGATATAGCGGGGTTCTTGGGGCGTATACAAACTCAATATGCAGTATAAAATATATTGAGCTAAGAAATTTACGTCTCAGGTTATTTAAACATCGATATTGGAAGGTTTTGGGGCCTATATTACCAATCTAAAATTAATTTGAAATATAAGATAGTGGATTTACTATAACAGACTAATTATTTATTTGACACAATTTTACTGGTATTTGGAGAACTAGAATCACCGAATTTTTAGTGGTTCATTTTAAGGTGATTTCCAACTTTGGATAAAATGGGTATTTTTTGCCACCTTGAAATCATTGCGAGGTACACTAATCTCGATTAGTACTTAGGTCAAATAATTTATGGATATCATAATGAATTCAAATCTAAAAATCGAAAAATAGAATTTTTATTTAAAAAAATTGAACCGACTTCTAAAAGTGCGCTAAAAAGTGAAAAATAACCATAAATTTTTATACGAAACTGAAAGTTGAAGTTGGCGCGATATTATTTCTAAATGAAATAAATAACTACTGATATATACAAATTATGGTAAGAAAGCAATAACAAATAAAGTATTTTTAATCTGTTTATGCACATTTTGTCAGGTATTAGTCTGGCGCCGACTTCAAAAGTTTCAATTTCATATAAAAATTTATAGTTGTTTGCGCACTTTTAGAAGTCGGTTCAATTTCTTTTATAAAAAAATTTTTTATATATCATGAACCTATAAATTATCTTTAGTAACTAAGATGCTATGGACACTTAAGCAATTTGGAGTAAGTAATTACATGAGGGTGAAACAGGAGAATAAAAACCATAAGGGGGATTGAAGATGAATTTCAGAAAATTATTAAAAAATAGTTTTTATATTCTAGAGAATAACAGAAATTGATAATACTTTTTATCTTTATTTCTACCTTGGGGCTGCTTAGATTTAGAAACTTCTAACATTCCAAGTCAACGTGAAAAGATCGCAAAAAAGAAAAATGGATCACGTATTTAGGAATATTTACGAAATGACAAAGAGAAATTATGAAAAATTTCTATGAGAAGTTTGTGTTACCTGATTAATTATAAAACTTTGATTCCAAATATTATTAGCTTCATAAAAATTTGGATTTTACATTGTTTTTGCAGCAAATGCCGTCCTCCTCTGAACAATTTATTTAAAAATAAAAGTCTATAACAACGTTATGAGTAAAAAAGTAGGCCGGAAAGGAAACCACTTCATGTTGCCACAAAGTTAAAATATTTACAATTTTTGATCTTCCAAGAAATAAAGAGAGACATTTACGAACATTTTAACAGTCGAGTCATAAAAAACAAGTGCATTCAGTCGCATTAAAGAAATTTTGCGGTAGATTGAACGCCTTGTATAAAGAACTGTTTGAAGTCACTGAGGACAGATAATAGAAGCTATGTTTGT
This sequence comes from Diaprepes abbreviatus, assembly GCA_034092305.1. NCBI lineage: Eukaryota > Metazoa > Arthropoda > Insecta > Coleoptera > Curculionidae > Diaprepes > Diaprepes abbreviatus. Next base: position 3,616,526 of record JASJET010000087.1, read on the forward strand.
GCTCATAAAGTTGGCAGTGGCGAGGAAGATATAAATCGACCCACTGACTTTTACTGTTCTCAAACTTTACAACTAATAGCATGGGTTACGTGAATAGACAATAAAATATAGATTTAAACTTTTGAAATGTGAATGTATTTCACTTTTGCTTAAGTACCCTTTAATATTTTGGTGTAGAAAAATTCGCAACTCTTATAATTTCAGTTTGTTTTGTTTCTTTAAATTTAATACATATTTTTCGTTGTGCCAACAAAATATTAGTATGGATAGTTTATTTATTTTACCATATAGGGGATTCTTAATATGGTTTTCTTTTTGCCCGAGGTAACCCATTCTTGTATAAGTTTACACACCATAATTAGCAGTGGCGTAGCGTAGTTCTCTTAAGATGCAAAATTTTATAATTTAAGATGCACATTTGAGAACAAAATTTTCAACAAATTAAAATTCCTAAAAACTAAAAAACAAAATTTAATTGCATTTACATGTTTTGAATATTTATATTAATCAATTATTAAAAGCAACATTATTACTATAAAAAATGTATTTTTAATTGAAAATAATCAAATATATTATTGAAACTACCTAAACAGCACAAATACGTCTTAAAGACGTCCATAAAACGTTTGATCTCAACATTCAGGACGTCTTATGGATGTCCGTAAAAGACAAATGACGTTCATAAGACGTTGTATAGACGTCTTATGTTACAAAAGGTAACGTCTTTAAGACATTTGCTTATAACGTCTTATGGACGTCCCTTCCCAACATTAAAACAACATATTCCACCAATAAAATTATGTACATTAAAAAGGGTCCCTTTAATTTTTTTGTTTGTCTTGTTTACAAAGTCAAACCGCAATTATTCAAAAGTCCAAGAAATAACTTTAATTAAGAAAAAATCAAGAGCAAAATATACACTACCATTTTAGATAACTACAAGTTCCGCATGAATAATTTGCTTTAAAAAATATGTTCAACATAATCTCTCTATACAAAGAAATACATAACTTAAGCATAATGTAAACTTTTTCTAATTTGAAATTGAGGAAGTGAGGTAGAAGAGCAAATATTTTCAGAACTACTACTGTTCGAACTATAAGTGAACCTATCAAATTTAAGCCTTAGTTTATCCCTTCGATATAATAACTCTAAAAGGTAGACTATCAACAAAATAAAAGTTTATTGAAATAAAAAGTACACAAATCTTTAAATAGTTTTAAAAACAAGAATTTTTATTTAGTCGAATAACAAATCTGGTCTGATGCCCTTTTCAGCCATGTTTGGATTGAAATTTCCTCATTCTTCCGATTTTTTGCCAGTCCTGTTGTCTCTGTAAATCCTAATAACAAACTGATTTTAATTTTATAAGATAAAGTTTATCATTTGTGGAAGTAAATTTTTTGATATTTTTGCAAATTTTTATAATTGTCCTCTACTATAGAATCGTGACTTATGCTATTTCAAGGTTAATATGTATAATGAAAGACAGAACTTACTCATAAGTCTCGCCAAGTTGGAATCGTAGAACTTTTTCTTTCCTTTTCGTACTAATCAACTGTACATGGTAATTTTACAAGCTCGCTTTACAAACTCTTAAATGCTCCCTACTCCCAATTTTGAAATTTCTAAAACCTTAAACAAAATTACTTCTTGTAATTAACAAAACTCTATTTTCTATGTTCTTTAAATATCAACCAATCATCAGGAACAAAATAAATCTTACAGGTTTCATTAGTGGAGCACTCCATGAACAAACATTTCGCCTTACACTTCATTAGTAATATTTCTTGTAATTTTTAGGACCGGGTCTAAATGAGCTGTGCAAGCCTTTTTCGCACAGATAATATTTTTGAAGATTTCATTTCATACTTCTAATATAGAGTTACTACAAAAATATAAGCGGTAAAGCATTAGGGAATTTCCTGTAACACAACCTATAAATAACGTTACTGTTTTTCCTAAGTACATATGATTCTCGATCTTACCTTAAGTATTACATAAACACGAATAAAAAAGATTTTCAGAGGCACATAGATAAATCAATTATTTTAATAAAATTCTTTCAAAAGCTAAATTTTCACAGTCGGCACCCCATCAACATTAAAAATGTATAACGACATGACGAAACACAAATACAAAACTGAAAAATGAAAGTTGACAGAAACAAAAGTTCTAGTCGTAGTGAGGCTATTAAAAATTTGTCGTTCAATCAAAAATTTTAACCTCAACTTGTATTCAGCTGAGCTCTGTACGGCGTTGCAAACTTATTACCCAACTGCGACAAAATCCATAGGGAAGGAAATGTTTTTAGTTTTTATCAACTAAATTATACACAACTGTATTTATTTTCATATAAAATGTAGTATGTAGACTTTTAAAAGATATCTTAAAGACGTTGTATATAGACGTCTTATGGACGTCTTTAAAACAACGTCTATAAGACGCCTTATTTATGTCTTAAGACGTTCAGACATAATCTGGATATAAAAATGACGTCTATAAGACGTCTTGTGCTGTGTGGGTATTGAATGTTGAAATATAATAAATATATTTTCCTTTGAGAAAATCATTTTCAAAAGTGGGGGAAGATCGGGCAACCTCGGACACATAAACAAAACTCAGAAAATTTCGGAAATTAGCAGCATTAAACATTTATTAAGAATTTAGATATTAACTGCAACATATTGTTCCGAACGGCCGATCTTCGAACACACACGGTATTATTGAACACACTATTATTTCGAAAGATTTTTATTGTCAACCTTACTTTTGACACTTGTCGAGGAGCTCTCAAACTATACTGACTACAAAAGTCGATCTGGACCCTTTATATACCCTTTTGCTCGATACCGGAAGATTCCCTAATTCTCTAGAACGATTTCCATACTACATGGTGCAATAAAAATAAGAAAAAGGAATAATCTGGCGATTTCTAGACCTTCTATCATTGGCGTTCTATGATAAAAATAAGGAAATAAAATTCTCTAAAAAGTTCCAGACCATCTTTCATAGACGTCTCCTGAGGAAATTAACAAAGGTAAAAAACTAGTAAAAAATAAACCTAAAACCCAAACTAATACTATGAAATATAAAACGCTATAAAGTTCGTAACAATATTTTCAGTAATTTAAATAAAGTAAATATCTGTTTACAGTTTCTTTTTTTTAGTTTAAATGAAGTCTTATAATCAATTCTTTACAAACTAGCGATGATCCAGCCGTTCTGGAAGAATCAATGAATACACAGACTTTATGTGCCCAGTCTTGATATTTATGACAATGCATCCAGTCTTCTTTGAACGTTTCGCCGCAAATAATGTACTCTGTTTCACAGTCCCTTGTCAAATTTTGAATATTCTTTTATCTTTTCCACAACGGCAGCATTCCTTTTATTTATTATACCATTAGTCTTACTAGTTGAAACCGCAGAAGACTTTTCTGTGAAGCGTCAGAAAGAGGAGACAATTATTTTAGCAATTAATCTGCAAAATTATGGGTGGTGACTTGGTAATAGCTGGGAAGTGACATGACGACTGAGGGTCAGAAGTTTCACTGGTTGTTGGGCGTGATATGACACTGATTGTTGGGCATGAGGTGAAGCTGGAAGATGGTTGCTGGTGGTGGCTCGTTGATGGCTTAGAAATCGCATCAATGAATGGCTGAGGATCAAACTTTTCGCTGGTTATTTGGTTCTAAATGATGCTTGATAATGACTGATAGTTGCGGCTGAGATATTACACCAATGGTAGTGGTATTGTGTGATAGGTTTTCAGATAAGACTTGATCCTCTTCAGTAATGGTCATCTCATATGGAAAAAAAATCCAAGTTGCTGAAAATATTCCGATTAAAAGAATATATATTTGAGTGGCTGTACCCACTATGTGCTATTTCCAATCTAGCTGCCTTAGCGAAAGCCAAATTGAATAAAGCAGTGATGTCATAGTCACTGATGCTAACGCCTGGACTTCGTCTTATCCACACTGCGTTTTTTGAAGCAGATGCAGCCTGAACGGCTTAAAAAATACCATGTCGAGCGGTTGCGGTTTAAGTGTCGTGTGTGGACGACTGCTGAGTATGTAGATATTCCTAGAACGAGAATATCCCATCGTTGTCAACTCTTTATAGCTTCCATGACCATCGTCAATCAAAAAGAATTTTCCATCGACGGCTACACATACTGTTTAAAATGTGGTAACCACATTAAAAATAACTCACCGTTCATCCAGTCAATTAATGTAAATAAAAACTGAAATAAGATTTTTATAAAAAAATTGAACTAACTTCTAAAAGTGAGCTAAAGTGAGCTAAAAAGTGAAAATTGAACTTTTTGTTGAAGTCGGCGCCAAACTAATATCTGACAAAATATAATTTGCATAAACAGATTAAAAATACTTTATTTGGAATTGCTTTCTTACCATAATTTGTATATATTAGTAGTTATTTATTTTATTTACAAATAATTTGGCGCCGACTTCAACAAAAAGTTCAATTTCATATAAAAATGTATAGTTATTTTTCACTTTTTAGCGCACTTTCAGAAATCGGTTCAATTTTTTTTTTTAATTATATTTTTCCATTTTTAGTTTTAGAATTCATTATGATATCCATAAATTATTTGAACTATCGAGATTAGTGTACCTAACAATGACTCCAAGATGGCAAAAAAGTACCCGTTATCCAAACTTGTAAATCACCCTAAAAAAAAACGACTAAAAATTGTTTGGTTCTTAGAGTTTTCCAAATATCAGTAAAATTGTGTCAAACAAATATTTAGTCTGCCATATTAAATCCACTATTTTAAATTTCAAATTACTTTTAGATTGATAATAGAGGCCCCAACACCTTCCAATATCGATATTTAAAGAACCTGATATATTTTATACTGCATATTGAGTTTGTATACACCCCAAGAACCTCACAATATCAATTTTAGACAAAATCGGAATAGGTAAAATTTTTTGTCCCTCATATTGTATCTTATCAACCTAATAGTTATAAAAAATTAACCTTATATTCGTAATACACGATCCCGAAAACCCTCTAATACCAAATCTGAAAAAATCTGAATAAGGTAAAATTTTCAACCCACCATATTTCATTCGCTATATTGAATTTCAAAAAAATGATTTTAAGTCTTAATCTAATCTAAATCTAAACCCTTCCAAATCGAAAAATGTAAAATTTTTAGTCCGTTATCTTGAATTTACCATATTAGGGCTATTCTTTTGAGTCATTATCACTTTCACTTCTATCACTTGAGGTAATCATAATCACTTCAGCCCAATGGCAAGTAAATGCGTATTCAAAAGAACATGAAGTTATCAGTTTCACTTTTTTCACTTTGATCAATTGATAATTACTCAAAAGAATAGGTATATTGAAACCTGAAAAAAACTTTAAAATTCATAATTTGCACCCGCAAGAACCCTTTATATCAGTTTGGGAAAATCGAAAAATGTAAAATTTTTAGGACACCATATTGAACCTGCCAGATTGAGTTCTTCAAAAAATATTTTAAATTCATAATTAACACTAACAAAAATACCCCATTTTAGACAAAATCGGGAGATGTTGAATCTTTGATCCGCCATATTGAATTTTTTTAAAATAATTTCAGATTCGTTATATGCGACCCCGAAAACTCCTTCGTACCAATTTTGGAAAAAATCAAACAAAATTAATTTTTTTGGCCGCCATATTGTCAGTGCCATCTTGGATATTACTGCACCAATTTCGTCCAAAAAAATATGGGACCACAACTTCCTGAACATAACATAAAAAATTTAATTCAAATCGGTGCCGCCCTTCCGGAGTAATCGGTGTACATACATAAAAGAAAAGACTTACATACTCGACGAATTGAGAACCTCCTTCTTTTAGAAGTCGATTAAAAAAGCAAGTCGTCGATTTTAAAAAACCGGAAACAGAAAGAGCATAATAAAAAACCAAAAAGCAATTAATCTGAGAGATAAAGTGCGAAACGAGGAAATTAGGAAAAGAACAGGGTTCTGAATATACACAATTTCTCCTTAAATTAGTTATTAACAGGACAAATAAATGATTTAATTTTTCATTCATCTAGTCCTAAACCAACAATTCCATTTGTCATTTTAAAACTACAAATATAATAACAAAAAAAACAGAAATCACGTATAGGCATATATTAGTTAACTACGTTTCAAAGAACGTATAGAAAAAACAAAACGATGTTTATGTTAAAAAAAAGTGTATATATATATATATATATATATATATATATATATATATATATATATAAATTTTGGAATACAGTGTCGACGACTCTTGAAATCAGTTCATAGTTCATAGTTCTTTATTGGCAATAAGTCAGATAAACTCTACAAATATCTTTTTTGTGTACAGAGAACATAGGATATTACATGTTTGTCGAACTTAATGTATTATTATATATTAATGTGGGGCTTCGACATTCATGTTGAGGTGGTGGTTGAACCATTAATAATCATCCTTGATGCTGATAGTTCCTCAGATTCTGACATACCTCTTGACAGCAATTTTGGCGTTGAACCAATGTGAACTAAGTGACCTACATTACCCACGTCACACTTCTGAAGATTACACTGGACACACCCTGCTTGGTCTGAAACCGACGAATCAGGAGGGAAATGCACTGAAGAACAGGTAAGCAAAAAACTTTCAATTAATATGCATAAAATACTTTAAAGGCACCTAAAGTGCATATAAAATATCCTAAAATGACAATCCTACATTGTAAGAAAAATGTAGGAAGAGTGCGAAGCAATGGGAGACCAAAGGTTTATTAAGGCTTAATTGCCTGGAAATCGGAAGAATCACTGAATAACCTTCGACTGCCAGCAATCACGGCTAACAGTAGATCAAGGAAAATCGGTAGGACCTTTAGTCCGGGAAGGTTTCAGTTGGTAAGATTCCGACACTTTGTGAAGGTCCCTATGCAAGGTTTCCCCTCCAGGGAAAAAATTGTAAGGGTTGATAAAAATGTGAGGAAATAAATTTAATTTAAAACAAATATTTTGATATTCGTATGAAATTTCATCATTTATTATTTCCTGAAATGCACACTCCACTGGAATTGATTCCCCTGACGACGCACTACTCGGGTCACTCTATATGGTAGCGATAAGTCACTGACAGAAATTATGGACATTAGGTTTATTATAATATAGCGACTTGTGCTCCTTTCGAAAGTGTTACTCTTCTTTTTTCCTAAAGTATATCTACTACCCATCTTTTTATATGTATTATAATTCTCTGAAGTTTATAAAATAACTTATGTGAAAAACTTTCTGGATTAGTATCTTCAGTTCACACTTTAATTTTTTTTCTTTTATTTCTTTTGAAAGAGTTCCAAAGTTTAAAATTTATTTAACTTCCGCTTTTTCTTTAAAACACACTTTTTATACTGCCTTGTGCCGAAATAACTCTTTGATTTTCTTTAAAACTAATATTTATTTCTTCCCGTCCAATTTTTATAATTGATGCGGTTATATTTAACTACAGCAATCTATTAAAACGTCACTGTTTTTCTTTTATCGAAATTATTTGCTGTTGGGAAAATTAATTGGAGATCTTATTTTCAGCAAATGACAAAAATACACATTCGCGAGTCTACGTACACCTAAGTAAACTTTTGTGTCCTTTATACAGGGTTTTTGATTTCACATTTCATGTATACTGTATTATAATAAAGTAGGATACGAGATTGTTTCGTCATCCGTCTGTGTGCCTGTCACGCTGTAATAAACCGAAATAAATTTTAATGACTATTTTAACTTTAAAATTAATGAAATCGCTGCAATAAATATTTCTAAAAATATATATTTTTAAATATAAAATATATCCTAATAATTCACAAAATAATTCAGAGTAAAGCAGATAAAGATTAAATTATGTTATTTTTAATTCATTAAATTAAAACCCTGGCAAAAAATATAAAAATGAAAAATCTAAGAAAATATGATTTACTAAAGTACAAATTTGATTTTAAAAATAAACAACATTTCCAATTTTTTGCTATAATTATATGCAAGGAAAGTCATTTTAGATTAAAATAGAGACCGTTAAGCCTATTCCAAATAATGCATTCATTTACATCCAAAACTGTTATGAATACTTCAAGAAAAAACTCTATTTCGTTTTATGTGTTACAACGAAGTCTGCTATTCCACCACGTATCACTTTTTTTTTTAAGAAATGCGTATACTCCACACTTTGTTTTATAAAAATAAGTCAACATCTCTGAAAAATCGATTAAAATCAAAATGAAAACACGACTGAAAGAAAAAAAATTGTAAATTATCACAAACTACAGTATAATAACTAATGACATGCAACATTCCGGGTTTTGTAGTCAATCTGAAAAAGTTGTAATTTTACGAATTCTAGCTATTTGTAGGACACAACAGGTGGAAGTCAAGAACTTTTAAGTAAAACATGCTTCAAAATACTGTACATTCCAGAGGTTATATCATTTAATATCTTATGATATTGAAATAATTAAAAATTGTAATAAATAAAATTTTTATTAAAAAATTGAACCCACTTATCTGATTGGAGAAGTATAAGCTTTTCGATTTGAATATAGATACAGTTTTTATATTAACACCATACTTAAAGGTTTTATTTTAAGATATGGCAAAAAATTAAATATGAAAGTGGTAGGATTTATTCCATATTATCTTTAAGATTTGTTTACAAAAACAGTGACTTATCGTAAAGTTGAAGAACAAAAGAAATTTTAATTTTTTAAATTGGACACCCTGTATGTTCTCTGCTAGAATGAAAGCTCATTTCCTCTTGTTTTCAAAAATGTATAACATATTAGTGTTAGAACCAAAACATCAGGTAATTTGTATTTTTTATTCGAATAATAAAAATATTTATCCAGAGTACAACATGAATACCGTAATATACGAGGTTTGTCCCAAAAGTATCGAGCCTGCATTCATATCTCCGCATCAGAACTTCCGAGCGCCCTCTCTGGGGCATGGGCGTCACCAGCAAGTCTTCACGAACTCGTTGGTGTGCGCAGTTACCGACTGGACGTGTTAGTTTGTGAACGGTGTGCATTTGTTTACAGTGTCTTTTTTTCATTCGTCGCATTTTGTTATTGTAAAAAATGACGAAAAAATTAGATCAATGAATTTGCATCAAGTTTTGCTTTAATCTTGGAAAAACTTGCTCGGAAACAGTTAATATGATGAATAAGGCATTTAGAGAAACAAAGCGACAGTCTTCACAGTGGAAGCATTCTGGATTGCCAAGACCAAAAAAAGCACGTCAAATTCGGAGCAAAGTGAAGAGAATGTTGCCTGTTTTCTTTGATTATGAAGGTGGTGTGAACCATGAATATGCTCCGAGAGGTCACACGATCACTCAAGAATACTATGTTGAAGTATTGAAAAGATTGCGTGACGCGGTCAGAAGAAAACGGCTACAGCTTTGGACAAGCGGTGATTGGCTGCTTCACCACGACACTGCGCCAGCGCATTCATGGAACCTTGTACAGCAATATTTAACAAAGCACCATGTCGTACAGTTTCGCCAGCCTCCGTACAGTTCCGATGTAGCTCCCTGCGACGTTTGACTCTTCCCCAGATTAAAAATGCTGCTCGAAGGACACCGGTTTGATGACAAAGAGACGGTTGAAAATAATGCAATGAATGCACTGGAGGCAATTCCGAAAACTGACTTCCAGGACTGCTTCAAGAAGTGGAAACACCGCTGGGAACGTGTTATTCAATGAAATGGGGGCTACTTTGAAGGACGTCACTCACCGGATGATAAATAATAACATCAATGCAGATATATGAATGTAGGCTCGATACTTTTGGGACAAAGCTCGTATATCATGTTCGTCCAGTATCATCTACTAGTACAGTAAGATACACTGTCGAAAAATTTAATGCAATGAAAAGTCTTAGCCGAAAAATCAGAACCGTAGTTAAAAATGAAGAAGATGATACAAATATTTTACTCTATTTTAATTCAAGTTTTGTAAACAAATTTTTATTAGTTGATGTAATTTTTAGAAGATCCCGAAGGATCTATTCCCTATGCCGCATTATATTTCCATTCTCCATTTTTCCCGGTCGTTCCATAAATCTTCTTCTAGGTTTAGTTGTTGTATCCCTTTATCTATCCCTTCTCTTCACCGTTGAGTTTTATATTAGAAACAGGCAACTTGTAATATGAGTACATCCGAAAAAAAGTTTTTTAGCATTGATTTGAGCATTATTTGTCCAGAAAATAGAAAAGGCATAAATTTCATTACTACTGAACAAGGTAGGTGTCAAATACGCGACGCTGCCAATCTGCATCTGAACATTGTTATATCGCTTCGATGTAACAGTCATGGAAGATAAGGTTATTTTACCTTACTCTAATTTTACTTTATTTATTTAATGTAGAGTATTGTACGAACTTTATGTTTGACGGATTTCTTTCTCTTTAAATGTACTGTTCGAAAAGTAATATATGTTTTATTCTATTTTATTTTATTTTAATTTAGTTTAGGTCAGTTCAAAATAAAAATTTAATTTTTCTAGTATCTATGAAAAATAAAATTACAAAATGTTAAAAATACAAAAATGAACCAGAAAATCATTTTGGGAAAAATATTTGGTATTTTAGCATTAAGAAAAGTAGTATATAAAATAGTAGCCTTATCAGATCATTAAAAATGGTGCGATCATTTTCTCAGAATATACTGTAAAATTTTTAAAATTTGGCAGTTTATTAGAGTCGATAGGAGCAATTCGGTTAAAATATTTTCAAGATGGTGGCAGCTCCGGTGATACTGGAAGTCGATGCTTTATTGTTTATTCTAAATGAAACATCCTATATATTACTGTTTTGACATATTTTAAATTTCATGTCAAAAATAGCCTTTGCAGGCCTAAACATAACTATAAATTTTTCCACTATGAAAGTCTAATTTAACTGGGGCTGCTTTCTCTCTAGAAGGGGATCTATTTAGTTGACTGCGTTATATTTTGACAATAAATAAATATAGGGTGATTAAAAACTAACATTAAATATTAACTTGCAAAAATCATTATACGTCAATTTTTTTAAATATAAACCCCCTATTTTTATATGTTATCGTATTTAACGTTAAAAATAAAGGTGACTATACAAAATTATCTATTTCAAAAATTTGCAGTTTTTGAAATATTGATAATTTAACATTTTTTTTGCTAAATGGCTTACCTACCCAGGGAAACAACTTATTTTAAAAAATGTTCAAAATTTCCACGCTGAACTTCCAAACATTTTTCGCATATCCGAGTTAATTCGTCATGGGTAGCTGTTGTAATTGACTCTGGAGATAAACTATCAAACGCATCTCTTACCCTTGCCATACAGTCTTCCATCGTTATCACTGGATTACAATAAACGATGTTTTTTTATCGTTCCCACATAAAATAATCTAAGACGGTCAAGTCAGAAGAAGGAAGAGGCCACTATTGGCAATCCACTTGTCATAAAATGTTGCTTGTAAGAAGTTGGTAACTGGAACGGTTCTGTGTGGTGGGACGCCATTGTGTTGTTAAAAAAATTGCCTGTGTTCCACCAGAGATAAATTGCTTAAATTTTAATTACCTAACTCTTCTAGAATATTTAAATATCTTTCTCTTACAAAAGTTAATACATAATTTAAAATGAGATATAATTTGCTTTATATTATTAATGAATTACCATTTTTTTCTTCATAAAAATGTAGTTTTACTATCCTATCATTTCTTACAACACTAAATTCGTAACATTGCCAGGTCTCCTGAAAATTCCGCAATTTTACTGCGTGAGGATTGAATTACTGTAATAATGGGAACTATGTCTATTAATAAAATTTTTATAAAAAAAAGTGCGCTAAAAAGTGAAATATAAATGTAAATTTTTATATGAAATTGAAATTTTTGAAGTCGGCGCCAAACTAATACCTAACAAAATTTGATTCGCATAAACATATTAAAAATACTTTATTTGTAAAAAATTGAGTGTAATCTTTAATATAAATTCGCAAAATTACACTCTTTTCAGCAAATCAGCCTCTTTCAGGTGTTGAATCAAAGATATTAAATAAGGGTGGAAGTTGTCTTTCAACTGAATTCTATGTATTGAGCTCTTCAAGATTCCTGTTTGTAGAGTCACTTGCCTTAACGATGTCAGAGGATATGTCGCAAAACATATCAGAATTGCAATTTTGTCATTTTCATCATTTAGAATAGCTTTCCCTTTATGCATTTTTGCCTCAATGGTGCCAATATTTATGAAATTATCCAATAATCATTTAATAATGTTCCTTGACGGTTTCTGTTTATCTGGATATTTATCAGCAAATGTCTGGCTTTTTCTTGATAAAACTTTATTAAATTTACGATATATAATAAACAAATTTAAATACTTTTCGTACGTATAATTTAATCGCGCCGATATGTTTTTTATTAATAACTGTCAAATGGAAAGAAGTAGTGACGTTTTTGTAGCGCTCTTTTGTTTTCGTTCGTAAAGTTTCGCCGTCATGGCCAATAATAACAAAATTCAAAAGTCCTATAGCATTTTTACAATACGAAAGGTTAAATTGTCAATATTACCATATATTATTTAAAGTAACCCTTATTTTTAATGCAGTCAAAAATGGCCAGCACACGTCATTTTTGACATAAAATTTAAAATATGTCAAGAACAGTTAGAATCTAAAAATGAAACAAGATATAGGGCGTTCTATTTAAAATAAGCAAGAAGATAATTTAGACGAATTGCCCATGTCAATTACGGTATTTCGTCATGAGACACACTTGTTAATTAACTAAAAGGTTGTCATGTGAAATTTGGTAACTATGTTAAAATTATAATATATAACATATTAGCCGATTGGGCTCATAACTTTTATATAATAATTTTACACCAAATATGGCTTACCCAAAAACCTCTGACCTATTTGTTTCTTGTTAATTTTAATCCTTTGATACAAATTGTTCTTTGGTTAAAACAGAACAACAGGATATTTTATATTCAAGACAATTTGTTCCAAATGGGCTGGAATATTACGACATTTTTTATTTTGGTTTATTGCATTTTAAAATTTAACCTAGTCTAAAACTGATTAATAAAATGCTTTGCCGGTTTACGGATTTAGAAAGCCATAAACAGTACGTAATTGGGCCATTTGAGTGTCAAAGAAGACGTTTACGGGCTGGCTTTGACAATCGGTTCAAAATATACTCGTCGTTTCTCCTATTTTACGGACTAAGGAGTTTTAAATTTGATTTAATTGGGTTTATGTTGCCTTTGATCAAACTAGAAGTACATGATGGTTTAAAAATTAATTTTATGACGATTGGGAAATGATTTATGAATTGTGATTGCCAATCTCTGAATATAAAACTAAGCTTGACGTAGTGTTTGTGGATTGTAACAGTTATTTTTGCAATAAAAATAAAGAGCTCATCGAACTAGTACTCATGAATTTGACATGTGACGACTATCATGTTGTTTTTCCAGTTTTGCGTCAAAATTTATTATTGTGTTTTGTAATGTTGGGCAAATCATCATAAAGAAACAGCAGTTTGTAAAACGAATTATTAAAATAAAATTTTTATAAAAAAATTGAACCGACTTCTAAAAGTGCGCTAAAAAGTGAAAAATAACTATAAATTTTTAAATGAAATTGAAATTTTTGAAGTCGCTGTTAAATTAATACCTGACAAAATGTGTGTTTCGCATAAACAGATTAAAAATACTTTATTTGTAATTGCTTTCTTAACATAATTTGTATATATTAGTGGTTATTTGTTCCGTTTAGAAATAATTTGGCGCTGACTTCAAAAACTTCAAATTTATATAAAAATTTATTGTATGTTTCACTTTTTAGCGCACTTTTAAAAGTAGGTTCAATTTTTTTTATAAAAATTTTATTTTTCGATTTTCATATGAATTCATTATTATATCCATAAATTATTTGAACTAAGTACTAATCTAGATTAGTGTACCTCGCAATGACTTCAAGATGGCAAAAAGCACCCATGTAAATCACCCTTAAATGAATCACCAAAAATAATTTTATTCTTAAAGTTCTCCAAATACCAGTGAATTTGTGTCAAACAAATATTTAGTCTGTCATATTAAATTCACTAACTTAAATTTCAAATTAATTTTAAATTGGTAATATAGGCCCCAAAACCTTCCAATATCGATATTTAAAGAACTTGAGACGTAAATTTTTTAGCCCGATATATTTTATACTGCATATTGAGTTTGTAAACGCCCCAAGAATACCGCAACATCAATTTTAGACAAAATGGGAAAATGTAAAATTTTCAGTTCCGCTTATTGAATCTTATCAACCTACTAGTTGTAAAAAATTAACTTCATATCCGAAATACACGACCTCGAAAACTCCTAATACCAAATTTGAGAAAATGCTAATAAGGTAAAATTTTCAACCAACCATATTGCATCTGCCATATTGAAAAAATAATTTTAACGTCTTAATCTAATCTAAATCTAAACTCTTCACAGTCCTCTAGGATCAATTTTGGAGGAAATCCAGAAATTTAAAATTTCTAGACCGTCATATTGTATCTGACATATTAGATTTTCTTTAAATAATTTTATATTCGCTATTTATATCCTAAAAACGATTCAGTCCCACATTTGAACAAACAACTCGAAAAATATTGAATCCTGAAAAAATACTATTAAATTCATAATTTACACCCTCAAGAACCGCCTGCCTATATCAGTTCTGGAGAAAATGTATAATTTTTAGGACTCCGCCAGATTGACTTTTTCAAAAAATATTCTAAATTCGTAATTAACACCAACAAAAATTCCCCAATACTGATTTTAGACAAAATCGAGAGATATAGAATCTTTAATCCGCTATCTTTGATTAGCTACATATAATTTTTTTTTTAATAATTTCAGATTCGTAATGTGGAACCCTATCTTTCGATTAAGTGTACAGTCCAAACGGTGTATATCTTTACGTCACAATTTGACAAATGCATCAAACTAGTGACATTTTTTTGGCAACTGTAACAGGGTCGGAGTGGCCCATTCTACTATTTATTTTTTCGTTATTTAACAAGAAACTTGTCGAATGATTTATAAGCAGGTTTCACATATTAAATATCCTTAAGAAAGAACATCCAGTGCAAAACAAAAATCAGAGTAGGACATATAACAACGGAAGACATATATGTAAACACAGGAATTAGACAGGGCGATTCGCTCAGCCCCTTCATATTTAATCTAATAATGGATAAAATAATAGAAAATCTCCCCAGAACAGCTGGATACAAAATGGGAAACACATTCTTCCATCCCGTCTGCTATGCGGACGATGCTATTCTTATTGCAGACTCTGAAGATAACCTCCAAAGACTACTGCACTCTTTTAACAGTAAAGCGAAAGAATTAAATATGCTCATCAGCACCGAGAAGACCAAATGCTTAGTAATATCCAAAGAACCAATACGGTGCAAGTTGGAAATCGACTCCAAAATTGTCGAACAGGTAAATCACTTCAAATATCTGGGAGCAGAAATAACGAACCATGGAAACCTTTTTAACGAAGGCTAGAATTTCGGGATGCCTAAAAAAAAATTGTGTGGAAGAATAAATATCTTAATACCGAAAGCAAAACTAAGATATATAAAACGACTCTAAGACCAATCATAACATAGGCGGCAGAAACAAGACTAGATACAGGCAGAACTCTACAAATGATGAGAATAGTCGAAATGCAAACATTAAGAAGTATACAAGGCAAAACTGTACACGACAGAATACGGAATGAAGATATCAGACAACAATGCGGGATACAGGACATAGGAAGATGGGTTAGACAAAGGCAAACATATAGGAAGAATGGAGGACGGTAGACTTGTTAAAAGCGCAAAAATGAATAACCCAGTAGGAAAAAGATCACAGGGAAGACCACCAAAACGATGGCGAGAATGCTGGACCTCATCTTCCAGGGAAAACGTGATGGCAATGAACAGGCAATAGCCTACTAGCATGGTGTACTGTGTTAGAAAGAAGAAGAAGGAGAAGAAGAAGAGGAAGAAGAAAGAAAAATGTTATAAGTAGTGAACATAACCCGATTCGCTCGATCCCCCCACTCCTCGACCTTGACCTTGACCTTGCTTCACCCCTCTTTGGCCCCGCCCACATGTCCTTGTCATTGACCTTGAAAATGCACGTGTGCTTTGGCCTTGGCCTTGTGTTCAAGGTTGTGTGTGTGACCTTGACCTTGACCTTGGTCGAGACGACCTTGACTTTGTTGAAGGTCATCTTGGGTGTGTGACCTTGAAGTAGTTATTTGTGCATTGTAATAGTGTGGGATGATCTTGAAATGATTTTGACCTTGCAAATTGTTCTATAAATTGTGTGAGTCTACTTGCATTCATTCAGTGTGAAATGTCAGATACGGAACTATCTAAAGAAAAAATTATAGAGCAAGTCGGCAGAGTAATTTGTTTATATCAGAGTAATTTAAAAAGTTTGTGTGATTTTGAAGAGAAGGATCTAGCATTTTTTCCTCTCGAATATTTAAAAACTTGCGTTGATACGCTGAGTTTACGGCAAATTTGGGATAAGCTGCCAGCGTCATATCGGTGTAACAAGGAACTACAGTTAAGCTTACCCTGTTACATTCACTATGAACAAATATATCGTCATCATATAGATGGGCCACCACCAGCAATAAAAAAGTGTCGTGAATGTAAAAATGAGTGAATAATATGAATAGTGCTTTGCAAGAGACAGTAAAAAAATTGGGCGATGAGTTCACTGAAACGGCTAATAATTATTTCAATGATGCAATGAAAAGTCGAGCAGAATGGGCGTCGCGCTATTGTGATTTGGCTTATGAATATGAAAAGGCTGCGAATGCATGTCGTAAATATTGCAGCAAAACAATAAATTTACAAGACTTTGTTCGTGAGATAAAAAAGTTGGGGTTTAGTGACTGTTTGGAAAAACTGATTAGGTTCATTGCAGATCCGGTTGTGTTAGATGAAATTAGAGTGTAGGACTTAAGTTTAACGTAGTAGTAGTTAATATGGAAAGTTTAGTGCGAGAAATGTACGAGGAATTTCTAATTTCTGCAGCCTGTTCGGAATTTTACGCATATGAAATGCAAGATTCGGAGGCTCAGGACTTTAGTGTATTTTTTAAGTATATGGACCATGCCGAAGTGTGTCTTTTAGCTAGTATAGTTTGTAAGAATTTTCTTAGATATAAAAACAAACAATTATTATTGAACAAATTAAGGAAATTAGGTTTAGGTGATAATGTTAAACGCATAGAAGAATGGCAGAAAAAAATCAATGAATAAAGTACATAAAATGTAGTTATTTGTTTCATTATATTTTGTCCTTGAAGTTATCCTTATACCAATTTAAATGTGTGACGTCATTTGACCTTGAATACTCCTCCCACTATTTCTATCGTTAAGCTACCCCCACCATTGTTACAATTCGACCTTGAAACCCCGCTATAAAGGTTCGTGGGAGAAGAAGTGACTTCAAACAGTCGCAGATATCAGTGGCATAAACATCAAATATTGTGTTCGTGTAGTGTTCTGAAAGTGCTTTTATATTCACGGTAATTTTTGGATTTATATACCATTTTTTTCAATAATGAGTATTGCAAAAGAAACTCTAGATGAAATTAATGAAATGTTTAGCAAAGATTTCGAGGTTTTAGAGAAAAAAAAGGTTACCGAAATGATTGTAGGCAAAGTGTATAAAATTGTAAAGATGGTTTCAATGACTACACGATTTGGTAAAACTCTTTTAGTGGCTTTACACGATGACGGTGATAATAGCACATTTGAGACTTTTTTACCAAAACGTGTGGCCGAAACACTACCTGACGATATTGTAGATATTATGAGTAAAACTAAAGATAAATACACTCTAACTTATTTGGGGCAGGGCACTAGAGTTTTTGGAAACAATACTCGAACATTATTACGTTTTGGCTCATTGGAGTAAATTGTATGTAAATTGTTTGAAAAAAAGGATGTAATTAAATTTAAAATATAGTTGCACATGTCAGAATACTTACGCGTGTTCATTATTTCTGTTAAAGATGTCTGCTGATGCGACGACGACGACGACGACCGCCAACGAATGTGTAGATAGATACATATTTTGGTTGGGGAGAGAATTAAGAAATAGGGCTCACGATATGTTAGATAGCGTAAATGATTGGTCGCATATTGATGTAACCAAAGATCAATATAAGAACGAGATCAGGGATACAATCAATTTTATGGCTGGGGCACACTTGTGCGACAAATTTTTATATGGTTCCATAGACATGGATACATTTTGTGCTGAAATGGTTGAAGAAGAATTAAAAGAATACCTCGTCAATATTCCACATTTACCAGGTGAGCTTGCTGCAAAATATGAATTGGTTTCTACAACAGCAACAGCCCAAGACGTTGACGATCGAAATAGTGTCGGATGGGATAGAATTTTGAGCAACGAAAACGAAGACATGGAAAACTAATTTTTTATAATTTTTGTATTTGTGCAATTAAATTACTGTAAATAAATATCTATTACAATCACAGTTTTATTTTATTTCTTTTATAAACATACCAACCCAGTAGATCATAGTCAGTGTTTCTTTTTCTCAGCTGAAATATTTAATATAAGTAGGGCCAGGGGCGGATCCAGCCTCTCTCCTTGGGGGGGGCGGTGATATCACCAAAGTACAGTATGGCAAGCGAAAACAAGTTGTGAGCGGGGGGGGGGGGACACCAGCAATATTCCCATTTCTAGTGTAAAAGGCTATTTTTCTGAATTTGAAGCTCCCCGGGAAAGGAGGGGGAGGGGAGGCTATCGCAAGAAAAACAAGTTGTCAACGGGACTGCCAGCAGCATACATATTTCTAATATAAAATGCAGAATCGGTTTTATTTTCTTGAACTCAAAGCTTTTGGGAAGAGGAGGAGCAATCGCAAGCATATACATCCATATACTCTATTCAAGAACTAGAGAGAGTAATAAAACTGTTATCGAAACCTCTAACGTACCTGCTCCAGTGCCGCAGGTAACTGAGGACTGCCGTAAATCTAATTAAATTTATTTATATTTAAATATTATAAGCTTTTATAAATTTACTGCTACAATAAAATTTCTGATAGTTCAATTTAATTTCTGTCAGTGAGCAAAGTACATCTTACAGTGTGTCCTATGTAATTTATCTTGTTTGTGCTTGTTTTTATATATTATTTGAGATTTAGTGAGATACCCACCTTTATATTTATTCCAAAATCGTTAAACCATGGCATTTTTTCCTCGATGAAAAACTTATTACGATGAATATTTATAATGCCTTACGAAATCAATATCTAGATAATAATGTTAAAAACTCTGTTGAGATGTGTTCTAACATGACAGGAGTTGGAAAATTTACTATGTACTAAACAATGAAGGAGAAAAAAACGACTGGAATTGTTAGTACTCCCAAGCTACATTCGATTATGGGCAGGCGAAAAACCTCGTTGGAAGAAGAGATGTAAACTGCTATAAAAGAAGTTGTACATACATTTTATTATGAGAAGCAGATCCTAACCGTCGACAAAATTCTAAGTAAAATCAATGAAGATCGGGATTTACCTGCAATTAGAAGAACTGAGCTCAGGAAATTGCTCAGAAAACTTAATTTTTGCTGGAAAAAAAACAAGATAGGAAATCTGTTCTTATAGATCGTCTAGAAAATGTCCGTTGAAGAAGGAAACATCTCTCTCAAGTAAAAGGTAGAGTTGTTAAAAATAACACAACTTAAAAAATTAGTAATTTAACAGAATTTTTGAAAGATTTTTTTGAATAAAGTTAATGCAGAAAATTGGGAAAAATCCATATAATAAAAGAATAAAAGAAAATGTGAAAACTCAATCTCATGATCGGTGAGATAGAGGAACCAATTATAATTAATTTGAGCGAAGACAGCTTCACTGACTTTGATTATGAATTAGATACGTAATGTTTACCAACGTAAACACATGCCATTATAGACCCCAGCGGAGTGAAGTGTGTGCCCCTGTTAAACACCTATGTTAAATCATTTTTTCAATATCTCAAAACCTGGTGAAAAATTTGTTTTTTACTATTAATATCAATATGTTTTTGAATAAAATAACACTTCGTGACTGGCTGCATGGCTGATCATCCAATGCCAATAAATAAATAAAAAAAAACCTAAACACAATTTAAATTTTCTGTAACATTCAAAAATTAATTACATTTCAATCCCTTTTTAGTGTTTAATTTTAATTCTGCAGATAGTTTCAGAAATAAACAAACTGGAACGTCAAATATCCTAAAAATGTTTTTAATTAATAATAAAATGACCAATAACTCCAAAAAATTTTTAATATTATATGGACGAATTTATTTTTTTATATATGTTTAACTTCTTGTATTGGGTATTTTGTAAGTATTTAAATTATAACTTAGAATTTTTTTAGAGAAAAAGGCCACGTTTTAGTCTGAATGTGCCTAAAACGGTTTCTATGCCAAAATTAAAAATAATAAAAATACAGTTGTGATTTGTGTGAAATATGTAAAAATTTTCTATATTTTCTAATGTATGTAAATTATTAAGAAATCATAAGAAATTAAATAATATTATAACAACTTTATATTTTAAGTTTATTACCGAAATAATATTCTATGCCATAAATACTTAGTGATAAAATAAACCTCCTTCCGACGCCTATGACAAGTATTAAAATCCTTTTTAACACTTCACACATCCAAATATCCATTGTTATCCAACCAAATAGTCTATTATTATAGACCGGTATTTTTGCTTATAAAATTTCTAACCCATTCCTATGAAAAATATTTTTCGGACAAAAGAACACAGGTAGTTTTCGAAGAAAAAAAGGGTAAAAAATGATTTATTACTCTCTCTAGTTCTTGAATAAACTGTAGTATAAGTGCCAGAATCGGGTCTATTTTCCTGAACTCAAAGCTCTTGGGGGGGGCGATCGCCCCCACCGCCCCCCCCTTGGATCCGCGCCTGAGTAGGGCAAATAAAAATAAAATAGTTTAGTAAAGATTGAAAATGAGTCGAGGAAACAACACAATTGATAAATTTGGTCGTCAGAAATATAATGAAAAATATCATATATTATCTGGGCCACAAGAGATTGGTTTTAAACTTACAGCGGATGGGCAGTATGATATGGGTGGAAAAATCATAACCAACTTAGGCGAACCTAAAGATGATGACGATGCTGTGACAAAACACTTTGTTAATAGAAAGTTTTACAATTTTGCAGTTGTAATATGTGACATATTTAACAAGGATGTCCTCCCCATGATATACAAAAATAATAGTGAGCTTAAAACAAAAATTGAAGTTATGCAGAAAATACTCTATCATCAGCCTTTAAATGACTCATTAAGCGCACTGTCGTACGACTCGACTTCAAAAAAAATCTAAAAAAAGCAGGTTAAAGAATAGGAGAACGCACTCCGAGTGGCATAGCCTTGAAGATAACGTCGTAGTCGTCGGTGAATTGGACCTTCCCTCCAAGAATATTGAAATGTTATTTATGTGTATGATGTTTTATTGTCATTGTTTTTAATAATGAAGATTGAAATAAAAAACTTTATTTTACAATATATTGTTTATTTATTTTACATTTTAAATAAAAAATATAGTCATACAATATGTTATTTAAACAATATTAGCTTTACCTATCCAAGAGTTGAAGTGGTTGGGAAATCCTAGCCATTTGACAAATAATTGTTCGATGTGATTTTTCTTGCGTTGTCTAAGGACCTTTTCTACTAGATAAACGTCAGGACTGCTTGTTTTTTGTAGTTCTGATTCGTAAAAACACCCTCTTATAGGCTGACCTTCTAACGATTCCAACAAGTAAGTAGGTGGATTTGTAACGTTAACTTTTACAACTTTAAACAATTCGGTTGACCAAGAGGGCGTATATCCTTTCTCGAATAAGCTTTTGTACTTGCTAATACGCACAATGTCACCCATGGAAAACTTAAATTTTTTAGGTACAATTTTTAAATAATCATATGCTTTAATATGTGTTTTTTCTTGCTCGTCTGCAGGCTTCATTCCAATGGTGCGATGATTCGAATGGTTATAGGTTTTTGTTACTGCCGATAATATATGTATCCATTTGTAAGATCCTCTTGTCGAGAATTGTTTATATAAATTATTTTTTAAAGTCCTTATGACTCGCTCAACAATTGCAGCTTTCTTTGTGCTGTAAGTGGAATAATGATTTATATTATATTTTTTCATCAGGGCTTGAAAGTTTGTATTATAGAACTCCTTTCCTTGATCACTTTGCAGATTTGTTGGTGTATATGATGCCTCTTCAATGATGCTTTTCATCGCATTAGTAACTTCTATACCAGTCTTGTTTTTTATGGCTTTGGTATAGACAAATTTCGAGTAACAATTTATACAGACCAAAATATAACGATAACCATCGTTTTCATCAGCATACTGTTGCATTTCAGCCAAATCAATTTGCCACAAATCTCTGTATCCTTTTATTATCGTGCGCCGTCTTACAAAATTTTTTCTAGCCGTTCTATGTAGTTCATTAACAATCTTGATTTTTTCTAGACTGGGCTCCATATTATTAGTAATACTAAAGGTTTCAGATCGAAGGAAGAACTGAATAATATCATTAAATATTGAGCTTAATATATTATATCTTCTTCTCGTAATTCCTCTATGATTGACATAATTTCATTTTCGTGTCCAGTGTGACCGGCCATTTTGGAACTCCACAACAAACGTAAACGATCCACCAACTCTTTAGCTTTGTTCCAGTAGACATATTGAAATTTTTTCGAAGATAATTTCTTTTTCGTGGGTAACTGTAGTTTTTCCGAGAGATTTTTTCTTGTAATAGTACCACCTAATTTTGTGCCCATTATCAGAGGTTTAATAATTCGTAAATATTTGTTCCATCTGGTCTCCCGTAAACCATCACTTTTTTTAAAATTGTTGTAGACAGCATTCGTTGATTCCAAAATTTCCTTGTACGTTGAAAGTACATTATCACTTAATTGTTGTTGTTCCTTGCCTACACTTGGGGGTGTTTTAAGAAATAACAAATCATAAAGTGCCGGTGATCCACCATATTCTGCAATATTTTTCCATTTTTTGTATAAGACAATATTTCCATTTCGAAAACGCACCTCTAAATTACCAATAAAATTTTTGTTATGATCTGTTTTTGAACCAAAACGTACACCATATACAGTATCGTATAGAGATGGTTTCGAACGTAATCCTTTCAGGTGTGCGTTTAAAGTATCGGAAGTTGTGGTGTCAGCGGATGCGAGAGATGTATTAGTTGATGTCGAGGGTGTATCAAACACCGATTGGCTAATATCTTCTTTTGAAATGCGATGCTGCTGCTGCTGCTGCTGAATAGGTGTGGAGGTTTGAAAGGAATGTGTAGGTTGGGGAAAACCTGATATTTGAGTCGACTGCACTGATGTACTGAGACTATGTGGCTTTGTAGCTGGATAATGTTGTTGCTGTTGTTGTTGCTGCTGCTGCTGCTGCTGACGTTGCTTAACCACATCAGATATAGTTGTCAACGGCTTAGAAATGGGTTCGTAAAACTTTTCCAATTCCACAACATTAAACTCTTTAGCCGCTTTAATTTGTTTAAATTTTTTTCTGACGGCATTGGTAGCTTCCACTAGTTTACGTTTTAAGTCGATCGCGTTATTCATGATGTTAACAAAGGACGTTTCAACAATCAAATGAGCGTTTTCTCTTATTATTACAGTAATATATAGCTATCAAATCCTTTGCGGTATCTTCCCGATTTCACATCACTGTCTTTATCAATTACTAAAAATCCATACTTATTATCCCAACATTTTGAGCACATTTCTTGAAATTGAGTAAAAGTTAGATCCGGTGAAACGTGGTCGGAAAATATGTGTTTCATATTCAACTCATCTTGTTTAAACATAATAATAAAATTGGCGTTGTCTCGCACAAGCTGTTTAGGCACTCGCGAATATGTTTGCGCTAGGTAAAAGGAGTCGATATTTTTATGACGTCCCATGCTAAAGTACGATCTTATAACATCTTGTTTTTCACATATAACATCATCAAAGATAAATATAGAGTTTGGTTTTGCATCGGACGGTTCCACAATATTACTGGAATCACTAAAGGCATAGTAGCCTAAACCTTTGATGGGCGCTAAAATTTTCCTTAAATACTCATATTTCGGTTGATACAGAGATTTCGAGTAAATATAGACATTTTCGAAACGTAGCCCAAGGGGGTGTGTAAGCAGCGAAATCATGACATTAGTTTTTCCACAATTGGATGGACCAATTAACAGGCCGCGAATAGAGGAAGGAAGTAAAGGACCGTGTCTCTTCATTATCTTCTTTTCAAATCCAAGTCCGACTTTTTCATCGAGATTGTCAATAGGAAGTTTTTGTTTAAGATCGATAACGCGCATCTTAGGAAAATTTGATATTTTATAGGCAATTTTTCACAAAAACTGTCATTCAGATGCCGAGCGTCAAACGAAGTGGACGGTCTCACGTTTCCAACAAAACTGGATACGGTATTGTGAATTCGTTAATAAATAAATTACCATTCGAGGTACACATTCCTGGTTATCAATATTGCGGACCCGGAACAAAAGTAATAAAACGTGTAACAAGAGGTGATCCAGGCATTAATCCTTTGGATGCCGCATGCAAAAAACACGATTTAGCCTATTTACATAATAAAGACAACATAAGTGCGAGACATCGAGCGGATTACGAGCTCGAACAAAGTGCTTGGAATAGAGTAAAATCGAAAGATTCCAGTTTAGGTGAAAAAACAGCAGCTTGGTTAGTTACAAACATCATGAAAGGAAAACAACGTTTTGGTATGGGTGTACCATCATCATTATCAACAAAAAAAACATCTAGTAAAGGCACGCGTCATACAAAAAGGAAAGGTGTTAATAAAAATCGACATGTTCGGAAAGCCAGTTTCGGAACAGCTATTCGACAAGCAGTTCGAAGGGAATTATTAAAAGCCGGAAGTAAAAATGTGTTGGAAAAAAATGTCATGAATGCATCTAAAATAGCTCTGTCGGCAGCACGTAGATCGGTAAAAGCGGCAGGTGGCAAAAGGAAGGTTCGTACACCGAGAATAATACCGATTCCTAAAACTGGTGGAATATTACCATTAATACCAATTTTTGCCGGGTTATCAGCTTTGGGTTCATTAGCCGGTGGGGCAGCGGGAATTGTGCGCGCCATAAAAGCAGTAAAAAAAAGCAGCGAAGATAAAACCGGTGCCGGCCTGTATTTAAAATCGAAAGGAAATGGTTTGTTTCTAAAGCCATATCGTAAAGGTATGGGATTATTTTTAAATCGTAGATCAAAAAACTAATTGAATCCCTACCTCGAAGACCACTATCTAACATCGATATAGAAAAATATGCCAAAAAGAAAAGAATAGGACACTTTCGAGGCGTTTATATGAGGGATTTATTACCTAGACAAGGTCCTCGACGTTACGAAGCAGCAATAGTGAATTTGGATAGTACGCGTGGTGCAGGGACTCATTGAGTAGCTTATAGAAAAAATAATTCTAAAGTAACATATTATGACAGCTTCGGCGATTTACCCCCACCGATCTAATTGGTACGATATCTACAAACGGGATCGGAACCATCAAAAATTATTTACTATACATACGATCGTCAGCAGGATTTTGGAACAGTCTCGTGTGGACATTTGTGCTTAAAGTTTCTTGTCGAATCATCAGCGTAAAAGATGTCATCATCATCATCGTCACCATTAACACCGCAAATGGATCGCAATAACTATACTAAAATGTTGCAATCACTGAAAGCATTTCATCTAGCCGGTGGATTAAGGAAAATGACCGTGAAACAGTTAGAAAACATGCCCAAGGAAGTGATGATTGCATTAGCCCCAAATGAAATTCCATTCGTTTGGGAAAAGTTGCCCGAGCACCTTAAAAGCGATATCGATATATTAAAATATCAGTGCGGTTGCAAACATTATTTCAGCAGCAGCAGCAATTTAAACGAGGTTACGTCTGATGAGGATCTTACAGTTAGAAAAATATTTTGTTGTTATTGCAAAATCAGCGATGTGCGCATAAAAGCAGAAAATAGCATAAAAACATCACTATCTAATGCAGTGAGAAAAGGTGTGAAGATGAATCTTTTTAAATGTTGCCGCTAAGAATAAAACCGAGATGTGTGATGTTTAATGGTTAGTCATGTCTTATACGTTCACACTAACAGGACACTCGAGCGTCTTAAGCGCCGATTTTTATCCACCAGTCGAATTAAATAGAGAAAACAAATATGGTCTGGCATTGCTGGGATTTTACACATACAATTCAATTTTTAATGTGGACGAAAGCAACAATAAGTTTGCCTACATGAAGGAGGGTTACACCACCGAGTCGATACAATTGCAGATTCCACCTGGGGCCTATGAAATAGATGAGATAGGTAAAGCTATGTTGGAGGCTTTGAGGATTTCAACTGAAGAAAAGAACGATGGAATCTTTTACTTGGTCGCTAATAATAATACGCTGAAATGTGAACTGAAATCCCAATATACTATAGATTTCCGGGGAGAGGCGAGTATCGGTAAAATGTTAGGATTTAATCATACAGTGTTAAAAAGAGACAAAAAGCACGAATCAACCGAGATGGTGGAAATAATGAAAGTACGCATCATACGCGTAGATTGTAATATAATTTCCGGAGCATATATGAATTCGGTGGAAGGTCATACCTTGTTCGAATTCGATATCGACGTGGAGCCCGGTTACAAAATCAGTAAAGAACCACAAAATAATATTTATATGCCGTTAATGCCGGCAGGACGTCAGTTTATCGACAACATTACTCTTCGCATCTTGGACGATAGCGGTGATCTAATCAATTTTCAAGGCGAGAAAATAATCGTGAAATTGGAACTGAAGAAACTTTCATAAAAATGGGTTTTTGCTTCAATCGTCAATTGTGTGTGCTGTCGACTAAGATGGGGGAACCGCCGAAACATAATAAAAGTAAAAGAAGAGTTAACGTCAAGGTTAGTCGTCGTCCAGACGTTAGATCACAAACATCTCAACAGTTATCTGCCGAAGACTATAAATTTTTAAAATCAATCGGTCTTAAAGTGCGAAAATGATTTCCACCACCAGCGATAAAATAGAGGTTTTCTCCGAGCCCATCTTGGACAATTCCATTATTAGTCTAGAAGAGCATACGTATAAACCATACGGATCTCCATCATTCAACAATTCGGATGAAGTCCGTATCCCCATTAATTTTCAAGATATTATACTGGATATCGCCGAAAGTTACATATATATCGAAGGAAAATTTAAACCCATAGACGCAACGAAAAGATGTTTTTTATCAAATAATGCCCTCGCATTTTTGTTCGATGAAATTCGCTACGAGATGGGAGGTGAGCAGGTCGCCGTGGTTCGTAAACCTGGAGTTACGACGACATTAAAAATCATGGTTTCATTCGGAAGTTTGCAACAAAGATCTCTCATGACGTGCGGATGGGGTCTCGACGAAGCAAACCAAGATATCGTAGACACGGCAAGTAACGTATTCTCCGGGAAATTATCCTTAAAATATCTTATGGGATTCGCCGAAGATTACGCAAAAGGTGTTTTCAACGTAAAACAAGAGCTTATTATGATTATAGCTCGCACTTTTACCAATTGTTACGTCGGCGAAGTAGAGGCAGAAATTAGTATCGACAAAATCGAATGGAAAATTCGTCACATCATTCCAGACGACAAGCAAAAATTGAAAATACTGTCTCGCATTAATAAAGGAGGAAACAATGCCAGTATTCAAATGGCATATCGTAAATGGGATCTGTACGAATTACCAGCTTTAAGGCAAACATCTTCCGACGTGTGGGCCTTGAGAACGAGTACAAGTCTGGAAAGACCGCGCTATATAATCGTCGGGTTTCAAGACAGCAATAATTGCGACAAGAAAGAAAAAAACGCAACCCAGTTTACCCACGCCGACGTATGCGACATTAGACTGTATCTGAATTCAACCGTTTATCCATACGAAAGATGGAATTTAGATTTCGCCAAGAAACTGTACGCAGCAGCCTATTACAATTACGAAAACTTCCAAAGCAGCTACTACGGGCGCGAGATAAACGATCCGATGATAACGTTCGCGGAATATATGAAAAACCCCGTTTTTATTATCAATTGCAGTCATCAACCAGAGGCGATTAACTCATCGACAGTGGATGTAAAATTGGAGTTCCAAACGAGAAAGAATAAATTCCCCAAAGACACTAAAGTGTACGCATTAGTTATTCACGACTCATTTTTTAGTTATAATGTATTAAACGGTTCGGTGACCAATAAATCTATATTTTAATGTATCTATTATATGTAACACAAAATAATGTTCTTGAATCAATAAATTTGTAATGAGTGAAGTAGTAGTTTTATATTTATTTGAAACCCAACCAAAAAAAAAAGCTGGCGGAAAAGCCCGCTCTTTAAGAAAAGAGTACGGGAATTTAGAAAATGGTGGTTTATTAAGTGGAAAAAAGAGCTTAAATAACACAAGAAAAAATTTTTAAGGCAAAATATGAAAACAACGATTTAGAAAATTTGTAGGAAAGTAACGGTTAGGAATAGGGAAAAAAGTTATAAGAAAAAATTATAGAGGAAATCGAGTACTATAAGCAAGCATTTTTCTCGATAGTAAAAACGTAAAAAAATTTTTTTTCAAAAAAAAATTGAAAAATGGTGAATGCGCGCCAAAGTTGAAGTTTTGGAGCAAAATGATATTAGGAAATTAGAAAGAGAATTTTTTTTCTACATATGGTAGTACTTTTCAAAATTCGGAAAGATGAAATTTTAAGAAAAGGGTTATAGTAAGTTAGTAATTTGGATTTTTTAAAGCGCTGTAGCTCGGGAACCGTTCAAGTTAGAAAAAAAATAAAAGCACTTTGATAGCCCAAAATTTTGAGGAGAATGCGATGGTGTAAAAAAAATTATAATTTTTTTTTTTTTGAAAATGCTGAATACGCGCTAAAGTTGAAGATTTAGAGAAAAACGGTATTGGGAAATTAAAGAGAGAATTTTTTTCTACATATTGTAGTATTTTTGAAAATTCGAAAAAATGAAATTTGAAAAAAAGGGTTATAGAAAGTTAGTAATTTGAATTCTTTAAAGCGCTGTAGCTCGGGAACCGTTCAAGATAGAGAAAAAATAAAAGCACTTTAATTACCTAGAATTTTGAGTAGAATACAATGGTGAAAAAAAAATTTGGAAAATCTTAAAAATGACAAAAAATTTAGATGAAAAAATTGAAATTCTCGAGTTAGGAGGCTAGGGCCGCCGAACGGGAGTATGTGGAAGTTGTAGGGGAGGTTTTTTTTTTTTTTTTTTTTTTTTTTTTTCTAAGTCCACAAAAACGGTCCTTTTCAGGACCACATTATATTTTGATCGTAGTTTAGTAATCGTCACTTATGGGGCGAGATATTCGTTTAACGACGATTTGTCTCGTAGCTTAAGTGCCAAGTTATATGCTTGAGAACCTATGAAAATGTTAACAGTTCAAACAAGGTTTCTATTATTTTTTTTTGTAATGTATTCTTCACAAAATATTAAGAATAAGTCTTATTGTCTAAACAAATCTAATTCCTTATTTAAAGTTTTTGAAAAAATCAATAATTCTATAAGCTCTCACCAATACATAACATTTAGAATCCGTTGGTGGGGTGGGGGTAGTTCTATATATATGAGACTGGGCCAGTTACACAGTCATATATTCATCAACCCTCATACGATGAACATGGAGGAAGAAAGACCCGCCAGCCGAGGCTCATCCATCTTTAGTGATGACACCGTAGCCGACAACGTTGGAGACCTGCAAGTCTTCGACGACGACGACGAGGTGGATTTTGAAATTGACGTCCTACGTTGGGACGACTTGGATGAGCCGATTCCGCTAGTATATGACCATGATCCGGGTCTAGTGGAATTAGACGATACGGGCGATTGGGTCTTACAAAGACTCGAAACTCCGTCGCCGCAGCCAGAGCCGGACTCGACGGAAGATGCGGTGCTGGAAATTCCAGCATCACCAACACCCGACGACCCACAAGGCCCCTGCGATTCGTCAAGCTGGTGGTCGACCAGCGAGGATGGGGCACCATAAGCCCCACACTCTCCCTGGCCCTTTTTAAGGGCACACAACAACGGTCCTTTTCAGGACCACAAAATACTTTGATCGTAGTTTTAGTACATATTAGTACTTTGTTACTAATATTGTATGTATAGAATATACAATATTAGATACAAAGTATTAAAACTTTAAGTGCTGTTGGAACCCAGCTAAATCGTTCGTTCGTATTTGAGACCACAAACAACTTTTGGTCTCAATACGTAATACGACATTTGTTTTCACCCCCCACCATTAATTTGTCTCTATATATACGACCGCCAATACTTATTACAATCATTTTAGTTCAACATGTCAGCGACTCAACAACAACAACAACAACAACAACCCATCCAATGCCCTGTGGTAGATTCTACCACAGAGAATTGTTTGGAGTGGGAGCCGAACGATCCTAGATGGGATGAACTTTGGCGGTTCATCATCGCATATACAGAGGACAACACCACCACCCCCGCTGATGATGACGGGCCGTGCGACTCCACAACTCAATAAAAGAGTCGCATGTTTTACAACCAAACGGTCCTTTTCAGGACCACAAAATAATTTGATCGTAGTTTTAGTTGGTTATAATATTTTGTAACCAATATTTTATGTTTTTTTTTTCATAAAAACATACAATATTGAGATACAAAGTATTAGAAGTTCTGGCGACAGAACCTTAACTTCATAAACCGAACCATGTTTTAGCATACTTGTAAATATTATCAGAAAATATTTACAACTATTGCTATTGCGTAGTTTTAGTGGATTATTCACTCTTTTTTTTGTTTTTATTACCTAATATTATGTGGGACAGGGCCTATATGAAATAACACACAAAAATAAATTTTCAAGTCATTTTTATTCTCATTATAAAATATAAAAAATTTGATCAAACACTTTTTTATTAACTACAATATATATATATATATATATATATATATATATATATATATATATATATATATATATATATATATATATATATATATACATATATATATATATATATATATATATATATATATATATATATATATATATATATATATATATTTACAAACTTAATACTATAAATTAAAAGCTAATATCTACAACTACCTAACACCTACTACATAATTTATTAAAGTCCTCTAATTGTCTTTTTAACCGCGCAGATTTCACCTTTTTTATCTCTAATTGTTTTTCAAGTTCTATAATGTCACTGTCACACTCGTCCACTTCTTTCACTAAGCGTTTTTTCATGGCATAAATGTCGGTCAATTTGGTCTTCTGAGAGTTGGTGATGTCTTCGACCCACTCCGGTTGTGATGGCTCCGAATATATTAACGAAGAAGACGCGGTTTTATTTGGTGAAGACGATGACGACGACGACGACGACGAAGCAGCGGAAACTTCATCGCCTTCAAAACAACGCTTAAACCGCTTCTTCATGGGTTTCCGGCACCCCAATATCGGCGACAGTGGCGCTGGCGCTGGGGAAGACTTCACCTCCGACACTATTTCATTCTCTACGCTGGCCGGTGTTGGTGGCGTTGGTGGTGTTGGTCCATCGGGGCCTTCTATGACTTCCACTTCTACTGACAATGGCTCTTTTGGTGCTGTTTTTAGGAAGTCGGGTAATGGAACAGGGGTGGAGGGACGCTTAAAGTTAAACTTTTTCTTCTTCCCTTGTCCCACACCTTTAATCGCCGAATAAAATGTTTTTTTATCGGCGATTTCCGACTTCCGCATAGTCAAGAGCTTTTTCAGTTTCGAAGCTTTCGGAGAAGATTCCCTAGGCCGCGATGCTTTTCGCACAACCACATCACTAATCACATTTATCTTTGGCTCCTTCTCCTCCGTCCAGCATTCCAGGAATTGCGCTGCCGACTGAACTAACTCTTCGTCGCGACCATCGTTGAGGGCTCGGTCTTCGGCATCTTCATGCTCCACGCCATTCCAGTTCTCGAACACCCCCGGACTTAACACTTCTAAACCACTCATGTTATCCAGCATGCCTTGCTGTGAACCGCAGCTCACGTCAAGAGCATCTAAAAGAGACCGTACACTAGACATTTTCGATATTCAAACTCACACAATTAACTTTTTCTTAGCATTGTACTGTTTGCTGTTCTGACGAACTGTGAAGAGCTCGAGCCAGCAAGTCTGCTTTTATGCCCATTTCCCCCACTACACCGCCTTTATTCCTTTTGTTCGATGCATTAAGTATAATATTTAAACTTGTCAGATGCAAGGCCAAGGCCAAGGCCGACGTAACCGGCAATACCAGGGTCGTTTTCAGGGCTGTAATTTTCATGGATTTTTTTTTTGTCCCTGTCAAGGTTATTTTAAAGAAGCATATAAATATAGTACTAAACTTGTTAGATGCGAGGCCAAGGCCAAGGTCAAAGTACCCGTCAATGTCAGGGTCGTTTTCGAGGTTGTAATTTTCAAGGATTTTTTTTGGTCCTGTCAAGGTTATTTTAAAAAGTAATACATAATTAGAGTACCGCGATTGAAAAGTACAACATATTCAAACATCATGTTGCCAACCGATGAACAACCTAGTGAAGCAGCCAAAACATACAGTCATATACCAAAAGCTTTTTATTTAACTTATCATCATTGTAAAAGACTAGGTATCTGCTGGCGAAATGATCTTACGTACGACTTCAACTACATTGACCTTTTCAGGGTTAAATTTGTACAATGCGGCTTTTGTGGACTAGTTTACTACCAGTTCAAGGACATTAATGAACGTGCCATCCAGAGAAGAAATTGGGTCATAGAAGAAGCTTACCTGTACAGAAGAAATTAACATGTATTTTATTTCTTAATTTTTAATTTTTTTGTTTGTTATTTTTTTTATTTTTTTTTTTTAATAATAAAAAGTAAACTCAATCTTTTGTTATATTTTAATTTTTTTTTCAATAAAACAATAGTAAAATGAATCTGTATGTGTATTTATTAAACATCACCTAAAATACGTTTTGCAATCCATATTTTTCTGCAGAGTCCGTTTATTAATGAAATAGAACCATATATTAGGGTGAAATCTAATGGTTTCAAATCAGTCTCACATAACAATGTCAGAAGTAAACACTATTGATAAGTTCGGTCGCAAAAGAAAATTTAAGGATTTTAACTTTATGCGAGGTCCTTCAGGAATAGGTTTTAAACTTACACCTAATGGAGATTACGACATGGGAAGCAAAAGATTGTGCTATTTAGCAGAACCTCTTGAAGGAGACGATGCGACCACACGAAATTATGTTGATAATAACCTTGCTCAGTGTGTGCAAGATACGCAGAAAGCTTTACATGGCTCAACAATTGTTATTAAAGATATATTCAGAAACCAACTTGAAGGTTACGTACGCAAGAAATTAATTGAAACCGGTCAAGAACTTAGAGGATACATTGATGATACTGTTATTGCAATATATGAACTTAGGCAAGACGAACTGCGTGATGAACTTAACTCTAGAATGTTGAAAATTGAAAAGACTATGGAGGATCTTGTCAGCAAACCTGTTTCACATTAAACATTTACTCGTAGACCTGTGCGTTTAATTTACTATTAGACAAATTTTTCAACAATAACTTTTACAGTTTGTTATTTGTCGACACTTCATTATATTTATAATTTTAAAATAAAGGTTCAATAAAAAAGCAATCAAGTAATGAATACATGTTTTTTATTTAAAAAAAAAAAAAAAAAAAAAAAAAATTACAATACTATCGTTACATATTAATGTTGTATGTTTAATAGAAATAATAAAAACAATACAAATAATGAAATATGGATTTTCCAGATTACGTGCTGTCCTGACTTAGAAATGATTCCAACACGGTGACTAAATTTGCTGATGAAGGTCTTTCTCGATAACACATTTTTTGATACCTTTGGCTTTTTTTAATTCATTATTAATGGACTTTACATAATAAGCCTTCGCGCCGGTACCATAAAAACTTATTATCGGATCACCAGGAAACTCATCTTTCATTCTACCAACTACAGAATTACTTTTAATTATGTTGAAATTATTAATTTCGGGGTAATTTGATGTATCGAATTTTTCGGGGTTTTCTGATATAGTTTCATAAAAGTTTTCCGTATACACTTTTAATATAAGCGAGTCAGTATCGGTGTAAAGTAACGAAGCATCATCGCCAAACTTGGATTTAATAAAATTATAATAAAAATCGTATATTACAGTCTTTGATATATCTAATATGGAAAAACCGATATAAATTGGTTTATTGTACAATATTTTAACTTTATTCATATGTATAGCAACAAAGTTCTCGGTAAATATCGAGCTACTATTGAAATTGGGGCGAGATATTAGTGCTCTAGCTCCATTTCTGCCTACACTGTTCTCCCAATGTGTTACTAATTTTATATCCTTTCGATTTTCCACATTTTCCATAGTTTTACCAAATATCGCGTTATTTTTTAATTTAAAAGTGTCCTTCGCAAATTTTGTGGTGGCCTTGTTACGTAAATTGGTATTAAAATCAATATACGATTTTAGCCATTTTGATTGCTCAAACTGTAATACTCGATGGGTTTGCATTACCACTAAGCCGTTGGCGATGGCTTGTTTTAAAGTTCTATAGTGTACAATGTATTTTTTTTTATCTTGTAAATTAGGAATTAATTTCGGTAATTTAGCGTTTTCTGTTGGCGGTATGATATTTTCTACTAGAAATGGAAGATCAGAATGTGCATCATGCAACTCAGTCGGATAATGCACATCCACTTCCAAAACGTAGCCATGTAAACTATCATCACCAACAGCCATAATATTTAAATCCAGAATTTCGCGCTCGCTTAACCATCGAAAACCACCATATGGTAATGCTTGTGACATACTATGACCATATAGATTTGTAGCATCAAGGTATGTTATAAATGAAGAAGGTTTTGTTGGGTCATAGTCTGGTAAAAAAATATTATTAGCGATGTGCTTCCTTTCTGTACACTGGCTTATGCCGCCGCGTATACCTTTCTTAAAAAAATGTATCATGTCTATATCAGTTAAGAGCTCTAACTCTACCTTAGTCATACGTAGCATACAATCAAATGATAAACTTGGAAGGGTATAGTAATGTGCTGGATCAAGTTTATCGAATTTTAAACAATTATTCCGAAATTGCTCAAAAACATCACACAATAGCAACACATCTGATTTTAAATACACGTCCGAATAGTCCCCCAAAGTTTTACACCCAAACAAGCGCCATACTTCTTTTGCTCTTCTATAGCTTTCATCGCTAATATGTTCTTCCCGTAAATTATCATAAAATTCATCTTTACTTGGAAGACATGTATTTTCCATTTTTTCTATAGAGTCAATAAAGCTATAGGGAAAAACACCCTTTTGACGCATCAAATTAAATTGGTTGATATTTGAAAAATGTTTCCGCGTTTCAATAAAATCGTCGTCGTTTAAACCGCTGCCTAAATTTTCCAAAGACGTTGACAGAAATTTAAAACTATCAATAAATCGCAACTTTAAATATTTCCTCTTGACTTTTCCACATTTACTATCAAAATAATCGTGCACATAAATGCTTTTGGTAAATGATATGTACTTTTCCTTACTTTGAGCCAAAACACCAATTTTATCCCCATATTTACATAACTCTTTTATAAATAAATGGCTGTCGTAGCCGCTTAAGTTATGAAATATGATAGGGATAAAAGAGGGTAATTTATAATTTAAATTACAAACGGAATGTGCAGCACCAAATCTTTTTGCACCAGTTATGTGACAGTGGTCTCGTACTTTAATCTCACCCTCTTCAAAAGGGCCTTCACATATACCACATATTTTAGCATCATTAAACTCCCTTTTTTCTTCAGGTGTTAACGGTTTCATAGGCTTAATGTCTTTTAAATATGTGTTGTATAGAGCCCTTAAATCACACTTGATACGATCCACAAAGACTTGAGCTGCATTATTCCCCCGAAATAGCTCAAATTTCGAAAGTGAGTCGTCAAAAGAGCATTTAATTAAATAAGCAAAAGAATATGGTTCATGTTTAAAACTTTTTACAGTGTAAGAATTTTGTGGGTTTGGTTGTACCGTTTCAACGGGTTTTAAAACAGATTCGAAATCTGCATAAACCACGAATGGAACGCGCATTTGCTTTTCTATACCCTCGAATTTTAAAATATTTTCCGGCACACTCTTTCCAAATTTATCGATTTTTAAATCCACTGAGGGTGTTTGCGTGAAAATGTGGTTACAATCGTAGCTTTGATGTAAAGTTAAAGCTGACGGTGTACTAAAATAAATGAGGCAACCATCACAGAAATATATTTTATGTTGTTGACAACTAATTTGACTTGAAACTAAACGTGATAAATCCCGAATCCAACAATAATGACTCTTTGAACAAGTCGTATCACAAAAATGTTCACCGCCATCTTTACTACTACAGTCTTTTGTAATTAACAATAAATTTACATGCCTATCCAACTTTTTTGACGCATACCTCAGTGGACCAATAACTTCATGTATTACTTCATTATTTTCATATTTAGATTCCAGACCGTATACGTTAATTGATATGTTGTTCATTTCCTCAAATTTTTTAATGTCACGTAATTTTACTGGAAAATCCATACCTGTTACATTTAGCACTCTAGAAAAATGGGGGTAGGATGTCTTCTGTGAAGGCTCTGCTGTTGGAGGAAACAATGCTGATGTTACAGCCCACGCAAAGCAAAATTCGTCCTGGTTAATCACATTGACGACAGCTCCTTTCTTTTCAATAGAACACGGCAACTTGATGTATGATGAGCCACCCATAGGCATATACTTGTTGATACCAACTTCCAAGTATAAAATTCGCACAAGAGCCCATCCTATAACAAGAAAAATAATATATAAAAATCAGTTTAATATATCGGGTTTTGATTTTTCCATACCTGAATCTTTCTCCTGGAACTCTGTCGCCTGCGTTTTTATTAATTCGGTGAAAGAATGGTAAACGGCATCCAAATCACTTTTTACACTAATTATTTGATTAGCAGTGTTGAAGGATTTTTCACTGAATATTTCTTGTGATGGAAGCATGTACTCGCCAACAGCTGTCATGTTAACTTTTAAAGCATGTTGCACACGCAATAAATTATTAACAAGTTCCACCACCTTGGATTTAATGTCTGCAAAGAACATTACGTAATCGGAATGCTCCATATCACTGCTAACCCGATAGGTTGCAATTCTCCTTTTGAAGGCACATTGAACGAGTTGCACACCATGACATACCGGCAAACATGAATTATTTTTATGTTGTTGTGTTCGTTTATGCACCGACATATGATTTATTGGAACATCTACATTACATGTAGCGCAATTAATTAGCGGAATCGTCGATGTATACTCTTCAATTCGGAGCCGTTTTCCTCCAGGCACTTCATTAAATCTCGCCGCACACGATTCTCTTTGATGACGTCTCATATTATAAATATTAGTAAACTTAGAACCGCAATTTTCACAAACATATGCCATGATTTGTCAAATATTAACACATGTACTACCTATACAAGTCAGAGCCAACTGATGAATGAAACTGCCCCATACCTTATATAAAACCATTCAAGGTCACCCCCAACCACGTAACATATCTTCAAGGTCACACACTCAATGTGACCTTCAACAAAGTCAAGGTCGTCTCGACCAAGGTCAAGGTCAAGGTCACACACACAACCTTGAACACAAGGCCAAGGCCAAAGCACACGTGCATTTTCAAGGTCAATGACGAGGACATGTGGGCGGGGCCAAAGAGGGGTGAAACAAGGTCAAGGTCAAGGTCGAGGAGTGGGGGGATCGAGCGAATCGGGTTATGTTCACTACTGTTATACATAAAAATTTTAAAATCGAAGTTTCACCTTCTGTATAAACATATCGATAATTTTATATTCTGTTTGTGTAAGGTTATTTAATGAGGAGTTTAAATTGCTTATAATGGGTTTGTTATTTTAAGTGAAATTTTAAATATGACATGAGAGATGTTAATAGCAGATTAAAATAATCAATAAAAACCAAACTGAACATCGAGCAAAACCAATATGACCAAAAATACTGATTTTTTTCTAATTCATTGTCTGACTAGATTGTAGCCTGTTTTTTACTAGCACTTAACCGCGGCTTCGTCTGCGTATATATAAGAAAAAGGAACAACGGATAATTAATATTTTTATTGAACATATTATAAAATATTTAATTAATGTATTCTTACATTTTATAAGGTTTAAAAATCACTAATTCGATTTATATGTGTTTTTTTAAAATTTATTACTTTAGTGTTTTTTCTTCTCTAAGACCTTATCTGCCTGTAATTTAGATATTTTACTGCTGATGATGAAAATTTGCGAAGCACGTACAGTACTTTGTCAGAACTGAACTAGAACCTTTTAACACACCAGTGGAGTAGACTGAGTTTCATTCCTCTTTTTTAATATTACTACACTGAGAGATGTTCTACTGTCAAAAATAATTTACTTTACGTATTAGTACATTCGTTAATAAGCATTTCCTTTATAATGTGTTGCTTTTAGCTAGTAATTTTGTAATTGTAGACACTTTTGTTGTTCTAAAAATTTCAGATACACTCTTTTTAATATTAGGATTAGTAGGGTGATGCTTGAAGATACAAGTGTGCATGCTCATGTGTGTGTACGTATGTATGTGTAATCGTATGTATGTTTACTTTTATTACTGAACCTATGACATTGTAATGTTTCACCTAAGAAATTTATGACAATAAAAGCTTTATGTATTTATTTATTTATTATATAAAGAAAATTGTTTATATTCCGTAACTATTTCGGTAAGAGAAAAAGTTATACGCAATTTGTTTGTAAAGTTCTTTTTTATTGTAATACTGGTATAACTTAGTTGGGGAAGTCTAATTGAAAATTAAAAATAAATTCACTATTTTAATAGAATCTGAACTAAAAAACAGTATTCTTAGAAACAATAGGTAAGTATACAATATTTTAGAAATTATAAGTATTTTATACTCAATTACTGTAACTTTATGACTTCTGACTGCAATAACCAGAATAGTTAAGCTATAAAAATATTGAATGAGGAAATAAATAATTAATTAATCATCTTCATTAAGTACAGTAATTAAACAAAAATGTGTGCCTCAATAGGTAAGATTTAAAACAACGCATGACTCATGGCTCTGAGTCTTTTATTGACCCCATTTCAAGATTTCACATGCCACATCCTCACAGATAAATGTATAAACATATAAACGTATAAAATAATGAAAGGAGTACGGTCGAGGACATCCAGATCGAAGGCCCCAATGTTGCATCAGAGTAATACATGCATAAAAATTAACAGCGACATAGAAATGAACTGATGACCATTAATATTAATTATTTATTTATATACTTAATACTATTTTGAAAAATTATTGATATATATATATATATATATATATATATATATATATATATATATATATATATATATATATTTATATATATATATATATATATATATATATATATATATATATATATATATATATTTATATATATATATATATATATATATATTTATATATATATATATATATATATATATATATATATATATATATATATATATATATATATATACAATATCCTAGAAATTTTATTTTATTTGATATTAAATTATTGTAATTTTATGACCTCTGACTGCAAATATCATGGTATTCATGCTACAAAAATAATAAATAAAAAGATAAATAATTAATTAATTAATCATCTTCATTAACAAATAACTTAAAAATTAATACAAAAAAAAAATGGGTGCCGCAAAAGGTAAGATTTCACACAGCGCACGAATCATTGCTCCGAGTCTTTTACTAACCTTATTTCAAGATTCCACATGCAACATCCTCACACATAAATGTTTAAGTATATAAACATGTAAAATAATGAAAGGCGCTTGGTTGAGGGCATCCAGAACTGAGGCAAAAATCTAGGGCCCCTAGCTTTTCAACTGTGAATGTAGAAGAAAAGATATAATTTCTATGAAAGTTTAAGATATATTACATTGTAAGTATTAGGATATTCAACAATATACTGCTTGTCTCAGTTTTGAAGAAATTAAAATACGAAACAAAAAATAAATATATTTCCGGTCGAAATGTAAATTTAACGATCAATAACTGTTTTCCTTTTGGGTCCATACAAGTACCTTCATAAATTACCAGAGTAAAGAGCTTTTATTCTAATAGAACATCTAACTTTATTGAACAATAAATTAGTCTGTAAGCATTTGATCACTTTAAAACATTAATGTAATATATGCATATAATACTTGTTTTTATAGATTCTAGTAAAACCTTGCTAAATTCTTTTTAAGGTTCGATTATCTACTCTTTTAGCTTCAAGCAGAAACAAGATTTAAATTTGAGGTGTATTAATTAAAAAATTCACCACACTGTTCTTACCATAAATGGTAGATTGGATAAAATAGTATAAAAAAGGAATTGACTAAAATGTGGTTGTCGGACTTTTTTTCCAACCAATATCAATGATAAGAAAAACACTAGTTACTGTTATCGATAAAAATTAGTTTGACTAAAATATGGTTGTCGGACTAGCATTGTCTTTATTTTTATTTATTTTTACGATGTTTCGATTAAGATGTATCTCTAATCGTTATCAAGTATAAACTGAATGTTTTGTCTTAAAACTACGAGCTTATATAGGGACTGTGTCCACTGAAGTGCAAAGTTTCGCTTCACTGTACACTCCTCAATGATTTGATGTTACAAAGTAGTGGTTGCTAAAGATTAGGTATCTCAACACTCGGTTTATTGAAGATTCCATTATTGTTTTTAATGTAAGCTGCTTCTATAATTTTTTTTTTTCATGTTGGGTTCCATATATATTGCCGCAGCCTCAGACTATTTTATGTGCTGTTTATCCCAGGCGTGTTCTGCAATACTTGATCTCGACGTTTCCCCTTTTTGTGTATGAGTTTTATGTTCCTTAATTCAAACTTCTAGTGGTCGTTTGGTTTCTCCAATATACATTTTACTTCACTCACATGGAACTTTGTAAACACATTCTTTCTTATCGGTACTTTTTGGTTTTGTTTTTGTTAAATCAGCTCTAAGTGTATTTCCTGATTTAAAGGCTGTTTTTTATATTAAAACTACTGGCAATTCGTCTTATTTTCTCCGAAGTTCCCTTAATGTACAGAATTGTGAAGAAGGAATGTGTTTCTTGCTGTCCAGTGTTCGTTATTTTAAAGTTATTTATAACATCGTCAATTAGCTTCAAAGGATAACCATTCTGTTGTAAATAGGATTTAATATTTGCTACCTCTTTTTCCAATGAATCAGCATTATTGCATATAGATATAGCGCGATTATAGAGGTTGCGTATAATTCCCCGTTTTGTTAAAACAGAATAATTGGCACTATGATTAAGATATTGTCCAGTATGTATTGGCTTTCTGTATACTGAAGTTTTAATAGTCTCTTTTGAGCGATTCACCATGACATCTAGGAAAGGCAATTGATCATTTACCTTTTTTTTCATGGTAAACTTAATTGTAGGTCGAATGTTATTTAGATGTTTCAAGAAATCATTAAGTTCTTGATCATTGTCCTTCCATACGATGAGAGTATCATCGACATATCTCAACCAGACTTTTGGTTTTGTTGCCGTTTCTAGTATCATTTGAAAGTCTAGTTTTGATTCCCTTAACGGTACATTAGTATACAGACTTTCCACATCAAAGCTTATTAATCGTCAATATATATATATATATATATATATATATATATATATATATATATATATATATATTGTTCGAAACTCATGCCATAGAAACGGCAACAGTAAAACCGAAAGTCTGGTTGAGATATGTTGATGATACCTTCATCATATGGAAGTTTAAGTTTACCATGGAAAAAGAGGTAAATGATCAATTGCCATTCCTGGATGTCATGGTGAATCGCTCAAAGGAAACTCTTAACACTTCAGTATACAGAAAGCCAACACATACTGGACAATATCTTATCATTCTATTGTAACAAAACGGGGAATTATACGCAACCTCTATAATCACGCTATATCTATATGCAATAATGTCGATTCATTGGAAAAAGAGGTAGCAAATATTAAATCCGATATACAACAGAATGGTTATCCTTTGAAACTAATTGACGATGTTATAAATAACTTTAGAACAACGAACACTGGACAGCAAGAAACACATCCTTCTTCACAATTCCGTACATTAAGGGAACTTCGGAGAAAATAAGATGAATTGCCAGTAGTTATAATATAAAAAAACAGCCTTTAAGTCAGGAAATACACTTACAGCACATTTAACAAAAACAAAACCAAAAAGTACCGATAAGAAAGAATGTGTTTACAAAGTTCCATGTGAGTGCAGTAAAATGTATATTGGAGAAACCAAACGACCATCAGAAGTTAGAATTAAGGAACATAAAATTCATTCACAAAAAGGGGAAACGTCGAGATCAGGTATTGCAGAACACGCCTGGGATAAACAACACCATATAAAATGGTCTGAGGCTGCGGCAATATATATGGAACCCAACATGAAAAAAAGAAAATTTATTGAAGCGGCTTATATTAAAAACAATAATGGAATCTTCAGTAAACCGAGTGTTGAGATACCTAATCTTTGGCAACCACTACTTTGTAATATTAAATCATTGAGGTGTGTACAGTGAAGCGAAACTTTGCGCTTCAGTGGACACAGTCCCTATATAAGCTCGTAATCTTAAGACAAAACATTCAGTTTATACTTGATAACGATTAGAGATACAACCTAATCGAAACGTCGTAAAAATAAATAAAAATAAAGACAATGCAAGTCCGACAACCACATTTTAGTCAATTTTCAACATTGTCTACAACCTTCAAACAAATAAAAAAGGACGTTATATTAGAGCAAATGCAGTGATTTTATGCAATTTTATGGGCACTTATAGATTTTTTCTTTTAAAAACACGTTTATTACACTAATTTCCTATCGCAGGTGTTTAATATCTTACCGACATACTTTGGAATTCATATTTTATGTAGCAGTTGTTCCCTGCGAATATTGCTCTCGGTTCGATACAGCTCCACTAAATAGCCCATAAGGTGGTCGAAACGCGTATGGAGAAAGGACCAGAGTTGTATTTGCAGGAATCAAATTGTTTGTATATATTCTTTTCTTTTCTCTGCATGAAAGGAGAATGCGCATAAACATCTTTTTAAATATGGCAGATAGATTTCTTTATTTGTTACTGAAATTTTGAATTTTAAAAATTTCGCACTATTCCGGTTATTGTATAGATGTCGCTTGACTGGTGATATGACTGGCGATTTTTTTGCAATCTGGCATCGAAGTCAGCAGGTTTTTAATATCTTACGATATACTTTGGAATTTATATTTTACATTGCTGTTTTTTCCTGTAGATGTTGCTCTCGGTTCGATACAGTTCCACTGACTAGACTATAAGGTGATCGAAAGACGAGAGTTGTATTTGCAGGAAACAAACTGTTTGTATATAATCTATCTTTTTCTCTGCTTAAAAGGAGAAGACATATAGACAACTATGTAAGTTAGGGTATAAGCAAAATATTAACAGAGAATATAATGTTAAAATTCTCTAACAAAGACACCTGTATCATATTAACCAGAGAATCTTTAAAATTGTCTCTTTATTTATATAATCTGAATATAATCAAGCGACACAGAAAATCCCTGCTCCTAAGGCGGAATAGTGGTGTCAGAATATGAAAAGACAAATAAACATTTTTTTCTATATACATCCAGTCTTGTATATTAACTCAAGCTTATGGAAATCCAGCAGCGAACGTAAACAAGTCGCATGTAATTTGTAATTTGACACTGCTTTTAACAAGTTAAACAAACACTGGCGACTTGCATGTAAAAATGTTTAATAATTTTGGGTTTTGTTTATCTAGAGAAGATAAGGTGTCTATTATAATTATAATATTACCTGTCAT
Source organism: Diaprepes abbreviatus (assembly GCA_034092305.1). Taxonomy (NCBI): domain Eukaryota; kingdom Metazoa; phylum Arthropoda; class Insecta; order Coleoptera; family Curculionidae; genus Diaprepes; species Diaprepes abbreviatus. The sequence goes on from JASJET010000087.1 coordinate 3,660,828, forward strand.
TAGGTTTACTACTGGCGCCTGGTATCATATTAAATGGTGATTTTTAATTATTAGAACATACAGTTTCGTTAATCATTACTTAACACCTAAGGTAATTATTTTGTTTTATTTTATAGCACCAAAACATTAAAAAAGACAAGTTAATTTTTGAAATGTTTGTACGGGTGAAATTTAGATGATGCCAATTTTTTATAGATCTTTGTTAAAAAAGTTAAAATAGCTGAAGAAGTTGGAGCATTATCAACGTGACCATCCCGTTATGAACGGGACTATCCCTTTTTTCAATACTTCATTCCGGTGTCTCGAAATAAGTTTTCGGAAGCAGAATTGTCCCATTTTCATAGGCTAAGCAGAGCACATTTTAGGCATATGTTTTTAGGTAAGTATATATAATTATTATATGAAGTTTTTACTGATATTAAATCAGAAACTAAATAACTATGGTGCTTCATATTTATTGTTTGTTGTGGTATATATTTTTGGATATCAATATTTGTTTGTTTATATAATAATGAATAAACCATCGGATGTCCACCACATTAAAGATATTTACTCCGGATCATCCCTACCAACGCCTGGCGATCCCCCCCCCCCCCCAAGAGCTTTAAATTCAGGAAAATTTTCTCAATTTTGCCTCTTATACTATAGTTTATTCCAGAACTAGAGAGAGTAATAAATCATTTTTTACCCTTTTTTTTCTTCGCAAACTACCTGTGTTCTTTAGTCCAGTGTCTTTGGCAAAATCTGTTAGACACACATATATTTATCATAGGAATAGGTTAGAAATTTTATAATCAGAAATACCAGTCTATAATAATGGACTATTTGGGTTGGATAATAATAGGTATTTGGATGTGTGAAGTGTTAAAAAGGATTTTAATTCTTATCATAGGCATCGGAAGGAGATTTATTTTATCACTAAATATTTATGGTTTCTTAATAATTCACATACATTAGAAAATATAGATAATTTTGACATATTTAACATAAATCACAACTGTATTTTTATTATTTTTAATTTTGGCATAAACCGTTTTAAGCACATTCAGACTAAAACATTTTGTTTTATTCTTTTATTATATGGATTTTTCCCAATTGTCAACAGTAACTTTATTCAAAAAATCTTTTAAAAGTTTAGTTAAATTACTAATTTTGTAAGTTGTGTTATTTATAGCAACTCTGTCTTTTACTTGAGAGAGATACTTCCTTCTTCGACGGACATTTCCCGGACGATCTATAAGAACAGATTTGCTATCTGGTTTTTCCCAGCAAAAATTAAGTTCTCTGAGCAATTTCCAGAGCTCAGTTCTTTTAATTTCAGGTAAATCCCGATCTTCATTGATTTTAGGTAGAATTTTGTCGACAGTTAGGATTTGCTTCTCATAATAAAATGTATGTACAACTTCTTTTATTGCAATTTACATCTGTTCTTCCAACGAGGTTTTTCGTCTGCCTGTGATCGAATGTAGCTTGGGAGTACTAACAATTCCAGTCGTGTTTTTCTCCTTCAGTATTCGGTACATAGTAGATTTTCCAACTCCTGTCATATTGAAACACATCTCAACAGAGCTTTTAACATTATTATCTAGATATTGATATCTTAAGGCATCATAAACATTCATCGTAATAAGTTTTTCGTTGAGGAAAAAATGCCCTGGTTTAACGATTGTGGAATAAATATAGATGTGGAATCCATATCTTTTGGCTATCTCACTAATCTTAAATAATATATAAAAACAAGCACAAACAAAATAAATCACTAAGGACACACAGTAAGGTGTACTTTGCTCACTGACAGAAATTAAATTGCACTATCAGAAATTTTATTCTTGCAGTAAATTTATAAAAGCTTATAACATTTAAATATAATTAAATTTAATAAGATTTACGGCAGTCCTCAGTTACCTGCGGCACTGGAGCAGGTGCGTTGGAGATTTCGGTACCAGTTTTATTATTCTCTCTAGTTCATGAATAGAGTATAGGAATGGGTATGCTTGCGATCGCCCCTCCCCTTCCCATGAGCTTTGAGTTCATAAAATTAAAATCGATTCTGTCTTTTATATTAGGAATGTGTATGCTGCTGGCACTTCCCCCCTCCCTGTTGTCAACTTGTTTTTCTTGCGATAGCCATCTCCCAAGAGCTTTGAATTCAGGAAAATAGACTCGATTCTTATACTAAAATTGTGTATGCTGCTCACATCCTCCAACCCTGTTGACAACTTGTTTTTTCGCCCCCCCCCCCTCCCCTCTCCAAGAGCTTCAAATTCAGAAAGATAGACCCGACCCTGCCGTTTACACTAGAAATGGGAATGTTACTGGTGTCTCGCCAACCCCCCTCCCCCCCCCCCCGTCGCTTGCCAGTGATATGTGTTTACTAAAGAGATGGAGATATTTCATTGGACAAATTTAAAAAAGTACTTCTGTGGGATGTTCAAAGGGTATAAGATATATTGATTGAATATATTCTGTGCGTGCCTGGAACAAATGCACTGGTTAAAAGTGTATTGTCATTGATGAACATGTTGTGGACACCTGAAAAGTCTCAGCTTCAAGAGTCAGTTCTTAAAGCCATAATAATAACGAAGGTAAATATTAAAAAACCTGTCCACAATTTCATTGATATTTAAAATTATATTAAAACAAATATCTTCATCGAAAAAATATGAAAATAATTAGGTTTTCCTGCTTTTTGACTGATATTTTATTGTAAATGTTGTTTTTTCCTGTCTATTCCTAATTTCGCTTAGAAAATGTTATGTAGAAAATTTTTTTGCAATTTTGTGCATTTCTTTTTTTTTTTTTGTTTTTAGGGTGTATTTTTAAATGCACAGTTTTCAAGTAAAACTCAAAAAACTGAAAAGGAGACAAATCTACCTTAATCTCAAAAACGCACCCCTTAATTTGGTAGCACTTTGTGATTTTGTCATATTTGAAGATCACCTGAACGTATAAAACAAATGAAACTTTTTAGTTCCCTTTACCCTTCTTTTTTTGGACATAGTCAATAGCCTAAGAGATGCATTTGGAAAAACATTATTTATGAAAACCTCATGTTTTATGCTACTGTTTCATGCTATCAAACATGTGATTTTTAAAAAATGTTTTGTTTTATTTGAGGACAAGTTCTGAATTACTGTTTTATGCACCACAACAGAGTCTGGTGCTCCACCACACCTACGTCTTCTTTTTTTTAAGAGGTGCATATACTCAATATATTAATTTTTCATTTCTTCTTACAAATTATACTGTATTTTACCCTTGTTCAAAATTAAATAACTTGGTTTCACAAAGACAAACCAATATTTTCAAAATAGCATTAAAAATCGGTTAAAATTAATATGAAATCACGAAAAAGAAGAGGTGTGAAATTTTAGCACAATTACTAATGATAAGCAACGTTGCCAGGGTATGTAGTTAATCGGGAGAAGTTGTAATGTTATAAATTCTAGCTATTTGTAGGGCAAACATTATAAGTAGAAGCCAAGGATTTTTAGTTAAGAGCAATTGTTAATAGGTTAAAAATTCTATACATTCTAGAAATTATTTTATTTAGTATTTTACATTTAAATAATTAAAAAGTGTTAATGAGAAATAGGATTTCTTTAAAACCTAAAAACTTTATATTTTTATTATAGACATAGGGTGCATTTAGCTACAAGGCAGATCATCAACTGGCGGTTCCATGGGTACATAAGTATTCGTTAAATACTAAATACTTAGAAAGGTTGGGAATTTTGGACAGGGGTTTCTTGTCTGTGCCTGTCTCTGTTTTAACCAAGGAAATTGGAAGGGATATGGAAAACTACAAAAATAGGCTAGATGCCCAAAAAAGTGTTCAACCATGCAGAAAATAAATGTCATAAATTGACCTCGACTGACTATGTGGAGCAAGCGCAAAAAGAAATTTCGTAGTAAATTTATTGCATGAAGTTAGTAATGTGAGAACCGGAAACCAGAGCAGGGTTTGCGACACGATCGGCGTCCCGGCGTATTCTTTATGTTTAATGCGGTTGTTTGCCATCCTCCTCGACGCTTATTTTCTTTGTTGTGCGGTGCGGTATCATTAGTTAAATTTCGGAATTTATATTTGTGTATGTTGTCAAGACATTTGTATAGACTTTAATTTATAACAATGTATCAGTGTATGGTATTGTTTTGTAAATCGCATGGTTCGATCCCGGAAATTCATTATTTTCGGTAAGTACCTACGTTTTTCGTATTACATCAATATGTAAGATTATACTGAAGATCTTTTAATAGATCGACGATTTTAAAGTTTTGTTTGCGCTAGTGTGCAGTTTTTATTATTTTTTTTATTTCATTTTTTTATTAGAAATTAATTATTTTAAATTTTAGAAGGTACATGGAAAACACTTTACTTAATAATAACATAAAGGAAGAGTAACATATAGTTAATCCCTCTGGCCAGATCCTTTTTAACATTGTAGATAAGATAAGTTTTTATGTCGAATTATGTTTAAATTTCTTTTAAGGCAGTGTTTATTTCATTAGTCGTTTTATAACCTGAACTTTAAATTGTAATTTTTTAATATAACAACATAAATAACAGGTTTCTCAAATCCAGTCCTGTCCCTTGACCTACTGCGCAAGTGCAGCATAACCAGATTAAGGGGAGTACAGAGTTACATGCGGAACCAAATTTAGTTTAGGGCATTCTCCTTCCTTTTACCGCTTCGAACTTTCTTGGTTTTAACCTAAAATTTCTTTGTATCAATTCAAATGAAAAATCTTTTATCGAAAAGCGCTATAGCAAAGCAGGACGACCTGGATACATGATTTTTTTTCATTTCAACAAGTGTTTCGTTTAATGTATTAAAATATTAAATCGAATACTTCAATTAAACTTTTTTTTCAACTTAAAAAATATACGGATGCCCTAACAATCAGGACTTGTCAAACTAGTTGAACCATGTCAGTGCATTAGGGGGGATTTTTTTCGGAAGACAACTATGTTACCATTGATTTTTTATTAGACTATTTCCAAAGCCATATTTTAGTTTACATAATCACACCTTTACCTTTGTCAGTGAAACCCGACATACTCAGCCAACATTTGAAATATGTTTGCTTATTAAACGGACCCTGATAATCCCGAATTAATTAAACCTTGTTTTCATAGGCAACTATCCAGACAACAAACATTCGCTGTTTGAGAATGTGCTACTGAAAGGTAATAAGTTACCGGGAGGCTTATTAAAGTCTTACTTAAAAAATATTTATAAAGAATTCCTTAAATCGAAAATGGGTAATAATCAAAATTGTCACTGGTGTGGCAAAAAGGGTCAATAAATCCACACGTTTCCACAAAAATCGCAATATCATATCGTTTTTCATTCTTAAGTTATAGATCAAATTGATCCAAAATGTAATTCAACACCATGTATCATTAGTTCTTTCAAACAAGTCGAAATATCCTTCACATAAATTATTAGAATAATTTACAACAAAATTGATTGTCATATTTGTAAAAACTGGAAGTGATGTGGATGAATTGACTAAATTTTATTTATTTCCTTATTTTCTTTCTACTGAGACTTCTCGACAGACATCAGAGGTTTTTTAACATTTCCATAATCAGGAATTAATAGAATATTATAATATCACTAAATATATGATAGCTGACACTATAACTATAATAATCTTCGAATCTAGTTATATTCCTATTAATATCAGTATATTAACATTATCGAACGATTCTTACAAAAATTTTGAATTAAATAGTGAAATATACATGAACGCTTCAGAAATGCAAAAAAACTTGCAGAAAGGAATTATTCATGCAAAGGACGGAAAAAAGTGCAACATGTTAGTGTTATTAAATTTTTCAAAAGCATTTGATATAACAAATCAAAAGTTTTTACTTTAGAAATGGTGCCGAAAAAATTTTTTGCGAAAATAAGTTATCCAATTAAATACCAAATTTATTAAATATTTCTTAAGAGGGTATACTAGGACCTTTATTTTTTCTAATCTATACCACCATTGACGAATTATACTAAGACGGCTCATTCTTATGGGAGGATTGGAAGCGCTAAGTATTAAAACTCGGTCATTGATAAATCCCAAAATTTAAATCTTTTGTACTTGTTTCTAACAAAAGTATGTATAACACATAAAAATACTGATATAGATATCAGTTATTGACAATATTGTAAATTGCCTTTTATGAATGAGACGGCGTACCAGTTTGGCGTACCATTTAGGAGCGTCAAAATTATAGCACAGGATAGGAATTCTTGGAATATTTCTTCTATGATACCACTGATAATTTCAAATCTGTCACAAATTTTCGTGTATTGATAAACAAATGGACCTCTATTAAAAACAAGGAATCCTATGAAAATTTCATAACTTCTGAATTAGAGTCCATAGAGCTCCTCAAAGAAGACGAACTTGATATAGAACGAGTAACAGCACAAATAAACTCTACCCTAAAAACAACAAACAAGAACGACAAAATTACCCAAAATACAAGAAATCTTATAAAAACAAGAAAAGAAAAACTTAGGGACAGAAACTCAACCAACTCTGAAGAACTAAGAAAATTAAATAAAGAAATCTCTAAAGAAGTTAGAAGAAATGTCAGGAAATACAATACAGAACATATTTCCCAGGTTATAGAGAATAATAAGAGCCTAAAAGTCCGCAGAAAACTAACAGAAGGTACAAATAATGTATGTAAGCTCAGAAATAAAAGGGGTGCCATCGAAACAAATAGAGAAGAACTACTGAAGATAACAGAAGATTTTTACTCCGAACTGTATAAAAGTAACGTGGATAGCAAAGATCGCCCACCAATACCAGAAATCCGAAATGTCGGATCCGAAGATATACCAGACATCACAGAAGATGAAATGGCAAATGCAAGGCGCCTGGGGAAGATGAAGTAGTAATTGAAGCCATAAAAGAAGGGGGGCCAACATTAACCGGCATTTTACAGAAGTTATTTAACGTGTGCCTGACAAAGGGCATAACTCCCTCCACGTGGCATAAGGCTCTTATTGTAATAATGCATAAGAAAGGGGACATTTCGGATCTGAAAAACTATCGCCCAATCAGTTTGCTCTCACACATGTATAAGTTATTCCTAAAGATAATAACAAATCGACTCACAAATAATTTAGATAGTTATCAACCTTGCGAACAGGCTGGGTTTCGCTCTGGTTATGGAACGAATGACCACCTACAAGTTCTTAAGTCCCTGATAGAAAAGTACATAGAATACAATAAGCCACTTATTCTTATATTTATTGATTATGAAAAAACCTTTGATACCATAGACCAATATAAAATGCCGAGGACGCTTGTAGACAATCGAATCGACCACCGCTACATTTCGTTAATCAAGAACATATAGGATACAGCCACAGCCTGTGTCAGACTCTACAAATACACAAATACCTTCAGAATAGAACGTGGAGTTCGGCAAGGAGATTCAATCTCACCGAAACTGTTTACCACTGTCTTAGAATATATGTACAAGCAGATTTCTTTTGAAGGAAATATGGGAGTAAACATAAACGGGGAGGACCTTAATCACCTAAGATTCGCCGATGACATTGTCCTTTTATCGGATAGCACGGTGGATGTTGGTCTAAAAATAAATTGTGAGAAAACTAAATTTATGACCAACCAAACTAAACGACAATATCTCAGTACCATCTACAAATACCTAGGACATGAAATCCGTTTAGGCTGAGATAACCAAATATGCGAAATACTAAGAAGAATAGGGCTGACGTGGACAGCTTTTGGAAAACTGAAAAATTTACTTAAATCGCGCATCCCTGTTTGCTTGAAGAGAAAGGTGTTTGATCAGTGTATCCTCCCCGTTTTGATATATGGAGCAGAGACGCTAACACTAACAAAGAAAAGCGTAAATAAGTTGAGAGTGACACAATTGGCCATGGAAAGATCTATGCTGGGAGTTAGCATCAGAGTTACCGAATACAGAAATACGACGAAGAACGGGTGTTGCAGATGCAGTCAGGAGGATTGCAACGTTAAAGTGGAACTGGGCTGGACATGTCGCTAGGAACACGGACAATCGATGGACGAGAAAAATCTTGGAATGGAGACCAAGACAGGAGGCTTACCGAGGAACAGGCCGCCCGCCTACCAGATGGACTGACGATATAAGGCGCATAAAATCAAACTGGATGCAAGCGGCACGGGACAGAAATAAGTTGCAAAACTTACGAGAGGCCTATGTTTAACAGTGGCTAAGATTGGGCTGATTGATAATGATGATGATATATGCAGATAGTACCCAACTTAATTTCTTATTTTATTTCCATAGAAACAGCAAGAAAAACTGCTCTAATTTAAAAGTAGTATATATCATGTGTAAAATTAATTTACGTTGAAGATGGTTTAAAATATAATAAACCGAAACGTATAAAATTTAAAATGCTTGTTCAAAAATTGATCGAAAATCCAGGAAAAATAATTACAAAATAAGATAATATTTTGGCAACTTACCAATTACTTTTTATAAATAACAAGCAACATAAAAACTGTATAAACCTATATTACAGAATGAATTTTCTAAAGAAAAAAATAATGAAAATACTGTAGCAAGTCATACAAATTTAAAATCAATGTTACCGAAAGTAAAAATTATGAAAAATTTCGAATCTCTCGCCAAATTGTCAGAATTCCTTGGATATACTGTTTCTTGTCATTTTATTTGCTACGTTGTTTATACAATGGTTATAAAATTAAAGAAAAATAGTATTAAAGGAAAATATAGTTCAGAGAACCAAATATTCATAAGCAAAATAAATATTACAGAGTTTGTTAAGAAGTACAGGGCATTGTCTAAAAATGTTTTTAAAATATTAGGAATTTTACAGTACGTTAATTTCGGTTTTGATTATTTTAAAGTTTTTGTTTTAAAAGAGTATAAATAATTCTGAGATGATTTTTAACTTAATAGGCCTTATGGTTTTACATTTATAGGTTATCGAAAATATGACCAAAAGTGGGAAAAGGAATAAAAATAAAAAGACGATTTGAATTTCCTGGTCTCAATGCAATTATTTTATCTTTGCAGGGTAAATTTAGACTTAAAATCAGTTTACATCGAATTACATGATTTATAGACCACCTCTCAGTCAAAAAATATCATACTAATAGTTAGCAATGATATAGCATATTTAGATAATCTTTAATTTGTGTTTAGAATGTTGAAACAGCTCACCTGAATGCTGATTGAGGTCATAGAGTAAACCCAAATTAAACTTAATCTCGGTTTAGCTCGTTAGTGTACTTGGAATTATATTACTTGGAAAATTTCTCACAGCATAATAAAGATTGGGTAGATGTAATTAGAATTTTCTGTCTAAACCATCAAATTGAAGAAGTCAAAAGATTAACATTAAATATTTTATTAGGGATAATTTTGACATAATGGCGAAGATTCTGAAAAATTTTGTTTTGGATATTCTTCAATTCATTGCTGTGCTATATATATATATATATATATATATATATATATATATATATATATATATATATATATATATATATATATAGCACAGCAATTGATTGTGTTTCTCATGAACTTTTGATTAGAAAGCTTCATAGTTACGGTGTAAGAGGCGTTCCCCTAGATTTGCTTTCATCTTTCCTGTCAAATAGAAGGCAGGCAGTCGAATATGGTGGAGAGCTTTCTGAGCCTACGGCGGTACGATGTGGAGTGCCGCAGGGTTCGGTATTAGGACCTCTTCTTTTCATTATATATGTCAATGATCTTTTTAGGTATTTGTCACCAGGTGTGTGTATCTGTTACGCTGACGACACGGCACTAATTTGTAAAAGTAGAGACCCAGTATGTTTAATGAATGAAATGTCTGTTATGGGAGAGCGTGCGAGATTTTGGTTTGCTAATAATTCCCTTAAATTGAATGAAGAAAAAACACGGAATTTGTTTTTCATGGATGGACGTGGAGTGGTTGATGGTTCTTCGGTGACATTGTTGGGTATCAGTTTGGACGATGGTTTGAACTGGAATTCTCACATTGCATTATTGAGGAATAAGTTGGCATCCTCTATTTTTGTTCTCAGGCAACTTCGTGGGTCTCTTCACTGTGACACCCTTCTCTCTATTTATTACTCCTTGTTGCATTCTCATATTTCGTACGGTGTTCACCTTTGGGGTTGCTGTGCTGGCGCGATTCAAATCTTTAGAATGCAGAAGAAGGCTATTCGACTTGTCACTGGTATCGGCTATAGGGACCACTGTAGGCCACACTTTATAAAATTGCGGGTACTAACATTGCCTAGTTTATTTATCTTATACCAACTACTGGAGATTCATAAAAACCGTGGAAAATTCCACCAAAATTCCCACTTTCACTCTTATAGCACTAGATCAGCTAATTTAATTAGGCCTTCGAAGTATAGATTGGAGAGATCTAAGAAAAATACACTGAATGTGTCATTGTACAACACGTTGCCTGAAATATTTAAAAATTTAGACTTTATGAGATTTAAAATTAAATTAAAGGAATTTTTGTTAGAGCATGCATTTTATTCGGTGGATGAGTATATGGAGACTTCTTCTAGAGCTTATTGTTGGGACTTTTTAATGTAATTTACAGATAGTTTTACACTATCGGGCAAAAGTAGAGCGACATTTTCTAAAGATATATGGATCAATATAATAAATTACATGCATGATAAATTGTGTTTTAAAATTTCAAGGAAGGCTGCTGTTAGCAGTGACAACAACTCTTTCCAAGAATCCGGATAAATTTATAACAATCAAACAGTAACACTGCTTGTGCTCAGAAGACACCTAGAAGCCGTAGCGTTAACATCGCCTATAGCATTCGAGCAAACGTAATTAGCAACGACCAAATTGGAAAATCGGAAAAATTTAGCTGAACTAAATGACCAACAATTTTTAGCGATGCATGAAGAACACAGGTCAAGATCGACACTAGGCACTCCTATAGCAGACCCTGAATGTCAAACTCTTCGATAATAAATTATTCAACTCGAAAGTCAACTAAGGACTACAACGCAAAGACTCAACTTGAAGACAGCATCAGAACAATAAATATGATAGAAGAAGAGAACACATTCTTTCAGGAGCTGCTAACATGAGTCAAAACATTAGAACAGGTCCAAGACATGGAGATACAAAACTCTGACGTCTCGCAGAGCGATGACGAGTCTCCAAACGTAGAAAGGGAAGGCAAAGAAAAAGAAACAGGAAGAAAACCAAAACCAAGGACACTTAAGAACAACAAGCAAACATAGAATACCGGAAAAGAATACCGCCACCTACGCCCAAAGTACCATCGATAGTTTTCAGGGAAAAATCAACGTACAGTGAGATACTACAAAACTGTATAAACAACCAGGTAGCACAAATTATGCCAAAACCATTTCGGAACACAGTAAAATCTATAGCAAAACCACCGAAGATCACAAACAAGTAAAAAAGTTACTGGGAGAGTCCAGACTACCATTCCACACATATATCGTTGAAGGCGAGAAACTCATCCATATCATCTTAAGAGGAGTGATAGAGTCCATCACCGAGATCGAAATCATAAGTGACGACGAAGGGCTTTCTTCATTTGAAGATCATATGCTGGCACTACAAAGACAGGAAGCCAATGTCTATGGTTCTTGCAGTATTGCCTGGGAATTCCACATAAAGGAAATAATGGGCAATAGGATCAAATCAGAGATCCAACACAACAAGTCCAAGACGTTCCAGTGCTACAACTGCCAGCTGTTTGGGCACACAGCACAAAACTGCAAGGCCCAACCCCGCTGTATCAGTTGTGGCGAGAATCACCACTAGTCGGAATGCCAGAAGCCAAAAGAGAAACCCCTAAAATGTGCCAGTTGTGGAGGGGCACATTCTGCGTCCTAGAGGAAACACCCCAGCAGGCCACAATACACAACTTAAGCCTAATACATTACACCCACAAGACAGATGATGCATCAAACCGACAACCAAGCTCACGACTCCACTAGGAGGAAGACACACCGTAACCGGACCGGACCGTAAGTAATGTTAGTATTAAAATTTAATTTTCTCACCATTTTGTTGATTCTGTACATTAAAGAGAAGACCGTAGTTGTATCTGTCTCGATGTCAGTGAAGAACTATTGAACTGCTTTTGCAAATAAGTATGTTTGTAAAATGTGAGAAAGTTTTATTAAAAAAAATCAGGCGCGGATCCAAGGGGGGTGCTAATCCGTTAGCTACGATCCAGCGACTTCTATATTTCGATACCCAATCAAATCTATCGATCCTAATAATGTGTCGTATTAAAAATATCGATACAATATATAGGATATCGATAGCAAAAGTATCGATACTCTAAAATATCCTGTCATATCTTCCATCCCTATTCGTAAGTTCATTTAGGCCCAATTTTACAATCAATGACAAGACCATATAGTTGAGTAACCTACACTATAAAGTTGACCATTGGTTTTCAAGGCCAGATGTTTCATAAATAAAAATTGAAGGTTGGTTACGGAACCATTGACTCAATTTAATTTGTCAGTGTTGGTAATTAAAAAAATAAATGTTGCCGTTCATAACAAGCAACAATTTTTCCGAGGGTACTTTAAAAAAATAAATTCTAAAGGTTAGTTTTCTTTTTGATAAAATAGAAAAAGTGGATAAAGAACTGCGAAGGTTTCTAAAGAGGCAGAAATTCTTCTTGTATCTCTAATAGACTTATAAGAGTGTCATCGAGATTATTTAAACTAAATCTGCATAAAAATAATGTTCATATTTTTCATAACTACTACAGGAGCAGCTCCAAGGGGATAGGGTGAGGGTGTTCGCCCCCCCCCCCTCAAAGATTCAAACTCAGGAAAAATAGACTTCCTTGTCTGCAACATTACGAACGTGGATATCACTTAGCCCCCCTCTCCACCCACTAACAACTCGCTTTCGCTTATTATACACTCTCCTGTCTTGTATATGAATGGGTGGGGATTATTTCGATCCTTTCTTTGCTTTTGTGATATCGCTACCAACACCAAAGAGAGAGTCTGGATCCGCTCCTGCACTACTGTAACAATTCACCTCATAATTATTCATCTTTCTTTTTCTGGATTATTCATACAGTATTTTTAAAACAAAAACGCAAGTTATTATTCTTTTTTTCATCTCAACATTCGACAAATAAAAAGTGCAAACAAAGTAATGAGGTAATGTCTTTTGATTAAGCAAGTAACCATGGGATCATACTCTGGCAGAGTTAACCTGTGGTTAACTGTAAGTAGAAATAGTTTCTTTTAAATAACTAACGCTTTGGACTCCAGCTTCTTTGGTCGTGAAACTGTCCACACGTAGTCGGTACGATTTTGCAATAAGCAAGAAAACAATGTGGTGAGATCATTTAGGGGTTCTGAGCTAAATGTACGATGTAAGGGCGGGACGCTCGTTGCGGAGTGAGTCCTAAACTACTTAGGGGCAGCACGCCTCGTCAGTAAACAACATTTTTCTATAAAAATTTGAATCACGATATCTTTTGTTTTGAATAAATTCACGAAATGTAAGGGAACATCGGGGAATCAATCATTAAAATTTACTGAACCTTTTGGGCGCGATATGGACGTAACAACTATTATTTTAAAATATCATTTACAATAGTTTTAGGGATATTCAATTCTCGTTCTAAGTAGCTAGTACTAATACTCTGTTCTCCTTCAACATTTTCCAAAATTTCCTTTTTTTTTTCGATTATTCGATTTGTTCAAATACGACCCCTACTTACAAATTTTTCCTCAAAGCTGTCCATTTCTCAATACTGGCAAATGTTTGATGGTTTGGTATTTGATGTTAGAAAATCTCTCCATGTAAACCGTAACACTTTGACGCTCATTTCCTTCATAAAACCCAGCATGTCAGTTTTCGGAGTGCGTGTAGTAGTCAATGTTCAACTGTAAAATAGGATTAGAAATTTAGAATGTTGATCTTACTTTGGTAGACTTCTTAGGGAGTGATGTCAATTGTCAAATTATTAAATATCACAGCAACAAAGTCACCCGAAACCGCTCATTCAATGAAAATTTTTCAAGATGTAAAAAGCTTCCAAATACATTCGATTATCAGACAGAAATATCTAGGTTATCATAACGTTGATGTAAAAAATCAGAAGAGATGTTTACAAGTGACGTCACTTTTATAATACTTACACTACTTTATAGACGATCGCTATTCCATTAGAATACGTCATATTTTAAGGGTAGACCACACACCAAAAATCATTAAATTCAGTTACCACGTTTTCAAAAAATTTGGGAAAAATCAATATTTTCTTTAAACTTTGACGTCTTCTACCGCCTCAACGAAGCAGTATCGGAAATAACTATCAACCTATTTTGACCTTAAGAGTATGTCATCAAACGTTGTACACGTATTTTCCGGCTGCCCTGTATATTTTCTTAAGCTAATCTTTACAAAACCTAACATTTTCCTCATACCAAATACTAGACTTTTTTTTAACAAATTTAAGTATGATATTTGAAAGAAAACTCCTCTCTACCGGTTCCAAGCCTGGGGTCTCATCATTCAAGAAATGAAAAAGAAGGAGTGGAGGAGAGGAAGGAGGGGGAGGAGTAACAACCTCGTAAAAAAATCTGGGTTCACTGGTCTGAATGTAATGTAAGTGCCATATATTTAGGTGTTGGATCATGTTGGAAGATCCACTGTGCTCCCAGACTATATGTAAATGTATAGGCTTTTAAAGGTCAATGGTAGCGATATGAACTTATTTTGTATTTAAGATGGGATTCGAAACTTCAGAAGCGTCATATGGAGTCATGTAGCTGTGGAATACTGCGTATGAACTAAATAAAAAAAAATCTTATTAAGAAAATATGATAAAATACACGAATTTATTACTTACGGTTACTTTTATGTATGTTTTGCCTCTTAAGCGATTATCTTCAATATTTTACTTCTATATTTTTAATTAAGAACCAGTTACGAATTTGGGTCCTTGTTTCTTCTTTAAAGACACGATTCTTCTTTACTTGGCCATTGGGTTCTTCGTCGATCGGTCAAGGTGCTTTCTCCACTGCCAAAGTTAATCGGGTCGTCCGAAGATGACCACATTAAGTATTCTTTAACTCAGTCGCGGCGTGAACTTTTAAAAAAATTGTGTAATCGGTTTTATTTGTTTGTTTTTTTATTCGTTTATGTGACATTATAAGTGATTAATAGTGAAGTGCTATATTATTTGCAATTGGATACTAACACATTGTGAAGATTTTAAAAAGGTATACAAATTTTTTTATGTATATGTACAGGATGTCCAGATTTCATTGTTCTTGCCGGGTACTTCAGTTACTTTTAAAGTTAGCGGGACGCGGTTTTCGCGAAGCGATGCTACTTTTACGTGAAACGAAAGATGGCCGCAACACGTAAAATTCTGTTTCATTTAATAATTCTTTTTTCGTTGGAATCATTAAATTATACCTTTTACTTTAAATGTTTTAATTGTTTTAGGGGGCCGTGGAAATTAGATCAAGTAAATAAATTTTAAACAATACCTTGCCAAATTTATAACCAATGGGTAACACTGATTGATATTATAGAAAATATTTTATTATACATTAAATTACTCAATTATTATTAAAATATTCATTATAAGAATAATTATTAAGAATAACAAAAATTGAGGATATTGTTCAAATTGTAAACCATCATGTTTGATACAGCACTGGCATACTTTTTTTACTCTGCGTAAATCATTGGATAAAACAAGGTATCGACCCGCTAAATTTCTGAATTCCTTTTTGTGGCATTCCTTAGATCGTGCATCGTGTGATGTTGACTGACTATTATAAATTTTATTTTCAAGTTGGCCTCATAAGAAAAAATCCATTATCGACCGATCCGGAAATCTAGCGGTCGAGCTTATGAGACCTTTGTACCAGTCCAGTGCATTGGAAAGTTACTTTTCAAATAAGTGCCAATGATTCAGGAATTGTGGGCAGGAGCTCCATCTTGTTGCAAGAATATACCATTTAATTGATTGAGAGGTACATTTTTGCGAACTTCTGGTATAATATTTTCCAGTAGTTGTAAATAATGATCTGCGTTGAAATTTCCTTCATATATATGATATATAATTATAGATCCAACGATAAAGCAAGAGACGCTGAACCCGAATCTCCCCTGCCGTTCGCGAGGAAATATAACGTAATGATTTTCTTGTAACCAATATTTGTTATTTTGTCTATTTAATATACCTGCACTGCTAATAAAAACTGCATCAGACAATATAACTATTTTGTAAAAATATTTATCTCCTTTTTAATTTTGCTGTTACAGAAAATGACTCTTCATTGTGCGTCTTCAAAATGCGAGTTGAAATTTAAATGCTTTAAATTTATATTTCTATAATATTTCCTGACTTCTAGATTTTGGTCCTCCCACTTCATTTTCAAGCCGACGACACGACGTTGTAAGATTATTTTCTACGCTTGCCAAGGCACTTATTTCCTGGATTTCTTCTTCTTCTTCTGTTGGTGCCTATCCTCTGTAAATGTTGGCAATCACATTGGCCCATATGACCTTATTGACAGCTGTTCTAAATAAATGTAGCGTCGTCATTCCTGTCCATTGTCTGACATTCCTCAGCCATGATGTTCGTCGGCGACCCTGAGTTCTTTTACCCTCTATCTTACCTTGCAAAATTAACTGAATTAGTTGGTACTTCTCATTGCGCATTACATGCCATAAGTATGATATCTTTCTGATTTTCACATTGCGCATAATTTCTGGGTCTTTTTTCATACGTTGCATCACGGTGTTATTTGTGACATGATGGATGTATGAAATTCTGAGCATGCGGCAGTAACACCACATTTCGAAGGCTTCCAGTCGTTTAGATGTTGTTTCTGTCAAAGTCCAGGCTTCCACTCCATATAGAAGAGTTGAAAATACATAACATCTCAAGACTCGTGTTCTTATATCAATGTTCAGGTGCATATTGCACAAGATCTTTCTGAGGCAGTTGAAGACAGCTCTCGCCTTCTCTATGCGGCATCTAATCTCCTGTGAGTGGTCCCATTCTCTGTTCAGACTGCATCCTAGATACGTAGCTTTGTTAACAGTTTCCAAAGTTTCATTATTTGCTCTAAATTGGTGGTGTATTTCGTCATTTTTGCTTACTATAAGGATTTTTGTCTTTTTACAGTTTAATTTCATGCCGTATCTTTCACAGGCTTCCACTATGCGGTCTATTAGTGTTTGCAGATCCTCTGCATTATCGGCCAACAGAACTGTGTCGTCTGCATATCTTAAGTTGTTAATGCTTTCACCATTAATTCTTATGCCCTCTCTCATTCCACTAATAGCTTCCCTGAACAGCATTTCCGAGTACGTATTGAATAACGTCGGCGATAAAATACAGCCCTGACGAACTCCCCGTGTTATTGTAAATTCTTGTGATGCTTCGTTGCCTACACGTACAGTCGCCCTTTGCTGTGAGTAAAGGTTTCTAATAAGGCGTAAATCCTTGTCATCGATACCAGATTCATTTGATATTTGAAGCAGTTTGTAATGTTGCACTTTGTCGAATGCTTTCTCGAAATCGATAAAACATGCATAGACATTGCAGTTTACGTCCCGAGCTCTTTGTATCAAAATTTGAATAGAAAATAGAGCTTCTCGTATTCCAAGTCCATTTCTAAAGCCAAACTGAACATTGCTAACGTTTTCTTCAAGTTTTCTATATATTCGAGAGTGAATGATACTGAGAAGGATTTTCAGCGCATGGCTCATTAAGCTTATAATTCTGTAATCAGAGCATCTGGTAGCATTTGTTTTCTTAGGAAGAGGAATGAAGGTGGAAACTAGCCAATCTCCAGGCAATTCGCCAGTTTCGTAAATTTTATTAAGTAGACTTGTTAGGAGTTTAAGTTGGTCATCTTTAAATAGTTTTAGTATTTCTGATTGTATATTATCCAGCCCAGGTGACTTATTGTTTTTTAGTCGTTTTATTGCATATGTTACTTCGCTGAGTGTTATTTCTGGTCCGGAAAATCCAAGGACATCTGTTTCTGTCTGCTGTTCTTCATCGAATAATTCTCCCATATATTCCTCCCATCTTTCAAGTATTTTTTCATTCTCGTACAGCAGATTGTTGTGTTTGTCCAGTACTGAATTATTGCTGCGTGAGTTGTTTCCTCTGGTTAGGGCCTTGATTTTCTTATGCAAGTTAAAAATGTCATGTTTTTGTTCTAAGGATTCGATTTCTTTACATTCGTTTTGTAACCACAACTCTTTTGCTTCCTTGATCCTATTGTTAATAACTTTATTTGTCTTTGTACCTCCTTTCATTTTTATGTCTGTATTTTCTTCGCTCTTCCATGAGTTCTAATATTTTTTCTGTCATCCCCGGATGTTTCTTTATTTTTTTCCTGCTTTTAGTTTATTATCCACTATTGAATTACAGACATTTCTTATCTTCTTCCACATATCATCCACATTTATGTTCTCCTTGTTAATATCCGTGGCTATGCTCGTTATTTTGTTGTTTAATTCCTCTTTGACTTCGTCTCTTGTGGTGTTATCTTTCAACCTCTGAATGTCGGGTCGTTTTTGGAATTTTCCTTTCCAGATCTTTTTCATGTGTAGCTTAATCCGGCTCAGCAAAAGATTATGGTCTGAAGGGACATCCGCTCCCGGATATGCTTTTGCGCATTTTACCGAATTCTGAAATCTTTTGTTTGTGATGATATAGTCTATCTGGTTTCTTATCACTTTTTGGGGACAATCAGCTGGAGACTTCCATGTGTGGAGTCTTCAAGGCGGTAACTGAAAAAAGGTGTTCATTATCGCACTGTCCATTTCTTGGCAGAACTGAATAAGACGATCCCCTCTATCATTTCTCTTGCCCAGTCCAAATTGGCCTACAGTATTATCTACTACTCCCTTGCCTACTTTAGCGTTAAAGTCTCCCAGCAGGACATTGATTTCTTGTTTTTTGGTGTGTTTAAGGGCTTCTTTTAGCTGTTCATAGAAAATTTCTATTTCCTGCTCTGAGCTTTCCGAGGTTGGAGCATATGCTTGTACAATATTCATATTAAATGGTTTGGCATTAATTTTAAGTAGTGCAACTCTATCCGATATGCCTATAAAACTGAGTACACAACTGTTAACCTCTTTGTTGACTATAATAGCTACTCCGTTTTTGTTTCTTATTGTTGTATCTCCGCAGTAGTATACCGTGTGATTGTCTATTTCATAGTGGCCTGAGTTGGATTTCTTGTGGTGGCTTATTGTAAACATTTGGTCGCGGCCTGAAGCATATCCCGAAACTTATTTAATTACTTTTAATGCGGGTAAATCTCGCTTTGTGGGGTTGCCTCCTTTCCAGATACCTATATATAATAATATGAACATAAAATCCAAGAAAATAACATTTAATAACACACATACCTATTTAAATTGATTTGTATAGCTTCATCATAATCTTCATCGCATCTATGAAATAACAGAGCATATCACATTTCTCGTGATTTGCAGTCATAATATATGAAAATAAATAATTGAATAATATATCAATAACTAACTGACAAAATAATAAATGAACTATGGATAATACGTAATAAGTTGAAAATTTACAACAGTAGCAGGTATATAAGCAAAAGACTTATAATAATGTGACATTTTGACAATTGCATTTTGAATTTTTTTTTTAATTTTGTTTTCCACGGCCTCCTAAAAAAATTAAAACATGTAAATTAAAAAGAATAATTTAATGGCTTAAATGAAAAAAGAATTATATATCACTGAAAAGCCTTTAGTAAGCGGAATGGAACGGTTTATGAATTGTCGCAATTAGCAATGCCCCTGGTGGTAAGGACATGTAGCTAGCGATATATTTTCGACCACCGTAGTAAATGTATGGATGTTTCGTCCCGATACCGGTGGTGGACTCATCAGTGGGATCCACCGGTATCTTTCCCAGACATCCTTGTTCTTTCCACAAACTTGGACCTCTATTTAAGTCCAGTTTTTGCCGGAAAGCGGTGGTAGGATGTTAAGTTCCACAACAGAATATACACGGTGTTCCTTTAAAAAAAAAAGTTTTATTTATATCTAAAAAATAATAGTACTTAAAAAGAAATTAACGACGCCACTGAATTTTATTTGGGTCAATAATGAACTTTTCGGTAACTAAAAAGATAAACGAAATACGAGGGGTGTCCCAAAATGGCAAATTTTCAAATAACCCCTTTATCTAAAAAAATAAGAGTGCTGTGAAAATTCTGTCTGCAGCATTTTTCGTTTCACCCAAAAGTAGTACCGCTTCGCTAACACCGTATCCCGCTTACTTTAAAAATAACAGAGCTACCCGGCTACCCATAAATAGTGGTAAAAAAACAGCCAATCCTCTACGTGAAAATGCTGCAATTTATTCAAACTTATTTTAGTATAAAAGTTAATAGATACAATGTGTCATAGGACATGGAGCAAATTTTCAATTATTGGTAAATTTGCATAATCTCTCGTTGGAAAATTAAATTTAGATTGATTAAGTCATTTAACCACTTAGTACTATGAAGAACTATTTATTTTACATGTTTTAATAGAACAAGTTGTTATGAAAAAAAATTATTGCTGAATGGGAGAAGTAAGGATATTTATTATACTTTATATTAAAATGTTACTTTCGCCATTAATATGAACTAAACGTAAAAATAAACATTTTTAAAACAAGCAATTTTATCCGCCTACTAAATGAATAACATCAGCACATATATAAGTTGAAAAGGCTAATTTAAAATATTTGTAAGAAATTTAAGTATAGTACAAGGTGAGTCAACGATTGGATGAAGTAAGTTTGTGCCTTTTCGGTGAAATTAACAAAGAAACTATATTTATTGTATGATACAGTTTATTTTTACGCAGATTTTAAAAATATGTAGGACTCCACAGGGTGAGCCAAAAAACTAGGACAGCATAAAGTTGTATTTTTTTAAATAGAACACCCTATATACGAATCGTATTTTCGATTTAGCTTATAATTTTAAATCTTTTTTATTAAGGGTTTACTATAACAAAACTTTATAGTTTCTGAGATAATTAAGTTTAAAGAAAAAAAGTCACATTTTCAAGCATCAATTCAATCCTAAATAACGTTTTCAATTTTGTGACAAATATATTCAAATTTGGAATTTAGCAAGGCCAAGGACAAGTTAACATAATTTTTACCTAATATTTGCAATAAAAGCTACAGGGTGTTGAACACATCGGCTCAAATTTGAACAAGTTTAAATGAATAAATATCTTTTTTTTTTAAATGGTACACCCTGTATATTCTCATGTTATTTAATAGAGTAATAAAAACCTTAAAAGTTTTGTTCAATATATCCTATACCTATTTATAATAGTTTTTGAGATATTTCATTTTTTCTTATTTTCCATACTTTTTTACAGAAATAGTCTTCATTATCATAGTAGCCATGGCAAAAACAATGTAAAAGAACATTTTTCTGTGTGTCAAATTTATAACCGCAATCGCTTCTTTTGGTTTTTATGTAGTGTAGTTTGGTTTTTTTTGCGTTCATCTTATATTGTAAAATGAATTTTCCAAAGAATGAGTTAACAGATATGATTTATACAATAGGAGAGGCTCAAAAAAATTGCCTTCTTGCTCAAAAAATTTACAAAATGAAGTATCCTGATCGACGCCAGCCTAATACCCATACTACAAGTATTGTTAAATGTTCAGGAAAATCCTTATATTGGTAGCCGTCAGTTAGCAGCATTATGTGAAACATCACAATCCACCGCTAAACGTACTACCAAGAAATATAGGTATCATCCATATCACATGGAATTACACCAAGAATTGCATGGACAGGATTTTGAAAGTCGTGTAAACTTTTGTCGTACAATAAATGCGGAGATTCAATTAAATCCAAATTTATTATGCAAGGTAATGTTTAGTGATGAAGCTACTTTTAGAAGTAACGGTGCCGTAAATAGACGCAACATGCATTATTATGCCACAGAAAACCCATTTTGGATTAGAGAGGTGCAACATCAAAACCACTGGTCATTAAATGTTTGGTGTGGTATTCATCATAATCGAATTATTGGACCCCACTTTTTTAATGAACCACTAAATGGCCATAGTTACCTGAACTTTCTACAAGAAGAACTACCCCAACTGCTTCAAGGTCTCGATAGGGATGGGCTCGACAGTATGTGGTTCCAGCACGATGGTGCGCCTCCGCATTACCATCGTGAAGTTCGTGCGTTTTTGGACCAACGATATCCGCAAAAATGGATTAGACGTGGGGGTTTCATTAAGTGGCCACCAAGGTCTTCCGACATCACCCCATTAGATTTCTTCCTATAGGGTTATATTAAAAATAAGGTGTATGTTAATCCACCAACAACAGTGGAAGATATGCGAAACAGGATTAGGGATACCTGTAGAACAATAACGCCACTAATTTTGTCTAGGGTCCGAGAAAATCTGCAAAAAAGACTAAATTTGTGCATTGCACAAGAGGGTCGTTTATTCGAACACTTATTAAAAAAAAATAATTAATCTCAGTATTTAATAGGTAATTTTTTTGTTTCAATTTAGTTTAGTATTTGCCTTGTGGTTATTGTTGTGTTAATTTTTTCACATTATGTTTAATTAAACTATTGCCGTTGTAATATAACGAATAATGTATTTCAACATATTTAACCGCATTCTGTTTGTTTCTGTAGTTTCTTTTTATTATTTTACATGGCTACTATGATAATGAAGACTATTTCTGTAAAAAAGTATGGAAAATAAGATAAACTGAAATATCTCAAAAACTATTATAAATAGATATAGGATATATCGAACAAAACTTTTAGGGTTTTTATTACTCTATTAAATAACATAAAAATATACAGGGTGTACCATTTAAAAAAAAAAGATATTTATTCTTTTAAACTTGTTCAAATTTGAGCCGATGTGTTCAACACCCTGTAGCTTTTATTGCAAATATTAGGTAAAAATTATGTTAACTTGTCCTTGGCCTTGCTAAATTCCAAATTTGAATATATTTGTCACAAAATTGAAAACTTAATTATCTCAGAAACTATAAAGTTTTGTTATAGTAAACCCTTAATAAAAAAGATTTAAAATTATAAGCTAAATCGAAAATACGATTCGTATATAGGGTGTTCTATTTAAAAAAATACAACTTTATGCTGTCCTAGTTTTTTGGTTCACCCTGTAGAGTCCTAAATATTTTTAAAATCTGCGTAAAAATAAACTGTATCAAACAATAAATATAGTTTCTTTGTTAATTTCACCGAAAAGGCACAAACCTACTTCATCCAATCGTTGACTCACCCTGTACAAGGACCGTTCGCGTCAAAATTATAAACTGATCTTACCAAAGACATAGTACGATAAAAATTAGCCAAGTTCTCTGTTACCGATTTATGTTGCGACATTTACACCCGGAGATGATGAGCGCCAAGTAACGCTTTGTCTATGGTATTTAGAACAAATTCGCACAAACGAATATTTTGGCAAATTTGTCATCTGGTCTGACGAATGTTAATTTTCAAGTGCGGGAATTTTTAACTGTCACAACACGAGGCATTGGTCTGCAGAAAATCACCATTTAATTTTCGAAAAGGCACAACAAGGGCGCTTCGGAATTGGTATCATGTATTTTATTTTGCGTCGACGTATAGCCTACAGGATGTATGAAGGGGGTCTCACAGCACTTAGATACTTAGAAATCCTTGGGGAACTTATTCCAAAATTACTTGAAAATGTTCCGTTGGCCCATTTCAATTCAGTTTATCTTCAATAAGACGATGCCCCGAGCCACATCTCTGGGCTGTTAAGGTCATTCTTGGATAACAACTTTCCTCAAAGATAGATAGGTATCAATGGGCAAGCGAGATGACCCCCACGATTTCCCGATCTTTCCATTTTGGATTTTTTTTGTGGATTTTTATGCAAAATCAAGTATATACGGCCCGACATGAATCTATAGTGGAACTTTGTGAGGCAATTGAGGCCTTTCAGACTCTTTATAATAGACTTATGATTCTTTCAAATGCAATTATAAGAATAACAAAACTGTGCCTATATTGCATTCGAGTGTTTTTAGTTACAGTGTTTCTTTTTACTTTTGTTACTTTAGTTTTATGAAACAATTTAATTCTTGTTTCTTTGCAATCAAATTTCAATATTCTGGTTTTATAACAACAGTGTTGTTTAAAGAAAAAATGTAATAATAATTAAATGTTTACAATTGAAAATGTAGAAAAACATTAAAATTAACTTTTAAAGTGTCTAATCTTTGATATAATTATTATTGTTAAAATTTTGCATTTGTTTTTTATAAATTGACCTTGGTCTACTGTTATAAATAAAGTAAATTATTGAAAACATCGAATTCTGATCATGTTTTTCAAAATAAAACAAATACATTATATATTTTTGAAAAGCTTAAATTATACTTAATCAATATCTAAAATAATATATAAGGTGTTCTATTTAAAAAATCATAAGTTTGGTTAATATCTCAAAAACTAAACTTTTTAGAAAAAAACTGACTACGTAACTGAACTTTACGTAAAAAAACTCTATAAAAATCAGTTTTTACCTTTTTGATAAATCAATGCATAACGGAAATACAAAATGTGCCTAAAAAATGAAGATTTTAAAAATTACCCTGTAGATTAAAAACTAAGAGATCCATGACTAATTTGACACCGTAATATTTCGTTTCGTTAAAAAGTAGTAAAGTATAAACCGCAACACTATATCTTTAGCAATAACTCCAACACCCCCTAAAAGTATCGAAAATGGGACACCCCGTGCATATATTTTCCTGACATATATTAAAATATGTTTTAAGCATTAACGCAACAATCATCAAAAGTTATAATGAATTATGTGCACTAGGTAAGCGCTTATAAGTAGACTTCCACTTCCGTTCATACACGGCGGCGCGTACGTTATAACACTGGGAACAGTAAAAATGTTTCTGAGACCAAAATAGCAAAAACTTGCTTATTTTATTATACTAATTAACAACCTGTCTTGTAAAAGTATCAGCTGGTTTCGGTTTCGTAGCTACGTGCTAAATATGATAATTTTACCTACCTGCCCTTAATGTATGGAACAATTGGACCATAAGATGAAAAATGCCTCATTTTATTTTACCAGAAGTACTTTATAAGGGGTTTGAGTACACGCAACATAAATCCTGTATGGTTGGTTAGTTGCATTTCAACCTCCAGCTGATCGTATTTGAGAGATTAGGGAGTTTTGAGCGACATGTCGCGAGTTTGTGTAAATAAGCTAGATCATTTTTGTTATATAAGTGGTGAAGTGACTTTTGTGAAACAAAAACGTTCTCTTAGCCTTTTAATACAAAAGGTTTACCGCTTGTATTTTGGTTGCAAAGTTGGAGACCAGGATAAAAATTGCGCTCCCCATATATTCTGCAACAAATGTGCGTCCAACATTCGTGGCTGGATAAGTGAAAAAAGCCTAAGATACCCTTCTCTGTTCCTATGGTCTGACGAGAACCGAAAGATCATGTTACCAACTGTTACTTTTGTTTAACACCTTCCATCAAAAAAGGCTTTTCGGAGAAAAAAAAACTGGTATACAGTATCCAAATTTACAATCCACCATACGCCCAGTGCCCCATAGTGACGAATTGCCTGTATCCAATCCACCTCAGCAATATACCCTTGATTCTGATGATGATCAAATGGATTCAAACGGTAGTGTCCCGGAAAAAAAGGGATTTGGAATTGCCAAAGAAAAAAACCGAACTGTTGGCCTCTCGATTGCAACAATGAAATTTACTTAAAGAAGAAGTAAGAGCTTCTGTGTACCGAAGCCGTCAGAAAAACCTAACACCGTTTTTTAATATGGAAAACAGTTTGGTAGCCTGTAGGGACATTAAGGGATTAATGACAGCTTTAAATCTGGACTATGATCCAAAAAACTGGAGGCTTTTCATTGATTCTTCAAAAGTAAGTCTTAAAGTTGTGTTACTCCATAACGGAAACAAGTTACCTTTAGTCCCACTTGGCCATGCAGTCCACGTGAAAAAAACTTATAGCAATATGAAATTGTTACTTGAGAATATACAATATGAAATATATAAATGGCAAATTTATGCGGATTTAAAAGTTGTGGCGATTTTGCTTAGAATGCAGCTAGGTTATACCAAATACTGTTGCATTCTCTGCGAATGGAACAGTAGAGCACGATCGGATCACTACAGAAAGAAAATTTGGCAACCGAGAGTGTTTTTTTCAGCTAGGAAAGAAAAATGTAACTAGAGAGCTATTAGTTCCTTCAGAAAAGATTTTACTAAAGCCACTTCATATTAAATTGGGAAAATTTTGTGAAGGCCATGAACAAATAAGGCCGTGCTTTTAGCTATTTATAAGGAAAAATTCCCTAGAATCAGTGCCGCTAAAATTAAAGAGGGAATCCTCAAATTAGGAAACTTTTTGGATATGCGCAATTCGATTCCATACTTGAAGGTAAGGAAAATGATGCTTGGAATGTCTTTAAAATGGTTGCAACAAATTTTTTGGGAAGTACATGGATTCTCATCTGGATTACTTTTCGGAAAATTGTGGTGCTGTAAGTGACGAGGATATTTCAAACATGGAATGAAGGTATCAGGGAAAATGGAACTGTGAGATGTTAGTCGACTATTGATGGACTATTACGAGAGATAACCCAGAGGCTGCTTTTAAAAGGCAAGCTAAGATGCCCAAAATGAGTGTCTAAATTTTACATTCAATGATAAAAATGTGCTATTTAATTGCTTTTATTGAACCAACAATATATTTTTATTTTGCATGTATATTATATATGCCCATGAATTATTAATTAAAATTTTGTAACATTAATTCAGATTTTTTTGCGAGCCAACTAAAATCTCTAATAGGTATTTTTTAGTTACTTGGGTGTAGTTGAATCCCAAAAAATTGGATTTGTTCCGAAAAAAAAATTGAAATTTGTTCTCCAGTGTAATTGAGGAAAAGTATTAATTTACAGAGTTACAAAGCAAATAAAAACATAACATTTTCGCATTGCGATTAACCCCCGCTTGTAGTTCTTGACGTGAACTATGCTGAGCGCAGAAATTGAAAATATTTATTTAATCAAAAAATATTCATGTTGAAAAGTGTCAAAAATGCCATTTTTTAAATGTTTCACGATTTCTAACTCAAAAACTACGCATCGGACGGAAAAATCAGGAGATCGCTTTTGTTTAAGATTGAACACATTATTAACAATTTTTTGTTTATAACAAATTACCTGACGATCTTTCGGGAATTCACTCTCGATATTCACAATCGGAGGGTTAAAATACATATAAAAAACTTTGGTGGAACCATGTCTCTTCATCGGCTACGAAAACCTACTGTACTCTCCCACTATGAGAAAAATCGCAGCTCGTACACAACGAAATGATACTTCACACTTCAAATCGGAACGCGCCGAAAAATCTGCCATATTTTGGCGCGTTTGACCGGCTTTTATTTAAAAAATTTTATATCTATGTCATACAAAATATTGTATTCTAAAAATTTAAGGTTTTCGCTGAGAACAGGTCAAATATCAGCTCTTAATGTTAATCAATAACAAGGCTATGATATTCTATTTTCTGAATATCTTTCTAAAGAGTAGCCCCCTAGAAGCAAGCCATCAAGAAGTTTTTGAAATCCTCAATTCTACTATATTTTTCTCCATATTTATCATTTAAATTAAATTAAATTATACAAGAAAACTAGATGCGTGCCAATTTTATTTTTTCAACGAGACACCTTGTATATTTTACTTTCGGATGCTTTTGTTACCGATTCAAGTGATGTTTAATATGTCTATCATATTAACGGTTTCCTTAAAATTAAATATAAAACTGTGCCATGAAATGAAATGTGCTAAAACTAGAATTGTCTGCTACACCATATTTTTTTATAAAGAAAACCGTTAATGGTAGATTTATCAAACTTTGTATCACGGAATGCGTAGTAGAAAACCAGTATTACCAAATAAAAAAAAGATTTGGAGCTACTGTTGTATTGGAAGCAAACTGAAATTTTCTTATTTAATTATGCCATTAAAAGTTATTGTAGTCACATTTTATCTAAAATTTTTCTTCGATATCGGTAGACTTTCACGACATGATAGAGGAACAACGTGTAGAGTATTTTCGAGTTGTTAGCATAAAAAAGGTCTAGTGCGTATTAGGTACACACATAATAGGTTTCTGTGGTTGTTTCTATAACCTAAAATTGCCCAATAACAGAAAATTTCCATGACAAATTATGAAATAGTTCAGGTATTTAATTAAATTGAAATTTATATTTAATATTTCATTTTTAATACTTCAATTGCATTAAGAAATATTATAATTGTACACTATCAATTATCCAGCTGATGACTGCGATAAATAAAATCAGAAAATATTTTACTTAAGAAGCTGTTTAGGTAAAACCAAAAGCATACATTTATCTTGTGTTCTAAATAAGTGCTCTAACATGATTTGCACCCATCTGACTTCTTTTCATTCAGAAATTTGAAAGAACACCACAGATTATAACCAGTTGAAAGAAGATATTGATGCCTAATTTGACGGTTAACAGGAAACATATTTTTTGATGGAATAAATTCGATATAGAGCAGATGCAATAACTGCTTTGAACTTAAGAGAAATTATGAGGAAAAATAAAATTCTTAATAATATAATTAGTCTTTTGCTGGAAGAAAACCTTTCTAGTGTTTCTTGTAAAATGGGAAATGAAGCACTAATTTTAAACATTCATTTTTACCAAAAATTAAGACTTGTTTAGATTGACACTCAAAAACGGTAAAATTATCAATGTGATTCATTGCAGAGTTTTCCAAATAGATGTTCACTCAACAAGGTATTCTTAGAGTAAGTTTTCAATTTCTTTATCGACTATTAGGCTTCAAAAATCAAAGAAGCGTAGTGAGTATATTATTTTCTTTTGTATATTTTAGTTGATTTTTAAAAGCTTATTGAACTTCTTGTTTATTATGTTCTATTCAAATACGTTAATCATTGATACAATTGGCTATCATGTATATCGAGTGAATGAATATTGTTCTAATTAATTATAGTAATTAAATAAAACAAAATATATTTTTTAATAATTTTAATTATTAAATACAATCATCTCTTAAATCTTAAAAGTGCATACAAGACAATAAGTTATTGAAGCAAATATAAATCACTCGATAAATTTGAAAATTTCTTACTAATTCCTAAATATTCGTGTAAAATTATTTGCTTAAAGTTAGTTTTATTTTCTTGTTTTTGAGGAATATGTGACATATATATTTATGTAATATTACACAACAAACTTCAGCATAATCAGTGCGGGAAGTTAATTGACGATAAAAAACGGCTATGACTGCTTTTTATAACTAATTCTATTCAAAACGTTATTTTTAAAGTGAAGGTTAACCCTTAAAGTTGCCGAGTAAAGAAGAAATTGAGTTTATGCTCGAATAAAACAAAAATCCTTTATTAAGAGACTCTAAAGAGCTATACAATATTTATCTATTTTACTCTAAATTTATAAAAAACAAAGCAATTTAAAACTATAATTAGAGAAGCAGTACCTGACTTAGTAATAAGTAAAACGTTAAATAAAAAATACTCTGTACAGATTATTAGATGTTCACTTGACAGATTCTAACATTTCTTTACCAGTAATTTTTTTTATATAAATGCGTACATTGTTTATAAAAGTTTTTTCCTTGAGAACAGTTAGATAGAGGCATTAAGATATTATTCGATCTACTACAATGGCTATGTACCACTGTCAAAATAAGCTTTGGGAAAAAAAAATAATTCGTGATAGCAAACTGATAGCGGAATATTGTAGGCAATATCATAACTAATAAAAAAATAATCCGAACCACCGGCGACTCACTGTGGTGAAATGGGGGTTACTTTTAGGGGTGAAAAACAGTTTTTTGCGATTTTCGGCTAAACCACGCATATTATCGAAAAAAGTTAAATATAAAAGTTGTAAATAATAAAAAGGACTAAAACTTTTGTCACAATAATTTTTACCCTAACCTCAAAATTTTCCGAGAATTGCAAAAAACAGTTTTTTGGTTTCTTGTATTTTTCTTCCACAAAAATGACTCAATTAAGCTGAGACTTGAGGAGAGTGTACCTTTTGATGTCCCAAAGAAGCCATATTTTTTTAAGCAAAAATATTCAATCGTTGCGGTTTTACTTAACTTTAAAAAAAAAGGTGAAATTTTTAATGGCATTTCCTTTCAAAAACAATTGTCCGACAGGGTTCGGACTGGGCTCTTTTTTTTGGTTTTATTTCTTCTTTCAGTAATATACATATATATATATATATATATATATATATATATATATATATATATATATATATATATATATATATATATATATATAATACAATGTAAAAGATTGCCGAAAAATTGAAAAAAAAAACGAAAAAATTACTTTTTCAATGTGCGTTTTACGATTATTGTCTATAATGTGTTATTATTTATTAAAATTTTTATAATTTTATAATGTCATTGTTACTACAAACAATAAAAAAAAAACTGTAAATTAGTTAAATCGTTCAACTACGTTTAAGTTATTAAATTAACAAAAAATTATGTTAACTTCTATGTCTTTTACTATAATATATATATATATATATATATATATATATATATATATATATATATATATATATATATATATATATATATATATATAGGTGCGGCATTAAATGGCTCCATTTTTGTTTATTTGATAATCTTAGTATATTTACTTTTATTTTAATCGCTAATAACTTTTAAATTGTTTATATAGAAAAAATAATTGTGAATTTCATAATTTTCTATTATTAAACAAAACAATAATTTTTTAGCAAAAATAGAAAATTTTCTTTCGGCATATATTAATTTACTCAATTTAAATTGTTGTAAATATTGAATAATATTCAGTTTGAAATTCAAATTATTTATTTAAAAATAGTTGGACATGCGAAGGAAGTATTGGAGTGGATTTAGGAATGAATAGAGGGATACAGAATGACAAGACCATAACTGCATGTCGCAATACACTTGATTATTATTGACAGTCCTTTTCTTAGAAAACGTGC
This sequence comes from Diaprepes abbreviatus, assembly GCA_034092305.1. Classification (NCBI taxonomy): domain Eukaryota; kingdom Metazoa; phylum Arthropoda; class Insecta; order Coleoptera; family Curculionidae; genus Diaprepes; species Diaprepes abbreviatus. Next base: position 3,692,020 of record JASJET010000087.1, read on the forward strand.
ACTAAGAGAACTAATTAATTTAATAATTAATAATTATTACCAGTGATAAAGTCATTTTACATTTTAAATACAATAAGAAAATTTATGAATTTAATATAATACTAACATTTAATAAACATACAATAGTCATACATTAATGCAAAAAGTTTTTTTTATATATCATCATTGTCAAGTCTCTCTCTCTTTGCAGAAAGTGGTGACTCTTCTTCATCTGATTCCACTTAACTAATAGGTTCTCTAAGAAATTCGGAAATATCATCAACTGCTTAAACATTACTGGGCTCCATTTCTTGTGAGTCACTATCGCCAATTGAAATTCTTTAAGTTTCTGCATTTGTACAATTTTCTAAATTGTAACAACTTGGACATAAATTGATACATTTTAGACCATGTTTCCTACAGCTACATCTTGCAGTAGAACAACCCTTTTTGTAACTGCAACAAATTATTTTAAGGAGATTATCGGGTATCAACTGATCTTCAGTGATATTCGGCTGCATAATTTTACTGTCAATCCATGTTATTAATTTACAGTCACTTCGGCTATCAACTTCTTGCCTGCATCTTTTTGTAAAAGATGTCGGCCAAGGCAGCCAAATCGTTGTTTTGCAGGAGTGTTTTCATCGTCGTTATTTTTCCTTTTCCTGTAAAACCTGAGGTAGTGTCGCAGTCAGTGAAACAATGCACGAAGCCAAATATTTTAGTTGTGATGAATCTTTGAAGTTATCAGAAGTGTAATAAAAATCGCAAATGTTAACCGTGGATGGTTTGTGAAATTTTATTTCCGAATTTCTGTCATTCAATTCATTTAAAAGCACAAGCAGGCTTATGTCTTGTTCAACAACTTTCACAATTTAATCATCTGTGATGATTTCAGTTACTGTATTTATTATGAGAGTAATAGCATCTTCTGTTGCCTGTTTACATGTATTTCAAATTCTTGTGTTTATGTTTCAATTTATTTATTTTTATTACTTTCATCAGATAAAAATATTTCTTCCAAATATGGTATATTTCTCTATTACACTCTTCCTTTAAACTAAAAATAATCTTAACAGTATAGCAGCTGCTCGCTCGATGCTCCGAAACGAAATAGCAGAGTCGGCCCATTTCCCTCCTTTGCTTGAAATACAAGAACCTTGTATTGCTCCATTTTCATTATATTCCAATATGTTCCAAAATGTTCTAGAATATTACAAAATTCTAGAATATTGACAGTACTTTCGAACCATCCACTTTTGAATATTGGAGTCAAGTAATTAAGAAGGTGCCCCTCAGCAGGGGGAGAAGGCACAGGTACCAGGGTTACCAGCATTACTCGTACTAATAATAAAAAATTTTGAGTTTTTTTTATTTTATTATTATGGAATAAATAACATCGGAATTGAAAAATGAACAAAGAAACAATTTCAAGTTTCGGCCAAGCAAAACTGTATTTTTTGTTTATTTGATAATTTAAACGTAAAGAATTTATAACTTTTTTCCTCATTCTTTGTAGTAAACATTGATGTTATAAAATTATAATAATTTTATAATAACAGATTATTGACAATAATCGTAAAACGCATATCGAAAAAAGCCATTTTTTTGGGTTTTTTTAGATATTTCGGCAATTCGTTTCAAAAATTTTAAGAACATTTAAATAAAACCGCAACGGTTGAATATTTTTGCACCAAACAAAAATTGTATTATTAAATGGTACAAATCGAATAATTTTTGAGCAAGAAAAAACCAAAAAAAAAACGGAAATAACAGTTTTTTGCTTTTTTTTTTGTAAAATTTTGAGGTTAGTGTAAAAGGGGCATCTATAAAAGTTGTAGATTTTTTTTATTACCTACATTTTTTGTGTTTAACTTTTTTCGACAAGATGTGTAGTTTACCCGAAAATCGTAAAAAACTATTTTTCCCCCAAAATTACCCCCCTTTCACCCTAGTGGGTTGCCGGTGGTTCGTATTATTTTACCTTCATTAGTTATAATATTATCTACAATATTCTGCTATTAGTTTGCTGTAACGAATTTTTTTTTCTTACTCTCGGGTTTACAGCTACGGAGCCTGGCCTAATATGCATTGTCTTAATTTAAAAAATCCTGATAAGTCATAATTATGTAAATGGAGTAAACCGCCAAAAATTTTAAAGCTCAAATAAAATAAAAAGTTAAGTTTTTTAAATAGTTGTCAATTTGACATTATAATTGAGCCAATAACAATTAATCTATAAGCTTTATTTTGTAAATAAAATATTCTGGATATTGCAACATAACTCCACGAGTATAAGCAATTTTGAAACTTGGCTTCAATGGAAGATATTTTCAAGAACAAAACATTTTGTTTTATTTCAGTTGAAATTTTCAAAAAATGAATAATCAATAGTAAAACAAAGATTATCCCATGTAGAATACTGTTAGTTGCTGGTTTAGTTATGAATTAAACTGTATTAATAAAACAATCATCATTAAACCTTCATGATCTTCCTATCAAAAATACCGCAAATCATTCCCTCGTTCTTCCCATCAACAAATTTGAGCTTTTCATGCAACGTTTCATGACTAACACGATCGAAGGCTTTTGCCAAACCACAAACTACCAAAATAAATCTTTTATTAATATTATTTTATTCAATATGTTCTTTTAATCATTCTTGACTTAAGCACTTTTTTTTATTTTAGATAACATTCTTTTCTGCCTTATAATACGAGATACTGAATTTTACAATATACAAATATTATTCTTGTAATAAAAAAAATTGTTGTTCTTCTTGGTAGATTTTCGTTTAACTTTTACACCAGATGGCAACGCTGAGCAGTGAAAAGTAATTAAATTTCCATTTAAAAGTATTTATTTGAAATTAAATTTAAATCGTGATTACCAGCTAACTTCTATTTGTTAAAAAAGGAATAGTAGTTTTAGAAGTAAATATATCCATTTTTTGCAACCTAGTAAATAAATCTCAATGTGTCGGGTTATCTCACAAATGTGTGTAAAAACTAAATAAATTATCGAGGTATGCGCGATTATCAGATGAATGAGATAATTTACTGTTTAAATTTAAATAAACAATAATAAATATTAACAACGGTACATTTTTATCTAACTTAAATTTGGCGTAGAGAATTGGTAATAAATAAAAAATTATGTTTTTATTAATGTGCACATTATGTAGAAATTCAGCGCAAAAGTAAAACGTGGGCTTTCCAAATATGAATGCAAACCGTAAGCTGCCTGGATGTCGATTTTTAAATATCATCAAGTAATATGCATATTCGATTATTGAATAACCAATATTACGCTAAAATAATTTTCTTGTTTCTTTCATGTCGGTAGAACGTTATCCTGACAAATTTTGATCTTGCAATATGTTCAGATATTCCTTACTGCACAATTAGAAGTGAGCGCGACAATTTCCATAAATGAAGTTACCAACCAGCATTTAAATTATGAAAAAGGGAACCAGGTCGCAACTCGGTACTATAAGGGGTTCGTCTACGTTTGAGTCGTAAAATCCAAGCCTATTATTTAGAATTAATTGCAAAAGAACTACTGAAGATAATTCAGACAGGTTTTATTTCTTTTCTTGGCACAAGCTTCATCTTTTAAAATGTATTTTTAGAAATTAATAATAATTACACTCGCGACCTTGGGACGTTCTTGACTTTGTCCCCGCAAAAAAGTCATATGCAAATTTTTGGTAAGGCTCTGACTATCTAAGTTGTCTGAAACCAAAAAAATGAAATACCTCTTTATTTTGTGTTATGTTGACTATGTTGCTCTGAAGCCGATTTTTTTAATATTGAAATTTATTAAAATTATGCAATTGTTTATAAAAAGTTCGATTTTCAACCTATTTTTTTTTTTGACTTATCAGATGTAAAAATGGAACAAAACAAAATTTCAAAAATCTTGCTCGGAGAAACATGGCTACATGTTTACTGAATAACTGAAAAAAATTGATCAAATTCGATAAATATTCCTAGTAGAAGTCTTACCAAAAAGTTGAAAACTTTTGGGAAATCGCGTTTAATGATAAATGACAATGTAAAATGTGTTTGGAGGAACTCACAATCTAATCGGCTATACCAGGGCCGTAGAGCTCTCCCTCCTCGTCACGGAGACATTCTTGATCTACCACATATTGGATTCGGGCCCTTTTGCCGCTTCGCTCACTCTCCGCTTCGAGAGGGCGATGCGGTTCTCTTTGAGTCGAGCTGCGCACATCTCTGCTTGAGGTCTCAGGGTAATTTTCAAGACTTCCATAGTTTGTAGACTCGATGAAAATCCCTCATTGAAAATCATGACTGCCAAATGAGTTGCAATTTCGACCACCTGCTTGCCTGAATGTAAATGTTTTGACGCCAACATCCAGATGTAGCTGTTCACAGACCGTTGTTACTTTAAGTCTCGACGCCCAAACATTTTTCCAATAAGCTTTTAGATGATGAGCTTTCGTATATTGGTTTCATTAATTTAACGATTGAGGGAGTGAGAGGAACTCTGTCAAGCTGAAAAGTCGCCAAAGTCCCATTGGCTTCGGCCTGACGCCACTTAGACCACCTATCTTTGCCGGGGGGATACTTTGAGTGTTGGGGATTTACGTCTGATGAACTGCAGTGCTCCAGGGATGCCCGAATCGCAGTTTTCATTTTTTCTACAGATTCAGAGTTTCTTCGACTAGCCAGTCCGTGACATTTTGTAAGCTTCCCGATGACTTTGTCGGTTAGTTTCCCTTTCCCTTACCACCAATACCTTTATTTTGTTTTTTTAGCTCTCTAAGACTCTTTCCCATTCGTTTCTCGACATGTCCCATGCATTCTTCCTTTTCTACTGTTATTTTCTCCTCATAAAGTTTAGAATCTAGGATAACTATGAACGTTTTGCTGTTTCCGTCGCCGACATATTGGACACCGCCGTGCTTCGAAACTGATCTCTGGAACATTTCCGTGACGTATCGATTTCTATCTTTCCCGCACTTCCCGTGTGAGTGATGGAATAGTTTTCCTTGTGTTCTTGATACCATGCCTAGTATTCTTCAATATTCTCGTCTTCCAAAGTTTTCTGACTGCTGCACGTTTGGCAAAAAGTCGATTTTACTATGGTGTCTATTACTTTCCCGTTGTAACTCCCGATGAGTGTTGAGACGCCAATTAAGGAAGTAAAGCTTCGCTTTTTCCACGTGCCATCTCCCAAAACAGTCAAATTCTCGGCCATTTTCCCGTGCAATCTATTTAATTCTTTTTCCTCATTCACGGCTTTCCCCAACACGATGTCGTAAATGGCAGTTGCAGCGTTGTCGATGCTTTCGAGGCATGCGAAATACGTGTCTTTAGCTAGTCCAGCACAAACATCCATAAGTCCACAGAATTTTTTTATACCGTCCAATCCGACACCCAGCAAGCGAAACACAAATACTAACGTCAATTCACAATTCTTTTTTCATTGATTATTATGCGTATTTTCTATTGCCTCATATTCCTCATTTATTTAGATTAATTTTCAATACAGTGGGTCTAATGCTCTATTTTAATATTATTTTGCGACATTCTTCATTATCAGCAAATATACTGATATCATTAGCAAATCTGAGATGTGAAAGTCCTTCTCCGTTGTTACCTATTTTACCCCATTTAATGTTCTCAAATTCTCCTTCCAAAGCGTAAAGAGTTTTGATATTACTGGTAGCATATCATCTTTTTCTGGAACTTTATTGTTGTTGAATGATTTTAGAGCACTAATAACTTGTTCTACAATTATTTTTGGAATTTTTTCTGATCCTACATTAATTAATTTTCAAAGATTTGAACTTGTTGTGAGTTCGTTTATTTCTGTTGAATATAATTGATTTGATTTTTTTGGTATTATTATCAGTTCCTGTCTTTTTTTTCTGGTTTTATACAAGATTATTCTTTTGTAACACCTGTTTCATGTTTTGATTGGTTTCTTGTGAGACATTTAAAATATTTATTTTGTTCCCTGATATATTTTGCTACTTACCTGTTTTGTTCTTTTTGAATCTTGCTTGTGCTTGTCCTCTGATGGTCCTATAATGATTTATGCGTATTGTTCATTTCTGTATAGCAGTCTTATTTTTATTTTATTTTCAGTTAGTATTTTACTCGTCTTCTTCTCATTGTTATTGTGAGGCTTTGTCTCTAAAACGTGACTTTTTCTTTTGTTTCTGCAACATTTTCTATTTTTTTGGAGTAATTCTGTGTCTGTTTTTAGATTGTTGTTTTCTTCCATTTCCTGCTGTCTGTTAACTTACTTCTAGTTACCTTTGTTTTGACCAGCATGTGATGACTTTGTTAAATATAGTGAAAATAATATAGTGGAAAACATATTTTTATACATATATGTAATAACAGCTGAAGTTATAGTTAAGTTCTATCAAAAGATTGCATTTTTAACTTTCTGATTGATTTTCCGCGTAAATGCAAAGAAAATAAGAAACTGGGGTAAACATATCATTGCATTTGACACGGTCGTAATAGGAACTTAAAAACTTTTGAGTGTAATTGAGTTATTGGAAATAAAGTCAATTTTAATAGGTGTGCTGAATATTTTTAGCATATTAAATTTCTCAGAAATCTTCTTCATTAACCACTTCCTATCTATTTTTGGGCATAAGTTCCAAGTTCTTCCATTCTTTTTGTTCTGAGTCTTTCAATATCAAAACCTTCCATCCATTATGCACAAATTCTCTACCCATTTCATTTTCGGTCCTCCTCGTCCTCATTTTGTTGATTAGAAAATAATAAGTATAAAGATTTTTTAAAACCAGGAATGTCTGTCGTAATTTATGGTCCCGTTCCTCGTTCTTTCTTAATTCAACTAATTACAAGTGTTTTCTTAACTCGGCTGATCAGAAAGCCCTAAATTTGACATATATTATTTTGCTGGAATTCTGATCTCACTATCTAATCTAACCCTAACATATTAATAGACTTTTTGTATCCTCTGAAACGTGTATTATACTTCACATTTAAATATTGTAAATCGTTCAGTCGTTTGGGTAACCAGATTCTTTGCTTCTCATTTCGGTTATTGAACACATAATTCGTAAAACATTACAAGCACTTAGACACATTTAATATTTTATGCGGTTTCCTCTCCATCTGGAAAAACTCTAAGTTGATATGTTATGAATTTTATATTACATTTTAGACAGAATTATTTTGAATATTTGAGTCATTTGAATATCCATATTAATTTATTTGCTTTTATTTAATTTAATTTCTTTAAGACATGCGACATAAAATAGCACTATTAAAGCAGAAAATAGCGTTTTTAACATTTAACATGAAAATAGTGTTTGGTAGATAAAATTTGGAAACAACTTAAGGACTAACCTATTTAAATTTATGAACACGAAAGGTGAAAAACCCATTGCAGTGATAAAATCGTAAACTCGTGTCTTTAAAGTTTTGAAAATACTGAGAAAAATTATATCTATCTTTTTATTTCTTTCTACGTGACAAATTGTTTTCTGGTGAATTTTAAAACATTAGAGTGGTGCGAGCGTATACATATTTTTCAAGTTACTTTTCTTAATTTAGGATGCAAATTGTAAACAACTCGTGCTGTTAGGAAAGAGCGTCAACCTTAAAACCCACATTGGAAAAAATTTGTTTAATTCAGTTGGACTGATTTACTCTTTATCATTTTTAACGAAAAATAACTGACATAGTAAAATAAAATAGTTAAGTGTAATACCCAAATGAGTAAAAATCGTACATTTATTTATAACATATACGTTCGATGCAGTATATTGCGCTTTGCAATCTATAAGATAATCCACAAGGTCTTGCAGTTCTTGTCGTCTTTCGGAGAATATGCATAGATCCTGTTGATATTTGTAACACAGTTTTATGATTCCCTTGGTGGTTTTTAGTGACAGGTGACAACACAATGTTATTCCAAATATTGACAGCTAAAATAAATAAAGTTATTAGATTCTTGGATAAGTTCATGTAGCATTATTGCATGGTCCAGAACAGAGATTAGATCTATTTAAAGAGTGTTTTATATATATATATATATATATATATATATATATATATATATATAAGGGTGTTTTTTATAGAGGTATAGAACTTTAAGTTGGCAACACTTTTTTAACTGGCGGCCATTTTGTCAGCTGTCAAGTGATTTATGTTTAGTTTGGTTTGGTATTTCAACATGAATAGACTGACGCCTGAACAACGCTTCCAAATTGTGCAAATTTATTTTGAAAATCATGGTTCTGTTCGAAATACGTATCGCGCACTACGTCCATTTTACGGTCAACATAATCGTCCATCAGAGCAATTAATTCGATTAACTATGGAACGTTTTCGCACCACTTTTACTCTAAATGATAATACGCATCCACAGAGACGTCGTACAGTGCGTACAAAAAAAGTCATTGCTGCTGTAGAGCGTAGCATAGAGGAAGACCCGAATCAGTCTATCCGCCATCGTGCACAGGAATTGGATATGTGTCCATTCACTTTATGGAAGATTTTGCGGAAAGATCTTGGTTTGCTTGATTACAAAATCCAACTTGTGCAAGAATTGAAGCCACACGATCACCTAGCAAGGCGTAGATTTGGTGAATGGGCCCAAAACAAGATTGCCGTTGATCCCGATTTTAATAAGCGAATTTTGTTTAGCGATGAAGCTCACTTTTGTTTGAATGGATACGTCAATAAACAAAACTGCCGTATTTGGAGTGATGATAATCCTCAAGTGTATGTTGAGACACCGGTACATCCAGAAAAACTGACTGTTTGGTGTGCTTTATGGGCTGGTGGAATCATTGGTCCGTACTTCTTTAAAAACGATGCTGGTCAGAACGTTACAGTCAATGGTGACCACTATAGAGCCATGATTACTGACTTTTTCGTTCATCAGTTGAACAACCACGATGTGCAGGAGCTGTGGTTTCAACAAGACGACGCAACATGTCACACAGCTCGTGCCACAATTGATTTATTGAAGGAAACGTTTGGTAACCGCATAGTTTCACGTTTCGGAACCGTGAATTGGCCTCCAAGATCGTGCGACTTCACGCCGCTAGACTATTTTCTGTGGGGATATGTGAAGTCGCTAGTCTACGCCGATAAGCCCGAAACGATTGATCATTTGGAGGACAACATTCGCCTCGTTATTGCCGATATACGGCCACAAATGTTGGAAAAAGTCATCGAAAATTGGACCTCCAGATTAGACTACGTCCGAGCCAGCCGTGGCGGTCATATGCCAGAAGTCATATTTAAATTATAATGGCAGAAGGTTATCTTTCGAATAAAGTAAATTTCATGTCAATTTAAAAAATTCATCTTTGTTTTATTCCATTTAAAAGTTTTATACCTCTATAAAAAACAGAGATAAGTTCGGCCACGTAATTTTAAAATACAATTAAATATTACTCGGATAATCGGACATAGGATTGTCAATAAAAATTACTCTCGTGTTAAAAAGTGCGGAGAACTCCAAGATAATGGAGAGGCTCCGGGTCGGAAAAGTAACGATAGCGCTGTTTCGAATGCAATGGCCTGATGAAATAGCGCTGTCGTATATATTGAAACCTGATTGGCCAAAATCATTCGGAAAACGAACGCGTCCGACCCACGCACGGGACCGACAGCACCCGAATCGTAGGCGTCAGTTCGCTTGTAGACGCTATAGAGTGAGTTTTGAAAATGGTAAATGAGATTTCACCGAAACGTCAGCTGCCTTAGAGCCGTTTTACACACACAAGAATTATTCCGAAAATTATAACAAAAATTTTCAGCAAATTTTTGCCAAAAATTCTTTGGAGATAATTTTTAAAATAAAATTCCACTCTGTTTGATACGTACAAGAAATCTGAACATAATTTTGGTGATAATTTTGTCGTTGCTCATGCTCATTTTCATAACATGTGACGTTCCAGCAGTTAAAAAGGAATATATAATCTGGGGATAACCTTAAAATGTCATAAAAATGAAAGTTTTCAAACATATTTAATCAAGAAACCACAAAATAAGGGATATTTTGTGCAAGAAATAATGAGTAAATATTGAGATTAGGTTGATTACGAAACACGGGTTGTCAATTGACAAATTTTATTCTGCGTCGATTTTCGTGCACTTTCCGCATTTTAGTCACAAAAATTTAGAAAACGTTCTATATTTTTATGCCAAAAATTTTCACCAAAATTTTAACACTAATTCTTTGATGCGTAAAACAGCAAATTAGTTTTATGAAAATTTTCAACATAATTATGAGATAAATTTTGGCTATAAATCTTGTGTATGTAAAACGGCTGTTACAGTCCTGAGAGGGACTTAGCACATACATGGGATATATATATATATATATATATATATATATATATATATATATATATATATATATATATATATTCTCGGCTATGTGGACAAAAACCGTTGATAAATATTACTCTTGTGTTAAATAGTATGGAAAATTCCAATGACGACATTACTTGTTCGAAATTATGTTACACCATAATTTTTTCACCCCCAAGGAAATGATTCCTTATTTTTTATAAGGGATCATTACGAAATTTAATGTAATTGTTTGAAAATATTTTTTTTTTACAAATACCATAAGTAATTAAGTTGATATTTTTCGGGGTTTCCAAAAATAAAGTAGTAAAATAGAGTGGGTCACCCCCAAATGGTTTTTTAATATCTCAAGTTCTAATTAAGACAACTCTACAAAACAAAATGAAAATTATGTGTTATTCGAAATGATATTAAATTATGGTATTTTTACTTCCAAGGATATCGTCCCTTATTTTTTATTGGGTAAAGCGTATATTTGTGCACGTGATTTAATTGTATAAACTTACGAAATTTAATGTGATTGTTTTGAAAAGATGTTTTTCACGAATACTACACGTCACTTAAGTTGTCGTGTTTCGGGATTTCTAAAAATAAACTAGCAAAAGAGGGTGAGCTACCCGCTAATACTTTTTTTACATCTCATGTTCTAATTGAGATAACTTAACGAAACAAATTAAAAAGAAATTTTTCTTGTTATTTAAAATGAAGTTAAACTGTAATATTTTCACCATCAAAGATATCTTTCGAAGGATGTCATTTCATGCATGTATAATTATTCCTAAATTGCCAAATCTCAGTTGATATGAACCTTACAGAGCATACTGAAATTTTTTCTTTTAAATAATTAATAACAAAATATAAATTTATTTCGTTGGTTAAGCATTCATGTCTGTAAATTATTATAATTCACGACAAATAGTGATTTATAATTCTGTAACGTTCATTTAAATTAAAATTTGACAATTTTAAGAATAATAATATGTATGAAATGACGGTTTACTTTTATAAATAGTGAAATAGTGAAAATACCATAGTTTAACATCATTTCGAATAACAAGTATTTTTAATTTTATTAAAAAACGTATTTGGGGGTAGCTCACCCTCTTTTACTAGTTTATTTTCGGAAATCCCGAAACACGTCAAGTTAAGTTCTTTATTGTATTCTTAAAAAATGTTATTAACAAATTTGGTTTAATTAATGTAATGTCCAAAATAAAATTATGTAAATGAAATACACGATTAACCCTCATAAAAAGTAAGGAATGATATCTGTGGGGTGAAAAGAACATGGTATAATCTTACTTCAACTAACAAGTAATTTCCATTTTGTTTTGTAAAAATATCTGAATTAGAATTTAAGATTTGAAAAAAATGTATTTGGGGGTGACTCACCCTCTTCAACTACTTAATTTTTTGAAATCGCCAAATATGTCAACTTCAATTAATTATGATATTCGTGAAAGAAATACTTTGAAACGATTTCATTAAATTTCGTAATTTTTAGAATTAAATTACGTGCGCTAATAGATGGTTTACTGTTATAAGTAATAAGCGATGATATCTTTGAAGGTGAAATTACCATAATTCAACATCATTTCAAATAACACATAATTTTAATTTTGTTTTGTTTAGATATCTCAATTAGAACTTGAAATTGAAAAAAAGGTATTTGGGGGTGGCTTACCTTCTTTTACTAGTTTATTTTTAGAAACCCCGAAACACGTCAACTTTTTTAAAATTAAATTACCTGCATAAATATATGGTTTTTCCTAATAAAAAAAAAGTTTATATCCTTGTGGGTGAAAATACCATAGTTTAACATTATTTCGAATAACAACTAACTTTCATTTTATTTTGTAAAAATATCTCACTTAGAACCTGAGATATGTCAAAAATACTGTTTTTAGAGGTGAACTTCAGGAACGATTTCCACCCCGTTAAAATGAATTTCTGCAGATAAAAAAAATACGTGTCTCTTATTTTTGTACCCTCTACAACATATTGGAATTTCATTAAAATCGGAGGCGGATACTTCAGGTATCTTCCTTGTAAGTTGGCTTAAATCGACCTATTTTGATATCAAGAGCTTGTCATCAAACGTTGTACAAGTATTTTTCGGACACCCGGTTTAAACATATTTAATCTTTTTGCCTGTACTGTCATCACTTTAATGAAAGTCTTTTCGTGTTTACACTGTTTACACTGTTCCAACATAATGTTGGTCGATGTTAGCAACGCTGTATGGCAGAAAATATACTTAGTAATTTCCCCATAGAGAATCGTTTAATAATTCCAAAACTTTAAAAAATTGATTTTTAAACGCTCAGCTGTAAAAAATTATGCTAAGTAATTAATATGTTTTAAGAAAGTAGTGTTTCTATTGGCTTTAAATAATGAAAAATAGGGATTATGCTTGTCTTTGAGGATATATATCTAGATAACAGTATTCATGCTTTCTTTAGGCCTGTCATCTCCATTGTATCCTTCAATCACAGATTTCCTAAGATAAAATGAATGACAGATTGTAATGGAGCTATCAAACGAAAGAAGTCCGGAGTATGCTCGGCGCCATATTGGGGAAAGTGACGTTTTGGCACGTCAATTTAAGCGTCAAAAGTCAAAAAAATAGTGTCATTTTTGTTATTGTTGTGAAGTTATTGATTATCATTAAAATCTTTGTTTTTTCCCTGGGTTAAATTTATTTTATATTACATAACAACCAAGTAATATGCACCAAGGCATCAGTAAAATATTTAGGTGTAAATATAGTCAACAAATTATCTTAAATTGGCACTTTAGAACTGTTAAACAAAAACACATACAAAGAGTTAAAGACCTTAGGAGTCTAATATACAAAGAAAAAGGCATATCAAGAAAAATAACTCATATATACAAAACAATATACTGACCAGCAGGCGCGGATCCAAGGGGGGGGCGGTGGGGGCGATCGCCCCCCCCAAGAGCTTTGAGTTTAGGAAAATGGACCCGATTTTTCCTCTTATACTATAGTTTATTCAAGAACTAGAGAGAGTAATAAATCATTTTTTACCCTTTTTCTCTTCACAAACTACATGTGTTCTTTAGTCCGGTGTTTTTAGCAAAATTTGTTAGACACATATATTTTTCATAGGAATGGGTTAGAGATTTTATAATCAAAAAAAACCGGTCTATAATAATAGACTAAAACGTAGGATTATTCTCTAAAATAATATATAAAAGTTATAATTTAAATACTTACAAAATATCCATTGTCAAAAATACAAAAAGTTAAACATATATAAAAAAATAAATTCGTCCATATAATAATAAAATATTTTTGGGGCTATCGGTCATTTTATTATTAATTAAAAACATTTTTAGGGTATTTGACGTTTCAGTTTATTTATTTCTTAAACCATCTGCAGAATTACAATTAAACACTAAAAAGTGATTCAAATGTAATTACTTTTTTTATGTTGTAATTAAAATTAGACCTACTTATTTTTATTTCTGTTGTACTGATATCTTAATTTAATTTACTTTTATATATGGAAATACGATAGCCCCAAAAAAAAAAAGATAAACATGTTAATTCTACACGCTTAAGAAAAAGACACAAACACAATAATAAAAAACTTACGGCTAATTAGAATTAAATATATATAAAATTAAAGAGTGGGACACACTAAAATAAAAATATAAAAACATATAAACAACATTAAACAATAAAATACAATAAAAACAAAAATTTAAATAATAAATTGTGTTTACACTACTAAACATTACGTATCTTATTCCTAATCAAAGTCAGTGAAAGTATCTTCGCTAAAATTAATTATAATTGGTTCCTCTATCTCACCGATTATGAGATCGAGTTCTCACATTTTGTTTTATTCTTTTATTATATGGATTTTTCCCAATTTTCCGCAGTGACTTTATTCAAAAAAATCTTTCAAAAGTTTAGTTAAATTACTAATTTTATTAATTGTGTTATTTCTAGCAACTCTACCTTTTACTTGAGAGAGATATTAACGTCTCCAACGGACAGTTTCCGGACGATTTATAAGAACAGATTTTCTATCTGGTTTTTCCCAGCAAAAATTAAGTTCTCTGAGCAATTTCCAGAGATCAGTTCATTTAATTTCAGGTAAATCGCGATCTTCAATGATTTTAGTTAGAATTTTGTAAATGGTTGGGATCTGCTTCTCATAATAAAATGTATATACAACCCTTTTAATTGCAGTTTTCATCTCTTCTTCCAACGAGGTTTTTCGTTTGCCTGTGATCGAATGTGGCTTGGGAGTACTAACAATTCCAGTCGTTTTTTCTCCTTCAGTATTCGGTACATAATAGATTTTCCAACTCCTGTCATGTTGGAACATATCTCAACAGAGCTTTTAACATTATTATCTAGATATTGATATCTTAAGGTATCATAAACATTCATCGTAATAAGTTTTTCGTTGAGGAAAAAATGCCCTGGTTTAACGATTTTGGTATAAATATAGAGGTGAAAGTCATATCTTTTGGATATCTCACTAATCTCAAATAATATATAAAAACAAGCGCAAAAAAGATAAATCACTAAGAAAAAACTGTAAGTTGTACTTTGCTCACTGACAGAAATTAAATTAAACTATCAGAAATTCTATGTTGCAGTAAATTTATAAAATATATTTAAATATAATGAAATATAATTAGATTTACGGCAGTTCTCAGTTACCTGGGGCACTGGAGCAGGTACGTTAGAGGTTTCGGTAACAGTTTTATTACTCTCTCTAGTTCTTGAATAGAGTATAGGAGTCTGTATGCTTGCGATCGCCCCCCCCCCCCCAAAGCTTTGAGTTTAGGAAAATAGAACCCATTCTGCCTTTTATATTAGGAATGAGTATGCTGCTTGCACTCCCCCCCCCCCCCCCCCCGTTGACAATTTGTTTTTCTTGCCATACTGTACTTTTGTGGTCCGCCCCCCCCAAAGAGAGAGGCTGGATCCGCCCCTGCTGACCAGCCAGCACCGATAAACCTTGAGACGGTTAAAACCGCAGCGCTATATAGTAAGACTAAAATCCATCATCCTAGCAATCCATTACATAAACCATCCAATCAATTATTGTATGAATTCACTAAACATCTAGACTCTTATTGCAAGACTTTCTGTCCTGACAACTAAGTTTGAAATAAAACATAAAACTTGACCAGTGATAGAGGAACTGTGTACCACCAGGGACCGAAACCATAGGCCACCCAGAAGACCTCCTTTAATGATACTGGTAGATCTCACATTCTACCTTTAATATACTTTTTTATTATTTTGTAAAAATTTGTAAGGGCTCGAAGATCAAATGTATTATAAATAAGGTTTTTATTCAGTAGGACCTCGTTCGTTAGCCTATAGGGTTCAAATTTATATGTCCTAATAAATTAAAATCATAATAATATTTATTTAATTGTAATGTAGTATAGTGTTTAACTTAGCGTAAGTAAGTAAAAGGTTGCATTTAACATTATTTGAATATAAAATTTAAGATTACTTATTTAAATAAAAGTTTCAAATATCTTACAAATTGTTATTTCTTAAATTTTTTATAAGTTATGTTGATGAAAACAATTATGTTAGACGTAACTGTTTAAAAGTAAGTTACTCGGTTGTCATGAACATAAGGACACAAGTGTTTATGTTAAATCCATAATTACAACTAGCCGTAGGAAAACAATTTTTAAACAGCACGCTCATACTATTGAGATATGAACAGAACTTGGTATAATAATATTGTATGTCTATAATCTTAAATTTACTTGAAATTTGCGAGACATTCAACTTTCTAAGGATATTTTAATTAAAAATTAGAAAATACTGAAAATAACGGGGTACCACCTAATTAACATTTCAACTGTTTTTTCAAAAATAAAAACGTCTTGGAGGAACGGTTCGTCAGCATTTTGCTTTTTTTAATGACTAGTTATTTTTAACAACCAAAAATATAATAAAAATTTGTAATCTATTTTTACGACAGACCAATAGTATCGCAGACATCCACAAAATACAATCAATTGACACAAATTGGATCAGTTTGGTAAGGTTATAACGTAATACTGTCATTTTATCTCTTTCTACCATTCGTTTCGTTCAACTACTTATGTCGATGAAATTTCGGAAAGGTATGCAAGTTGTTTCCAACTTTATGAGTTGGGGGTAAATGATTACTTTTAGTCGATATAATTTTTCAGTGTCGACAGCGTATTCACTGGTGTTATAAGTTCACTTTCCCCAAAAATGGCACATAGCATGGTCCGGACATTTTCTGTTTATTAGACGATCAGTACAGTTACTTTAATGTGCGTGCCCTCAATACACCAGACAAAATTTTTGTAAAAAAATTCAGGTTACTTATTCCTTAAGAACTTTAAATTAGATTATTATGCACTTAATGTTGGTAGAATTAATTTAGTAATAACTCGTAGAACGGTATATTAATTATTTTAATTGTAAACATAACTAAAGTACTTACCAGAGCAACACAACAAAATAACAACATAAGTAAGTCTCGTTGACTTTCTCCCATTTTAACAAAAAATATAAACTTCGTTCCAGATATTAATGTTAACAAAGAGCTTGATAGATTTAACAGAAAAAATCTAAATCCAAATATATCATTTGTTAAATCGACAATCCTTTTGATTTCTGAGCATAGATGTCGCGTTTCTCTAATTACTTCTATTGAACGTACATAGGATTTGGGTTGGTAATTATCCTCGAAATATCTGCAATAAAAAAAATTATACTATTTCCATAGAAAGCAATAGCTTGTAATGATGTTAGGCCAGAATCTAGAATATTGGTCTTAGTATTTTGATTTTATGTAATATACAGGGTTATTCTCCGGGAAATTTATCGATCGATTTTGGGAAAACTATAATTAGGATGAATCTGAAAATTTAACAGTAATTTAACGTGCATGGGGCCCTATATATTATTGTATTGCATTTTTGATTTTTACGTAAAACTCTAGACATATTTCATGTATAATGTTCTATACTTAAATTTCTTTGTTTGGACATATTTAAATTTTAATGTCAAAAATGACGTTTGCGGACCAAAACTTGACTATAAATTTTTCCTATAAGGAAGTCTTTATTATTTAATTTGGGTTAGTTTTCTTGTAGACGAAGATCGACTTTAGTAGTTTTTTATGATATTTTGAAAATTATTAGTACAGGGTAGTGAAAAAAGAAGAATAAAAATTATATTTAAAAAATCGTCAAATGTCAATTTTTTCAAATCGAAAGCACCTATTTTTAACATTTTATCATTTTAAGCATTAAAAAAAGAGTAACTTTGTTTAAGGTTCTCTATTCCAAAAATTTGTAGTTTTCATAATATTTGCAATTCAACATTTTTCTATTGTAAAAATGCTATACGGCTTTTAATTTTTGTTATTAGTTGGCCATGACGGCGAGGCGCGGCGAAAATAAGACAATCGAACCCTACAGAATTGTCACTATTTCTTGCCATTTGACATTCATTTATAATAATCATGCCGGGGCGATTAAATTATATGCACTAATATTATTTAAACTTATTTATTATTTATGGAGAATGTGATGGAGCTATTTCAAGAACATGCGATACATTCGCTATCCGATATCGGCAGAAACAGAAACCAACACCACTAACTGTTAAAAGGATTATAGAAAACTTCAAGAACTTTGGATCCATAGAAGCAAAAAGAAATAGAAATCAACCAGTTGTTATTAATGAAAATGTTAAAACTACAATTTTAGGATATTTCACTGCATATCCCACACTATCTACAAGGAAAGTAGAATTAGAGTCTGGATTATCTCAAGCATCAGTTCTAAGGATTTTATGGAAACACAATTTTCATCCCTATGTATATTCCATAGTACCATATTTAAAAGGCAATGATTTTCCACGAAGAGTAGAGTTCTGTCAATTTCGGTCACAAGAAAATCCTGGTTTTTTGGATAATAATATTTAGTCGGACGAAGCCAAGTTCCCAAAAAATGGATTGTTTAATCGACGCAATTTCTATTACTAAAGCAACTCAATCCATTTACAGAATTAAATTTTCAAGAGTTTTGGCAGTTTAATGTGTATTGTGCTATAACCTGAATGGTGAGTTAGCCATTTTTGGAGATTTCTAGATACAAAATACGTTTTTCAACCTATAGGTGAGCGCTACTTCGACATCTTGAGAAATTTGGAAGTGAACTATTTAGATAACCTGCCGCTGGCTGATCATAGAAATCTCTTTTATCTACATGATGGGGTGCCCCCACATAATAGTCATTTAGTTAACAATCATTTGCAAAGCTTGTTTTATGGTCAATGTATAGTCAAGAATAGGCCACAACTTTGGCCACCTCGCTCCCCCCACCTAACAGTACTTGATTTTTTTTAATTGGAGGAACAATTAAAAACAAAGTATACAACACCGCATTAACTACTTTGGAAGATTGCGTGCAGCGCGTCTGAATAGCATTTGAAGAACTTAGTCCTCAGTCAATAAGATGAGCTACTTATGAAGAGCTCCTGCTTAGGCGCGAAAAATGTTCAAGGGCGTCAATTTGAACATTTACTCAAAAATTTTTTAAACTTTATCTTATTAATAACTGGTTTATTTCTATTTCTTTTAGCTTTTATAGATCCAAAGTTCTTGAAGTTTTTTATAATCTTTTTAACAGTTGGTAGTGTTGGTTTCTGTTTTTTCGGATATTGGATCGCGAATGTATCGCATGTTCTTGAAATAACTCTATCACATTTTGCATAAATAATAAATAAGATTAAATAATTTTCATGCATATAATTTAATCGCCTCGGCATGATTATTATAAATGAATGTCAAGAATGACAAGAAATAGTGATAATTCTGTAGGGTTCGATTGTTTTATTTTCGCCATGCCTCGCCGTTATGGCCAACTAATAACAAAACTTAAAAGCCCTATAGCATTTTTACACTAGAAAAATTTTGAATTGCCAACATTTTAAAAACTCAAAATTTTTGGAATAGACAACCTTATATAAAGTTACCCTTATTTTTAATGCTTAATATGATAAAATTATAAAAATAGGTACTTTCTATTGGAAAAAATTAACTTTTGACAATTTTTTAAAATATAATTTTAATTTTTGTTTTTTGACCACTCTGTACTAACAATTTTCAAAATATATTAAATAGATTACTAAAGTCAATCTTCGTCTACAAGAAAACTAACCCAAATTAAATAATTATAGGAAAAATGTATAGTTAAGTTTAGGTCCGCAAACGTCACTTTTAAGATAAAAATTTAAATATGTCCAAAACATGATATATATATATATATATATATATATATATATATATATATATATATATATATATATATATATATATATATATATATATGAAATATGTCTAGAATTTTACGTAGAAATCAAAAATGCAATAATATATAGGGTGTTCTATTTAAAATAAGCTAGTTGACATCTACTTCCAGTATAACCGGAAGTGCCATCATCTTCCCTCATGCACGTTAGTACACTGCCAAATTTTCAGATTCTTTCCAATTATAGTTTTCACACCATTGATCGATAAAGTTCCCGGAAAATCACCCTGTATAATTTAGAGATGGTTTAATAATGAGGAAATTTATTCGCATCTCTCCTTTTGAAAACTCCATACTCCATATTAAATCCTACAATTTGAATTTTTACCACATATCTCTAGATTCACACCACGTGGAAAGGGGTCTCAGTGCAATTATCTATCTTCTTACAAAAAAGAACCAGGTTAGAAATCGCTGGTTGAGGAAATTTAAAATTAAACCTGATTAATTTGGAGCCAAATATTTAAAATTTACTTTTAAAGCATCGGACTGAGCTCTCCCATTAAAAAAAAGTATTGAATAACTATTGTCAAAGTTTATGGTAGGTAGAGAAGCTACACCTGCCATAAGATTTGACTAGTGTGGAAAAAGGATTGATTTTTTGTGTATTTAATTTATGTAAATGTTTCATTTTGTGTCATTTTAATTATATAAAAATATGAGTTATAGCTCTAACAATAATTTCTACTCTACAGTATATCGTTTCAAAATGCGTACCACTTTATCAAGCTTTGATCTGCTGATGAAACGCACAACACGTTGCGTGGCGCCATGTCGGAGATATTTTGAAAAACATGAACAGTGTCTGTTGTTGCGTTGACATTTTTTATACTACTCACAACTCGCTGAATTATGTGTTTAGTTGATAAAATTGTAAAAATTCAATATTAGGAGGACAGGGTGGAGGGGGGAGGCTATAAACAGAAAAAATTTTCTCGTGATCTACGGGACAAAAAAGTTTGGGAACCTTTGCTCTAAGCCTTTGACTGTCGTATAAAGTTATAACAATAATTCTTAATTGAGCCGGTACGGATATATATATATATATATATATATATATATATATATATATATATATATATATATATATATATATATATATATATATATAAAATTTAATGTTGAATTTAAACAAACAAATATAAAAATGTCGCCCTAACTAGGACCACATGAAATGACTTAAGTTTTGTATTTAAACCCCGGATAAAATATTTATTGAACCTAGAAAGTTTAATTGAAAAAATGGGTAGTTTACATTGTTAAAATTTAAACATAATTCCGGACTTTTGGGTAAGCGCAAAAGAAAGTGTTTTGCTGACCATAGACAGAACCGAACTCGCAAATCCACTTGATCGAGTGCTGGCAAAGAATTTGAGGAGTTTATTATATCAAATAAAGAACATACAAAATGCAAATAAACAAATAATTTAAAACAATATAAAGCTGTCTAAATCGCTCACAACTTACAAGACAAAAACGACAAAATATAACAATCGGTACTGTTCATTTACGAGTGAAGCTGAAGAAATGAATGAATAAATGAACAATAAATGGTGACACTTGATCATTGACGCCTAGGCCTCGTTGGAACTTTTACATCCCACCATAGCCTCAGGTCATTCGAGGCCTATCCTCTTTGCGAAGCTAAGCAGCCTCATTGAATGAATTTGCTTTACGGCTTGCCGTGACAATTGTATCTTTAAAATGTCTTTGCTGTAGTTCATTGAGTGCTGAGCACTGTCTGAGGATATAGTTAGTAGTTTCGTCCTCCTCCACACACTGTCTGCATGTCGAGTCATCTAGGACACCAATTTGATGAAGATGGCCTCCCAGGTAAGAATATCCCTTCAATAGTTACACCACAATTCGCAGCTCTCTTCTTCCTAAGGAGAGAAGCGGCCTACTAAGCCGTGGGCTAGGTCCAATTATGTGTTCCTTATCACATTTATCCCAGGAGCTCCTCTTCACGATTCAATAAATTTCAGCAGCAGTTTTAATCCCCTTTAACTAATGGTAATTGGGACAGATACAATAGGTTGGGGTCCATATGGTTCAATCGCGGACTCCATCTTTACTAGACAGTTAGCTTCCTTATTTTCCCATACGAGTTTGATTGTTAGGTTCAGACTGTTCAGTGCATCCTTACACTCAGATACTGGTTGCGAAGTTACGACACTATACTTTAGTGCCATTATCGTAGCCCTGTTGTCTGAGCCTATGTTTATTATCCTATTCCTGTTTATGTTCCTCTTACAAAGACAGTCACAATGCAACAAATCGTAAATTTCCACTGTAAAGTTCGTCGCACGTTGTCCGTTGTTCCCGTCTTCTTACCGAACGCTCTGGCTCTAGATCTTTCATCCTGTCGAGATCCATCTGTAAACAACCAGGATCCATTTCTCGGAAGATCTTGCTTCTCCTCTCAATCACCCCTACTTGGTAAAAGTATCTTAAGGTTGAATTTCAAGAGCGTCGCCATGTAGTTGGTTTGCATGGAGAGTGGTGGACATTTTTCCATCGTGCTTTCCCAGACGCTTGAGTCTACGCCCGTTTCAGTTCCGAGATGGCCTAAACAACTAAGACAATAAGTAGCCTTCAGAGCCTTGTTCTCTATGTATAAGTGGAGTGGAGATAGGCCCACTAGTGGAAGCAGCCTCCATTGCACTCATTTTTATCACATAAGTCATACTTTCAACGAGTGACACTATCAAACCGACCGATCGATAACAGGAAATCGGTTGTGCTCATGCTGATAAGTATAAAATTTTCAAAAATATCATCTGCAATCGAACATTTTCGTTCGTATTTCGTTATTTTTGGCTTCAACACACTACAAGAATCGGGAGTCATTATGGAAGTCGGTAGTTTAAACTTATTTTTCATGATTAAGAATGCGTTAATACATTTTAAAAACTGAGCTCGTGTTGCCATATGTTTATATCCCGTTGATGTTCCAGTGAATGTTCGTTGCGCGAGCCAAAACATAGTTGACGATTTTTACACCGAAATACCGATTAGGAACAACCTTCATGTCTCGAATCAATATGATAATAGAGCTTGTTGTTATCTAAGTGAAAATCTCAAGTGGTTTTAAATATTTCGATTCATTTGGCGTCATCCTGCGAGACAGAAAAAGCGAGAGTCACGCGATAAATTACTGTGTGAGAAGTTATCGAAATAAGAATATCTAGAAAAATAAAAACTTACCTTTTAATGTTCATAATAAAATTACCAATTAAAATTGTTACACTGCAGAGGGTCAAAGAAAATACCCAATAATAATAAAAGTAAAAATGCTCAAATATATAGACTACTAGAGCTATGAGTTTTCCATCCTTAAGATTGATATAAATGTTAAAGCCATAACAAAAATAAGGTAGTAAAATTGGTATAAATATTAATATCCGTTGTTTAGTAATTTCTTTTGGCTTGTTATGTATATTTAGTTTTGTTTCCCAGCTTATAATTTTAGAAATAAGTTCATTCCACGCAGATTTTTTATAGTATCTGCTTAGAACTGATTCAAAAAAATTACAAAATAAAAACAGTTCCATAACCATTTCCAAAATACATATTGTTTCTGATAGTCTTGCACAGAACTTGTAAGTGCTTAAATATATTTGAGCTGAGAAAATAACAGTTAGAATTCCAATCGATAATTTCAGTGGTAGGCTAAGTTCTAGTTTCAATTTCTTAAAATTGTAGAATGGAACAACACAATAGAATGCTGCATAGTAATAAAATAATTTAAATAAATTTAATTTTGTAGAAATTGCACTATTACACATTGTTAAAACCCTATAGTCTTGCAAAACAAACTAAAATACTTCGATATAAAAAACTAATTCATTTTCTAAAGTAAACTTTTAGCAGTTGGTTATTTCCATAATATTTTCTTGCACTATTATTCATTAATTAATCTCTGATCAATATATTGTCTGTATGTCACTTATACAGGGTTTCTGCGATAAGTACGAAATTATCAAAAATATAATTTGTAAACGCACTTTTTCGTTCGTGTTTGGCTGTTTTTGGTATTAACAGTCTACAAGAATCGGGAGCTATTATGGAGGTCGGTAGTTTTAACTTACTTTTCACGATTAAGAATGCATTACTGCATTTTAAAAACTGAGCTCGTGTTGCCATATGCCTATATTCCGTTGACGTTTCATAGAAGCTTTGTCGCGCGAGCCAAAATGAAGTTGATAATTTTCACACTAAAATACCTATTAGGAACAACCTCCATATCTCGAGCCAATATGATAATAGAGCTTCTTGGTATCTAGGTAAAAGACTCAAGTGGTTTTAAATATTTCGTTTCATTTGGCGTCATCCTGCGAGGCAGAAAAAACGCGTGACTCGCGATAAATTACTGTGCGAGAAGTTATCGAAATAAGAATATCTAGAAAAATAAAAAACCTACCTTTTAATGTTCATTATAAAATTACCAATTAAAATTGTCACAGTAGTGAACATAACCCGATTCGCTCGATCCCCCCACTCCTCGACCTTGACCTTGACCTTGCTTCACCCCTCTTTGGCCCCGCCCACATGTCCTTGTCATTGACCTTGAAAGCGCACGTGTGCTTTGGCCTTGGCCTTGTGTTCAAGGTTGTGTGTGTGACCTTGACCTTGACCTTGGTCGAGACGACCTTGACTTTGTTGAAGGTCATCTTGGGTGTGTGACCTTGAAGATATGTTACGTGGTTGGGGGTGACCTTGAATGGTTTTATATAAGGTATGGGGCAGTTTCATTCATCAGTTGGCTCTGACTTGTATAGGTAGTACATGTGTTAATATTTGACAAATCATGGCATATGTTTGTGAAAATTGCGGTTCTAAGTTTACTAATATTTATAATATGAGACGTCATCAAAGAGAATCGTGTGCGGCGAGATTTAATGAAGTGCCTGGAGGAAAACGGCTCCGAATTGAAGAGTATACATCGACGATTCCGCTAATTAATTGCGCTACATGTAATGTAGATGTTCCAATAAATCATATGTCGGTGCATAAACGAACACAACAACATAAAAATAATTCATGTTTGCCGGTATGTCATGGTGTGCAACTCGTTCAATGTGCCTTCAAAAGGAGAATTGCAACCTATCGGGTTAGCAGTGATATGGAGCATTCCGATTACGTAATGTTCTTTGCAGACATTAAATCCAAGGTGGTGGAACTTGTTAATAATTTATTGCGTGTGCATCATGCTTTAAAAGTTAACATGACAGCTGTTGGCGAGTACATGCTTCCATCACAAGAAATATTCAGTGAAAAATCCTTCAACACTGCTAATCAAATAATTAGTGTAGAAAGTGATTTGGATGCCGTTTACCATTCTTTCACCGAATTAATAAAAACGCAGGCGACAGAGTTCCAGGAGAAAGATTCAGGTATGGAAAAATCAAAACCCGATATATTAAACTGATTTTTATATATTATTTTTCTTGTTATAGGATGGGCTCTTGTGCGAATTTTATACTTGGAAGTTGGTATCAACAAGTATATGCCTATGGGTGGCTCATCATACATCAAGTTGCCGTGTTCTATTGAAAAGAAAGGAGCTGTCGTCAATGTGATTAACCAGGACGAATTTTGCTTTGCGTGGGCTGTAACATCAGCATTGTTTCCTCCAACAGCAGAGACTTCACAGAAGACATCCTACCCCCATTTTTCTAGAGTGCTAAATGTAACAGGTATGGATTTTCCAGTAAAATTACGTGACATTAAAAAATTTGAGGAAATGAACAACATATCAATTAACGTATACGGTCTGGAATCTAAATATGAAAATAATGAAGTAATACATGAAGTTATTGGTCCACTGAGGTATGCGTCAAAAAAGTTGGATAGGCATGTAAATTTATTGTTAATTACAAAAGACTGTAGTAGTAAAGATGGCGGTGAACATTTTTGTGATACGACTTGTTCAAAGAGTCATTATTGTTGGATTCGGGATTTATCACGTTTAGTTTCAAGTCAAATTAGTTGTCAACAACATAAAATATATTTCTGTGATGGTTGCCTCATTTATTTTAGTACACCGTCAGCTTTAACTTTACATCAAAGCTACGATTGTAACCACATTTTCACGCAAACACCCTCAGTGGATTTAAAAATCGATAAATTTGGAAAGAGTGTGCCGGAAAATATTTTGAAATTCGAGGGTATAGAAAAGCAAATGCGCGTTCCATTCGTGGTTTATGCAGATTTCGAATCTGTTTTAAAACCCGTTGAAACGGTACAACCAAACCCACAAAATTCTTACACTGTAAAAAGTTTTAAACATGAACCATATTCTTTTGCTTATTTAATTAAATGCTCTTTTGACGACTCACTTTCGAAATTTGAGCTATTTCGGGGGAATAATGCAGCTCAAGTCTTTGTGGATCGTATCGAGTGTGATTTAAGGGCTCTATACAACACATATTTAAAAGACATTAAGCCTATGAAACCGTTAACGCCTGAAGAAAAAAGGGAGTTTAATGATGCTAAAATATGTGGTATATGTGAAGGCCCTTTTGAAGAGGGTGAGATTAAAGTACGAGACCACTGTCACATAACTGGTGCAAAAAGATTTGGTGCTGCACATTCCGTTTGTAATTTAAATTATAAATTACCCTCTTTTATCCCTATCATATTTCATAACTTAAGCGGCTACGACAGCCATTTATTTATAAAAGAGTTATGTAAATATGGGGATAAAATTGGTGTTTTGGCTCAAAGTAAGGAAAAGTACATATCATTTACCAAAAGCATTTATGTGCACGATTATTTTGATAGTAAATGTGGAAAAGTCAAGAGGAAATATTTAAAGTTGCGATTTATTGATAGTTTTAAATTTCTGTCAACGTCTTTGGAAAATTTAGGCAGCGGTTTAAACGACGACGATTTTATTGAAACGCGGAAACATTTTTCAAATATCAACCAATTTAATTTGATGCGTCAAAAGGGTGTTTTTCCCTATAGCTTTATTGACTCTATAGAAAAAATGGAAAATACATGTCTTCCAAGTAAAGATGAATTTTATGATAATTTACGGGAAGAACATATTAGCGATGAAAGCTATAGAAGAGCAAAAGAAGTATGGCACTTGTTTGGGTGTAAAACTTTGGGGGACTATTCGGACGTGTATTTAAAATCAGATGTGTTGCTATTGTGTGATGTTTTTGAGCAATTTCGGAATAATTGTTTAAAATTCGATAAACTTGATCCAGCACATTACTATACCCTTCCAAGTTTATCATTTGATTGTATGCTACGTATGACTAAGGTAGAGTTAGAGCTCTTAACTGATATAGACATGATACATTTTTTTAAGAAAGGTATACGCGGCGGCATAAGCCAGTGTACAGAAAGGAAGCACATCGCTAATAATATTTTTTTACCAGACTATGACCCAACAAAACCTTCTTCATTTATAACATACCTTGATGCTACAAATCTATATGGTCATAGTATGTCACAAGCATTACCATATGGTGGTTTTCGATGGTTAAGCGAGCGCGAAATTCTGGATTTAAATATTATGGCTGTTGGTGATGATAGTTTACATGGCTACGTTTTGGAAGTGGATGTGCATTATCCGACTGAGTGGCATGATGCACATTCTGATCTTCCATTTCTAGTAGAAAATATCATACCGCCAACAGAAAACGCTAAATTACCGAAATTAATTCCTAATTTACAAGATAAAAAAAAATACATTGTACACTATAGAACTTTAAAACAAGCCATCGCCAACGGCTTAGTGGTAATGCAAACCCATCGAGTATTACAGTTTAAGCAATCAAAATGGCTAAAATCGTATATTGATTTTAATACCAATTTACGTAACAAGGCCACCACAAAATTTGCGAAGGACACTTTTAAATTAAAAAATAACGCGATATTTGGTAAAACTATGGAAAATGTGGAAAATCGAAAGGATATAAAATTAGTAACACATTGGGAGAACAGTGTAGGCAGAAATGGAGCTAGAGCACTAATATCCCGCCCCAATTTCAATAGTAGCTCGATATTTACCGAGAACTTTGTTGCTATACATATGAATAAAGTTAAAATATTGTACAATAAACCAATTTATATCGGTTTTTCCATATTAGATATATCAAAGACTGTAATATACGATTTTTATTATAATTTTATTAAATCCAAGTTTGGCGATGATGCTTCGTTACTTTACACCGATACTGACTCGCTTATATTAAAAGTGTATACGGAAAACTTTTATCAAACTATATCAGAAAACCCCGAAAAATTCGATACATCAAATTACCCCGAAATTAATAATTTCAACATAATTAAAAGTAATTCTGTAGTTGGTAGAATGAAAGATGAGTTTCCTGGTGATCCGATAATAAGTTTTTATGGTACCGGCGCGAAGGCTTATTATGTAAAGTCCATTAATAATGAATTAAAAAAAGCCAAAGGTATCAAAAAATGTGTTATCGAGAAAGACCTTCATCAGGAAGACTACCAAAGAATTGTTGAACGGGGTGGTTTGATATTAAGAAAGATGAAGACATTTAGAAGTGAATTACATAACATTTATACCAACATAATAAATAAAGTAGCATTGTCACATAGCGATGATAAACGTTATGTAATTCCCAGTTCAACCAAAACTCTACCTTGGGGGCATGCAGACATAGATTTTTACAAAACAGACCCGGAAGAAAACTTAGCAAATTTAGTCACCGTGTTGGAATCATTTCTAAGTCAGGACAGCACGTAATCTGGAAAATCCATATTTCATTATTTGTATTGTTTTTATTATTTCTATTAAACATACAACATTAATATGTAACGATAGTATTGTAATTTTTTTTTTTTTTTTTTTTTAAATAAAAAACATGTATTCATTGATTGATTGCTTTTTTATTGAACCTTTATTTTAAAATTATAAATATAATGAAGTGTCGACAAATAACAAACTGTAAAAGTTATTGTTGAAAAATTTGTCTAATAGTAAATTAAACGCACAGGTCTACGAGTAAGTGTTTAATGTGAAACAGGTTTGCTGACAAGATCCTCCATAGTCTTTTCAATTTTCAACATTCTAGAGTTAAGTTCATCACGCAGTTCGTCTTGCCTAAGTTCATATATTGCAATAACAGTATCATCAATGTATCCTCTAAGTTCTTGACCGGTTTCAATTAATTTCTTGCGTACGTAACCTTCAAGTTGGTTTCTGAATATATCTTTAATAACAATTGTTGAGTCATGTAAAGCTTTCTGCGTATCTTGCACACACTGAGCAAGGTTATTATCAACATAATTTCGTGTGGTCGCATCGTCTCCTTCAAGAGGTTCTGCTAAATAGCACAATCTTTTGCTTCCCATGTCGTAATCTCCATTAGGTGTAAGTTTAAAACCTATTCCTGAAGGACCTCGCATAAAGTTAAAATCCTTAAATTTTCTTTTGCGACCGAACTTATCAATAGTGTTTACTTCTGACATTGTTATGTGAGACTGATTTGAAACCATTAGATTTCACCCTAATATATGGTTCTATTTCATTAATAAACGGACTCTGCAGAAAAATATGGATTGCAAAACGTATTTTAGGTGATGTTTAATAAATACACATACAGATTCATTTTACTATTGTTTTATTGGAAAAAAAAATTAAAATATAACAAAAGATTGAGTTTACTTTTTATTATTAAAAAAAAAATAAAAAATAACAAACAAAAAAATTAAAAATTAAGAAATAAAATACATGTTAATTTCTTCTGTACAGGTAAGCTTCTTCTATGACCCAATTTCTTCTCTGGATGGCACGTTCATTAATGTCCTTGAACTGGTAGTAAACTAGTCCACAAAAGCCGCATTGTACAAATTTAACCCTGAAAAGGTCAATGTAGTTGAAGTCGTACGTAAGATCATTTCGCCAGCAGATACCTAGTCTTTTACAATGATGACAAGTTAAATAAAAAGCTTTTGGTATATGACTGTATGTTTTGGCTTCTTCACTAGGTTGTTCATCAGTTGGCAACATGATGTTTGAATATGTTGTACTTTTCAATCGCGGTACTCTAATTATGTATTACTTTTTAAAATAACCTTGACAGGACCAAAAAAAAATCCTTGAAAATTACAACCTCGAAAACGACCCTGACATTGACGGGTACTTTGACCTTGGCCTTGGCCTCGCATCTAACAAGTTTAGTACTATATTTATATGCTTCTTTAAAATAACCTTGACAGGGACAAAAAAAAATCCATGAAAATTACAACCTTGAAAACGACCCTGGTATTGCCGGTTACGTCGGCCTTGGCCTTAGCCTTGCATCTGACAAGTTTAAATATTATACTTAATGCATCGAACAAAAGGAATAAAGGCGGTGTAGTGGGGGAAATGGGCATAAAAGCAGACTTGCTGACTCGAGCTCTTCACAGTTCGTCAGAACAGCAAACAGTACAGTGCTAAGAAAAAGTTAATTGTGTGAGTTTGAATATCGAAAATGTCTAGTGTACGGTCTCTTTTAGATGCTCTTGACGTGAGCTGCGGTTCACAGCAGGGCATGCTGGATAACATGAGTGGTTTAGAAGTGTTAAGTCCGGGGGTGTTCGAGAACTGGAATGGCGTGGAGCATGAAGATGCCGAAGACCGAGCCCTCAACGATGGTCGCGATGAAGAGTTAGTTCAGTCGGCAGCGCAATTCCTGGAATGCTGGACGGAGGAGAAGGAGCCAAAGATAAATGTGATTAGTGATGTGGTTGTGCGAAAAGCATCGCGGCCTAGGGAATCTTCTCCGAAAGCTTCGAAACTGAAAAAGCTCTTGACTATGCGGAAGTCGGAAATCGCCGATAAAAAAACATTTTATTCGGCGATTAAAGGTGTGGGACAAGGGAAGAAGAAAAAGTTTAACTTTAAGCGTCCCTCCACCCCTGTTCCATTACCCGACTTCCTAAAAACAGCACCAAAAGAGCCATTGTCAGTAGAAGTGGAAGTCATAGAAGGCCCCGATGGACCAACACCACCAACGCCACCAACACCGGCCAGCGTAGAGAATGAAATAGTGTCGGAGGTGAAGTCTTCCCCAGCGCCAGCACCACTGTCGCCGATATTGGGGTGCCGGAAACCCATGAAGAAGCGGTTTAAGCGGTGTTTTGAAGGCGATGAAGTTTCCGCTGCTTCGTCGTCGTCGTCGTCGTCATCGTCTTCACCAAATAAAACCGCGTCTTCTTCCGAGCCATCACAACCGGAGTGGGTCGAAGACTTCACCAACTCTCAGAAGACCAAATTGACAGACATTTACGCCATGAAAAAACGCTTAGTGAATGAAGTGAACGAGTGTGCCAGTGACATTATAGAACTTGAAAGACAATTAGAGATAAAAAAGGTGAAATCTGAGCGGTTAAAAAGACAATTAGAGGACTTTAATAAATTATGTAGTAGGTGTTAGGTAGTTGTAGAGATTAGCTTTTAATTTATAGTATTAAGTTTGTAAATATATATATATATATATATATATATATATATATATATATATATATATATATATATATATATATAATGTAGTTAATAAAAAAGTGTTTGATCAAATTTTTTATATTTTATAATGAGAATAAAAATGACTTGAAAATTTATTTTTGTGTGTTATTTCATATAGGCCCTGTCCCACATAATATTAGGTAATAAAAAAAAAATAGTGAATAATCCACTAAAACTACGCAATAGCAACAGTTGTAAATATTTTCTGATAATATTTACAAGTATGCTAAAACATGGTTCGGTTTATGAAGTTAAGGTTCTGTCGCCAGAACTTCTAATACTTTGTATCTCAATATTGTATGTTTTTATGAAAAAAACATAAAATATTGGTTACAAAGTATTATAACCAACTAAAACTACGATCAAATTATTTTGTGGTCCTGAAAAGGACCGTTTGGTTGTAAAACATGCGACTCTTTTATTGAGTTGTGGAGTCGCACGGCCCGTCATCATCATCAGCGGGGGTGGCGGTGCT
The DNA here is from genome assembly GCA_034092305.1 of Diaprepes abbreviatus. NCBI lineage: Eukaryota > Metazoa > Arthropoda > Insecta > Coleoptera > Curculionidae > Diaprepes > Diaprepes abbreviatus. The sequence goes on from JASJET010000087.1 coordinate 3,723,692, forward strand.
GTCCTCTGTGTATTCGATGATGAACCGCCAAAGTTCATCCCATCTAGGATCGTTCGGCTCCCACTCCAAACAATTCTCTGTGGTAGAATCTACCACAGGGCATTGGATGGGTTGTTGTTGTTGTTGAGTCGCAGACATGTTGAACTAAAATGATTGTAATAAGTATTGGTGGTCGTATATATAGAGACAAATTAATGGTGGGGGGTGAAAACAAATGTCGTATTACGTATTGAGACCAAAAGTTGTTTGTGGTCTCAAATACGAACGAACGATTTAGCTGGGTTCCACCAGCACTTAAAGTTTTAATACTTTGTATCTAATATTGTATATTCTATACATACAATATTAGTAACAAAGTACTAATATGTACTAAAACTACGATCAAAGTATTTTGTGGTCCTGAAAAGGACCGTTGTTGTGTGCCCTTAAAAAGGGCCAGGGAGAGTGTGGGGCTTATGGTGCCCCATCCTCGCTGGTCGACCACCAGCTTGACGAATCGCAGGGGCCTTGTGGGTCGTCGGGTGTTGGTGATGCTGGAATTTCCAGCACCGCATCTTCCGTCGAGTCCGGCTCTGGCTGCGGCGACGGAGTTTCGAGTCTTTGTAAGACCCAATCACCCGCGTCGTCTAATTCCACTAGACCCGGATCATGGTCATATACTAGCGGAATCGGCTCATCCAAGTCGTCCCAACGTAGGACGTCAATTTCAAAATCCACCTCGTCGTCGTCGTCGAAGACTTGCAGGTCTCCAACGTTGTCGGCTACGGTGTCATCACTAAAGATGGATGAGCCTCGGCTGGCGGGTCTTTCTTCCTCCATGTTCATCAGGACTTAGAAAAAAAAAAAAAAAAAAAAAAAAAAACCCTCCCCTACAACTTCCACATACTCCCGTTCGGCGGCCCTAGCCTCCTAACTCGAGAATTTCAATTTTTTCGTCTAAATTTTTTGTTATTTTTAAGATTTTCCAAATTTTTTTTTCACCATTGTATTCTACTCAAAATTCTAGGTAATTAAAGTGCTTTTATTTTTTCTCTATCTTGAACGGTTTCCGAGCTACAGCGCTTTAAAGAATTCAAATTACTAACTTTCTATAACCCTTTTTTTCAAATTTCATTTTTTCGAATTTTCAAAAATACTACAATATGTAGAAAAAAATTCTCTCTTTAATTTCCCAATACCGTTTTTCTCTAAATCTTCAACTTTAGCGCGTATTCAGCATTTTCAAAAAAAAAAAAATTATAATTTTTTTTACACCATCGCATTCTCCTCAAAATTTTGGGCTATCAAAGTGCTTTTATTTTTTTTCTATCTTGAACGGTTCCCGAGCTACAGCGCTTTAAAAAATCCAAATTACTAACTTATTGTAACCCTTTTCTTAAAATTTCATCTTTCCGAATTTTGAAAAGTACTACCATATGTAGAAAAAAATTCTCTTTCTAATTTCCTAATATCATTTTGCTCCAAAACTTCAACTTTGGCGCGCATTCACCATTTTTCAATTTTTTTTTTGAAAAAATTTTTTTTTACGTTTTTACTATCGAGAAAAATGCTTGCTTATAGTACTCGATTTCCTCTATAATTTTTTCTTATAACTTTTTTCCCTATTCCTAACCGTTACTTTCCTACAAATTTTCTAAATCGTTGTTTTCATATTTTGCCTTAAAAATTTTTTCTTGTGTTATTTAAGCTCTTTTTTCCACTTAATAAACCACCATTTTCTAAATTCCCGTACTCTTTTCTTAAAGAGCGGGCTTTTCCGCCAGCTTTTTTTTTTGGTTGGGTTTCAAATAAATATAAAACTACTACTTCACTCATTACAAATTTATTGATTCAAGAACATTATTTTGTGTTACATATAATAGATACATTAAAATATAGATTTATTGGTCACCGAACCGTTTAATACATTATAACTAAAAAATGAGTCGTGAATAACTAATGCGTACACTTTAGTGTCTTTGGGGAATTTATTCTTTCTCGTTTGGAACTCCAATTTTACATCCACTGTCGATGAGTTAATCGCCTCTGGTTGATGACTGCAATTGATAATAAAAACGGGGTTTTTCATATATTCCGCGAACGTTATCATCGGATCGTTTATTTCGCGCCCGTAGTAGCTGCTTTGGAAGTTTTCGTAATTGTAATAGGCTGCTGCGTACAGTTTCTTGGCGAAATCTAAATTCCATCTTTCGTATGGATAAACGGTTGAATTCAGATACAGTCTAATGTCGCATACGTCGGCGTGGGTAAACTGGGTTGCGTTTTTTTCTTTCTTGTCGCAATTATTGCTGTCTTGAAACCCGACGATTATATAGCGCGGTCTTTCCAGACTTGTACTCGTTCTCAAGGCCCACACGTCGGAAGATGTTTGCCTTAAAGCTGGTAATTCGTACAGATCCCATTTACGATATGCCATTTGAATACTGGCATTGTTTCCTCCTTTATTAATGCGAGACAGTATTTTCAATTTTTGCTTATCGTCTGGAATGATGTGACGAATTTTCCATTCGATTTTGTCGATACTAATTTCTGCCTCTACTTCGCCGACGTAACAATTGGTAAAAGTGCGAGCTATAATCATAATAAGCTCTTGTTTTACGTTGAAAACACCTTTTGCGTAATCTTCGGCGAATCCCATAAGATATTTTAAGGGTAATTTCCCGGAGAATACGTTACTTGCCGTGTCTACGATATCTTGGTTTGCTTCGTCGAGACCCCATCCGCACGTCATGAGAGATCTTTGTTGCAAACTTCCGAATGAAACCATGGTTTTTAATGTCGTCGTAACTCCAGGTTTACGAACCACGGCGACCTGCTCACCTCCCATCTCGTAGCGAATTTCATCGAACAAAAATGCGAGGGCATTATTTGATAAAAAACATCTTTTCGTTGCGTCTATGGGTTTAAATTTTCCTTCGATATATATGTAACTTTCGGCGATATCCAGTATAATATCTTGAAAATTAATGGGGATACGGACTTCATCCGAATTGTTGAATGATGGAGATCCGTATGGTTTATACGTATGCTCTTCTAGACTAATAATGGAATTGTCCAAGATGGGCTCGGAGAAAACCTCTATTTTATCGCTGGTGGTGGAAATCATTTTCGCACTTTAAGACCGATTGATTTTAAAAATTTATAGTCTTCGGCAGATAACTGTTGAGATGTTTGTGATCTAACGTCTGGACGACGACTAACCTTGACGTTAACTCTTCTTTTACTTTTATTATGTTTCGGCGGTTCCCCCATCTTAGTCGACAGCACACACAATTGACGATTGAAGCAAAAACCCATTTCTATGAAAGTTTCTTCAGTTCCAATTTCACGATTATTTTCTCGCCTTGAAAATTGATTAGATCACCGCTATCGTCCAAGATGCGAAGAGTAATGTTGTCGATAAACTGACGTCCTGCCGGCATTAACGGCATATAAATATTATTTTGTGGTTCTTTACTGATTTTGTAACCGGGCTCCACGTCGATATCGAATTCGAACAAGGTATGACCTTCCACCGAATTCATATATGCTCCGGAAATTATATTACAATCTACGCGTATGATGCGTACTTTCATTATTTCCACCATCTCGGTTGATTCGTGCTTTTTGTCTCTTTTTAACACTGTATGATTAAATCCTAACATTTTACCGATACTCGCCTCTCCCCGGAAATCTATAGTATATTGGGATTTCAGTTCACATTTCAGCGTATTATTATTAGCAACCAAGTAAAAGATTCCATCGTTCTTTTCTTCAGTTGAAATCCTCAAAGCCTCCAACATAGCTTTACCTATCTCATCTATTTCATAGGCCCCAGGTGGAATCTGCAATTGTATCGGCTCGGTGGTGTAACCCTCCTTCATGTAGGCAAACTTATTGTTGCTTTCGTCCACATTAAAAATTGAATTGTATGTGTAAAATCCCAGCAATGCCAGACCATATTTGTTTTCTCTATTTAATTCGACTGGTGGATAAAAATCGGCGCTTAAGACGCTCGAGTGTCCTGTTAGTGTGAACGTATAAGACATGACTAACCATTAAAACATCACACATCTCGGTTTTATTCTTAGCGGCAACATTTAAAAAGATTCATCTTCACACCTTTTCTCACTGCATTAGATAGTGATGTTTTTATGCTATTTTCTGCTTTTATGCGCACATCGCTGATTTTGCAATAACAACAAAATATTTTTCTAGCTGTAAGATCCTCATCAGACGTAACCTCGTTTAAATTGCTGCTGCTGCTGAAATAATGTTTGCAACCGCACTGATATTTTAATATATCGATATCGCTTTTAAGGTGCTCGGGCAACTTTTCCCAAACGAATGGAATTTCATTTGGGGCTAATGCAATCATCACTTCCTTGGGCATGTTTTCTAACTGTTTCACGGTCATTTTCCTTAATCCACCGGCTAGATGAAATGCTTTCAGTGATTGCAACATTTTAGTATAGTTATTGCGATCCATTTGCGGTGTTAATGGTGACGATGATGATTATGACATCTTTTACGCTGATGATTCGACAAGAAACTTTAAGCACAAATGTCCACACCAGACTGTTCCAAAATCCTGCTGACGATCGTATGTATAGTAAATAATTTTTGATGGTTCCGATCCCGTTTGTAGATATCGTACCAATTCGATCGGTGGGGGTAAATCGCCGAAGCTGTCATAATATGTTACTTTAGAATTATTTTTTCTATAAGCTACCCAATGAGTCCCTGCACCACGCGTACTATCCAAATTCACTATTGCTGCTTCGTAACGTCGAGGACCTTGTCTAGGTAATAAATCCCTCATATAAACGCCTCGAAAGTGTCCTATTCTTTTCTTTTTGGCATATTTTTCTATATCGATGTTAGATAGTGGTCTTCGAGGTAGGGATTCAATTAGTTTTTTGATCTACGATTTAAAAATAATCCCATACCTTTACGATATGGCTTTAGAAACAAACCATTTCCTTTCGATTTTAAATACAGGCCGGCACCGGTTTTATCTTCGCTGCTTTTTTTTACTGCTTTTATGGCGCGCACAATTCCCGCTGCCCCACCGGCTAATGAACCCAAAGCTGATAACCCGGCAAAAATTGGAATTAATGGTAATATTCCACCAGTTTTAGGAATCGGTATTATTCTCGGTGTACGAACCTTCCTTTTGCCACCTGCCGCTTTTACCGATCTACGTGCTGCCGACAGAGCTATTTTAGATGCATTCATGACATTTTTTTCCAACACATTTTTACTTCCGGCTTTTAATAATTCCCTTCGAACTGCTTGTCGAATAGCTGTTCCGAAACAGGCTTTCCGAACATGTCGATTTTTATTAACACCTTTCCTTTTTGTATGACGTGTGCCTTTACTAGATGTTTTTTTTGTTGATAATGATGATGGTACACCCATACCAAAACGTTGTTTTCCTTTCATAATGTTTGTAACTAACCAAGCTGCTGTTTTTTCACCTAAACTGGAATCTTTCGATTTTACTCTATTCCAAGCACTTTGTTCGAGCTCGTAATCCGCTCGATGTCTCGCACTTATGTTGTCTTTATTATGTAAATAGGCTAAATCGTGTTTTTTGCATGCGGCATCCAAAGGATTAATGCCTGGATCACCTCTTGTTACACGTTTTATTACTTTTGTTCCGGGTCCGCAATATTGATAACCAGGAATGTGTACCTCGAATGGTAATTTATTTATTAACGAATCACAATACCGTATCCAGTTTGTTGGAAACGTGAGACCGTCCACTTCGTTTGACGCTCGGCATCTGAATGACAGTTTTTGTGAAAAATTGCCTATAAAATATCAAATTTTCCTAAGATGCGCGTTATCGATCTTAAACAAAACTTCCTATTGACAATCTCGATGAAAAAGTCGGACTTGGATTGAAAGAAGATAATGAAGAGACACGGTCCTCTACTTCCTTCCTCTATTCGCGGCCTGTTAATTGGTCCATCCAATTGTGGAAAAACTAATGTCATGATTTCGCTGCTTACACACCCCCTTGGGCTACGTTTCGAAAATGTCTATATTTACTCGAAATCTCTGTATCAACCGAAATATGAGTATTTAAGGAAAATTTTAGCGCCCATCAAAGGTTTAGGCTACTATGCCTTTAGTGATTCCAGTAATATTGTGGTACCGTCCGATGCAAAACCAAACTCTATATTTATCTTTGATGATGTTATATGTGAAAAACAAGATGTTATAAGATCTTACTTTAGCATGGGACGTCATAAAATATCGACTCCTTTTACCTAGCGCAAACATATTCGCGAGTGCCTAAACAGCTTGTGCGAGACAACGCCAATTTTATTATTATGTTTAAACAAGATGAGTTGAATATGAAAACAATATTTTCCGACCACGTTTCATCGGATCTAACTTTTACTCAATTTCAAGAAATGTGCTCAAAATGTTGGGATAATAAGTATGGATTTTTAGTAATTGATAAAGACAGTGATGTGAAATCGGGAAGATACCGCAAAGGATTTGATAGCTATATATTACTGTAATAATAAGAGAAAATGCTCATTTGATTGTTGAAACGTCCTTTGTTAACATCATGAATAACGCGATCGACTTAAAACGTAAACTAGTGGAAGCTACCAATGCCGTCAGAAAAAAATTTAAACAAATTAAAGCGGCTAAAGAGTTTAATGTTGTGGAATTGGAAAAGTTTTACGAACCCATTTCTAAGCCGTTGACAACTATATCTGATGTGGTTAAGCAACGTCAGCAGCAGCAGCAGCAGCAACAACATTATCCAGCTACAAAGTCACATAGTCTCAGTACATCAGTGCAGTCGACTCAAATATCAGGTTTTCCCCAACCTACACATTCCTTTCAAACCTCCACACCTATTCAGCAGCAGCAGCAGCAGCATCGCATTTCAAAAGAAGATATTAGCCAATCGGTGTTTGATACACCCTCGACATCAACTAATACATCTCTCGCATCCGCTGACACCACAACTTCCGATACTTTAAACGCACACCTGAAAGGATTACGTTCGAAACCATCTCTATACGATACTGTATATGGTGTACGTTTTGGTTCAAAAACAGATCATAACAAAAATTTTATTGGTAATTTAGAGGTGCGTTTTCGAAATGGAAATATTGTCTTATACAAAAAAGGAAAAATATTGCAGAATATGGTGGATCACCGGCACTTTATGATTTGTTATTTCTTAAAACACCCCCAAGTGTAGGCAAGGAACAACAACAATTAAGTGATAATGTACTTTCAACGTACAAGGAAATTTTGGAATCAACGAATGCTGTCTACAACAATTTAAAAAAAGTGATGGTTTACGGGAGACCAGATGGAACAAATATTTACGAATTATTAAACCTCTGATAATGGGCACAAAATTAGGTGGTACTATTACAAGAAAAAATCTCTCGGAAAAACTGCAGTTACCCACAAAAAAGAAATTATCTTCGAAAAAATTTCAATATGTCTACTGGAACAAAGCTAAAGAGTTGGTGGATCGTTTACGTTTGTTGTGGAGTTCCAAAATGGCCGGTCACACTGGACACGAAAATGAAATTATGTCAATCATAGAGGAATACGAGAAGAAGATATAATATATTAAGCTCAATATTTAATGATATTATTCAGTTCTTCCTTCGATCTGAAACCTTTAGTATTACTAATAATATGGAGCCCAGTCTAGAAAAAATCAAGATTGTTAATGAACTACATAGAACGGCGAGAAAAATTTTTGGAAGACGGCGCACGATAATAAAAGGATACAGAGATTTGTGGCAAATTGATTTGGCTGAAATGCAACAGTATGCTGATGAAAACGATGGTTATCGTTATATTTTGGTCTGTATAAATTGTTACTCGAAATTTGTCTATACCAAAGCCATAAAAAACAAGACTGGTATAGAAGTTACTAATGCGATGAAAAGCATCATTGAAGAGGCATCATATACACCAACAAATCTGCAAAGTGATCAAGGAAAGGAGTTCTATAATACAAACTTTCAAGCCCTGATGAAAAAATATAATATAAATCATTATTCCACTTACAGCACAAAGAAAGCTGCAATTGTTGAGCGAGTCATAAGGACTTTAAAAAATAATTTATATAAACAATTCTCGACAAGAGGATCTTACAAATGGATACATATATTATCGGCAGTAACAAAAACCTATAACCATTCGAAACATCGCACCATTGGAATGAAGCCTGCAGACGTGCAAGAAAAAACACATATTAAAGCATATGATTATTTAAAAATTGTACCTAAAAAATTTAAGTTTTCCATGGGTGACATTGTGCGTATTAGCAAGTACAAAAGCTTATTCGAGAAAGGATATACGCCCTCTTGGTCAACCGAATTGTTTAAAGTTGTAAAAGTTAACGTTACAAATCCACCTACTTACTTGTTGGAATCGTTAGAAGGTCAGCCTATAAGAGGGTGTTTTTACGAATCAGAACTACAAAAAACAAGCAGTCCTGACGTTTATCTAGTAGAAAAGATCCTTAGACAACGCAAGAAAAATCACATCGAACAATTATTTGTCAAATGGCTAGGATTTCCCAACCACTTCAACTCTTGGATAGATAAAGCTAATATTGTTTAAATAACATATTGTATGACTATATTTTTTATTTAAAATGTAAAATAAATAAACAATATATTGTAAAATAAAGTTTTTTATTTCAATCTTCATTATTAAAAACAATGACAATAAAACATCATACATATAAATAACATTTCAATATTCTTGGAGTGAAGGTCCAATTCACCGACGACTACGACGTTATCTTCAAGGCTATGCCACTCGGAGTGCGTTCTCCTATTCTTTAACCTGCTTTTTTTAGATTTTTTTTGAAGTCGAGTCGTACGACAGTGCGCTTAATGAGTCATTTAAAGGCTGATGATAGAGTATTTTCTGCATAACTTCAATTTTTGTTTTAAGCTCACTATTATTTTTGTATATCATGGGGAGGACATCCTTGTTAAATATGTCACATATACAACTGCAAAATTGTAAAACTTTCTATTAACAAAGTGTTTTGTCACAGCATCGTCATCATCTTTAGGTTCGCCTAAGTTGGTTATGATTTTTCCACCCATATCATACTGCCCATCTGCTGTAAGTTTAAACCAATCCCTTGTGGCCCAGATAATATATGATATTTTTCATTATATTTCTGACGACCAAATTTATCAATTGTGTTGTTTCCTCGACTCATTTTCAATCTTTACTAAACTATTTTATTTTTATTTGCCCTACTTATATTAAATATTTCAGCTGAGAAAAAGAAACACTGACTATGATCTACTGGTTGGTATGTTTATAAAAGAAATAAAATAAAACTGTGATTGTAATAGATATTTATTTACAGTAATTTAATTGCACAAATACAAAAATTATAAAAAATTAGTTTTCCATGTCTTCGTTTTCGTTGCTCAAAATTCTATCCCATCCGACACTATTTCGATCGTCAACGTCTTGGGCTGTTGCTGTTGTAGAAACCAATTCATATTTTGCAGCAAGCTCACCTGGTAAATGTGGAATATTGACGAGGTATTCTTTTAATTCTTCTTCAACCATTTCAGCACAAAATGTATCCATGTCTATGGAACCATATAAAAATTTGTCGCACAAGTGTGCCCCAGCCATAAAATTGATTGTATCCCTGATCTCGTTCTTATATTGATCTTTGGTTACATCAATATGCGACCAATCATTTACGCTATCTAACATATCGTGAGCCCTATTTCTTAATTCTCTCCCCAACCAAAATATGTATCTATCTACACATTCGTTGGCGGTCGTCGTCGTCGTCGTCGCATCAGCAGACATCTTTAACAGAAATAATGAACACGCGTAAGTATTCTGACATGTGCAACTATATTTTAAATTTAATTACATCCTTTTTTCAAACAATTTACATACAATTTACTCCAATGAGCCAAAACGTAATAATGTTCGAGTATTGTTTCCAAAACTCTAGTGCCCTGCCCCAAATAAGTTAGAGTGTATTTATCTTTAGTTTTACTCATAATATCTACAATATCGTCAGGTAGTGTTTCGGCCACACGTTTTGGTAAAAAAGTCTCAAATGTGCTATTATCACCGTCATCGTGTAAAGCCACTAAAAGAGTTTTACCAAATCGTGTAGTCATTGAAACCATCTTTACAATTTTATACACTTTGCCTACAATCATTTCGGTAACCTTTTTTTTCTCTAAAACCTCGAAATCTTTGCTAAACATTTCATTAATTTCATCTAGAGTTTCTTTTGCAATACTCATTATTGAAAAAATGGTATATAAATCCAAAAATTACCGTGAATATAAAAGCACTTTCAGAACACTACACGAACACAATATTTGATGTTTATGCCACTGATATCTGCGACTGTTTGAAGTCACTTCTTCTCCCACGAACCTTTATAGCGGGGTTTCAAGGTCGAATTGTAACAATGGTGGGGGTAGCTTAACGATAGAAATAGTGGGAGGAGTATTCAAGGTCAAATGACGTCACACATTTAAACTGGTATAAGGATAACTTCAAGGACAAAATATAATGAAACAAATAACTACATTTTATGTACTTTATTCATTGATTTTTTTCTGCCATTCTTCTATGCGTTTAACATTATCACCTAAACTAATTTCCTTAATTTGTTCAATAATAAGTGTTTGTTTTTATTTCTAAGAAAATTCTTACAAACTATACTAGCTAAAAGACACACTTCGGCATGGTCCATATACTTAAAAAATACACTAAAGTCCTGAGCCTCCGAATCTTGCATTTCATATGCGTAAAATTCCGAACCGGCTGCAGAAATTAGAAATTCCTCGTACATTTCTCGCACTAAACTTTCCATATTAACTACTACTACGTTAAACTTAAGTCCTACACTCTAATTTCATCTAACACAACCGGATCTGCAATGAACCTAATCAGTTTTTCCAAACAGTCACTAAACCCCAACTTTTTTATCTCACGAACAAAGTCTTGTAAATTTATTGTTTTGCTGCAATATTTACGACATGCATTCGCAGCCTTTTCATATTCATAAGCCAAATCACAATAGCGCGACGCCCATTCTGCTCGACTTTTCATTGCATCATTGAAATAATTATTAGCCGTTTCAGTGAACTCATCACCCAATTTTTTTACTGTCTCTTGCAAAGCACTATTCATATTATTCACTCATTTTTTACATTCACGACACTTTTTTATTGCTGGTGGTGGCCCATCTATATAATGATGATATATTTGTTCATAGTGAATGTAACAGGGTAAGCTTAACTGTAGTTCCTTGTTACACCGATATGACGCTGGCAGCTTATCCCAAATTTGCCGTAAACTCAGCGTATCAACGCAAGCTTTTAAATATTCGAGAGGAAAAAATGCTAGATCCTTCTCTTCAAAATCACACAAACTTTTAAATTACTCTGATATAAACAAATTACTCTGCCGACTTGCTCTATAATTTTTTCTTTAGATAGTTCCGTATCTGACATTTCACACTGAATGAATGCAAGTAGACTCACACAATTTATAGAACAATTTGCAAGGTCAAAATCATTTCAAGATCATCCCACACTATTACAATGCACAAATAACTACTTCAAGGTCACACGCCCAAGATGACCCTCAACAAAGTCAAGGTCGTCTCGACCAAGGTCAAGGTCAAGGTCACACACACAACCTTGAACACAAGGCCAAGGCCAAATCACACGTGCACTTTCAAGGTCAATGACAAGGACATGTGGGCGGGGCCAAAGAGGGGTGAAGCAAGGTCAAGGTCAAGGTCGAGGAGTGGGGGGATCGAGCGAATCGGGTTATGTTCACTACTTGTCACACTGCAGAATGTCAAAGAAAATACATAGTAATAATAAAAGTAAAAATGCTCAAAAGTATAGCACCACTAAAATTATGGGTTTTCTATCCTTAAGAGTGATATAAATATTAAAGCCATAACAAAAATACGGTAGTAAAATTGTTACAAATATTAATATCATTTGTTTAGTAATTCCTTTTGGCTTGTTATGTGTATTTAGTTTTGAGTCCCAGATTATAATTTTAGAATAAGTTCATTCCATGCAAATTTTTTATAGTATCTGCTTAGATCTGATTCAAAAAAATTACAAAATTAACACAATTCCGCAAATATTTCCAAAATACATATTATTTCTGACAGTCTCGTACATAACTTATAGGTGGTTAAAAAATATATTTGAGCTGAGAAAATAACAAATAGAATTCCAATCGACAACTTCGGTGGTAGGCTAAGTTCTAGTTTCAATTTCTTAAAACTGTAGAATGGAACAACACAATAGAATGCTGCATAATAATAAAATAACTTAAATAAATTTAATTTTGTAGAAATTGTACTTTTAAACATTATTAAAACCCTATAAGATGGTAAAACAAACTAAAAACCAAGTAGAGAACTAATTCATTTTCTAAAGTAAATTTTTTATCCGCTTGTTATTTCCATAATGTTTTCTTGCGCTTCATTAATTAATCGTTGATCAATATATTGTCTATATGTTACTTTTACAGAGTTGCAGCAACTGTTTTAAAATATTACAAAATTTCAGTACCATGTTAAATTTGCAACAGTTGCTATTTCTTTTATTCGGGGTACGTAAAATAGGAAAAAGCAAATTACACTGATACAACTGATCGTAGAGTTGCCCAGTTTTCTATGTCTATATGTAGATAATTTACTTTTTAAACGACCTTTAAAAGAAGGAGGTTCTAAATTCGACCACTATATATATACACAGGGGCGGATCCAGCCTATCTCTTTGGGGGGGGGGGGCGGTGACGTCCAAAAGTATGGCAAGCGAAAGCAAGTGGTCGACGGGGGGGGGTAGACACCAGCAACATTCCCATATCTGGTGTAAAAGGCAGGGTTGGGTCTATTTTTCTAAATTTGAAGCTCTTGGAGAGGGGGGGGGGCGATCACAAGAAAAAACAAGTTGCCGACAGGGGGGGGGGAGGACGCGAGCAACATACACATTCCTAGTATAAAAGGCAGAGTCGGTTCTATTTGCATGAACTCAAAGCTCATGGGACGGGGAGGGGCGATCGCAAGCATGCCCATTCCTATACTCTATTCAAGAAATAGACAGAGTAATAAAACTGTTACCGAAACCTCCAATGTACCTACTCCAGTACCGCAGGTAACTGAGGACTGCCGTAAGTCTAGTTATATTTAATTATATTTAAATATAAGCTTTTATAAATTTACTGCAACAATAAAATTTCTGAAAGTTCAATTTAATTTCCGTCAGTGAGCAAAATACACCTTTCAATATGGCCTTAGTGAGATACCCAAAAGATATGACTTCCACATCTATATTTATTCCAAAATCGTTAAACCAGGGTATTTTTTCCTCAACGAAAAACTTATTACAATGAATTTTATGATGCCTTAAGACATCAATATCCAGATAATAATGTTAAAAGCTCTCTTGACATTTGTTCCAATATGACAGTAGTTGGAAAATCTGCTATGTACCGAATACTGAAGGAGAAAAAATGACTGGAATTGTTAGTATTCCCATGCCACATTCAATCACAGGCGGACGGAAAACCTCGTTGGAAGAAGAGGTATAAACTGCAATAAAAGGAATTGTATATACATTTTATTATGAGAAGCAGATCCCAACCGTCGACAAAATTCTAACTAAAATCAATGAAGATCGGGATTTTCCTGACATTAAAAGAACTGAGCTCTGGAAATTGCTCAGGGAACTTAATTTTTGCTGGGAAAAACCAGATAGGAAATTTGTTCTTATAGATCGTCCGGAAAATGTCCGTTGGAGAAGAACATATCTCCCTCAAGTAAAAGGTACTTACAAAATTAGTAATTTAACTGAACTTTTGAAAGATTTTTTTGAATAAAGTTACTGCAGAAAATTGGGAAAAATCCATATAATAAAAGAATAAAAGAAAATGTGGAAACTCGATCGGTGAGAAAAAGGAACCAATTATAATTAATTTGAGTGAAGATAGACTTTGATTACGAATTAGATACTTAATGTTTACCAGCGTAAACACAATTTATTATTTAAATTTCTGTAACATATAAAAAGTAATCATATCTGAATCCCTTTTTAGTGTTTAATTGTAATTCTGCAGATGGTTTAAGAAATAAATGAAGTGAAACGTCAAATGTCCTAAAAAGGTTTTTAATTAATTATGACCGAGAGCCCAAAAAAATTTTAATATTTTATGGACGAATTTATTTTTTTCTATATGTTTAAGTTCTTGTATTTTTGACAATAGGTATTTTGTAAGTTTTTAAAAATTATAACTTAGAATTTTTTGAGAGAAAAAGCTACGTTTTAATCTGAATGTGACTAAAACGGTTTCTATGCCATAATTAAAAATAATCAAAATACAATTATGATTTGTGTTAAATATGTCAAAATTATTTATATTTTCTAATGTATGTGAATTATTAAAGAATCATAAGAAATAGAACAATATTATAAAAACTTTTTATTTTAAGTTTATTACCGAAATAATATTCTGTACCATAAATACTTAGTGATAAAAAAAAACCTCCTTTCGACGCCTAGGACAAGGATTAAAATCCTTTTTAACACTTCACACATCCAAATATCTATTGTTATCCAACCCAAATAGGCCATTATTATAGATCGGTATTTTTGATTATAAAATTTCTAACCCATCCTACGAAAAATATGTGTTTAACAGATTTTGCCAAAAACACAGGACTGAAGAACAAAGATAGTTTGCGAAGAAAAAAAAGAATAAAAAATGATTTATTACTCTCTCTAGTTCTTGAATAAACTATAGTTAAAGAGGCAAAATCGGATCTATTTTCCTGAACTCAAGGCTCTTGGGGGGGGGCGATCGCCCCCACCGCCCCCCCCTTGGATCCGCGCCTGTATATACATATATATATATATATATATATATATATATATATATATATATATATATATATATATATATATATATATATATATATATATATGTTATGTCGGATATTTTCACGGGTGTGATGTGTAATCGAAGGTTTTCGGGCATCCCGTGTATGTGCTGAGTCCCTCTCAGGACTGTAAGGCAGCTGACGTTTCGGTGAAATCTCATTCACCATTTTCAAAGCTCACTGTATGGCGTCTACGAGCGAAGACATATATATATATATATATATATATATATATATATATATACATATATATATATATATATGTATATATATATATATATATATATATATATATATATATATATATATATATATATATATGTCGGTTACTCCGGAACGGCAGCATCCATTGAATGAAATTTTTTGCGTTATGTAAGGAAGTTTCTATCTACGATATCATTTTGACTAAATTGGTTCAGTAAAATAAGATGGCGCTTATAATATGCGGAACAAAAAATTTTGCCCGTTTTTCTCTAAAATTGGTATGGAGGATTTTTCGGTGTCGGACATAACGAATCTAAAATTATTTTAAAAATTCATCATGGCGTATACAATATGGCGCATTAAAAATTTCATATCTCTCATTTTTATCCAGATTTAAAATTATTTTTGGAAAGTTCAATACAACAGATCCAATACCATATCCTAAAAATTTTACATCTCTCGAAATTGTTCAAAATTTGTATCTCGGGGATGTTGAGCGGGTAAATTACGAATTTGAAATTATTTTTAAAAAATGCTATATGGCGGACAAAAAATTTTGCATCTTTCGATTTTGTTCAAAATTGGTACTGGAGACTATATTACAAATAATTAACAAATTTAAAATTATTAAAAGAAAATTAGTATGGTAGATGCATAATGATGGTCTAAAACTTTTGCATTTCGGTATTATGTTCAAAATTGGTATCAAGGGGTTTAAGAAGGTGTAAATTAAGATTTTTTTTTTCAAATTTCAATATGGCGAATCCAATATGGTGGATGAAAATTTTACATTATTTACATTTTTTCCAAAATTGGTATTAGGGTATTTTCGGGATTACGAATTAAGTTGAGAGCCTTACATTTTTCTGATTTTGTCGTTGGGTGTTCTTGGGGCTTATATTACAGATCTTTAAACTCAATAAGCAATATAACACATGTCGAACTAAAAAATTTACATGTCACCGGAGTAGTGAATATATAAGAGAAGCCTCCTCCGAACCAAGGTCAAACTTTCCAAGGTCATTTTTTCCAAGGTCAAATTTTTCCAAGGCCTTTCCAACGCCAAGGACTTTTGCAGGTCGAATGTTTTTTAAGGTCATTGAGTTAAGGCTTTGAAATCGGCCTGAATATGATAATGGCTTTGACCTTGAAAAACATTCGACCTGGCCTGGCCTTAGAAAAACATGGCCTTGAAAAAAATTGGCCTTGAAAAATTCGAGCCGGTAAAAGTTTGGTCTTGGCAAAAATGACCTTGAAAAGTTTGACCTTGGTTCGGAGGACGCTTCTCTTATATATTCATTACTGTGCCTCAGCCTCTTTTCTCGTGATCTTGTCTACTATTTCATTTACCTCTACTTAGGATCAACAGGAGGATGACATTATTCCTGCTTAATTCTATTAGTTTTTCTAGGTATTTCCAGACCATGTTGGAGCTGATTACGTGAGCACATTGATGGCTGCTTGACTGTCTAACATAGATTTTTTCTTTGTTAAACTGGATGCATCGTGGTGTCTGGTACCAGGTCCCTACACTCCTATTCTCTCTGTTGTTTTGGAACCATCTGTATACCATTTAAGAGAATTTCTGTCAAGTTTTTCAATGGCATTTCTGTCCCATTCATTTTTGCGACTCAACCTTGGGTTGAATTTTTCCACTGCTTAGGATTATTTCCATGGAAGTTGTTGGGCAGGTTTACATTGCTCCAGTTATACACGCATAGGCCGGGCTTTGAACTTCCTTGAGGTTATCTCTTGTATTGCAAGACTGGTTCTTTTACTCCAGATTACCGCCCTATATGTGATGATTAGTCTCACTATTGCAGCTCAGGTATGAAATTACTTGAATCATTATCTTTATTTACTGAGAATTTTGGTCTGAAGGGGCGATTCGGACTCAGCGTATCTGAGTACATATGAATACGGGGGCTCAGGCATGAAGTTACTCTGATAGAAGTGATTTGAGTTATCAGAATTGCCTTTCCATCTAAGAAAAGGCCAATTTTGGCCTATTCTTGTGTAATTGTTCTTGAGATATTTGAAATAAAAATTAATTTTTTGCTATTAGTTGTATTAGGCGAACGAGACGCTATCAAATAGTTGTTTAGAAATAGCCATATATATATGTAATTGAAGGTTTTCGGGTATCCCGTGTATGTGCTAAGTTCCTCTCAGGACTTTAAGGTAGCTGACGTTTCGGTGAAATCTCATTCACCATTTTCGAAGCTCACTGTACGTCTACGAGCAAAGTGACTCGGGTGATGTCGGTCCCGTGTGTAGAGATGGTTCTGGCCAATTAGGTTGCGAGACCTACTGCGTGTCATCTGCCCTATTACCAGTGTTTGGGGTCATATTGCCGAGTTGTAATCCCTTTTTTTTAGTACCTACTGCTGGTTGATATTTCGTAAGCCTATTTTTCCAAGTATTAGGCAATTGCTGGCCATCATCTCTGCTATTTAAATTGTTGGGTGTCTTTGCAATTTCGATGGCTTCCCTTATAACTCTTATGGACAGGTTTTCAGATCTCAATAGCATTTTTGTTCCTGGAAAACTTATCTTATGTGTTTAACAAATGTTGGGCAAGTGCAGAAGAAGTTGTTTTTTTTTTTTTTTTTGATAGCGTAAGGGACTGCGATAATTGGGCGGGGTGGTGATGTGGCCCGGCGTTGAGATATCATCAACAGATATATATATATATATATATATATATATATATATATATATATATATATATATATGTAGATAAGTTTTTGTCCGTGTAATTTAAAATAAAATAGAATAAAATATTGGCGAAGCGGACGTAAAAATTTCTCAATCTACATGATTCTCGTATTAAAAAGTACGGAGCACTCCAAAATATGGAAAAACTCCGGGTCCGACAGATGGCGACAGCGCTGTTTCGTCCTAATATGGGACTCGTCAGGCCACTGCAGTCGGTACAAACCATCATCTCGCCTTTGCATCGTATAAAGCTGAATTTATAATCAAAACACAGCAAATAATAATAAATATTTATTTACTTGTTTGGCTTCTAAACACGCTAAATGATGCTCTCATGGTGGGATCGTTTGGTGCGGCACGTGGCTTTGGCTGCTTAAATAGCGGTAGGCTTGCTTGCCAGTACCGAAAAATGCGACCCCTATCCGTTGGGCAGCGCGTTTCGTGTACTCGATTTTACATATTTCTGTTTTAATTCACCGTCGCGCCCCCATATGACGGTTCTTTTACAAACTTTGTTAATCTGTGTGGTTCTTGTATTGTCAATTGGACCATCGAGATGTCGCCTTTGTCGTCTTATTTGCTGTGTTTTGATTATAAATTCAGCTTTATACGATGCAAAGGCGAGATGATGGTTTGTACCGACTGCGGTGGCCTGACGAGTCCCATATTAGGACGAAACAGCGCTGTCGCCATCTGTCGGACCCGGAGTTTTTCCATATTTTGGAGTGCCCGTACTTTTTAATACGAGAATCATGTAGATTGAGAAATTTTCACGTCCGCTTCGCCAATATTTTATTCTATTTTATTTTAAATTACACGGACAAAAACTTCTCTACATATTTATTTACTTGTTTGGCTTCTAAACACGCTAAACGATGCTCTCATGGAGGGATCGTTTGGTGCGGCACGTGGCTTTGGCTGCTTAAATAGCGGTAGGCTTGCTTGCCAGTACCGAAAAATGCGACCCCTATCCTTTGGGCAGCGCGTTTCGTGTACTCGATTTTACATATTTCTGTTTTAATTCACCGTCGCGCCACCATATGACAGTTCTTTTAAAAACTTTGTTAATCTGTGTGGTTCTTGTATTGTCAAGTAGACCATCGAGATGTCGCCTTTGTCGTCTTATTTGCTGTGTTTTGATTATAAATTCAGCTTTATACGATACAAAGGCGAGATGATGGTTTGTACCGACTGCGGTGTCCTGACGAGTCCCATATTAGGATGAAACAGCGCTATCGCCATCTGTCGGACCCGGAGTTTTTCCATATTATGGAGTGCTCCGTACTTTGTAATACGAGAATCATGTAGATTGACAAATTTTCACGTCCGCTTCGCCAATATTTTATTTTATTTTATTATATATATATATATATATATATATATATATATATATATATATATATATATAAATACGCCAACCATTTAAATACCGAAGATAGATTTCTTTGTTTCTTACTGAAATTTTGATTTTTTTTTAAAACTGGCCAGTGTTGCCTTACGCTCATATTCCGCTGATATTCTTCCGATTTTCTGTCTTTAGAGTCAATATAAAGTTAATAATTTTCGTACCAAAATACCGATTAGCAAAAAATTCCATTTCTCGAAGCAATGGAAGTTTTCGTGTGTAGCCTCATGAAGTTTTAAAATTTTCGATTGATTTGGCGTCATCCAGCGAAACTGACAAAAAGCGAATCTTGCGAGAAATTACTTTGCGAGAAGTTAGCGAAATAAGAATTAATAAAACTAAAAAATTACCTTTTGATGCCCTTAATCAAAACACCAGCTAAAACTGTTACACTGCAAAAAGTTAAAGAAAATACACAATAATAATAAAAATAAAAATGCTGAAAAAGATAGTACACAAGAGCTATGAGTCTTCCATCCTTTAGAATAACATAAATATCAAAGCCATAACAGAAAAAGGGTAATAGTATTGATAAAAATATTAATATGAGTTGCTTTGTTATTTCTTTTTGTTTATTCTGCTTATTTAGTTTTGCTTCCCCGATTATAACTTTAGTAATAAGTTCATTCCATGCAGATTTCTTGTAGTATCGGCTTAGAATTGATTCAAAAAGATTGCAAAATAAACACAATTCCAAAATCATTTCCAAAATAGTTATTGTTAATGGTAATTTCGTATGGACCCTACAGGTGGCTAAATATATTTGAGCTGTTAAAATTACAAATAGAATTCCAATCGAAAAATTCAATGGTAGACTTAGTTTTATCTTCAATTTTTTAAAATTGTAGAAGGGAACAACACCATAAAATGCTGCATAGTTATAAAATAATTTAAATAGATGGAATTTTGTGAACATTGCACGCTTACACATTCTTAAAACACTACAGTCTTGTAAAACAAGCTAAAGTGACACGAGAAAACATTGCTCATTATCTAAAGAGGTGCTGGCTTTTTTCAAAATGTTTACTCTACTAATTAGTAACTGGTGATCAATATATCGTTTAATTGTCAAATATACAGGGTTATTTGCAACTATCTTACAATATTATAAAATATAATTTTCTTACTCCAGATATAAAGGGACATTTTCAAGCTTTTTGACGTAAAATTTAATTTAAAAAATATAAAAGGGTCCTCTAAGAAAGTGCGAAAAATAACTTTATAAATTTTTTATGGGATTGAAATTTTTGAAGTCGGCGTCAAATTAGTACATAGGAAAATGGGGTTCCCAAAATGGACTCCTACAACTTCTTAACCCTACAATATTCAAACATTCATAGATATTCGTCAGCTGGCATAGTATACGTCAGTATTTATTTGATCCATTTAGTGATAATTTCGCGTCGACTAAAAATATCAATTCCATATAGAAATGTATAGTTATTTTTCGCTTTTTAAAAGACTGTGTAATTTAAAAAACATATATTTTTCGAGTTTTAACGTTCCATCAGGATATCCATAAATTATAATTTAAGTACTGACCGAGATGTGTAGTGTACCTCGCGATGTTCCCAAAATCTTATCATATTGAATTTTACATGATAATTCAAGGCCCTGAAAACCCTTTAATCATAATTTTAGAGTAACTCGAAAAATATAAAATTTTTTGTTCACTATACTTAATTTTAAGAAATTATTTGGTGATTCGTACTCTACGATCCTCAAAACCCCCTAATATTGAATGCGCCATATCGAATTTTGAAGAAACAATTTTAAATTCGTAATTTATATCTCTAGAAATCTCCCAGTACCAATTGGAGACAAAATCCAGAACTATAATATTGTATTGAATCCGCCATACTTAATTTTTTTATCAACTTCTAAAAGTATATGGATTACTCCGCACGGACACACCGATTTGAATGAACTTTTTTACGTTATGTCCAGGAAGTTGTTACGGTGGTCCCTTGTGATTTTGGATGAAATTGGTGCAGTAAAACCCAAGATGGTGCTGATAATAGACAGACGAAAAAAATTGAAATTTTTGAAGTCGGCACCAAACTAATACCTAGCAAAATGTGATTCATATAAATAGATTAAAAATACTCTATTTATAATTGCTTTCTTATCATAACTTGTATATATCAGTAGTTATTTATTTCATTTAGAAATAATTTGGCGTCGACTTCAAAAATTTAAATTTCATATAAAAATTTATAGTTATTTTTCACTTTTTAGCGCACTTTTAGAAGTCGTTTCAAATTTTATTATAAAAATTTTATTTTTCGATTTTTAGTTTTGAATTCATAATGATATCCATAAATTATTTGAACTAAGTACTACTCGAGATTAGTATACCTCGCAGTGACTCCAAGGTGGCAAGAAACTACCTATTTTATCCAAAAGTTGTAAATCACCCTAAAATGAACCACTAAAAATTCATTGATTCTTAGAGTTCTCCAAATACCAGTGAAATTGTTTCAAACAAATATTTAGTTTGTCATAGTAAATCTACTATCTTAAATTTCAAATTAATTTTAGATTGGTAATATAGGCCCCAAAAACCTTCCAATATCAACATTTAAAGATCTTGAGAGGTACATTTCTTAACCTGATATATTTGACACTGTATATTGAGTTTGTATACGCCCCAAGAATCCTGCAATATCAGTTTTAGACAAAATCGGAAAACGTAAAATTTTCAGTCCCTCATATTGTATCCTATCAACCTAATAACTGTAAAAAATTAACATCATATTCGTATTACACGACCCCGAAAACCCCTAATACCAAATCTAAAAAAATGAGAATAAGGTAAAATTTTCAACCCACCATATTGGATCAGCCATATTAAGTTTAAAAAAAAATAATTTTAACGTCTTAATCTAATTTAAATCTAAACCCTTCAAAGCCCCCTAGTAACAATTTTGGATGAAATCCGGAAATTTAACATTTCTAGACCATCATATTGCATCTGACATATTAGATTTTATTAAAATAATTTAATCTTCGCTATTTACATCCTTAAAACAATTCAGCCCACCTTTGAACAAAATCGAAAAATGTAAAAATTTAGTCCGCTACTTTGGAATCGTCATATTGAATCCTGAAAAAATACTTTTAAATTTATAATTTACACCCTCAAGATCCCCCTATATCAGTTTCGAAGAAAATCGAAAAATGTAAAATTTTTAGAACGCCATATTGAATCCGCCAAAGTAAGTTTTTCAAAAAATATTTTAAATTCGAAACTAATACGAATAAAAATCCCCAATACTGATTTTAGACAAAATTGAGATATGTAGAATCTTTAATCCGCCATCTTGGACCCGCCATATTTTATTTTTTTAAAATAATTTTAGATTCGTAGTGTGCGAACCCAAAAACTCCCAGACATCAATTTAAAAAAAAATCGGAAATAATTAATTTTTTATTCGCCAGATTGAATACGTCATATTGAATTTTTTAATAATAATTTCAGATTCGTTATGTGCGACCCCGAAAACTCCCTCATACCAATTTTGGAGAAAATCGGAGAAAATTGATTTTTTTGTCCGTCATATTGAATTTTTAAAATATATTTTGGAATCGTTATGTGCAACCCCCAAAACTCCCTCACTTTAATTTTGGAGAAAATCGGACAAAATTAAATTTTTTCGTTCGCCATATTGGATCCGCCATATTGAATTTTTTAAAAATAATTTCAAATTCGTTGTGTACGACCCCGAAAATTCCCCCATACCAATTTTGGAGAAAATCGGACAAAATTAATTTTTTTGACCACCATATTGTCAGCGCCATCTTGGAATTTACTGCATTA
This sequence comes from Diaprepes abbreviatus, assembly GCA_034092305.1. Classification (NCBI taxonomy): domain Eukaryota; kingdom Metazoa; phylum Arthropoda; class Insecta; order Coleoptera; family Curculionidae; genus Diaprepes; species Diaprepes abbreviatus. The sequence goes on from JASJET010000087.1 coordinate 3,746,795, forward strand.
ATTTCGTCAAAAAAAAAAAAATATATGGGACCATCAACTTGCTGAACTGAAAAATGTTATTGAAATTGGTGCCGCCGTTCCGGAGTAATCGGTCTACATGCATAAAAAAAAAATACATAGTCGACGAATTGAGTACCTCCTTCTTTTAGAAGTCGGTTAAAAAAGTAAAGTTTACAATGTTAATTATTATCATTCTAATGGACCTCGCACCATCCTTATGAAAAACGATTCCTGTAGGAAATGAAACATGATCTTAAAGTTGACCTGGAAACTAAATTTGACATTTTACTTACATTTGGCTTTTATATGATTTTTAGAGAACATTTGACCCCTTAAGTGATTAGTACCAGTACATGGGGAATTTTCCTAACTTTATATTTATTCAATAAAAATATTAGTTCCCGTTCTAAAAAATCAAGACGTGTTGCGTTACTTTAAGGACGTTCGATAATTTCACTTATTTTAAGAGGATTCGATGAAACTTGCTGGAAACATTTCTAATTCACCAAGAAGTGGGAATGAAATCATACGGGTTCTTATGGAAGCGCAGTGTAGGATTCACTTTATTCGTTCAAAAAACCTTTTCAATTTCAGAAAAACGGATAAAATTTATAAGAGCGATAGAAAATTTCAACATTTCATTTAATATACTGATGAACTTGATCGAGCTTGAGGTTCAGAAAATATATTGAAATACCTTTCCCAATTTAGACTGGTTTTAAGCAAACGAGTAATCATTGAAACCTTATGTGACAACGCTGCATGTACACTCTAGTACTTACATATGGGGATAGTACCTACCTGTTGAAAAATCGATTTTTTAATAATCGGTTATTTTGAACAGTAAAATAATCAATTAATGAAAAATTGTTTTTAGTAAAAAAAAATAGTTGTTTCAAAAAATCGATTTTTTAAAAATATACATATAGTTGGGAGGAAACGCCTAAATAATTACAGTTTTATTGAGAAGTATTATTTGAGATCTAATGAACAATTTAAAATTATAATAGCTCCTTCGAGATCTAAAACTAACATTTAAATTCAGTCTTGAAGAAAAATCACCACAATAGCTTTGGTAAAGGGTTGAAAAATAATAGTTTTGGCAACCGTTTTCCCAAAATTAGATTTCTGCTTTTCCTTAGAATGTTACTTTCTTTCGAAAATAATCGTTCAGCGGGAGCAGAAGAAGCCAGGACCAAAAGATGATTACACGCCAAATGAGTGAGCTTAGGGTACGTACCTTCATAGTTTCGCCAGACTTCGAGAGGTTCTTTTATCAAGTTCAACAGGGGCGCGGCTATATGCAGATTTAGTTCTGATGTAGAAGAATCACTGAAACTTGCAGTACTAGCTATCAACAATTTTTTATGTGATTGCCATATGTCGCTTTCTTCAGACGATGTCGACATTGTATTATCCTTTGCTCGTTCTTGGTTCTCTTGACTGATAGTTAACTTGATATAATTTAAGATTTTGGCTTGAGCTGTACCGTCGTCCAAATGTAATTTTTTTAATCGGGGATCCAAAAATGGGGCCATAGAAAATAAATGAACTTTTTGAATATGTTTAAACCTTTTTTGCATTTCACTCAACAATGATCTCTTTAAAAGACCAGCTAGTTCATGTACGGTAACATTTTATTGCCTGCTCATTTCTTCGGTTACTTTTTCAAACGGTTTCATGACTTTTTCTTCTTTCGGCACGATTATTTTATTTGCTTTAATCGTGAGCGAAGCATTAGGATGATTTACTAAGATGGCACCGACACTCGCACTCATCGCTACAAATCTTTCGATCATCATCAATTTCGAGTTTTATCGCGTGCAAACATCTCCGATCAGATACTTCATTTTGCCTTTTCTCAGTTCATCTGCTGCAACTCCACTTTGGTGTAGCCATGTTATAATTGTACGAACTTTTCCTAGGAACGTTCTTATTTCAGACTTATTAACTGTATTGTCTACAGTAAGGTTTAACGTATAGGTTAAGCATCGAATGTGCCTTGCTCGTCAAAATGTCGTTTCGATTGCTTTGACAATCCCTCGATCTTTCTCTGCATTATCAGCTGCAGGAACTGGTACTTGGTGTTACGGAAGATGTGTCCAAGATAGGCTGTCTTCCGGCGATCTACAGCATTTCTCTTCCTCTATTTATGCATCGTAGGACTTCAGCATTGGGTATTCAGTCAGTCCATGGAATTTGCAATAATCTCCTGATTCACATCTCAAACGCCTCCAATCTGTTCAGCCTGGCGGCCTTCAGTGTCCACGTCTCCACGCCGTATATCAGTACCGAATGGACGTAACACTTAACAAAACGATAGCGCAGCTCTGATTGTCTAATAGATTTTTCAAGTCGAGAAATATTGTTCTAGTCTGTTCTATTCAGCTACGTATCTCCATATCTGGTTCCAGATCAGTTGTTATAGAGCTCCCAAGATATTTAAATTTATCGACCTGTTGTATTAGTTTACCATTCACTGTTATATTGGCCTGCATCGGTTTTGTGCTTAAGACCATCACTTCGGTTATAGTTATGTTAATTATAATATAATAAAATAATGGAGTACTTTCAATAACCATATTATTAAAATGCTGTGTGTAGGGACAAATTAGCTTACCTGAATTAACTGTAACGGAATTTTTAGAAATTCACTTTCTAACACTAAAAGAACACATCAAAACACTCATAATACAGAGAAATTTTCGATAATGACTGTCAACAAAATTGCCTCTGAATGAACTCGGCTTGACGAAATAATGAACGCACGCTCAGTTCGCTTGCAGCACTGGAATATGGAAATATCGCGTCCGTACCGTTCTACCCCAATATGCCTTTCCGCCCCACTTTCCCCTAATATTAATACTAATACTTATACCTTTTAATTGACATAAAACAATCACCAATTAAAATTACCATTCTGCAAATAGTATAACACGATATGTAAAAATAAAAAAAATTTATATGATTTAGCATAATTATGTAATAATTATGTCCTATATGGTCATAACAAAAGTATACGAAAATGCAATATGGAAATATATGTAGCAAAATTATTAATAGAAAATATTTGGTTGCCTTGGTTCTAGTGTACTCTGTATTTAATTTTAGTTCCCAAATTGCGATTTTAGTAATTAGTTCATTCCAACTAACGTTTCTGTTATAATGACTCAAAATTGATTGAGTAATATTAAAAACGTTTAAAATATATAATATTATCTCTAAAATATGTATTTCCATTGGCACTCTCATTGAGCTAATTTTTTCCATGGCCAAGTACACGCCCAAATATAATTGTGCTGATAATATCAAAGCCAAAATTCCAATTGCAATCTTCATTGGTAAGACATTTGTAAGTTTCAATTTTTTAAAATTATAATACGGAACAACACCAAAGAATGCTGCATAATTATAAAGAGTTTTAAATAAGAAAATTTTTTTGAGAGCAATATAGTTGTTATACATGATTATGAGAACATTCACCACTTCTTTTTACAATAGACTAAAACTAACATCGATTTATTCAAATAGTCCATTTCTTAATTAAAACGAAATTGTTTGCTACCAAAATAAGTAATATAAGAACCGGAATTGGGAGCTCTAAAACAATCAATTATCGTGAAAAACACACTCTAAACGTCGCACTAACGAGCATTTGACCTCAAAAACCGGACAAAAAGGAGAAATGCAAACTATACAAGTAATCATCGAAATTATTTTTTTTGTATACCTGAGTAACCGTACTATCATAAAATTATGATAAAATGGCCCCTCCCCGCCGCTACGCTCCGCGTAGTTAATTGCAATCTAAGTTTCGTTAAATACGCACGCGTTCTTGACAGATTTTTTTTAGACTTGTGTTTGGTGTTTGGTATTTTGTAGAGTGAAAATTAAAAAAAAAATATTTTGTGATGGAATCTGAAAAACAAGGTATGTATTTAATTTTAATATATATTATTTAAAAATATAATGACTGTTTAGTATTTTTATGGACCTAAAACAATATGCAAGAAAATTTTCTATTTTTTTGTTTTTCTTTTTAACTAATTAGTGTTTTTGAAAATGTTCCGAGCTAGGTCGGGCTACAATTCTTTTCTTATAATATCATAACAGTTAAAACATTTGCCACATGTTTCCACCTCTTAAAAAAACCGCTTTCAGTTCCATTGTTTTTTTTTTGCAATAATTTTGGTTATTTTTTACTTACATATTTTTTTTTATTATAGGTACAGATTTGATATCAAATATTATTGAGGTATATCAAAAAACTCTATACATGCTTTTTAAAAAAAGCACATCCAGAACACTTGAAGATAAGCTATCATTTATGGAACATAAGCTCCGCGAAATGATGAAATGTTCCCAAAACGAGTACCATACCTTAAATCACGATTTAAAACATTTTAATAGTGATTCGAAGAAGAGATGGATATCACCTAACTATATTGAAAAAAGGTTTTTGAAAAAAATAACGAGAAATGGCTTAATACATCAATACCAGTACATAACTGGGCCACGAATTCTACGGGACGCCCAAGGAAGCATTTCCAAGAATAACATGATCGTAGTAAACGACGAAATATAAAAGAACTCCGCGAACAGGTACCTGTTGAGGAGCTTACCTATGCAGCCAGCGTAAGTCAACGAATATCTGGAAATGCCGCGGCCTCTAAACTTATAATAGATGCAACTTCAACACCAATAAGAGCCAAACCTTACTGGAAAAATAATAAATACTGCTCAGGAACCGAAAGAAAAAAATTACACACCTGAGCAAGCTTTGCAAATCTTTGTTGAAGGTGACTTTACAAGGAGGCAGTGAGAGTTGTTACACGATTCCAATAAGGGTATATTTCCTTGTTATACTCTAATTAGAGAAGCAAAGAAACTCTGCTATCCAAAACCAGTGTCAATCCGAGTTACGGAGACGAGTGTTGAAGTTGTGCTTCAGGACCTACTTGATCACACAGTAAAGAAACTTTGTCTTTATCTTGAGGATGTTTTTCAAAACTGCGATGCAGAAGAATTAGAGAACCTAGAACTTATAACAAAATGGGGCTGGGATGGTTCTCATCAAATTTCTTATCAACAAAAGTTTTCAGATAGCTCGAATGATGACTCGAACATATTCCAAACCTTATTCGTGGCGTTAAGACTGCAAGTCACATATTGGGGATAGCATAAAAATGTTATGGCAAAATCTCACACCATCATCCACTCGATTTTGCCGGCCAATCCGCATTCGATTTCTCCAAGAAGCTGTGGATATTACGAAGGAAGAAATAAAGTATGTCGAAGACCAAGCAAATCATCTGCTGAAGACCAAAATAGAAAAGTCAAATGGAATTGTCATCGTGCGTCATGTTTTGCTCCCAACCATGGTAGATGCCAAGGTGTGCAATGCGGCAACTGGTACTTCATCTACCATGAAATGTTATATATATGGGAAAACTGCTAGAAATTTCAATGACTTTGAAAATAAAAATTTGAAGGATCCTCAGTTATTGAGATTCGGTTAATCCATTTTTCATGGAAGAATGCGCTTGTTTAAAACAATTTTACATCTTTGTTTGAAGGTTGTAGACAATGTTGAAGATGGATTAAAGTGTGGTTGTCGGACTTGCATTGTCTTTATTTTTATTTATTTTTAGGACGTTTCGATTAGGTTATATTTCTAATCCTTATCAAGTTTATCCATTTAACCCAATTTTGATCGCAAGCGGTTTTTGTCAAAATATTTTCAAATTTTTTATTTGACAACCATTAATAAAGTCGGTAGAAAACTTTAGAATATCAAACTTTGTAAAAGATAGACTTTTTATGGGAAAACGTACAATTACCCTAAGTCAACATATAAAACGATACCCATTACGTTTTTTAATATTACTTCCCTCCCCCTCCCGACCCTAAGTCAACGCCTTTTCACCCGATTGGTAAAATAATGCCAGATATGAAATCGGAGCACCTAAAAACATATAAAACGATACCCATTACGTTTTTTAATATTACTCCCTTCCCCACCCCATTCTAAGTCAGCGCCCCTTTACCCAATTGGCAAAATAATGCCAGATATGAAATCGGACACCTAAAAACATATAAAACGATACCCATTAGGCTCTTTTGATATTAATCCTCTCCCCCTCCCCACCCTAAGTCAGCCCCCCTTTACCCGATTAGTAAAATAATGCCAAAAATCAACTAAGCGCCCTCAAAATTCCCCGGATATTGATTTTGACACGTCTAGAATGTAAAACAACGACGTCATTAATTTTGTTCGGTTTTTGAGACCAAATGCTCGTTAGTGCGTCGGTTATACTTAAATTGACCATACCATTTTCAACAGGACAGTACCGTCTTTAGGTGTATTGTCTCGGTGTCCCCAAAGAGCCAGTCGAGATACAAAAAAGTCCCGTTTTATAACAATTTTGCAAACATTATGCAATTGCCGAGAATTTAAAATGTTTTGTTAGTTGCATAAACTGTCGGTGCTCCGCTCTCTTAATAGCGTGAAAAAGCGATCTGCATGTGTAGGTTTTAGGTACATTCTTGCGAAAAACGCAAATGAATTCTGATCGTCGAAACTCGTTAAACTCGCCTACCGTGGCCGCAAATTTTCCCGTATATTCAGGTCAGTTCTTTACACGGTCTAGAACGGGGTGCCAGTACTATAAAGGGTGATTCTCCGGGAAATTAATCGATCGATTGTGGGAAAACTATTATTAGGAAGAATCTGAAATTTTCACAGTGTATTAACGTGCATGGGGAACAGTCGGCTAAAATATTTTCAAGATAGCGACACTTCCGGTTATACCGGAAGTAGATGTCAACTTGCTTATTTTAAATGGAATACCCTATATAATATTTCATTTTTTATTTCTACGTAAAATTCTAGACATATATCATGTATAATATTCTATACAAAGTCTCATCGTTTTGGACATGTTTAAATTTTTATGTCAAAAATGACGTTTGCGGACCAAAACTTATCTATAAATTTTTCCTATAAGAAAGTCTTTATTATTTAATTTGGATTAGTTTTCTTGTAGACGAAGATCGGCTTGAGTAGTCAGAATGGTCAAAAAAGAAGAATAAAAATCATATTTAAAGAATTGTCAAAAGTCAATTTTTTCAAACAGAATGCACTTATTTTTAGAATTTTATCATATTAAACATTAAAAATAAGGGTAACTTTTTATAAGGTTGTCTGTTCCAAAAATTTGTAGTTTCCAAAATATTCGCAGTTCAACATTGTTCTATTGCAAAAATACAATACGGCTTTTAACTTTTGTGATTAGTTGGTCATGACGGCGAGGCGTGGCAAAAAACGATCGAACTCTACAAAATTGTCACTATTTCTTGCCACTTGACATTCATTAATAAAAATCATGCCGGAGCGATTAAATTACACGCACGGAGATTATTTAAACTTATTGACAAAAGGAATTGAAAGAAAACCAAATTATCAAGAAAAATCCCTTGAAAAGTGCACTTAAGATCAAAGTAGAGATTTAACAGATTTTAGTGTTGAATTTCGTTCCGACACAATGCAATCAAGACCAAGGTATGCTATTTTTATCTTAGTAATCATCCAAGTAGAATTCATTGAAATAACCATAAAACTATGAGGATAATAAGTGGTGCTATAATAAAAACTTCTACCCAATGGCTAAGGAACCGTGCCTTGCCAGACCTCTTTTAAAATTCAGCTCTTTCACGAGAGTACCACAGAATAAATGTAAATCTATTTCTACCCATTTACATGAATATGAATTATCTCGTAACAGATCAGCAAGCTGCAGAGATAGCTGAAGAGTTAAACGCACGAAACTTTGGAATGATTCGTAAGTTGCTAGTAAAAAACAGGACTATATGAAAGTAGCAGACATATCCCAAGGTTTTAATGAATACCAGCTCCCATGATTATGGGCAAAACTAAATTGAGTCCACACCAGTCATGGTCGAATTATGGATTCGATGCACTTATGGGGAAGTGCAGAGTCTCCTAGTTGTGACTGCGGAATGCCTAGACAAACATGCAACATTTAGTCACATAATGCTAAACTCGTGAAGATTTGAAAGACCAATGTGATGTTGTTAGTAGTTAGTAGACAGCGTAAAACTTAGACATAATGAATAAGGTATGTGTCAGGGGCAGATGATTCTGACTCCAGCCCATAGCTTTGAATTTATGTCTACTGTACGGATAAATAATGATACATTTTCTAATTAAAATTTTTTGTTACTGACAAAAATTTGTATTGTATTGTGTTAATTATTACCTATTAAACCAGCCAGTAAAACAATTTTCATACATTTCTTGGTAAGAGGTAACCAACTATTGGTAATTGCAAAGGTGGTAAATATAAGACTAACAATGATAGTTGGCGACATTTGGCAATTGTATTACAATCAGCGAGCGGCAGTAAGATTTGGACAGGAAATATCAGGAGATGTGGAAATACAAAGGGGAGTCAGACAAGGTTGTATATTGTCACCTTTGCTATTTAACGCTTATTCTGAAGAGGTCATATTGGAAAGTCTTGAATCTGAAACAGCAGGGATAAAAGTAAACGGGGTTTTAATCAACAATATTAGGTATGCAGATGACACTGTAATAATAGCTGATAGTTTGAAAGACCTAGAAAAGATAATGAATAAAATATTGAAAGTTAGTGGAAAATATGGACTCTCTCTTAACACGAAAAAGACCAAGTTCATGATAATTAGTAAAAACAACACCAAAAATAATGAAACCCTAATGGTAGGAGGCCAGCACATAGAAAGAGTTAAGAAGTACACTTACTTGGGAACCCTAGTAACAGAAATAATGACTATACCGTCGAAATGAAAACCAGAATCGAGAAAGCACGTGCCAACTTTATTAGAATGAAAAAAGTTATCTGCAGCAAAGATCTAACGTTAGCCCTGAAAATACAACTGACTAAATGTTACGTATATAGTGTTCTATATTATGGAATGGAAGCATGGACACTGAGTCGAGAGGCAATGAGAAGACTTAACTCTTTTGAGATGTGGACCTATAGAAGAATTCAGAGGATTTCATGGGTGGATCGAGTTACGAACGCCGAAATGTTGAGAAGAATGGGGAAAGAAAAGGAAGTCGAGATAACAGTAAAACAGAGAAAACTGCAATATTTCGGACACATTATGCGAGGAGAAAGGTACAGCATCTTACGGCTCATAATTCAGGGCAAAATAAGTGGCAGAAGAGGCGTGGGACGACGACAAATTTCATGGCTAAAAAACCTAAGGGAATGGTTTGGATGCAGTTCAAAACAACTATTTAGAGCAACTGCCTCAAAAATTAAAATAGCTATTATGATTGCCAACCTCCGCAATGGAGAAGGCACTTGAAGAAGAATAATTAACTACGAGTATAAATGTACAAAGAACTCTTTACACACATTTGCAGTGTGTTTTATATGAGTTAAATAAACGCTTGAAGTATTTTTGAATAATTTTTGATTTTTATTTAATAAATCTGCTCCATAACATAAAAAAAATCCATTCCCACCTGTCTCAATCAATAAAATTAAAACAAACAAAAATTATCTTAAAAATATACATTTTGATGTTCTAATATACATGTACAGAGTGGTCCAACGAAAATGTAATGGAGTCAATAAATATTGAGACTCTTTCGGCATGCATTGATTGATCACACTTTCCATTAAAAATTTTTGAAGAGTTGCACCCTAAGTAAGGAGTTGTAGCCCTTTCAAACAAAATCGATGAATTTTATGTTTAAGAAAAACCTTCGAGCATTTAAGCACTCCGTTACGTTTTCACTGGACCACCATCTATAGTTGAATTCCAATAACTAAAAACACATTATTGCATGAGAGGCTTTTATTTAGCCATTTTTTATTTCAACATTTAAAATTATAGATTAAAAAATAAAAACACAGGAAAAAACTTACCTCTTATTTTTGCATGCAAACGAGCATATATTATAACTGATTAACCTTTATCTTTTCATCGGAATAAAACAAAGAGATTAGGAGCGCCGGTGACATATTTCTATTCATCTCAAGGATGTTAGAAGTGGAGAAGGGAATCTCTGTTAGATTATTACATTTTTTACATAGAACCATATAAGGGACTAGCAAAATGCAGACGCACAGCATTGCCAGTACCCTAAATTTGCAATTGCATCAGTTCTGACCTCTAAATGATAAGTTGTTTTCACTTTAAGCTCGATCATTGATCATTTCAATAAGTCAACACCACCCAAAAAAATGCGCACTTAGCTAAATGAACTTTGATGAAAAATAAAATTTTTATATAAAATTAAACAGCCTCCTAAAAAAGTGCTAAAAAGCCGAAAATAACAAAATCATTTTTTTTAAGGAATTGAAGTCGGCGCCAAATTATCACTTAAAAAAATGTGGTTAATGAAAATAAAGGGCGAATGATTTTATAACTGGCTTTATTTGTGATTGCTCTCTTACTTATAACCTGTTCATATCTCATGGTAGTAGTTACTTGTTTCATTTAGTAATAATTTGAAGCCGATTCCAAATATTTAAATTCCATATAATTTTTAATCTGCAATTTTCCATCGGTCTCATCGATTTTTCAAAACTAATTTTAAATTTGTACTTTATATCCTCAAAAACTACCCAGTATCAATTTTGAATAAAATTAAGACAAGTAAAATCTTTAATGCTAATTTTAAACATTTAACATCAAATTTTTAAGTCGTCATACTGATTTTTTTAAAAATAATTTTAATTTTGCAATTTACATATTCAAAAAATCCACTCTATTAAATTTTGGATTCATTATTTGTGATCACGAAAATTTCCATGTACCAGTATCGAAGAAAATCGGACAAAATTATTTTGTTTGTCTGCCGTATTACTCCGCTACTTAGGATTTTATTGAACCAGTGACATGGGATCAGAGCAGTCATCTCCTGAATATAACACTCATACATATATACAGTCATGGACAAAAATATGGAAATATTTTTATTAACCGACGTAAAAGAAGGAGGTTCTCAATTCGTCGACTATGTATGTTTTTTTTATGTATGTACACCGATTACTCCGGAACGGCGGCACCGATTTGAATGAAATTTTTTACGTTATATTCAGGAAGTTGCTGCGGTGGTCCCATATTTTTTGGATGAAATTGGTGCAGTAAAATGCAAGATGGCGCTGACAATATGGCAGCCAAAAAAATTAATTTTGCTCGATTTTCTCCAAAATTGGTATGGGGGAATTTTTGAGGTTATACACAACGAATCTGAAATTAATTTTAAAAAATTCAATATGGCGGATCCAATATGGCGAACAAAAATTTTAATTTCGTCCGATTTTATCCAAAATTGGCGTGGGGGAGTTTTCAAGGTCGCACATAACGAATCCAAAATATCTTTTTAAAAATTCAATATGACGGACAAAATAATCAATTTTGTCTGATTTTTTCCTAAAGTGGTATGGAGGAGTTTACAAATTCGCACATAACGAATCTAAAATTATTTTAAAAAATTCAATATGGCAGATCCAATATGGTGGACGAAAAAATCAGTTTTGACCGATTTTCTCCAAAATTGGCATGGGGGAGTTTTCGGAGTCGCACATAACGAATCTGAAATTATTTGTAAAAAATTCAGTATGGCGTATCCAATATGGCGGATAAAAAATTAATTTTGTTCGATTTCTCTCAAAATTGATCTGGAGGAGTTTTTGGAATCATACATTACGAATCTGGAGTTATTTAAAAAAAAATAAATATGGAGGATCCAATATGGCGGATTCTACATCCCCCGCCTTTGTCTAAAATCACTATTGGAGGATTTTTGTTAGTGTTAATTAAGAATTAGAAATATTTTTTGAAAAACTTAATCTGGCGGATTCAATATGGCGTCATAAAAATTTTACATTTTTCGATTTTTTTAAAACTCATGTAGGGGGTACTTGAGGGTGTAAATTATGGATCTAAAAGTATTTTTCCAGGATTTCATATGGCGAATCCAATATAGCGGACTAAAAATTTTACATTTATCGATTTTGTTCAAATGTGGGACTGAATCGTTTTTGAAGATGTAAATAGCGAATATAAAATTATTTTAAGAAAATTTAATATGTCAGATGCAATATGACGGTCTAGAAATTTTAAATTTCTGAATTTCATTCAAAATAGGTACTTGAGGGCATTGAAGGGTTTAGATTTACATTAAATTAAGACGTCAAAATTATTTTTTTTTTGTATTAGTTTACCATTCACTGTTATATTGGCCTGCACAGGTATTCTGCTTATGGCTATCACTTCGGTTTTAGTTATGTTAATTGTAATACAAAAAAATAAAAGAGTACTTTGGATAACCATATTATTAAAATGCTGTGTAGGGACAAATTAGCTTATCTGAATTAACTATTACGGAATTTTTAGGAATTCGCTTTCTAACACTAAAAGAATTTATCAAAACACTCATCAACTCAGAGGAATTTTCAATACTGACTGTCAATAAAGTTTCTTCTGAATGAACTCGGCTTGATGAAATAGTGAACGCACGCTTGCACCACTGGAATATGGAAATATCGCGTCCGTACCGTTCTACCCCAATATGCCTTTCCGCCCCACTTTCCCCTAATATTAATACTAATACTTATACCTTTTAATTGACATAAAACAATCACCAATTAAAATTACCATTCTGCAAATAGTATAACACGATAGATAACAATAAAAAAAATTTATATGATTTAGCGTAATTATGTAATTATTATGTTCTATATCGTCATAAAAATGGTATACGAAAATGCAATATGGAAATATATGTAGCAAAATTATTATTAGAAAATATTTGGTTGCCTTGGTTCTAGTGTACTCTGTATTTAATTTTAGTTCCCAAATTGCGATTTTAGTAATTAGTTCATTCCAACTAACGTTTCTGTTATAATGACTCAAAATTGATTGAGTAATATTAAAAACATTTAAAAAATATAATATTATCTCTAAAATATGTATTTCCATTGGCACTCTCATTGAGCTAATTTTTTCCATGGCCAAGTACACGCCCAAATATAATTGTGCTGATAATATCAAAGCCAAAATTCCAATTGCAATCTTCAGTGGTAAGATATTTCTAAGTTTCAATTTTTTAAAATTATAATATGGAACAACACCAAAGAATACTGCATAATTATAAAGTGTTTTAAATAAGAAAATTTTTTTTAAAGCAATATAGTTATACATGATTATGAGAACATTCACCACGTCTTTTTACAATAGACTGAAACTAACATCGATTTGTTCAAATAGTCCATTTCTTAATTAAAAGAAAATTGTTTGCTACTAAAATAAGTAATACAAGGACCGGAATTGGAAGCCCTAACACAATCAGTTATTGGGATGAAAAACACACTCTAAATGTCGGTTATACTTAAAGTTACCTACGTCCGGTTTTCAACATGACAATACCGTTTTTAAGTGTATTGTCTCGTTGTCCTCAAAGAGCATACAAAAAAGTCCCGCTTTATAACAATTTTGCAAATATTAGACAATTGCCGAGAATTTAAAATGTTTGGTTCCTCCTGCGACCCCGAATTTTCCCGTATATTCAGGTCATTCCTTTGCACTGTCTAGAACAGAGCGCCAGTATTATTTAAGCAAGTCGACAGACAACGTGAACATATTTCTTATCGAGTTGCAGATAGAGAGTGAGCGGTAATAATAGAGGTAAAGTGTTTGAATCTCCGACTAAATAATATATAGGAAAAAGTTTTAAGTGTGATTATGTAAGCAAATGTAAAATGACACCCGTTTCTTTTACGATATCGAAGCGAAAATGCGTTTTTAATGAAAACTTACAAATAAAATATCCTTTCAAAAAACAACGAAATAATATTCCCCCAGATATACACTGTGAAAAGTGTCAAACAGAATTTAGTATTTAAACAATCAAAATTTCAGTAAGAAATAAAGAAATCTTTCTGCCGTATTTAAATAGTTTGTTATATATGTAATTCTCCTTTCAGGCAAAGAATATGAAAAATATATGTACAAACAGTTTATTTCTTGCAAATATCGCTCTGGTCCTTTCTCCATACCCGTTTCGATCACCTCATGATCTCGTCAGTAGAGCTGTATCGGACCGAGAGCAACATTAGCAGGAAATAACTGATATGTAAACCATAAATTTCAAGGTATGTCGGCAGGATATTACACCTGCCGTCTACCAACTTCGATGTCAGACTGAAATATATCGCCAGTCGAACGACATCTATGAATCAACGGAGTAACGTGAAATTTTTAAACCATCAAAATTTCAGTAAGAAATAAAGAAATCTTTCTGCCGTATTTAAATAGTTTGTTATATATGTAATTCTCCTTTCAGGCAGAGAATATGAAAAATATATATACAAACAGTTTATGTCCTGCAAATATCGCTCTGGTCCTCTCTCCATACCCGTTTCGATCACCTCATGATCTCGTTAGTGGAGCTGACATATATTTTTCATATTCTCTGCCTGAAAGGAGAATTACATATATAACAAACTATTTAAATACGGCAGAAAGATTTCTTTATTTCTTACTGAAATTTTGATTGTTTAAAAATTTCACGTTACTCCGTTGATTCATAGATGTCGTTCGACTGGCGATATTTTTCAGTCTGACATCGAAGTTGGTAGACGGCAGGTGTAATATCCTGCCGATATACCTTGAAATTTATGGTTCATATATCAGTTATTTCCTGCTAATGTTGCTCTCGGTCTGATACAGCTCCACTGACGAGATCATGAGGTGATCGAAACGCATATGGAGAGAGGACCAGAGCGATATTTGCAGGAAATAAACTGTTTGTACATATATTTTTCATATTATCTGCCTGAAAGGAGAATTACATATATAACAAAGAATTTAGTATGTCTCATGGAGGTGCCAGTGATATAGAACAACATTTACGGTGGGAATCTGAACATGCTTGACCTTCAAGCACATTAATGGTTGATTACTTAAGAAAAAACGATGCGCCAACTTCTAAGAATATGAATATGAATGTTGTGTTTGGGTCTATCACACTGTACACGAAAATCATAGTTTTCGCAGCAACGATTGTGCCTCAAAGCTAATTCTGCAATATTTTGAACGAAAGTTTTGATGTGCTCGAACTAACACGGAATCAATAGTTAAGAATGTTTAGGCACGCAATGCATCTAATTATATGAAAAGACATTTATTAGAAGCTAAATGTATCTCAATCCTGACCGATGCATCGAACCACGACTCTCAAAAATATTTACGATATTAGTCTGGTATTTTCGACCATACGAAGGTATACAAGTTAAACTATCAGATTTTCAGAACTAATTAGGTAAAACATCCAACATAATTGTAAAGTACTTAACTAAGGTTTTAGACGAAGACACTTTTAAACACAAAAATTGCGACCTTTGGTGGAAACAGTGCAAACGGAAATTTGGTGGTTATCGGAGACGAGGTTCCAATAAAGTCTTTGGTAAATTGAAGTCAAGTTTGGATTGATCTTTAATCGGTATTGGTTGCGGAGCATATATCTGCTGCCGATTTGATGTTGAAGGCGTTATTGTAAAAATATACATTTTTTTTACATATCCACCATAAAAGTTGAAACGTTAAGGATTTTTGTATAGATGCAGATACAGAATATCAAAAATTATTCGGATCCAGGAAAATAAGATGCTTTCCGTTGTAACTAAATATAAAAATATTCCGAAACGAAATTATCCACCTTGGTTTTCTCGTCATATTATACATTGCATTAAACAAAAGAATGAATCTCATAAAAAATATAAAACTTCTGGAAGTTTGCTTCATTTGGTTTAAATCACTAAGAAGTAAAATAAAATCACTAAGAAGTAAAATAAAAAAAGACATATCTATCTCATACAAAACATATATTCGGGGGGTGGAGGATAATATTAAAAGGGATCCTAAACATTTTTGGAATTTTATTAAATCGAAAAAGGAACTACAGGGTATTCCAAATAATATGGTTTTTTAATAATAAAGAAATTAATACTTTATCGATATTTTAAATGCTTTTGCGGAATTCTTTAAGCAATCCTTTTCTTCGGCCAGTCCGGTATCCGTGGATGATTCATGTTCCGTAGATTTCATCTTTCCAATTGTTCATGTATCTGATTTCACTGAATGTGAAATAATTAATGCTATAAAGAAGCTTAAACCTAAATTTACTACTGGTCCGGATTTAATCTCAGCTTTTCTAATACGAGACTGCAGATTCGTTCTAGCCTAACCACTTAAAATACTATATAATAGGTGTTTAAAATTAAACAGTTTTCCTTTCATATGGAAATCTTCCAAGGTTTGTCCTGTGTCTAAGAAAGGGGATAGATCTGAAGTTTGTAATTATAGCCGGTGTCTATTATATGCAATTTTTCTAAAATATTTGAATTTTTACTTCATGATTCTATTTTTTCATTAACTAAAAATTTAATTACTCCATCTCAACATGACTTCTTTAAGGGTAGGTCGACGACAACTAATCTCATGATTATGACTCAGGATATAGCTGAGGCTATTGATCATGGTTGTTAGATGGATGTTGTTTATTTGGACTTCACAAAGGCATTTGATCGTTTGGATCACTCCATTTTACTTAAGAAATTGTCATCATTTGGATTTTCAGATTCACTAATAACGTTATTTAAATCATATCTCGATAATCGTATTCAGTATGTTAAAATTCGCGGTTCTCGCTCGGTGAAATATATTTCAAGTTCTGGTGTGCCGCAAGGACCAGTACTGGGACCTTTATTTTTTAATATTTCTATTGATGACATTGTTTCTGTTGTTGACACGGATATTTTATTATATTCCGATGATATTAAGCTATATAAGAGGATAAATTGCTTACAGGATTGTATAGAGCTTCAATCGAACCTGGAACAGGTTAGCAATTGGTGTTCCAAAAATTATCTGCAGCTCAACGTGGAGAAGTGTAATGTTATGACTTTCACTTCGAAATTTTCTTCATTTTGATATGAATATTCGTTGAATACCGTGCTACTCTCGCCGGCAGATCTTTTTAAAGATCTCGGAGTCACTTACGATCCCAAGCTTTCATTTTCTTTTCATATGAATAATATCATACTCGCATTTTTAATAACACTGACGTCATCAAATTACTGTATTAGAATTCTGACAGTGTGGAGGTATTCTGTTGTACTATAGCCTTTTCTGAAACCTACCAGTTCGTGGGGTTGGTATACGTCGAATTTTGTTTCTCGACGATTTTTTATCACTCTCATAAAGAGATTATAAATCTGTGATAAGAGAGTTAATGATCTATAGTTTTTAAGATTGCTCGGGTGTCCTTTTTTATATAATAAAATTACTATAGCAATATTCCAATCTTGTGGTATTGTTCCCTAGTGAAGGCATGAATTAAAAAGAGATTTTATTTTTGTTATTAGCTGAATTTCTCCTCCCTTCATAATTTCAGGTACGATGTCATCTTCCCCTGCTGCTTCTCCATTTTTTATTTGTCTAAAAGCTGTTTCAATTTGGGCAACTCTTCTGAGCCAACGTTGCATATTATATTTTTTCGTCTTTGTTTATTTATTTATTTATTTTTTTTTGATATGACCATTATCCACTTTTGACTTACAAGTCTGAGTAGAATATTTCTGTTATTTGAAATATCTCTCTCCTATCCTCTGTTATATATATCTCTGTCTATCTTAGCCTATTAATTTCTTTTTTAAAGACATTGAATCCTCTATTTTGCTGTAATGATTCCTTGACTTGTTTCTCTTGATAATTTCTTTAATTTCAGTATGCCATTTTTCTGTTTTATTAAGTTCCGCATATTCTATTTTTTGTTTCTGATAACTCTCTTTTCACAGCCGACAACTTTTTAGTTTGTGTTGTTAGTTTTTTTCTCCTTTGAGTTGGTGGAATTGATAGGCTTGCTGCTGTTTCTCGCATTATTTTTGTCAGTCTCTTGTTGGCATTTTCTATATTTTCGATTGATGGTTTCATTTCCTTCGCTATCCGTTCTGATATTGTTTTGCTATACTATAATCTCTTGTTTTTTTTTTCGAAAAAACATTAACTTACATTAAAAATAACGTTAAAAAGATAATGCTTCCAATTGTAGTATATTTGCTTTCCGCTAAGTAGCGGATATGCTGTGGCGCGCCACACCAATAATTGTAAATCGAAATTGCTTTTTATATTTACCTCCCATAGAAGTTGTATAGATAGAGCAGGTAGTAGAATGTCTACGTTCTGTAAAGTATACAACACTTGAAGAAGAAGAATGTTATTTTTTTTATCGCAAGCACTGGGTGTTTTCAAGATATAGAAGCACTATTAAAAATTCTCATTCTGCTCTACTAGGGGTGGAAATTTAAAAATATTTTCAAGATTATGAGTAGGACATACACGCAAAACGCCGTTCAAATCGAAACACACCATGAAAATAAAATTCAACGTGTACATAGCTAAAAGAAAAAACAATAATTTAAGATTCAAAAATTATTATTATGACATAAATACGTTTTCCACTCATTAGTAGAAACCACAGATAAAGAAAAAATATGGCAGGATTATATATAGTAACTAGGAAAGCAACAATATTCAAACAGAGTAGACACTCAATATGTAAAATCATAAAATGATATGAAATTGAACACAGAATCGAAAACTAACACCATTCTAGAAAGTTGGCAAAAGGAACCGAAAGAAAAGTGATCCAAATTATCAAGGAAAATGCCTTGAAAAGTTCCCCTAAGATCAAAGAAGAAATTTAAACAGATTTTAGTGTTCAATTTCGTCTCGACACGGTGTAATGAAGACCAAGGTATGCTATTTTTCTCTCAGTAATCATCCAAGTAGAATTCATTGGGACAACCATAAAACTATGAGAATAGTAAGTGGTGCCATAAAAGTACTCTTACTTACCAAATGGCTTTCAGTTCTAAGCAACAGTGTCTTGCCAGACCTACTTTGAAATCCAACTCTTTCACGAGAATACCATAACATAAATCTACTTCTACCCTTTTACCTGAACCTCAATTATCTCGTAACTCATCAGCAAGCTGCAGAATTAACTGAAGCGTTAAATGCACGAAACTTTTAGAATGATTCGTAAATGGCTAGTAAAAAAATAGGACTATATAAAACTAGCAGACATATTCCAAGGTTTTAATGGATACGAGCTCCTATGAATATTATGGGCAAAACTAAATTGAGTCCACACCAGTCATGGCCGAATTATAGATTCGATACAGTTATGGGGAAGTGCAGAGTCTCCTAGTTGTGATTGTGAAGTGCCTAGGCAAACATGCAACATTTAGTCACGTAATGCCAAACTCGTGCGTACCCCGAAGATTTGGAAGATCATTGTGATGTTAGTAGTTAGTAAACAGCGTAAAACTTGAACATAATGTATAAGGTATGTGTCAAGGGCAGATGATTCTGACTCCGGCCCATAGCTCGGAAAATAATGATACATTTTCTAATTAAAATTTGTTTGTTACTGACATCAATTTGTATTGTATTGTGTTAATTATTACCTATTACACCCAGGCGCGGATCCAAGGGGGGGGGCGATCGCTCCCCCTCCCAAGAGCTTTGAGTTCAGGAAAATAGACCCGATCTTGCCTCTTATACTATAGTTTATTCAAGAACTAGAGAGAGTAATAAATCATTTTTTACCCTTTTTTCCTTCGCAAACTACCTGTGTTCTTTAGTGCGGTATCTTTGGCAAAATCTGTTAGACACATATATTTTTCACAGGAATGGGTTATAAATTTTATAATCAAAAATACCGGTCTATAATAATGGAGTAATTGGGTTGGATAACAATAGATATTTGGAAGCGTGACGTGTTAAAAAGGATTTTAATCCTTGTCATAGGCGTCGGAAGGAGGTTTATTTTATCACTAAGTATTTATGGCATAGAATATTATTTCGGTAATAAACTTAAAATAAAAAGTTTTTATAATATTATTTTATTTCTTATGATTTTTTAAAAATTCACTTACATTTCAAAATATAGATAATTTTGACATATTTACCACAAATCATAACTGTATTTTTATTATTTTTAATTTTGGCATAGAAACCGTTTTAGGCACATTCACTCTAAAACGTAGCCTTATTCTCTCAAAAAATTCTTAGTTATAATTGAAATACTTACAAAATACCCATTGTAAAAAATACAGGAAGTTAAACATATGTAAAAAAATAAATTCGTCCATATAATATTAAAATTTTTTTGGGGCTATCGGTCATTTTATTATTAATTAAAAACATTTTTAGGACATTTGACGTTACAGTTTATTTATTTTTTAAACCATCTGCAGAATTACAATTAAACACTAAAAAGGGATTCAAATATAATTCATTTTTATATGTTACAGTTAAAATTAGACCTATTTATTTTTATTTTTATTGCATCTTAATTTAATTGACTTTATTATATGGAAATCCGATAGCCCCAAAAAAATAAAATAAACATGTTAATTCTATAGGTTTCAGAAAAAGACACAAATACGATTATAAAATCATAAAAAAATTACTGCTAATTAGAATTAAAAATATATAAAATTATAGGGTGGGACAGACTAAATTAAAAATATATAAAAAATAAAAAAATATATAAACAACATCAAACAATAAAATACAACAAAAACAAAAATTTAAATAATAAATTGTGTTTACACTGGTAAACATTACGTATCTAATTCATAATCAAAGTCAGTGAAGCTATCTTCGCTCAAATTATTTATAATTGGTTCCTCTATCTCACCGATCATGAGATCTAGTTTCCACATTTTGTTTTATTCTTTTATTATATGGATTTTTCCCAATTTCCCGCAGTAACTTTATTCAAAAAAATCTTTCAAATGTTCAGTTAAATTACTAATTTTGTAAGTTGTGTTATTTTCTAACTCCTGTTATCTTGGAACACAGCTCAACAGAGCTTTTAACATTATTATCTAGATATTGATAGCTTAAGGCATCATAAACATTCATCGTAATAAGTTTTTCGTTGAGGAAAGAATGCCTTGGTTTAATGATTTTGGAATAAATATAGAGGTGGAAGTCATACCTTTTGGGTATCTCACTAATCTTAAATAATATATAAAAACGGCAGTCCTCAATTACCTGCACTGAAGAAGGTACGTTGGAGGTTTCTGTAACAGTTTTATTACTCTCTCTAGTTCCTGAATAGAATATAATGAATGGAATGTGTATGCTTGCGATCGCCCCCACCTCCTAAGAACTCTGAATTCAGGAAAATAGAACCGATTCTGCCTTTTATATTAGAAATGTGTATGTTGGTGGCACTCCCCCCCCCCCCCATCGACAACTTGCTTTCGCTTGCCATACTGTACTTTTGTGATATCACCGCCCCCCACAAAAAGTGAGGCTGAATCCACCCCTGATTACACCAGTCAATAACAATTTTCAGACATTTCTTGATAAGTAACCAACTATTGGTAATTGTAAAAGTGGTAAATATAAGACACCATGATAGTTGCCAACAATTGGCAATGTTCAATAATTAACTACGAGCATAAATGTGCAAAAAACTGTTAAACACATTTGCAGCGTAAATAAACTCTTGAAGTATTTTTGAATAATTTTATGAATTTATTTAATTAATCCACTCCATCAATCAATAGAATTAAAACAAAAAAATTAATCTTAAAAACACAAATTTTGATGTTCTAATGTATACATAAAAGGTGGCCTAACGAAAATTTAACGGAGTTTATAACTATTGAGATTCTTTCGGCATGCAAAAATTTTTGGGGCGTTGCACATTAAGTTGCGTTGTGTACGCCCTTTCCAACAAAATCGATGGATTTTGTGTTTAAGAAAAACCTTCGAGCAGTTGCGGACTCCGTCTCGTTTTCACTAAACCACGTTATATAGTTGAATTCCAATAACTAAAAACATATTATTGCAGAGAGGCTTTTATTTAGCCATTTATTATTCCAACATTTTAAATTATAGATTAAAAAATAAAAACACAGGAAAAAACTTACCTCTTATTTTTGCATGTAAACGAGCATATATTATAACTGATTAACCATTATCTTTTAATCGGAATAAAATAAAGAGATTAGGAGCGCCGGTCACATATTTGTATTCATCTCCAGGAAGTTAGAAGTGGAGAAGGGAATCTCTGTTAGATTATTACATTGTTTACATAGAACCATATAAGGGACTAGCAAAATGCAGTCGCCCAGCATCGGCGGGAACTGGTTTGATAAGATTCATCCCCAAATATGCTAGTACCCTAAATTTGCAATTGCATCAGTTCTGACTTCTAAATGATAATTTGTTATTAACTTCACATCGATGTTTTCCCTTTAGACTCGATCATTGATCACCATTTTAATAATTAAACAACACCCAAAAAAACTGCTCACTTAGCTAAATGAACTTTGATGAAAAATAAAATTTTTGTAAAAAATTAAACTGCCTTCTAAAAAAGTGCTGAAAAGCCAAAAATAACAAAATCATTTTTTTTATGGAATTGAAGTCGGTGCTAAATTGTCACTTAAAAAATTGTGATTAATGAAAATAAAGGGCGAATGATTTTATAACTGGCTTTATTTGTGATTGCTCTCTCACTTATAACTTGTTCACATCTCGTGGTAGTAGTTACTTGTTTTATTTAGTAATAATTTGACGCCGACTCCAAAAATTTAAATTCCATATAATTTTTAATCTGCCATTTTCGATCGGCCTCATTGATTTTTCAGAACTAATTTTAAATTTGTACTTTATATCATCAAAAACTACCCAGAACCAATTTTGGGCAAAATTAAGATAAGTAAAATCTTTAATCCGCCATATTAATATTTTGAGCATAGTTTTAAATTTCTAATTTATACTGCCGAAGATCCTCCAATACTAATTTTAAACATTTAATATAAAATTTTTAAATCGTCATATTGATTTTTTAAAAAATAATTTTAATTTTGTAATTTACATCTCCAAAAAACCGGACAAAATTATTTTGTTTGTCTGCCATATTACTCCGCCACTTTGGATTTTACTGAACCAGTGACATAGGACCAGACCAGTAATCTCCTGAACATAACACATATACATACAGTTATGGACGAAAGTATGGAAATATTTTTATTTTGCACATTTTTTCAGTACGCCTCGTATTCAACAATAATTTGTCTTTAATTTTATATATTTCAATACCTTAGAATATTATCATATGTTAACATTTTGGGCTATACACATTCCTCTCTTATCTGCCTTTTTTGTTTATGTCTTGGACATATGTATGGAAACATTATGTCTTGTGTGCATTTTTAAAATTTAAAATCATTGGATTAGTATTGTTCTGCCACTGTTGTCACCAACCCCGTATTAAGAATTGACAAAAATAAGTATTTGTCGAAAGAGTTGTGACTCAGTTAAAAAGACAAGGTGTAAAGTAATGCACTATATCAAAAAACATAGGTTTCAGTGAGGGTGTTGTTTCGAAAATTCTAAAGAAGTTTTGGTTACTCGAGAATGCTCAAAAGTGCATTAAAAGAATTTCGATATCTGATCCGCATTAGTCATGTGTCCAAATTAGTTCAGAAATTCACGAACATTTTAACAAAGACATAACGGCTCGAACTGTGAGAAAAAGTTTTTGTGGAGTTGGATTATTTGGAAGAGCTGCTGTCAAAAAACCTTTACTCTCCAAAAAAAAAAGGATCGAAAGGCTAGCCTTCAGTTTGCTCAGAAGCATTTAAATTGGACTCCTCAAAACAGGGATATGATGCTTTGGAGTGACGAAAGTAAATTTAAAGTATTTGGTTTAGATGGAAGGACGTTTGTTCGAAGGCCTATAGGAAAAAAAATTATATTAAGTACTGTGAAGCTTGGGGTGGCAGTATCGTGTCTGGGAATGCTTCTTCAGGTCTGGGACGGGCCCAATAGTGAAAATAACTAGGAAAATGGATCGATTTACGTACCGCGACATATTACAGAATACTGTTTTGCCCTATGCCGAACAAAAAATGTCGCTTTTATGGAGATGTCAACAAGATAACGACCCCTAACTGAAACGTAAACTGGTTAAATCCGATTATTCATGACGTCTAACGTGATACCCAGTTTTTTAGATGAATTAATTTTTAGCAGTGCCGGTCTGCATAACGGATTGATTTCATTATACTCCAGCACCGCAGTATTCATTTCTGTTGATAGGTTTTTATAAAGGAGTTCAGCGTTCTCCTGTTGGGTATGGTTATTCAGCTTTTCTTGTTCTTCTTGGACCTCGGGTTCTGGCTCTGGCTCAGGTTCAACAATCGGATCGTTGTTATTGTCAGTGCCCCTGATCTCATGTTCAACTTCGGCCTGGATGGCATCAAGCCGCGTTACAGGCATTAGGTTGTTTCGGAGAATAACTCTGTATTGGTCAACTATTCTCTGTTGTAACACAATACTCTCTGCAGAATTCGACGTAAAGTTGTTGCCTGTAGCCGATCATTTCTGGTTCTAGATGAGTTGCCCTGTAGAAAATATGCATTATTGACTCATTCATGGGCATAGTCCCTCAGTTATTATTATCATGATTAGACATCTAAATAACAAAATTGAAAATCTTCGAAAAGATATAGGACAGCTGACGGAATATATTAGGGATATGAAACCAAGAAGACGAGTTGAAGAAATAAGGAATCGAGCCCGGTGTCATTCGCAACATGATCCAGCGAATAGTAAGACTCAGCAATGTCTTGACACGCTGAAACAGAAACTCTTTGCTACTGCAGGGCGGCTAAATTGATACAAGACAAGCAGTAACCGAAAACAAGACAATGCGCTGTTTCAACGATCAGAAAATACTTTCCACCGGAAGCTAAACCCTCTACCTAGCATGGCAGATAATAGATATTCCAACAGAGAGCAGGTAGAAGAGTTCTGGGGAAAAAAACTTTCCATATCCACCAATTGTAGCATCGCAGTCGGCTGGATCAATGAAGAAGACCAAATCTGCCAAGACTACAGCCAGATTCAGTTTGAGCCATTTACCACCGAGGAAATCTCAGAAATAATCAAGGAATTCCATAACTGGAAAGCTTCAGGTCTCGACCGGTTTCAGAACTACTGGCTCCAGAAATTCTGGTGTATGCACGATCACCTGGCTAATCTTATTATTGATGCTTTTCTTAACCCAGCAAAAATGCCATTGTTTCTGACAGAGGGTATTGCGTATTTCTTGCTAGAGGATCAACATAACACACATGAAGCAGCTAAGTATAGGCCAATCACCTGCCTTCTACCTTATTAATACTATAATTATGATTTTCAAGCCGAACGGTCCCGTATTCCAGGGAATATTGACTCATACCAGGTATACAAAGATACCGAAAGTATGGAGCTCTGTGGAGACCCTTTCCATGTTATCGGGTCCTAGACGCAAAAAGAACTGCTGTCTGCATCGGCTTATACAGATGCTCACTAAGGCCCAGTCCCTTGATGTTCTGCAGGAGGTTCTTTGGTATCACTCCAGTTGTTGACAGTACTATGGGAATCGTTTGGACGCTGTTCATTGCCCACTACGTTCCGATTTGCACCTCCAGATCTCTGTATTTGGCGATCTTCTCGTTGTATTTGGGACTTAGGATGTTATTGTTAGGTATAGAAATGTCAATAAGTGTAGTTTTTCTAGAAATTTTATGTGATAATTATTTTATTATAATTAATTTATTCATTCTCTTGCTAACGGAGACCAATTTGAACATTTAATTTAGATGGAACAATTTTTTTTATATTTTAAAATTCATTTTTCTTGACAATTTTCTTATTTAGCCCATATCGACATTTACCTTATCCTATATAAAATTTTTATAAAAAAATTGAACCGACTTCTAAAAGTGCGCTAAAAAGTGAAAAATAACTATAAAGTTTTAAATGAAATTGAACTTTGTGAAGTCGGCGCCAAACTAACATCTGACAAAATATAATTCGCATAAAAAGATTAAAAATACTTTATTTGTAATTGCATTCTTATCATTATTTGTATTTATTTCATTTACAAATAATTTGGCACCGACTTTAAAAAGTTCAATTTCATATAAAAATTTATAGTTATATTTCACTTTTTAGCGCACTTTTAGTAGAAGTTTTTTTCTATTTTTAGTTTTAGAATTCATTATGATACCCTTAAATTATTTGAACTAAGTACTAATTGAAATTATTGAACCTCGCAACGACTCCAAGGTGGCAAAAAAAGTACCCATTTTATCCAAAGTTGTAAATCACCCTAAAATGAACCACTAAAAATTCTTTGGTTCTTGCAGTTTTCCAAATACCAGTAAAATTGTGTCATACAAATATCAAGTCTGCCATAGTAAATCCACTAACTTAAATTTCAAATTAATTTTAGATTGGTAATATAGGCCCCAAAACCATCCAATATCGATGTTTAAATAACCTGATATGTAAATTTCTTAGCTCAATATATTTTATACTGCATATTGAGTTTGTATACGCCCCAAGAACCCCAGAATATCAATTTTAGACAAAATCGGAATATGTAAAATTTTCTATCCCTCATATTGTATCTTATCAACAATAGTTGTAAAAAATTAACTTCATATTCGTATTACACGACCCCGAAAACCCCCTAATACCAAATCTAAAAAAATGCGAATAAGGTAAAATTTTCAACCCACCATATTGGATCCGTTATGTTGAATTACAAAAAAAAAATTATTTTAAGTCTTAATCTAATCTAAATATAAACCCTTCAAAGCCCCCTAGTACCAATTTTGGATGAAATCCGGAAATTTAAAATTCTGAAAAAATACTTAAATTCATAATTTACTCCCTCAAGAACCCCCTATATCAGTTTGGGAGAAAAATGTAAAATTTTTAGGACACCATATTGAATATGCCAGATTGTTTCTCAAAAAATATTTTAAATTCATAATTAACACTAAGAAAAATACCCCAATACGCCATATTGGATCCGCCATATTGGATCCGCCATTGAATTTTTTAAAAATAATTTCAGATTCGTTGTATATGACCCCAAAAATTCTCCCATACCAATTTTGGGGAAAATTAAACAAAATTAATTTTTCTAGCCACCATCTTAGGTATTATTGTACCAATTTCGTCCAAAAAGATATGGGATCACCGCAGCAACTTCCTGAACATAACGTAAAAAATTTCATTCGAATCGATGCCGCCGTTCCGGAGTAATCGGTGTACATACATAAAAAAACATACATATTCGACGAATTGAGAACCTCCTTCTTTTAGAAGTCGGTTAATAAAAAATGTGCTCTTTCTGATTCTGAAATAAAAAATTGGATAAAAAATAAATTTCGACGAGACTGAGTTTTTTCTAAACAGATACCCATTTAGTTTATATTGAATTTAGCCGCTACTTTAATATATATATATATATATATATATATATATATATATATATATATATATATATATATATATATATATATGTATATATATATATATATATATATATATATATATATATGTATATATATATATATATATATATATATATATATATATATATATATTTATGGAATCGAAGGTTTTCGGGCATCCTGTGTATGTGCTGAGTCCCTCTCAGGACTGTATGGCGTCTACGAGCTCGTAGACGCCATACGGTGAGCTTTGAAAATGGTGAATGAGATTTCACCGAAACGTCAGCTGCCTTACAGTCCTGAGAGGGACTCTGCACATACACGGGATGCCCGAAAACCTTCGATTACACATCACACCCGTGAGAATATCCGACATAACATATATATATATATATATATATATATATATATATATATATATATATATATATATATATATATATATATATATATGTATGTATGTACTTATGTAACCAATTACTCCAAAGGTTCAACCGAATTCATTAAATGAAATTTAGAACTTCCTGCTAATTAAAAGTCATTATGAGGTATAACTTAGCTAATTGAAAATACTAAAATAAGCTATATATGAAGTTTTATTCAACTGTAGTATTGTATGTGTTGTGTAGCGAATTTTCTGATTACCTGTTGGTTGATATAATAAAATCTCTGGTTAAAATTGCTATACCGCCAATAGTTATAGACAAAATATAATTATGAATAAAGTAAAATTGTCTGAATATGCGGTAGAATACTATCATTGTAAGAAATTGGCGCTTTAAAGCGTAGATAATCGTACTTCCATATAGTAAAAAGGGTACTAGGTTTGCTAGAATTAATATTAAAATTCTTTTATTCATTTTGCCTTCAGTATTTTGCATATTTACTTTTGTCTTCCACAATACGATTTGCGAAATCATTTCATTCCATATCAAATTTTTCCTATATCTGCTTAAAATGGAATAAGCAAAATTCAAACTATTCAACATCTCAATTGTATAATCCAAAACTTGTATTATAGGTACCCTGTGTTCATCATTAAACCTATATACGACTAAATACATTTCGGCTGATAAAAACACAATTAAAATTCCCAACGAAAACTTCAACGGCATAACTTTTACTTTCATTTCCTTAAAATCAAAGAAAGGAACAATTCCCAAAATTGCTAAGTAACCATAAAATATTTTAAATATTTTAAACTTATCAAAAGCTGCCAAGGTATACATGGTTATAAGGCGATTTTGTCACGGTTTCTCCGAACGTACTGAAACTACCCAGTAAACAATATGAATCAATAAATATCTAATTTGTCAAGTAAAACATTTGTTGTTGAAACATGGAATCAATTTATTAGTTACATATATTATTAGCTACGTACACACTACAGTGTTATTATAGATGTTTACATACTGTAGGCGACAGGCGCGGATCCAAGGGGGGGGGGCGGTGGGGGCGATCGCCCCCCCCCCCCCAAGAGCTTTGAGTTCAGGAAAATTTTCCCGATTTTGCCTTTTATACTATAGTTTATTCAAGAACTAGAGAGAGTAATAAATCATTTTTTACCTTTTTTTTTCTTTGCAAACTACCTATGTTCTTTAGTTCGGTGTCTTTTGCAAAATCTGTTAGACACATATATTTTTCATAAAAATGAGTTAGATATTTTATAATCAGAAATACAGGTGTATAATAATAGACTATTTGGGTTGGATAACAATAGATATTTGGATGTGTGAATTGTTAAAAAGGATTTTAATCCTTATCATAGGCGTCGGAAAGAGGTTTATTTTATCATTAAATATTTATGGCGTATAATATTATTTCGGTAATAAACTTAAAATAAAAAGTTATTGTAATATTACTTTATTTCTTATGATTTCTTAATAATTCACATACATTAGAAAATATAAATAATTTTGACATATTTAACACAAATCACAACTGTGTTTTTATTATTTTTGATTTTGACATAGAAAGCGTTTTAGGCACATTCAGACTAAAACGTAGCCTTTTTCTCTCAAAAAATTTATATTATAGTTATAATTTAAATACTTACAAAATACCCATTGTCAAAAATACAAGAAGTTAAACATATATAAAAAAATAAATTCGTCCATATAATATTAAAATTTTCATCATTTTATTATTAATTAAAAACATTTTTAGGATATTTGATGTTTCAGTTTATTTATTTTTTAAACCATCTGAAGAATTACAATTACTAAAAAGGGATTCATATATAAATAATTTTTATATGTTACAGAAAATTTAAATAACAAATTGTGTTTACGCTGGTAAACATTACGTATCTAATTTGTAATCAAAGTCGGTGAAGCTATCTTCGCTCAAATTAATTATAATTGATTCCTCTATGTCACCGATCATGAGATCGAGTTTCCACATTTTCTTTTATTCTTTTATTATATGGATTTTTCCCAATTTTCAACAGTACCTTTATTCAAAAAAATCTTTGAAAAGTTCAGTTAAATTACTAATTTTGTAAGTTGTGTTGTTTCTGGCAACTCTACCTTTTACTTGAGAGAGATATCTCCTTCTCCAGAAGACATTTTCCGGACGATCTATAAGAACAGATTTCCTATTTGCTTATAATATTTAAATATAATTAAATATAATTAGATTTACGGCAGTCCTCAGTTACTTGCGGCACTGGAACAGGTACGTTGGAGGTTTCGGTAGCAGTTTTATCACGCTCTCTAATTCTTGACTAGAGTATAGGAATGTGTATGCTTGCGATCGCCCCTCCCCTTCCTAAGAGCTTTGAATTCAGGAAAATAGAACTGATTGTGCCTTTTATATTAGGAATCTGTATGCTGTTGGCACTCCCCCCCCTTCCCCCGTTGTCAACTTCTTTTTCTTGCGAAAGCCACCTCCCCAGAGCTTTGAATTAAGGAAAATAGACCCAATTCTGCCTCTTATACTAAGATTGTGTACGCTGCTCGCATCCTTCCTCCCTGTCGACAACTTGTTTTTTCTTGTGATTGCCCCCCCCTCTCCAAGAGCTTCAAAGGCAGAAAAATAGACCCGACCCTGCCTTTTACTAGAAATGGGAATGTTGCTGGTGTCTCCCCCCCCCCCCCCCCCCGGCGACAACTTGCTTTCGCTTGCCATACTGTACTTTTGTGATATCACCCCCCCCCCCCCCCAAGACTGAGGCTGGATCCGCCCCTGGTAGGCGAGCGGAATACCCGAAAAAGTCGATTAGAAACAGAAATATGTGACACAGTCGTTTTTAACCGACTTCTAAAAGAAGGAGGTTCTCAATTCGTCGATTATGTAGTTTTTTTATGTATGTTCACCGATTACTCCGGAACGGCTGCACCGACTTGAATGAAATTTTTGACGTTATATTCAGGAAGTTGCTGCGGTGGTCCCATATTTCTTTAGATGAAATTGGTGCAGTAAAATCCAAGATGGCGCTTACAATATGGCGGCCAAAAAAATTTTTTTGGCTGATTTTCTCCAAATTCAGTATGGAGGAATTTTTGGGATGGTACCGAACGAATTTGAAATTATTTTTAAAAAATTCAAAATGGCGGATCCAATATGGCCGACAAAAAATTTTAATTTTGTCCGATTTTCTCCAAAATTGGTATGCGGTAGTTCTCGAGGTTGCACATAACGAATTTAAGACATTTTTTTAAAAAAAATCTATATGGCGGATCCAATATGGCGGACAAAAAAATCGATTTTGTCCAATTTTCTCCAAAATTGGTACGGAGGAGTTTTCGGGATCGCACATAACGAATCTGAAATTACTTTTAAAAAATTCAATATGTCGGATCCAAGATGGCGGATTAAAGATTCTACATCTCCCGATTTTGTCTAAAATCAATATTGAGGTATTTATGTTAATGTTAATTATGAATTTAAAATAGTTTTTGAAAAACTTAATCTGGCGGATTTAATATGGTGTCCTAAAAATTTTACATTTTTCGATTTTCTCTCAAACTGATATAGGGGGTTCTTGAGGGCGTAAATTATGAATTTAAAAGTATTTTTTTAGGATTTAATATGGAAAATTCAAGATAGCGAAGTAAAAATTTTATATTATTCGATTCTGTTCAAAGGTGGGAATGAATCGTTTTTGAGGATGTAAATAGCGAATATAAGTCTAGAAATTTTAAATTTCCGAATTTCATCCAAAATTGGTACTAGGGGACTTTGCTTTGAAGGGTTTAGATTTAGATTAGATTAAGACTTAAAATAATTTTTTTGAAATTCAAAATATCGGATGCAATATGGTGGGTTGAAAATGCTACCTTATTCGCATTTTTTCAGATTTGGTATTAGAGCGTTTTCGGGGTTGTGTATTACGACGATGAAGTTAATTTTTTGCCACTATTAGGTTGAAAAGATACAATATGAGGGACAGAAAGTTTTACATATTCCGATTTTGTCTAAAATTGATATTGTGGGGTTCTTGAGACGTTTACAAACTCAATATGCAGTATAAAATATACAGAGCTAAGAAATTTACATCTCAGGTTCTTTAAACATCGATATTGGAGGGTTTTGGTGCCTATATTACCAATGTAAAATTAATTTGAAATTTAAGATAGTGGATTTACTATGACAAACTAAATATTTGTTTGATACAATTTTACTGGTATTTGGAAAATTCTAAGAATCATTGAATTTTTAGTGGTTCATTTTAGGGTGATTTACAACTTTGGATAAAATGGATACTTTTTTGCCACCTTGGAGTTATTGCGAGGTACACTAATCTCGATTAGTACTTAGTTCAAATAATTTATATATGAATTCTAAAATCAAAAATAGAAAAATAAAATTTTTATAAAAAAATTAAACCGAATTCTAAGTATGCTAAAAAGTGAAAAATAATTATAAATTTTTATATGAAATTGAATTTTTTGAAGTCGGCGCCAAATTATTTGTAAATGAAATAAATAACTACTAATATATTCAAATTATGGTAATAAAACAATTACGAATAAAGTATTTTTAATCTGTATTTGCAAATCACATTTTGTCAGGTATTAGTTTGGCGCCAACTTCAAAATGTTCAATTTCATATAAAAATTTATAGTTATTTTTTACTTTTTAGCACACTTTTAGAAGTCGGTTCAATTTTTTTATAAAAAAAGATTAGGGTTTTATTATGATCTTAAGATTGCTGAATACAAATCTGAAGTAATTTTTTGTCTAAAAACAGATAAACATAGAAAAAAATGATAATAAAATCAAAAACGCGAAAAAAGAATTCGGTATTTTTTTTTTCATTTTTAATTCCCGTATAGGCCAGTCAAATTAAATTTGGAAAAAAAATTACGGCCCGATTCTCACTATAGCGCCGCTCTCGCTACGATCTCGATACGCTCTCGTTCCGATAAGATATTCTTACAGAAGAAACAATGAACCTATTCACACTATCGATTTCGCGAAGATTTTGATATCGTAAACTCTTTTTCATTAAAAAAAATGTATCGAACTGAGATCGAACCGAGATCGTATCGAGAGCGGCACTATAGTGAGAATCAAGCCTCAGTGAGATGGTTTAAGATTTAAAATCGATCTACTTGCCATGAAAACAGGGGCGGATGCAGCCTCTCTCTATGGGGGGGGGGGTGATATCACAAAAGTACAGCATGGCAAGCGAAAGCAAGTTGACGAAAGTGGGTGGGGGGGAGACACCGGAAACATTTCCATTTCTA
This sequence comes from Diaprepes abbreviatus, assembly GCA_034092305.1. NCBI lineage: Eukaryota > Metazoa > Arthropoda > Insecta > Coleoptera > Curculionidae > Diaprepes > Diaprepes abbreviatus. Next base: position 3,779,901 of record JASJET010000087.1, read on the forward strand.
GTGTAAATGGCAGGGGCGGGTCTATTTTTCTGAATTTGAAGCTCTTGGAGATGGAGGTATGCCAGCAACATACACATTCCTAGTATAAGAGGCAGAATCGGTTCTATTTTCCTGAACTCAGAGCTCTTGAGACCGAGGGGAGGAGGCGATTGCAAACACACACATTCCTATACTCTATTCAAGAACTAGAGAGAGTAATAAAACTGTTACCGAAACCTCCAAGATACTTGTTCCAGTGCTGCAGGTAACTGAGGACCGCCTTAAATCTAATTATATTTAAATATTTTAAGCTTTTATAAATTTACTGTAACAATAAAAGTTCTGATTTCTGTCGGTGAGAAAAGTATACCTTACAGTGTGTCCTTAGTAAGTTATCTTGTTTGAGCTTGTTTTTATATATTATTTGAGATTAGTAAGATACCCAAAAGATATGGCTTCCACCTCTATATAAATTCCAAAATCCTTAAACTAAGGCATTTTTATCTCAACAAAAAACTTATTACGATGAATGTTTATGATGCCTTAAGATATCAATATCTAGATAATAATGTTAAAAACTCTGTTGAGATGTGTTTCAACATGACATAAGTTGGAAAATCTACTATGTACCGAATACTAAAAGAGAAAAAAATGGCTGGAATTGTTAGTACTCCCAAGCCACATTCGATCACAGGCAGACGAAAAACCTCGTTGGAAGAAGAGATGAAAACTGCAATAAAAGGAGTTGTAGATATATTTTATTATGAGAAGCAGATCCCAACCGTCGACAAAATTCTAACTAAAATCAATTAAGATCGGGATTTACCTGAAATTAAAATAACTAAGCTCTGAAAATTGCTCTGAGAACTTAATTTTTGCTAGGAAAAACCAGATAGGAAATCTGTTCTTATAGATAGTGCGGAAACTGTCTGTTAGAGAAGGAAATATTTCTCTCAAGTAAAAGACAGAGATGCTAGAAATAACACAACTTACAAAATTAGTAATTTAACTGAACTTTTGAAAGATTTTTTTGAATAAAGTTACTTTGAGAATAATCCATATAATAAAAGAATAACACAAAATGTGGAAACTCAATCTCATGATCGGTGAGATAGAGGAACCAATTATAATTATTTTGAGAGAAGAAAGCTTCACTGACTTTGATTACAAATTAGATATGTAATGTTTACCAGTGTAAATACAATTTATTATCCAGATTTTTGTTTTTGTTGTATTTTATTGTTTAACTAGCGACCCGCCCCGGCTTCGCACGGGTGCAATGCTGATACTAAATACACTACAGAAAAACTGTGACTATTTATTTTATTTTTACAACAATTATTACATCGGCCTCCGACGCGCTATTTATAGGCACGCTGCCGCCGCCCCGGTCGGCCAGTACCGCCGCAAGCGCTACTTCCCGCAATTTTAAATCTGTAATATCTTCGAAAATATTCATTTAAATCTTGTGCTGTAAAGGACCATATAGATCTATATTAAATCAACAATGTATTTAAGCTATTTAATTGGATAAGGATTAATGCTGTATTGGTTAAAATCGCTTCAAAATTTGCCATTATTTGTCGTAAAAAGTAAATGACAAAAAAATGTTATTGTGGGATATCCATGAGAGATAGACATATACCATCGCGGAGTTTTCTGTAGACCTTTTCAATGTGTACAAATAATTAGTACATTATTTTGATAAATCTCGTAGGGTTCAGCCTGCGTTTGCAATGTAACAGTATTTCTCCACTATTTAATGGATGTTATTATACATATAAACCTTCCTCTTGAATCACTCTATCTATTGAAAAAAACCGCATCAAAATCCGGTGCGTAGTTTTAAAGATTTAAGCATACAAAGGGACATAGGGACAGAGAAAGCGACTTTGTTTTATACTATGTAGTGATGTTGATGTCAGTGGAATAGAAATAAAAATAAGTGGTTTGCAGATGGTTTAAGAAATAAATAAACTGAAACGTCAAATCTCTTAAAAATGTTATTAATTAATAATAAAATGACCGATAGCCTCAAAAAAATTTAATATTATAAGGACGAATTTATTTTTTATATATATTTAATTTCTTGTATTTTTGGCAATGGGTATTTTGTAAGTATTTAAATTTTAACTTAAAATTTTTTGAGAGAATAAGGCTACGTTGTAGTGTTAATGTGCCTAAAACGGTTTTTATGCCAAAATTAAAAATAATAAAAATACAGTTGTGATTTGTGTTAAATATGTCAAAATTATTTATATTTTGTAATATATGTGAATTATCAAGAAATCATTAAAAATAAAATAATAATAAAAACTTTTGCCCTCCCCTCTTGGATCCGCACTTGCCCATATATATATATATATATATATATATATATATATATATATATATATATATATATATATATATATATATAATCAAAAGAAATTTCTGCCATGTTGTGTTTTTAATCACCTTAAATTACTCACAAATAATCTGTTGTGTTTTCTTTGCTTTTTGATCAACGATGAATATTTTACACTCGCAATATTTATTTTATAAACACAATCCTGAGCAATTTTTTTAAGTAATGGTCCCATCAACATTCCAACCTTTCACATCACTATATTATAAATATTACCTAAAGAAATATAACGGCTTATGTAGTAGGCAGCAACAAAGCAGGTCGATCTTGATTCTTAATCAGCTGACGAGAATAAGGGTCAACGGTTCTTCTTTGGCGGGACAGCCTAGTGAGTTCATTTTTGGCCTTAAGGCTTGTTTCTTTTACATATACTTCAACGAGTCGAGACTAGGACACGCGTTGCTTTCATATCGTATACCTATTTATGTGATGTTAAATACTTAATGAAAGATAATTATACCATTTAAGTAAACGGAAGGAAAATATCTCTATTAACATTAGTGTAATTTGTAGATTTGTTAAACAGATTTGTAGGAGAGTACTTCTTTGTAGATAAAGAGTCTGATTTTAGGGTTTTTAGTGGAATTTATTTATTCAGTTATCAGAGCAAGGCACACGAACTCTACACTCATTTATTTGGTATTTATTCACATGTAAGCTTATGTTTTTTTGATAATGTTTACTTGGATGTATGGTTTGAACAGGCTGGAGAATGTGTCCATAAAGAATTTCTCAAATACCGGCATAAGTACAAAATAAATGTAGTGACCGAGGCCCCATATCCTGAAAGATTGTCGAATTTTCATCTCTGCATATTTAATTATATATTTCTTACTTATTGTTTTCTAATAAAATTGATTTTTGATGTTAGAAAGAGCTTAAAAATGTAGTTTGTAATGAAAATGTTGGAAATACTTCTAGCTTAATAATTATGTATAAGGTCGATCGTTTTGAAAATTTTTATAAACTATTTGAGAAACCGTAAAAGATTTTTTTTGAGAAAATTATAACGGCGAAAACAAATTACGGTTATTTCGATCGGTTTTGGATTTACAGGGCGATTTTTAAATTTTTCCATTTTCTAAAATGTCCTATATTTTATTTGAAAAAGCACTTACGATAAAATTAATTTTACTTTTTTTCTGTAGAATCCAATGGCATAGTCAGAATTTTAATTTTAGTTTCAGTGACAGAGTTACAATAAGAAATTTTATTATTTTAAATGCGACCCCATATTTTCTTAAATCTTTTTTTTTGCATTTTGCATTTTCTTTAAGAATATATTATATTGTCAATATAAATTGACAATAAATAAGCTAAAAACATATTTTTTTACTTTTTATTAGGCTCATAAACTAGCTCATAAGAGCGGGCAGCTCAAAGGAGACAAGTTGTGAATGTCTATGTTAACACATTTTAAAAGACCAATAAGGTGTTAAAATATACAAATGAAACGCACACTTAAACGAAACTCAAAAAGGCAAAATATCAATTAAAAACTAAATTAAACACATTAAATGACCCTATTTAATGACCAGCGTACAAATAATTATAGGAACAACACGGAACATATGAGTGGTCCAAAAATCCTTGAGTGTGAAGTCAGACACGCAGTAAATAAAATGAAATGCGGTAAAGTTCCAGGTCATGATCAAGTTTATGCAGAAGTTTTAAAGCTAGTTGATATTAAACAGCTTACATATCTCTTTAATGTAATATATGACTCTGGGCAAATTCTATTGGATTGGCTAAGGTCGACCTTTGTCGCAATACCAGAGAAATCAACTCCCAAACTTTGTGAAGACTACAGACTTATCAGTTTGATGAGTCACGCGCTTAAAGCATTTCTAAGGGTCATTCATTCAAGGATATACAAAAAATGCGAGGATATGAGTGGCAATACACAGTTCGGATTCATCAAGGGACTTGGCACTAGAGAAGCACTATTTTCTTTAAAATTACTTGTACAAAAGTGCTATGACCAAAGACAGGATGTTTTCATCTGTTTTATTGATTACCAAAAAGCCTTTGACAATGTTAGATATGGGCCACTTTTGGAGAGATTGCAGGAAATTGGTATTGACGATAAAGATATAAGAATAATAAAGGAACTGTATTGGAACCAATCAGCGGAAGTCCGCATTAATACCGATCTGTTCTAGAGTTCTATTTATATTCAGATAGATTTTGTTTTTCATATATCACAAAAAAAGAAATTTAAAGGCGTAAGATCAGGTCCATTTTTGTGCAAAATTAGCGTTAAAGTATTGGACAACAATTCCCGCGTTGTGAGTTGGGGATCGAAGGTTTTGAAAATACAATCTGTTAATTTCCGCTAAAGGCCAATAATCTATAAATGGGACGATACGTCTTGCTCAAATGCCTAGATAGGATTGAGCATTTAAATTTCCTTCATATATCTCGTAGGCCATAATTCTACTACCCTACAAAGCAACTATATATTAAATCTAAATCTTCTTTATGTTACCCTGTTTATTTGTTGGTGAGGGTTCTGATCTGCCCATAGATGATTATTGTGGCAATTAAATATACCATCACTCTTCTTGACTCATCTGTCCATATAATATTAAAATTTTTAATGATTATTTATGAGAAACCCCTACATCCATTTCAATAGTTTTGCTCGACGTTGAAGGATCTGCCGTAATACATGCAATTATATTTATAATTTTATTCTCTTTACCTTCTTTTTCATATGTCTTTGACCGTGGCTTTTTAAAGGATTCAAAATTGATTAAATTTTCTTCTAGTCTCTTAAAAATTGCCAGGTTGAGTTTTTCACGCTCCGGATACAGTCAAAATATAAATCAGAGGTCTCTGCTTATATTTATTACACTCAATATAATATTCCACCATATTATACTTTTCGAAATTTTGAATTTTTTTCATTTTGAGTTTTTAAACAGACAAATTGCAAGTTGGCAAGCTAATAAACCACAAACTTTGGTCGAATGAGTGATTTATTTATCCATAGTCACAGTCTACTATTTTTAAACACAATACACAATCATAGATAAAATATTTATTAGATCCGCCAAGTTTAATCCTAAAAACGGCAAATTTACGACAATAAATTGTAAACATCGTAGATCAGATATCGGCATGCGCACTACAAAATGATCAGGTGACCATCGACAGGACCGAAATTCGAAAATCTATTTAGTTAGTTCAATTAGTCATAAATGGTATCTAAATCAAGCAAGTTATCAAAGTTGCAACCATGGTTGCAATCTTTAGTAAAAAAGTCGGTGTCATGTAACGTTCTTATTCTGGGAGTCACATCATATGGGCACAAATAATATCTGAAGCAGAAGGGAATAACCCGGTCTGTGTCTACCGATGGGAGTAAACTAACTCCCATTTCTTATACTGTCAAAGTAAAATTGTGAAGAAAATGTATCTTACTAATTCTCTAATCTATTGTTTCCGTCTGTGTGCGTTAACTTTCTTGTTGTAGGGTGGGAGTGAATAATTAACATTTTTAAGGTCCGGCAATTTATTCTCTAATTATTAAAAAATTATGACCTTCTTTTCCTTATCTTTTTTTTTTCATTTTTTAAGAAAATATTGATACGGAATGGGTTTGTCAACGGATATGCAGGATTTAAAAATATTTTTATATAATAATATTTTTCTGCCGTAATGGTGAATGGAACATATATTTTCTTATCGCATTAATTTTTTCGACAAAATGATGAAAATGTTATTTGAAATGAAATAAATGAACAACGTCATTGCTGGGGGTGAATATACCAACAAAAGAAATTCACATTTTTCTAACTTATTTCGTAATATTTTGCTTTTGTTAACATATTAATGAATTTTTAATTTGACGATTTCAAAGTGGGGATTGCCATGACAACATGAATCATGACAATTTCATAAAATGAGTACGGACATAACTAATCTGAATTTACTTCCAAAACAAGTATTAATAATGAACAACGCTTTTTAAAGTCATGTCCTCAATCTTCAAACATATAAAATAATAAGTCATAGAATGGCTGCAGAACAAAAAAAAAACGTTTGAGCTTGGTGGAAACATCGGTTAAATAAAAGGTGGATGAAGTTATGCAAGAATATGGACATTGTGCAAATTAGCAACTGGAAAAAAGTCGTTGGCAATTTGAAAAAATAATTCAAACAGAGCTTAGAAATTATGGAGCCAATAGCCGATTCTGGCTAAAATATAAACCTTGTACTGAAATATTTTATGTATATAACAAAATAATAATGCATTATAATTATTGTAAGTTATATATGTATGTTTTAAAATATTCCAACTTCATTTTGAGCATGTATGTTTTTATTTATGTAAGTAATGTAATAGATGGAGAAATTGTACCATTTCTTGATATATTAAAATACTTTTTTCATATGATAGAATAAACTATTCTATGGTTTGGTGCGAATTTTCAGATTTTTTTAAAGAATTGATTGCTTAAAAGTTCAGTTTATCTTTTGGTAATCATTTGGAAAGTGCTAAAAATATATCATACTACATGTTTTGGAAATTTAATGTTATACGAAAACACTATAAATCCAAAAACGTTGTAAAGAAACACTATTTTTTACCCTATAGAGAAAAAGGAAAATAAAACAAATAACATATGTACACATTCCATTATATTAAATAAAAACACAAAAACAAATAAAATAAATCACTTAAAACGCTATAAATTCGTCTAAATCGCACGCAACTCCCAAGGCAACAATAAACACAAAAATGGCGTTGAGCCGATACTGTGCTGTTTACGGATGGCGCTACGAACCAACCGATCGATAATAGGAAGTCGCTTATGCGCATGCCCTTATCTGATCAACGTTCAAAAATATGACTGGCGCCCGATGTGCAGAAACGCATTTTTTCGTCTATGGTTTGCCATTTTATGACTTTAGCAGCCGACAAGAGTAGGGGTCCATAGTAGAGGTCAGTGTACAAAATATGTTATATTCATCGAACTTAAAAAGTGTTCTTAGTAGTAACCTATGGAAATGATTTAAGTATTTAGATATTCTTTTTAATCGAGATCAGTTAGAATATTTATTTTATTATATACTATAGGTTAAGAAACTGTAATTAAAAAAATGAACTAAATGATTTTATATCAATATAAATTCGTTAATAGACTTTCACTATTTTAAAAAGTTTACATATTTAATTAAAACTGCCTTTAGCCTATTTGTTGTTAAGTTATATTTACAATATAATACATTCTTAAAGAAAATGCAAAATACAAAAAAAAGATGTAAAAAATAGAGGGTGTTTCATTTAAATAATTAAAACTTGGTATATCTCCATAATTAAAACTAAAATTAAAAATCTGAAGTCACTAAATTCTAAAAAAAAGTACCTTTAGAATACCTTATTAGTATTATCGTAGTTGCTTTGATAAATTAAATAAAGGACATTTTAGAAAATTGTAAAATTCGAAAATCACCCTGTAAATCCGAAATCGATCGTTATAGCCGTAATTTGTTTTCGCCAATATAATATTCTCAAAAAAAGAGCTCACTTCATCAGATTTTTAAAATCTTTTACAGTTTCCCATATAGCCTGTAAAAACTTCCAAAATGACACACCCTGTACATATTGTACTTACTTTAACTATTTATTAATCTGAAAAACATGGAAAATTTAAATGCTTGCTAAATCGCTAGTTTTTGAGATTTTTAAACGTTTAAAAAAGAAAAATCTTTTGAAGACACGTACCTTTGCTCTTTAAAAGCATCTGAGAAGCTTGAAAACTCGCGGCAAGCATTTAAAGTTGAAAAAAACGTAATTTTTCGCAGCATTTTTCAAATTCAACTGCCTGTAGAATCGCCAGTTTTCAAGCCTATTAGACGTTAAAAAACGAAAGTACGCGACTTTAAAAGACGCTTATCCTATTTTGTTTTTAAAATGGATAAAAAGCTTAAAAATTATCAATTTGGCAAGTATCTAAAGTTGAAATAAGGGCTATTCTTTTAAGTCATTATCACTTTCAGTTCTATCACTTGAAGTAATCATGATCACTTCGACCTAATGACAGGTAAATGCATATTCAAAAGAACATGAAGTTATCAGTTTTACTTTTTTCACTTTGATCATTTGATAATTACTCTAAAGAATACAGCCATAATTGGAATCAGTATTTCGATTTTTAATACTTCAATTGTTTGTAAATTCGCTAGTTTTCAAGACAGTAATAAAAAAACAAAGAAGAGTCTTTTAAACACAAAAAGTTTAAGTAATTGCTCACCTTGCCATTTTTAATGGTTTTAAATGGGAAAAATATGTTTTTTGACGGCATTTAAGAATCCTTGCTGTTTGGATGTTTATATAAATGAATTTTCGTATATTTTATGGCGACGAATGACTAAGGTTATTCAATCTTAGTCGTCATTTTTATGAAAACTTTTTCCCCTTTGAAGGCTCAGGGTATTTTTCGATAATTGATTGGAAATAATACTGTGACTATATATTTAACAAACTGCATTAATGTTTATTTTATTCTTTGTGTATTGTTACTTCTAAAATACGAAGATAAATCTGTCTAAAATTTGGAATATGAACACTCAGTGGGGTCTAATTATGGAATAATTGATAATTGGGTTCTAAGACTTAGGCGGTTGGATTCCTCCTTTTATGATATTCTATATTCATTTTTAGAATGTTATTATTGCATCCAAAAGGAAAACGAAAAGATTGGAAAGGAAACAACATGAGTGAAACTGTGATTTTATACATGTACGAGTAATTTCAGCTCACTTGGAAGTGGGTGAAAAAAGAACTAGAAGATTTAATCCATTTAAGTTCAGAGTTTATAGTTACAAAGGTGTGACGCCAAATAAAACCGCTCAAAAATTAATTAAATCATATAAATTTTTTGATTTTGTTAATAACTTTGTAACAATATTTTTTAAAATTATTCCTTCACCATTTAGTCAGGAAATATTTTAAACATGAAAACATAATCTTTGGTCGATTTTTCATGTATACGGTTGCTCCTGTTTAAAACAATCCAAAAATGTTACAAAAACTTATATTTCTTATCTGCTCATTAAGCAAGAAAACTGGACCTGCAGTATAACATTATGAACATTGGTTCAGAAGAAATCCTTCAAGGGGGTTCCAATTTAAATTTAAAAAATGGAGGATTAAGAAAAACAGTGTGTGTGTGTGTGTGTGCAAAATAAAAGTCAGAGAGAACAATAAACAATTTATTTACAATATGGGTAAAAAAAATACCAAGTATGGAAATGCGTTACAAAAGTTGTTATACACCAAAGAAAAAAAATCTGACAGACTACACAGTCATTTAGAACCTCCGAGGTAGTATGTGACATAAAATTAAAATGTCTTACTTCAAAAAAACTTCTGTACCGACCCTGTAGTATGTCAAATAAATTAAATAAGTTTCTCCTCTATAAATACCTAAAAATTAATGTGTAATAAAAATTAACATTCACCAATTTAACCAGAAGGAAAGAAAATTACAGTGTTGCATAAACAAAAAAAACTTGCTCAAGCATCCCCTAAAAGCATAGGAGAAGTGGCTAAAGTTCTATCCCAACTTAAAAAGGGTGAAAACGGAATTACCAGGGAAAAGCTATAAATGGGAGGTCTAGTCGGCATAGAATCGAAGCAAATATTATTAAACAAAAGCCTCCAAAGTGGTACAATACCTAAGACATGCTAAAACGCAACAGTTACAACATGCACATAAACAAATCGACTGATCAGGCTGGATTTTGCAAAGAATAAGTATCATAGAATATCTTAAATGCTGCGCACACTCATAGAACAGTGAAATGAATATAATGTGACACCTCAATATTGCATTTGTGGATGTTAAAATAGCATTCGATAGTGTTGATTTTGAGGAATCCCTAAAGGACTAAACAAAGCTTAAATAGACTCTAGACTTCGACGACACCAACACAATAAAATTGCAGAAAGACATGCTACACAGCAAGATACCTGTCAATAAAGGGGTTTTACAAGGGAACATAATCTCCCTAAAGTTGCCTCAAAGATGCTTTTAGGATGATAATTAAATAACTTGAACTTTGCTGACGACATAGTTCTAGTAAGTGATACAAATGAACAATTAATGAAAACTGCGTAGTCGAATTAAAAACCGAATCCGAAAGAATCGGTATAAAACCAAAATTATGACTCAAGATTCAGGCATCCCACACCTGAGGGTAGTTAACTAATATAAATACTTAGGTTACCCATTAGCACTTGGTAAAGAAAATTAAACTGCCGTAATATCAAGATAAATTCGATTGACTTGGACCGATGTTGAAAAATTAAGGGTAATACTCAAAAATCTAGACATCAAAATAAATCTCAAAAAGAAGATAATTAATACATGCCTATTACTACTCATACCAACGCCAGCAAGTCAAGCCAAAAGGTAATTGAAGCAGGGGTCTTTCACTTTCCAACATCTACTCCACAGACATTCCATAGATAAACTTGACCAGTATTTTTTATACACAGACGACATGGCCTTAATCACTCCACACCGCAATACTAGTTATTTCATATTCAGACTGTAAAGACACTTTGAAAATCTGGAAACATGGATGGACCACCGGAAAATCAAGGCTAATCTCAAGAAATCTAAGGCAATATTTTTCACCACAACAAAACAACACTCACATGGTCAACTGCAGCTATTTCAGCGGTTTTCCAGTGGAGTATCTGGGGCTGGATATCCCTTAGAAACAAGCTGACAAGTTATCATAATCAGACCAGCGGTGATGTTCGCAGCTTCGGCACGGAGATATGTCACTGACGTCTGCAACTTCAGCAAAGCAATTTTTTTCGTTTAGCCTTGGTTGCTCCATGGTTTCTAAGGAATGTTCGGCTTCACTGAGATCTTCGATTCCCCACCTGAAGCACTCTCTAGCTACATCAGTTAGTTTATCAGAAGTAGGTACCCTCTTCCATAAGGTCCCCCTCCAAGGTAGAATGTAGGAGACGAATGTTTAAATATACATGAAATAATAAGGTATACGTTTAAATTTAAAACGGTTATATTAAATCGTAAACACTGGTCCAGATAATAAAGAAATTGGAAAATAGAAAATAACACAGATTGCAATCGAAAAAACACTTAAAGGAAAATATGGGAAGAAAGTGGCTGACACTGGATCGGAGTGACTTTTGAAGGGCTGGTGAAGAGACATGGAAAAAGAAACCGTTGCTCTTGATTTATTTTTTATGATCATTTAATAATTATTAATTAGATTAATTTAGCCTACATATAGAACTAATACTATTCATTTGTTTCTTTAGCGACTTGTCAATAAATATTTCCTAATTTACGTCATGATTATGGTACAATGTGCCTTGACTTCATGCTTAATAGATATAGAAAAAATAATTGGTATGTTTCCTAAGCCTTATCGACTTAAAAGAAATATTTTCGGCATGTCAAAGATTATATTTTTAAAGTTAATCTTCTTACGGAATTAAATCATAATAACAATTCTTTCATTCCCGGTCTGGTACAAAGTAAAAAAGCGGAAACTGCTCACTGAGATACAGGGAATTACCGTTAATCAATTCGGTATTGCGAATTGTATGTGGGAACTGATTTAAAACTTTTAAGAACAATATACAGTCAGTCATAAAAGTCTCCATACACCATACTAATTTTTAAAAATTATTAAGTAATGAGGCTTAAAAATTATAATAATTAAATAAATTCGGTTCAATATTATTAAAAAAAAAATTAAATTTAATATTCTGTTCTGTATAAGAAAAAATACAAAACAGCATAATATTTGTTTCACAAAAGTGTACATAAATGTGGTAATAATTAATATTTTGTAAACATCCCGTTCATCTCATTTTCTTTGGCGATCAAATCGCTATTTATTAATTAAACTTTCATTTTTATTATAACTTATAATTTTATTGTCTGCACCGTACTTCGACTTAAACTTACAGTTTTAGCTATTTCTTTGTAAGACTTTCGTTTTCGCAATCTATAATTAATCGTCGAATGGCAACTGAAATTCCCATAATATTATACGTTTGATACACAATAAAAAAGGGCATCAATATTGATGGAGTCAAATTAAGTGATCTTAGATTTGCAGACGATCTATTTGTAATAGCCCCTAACATCAGTGAACTAATATGTTATATGAGTCGAATAAAACTGCCATAAAGATAGGTTTCAAAATAAATTATAGTAAAATGAAAATAATGTACCAGTGAAGACACCAACATATATACTCCATGGAAATTAGATCAAAAAAGAGCTGTTTTGTTAACAAAAATGTGACCTAGAATGTGTTCATTTTGGCATCTTATAAAACATATCTCGATGGTAACTCTGGAAGACCTCTGCAAAAATTGGCGGACCAAAAATGGACACGATTTTCGTTTTTTTAAGTTTATCTCAAAAAGTAAGTTATATCGAAAAATGTTTCAAACAAAAGTTGTAGAGAATTAAAAAAACTATCGATTTATCTAATATAAATTATAGGTGGCGCTACTAGTTATCGAGATATATTTTTTTTTCGACAAAATTTACGGTTTTGGTTTTTTTTTTAAAAGGCATTTATTAACAAATTACCGATTCAAAATTTAACCTAAATATGGACATTATCATTCTAAAAAAGTATGTCAAACCCGGAATATGTGAGTTTTTTATTTTCCGAGATTCGATATTAAGGTTGAAAATTCAACCTAAATTTTCTGCTTTCCTAATTAAGATACAATACTCAATTTTAATGGAAATTATTTGTATTGTTTTATATTTTGACATTCTATTGAAAAAAATTTGACTATTTGTATGATTTTCTCTATAATTTTTTGTAAAAATTTTGTTAATAAACAAATTAATAATTAATATGACTAAACAAATTGTTACTATCATATAAATTAATAAAACAACATCAATATTGTAAATATTACTTGTGATGGATAGGTTTCCTTGAAGCGCCAATGAATAATGCGCCTGAACTATGGCAACCCGCCGAAAACGGCCTGCAGTAGCTATTTTCGATTAGATTCGCTCCAATTTTCGAAGGTTTACAGATCATATGAAAGTGTATTTCTTGGGTCCAAAAAATTCACAGGTAAAGTACAAGTATTAAAAAGCATCTTCTGCAAATTTGAAGCCTTAATATTCATGTGCCACGCCATTATGAATTTTCAAAAAAGTTTTTTCATTCAAAATTTTTTTTTTTTTGAGATCGGAAATGATACATCTAAACCCAATGCACGCATTAAAAAAATATTATCTCTATCCGATGAAAAGTTATCACAATCTTTTTGGTGAAAAAATTGGTTTTTGCAAAATTTCTCGGCCCATGATTGAAAAAAAAAATTTTTTTTGCCATAGTTCAGGCGCATTATTCATTGGTGCTCAAGGAAACTTATACGTCACAACTAATATTTACAATATTGATGTTGTTTTATTAATTTATATGATAGTAACAATTTGTTTAGTCATATTAATTAATAATATGTTTATTAACAAAATTTTTACAAAAAATTATAGAGAAAATCATACTAATAGTCAATTTTTTTTTAATAGATCTTCAAAATATAAAATAATACAAACAATTTCCATTCAAATGGAGCATTGTATCTTAATTAGGAAAGCGGAAAATTGAGGTTAAATTTTCAACTTTGACATCGAATTTCTCGGAAAATAAAAAACTCACAGATTCCGGGTTTGACACACTTTTTTAGAATAATAATACCTATATTTACGTTAAATTTTGAATCGGTAATTTGTTAATAAATGCCTTTTTTTTAAAAAAAAACCAAAACCGTAAATTTTGTCGAAAAAATATATCTCGATAATTAGTAGCGCCACCTATAACATATATCAAATAAATCGATAGGTTTTTTAATTCTCTACAAGTTTTGTTTGAAACATTTTTCAATACAACTTTTACTTTTCGAGATAAACTCAATAAACTGAAAATCGTGACAATTTTTGGTCCGCCATTTTTTTTGCACAGGTATTACAGATATGTTTTATAGGGTGACGAAATGAACACACTCCAGCAAAAAAAAAACAATGTTACATTTTTGTTACTGACGAAAGTCTATTTTCCATGGAGTAATACAAGATGTCCCAGATGTACAACTAGAGGAAACTCTGAAATTACAGGAGATACGAGGACGGCTAAATTAGGAAAAAGCCACATAATTTAAAGTCATTTCAAATGATTTCAAGAGATTTTTTATTTTTTCAGTGATAACTGAAACATTCTGAAAAACTAATGGTTCAAAATTTACTTTTTTACTAATAGTTCTGTAAATATTAATCTAATAAAAAAAGTCTTCAATAAAAGTTGCCTAAGTTGCCAAGACCTATCAAACAGTTATAAAATAAAGTGAATCAACCGTCGACGCTAGGTGCCGTGACGCCCAACATTTGGTTTTTAAAGGGAGCACCAATAGTTTTTTCTCTTTAAATTGAACCTAACATTTTCCTTAATACATTTGTAAAAAGTTGTATAGAAGATTTAAGGTGTTGCTCAAAGTAATAAAAATAATTAAATACTGTAAGAATATCGTCATTTCTTTATATTTCTCTTACTCCACATTTTCTTCTCCCTCTGACGCCTCTGTTCGAAATTGCAGAAAAATAAAAGCACAGATCTATTGACGCTTATTCATCTTTTGTATTAAAAATTCAAATGTTTCTTTAAAATACTGGAAATATAAACAATAATCCAATAAATAAGCATAAAATATCATCCAAGCATAAAAACTTCATATTTAAAGAAATTAAAAATAATATTTTGTATTTAAATTCTTTTTGAAAAATATTTATAAAAATTTTTAACATTTATAAACGTTTCTAAAAATTAAACTATTTAGACAATTTTGAGTAAATATTTTAAAAGTTAAATAATTTGCAAAACTATTGTAGCAATTTCAAAATAATAATTATCAATCCTTTTAAATCCAATGAGAAAACGAATATATTAGAATGGTATTTTAAACGAAACAGAAGAGTACGATATTCAAATTTACGCACTTTTGTTCTTTAGCTTATAATAAAAGAAGAAACGAGGAAGAAGATGTAAACATTTTGAGATATTTATAACCCATATTTATCTACAAGGAAAGTAAGTAAACTATCTGGGACTGTTGCGGAAAGTAAAGTGCAACAAATTTCAGAAAATTATTATTACAAAGTGTATAAAGTGAAAGTATTTAAAATATTTAGAATGTGTAAATACAGATCCTTAAATTACATCAAGAAATTTCTGTACAGAAAGAGGTAGATTTACTGATGAAGGTACTCCCAGTATTTATTGTAAAATTTTTCTTTCAATTACTAAATTTAATACTTAGTTTAAAATTTAGTTTCGTATCTTTTTCTCTCTTGAAACATACAATTAATAAGTTGAATATTAATTTTAGGAACTTTGAATCGGAACTTTGACACTAGACAAAAGATAATCCACAGGAGTTTAGAAATGTTAAAAAACAGCAAATTTTTTGATAAATGTTAGTTGAGGTATAAATTAATGATTGTATTGTGGGCTCTTATATATATGAAGATAATTTAACAGCGGAAAATTTTCTTAATTTTCTAAGAAATGGCATGGCAATGGAATTATAATGTGTATGTTTTCAAAAATAGTTATTTTATGAAGTTACCTGAAGTACACAGGGTCAAAAACAAATAAACCTTGCATCACATGTGACCAAATTTTAATCGCCCTATTTGGATTTTGTAGAAAAACACCCATTTAATATTGTGCTACTTTAAACAAAATATGTCTGGGATGATACATTGTCAAAACTAAGAAGTTTTATGTAGGTTGCGTTGAGTCGTATTTTGTAACAGTGATGCAATTTACAAAAAGTGAGCAAAAAATCTAAATTATGTTATTAAATTAAGTTGAAATTTTGCATATGGGCTAAATATTGCATTTAATAAACTTTTTTTAATAACTTTATTTGATATTTTGAGATATAACCCCATTTTTGAACTTTCTTTGGAAAAAAAATTAAAATTTTACGTGGCTACTATTTTTTTAGTTAATTTTCATCTCGATCGAGGCAGAAATTGATGCCAAAGTCAAATTTCGAGTAAAACGATTAATAAAAAAAATCCCATATGATGCGGACTTTACTGAACACACTGTATATGGAAAAGTTATTTAATTCCACTTACAACCGTTGAGAAAGAGGGTAGAAAGTATATTTCCTGCGAACTCCACTCTAGTTTTCTCCATGGTCTCGGTTTGTTACAACTCCATTGTTGAGGCCATTAAGTGTTAGAAACTAGTATGGAGAAAGAATCAGAGTGGAATTCGCAGGGAATATACAATCAGCCCCCTTTCTCGATGGCCGCAAGAAGAACTAAATAACTTTTGCAAAAACATAGACCATGAAATTATTTATTTTCAATAATTTCCTACCGCTCCGGGGTATAGTCAGATGTTCAGTTGTACTGTTTAAAATAACAGTCCGGCGTCAAGTTTTGCAGGTAATATCCTGCTGACATTTTACGAAAAGAAGATTTTAAGTAGATAGTTGTTTTCTGTGCATTTTGCTTTCAGTTCGTTACAGCTCCACTGATGAAACCATTAGGTGGTCGAAACTAGTATCGAGAGAGAATCAGAGTAGAATTCGCAGGAAATATACTGTCTGCCCTCTTTCTTAACGGTCGTAAGAAGAATTAAAAAACTTTTCCAAATACATAGACCGTGAAATTATTTATTATATATATATATATATATATATATATATATATATATATATAGATATATATATGTATATATATATATATATATATATATATATATATATATATATATATATATATATGTATATATATTAATTTACTGAGAAAAAATTTTCAACTGTAGTTATTATTTATTTAATGCTTATGTTTCTTTCTACTTTTAGAATGCGAGAAAGGGACCGAGAGTTATGGACTCTTGGCCCAGGAAAATTCTCGAGTCGTTCTGAATACTTCGAAAATGAATATCATTCATTGTCGATACAAGAACTGGAAACCTATCCATTTGAAGAAGGTAAGTTTGTTCATCTTGTTAAATTTTTACTGTCGATACGGTCATTTATAAACAATAAACAGAATGATTAAATTTTTCTTCAAGCTTTGTTGCATTTTGAGTTTTCTATTAACGAAAAACTGCTACTGTTCCAATATATGTATCATTTTTTTGGGCTTCTGAAGGCCAATGCCCATAAAGTTTTCAAATACTACCAAAATACGGAATAAAAAATAATAATGCAACAAATTTCTAAGTAAGATCACATTTCAAAATTGAAAAGTTATAAAAACATTTCTGAAAATGCTTTTTAGGAAAATTACCGTCACTTCAAAAGTGCATCAAAAAATGAGTTTACATTTACCGTCACTAAAAATGAAATAAAATTTGAAGGGGTTATAACTTTTTTATTCGAAATTTTCTTACTATTTTAGTTGATAATTCGAAAAAAAATTGAATAATTTTGAGTTATTGAATTTTCCTTCTTTTAATTTCGAGACGACCATTTTCCAGCTACTTGAAAGTAGAATATATTAATGTCTGTAATATTGGAAATTAAAAATTTTAACTCGATAATAATATTTGTCTCTTAAAAAAGACGATAGATGTCATTTTTATATAAACACAATAGATTTGAATTAAAGTCACATTTTGTATATGGACTTAAAGATGCCCGTATTAGCCCTCTTCCTTGTATGTTGGGTATCCAGTAGTTAATGAATCAAAAACATTTTCAGTACTGAATTCCAAGAGAAATAAGGTTTTTTCTTCTGTTTTCTTTAATTTTAATAATCCTAGTTTCTAAGAATATAGAATCATAAAAGGTTTTATACCTTACAGCTGAAAAAATATTTTTCAACATACATTCAGAAATATATTTTTCCTAACCTATGGAAGGAATCAAAAATCTGTTAGGTATTTAAAAAGGATGATAGAACCAAGGTCGAAAATTATCGTTTCATAGCGATAATGTGCAAATTTGCAAATGTGTTTGAGTGGGTCCTTCAGGAACAAATAGCCTTTTACATAGCGCATTTTATGATGGATCAGTAGCATGGTTGTGTTTCTGGAAAGTCAACCATAACCAGTCTTTATTTTATTGTGTAGTACGTCTCAGAACGTATTTATTCTGGCACACAGGACGATGTCGTTTACAAAGATTTTTTCCAAAGCCTTTGATCGACTTGATGACGATGTTTTACTTTCTAAATTGTTGGATTTTGGTTTTAATGACAATCTGATCAGATCTCTTGAAAGCTACCTATTAAATCGCTCTCAGTTTGTGGAATGCCATGGGCATAGATCTAATAATTTTGTAGTAATGTAGGGTGTTCCTCAAGGGTCTGTTTTAGATCCCTTACTTTTCAACGTTTTTATTACCGATATCACATGTGCGTTGAATAAGAGCTGCCTACATTATGAAGATGATTTAAAGATTTTCCGGGACATACGGAATCCTAGCGATTGTTTGAGCCTTGAACTGGATTTCATGAAATTAAGTGCTTGGTATCTAAAAAACAAATTGCCTTTAAACATAGACAAGTGTAATGTTATGTCGTTCTCAAGAAGTAAAACGCCCATGCCGCATGATTATGGGATCATCGGCACTTTTCTAAAGCGGGCTAACTATGATAAAGACCTAAGAGTCACGTTTGACTGTTTGCTTACATTTGTCCATCATATTAATGACACAGTATCGAGATTTTACCGAATTCTGGGCTTTCTAGTGAGATCTGGTCGAGAATTTGAGTCGCTTCAGGTCATAAGTTCATTATATGCATATTACCAAGTACACTCTAAAAAATTAGAGAAAATTTCACATCGTTTCTTAAAATTCTTAAGCTTTAAGTCGGTTGGGTTTATCTACATCTCACGAGAACCTATTGGCAAGATTTAATTTCACCATTCTGTAGAAGCGCAGTGACGGTGCTCGTGTACTCTTTTTGTATAAACTGATTAATAACAAGATTTGCTCGCGAGAGTTCACTTTCATGTTCGAGGGATAACTGGATCTGCAGTATTTTTCTTTTTGCCGAAACCAAGAATTAATATATTATAATGCTTCCCATTATACTCCATGTGATCCCTTTATGACTGCCTGAAACACAAATTTGATATATTTTACTGTAATTATTCTGTTGCTAAATCGATTTGTTACAATTTGTTACAATTATCTGTGATCGGTGTATGTTACACTTATTGTAGTGTCTGCATTATGTATGTAATATTAGGATTTATGTAACACTGTTCTTTTCCTGTCTAATAATAGGGACTCTAGTCTTGTAGAGCAGCTGATAAAAATAACCGAAGTTAAACTATAATTTAATCTTAATGATTTATTCGTATCATTCCTACCACTGAAAGTCATATTTTAATGGACATTTGTGAGTGTTTTTAAACTATATAATAGAATTTGGAACTATGGAACACTAAAAAGTGTAACGAAGTTACTAAAATTTTGGGCAAGTGTATGTTCGCCGGGGTTTTATTTCTTTATTTAACATCCGAAAAATCTGATTCTTGCGGGAAAAGTTTGCTCGAAGTTTTAATATTACCGGAATATAATTAGATTCACCGCGCTATGCCGGGAAATATAATTTTCCGAGATTTTCAGAGCGTCCGACCATAGTAATCGCGCGCCGCATACAGCAGTATCGTATGCGCGATCACCGCACACCGTCACACGTCAGCGTAGTGGGAGCTCGGGCCGTCTATTTAAGTCCGAGCTATTGTGAATATAAAAAAGCGTTTTATATTCCCAATGCTATAGGATGATTCTACCAACTCGTCCCTAACGATTCCAGAAAAAATCTCGCCAATCGAGCGAGTAAAACCTCTGGAATTCGAAAAATAAAATTTCCCATAAGAAAAGCATTGGGAGGCGTGGCCTAATTTCACTGAAATTTCTGCTAATCGCTGATTGGTTATTCTGAACATAGGAAAAAAGAGGAGGAGCTTACTAACGAAGTTAGTAAAAATACAAAAGGATAACAAAAACGAGTCAGAGTTAGTTATCGACTTGGCTTAGAACGAAGAAAACTTGGAAGAAGAAAAGAAGACTGAAGACATCAGTTGTGAAAAACGAAGAAAGAAGCGTGGAAATTCGCATTAAAAGCTGCTGTTTTTACGGCAGAACACTTTTATTGCGATTCCTATCAAGATTCCCGAAAATTCTGCTGGATTTTAGGACAATTCCTCGCAGATTCGCACAGAATTTTCAAGACCAGACCATCCCTGCAACCGCGACGATCTTTTTGATGTCAGCATAGACCTTCTAGATCCTCGTAGAAGAATCAGTAAACTTAAAACATTATATACGGAATTTTTGGGCGTTTAGTAGCTATCACTTGCACAAAGATAGTGAAAAACCAAAAATTCAAGAAGCCATAAAGCGAAAGCAAATTACCGGAGTAAATGCGGTGTCTGAGGTTTCCCTAGGTATAAACTAGTGTGATTTAGGACAGGTAGTATCTGCTTACGAACACCTGAGGTAAGTTTCTCAACTACCAGGCCCTCAGACACTACAGTTCGAAAGTCGGGTGCTATTCGAGACTACATACGCGAACTGGCGTTGTAGTAGCGGATCACCGACATAAATTCCGCGTATTCGTTTCTTATATTATTGGAGTTTTTCCTTTACTCCCAAGTATTAACCCAGAGGCTTTTGGAAAAGCCTTGAAAAACAAGAAAAACCGACCAAAGTCCTATAAAAAAATTCTTTTTCTAGGACGGGTCACGCCCGTTTTTCTTCCAAATTAAGAAACAGAAAACATCATTTTTGGCTTTCAAAAACGTGAGAAAAAATAGACATTTCCCCCCAAAAGACATTTCCCCGTCCCTCTCTCACAAAACAAAAAATCCGCGTCACGGAAAAGACAAAAAATTTCGGAAACGTATCGAAAACGATTACCAAATTTGCGTCTCTTTTCCGATCCACAAGTTACTGACAAATAGACAATTTTTGATAGACTTTTTTCGGATACACTTACCGACAAAAAATCACAAAAATTTTCGAAAAGTTGCAACAATAAAGCTAATTAATTTCCATTTATAATTAGCAATCCCTGTTTCTTTTTGATACAAAGACACGTTGAGCATCTCAGCTCCTTTCCTAACGCGTCCTTTGTTTTAAATTTGTCCCATTTTTAATTTTGGCAATAAAATCAAAAAACAAATTTCATCTTTTTTCAAAATTTAAGAGCATGGCTCAAAACAAAGTGCCCCTATTAAATAGCAAGAAAGGTGAGGCGGCTTGGCCTTCAGCCGGGTCGGGAGGTTATGGTGGGTCCTCTCCGGCACCACCTGCTGGTGCCCTTTTTTCTTCGTCACAAACAAATGAAAACGATTTGATGAATCAGAATGATCCAAATCTCATCTTCTTCAGTTACCCTGCGACACATGACGTTCGGCCCAGTAGCAGACCAAACGTAGACACATTCGAAATCGAAAACGCGACCCGTTACGACGTTTCGCCAACGATTGTCCCCCTTTTCTCTTCCATGCCCAATATCCCAATAGCGATAATCCCTGGTTCACGACCTTTGGACCAAGAGATTCAACGCGATGCGCCAACAGGACCTTCGAACTTAGCCAATATTCCGTTGTACCTGCATTCTAACCCGAGTTCGGATGACTCTCAACCTACCACGCCTTCTGAATTCCATTACAGAACACTAAGCGAGACAGGTTATTTTGGCACGGAACAATTCGTTAATAGCCATGGCAGTATTGCAAATGTGCTAAATCAGGACGAATTAGTCGAGACCGAAATAAGAGGGCCGTCCCGTGCCCGATATGGCATCCCTGCCGAGGATTCGAACCTCGACCCAGCATTTTCATCGACATTCGAAAAATGTGGCAATATGGAAAGTGACAAATATGCAGAACGCAATTTGACTTTCAAACATATGGATAGCGATAACTTCCATGAACCTTATCGCACCCACAACGTTTCGATTTTTGAAACGAAAAACCATCTTCAATGCGGGAGCCCGGAGCGGAGCGCAGCACATGGAACGATACCTAGAGGCATGAGAGTGCCTCAAAACACAAACAATTTGCCGGCTCAAGATCTAGCATACCTAGCACAGCTTGAGACCGCCAAAGCCTTAACTGCTTTAACGCAGCAATTAGCAAGGCAATCCCAAAGCTCTTCAAAAACAATACTCAGAGCCAACTTTTCTGGATTGGATTATGAAGATCCAGAGGAATTTCTTCACGAAATGAATCGTTGGTTTGCAGAGAATAACGTCTCAGAACGAGACCGTATTTTCTACGTAATAGAGCGATTAAACGGCATAGCCAAGAAATGGTTTGAACCGTATAAACCTTATGTAAAGCATTACGATGACTTTACATCAAAGTTTCTTGAAAGATTTCAAAATGTTGAAAATCTAGCAACACTGCAAGCAGATTTATACGGAACGTCGCAGAAAGTGACAGAATCTGTGGAGACTTTCATTTTAAGAAAACATGCACTGTTTACCAGGATCAATCCAGCAGGCATGATTCAACAATTTGTTCCTGTTCTGATAACTCAGTTGAGACCTGAGATCAGGTCGAGACTACGAGGTATCCCTTTGACTAGCTTAGAACGGCTAACTACGTTAGCTAGGACAGTGGAAAGGGACATCATAGACGAGGAAAGGTCAAAACAGGAGCGATATTCAATGAATAAAATTGTTGTAGAATCGGTACCACCGAACAAAAACTACAACATGGCATCCCTGACAAATACACCCACGAGGAATAATCCAATGGCCGATTCCAGGTCAGGATTCCGCACTGGCAATGGTCAGCGACCATTAAACCAGCAATTCAGCACCAATCAAAGGCAAACAAATGTTCCATTGAACAACAGGTTTCCTTTGAACAACAGATTTGACAACAGTCAGAAACCTGTAAACTACAACAGAAGAAGAAACGACGATCTCCCGCCGTGTCGATTATGCAGCGGCAGACACTGGGATAAAGATTGTCCAACGCAACAGCGAAATCAACAAAGAGAGCATCCGAACGAGAAGCCAGCTGCGAAAATAAACGTAGTATGTCAACACCAGACAAACGCGACTCCGAATGCGCCCAAATCATCATCGTCAACAACCTCCGAACTGGAGCCACCGACGAAACCACCGCGCCATAAGCGCAAGAAACTTGCAAGACCGGACTCGGAAAACTTTCGAGGGGCCGGCACCGGCAACGACAAGACGCCGAAGTAAGTGTCGGCCCCGACACTTTACTGGAGCGGTCTTTTCAAGCAAAATCAAACACAGCCGCTACGCAAACAATCAGTTTCGATCTAATATCCATCGATTCTGATATTGAAGACGTTTGTATAAATACAACGTCGAAAACAATAACAACAACGATGCCAGAACTGCAATACGCAGTGTCCTGTGATCTTATATCACTTATTGATGCACCATTAGACAACGGCGTGTTGATAGACTTGGAAGAACCGATCAAGCCAGAAGAAATCGACCCTCGTTACGTTATGGACCTTATAATTTGCGACGACTCACCCGGTAACTACCGATCAACCTCTGACTCGCATCACGTTACGCATGATAGTTCACTAAAAGGGTACGGCCATGGCGCCATGGACCAGAATACCCGAACCGCACGTGCTGATAACGATAAAGATGGAGCAGAAACCTGGTCAATGCATCTCCGGCCTGAGCAAAACGCGTTATTTGGATCAAATGATGTAACCAGCAGTTTCGAATCTCTGCTTGACAACGAAGTACCCCAAGATATCACACAACCATGCCTGTCTCCTTCGCTACGACCGATCACGAGCGTGATTGAGAGTGAAGAACAAAAATTAAGCCAAGACTTAATTACTGCAACTGATACCACAAATGAGCAAGAGACTCATGGATCACCTGCACCAATTCAAGATTCAACAAACGAGCAACAGCCTCAAGAATCTACACCAAGCATCAACAAGAAAGATATCAAACAACCAACAGTGATAAAACTGAACTCTACGGGTTCAGCGAATAATCCTGTGGTTACGATCACAACGAAAGGTCATACAATGTGTGCCTTATTCGATTCCGGAGCTGAATTTAATTTAGTTTCGGATCGAATACCCATCGACAACATAAACACGGCATCGGTGTTACAAGTGCAACTAGCCTGCAACGACAGCATTGCACCAGTTATAGGAACGACTACACTGAAGATAGCGTTAGGTCAATTCGAGTATGAGGTAGACTTTCTCATAATAGAAGGCCTCGACTCCGACATGATCCTTGGAAGTCCATTCCTGGAGAACGAACGAGTTGTCCTGGACTACGCTCGAAAGAGCATATCAGTAGGACAGGAAAAAAGGCAGACATTATACTGGAATATGATCAAAAATGTCTTGAATCACGACGTAGAACTTCCTGAAATAACAGCAGAAAATGCAGAGTTACGAGATCTTGTAAACGAGTACCAAGATGTCTTTCAAGTAGGACTGGTACAACCGACAACAAGAACGACGATGCATAAAATCACTCTTAGAGAGAATAAGGTGATTAACAAACGCTGTTATCCCATGAATCCTAGAAAAAAGGAAATTTTTTATAATCAGCTGGATGAAATGCTTGCCAAAGGAGTCATCGAACCCACGACATCCGCATATTCATCACCCCCAGTGATTATAGAAAGAGCAGAAAAAGAGCCGAGATTCTGTGTTGATTACCGTTTGATTAACGAAATCAGCACAGATGAGTCATCGAGTTTACCGAGGGTAACGGATGCACTCAAGGACATCTCGACGTCTCAGTTCTTTTCAGTCTTAGACTTGAAAAAAGGGTACTGGCAAATACCGATGGACCATATGAGCAAGCAATATACCGCTTTCAATACTCCTGACGGTGCCATGTACCAGTTCAACGTCATGCCGTTTGGGCTGAAGAACGCACCAAGTACGTTCCAGAAACTAATGACGACCGAAGTATTGATAGGATACATTCAGAAGTTCGTCATAGTTTACCTCGACGACATTATCATATACAGCAAGACTGTAGATGAACACCTTCACCATTTAAGACTAGTTTTTGAAAGGCTAGCACAGCACAACCTAAAAGTCAGTGGCAAGAAATGTCAAATACTCAGGACTGAGTTAGACTATTTAGGTCATCGTATCCGAGGAGGAGAAGTACACCCTCTAGAGATGCACAAAATCAAAATCGACAAGCATACTGTGCCGAAAAATAGAAGAGACATCCAGTCATTCTTAGGCCTATGCAATTGGCTACGTGAATACGTGCCAAATTTAGCCATCTTGACAGCACCCCTATCAGATCTACTCTGTCAAGATAAGAAGTTCAAATGGACAATCCGAGAACAGACAGCGTTCGACGATACCAAAGCAGCATTAGTAAATTGCCAACCGTTGCACAGGCCGAACTATGAACTTCCGTTCATACTTCAAACTGACGCAAGCGGAATTGGCATGGCAGCCGTTCTGTATCAAGAGGATGGAGAACGAAAACTGATAATTTCCCATGCGAGCGCTAAATTCAATAGTGCAGCGAGGAATTATCACATCAACGAGCAAGAATGTTTAGCCGTTATGTGGGCAATTAAGCTCTTTAATGGTTACTTGGAAGGAAGAAACTTCATTCTTCGCACCGACAGTAAGGCACTAACTTGGCTGAACAAGTTCAAGGACTCAAAGGCCAAACTTACTCGTTGGGCGATGCTACTGCAAGAGTTTAACTTCGAGGTTCAGCATGTTTCAGGCAGAGAAAACGCCTTGTGTGATTACATGAGCAGAGAACCTGCTGACCAAATTGCTCACGAAGATCAGCCGGATATCAACAGACTGGTTGTTCCTACAACAAGTGATACAGCTGTACTTCGGATCAATCAAATAACGGAGCTAACGAAAGCTACCCTTCACGACAAAATTGTCGCTTCACATCGAACAGTACCGTACATACAACGTACTATAGGAGTAGTACGTGCACTGGAAACTATTCTACCAGAGACGGTAGGACAACGAAAAATGAAGCGTGACTTCATAGTAAAAAATGGACTCTTGTACCGAAAACGTCAAGAAGGCGATAAACTAGTAGTGCCACGCAAGTTGGTAGAACGAGTGTGCTATGTGTACCACGATACCAACGAAGCGGCTCATCCAGGCGCACTAGAAACGTACAGAGCCATTAGCAAACAGTATTTCTGGGGAAGACAGCAGGAATACATAAACAAGTATGTACGTAATTGCATTACCTGTAGCCTCTGTAAAACTCAGCAAAGGCAGGAAAAGGCTCCTTTACGGGCTCACTTTCCTAAATTTGCATTCCAGATGCTCTCAATTGACATCCTAGGACCGTTAGACGTTCCTGCACGAGGCACTGGGAGCTACCTCTCAAGAGGTAATCAATTTTCTAGAAGACGAGGTATTCAGCAGATATGGATACCCCGAAACAATCATCTCAGATATGGGATCGGTTTTTACAGCTGATAGATACAGAAGCATGTGCGAAAAACACCACATCGAAACTATCTATTCCAGTTTAGCCCATCAACAAGCGAATCCTGTTGAACGAAAAATACAAGAGTTCAAAAAGGTTCTAAAAATCTTGATGATACACAGAGCCGCGAATTCTTGGGAAGAAATGCTTCCGAAAACACTTCACGTACTCCGAAGTAGGTCTTGTCGAGCTACAGGAGTAACACC
The DNA here is from genome assembly GCA_034092305.1 of Diaprepes abbreviatus. NCBI lineage: Eukaryota > Metazoa > Arthropoda > Insecta > Coleoptera > Curculionidae > Diaprepes > Diaprepes abbreviatus. Next base: position 3,806,990 of record JASJET010000087.1, read on the forward strand.
AGCATCCATAGTTCTTGGCCATGAGCTTTCAGCACCAGGAGAATTCCTACGGAAATGGCCAACAGAACGCCGAAATCAGACAAAACAAGAGCGAGATAGGAAACTGAAAGACGTTAGGAGACGTCTCAACCAGTACCTACTCCGCGACATCCATGATGAGTCAGAACCGAAAGTAAGCTTCAAAATCGGCGACTTAGTAAACACTAGAGTTCGTCAGAGAGCAGCTCATCAATTGAGCCCTTACTGGTCTGGCCCTCATGAAGTAGTAAAAATCAATGGAGATACGACCTACGATGTACTCGTAGATGGAAAACAGGTCAATCTACACGTAGATGACATACGACCTGCACCAAGTGGCAATAGAGTGACGTTTGAGTCAGATGATGACGAAGTCACTTCGGAATCTGATATCTCGGAATATGAATTTCCACAGAGAGAAGCTCTTGAAACAGATTCAGATTCGGAGAACGACGAACCACCACCTGTTGAAACACCTCAACAAGTTGCTTTGCCACAACTCCATGTTACGGCGATGGATCAGATCCCAGCCGAACAACAAAGATTGTTAGAAGAGTTAGAACAGCTCGATAACAATCGCACCAGACAATAGCCAATGACAGCAAACGCCAAATACCCTCAGTTTCTAAATCTGGAAAGACCAATTTAGGAATGGAGCCCGTTCTAGGTGGGGGGGTATTGTGAATATAAAAAAGCGTTTTATATTCCCAATGCTATAGGATGATTCTACCAACTCGTCCCTAACGATTCCAGAAAAAATCTCGCCAATCGAGCGAGTAAAACCTCTGGAATTCGAAAAATAAAATTTCCCATAAGAAAAGCATTGAGAGGCGTGGCCTAATTTCACTGAAATTTCTGCTAATCGCTGATTGGTTATTCTGAACATAGGAAAAAAGAGGAGGAGCTTACTAACGAAGTTAGTAAAAATACAAAAGGATAACAAAAACGAGTCAGAGTTAGTTATCGACTTGGCTTAGAACGAAGAAAACTTGGAAGAAGAAAAGAAGACTGAAGACATCAGTTGTGAAAAACGAAGAAAGAAGCGTGGAAATTCGCATTAAAAGCTGCTGTTTTTACGGCAGAACACTTTTATTGCGATTCCTATCAAGATTCCCGAAAATTCTGCTGGATTTTAGGACAATTCCTCGCAGATTCGCACAGAATTTTCAAGACCAGACCATCCCTGCAACCGCGACGATCTTTTTGATGTCAGCATAGACCTTCTAGATCCTCGTAGAAGAATCAGTAAACTTAAAACATTATATACGGAATTTTTGGGCGTTTAGTAGCTATCACTTGCACAAAGATAGTGAAAAACCAAAAATTCAAGAAGCCATAAAGCGAAAGCAAATTACCGGAGTAAATGCGGTGTCTGAGGTTTCCCTAGGTATAAACTAGTGTGATTTAGGACAGGTAGTATCTGCTTACGAACACCTGAGGTAAGTTTCTCAACTACCAGGCCCTCAGACACTACAGTTCGAAAGTCGGGTGCTATTCGAGACTACATACGCGAACTGGCGTTGTAGTAGCGGATCACCGACATAAATTCCGCGTATTCGTTTCTTATATTATTGGAGTTTTTCCTTTACTCCCAAGTATTAACCCAGAGGCTTTTGGAAAAGCCTTGAAAAACAAGAAAAACCGACCAAAGTCCTATAAAAAAATTCTTTTTCTAGGACGGGTCACGCCCGTTTTTCTTCCAAATTAAGAAACAGAAAACATCATTTTTGGCTTTCAAAAACGTGAGAAAAAATAGACATTTCCCCCCAAAAGACATTTCCCCGTCCCTCTCTCACAAAACAAAAAATCCGCGTCACGGAAAAGACAAAATATTTCGGAAACGTATCGAAAACGATTACCAAATTTGCGTCTCTTTTCCGATCCACAAGTTACTGACAAATAGACAATTTTTGATAGACTTTTTTCGGATACACTTACCGACAAAAAATCACAAAAATTTTCGAAAAGTTGCAACAATAAAGCTAATTAATTTCCATTTATAATTAGCAATCCCTGTTTCTTTTTGATACAAAGACACGTTGAGCATCTCAGCTCCTTTCCTAACGCGTCCTTTGTTTTAAATTTGTCCCATTTTTAATTTTGGCAATAAAATCAAAAAACAAATTTCATCTTTTTTCAAAATTTAAGAGCATGGCTCAAAACAAAGTGCCCCTATTAAATAGCAAGAAAGGTGAGGCGGCTTGGCCTTCAGCCGGGTCGGGAGGTTATGGTGGGTCCTCTCCGGCACCACCTGCTGGTGCCCTTTTTTCTTCGTCACAAACAAATGAAAACGATTTGATGAATCAGAATGATCCAAATCTCATCTTCTTCAGTTACCCTGCGACACATGACGTTCGGCCCAGTAGCAGACCAAACGTAGACACATTCGAAATCGAAAACGCGACCCGTTACGACGTTTCGCCAACGATTGTCCCCCTTTTCTCTTCCATGCCCAATATCCCAATAGCGATAATCCCTGGTTCACGACCTTTGGACCAAGAGATTCAACGCGATGCGCCAACAGGACCTTCGAACTTAGCCAATATTCCGTTGTACCTGCATTCTAACCCGAGTTCGGATGACTCTCAACCTACCACGCCTTCTGAATTCCATTACAGAACACTAAGCGAGACAGGTTATTTTGGCACGGAACAATTCGTTAATAGCCATGGCAGTATTGCAAATGTGCTAAATCAGGACGAATTAGTCGAGACCGAAATAAGAGGGCCGTCCCGTGCCCGATAGAGCAAACCATTATTTCGCTGAGAACCAAACGGTCTCCACCCGGGTCAACAGTCCAAACGGACTGGACTGGGTCGCCTGCTGGGCCGCGCCTTCCTGGTCTGGTGATGCAGGTGAGGCTAGGCTTGTGTGTATATGGTTTTTACCACACGCTTCCTTCCTTACGTCCTGCCCCTCTAATGACCAGGAATGTGTTTACCGCCAGGTGCCCGCCGAGGTCCGTTGACAAGGGCGCTGAACAACTGCCGCCCCGACGCCTATCGCCACCGCCGCGTATAAAGACCGTCGCCGTGTAGAGACGCCGCCTATCGCCGATCGACGCCGTGTTGTTGTTACATACCGCGTATACCGCCGTCGGTCGAGTTTTAATACGAAGCGCCGTGAACCGGGAACGCGGATTTTAGATACGAGGCGCGATAATTTGCGTACAAGCCGTCGTGAGTAGCGTCGCGACCGAATAGTACGAGATATGTGAATAGCGTTGCGAATGATACCGCCGGGTTACCGTCTTCAGCGCAACCGAACAGAATGAGCGACCGTGAACAGCTCTAAAACATACTCTTGCCCTCCAGACTGTTTATTTGTTAATATTGTTGTATATTTTAGATTTTAAGTTAGTTTTAGGCCATGTCTTTGTATAAAAGAATGGAATACAGGATACAGGATGTTTTATAACCGTTTGTTTTCTTACCTAGTCCCATTTTTACCATTACATGTAACAATTGGCAGCCGGCAGCCAGCACTAATACACGCAATTGACCCCTGGCTTGCCGTTTCTCCACTGTAACAAGCTGCCCGGTGCAAAAAGTGGGCCCTCGACCACATTAAATCCCGAGGGTGGCGCCCGAGAACCGACCCCCCGAGTGGATGTTTTGACCTTCAGGCAGTCAGACCGTTGATCAGTTGAGAGAGCAGGGATATCCCGAATTTACGTAGCTGCCGCTGACCCGATACCCCTGCGCTGAGCATTTGACCGATGACTGTCTGCACGAGAAATATCCACTGACCGATGTTCCGCTGCCGTGAACGAAGAAGAGCCGCAGAGCACGACCTGCTCCCCCGCACCCCATTTACGAAAACGCGTCACAGAAGTTCAACAATATCTTGAACAGTGATTTGTATTAGGTATACCTTGTGCATAAAAAAAGTTTTATTTAACTGATATTTTGTTTTGTTTATTTATCGTATCACTTTTCTGAAAGTAGTCAAAAAAATATTTCTTTTTTGTATACAAATCAAAACATTAAGATTAGTGATAAATCTACAACATGTCGCGCATTTGTGTTAACTAGTCTAATTGATTTTGTCATGTTTGTCGTCAATTCACTCTTAAAACTGGAGAAAAATAAATTCCCCGCTGCTAGAAAAATGATATCAAGCTTATTTTAAGACTGACATAAATTGTGGGTGTTTTGAGTGTGTGGTATAAAATGTTTTAAATATCTAACGGGTTGGTACAACGGTACTATTAGTCCCTTTTAGTGTTTGGTACCAGTGGCGTGAACCACAGCACCATATAGAAGATTGTTACTTCTGTTTGACTAATGTAAAGGGTTTTTGCAGTCAAAAAGTTCAGTGAAATATGCTTATATATCATCAGTTCAACGCTACCTAATTTCCAGACACTCCCATATCAAAACTATTTCAAAGTTTATCGAGTTCTTTGAAAGAATATAGCGGCCAGCTTAGCTTTTCTAGTGGAGAAATATTTCAAGATCCAACTCATACAGAATGATATTTAATTAGTCATGTAGAGCTAGATTCCTTGTTACAGAGTTAACCAAAGAAAAATCTAAATTATTAGGATAGATATTAAAACAGTGGAATATTTTGAGGCCTGATGTTTAAACTATAGTATCCTCAAAGCAACACACATCTTTAACTACCTTTTATGTAAAAAGGGATAGTTTAGATCTTTCTAACAATATTAATTGTTATCCTATGTCAGAAAAATGTTAAAAAGTCACTGACGCCATCTAAGAAAACCATTTTACCACTATTGCATATTAATCTCAGTTTAATGAAACATTTTGTTAAAGTATGACGTAAAGATGGACCTAAATTTCATTGGTTATTATCAATATCGCAAAAAAATTCCTCGATAACTACATATCACCGGGTTTAAAAATAAAAATAATGTTGAACGCCTATCTTAAATTAATGCGCAATATGTCATTGAAAATCAATTTTCTACTCCCCCATTTAAGTTTCCAGTAAAAATGAGCTCAGTTATGATGCATATGGCGAACCCTTTCATCAGAAAATAGCAGAGTTTGACAAGCGGTATCAGGGTAGATGGAAACTAGACATGTAGTGTTGGTACCTTTAGAAGGATACTGAGAGGGGCGATTACAAAAGAAAAGCTAATCGTTTAAAAAAACTTGAATATTTAATGAGTTTTGAAGATTTGTGTGGTTAATTTAGAATAATTAAAAAAATTCTTTTCACTCTATAACCTGACGTGATGTTAGTGTGCTATTTATAAGCATTAATTGAGTTTCAGGATAGTTATCATTATTAAATACTGTTAGTCAGTAAAAAACAAGTTCTTTATTTGTTGAGTACTATAATTTGTAGACCCTAAGCTTTTAAAATTCTACCTTAGTAATTAATGTATCTTTATTTTTAACAGTCGCCATTTTGTCAAGATTTCAGCTTTTTAAATTCATAATGAAGTTTCATTAAAGCAAAAAATTTACAGTAATTATATTAAATAGTTAAAATTAAAAAGTATTTATAATTAATGAATAAAACTGGGCAACGAAAAATAATATTTCATACAAATTTTGATTCATTACGAATTTATAAAAAAATTTCCCATCGATCAAATTTATTTCGATCCATTTTCTAGATACGAGCAAGTATAATGTCCAGATGTGTATTACTGGAATAAAATGGCTGTTATTAATTTATTAATACATAGCTCATTAAATTTTGAAATATTGCTTCGCTTCCATGTGCTCATAAATTTCAATCAAATGAGATTCATTTATCACCCTTGTAAACTAGAGCGGGGGTAATTAATGTTCGGGGATATAACGGAATCGGAAATCCAGAACTACAATAGGGTAAGGTCTTGAAACGTTTAACCTGCTACACAGCAATTTGTGGTATTCGGTTTATCCAGAACATGTCGGTGTAAGCAAGCGTTCGTGTTATACTGTGTGACAACAAAATCAATCAACGACCTATCTTTAAGGACATTTCAGACTAATGTATTTATGAGAACTGGGTATCTAGATGTATTAATTACAACATTTTATTTTTATTATTCAGGTACAAAAATATCACAATCTGAAATTGTAAAAAAAAAACAATAATTGAACCATAGCAATAAATTTTCTTATAGATTTTGACTTTGGGTGTTGTTTATTTAGAAAAACTTTCAATATAAAATCTGTGAAAATTAAAACAATTTAAAAAGTTCTTCGTCCTTAATCTTAAAAATATAGAGGCTACTCCATAAATTTTAGAACTAAAGCAGATGTTTAGGTAAGAACATTGCGATTTCCACATAAGACGAAATATTTAAAAAATGTTTCAAAAACATTTCATGCAAGTATCTAAACATTTCAAAAAGGTTGCATTGAAACGTTTCAGAAATGATAATATGACACAGAAATAAATGTTTCTCAAAGGATTCCAAAAAAGTTTCGACAATATTGCACGAAAGTTTAATGAAATATTTTAATAAACGTTTCCTGAAATATTTATGGAAGATTTAAGAAATATTTTAGTCAACTTTAATGCGAGCTATTTAATTCTTCTGGAAAAGGTGACGTTTTTAGCAATGTCTCCAGAACCGCTTCATGAAATGTTTCAAAAGCTTTTAAAAAATCTTTGAATGAGGTATTCATTTGCTTACTGAACACTTCGTGAAACATTTCATAAATATTTCGTTAATTTAAAAAGAATGGAAATATTTTCGAAACATTTTATTTTTAACCGACTTCTAAAAAAAGGAGGTTCTCAATTCGTCGCGCATGTATGTTTTTTTATGTATGTACACCGATTTCTCCGGAACGGCTGCATCGTTTTGAATGAAATTTTTTGCGTTATATTCAGGAAGTTGCTGCGGTGGTCCCATATTTTTTTACATGAAATTTGTGCAGTAAAATCCAAGATGGCGCTTACAATATGGCCAACAAAAAAATTTAATTTTGTCCAATTTTCTCCAAAATTGGTATGGGGGAGTTTTCGAGGTTGTACATACCGAATTCAAAATATTTTTAGAAAATTCAATATGGCGAATCCAATATAGCGTAGAAAAAATCAATTTTTTCCAATTTTCTACAAAATTGGTAAGGGGGAGTTTTCGGGGTCGCACATGACGAATCTGAGATTATTTTTTAAAAAATTCAATATGGAGGACAAAAAAATTTATTTTGTCCGATTTTCTCCAAAATTAATATGAGGGAGTTTTCGAAGTCGCACATAACGAATTCAAAATATTTTTAAAAAATTCAATATAGCGGATCCAATATGGCGGACAAAAAATCAATTTTGTCCGATTTTCTCCAGAATTGGGACGGGGAAGTTTTCGGGGTCTTACATGACGAATCTAAAATTATTTTAAAAAAATGTAATATGGCGTATCCAATATGGTGGATAAAAAATTACTTTTGTCCGATTTTTCTCAAAATTGATATGGGGGAATTTTACAAATGTGATATTATTTAGAAAAAAATAAATATTGCAGATCTAAGATGGCGGATTAAAGATTCTACATCTCTCGATTTTGTCTAAAATCAGTATTGAGGGATTTTTGTTAGTGTTAATTACGAAATTAAAATATTTTTTAAACGACTCAATCTGGCGAATTCAATATGGTGTCCTAAAAATTTTATATTTTTCGACTTTCTCCAAAACTGATATAGAGGTTTCTTGAGGATGTAAATTAGGAATTTAATAGTATTTTTTCAGGATTCAATATGACAAATGCAATATAACTACCTAAAAATTTTATATTTTTCGATTTTGCTCAAATGTGGAACTGAATCGTTTTTGAGGATGTAAATAATTAATATTAAATTATTTTAAGAAAATCTAATATGTCAGATCCAATATGACCGTTTGGAAATTTTAAATTTCTGGATTTCATTTAAAATTGATACTAGCGGGCTTGGAGGGTGTTGATTTAGATTAGATGAAGACGTTAAAATAATTTTTTTGTAATTCAATATGGCGGATCCAATAAGGTGGGCCGAAAATTTTACCCTATTGGCATTTTTTCAGATTTGGTATTAGGGGGTTGGGGGTACGAATATGAGGGATAATTTTTTACAACTATTGGGTTGATAAGATACAATATACGGGACAAAAAATTTTACATTTTCCGGTTTTATCTAATTGATATTGCGTGGTTCTTGGGGCGAATACAAACTCAATATGCAATATAAAATATATCGGACTAAGAAATTTACGTCTCAAATTCTTTAATTGGTTTTGGGGCCTATATTACCAAGATTTGTTTGACACAATTTCATAGGTATTTGGAGAACTCTAAAAATCAAAGAATTTTTAGTGGTTCATTTTAAGGTGATTTACAATTCTGGATAAAATGGGTACGTTTTTGCCACCTTGGAGTCATTGCGAGGAACACTAATCTCGATTAGCACTTAGTTCAAATAATTTATGAATATCATAATGAATTTAAAACTAAAAAACGAAAAATAAAATTTTTATAAAAAAATTGAACCGACGTCTAAAAGTGCGCCAAAAAGCGAAAAATAACTATAAATTTTTATATGAAATTAAAATTTTTGAAGTCGGCACCAATTTATTTCTAAAAGAAATAAATAACTACTATTATATACAAATTATAGTAAGAAAGCAATTACAACTAAAGTATTTTTAATCTGTTTATCCGATTCACATTTTGACAGGTATTAGTTTGGCGCCGACTTCAAAAATTTCAATTTCATATAAAAATTTATAGTTATTCTTCGCTTTTTATCGCACTTTTAGAAGTCGGTTCAATTTTTTTATAGAAATTTTATTGAACTTTATATTTAGAAGAAACCAACTGAGTATTATAAGGACAGGCGTATTTTGTTCTAGTTACAAATCAAAAGCACTACTTCAGAATGCAAGAGACTACCAGAAAAAGGTGGAAATTCCCATTGGTAGTGTACCGACATCTGTAGATCGGTTTCGAACTAATTCGTTCTTGTCTGTACAAAGCAGCCAAGTACACCACACTATAAGAAAAGTGAATATTTTAAAGAACTTATATGAAACTGAACAGAACGCTTAATACAAGCTGCACCAGCTCTCGGAATTTCATGAAATCTTGACAGAAAAATCTCTTGCGAGATTTATTTAAATCTATTCAAATAAAACATAGAAAATTTTCCAAAATATTTAGGGGATGATCTTTTTCGCTGCCTATTTGTCGCACTTATAAAGGCTGTTGAGAAACACTGTGCAAATATTTCGAAAAGGTCTCTTGAAAGCTTTTGGAAGATGGTTTGAATACCGTTTCAGGAAACGACTCATGGAATGTTTCGTAAATATTTCCGAAGCATATAATGATTCGTTTTTAAATTCATCATGAAAGCTTTCAGTAAATCTTTCGCAAAGGTTTCGAGGATAGTTCTCGAAACATTTCTGAAAAGATTTATGATACGTTTCAACACACAACTTTTCTCAAAACGCTTATGGAACCATTTGGGAATATGGCGTTTCAGAAAACGATCCATGGATTGTTTCTTAAATATTTCCTAAACATATCTTAACTCGTTTTTAAATTTATGCATCATGAAAACTGTCAGTAAATATTTCGCAAAGGTTTAGAAACGTTTCTCTAAACATTACATGTTTTATTTTTGAACGATATCATGAAATCTTCAATGAAATACTGTTTCAATGTTTCTGTAATATTTCACAAAACACTATATTTCACTGTTTTGGGTTAATTTCATAAAATGTTATTGAAATATTTCATAAAGATTTCACTGAAACCTTTCATGGAAATATTTCATCCACATTATTGAAATGTTTAGGAAATATTTCTGAAAATTTTCATAGAAACGTTTCAGTGTTGGTTTAGTCAAACTTACCTGAGTCCATAAGTTAATAGTAGCCAAGAAACAGGGTCTTAAAGATAGAATTTTTATAATCGATATTTTTAAATACCTTTTGCAGAAATTCAAATATTTGAGCAAAATTTGATAAAGCGGAATTTCTTGATGCGAGGAATCCGAATCTATTTATAGTGTTACAGCCACCCACGGTATCATGTGTGTCTTTAAAACGTTACAACTTGTTTGCACCTTAGTGTATCTTTTTTAATAATTCTATTTGCATTACATAAAAAGGGTATATATAATTATTTGCTTTTAATATTCCTAATGCAACCATTACTAAATAAATAAAAAATTTCACATTAATGCTCGATTGGTTGAATAATAATTTAGAGCAAAACGAAAAAAAGTTGATGTGGTTTATTTTTGGATATTTTTGGCTCATTAAAAAGAAAGTCTCTTGAGATTTTCTTGTTCAACGGACCATGTGTACCACATACAAGTTTGATTCGCGAATTGATGTACATATTGTGCTCTTTTTAGAACACCTTATATCAATTTGGAAAACAAGGATTCAAATACAAATACTTTCCAGCAACAACATCGAAACAGACACAATTCCAATACAAAGGAGAATATGTATAAGATATTTATTAAGCCCATTATATTTCTGTCTTGCCATTAACTTTTACGATGTTTTAATGCCACTAGAAGCAACTTCACTATTAAGAATAATCGTGAAGAGGTCGTAAAATTCAATAATATTCTGTATATTGATGATCTTAAAAATTGTGGAAGAGTTCTCCAGGGAGGTAGAATGTTGTTCGAACTTGACATATCGCATTTTAAATACAAACAGATGGAAGATACAACCAGCAGCATTTGAGATACAGGTACAGTGGATTGACCAAGAAGGAAGAGAGTTAGTGGATATTGGTAAACAATTGAATTAACAGCTTACAAACTTATGTTCGTTATTTTCACAGATTAGTAGAGTCTTCTGTGTTACAGCGGGCAATATGCGAGGCAGACGACTCAACACCGCTGATATTATCTAAGAGGACCTACAAGTCTAGCTACAGAAGCCCGTACATGGACAACACCCAAATGATGTCAACCAGGAGAACGTCGACAAATTAACATCGAAATACTAGTTAACGGCATAACAAATATTTCCTGAAACTGAAAGCGTACTACGAAATAAAGGTTATCTCAACGAGAAACTATCAGAAATATATAATCAGAGACCCAATCTAAAACAATCAATGCTGATATTCATGTGAAACATCACAAATAATCTAGCACAAAACAGTGGAATGTCAAACATTTTCCACGTTGAAGTACAAGGAAAGGCAGGATTCAATCTGCACATAGAATGCTGTAAACGCCATGATTTTCAAGGTTGGCCTTGTCTTTGGGATTTCCCAGGATGTTGGCTATTGTTTTTTGTGGTTTAAATATGGGCTGTATGTTGTGTTTTTTTAAGATTCTTCCGATTCTGTCTGTTATTCCTTTTATGTATGGTATTATGGCTTTGTTCCTTGTTTGATCTTGGTCTGTGGTCTTTGTTGAAGTTTTCTCGTGTCTTTTTGTGGCTTTCTTTATATCTGATTGTGAGAAACCATTCTGTTCTAGAGCTGTTGAAATGTGTCTTATTTCGTCTTGTTTTGTGCCAAGTTCTGTTAGGCGGAGAGATCTTGATACTAGTGTGTTGACTACTGCCTACTTTTGAGAGGGATGATGGTGTGACGCTGCATTGAGATATCGGTCAGTATGCGTGGGTTTCCGATATACGCTAAAGCCCAGGGTGTTGTTGAGTTTCCTAGTTAATAGCAGGTCTTGTTCGATTTCTATCGTGAATTGGATTCTGTGGTGGATATTATTCAGGTATATGAGGAAATCGTCAAGGTGTTCTTTTCCATGTGGCCATATTATAAAAATATCATCAACATAGCGTTTACAAAATTTCGGTTTTAATGGTGCCTTTTGCAGTGCCTCTTGTTCGAAGTCTATCATAATGGATATATCCAAGTATACTACTGGATGAGACTTTGGACAAAATCGTCATGAACGAAGATTTTCCAGCCTACACAATTGAACTTGCCGAATACTGCCTAAAGAACACATACTTCATGTTCAATAACCAAATATACAAACAAATAGATGGAGCACCTATGGGATCCTCGCTTCCACCAGTCATAGCCAACCTTTTTATGATATACTTCGAACAAGAGGCACTGCAAAAGGCACCTTTAAAACCGAAATTTTGGAAACGCTATGTTGATGATATTTTTATAATATGGCCACATGGAAAAGAACACCTGGACGATTTCCTCATATACCTGAACAATATCCACCACATAATCCAATTCACGCTAGAAATCGAACAAGAAAAGAAACTTCCTTTCTTGGAATTGCTATTAACTAGGAAACTCAACAACACCCTGGGCTTTAGCGTATATCGGAAACCCACGCATACTGACCGATATCTCAATGCAGCGTCACACCATCATCCCTCTTAAAAGCAGGCAGTAGTCAACACACTAGAATCAAGATCTCTCCGCCTAACAGAACTTGACACAAAACAAGACGAAATAAGGCACATGCCAACAGCTCTAGAACAGAATGGTTTCTCACAATCAGATATAGAGAAAGCCATAAAAATACAAGAGAAGACTACAACAAAGACCAAAGACCAAGATCAAACAAGGAACAAAGCCATAATACCTTACAGAAAGGGAATAACAGACAGAATCGGAAGAATCTTAAGAAAACACAACATACAGCCCATAATTAAACCACAAAAAACAATAGCCATCCTGGGAAATCCCAAAGACAAGACCAACCTTGAAAATCATGGCGTTTACAGCATTCCATGAGCAGATTGCCATCAAACTTATATATGATAAACAAACAGGCGCATATCAGCAAGAATCCAAGAAGATAAAAATAGCCTCAAAAACAAACAGACATCCTCAGCCCTATTTCAACATCACCAAACAACCAGACATACCATCGACTTCGAAAAAACAAAAGAAATAGCACCAGTACAGAACTACAAGGTACGCGTCATAAGAAAGGCCCTAGAAATCGAAAAAGCGGGACAGCTAAATAAACGAGACGATGCTATAAATGTTCCAACTACATGGAAAACATTAATAAAGAATCAAGAAAGAAAACAACAAAAATCAACTAGTACACGAGAGGTCAGCATACAGGAACAAAATATATCGCACTCGGCAGAGGGGAGAAGCCTGCGAAGCCGCTCATTCAATCAGGAAGCGAGCCAGCTAAACAAAACTCGAAAGTCATCAGAGGCCACCATCAATTCTCAGCGAGTAACGAGACGAACCGCACTTGAAAATGCCAAATGAGATTTTGGCGAAACGTCGTGAAAACGATTTTTTGAACGAACGGATTGAAACCCGGAATAGCCAAACTATTCATTCTACCATCCGTGAAAACCTACGATATAACATATATATATATATATATATATATATATATATATATATATATATATATATATATATATATATATATATATACTCTGACACTTCCTCCAATTTCCTTTGTGTGACCGTTATAACCATTTCTTCAGTTTGATTTGTCATTATTTTCGTCTTGCCATAGTTCTTTTTTAATCCTATTTTTGACGCCTCATTGTCCAGTTCTTCAATCATTTTTGCAATTCATCTTTCTTATCTGTTATCAAAGCTATATTATCCGCGTATCTTAGGTGATTCAATAGCTCTCCGTTTATGTTGATCCCATAATTGTCCCATTGTAATTTGTAAAGACATCCTCTAGAGCTTGGTTGAATAGTTCCGGTGACACTGCATCTCCTTGCCTGACCCTTCGGCCTATTTTTATTGGTTTAGTGCTGTGTTCTTCCGTTATTTTAAGAGTAATCTTTGCATTGTTATATATCTTCTTTTTCTTTCTCAGCCCATTGACGTCCACTTCTAGACATAAGCCTCTCCGATGGTCCTCCACTGGGAACTGTCTCTCGCTTTCTGGAGCCAGTCTTTTCCAGCAAACTGTCTTATATCATTTACCCATCTGCGTTGTGGCCTGCCACGATTTCGGTTCGTTTCTCGCGGCCGCCTTTGCAGTAGTTTACTCGTCCACCTATCGGGATGTTGTCTAGCTATGTACCACGCCTATTGCCACTTTAGTCGTTATATGCGTTCAATGGTAGCGGGTGGACACTCCTTACGATCCCGGTAGGGATAGGTCTGCTTCGGGGATGCGCCCCTGCCTACGAGAGCTCTGGTTACTCTCCCCTCCCCTCCCGGGGAGAAATTCGGATCCCTACCCCCAAAATCCTATCCACCACCCTCAAAACTCCCCCCCCCCCATCACCTAACCCATATATCTTCCAACCCGCACTTAGCCAGCGTGGAAGATTATGGCTAAAACCCTCCAATATGGTGATTTTGTTATATATGTTTGTTATTAAATCTGTGTATCTATGGTCGATCCTGCTATTTTGCAACGAGTTTTTAACTGCCCAATGTTCAACGCTGTCAAAGGTCTGTTCAAAATTTATGAATGCTATATATAGAGGAGTCTGATTCGTTAGCCTTCTCAATTAGAATTTCTATTGTCCGTAGGTGGTCGCATGTGCTGAAGTCCTTCCTAAATCCAATCTGTTCTTGTGTTTGGTGGCTGTCGAATTTGGGGGTCAGTCTATTTGTTAGTATTTTAGTTAGCAGTTTATACATGATATTAAGTAGCGTTATTGGTCTGCAGTTTTTCAAATTCTTTCGATCTTTTTTAAATAGTAGAAAAGTCATTGCCTCGTTCCTCGGTATCTGTTTTGTACTAGGTATTTTGTTCAGAAGGATGTACAAAATGTTTCTTGCTGTTTCTCCATTATTCTTCACCATTTCTGTTGTGATTCCATCTTTACCTGTCGATTTGTTATTTTTCATTTCTTTCAGGGCCTTTTTAATTTCATTCTTACTAATTTCGGGTTGGATATCAGAGTTGATGTTTTTTATTCTGGTGTTTAGTCGATTAAGGATTTCTTGTGGTGATTTTCCCTTTGTATTATAAAGATTTGTATAATATACCTGCGTTATCCGTATAATTTACTCCATGTCGCTAATTTCTATCTCTTCGTTGTTTTTTATACTCTTTATCTGTATTATTATTATGACGAGACCATAAGATGATCAAAACGAGTATGGAGAGAGGACGCGAGTTGTATTTGCAGGAAACAAACTGTTTAATAATACATATAAACAACTATTTAAATACGGGAGGTAGATTTCCTTATTTTTTATTGATATTTTGGTTTTTAAAAATTTCGCACTACCCCGGTGATTGTATAGATGTTGCTTGACTGGCGATTTTTATCAGTCTGGTATTAAAGTTGGCAAGTTTTTAATATCCTGCCGATATACTTTGGAATTTATATTTTATATAACAGTTGTTTCCTGTGAATGTTGCTCTCGGTTCATTACAGCCCCACTGACGAGACCATAAGGTGGTCAAAACGCGTATGGAGAGAGGACCAGAGTTGTATTTGCAGGAAACAAATTGTTTGTATATATTCTTTCCTTTTCTCAGCTTGAAAGGATGATACATATACTGGATTAATTTCTATTTCCAAAATTGAAGCAGCTAGACGAAAAAGTTTATTATTTCTCTTCGACACGTTTCTTAAATTAAATGGAATATCCTGATTTATACTGATAACCAACAAATCAAATACATTTCAAGAAAAGTCAAGAGAGATAATTCTATATAAAAAATTACCTACTTTAAAATATAATGTTCCCTTTCATGGTGTTTATATCCTTTAAGCTTTTTTATGTATAAAAGATACTTTAACTTATAAAACTAATTGTATAATTGATTAAAGCTAATGTTTAAAATAACTTCTGCAACCTAAAAACCATTCTAAAATGACAGAAATCAAACAACAACCTGTTATTTTTAACATCTATAAATGTTTAATTCGTTAAAATATTAGTTATTAATAGTTATTTACACGTGTACGATATTATGGGCTAATTCTGTTATAACTTTGTCTGAGAACTTTCAAATAACAAAGATCATATCACCTAAATCAATTAATTTATTATCAACTGTATGACGTGTCATAATAATATTAATTGCTCCTGAAGGAGAAATTACCAGTTTGTTCCTAGAAAACTGGAGAGTTTTCGAAATGTAAAGTATCTATCAATTAACAATCACTTTCATAGTTGTAGGATATTAAATAGACTATGTACTATCGGCGGTTTCCTAATTAGGAGTACGATCTATATATATATATATATATATATATATATATATATATATATATATATATATATTAGATAAATGAATCTAATATTTGGGCGAAAAATTCATTTACGTGTAAAAAATTGTAAGGGTGGCAACAACAATTCGAATTTGTTTTTTTGAAACTGATTTTCTAGTTCGAAAAGGTAAATTAGTAATATTAGATTTTAAAAATTTCCTACACTGCATTAAAAAATTTAAAAAGTTATTTTTAAAGTAACAACAACAAAACTCCATAGAACAACATTGGTCATGAAAATTTTTGGGCGCTAAGAGTACATCCTAAGCAGGTTATATCTTCTTTTTCCTAAAAATTGCGTACCGAGGAATAAACAAACATACACTTTCTAGATATAGAGCTCCTTTGGCATTGCCTCATACACAAAGAGCAAAGAGATTCGAGCAGAAACAAAAGGGCAATAAAACTTTAATGGTTTTTTTCGCTAAAATAGGCTAGTCATTTCTTACACTGAGCCAAAAGTCAATAAAAAAGTGATCTTTGAAAACATCTTTTAGGGAATTGTCAGAGGATCAGTCAATGACTTATTGGATTACGTATCCAGTTCTTTGATTCAGATATAACAGGTTTGTTAGTAAAATAGTCCTCAAACATTAATTGAAGTTGTGTGAAATATTCGGTAATATCCCTTTTAATATTTTCGTTTAGTTCGATTATCTAATAAAATGGTGTTGAGAGAACCAAAGCATTTGTACATATCAGCTATAGACATTGAATCTAAAAGTTGAACTTGTTAAGCATGGCTGCTATTATATCATGCACATTGAAAATGGTGATATATGGGCCTTGTAAAGACAGATTTAAATCATTTAATTTAAGGGACTGAAAATTTTACATTTTCCAATTTTGTCTAGAATTGATATTGCGGGGTTCTTGGGGCGTATACAAACTCAACATGCAATATAAAATATGCATGCCAAATTCTTAATTCTCCGAGATATTGTGTGGTTTGATATGGGAACAACCAGACATTTTTTTATTTATCAATTTTCTTTTAAAGTACTCAGCAGGTTTATTCTTGTGATCCGGTGTAGCATTTAAATTTACCAGTTTACTTCCATGCTACATGTTCTTTAGTAAGATGATATAATTTGTATATTTTTTCCAGATTAAAAGTTAATGATTTGTCCTGTAACTTAAAGTTTGTAAACATTGAATTTGTTTTTCATTTTCAACTCTTTATGGTCCTATAATTTTATCACTCTTTTTTCTTAACAGAGTTTGTAAAATGTTGTTTATTTATATACCACATTATTTGGTTTGAATTGGAAGATAATAACTGAACGAAACATTTTATTTTTAATAAATTCCCATTTATTTTTATTCCATATCAGTGTTAAAAAATGTAAGGTTATAGTTAGTAATATAGTTCAGTTAGCATTGGTTGTGGATGTATTTCCGATTCTTTTGATACGAGGACAGCCTGTGAAGTCTGATCATTTAAAGTTGAGTATACAGTACAGAATTTGATTAGTAACTGGCTGTTTTGATCATAATTTTCTTCTTGATAATTTCCCATGACTTGCCTATATTTTATTTATTACCTGCACATCTGTTTAAGTTTACAGCTAGGTAACCATTTTCCAGATTGAAAATACAGTTGGCAAAAATGAACATCAAATATCCCTAAAATTTGCCATTGGAGGCTGCGATGAGAATTTTCATTTCCGTTTCTTTTGCAATTAAACTATCGAAAGAAGCGGACAGATCTTGCCATTGGTTCTGAAAGGGCAGGCTGCCATGTGAAAAACCTTTTTTTTTTAGTAGTCCACTAATCAATGAGGTAAGAGTTTGCCCTCATATCTTTACAAACTTATTAAAACAAAACGTACTTTTGTTTCAGGGCTTTTTTTTTTCTGGCTTTTCCAGTTTTGCTGGTTTTTTGTGTTTTGTGACCTTTATGATTGGGCTTTCTTTGCATTTGGTAACTAAATTGGGATTAACCTTATGAGGCTCCACTTAACCACAAATAATCACCATCAAGGATCCAGTTACCGGCATTAGATCAAGTAAATGGAAGTGGGGCATCATGTACATAGAAAAACAAACACAAAATAGGAAAAAAACTTTAATTTAAAGAATAGAACCTGGACATTGAAAATTTTTTCTATACATTCACATATAATGTGATATAAATTGTAAAAACATCTTGGTAATTTATTTCTTTGTAAAGACTACTTTCCATACTTATGGCAATTAAAAAGTTTCTAGAACGTTTTGCGGCAAATTTTTTACATAACCTTTAAAAATTTAAGACAGTTGTGCCTATGGGGTAATCAAAACAAAGCA
Source organism: Diaprepes abbreviatus (assembly GCA_034092305.1). Classification (NCBI taxonomy): domain Eukaryota; kingdom Metazoa; phylum Arthropoda; class Insecta; order Coleoptera; family Curculionidae; genus Diaprepes; species Diaprepes abbreviatus. Next base: position 3,825,380 of record JASJET010000087.1, read on the forward strand.
TAACTACCTCTAAAAGAGATATGGACCTAGCCTCCGACATATTGAGCTACCGTACGCATCCGTTGCTGTACCCTGTAAGGTAAAACGCGACACCCGATGTCTTGTCTCAGGGTGTCTACGAAGAAGAAATGGTTTTAAACAGGTGCTGGCTAGGATTTCATTACAGATTACATAAAGTGGTTTAGGTTCTGATTCCTCTTCGGTAAAATAAAAACCCATTGTAAATGGGTTTGTAATATTTTCGTTTCTTTCCTTTTGTTTTCATACTATTCTTATAATGTCTGGAGATGAAATGGATACATTAGCTGTTGTCTTAAAGTCCTATTTACTGCATCTTTAGAAACACTAAGTTCCAAACCTATATGTCTGGTGCTCAAACTCAGATTTTCTTCAACTCGCTCTGAAATTGCTTCCTCACTCCGGTACAGGATCAAAACTACCGGTTTATCGAAGAAGACGTATTTAAACAGAGGCGAATGTTTGATGGTATAAAGGTTTATTTGTGAACATCTATAATATAAATGATAACAATATCATAAGAAAAAGAAAACTAACCAACTAGAAATTTTAACTTCCATGGTACCTCAAACCGATTTAAAATTCAAAACTTTTTAGTGAATCTGCGTGTTCATATTTGATAATGAACAAGAACAACGTCTTGTCTAAAGTAGTTTTTACTTCGTAACTCGTAAAATAAAGTTACTTAGTTTTTAAGATATGAACTTTCTTTTAAAGTTTACGTTATTTTTTACGTGAAAAATAAACCGAACTTCTACGAAGAAATTACCAAAGACAAACAAGGAAAATGGCACAAATAATGACCAAAAGATACTTTTAATTTCTCACCTTTTCTAACGTAGGCCATTGTTAGCGAAGAAGTCAGTAAGTAATGAGAAAAGTTTTTCACATTCATGTCAGTGTTTACCCAAAATATCATAAATCCTCTTTTTGTTTGACGACAGGGGTGGTTTGTGTTACACAGTGGTAGAAGTAAGCCAAATTAACACTAGTGAAGGTTACAATTCAGAACAAAAATGAGCTTTTTGTAAGTGTAAGCTTAGCACTTATTAATAATCTTTTTAGATATTAAGTGTCTGTGTTTTTGATATTTCATAACTGTTGAGTATAACTGAAACAAACGTATAAAAAAGGAAAAATTTTCTTAAGAAAATATTTGTTAATTTTCAACTAAATCTGTGAAGTAACATATACAAATCAACATATATTTTAACTGAATTCTTGATTAACTTTTAATGCTAATACTAAACCTACAATTAGTGGAATTAGCTAGTTAGGCCGTAAAGAAGGAAGTTCTATATGGGTTGTTTGCTGTTCCTTTATACAACAAAACTACCCCACTCTTTCGGGGTCTCAAATTTGTTGTTGATAAAATACACAATTTTATATGTATGGATGATGGACGGATCTTGGTTTTGATATGAGAGACCTTGAAAGATCCGAAAATCGTAACTAAATATATCAGAATAAGAGATGTTGTATACGAAAGTTAGAGGGTACGCCGACAATAACTTAGTTACTTTACACTTCACTTTTTAGGTAGTCCAATACGTGTTCCATTAGATAACCACAACAATTAAATGTTAATAAAATAAACTATGCGTAAAATGTTGAATTACCAGGCATTTGCCGTTTTAAGATATATATATATATATATATATATATATATATATATATATATATATATATATATATATATATGTTATGTCGGATATTCTTACGGGTGTGATGTGTAACCGTAGGTTTTCGGGCATCCCGTGTGCCTACCTACCCTGTTCTTGCGATAACCAATGAATTCAAACTGATCTAGACGAGGTGGTGCATTGGCATGGGAAAGGTTTAGACCCTTCCCTGGTAGTTCCTAGCAATCTGAGATGGAGTTTTGTCTCTAACTGCGTTAGTACAGAGAACTTCTGTCCATATAGTAGGAGGTTTTTTTCAGCTGGTTAAAAACTACATAGTTTCTCCTATATAAATATATTTACCATTCAACTGCAAGTATATTATATTAACTATTGGTACATGGAATAAAGGTCTCTACGAGATTGTGTATTCAGATTGCGTAAAATGCTGGGAGATGACGCTGCTTATATTAAACCTTGTATTTTGTCCGATATAGCTTGTTCAAAGCATTCACTTTTACTGTTGTTAGGTGCGTCTGCATAGCCTGTATTGATGACAACTTTTGAGTCCTCAACCGGTCTATAGATGACGATGTACTGCCATAAGAGAAGTTTCCATCCCGACTTAGTAGTTCCTTGTAACCTGAGGTAGTACTTTGTATCTAAGAGTGTCAGACTAGAGTACGTCTGCTCTTGTAGTATATATATATATATATATATATATATATATATATATATATATGTATATATATGTATATATATATATATATATATATATATATATATATATATATATATATATATATATTATAGGAATTAATTTTTCTTGAACCATTAAATATATTTTTAGTTGGTTATTTTCTTGGGAATATGGTTCATTTTTATATTGAAACTACATATATAAAGTAGTCATACTTATTGTATATATATATATATATATATATATATATATATATATTTATTTTTCAGGACGTTTCGATTCTTTCGAATCTTTTTCAACTGAGGGTTTCGGCGGATGCTACAAAAATGTACATTTTTAATATTATTATATATGGAATAAGAGGTTAAAAACTTACCATTAAGAACAGAGATTTTTGTTTTAAACAAAAATTAACATCACAAACCAATTGTAATCACTCACTCTTTTGTATATTCACTTTTCAAAAGTATTTTTAAAGTCCAGTTAGAAGAATGGACACTACGTTTTTAACCCTATAACTGCCTTGACTTGACTGAATGTGGAACCCAGATGGTGTATGTTTTAGGTACTTTAAGTGGCGTAAAAAGTTTGGGTCTTTTAATTGAAGTGATATCTTTCTGAAAAAATATCGTGATTCAATTTAGAAGAATTGAAAGCGGGGAATTATTCTTATTTATTTTTTTTTATTTATTTTAGAAATTCCCTTATATTGGTTTATTTTAATATGTTGAAATAAATTTGATTTAGATTATTGATGTCTGTTTTATCGTTTACGGCATTCGGATTTTTTTTATTGGAATCATTTCGTAAAATTCTCGTTTTCCTTTGTTAGTTTCAGTTTTCAAGATTTTTGTATTTTCATAATCAAAGGTGTGCTTGTGTTTCATTTCGTGTTTTTTTTAGGCTGTAATATTTTTTTGTCATATTTATGCCCATTTAGACGATTTTGCAGATACTGAATAGTTTGGCCGATATAATTCGATGGACAATCCTTGCAGGGTGTTTGGTAGTCTGTGGCACCTAGCAAACGTCAGTGTAGCCAATTCTCGCAATATATACGGCCACCCTTATAATTATAAATAAACAGAAGTAGAAAAACCTATTCTAGACTGTATTTTGTATCATTTTTTAAAAAGTCGAGAAAAGAAAGCTAAAATGTATTAAAATAAACTTTAAACCTTAGTCGGCGCGTTTACTTCGTCATTCTAAAATCAAAATCCAAGTCGTAAAAGAACACGTAAGAAAGTCGCTGCACTGAAAATGTTTTCTAAAGCTTTTTATACTTTACGACAAGATTACGTAAAAAGATTACCGAAAGTGCATGAAAATTTAAAATGTTTGTTAACTTGCAACTCCTACATTTTAAGGTAATTGAAAAACATTTTACACTGGTAAGTAAAAATTTACAGATATTCGTTCAATAATTATAGTATTTCGAAAGATACATTGAATAAACGTTTATTAGGAAAATTCTCTTTACAGGAAAAAATAAAACGTCGAAATGGCAATTCCAACGAAATTACGAAAATAAATATTTATAAATATCATATCTAGATTCATTATAAAAATATCTACACTCATGAGCAAGATTATTACATATTTTCTGACATTTAGGCTTCGTCAAAGGTCCTATTTCCTTTGGATCACTCTTAATATTTTTATTAAGAGTGATCCAACTATTTTATATCAAAAGAAAAATAATACCACCATAAAAAATTACTAATGCAAAAGAACTAACTGAAAAAGATGCAAAAAGGTTAAGCATTCACAATACTATTCCACCAAAAATATACGGCCTACCAAAATTACATAAATACGATATACCACTAAGACCTACTGTTTCTTCTGTACAATCGTCATTCTATGTTTATCAAAATTCTTATTGGATTGCATTTCAAATATTACAGGAAAAAACGATTTTTTTTTTAAATTCATTGGCGTTTAAAAAATTTATTGATACAGTAAATCTACCCGAAAATTACAGGCTCATTTCGCTGGATGTTATATCTTTGTATACAAATATACCAAATCAACTTGTCCACACTATTTTAGCAAAAAAATGGGAAAGTTTAAAGAAACATATATCACTATCAAAAAACAACTTTATGGATGCTGTTGATCTCGTCCTAAACACAAATTACTTCCAGTATAAAAACACATTTTACAAACAACTCAATGGATCTGCTATTGGATCACCAATTTCATCCACCATTGCTCAGTTAGTAATGGAATATTAAGAGGAAAAAGTTTTGGAAAAATTAAAATTTAATATAATATTTTTCAAACGGTTTGTCGATGATTGCATAACAGCCGTGTCACAGGAAAAAATAAATGAAATTCTCCAAGAGTTTAACAGTTTCAACGAAAAATTACAATTCACGTCCGAAGCAGAAGGCAATAATAAAACAAACACATACAAGATGAAAAACATACCTGCGATTATAACAGTATCATAATTAAAAACAAAGATATGAATTATCAAAAATAGCAGATAAAGGAAATGGTAGAAATTAAAAAAGATAAAATCACTGTTAACGACAGTACGAATATAGGAAATTTGAACCACATTTACACCAACCTAATTTAAAGAAAAATATTAAATATTCGATCGTGTTAATAAACATCAAAAATTGAATTTCCTCTTAAACATAAAATTAAATGTATGCTTTCTTTCATTTTTTTTGGTCCATTGTAAAATATAAAAAATAAAACACACTCTCATTCCATGTATCCCAAACAAGACGATGAAAAAATTTCATTTCATTATTAATAAATAAACAAAATGTCAAGGTATATACTGGTAATATTAAATACTTTTTAGAAACTTGAATAGTTTTTTTAAGTGTTTGTTTGGTTTTTTAAATTGTAAATATGTTTGTGTATGAATGTTTTTAATTATATAAAAAAATATGTTTAGGTAAATCAATAAATAAAAAAAAATCAAAAAATTTTCGAAGATGCCTTAAATAAAGGGCGAAACGTCAAATTGTTTTGGATTTTTTGTTAAATAAAGAACCTAAACCCAAGAACAGACAAAATAAAAAGAAAATTATATATATATATATATATATATATATATATATATATATATATATATATATATATATATGTACTACCTCAGGTTACAAGGAACTACCAAGTAGGGGTGGAAACTTCTCTTATGGCATTACATCGTCACCTACAGACTGGTTCGGGACTCAACAATTGTCATCAATACAGGCTATGCAGACGTACCTAACAACAGTAAAAGTGTAAAAGTGAATGCTTTGAACAAGTTATATCGGACAAAATACAAAGTCAAATATAAGCAGCGTCATTTCCCAGCATTCTATGCAATCTAGATATTCAATCTAGTAGAGACTTTTATTCTGTATACCAACAAAAATAATATTCTTGCAGTTGAATGGTAAATATATTTATATAGGAGAAACTATGTAGTTCTCAGCCAGCTGACAAAACCTTGTACTATATGGATAGAAGTTCTCTGTCCTAAGGCAGTTAGAGATAAAACACTGTCTCAGATTGCAAGTAACTACCAGGAAAGAGTCTAAACCTTTCCCACGGCAGTGCTGCTCCTCCTCTAGATCAGTTTTGAAACTCATTGGTTATCGTAAGTACAGGGTAAGTAGCCACACTTAACGACAAGAAAAATGAATGATTTAATAATTAATACTAATATAAATATACACCTTTACGAAATGAATAATTAGATTATTTGAAATGCTGGGAGATAGCGCTGCTGTTATTAAATTTTTTATTTTAACTAAATGGTTCGCTTCTTCTATGGTTAGGTGCGTTTCCCTACTCGGTATGACGAGAATCAATGAGTTTGAAATCGATTTCCAAATGGTGGAGCACTGTTATGAGAGAGGTTTCCATCCTTTTCTAGCAGTTGCTGTAATAGTTCGCACTTATTATAAATATGTCTTATAAACTTCATGAATATCAAGCAACTGATTATTAATACACAGCGCCAAGCAATTTAGAGCCTCGAGTGTTGGATGTACCAAGCAAACAGACCCAAACAACTGTGATATGCAAATACGCAGCAACACGTTTTTATAGAACTACATTCTCATTTGATTACTATCTATGTAATGCAGTTGTATTTCTCCATATGTAATTAATTATGCATTCAGTTATATCATAGAAGAACAATGTGTCAAATTAATTAATGACCATTTTCTGTCTAATACTAAAATGTTTCTTATGCATAGATTTGTAATAATGTCATGTTATGACTAGAAAATATATTCAATGACTAAAAAACATATTCAATCTATCATATAATCTTTTTCAAAGAGCGAGGGAAGTCGCAAGCGATAATTGCTAGTGATACCATATGTAAGATTAAAGAACTTCTGCTTATAGAATGGAAATAAATTATTTCTCAGAAAGAAAAGATACTTACCGCAAAGTTTTCCTGCGACATGACCAAAATTGCATTGTAGTGGTCGTGAAAAATTCAGGAACTTTAAGAAGTTTGGCTTTTACCCAGCCAAAATTTTCCTGAAAGAGTATTACTATTGTTCCAAAAATTTCTTATTTAAAAGTTTGTTGTTTAGTAATTTCCCGCTGTGTGCTGTAATGTAATATAACTCTTCAAAAGGGAACATGCTTAGTACTAAAAGTATACAAATAACACCGTGTATAAAATATAATGGCATCACTAATATTTTGTTAAATCATCATATTGGAATACAGATTTTTTTAAAGGAAGAGTCCCAGCTGCCATTTATTTAAAAAATTATTAAATAATTGAGAAAAATTTCAATTCTTTTTATTATTATAGAGTGACGTTTGAAAATAATTTTTACAGCATTTTCAACTTTTTAGATTTTAGCCAGATTGCCATTAAAGTTATGTCTTCTTGTGGGCCAGTTTTTTTGCTTAGAATATTGTTATTGTTTGTATTATTTTTATATGTAGTAAGGAACCGGTTTCTTAATACATAAAAAGTGAATATAACATATGGTGGCTGGTACAGTAGTAAAGTAACACAAGTATATGCTTCAACAAGCAAATATTTAGAAGAAGAAATCTAAGAAATATACGACGATATAGCAAAGTACTAGAAGGATATAAAATGAGCTTTTAGATTATATGTAGTGAATTTAATGAGGCGGTGCACCCCACACTTCATGTTAAATGTTATTTTCAAAATCGATGGATCGGCAGAGGAAATGATTTTCCTGTAAATTGACCACAATGCTCACCGGATTTAACACCAACAGATTACTTTTTATGGGAAACAGATGGTATAATGTAGACCTTGTACACACGGAAAACAAGAATAGTGCGTACGAACATAAAATTCAGTAAACACTTTATGTTTAGATACAGACATGATGGAAAGGGTGTAGTTCATCTTTCTTCTTGCACATGAAATCGGAAATTATTTTGAATATTTAACAGTTTAATTAAAAAAATTAATATACAAAATTTTTGTATTTTAGTATATTGTAAACTATGTGTTATTTTGTTAGTTCATTCTTACATTATTATCATTATTAGCTCGTTGCTAAGTATATTTTTATTGTTGTTGGCCTGTTAAACACGTACCAGATTTCTTGAACCAGTCCTAAACCTGGAAAGAGTGTGAATTAGAAATTATTATATCAATGGAAAAAGAAGTTATATAGTTTTAGGTGTAATCGAGGGGCTGCTGGCTACGAGATTATATTGGGACCATTGTACGCAAAATTTCGCTTCACTGTACACATATTAATGATTTGAGTATGAGTTTTATGTTCCTTAATTCTAACTTCTAGTGGTCGTTTGGTTTCTCCATTTTACCACACTCACATGGACCTGTGTAGACACATTCTTTCTTATCGATAGTTTTTGGTTTTGTTTTTGTGAAATGAGCTCTAAGTGTATTTCTTGATTGAAAGACTGTTTTTATATTACAACTGCTGGCAATTCATCTTATTTTCCCCGAGGTTCCCTTAATGTACGGAATTGTGAAGAAGGAATGTGGTTTTTTAGCCATGAAATTCGTCGTCGTCCTACGCCTCTTCTGCCACTTATTTTGCCTTGGATTATGAGCCGTAAGATGCTATACTTTTTTCCCCGCATAATGTGTCCGAAATATTGCAGATTTCCCTGTTTTACTGTTATCTCGACTTCCTTTTCTTTCCCCATTCTTCTCAACACCTCGGCGTTCGTAACTCGATCCACCCACGAAATCCTCTGAATTCTTCTATAGGTCCACTCATTGCCTCTCGATTCAGTGTCCATGCTTCCATTCCATAATATAGAACACGGTATACGTAACATTTAGTCAGTCGTATTTTCAGGGCTAACGTTAGATCTTTGCTGCAGATAACCTTTTTCATTCTAATAAAGTTGGCACGTACTTTCTCGATTCTGATTTTTATTTGGACGGTATAGTCATTATTTTCTGTTATTAGGGTTCCTAAGTAAGTGTATTTCTTACTGCCGCTCGCTGATTGTAATACAGATTTGATATCAACCTTAAATCCCTTTCATCCAAATTTTTGCTTCTGAGAATTTCTATTAGTTTGTCATGTTTGACCCTATCAAAAGCTTTGTTGTAATCTATGAAGCAGACATAGAGGTCCTGATTGATATCTAAGCATCTTTGAGTAAGCACATTAAAAGCAAATAATGCTTCTCTTGTACCCACCCCGTTCCGGAAGCCAAACTGTGTGTCACTAATATCCAGCTCCTATTTGGAATGTAGGTTCTTTTGGTGTAGTTTAAAGTTAATGAAAAATATTTTTCTATTGTTTATTAACAGCCATTTTAGAAGGTATGTTCTGCAATAACTAACAAATAAATTATCCGATTTCCTAGAAATCGAAGAAACTGTTTTTTTCACATCTTAATTGTTAAATAAAAAGTTTTTCCCAAAAAAGAAAATGAAGCATAAGATACTACATAATTACTATTATTGTAATGAAACAAATGTTAATTATTTTTCATTGTTCAATGTCAACTATTTTCTGTTAAAATAAATAATTAAATAATCACTCTGTGAATAGATTTCCGTGGGAATAGGGTAGGTATATTTTTTATCACTATCCACGAAAGTCTAAAGGAAAAATAATTCAGTTATCGAGCTTAACTTTTATGATCTTTGTCATTTAAATGTTTTCTTAAAAAAATATATAAAGTCAGTTAATTTATGAAGACCTAAAAGACCCTCTCTTAGAATCGCCTATAAATCCGTCTAAGTAATCCTGCCCTGGTTAAGTAAATAAAACCAGACGTGATAAGGGTAGTTTTTAACATATGGTATTTGAAATACCGTTAAAATGTTTTAAAATAGTGAACGATTTTCCCATTATTAGGAAACAAAAGCATGATCAAATACACTCACTATAATAGCAATATATCGTTTGACTATTTGTAAAAAGAATTATGATTAATAATTGTTTTTTCTATTCACAAGAAATAATGAGTTAAGATGTTTATTGCCAAAACAGCCAAGAAAAGTGAAAAGAGGAAGAGGTAAGTTTTGAGGACGCTTTTTTAAAAAAATACTAAAGTTAGTCACAATTTGAATGTCGGTTAGAATGGTACCGTAGTACCAGTGCCGTAGAATAATTATGTCACGGATATAATCGTCGGGAAAGAAGGTTATCTTTGTTTGATTTGTTTTGATTTAATTCGGGAAATTAAGGGATTATCGTGTGTTATTTTAGTGGGACATTTTGCGATTTCATACGGTTTGATTAAGTAATATAAATAGCTGTTTTTTTCGCGTTTTATTTCTTTCTTGTTTAATATTTTATTAAGCTATTTATACGTGTTTCTTCAAATTGGTTTTAAGTTTTTGGTTAAATAACGGCCGAGAAGAGCAATTATGTTAGTTTTTGGTAATTGTTATTAGTTTTAAGTTTCTCACTGTAAATAGTTCGTTTTTATTCTATTATTTTGTTAATAGACTAAGTTGTTTTGAGAAACTTGTTTTATTCAATTTAATTAAAACCTTCACGCGAATTAACTCGCGGGCGCGCTGTTGCGAGACCTACAAAACAAGAGACGTCTACTGACCAACTTTTAGCAGCCTTTCCTGAGTCCTGAAGATCTGAGTCATGGTTGTGATAAGCTTTAATAACCGCAGTGTTTGGTACTAAAGCTCCAAGAGAGAAGTTGAACGACCAGACTTCCAGAGTGTCTTTATTACTATGAAATTCAATTATAGGTTATTAAAATAGTTACTAATAGTATGGGGCAGAAACTGATTATAGATGAAAGGGTTAACGCTACCACAATATATCATTTGAAAGAGTCTATGATCAAATTCTGTCACATTGTCATTCGGAAGGTTTCTACGTAGTCAAAGTCTCGTAACAATAAATGTTTTCCAGAGGCTAATTCCGCTGACCTAAGATTTTAGATTTTTCTTTCCTGCTCTAAAAACTTATGGGTGATAGGTAAAAACGAAGCTCATATTTGAATTCAGCACATTACAGTAGACACAATAAGCCCAAAAAATATCAGAGAGCGACAAAAATTTCAAATTGCAAGAGTGTAATTTTTTGTTTCTACTGTAAAGGTAGCATCTATTATTTTTTCCCTTAAATTATTTCTAATACCAATGGAGAAAAACAATGTGCTTTAAAACCTTATTTTAAAAATCTTATCAAAAAAATTATCATACTGTATACCAAATGATAAACACGACCATCCATTATCAAGATAGAAGCGAACTTTTATTTTGCCCCTTTAATTAGGTCAAATCTCTATCTCCCGTTATTCTACTCCAACACGCTACAAATATTTTTTAAACGTCATTACCCCTGCGTGTTAATGTCTGCTTAATATTTTTTATTGGCAAGTTTTGATCCCGAACTCCATTAACACGAAAAGCTATCCCAGATTATTAAATGGCTATGATCCAGTTCCGGCTTAGTGCTTCAAGTCTCCGAAAATGTTCACTTTTAACTTTGAGAGGAAAAGTTAGAAACTTTTTCGCTCAATTAAAGCAAAAAAGTATTGGAAACTGTGTGTAATATTTGTTTTTCAACATAATATTACCGTATTAAAGTAAGTGAACCTTGGCTATGTTCTACATAACCTTTGATTTGGTTAAAGATTGATGCATACACTGTTAAAAATATCCTTAAATTTATTGCGAATTTAATGTCCACTCTACCTTAAATTTAATGATTTTCTACTGTACGTGAATAATTTACATTTACTTTGAATTTAAAGCAAATTCATTGAAATATCAGTTCGTTGTATACTAAATTTGATTAAATAGTATCTTAAATTTCTATAAAGTGACTGAAAAGATATTCAATTTTTGTACATTAAAATTAATGCACATATACCCCAATATTAAAGGAATTTACATTAATATTCAATATACATTGCATGAGATTCCTGGAGATGGCGCAACTTGTATTGAACTTCTTGTTTAGTATGATATCAGTCGATTAAAGGACTCAATTTTCTTATAGAGAGGTGTACATGTCTGCCCCGTACTGACGGGAACGAATGAATTGAAACTGGTCTAGATGGTGGACTGTATATATATATATATATATATATATATATATATATATATATATATATATATATATATATATATATATATATATATATATACAGGCGCGATCCAAGGGGGGGGGGGGGCGGAGGGGGGCGGTCGCCCCCCTTGGATCCGCGCCTGTTAGACACATATATTTTTCATAGGAATGGGTTAGAAATTTTATAATCAAAAATACCGGATTATAATAATGGAATATTTAGTTTGGATAACAATAGATATTTGGATGTGTGAAGTGTTAAAAAGGAGTTTAATCCTTGTCGTAGGCGTCAGAAGGAGGTTTATTTTACCATTAAGTGTTTATGGCATAGAATATTATTTCGGTAATAACTCAAAATAAAAAGCTTTTATAATATTATTTTATTCCTTATGATTTCTTAATAATTCACATACATTAGAAAATATAGATAATTTTGACATATTTATCACAAATCACAACTGTATTTTTATTATTTTTAATTTTGGCATAGAAATAGTTTTAGGTACATTCAGACTAAAACGTAGCCTTTTTCTCTCAAAAAATTCTAAGTTATAATTTAAATACTTACAAAATACCCATACAAGAAATTAAACATATACAAAATAATAAATTCGTCCATATAATATTAAAATTTTTTTGGAGCTATCGGTCATTTTATTATTAATTAAAAACATTTTTAGGACATTTGACGTTTCAGTTTATTTATTTCTTAAATCATCCGCAGAATTACAATTAAATACTAAAAAAGGATTGAAATGTAATTAATTTTTATATGTTACAGAAAATTTAAGTAGTAAATTGTGTTTACGCTGGTAAACTTACGTATCTAACTCGAAATCAAAGTGAGTGAAGCCATCTTTCCTCAAATTAATTATAATTGGTTTCTCTATCTCACCAATCATGAGATCCATATTTTCTTTTATTATTTTATTATATGGATTTTTCCCAATATTCTGCACCAACTTTATTCAAAAAAATCTTTCAAAAGTTCAGTTGAAAAACTAATTTTGTAAGTTGTTTTATTGCTAGCAACTCTACTTTTTTACTTGAGAGAGATATATCCTCGAACGGACATTTCCTATATGGTTTTTCTCAGAAAAAATTAAGTTCTCTGAGCAATTTCCAGAGTTCAGTTCTTTTAATTTCAGGTAAATCCGATCTTCATTGATTTTAGTTAGAATTTTGTCGACGGTTGGGATTTGCTTCTCATAATAAAATGTATGTACAACTCCTTTTATTGTAGTTTATATTTCTTCTTCCAACGAGGTTTTTCGTCTGCCTGTGATCGAATGTGGCTTTTTTTCTCCTTTAGTATTCGGAACATATTAGATTTTCCAACTCCTGTCATATTGGAACACAACACGTTGGAGGTTTCAGTAACAGTTTTATTACTCTCTCTAGTTCTTGAATAGAGTATAGGAATGTGTATGCTTGCGATCGCCCCTCCCCTTCTCAACAGCTTTGAGTTCAGGAAAATAGACCCGATTCTGCCTCTTACACTAGGAATATGAATGCTGTTGGCATCTCCTACCCCGTCGACAACTCGCGTTAGCTTGCGATCGCCCTCCTCCCCAAGAGCTTTAAATTCAGAAAAATAGACCCTAACCTGCCTTTTACACTAGAAATGGGAATGTTGCTGGCCATCAAACCAGAAATATCCCGGAGTGTAGAAGTGTTAAGAACTACTCTTAGTTTTTTACGTAAGATGCGGTGTTCTCCACATGAAGTATTACGCCAGCAAGGTATTTTTCTAGTTTTTGAATGAGAGAGTTGTAAGTGGTAACTATGAGTCTTAGAGGGGCAATGGCAAACAACAACTCAACTGTATTCATGAGTTTCTTAATTCTACCCGCCCGAAGATACAGTTCACTCTGGATTTCTAGATATGATTGTGATCAAGAGAATGGAAAAACACCTGTGACACACAGCATATCATACGGACAGATACCTTAATGCTGATTCTCACCTTCTCCGTTTAGAAATACAGGGCACAGCCAACACCTTAATATCAATATCCCTTCGTCTAACGGACAAATAAGGAAAAGAAAATGAACTATTACACATAAAAAGGGTCTTCAAGTAAAATAGCTACAAACTAACAACTATAAATAAAGCAAAAAAACACACCCAAGAAAACAGAAAAATCATCATACTTCCTTATATAAAAGGCATAACAGATAGAATTGGCAGATTTATCCCAAAACATATCTACAGCCTTCAAACCACACAAGACAATAGGCTCATCTCTAAGATACCGGAAGGACAAATTATTCTAGAAAATCAAGACGTATATAAAATCTCATGTGACATCTGCGGTAAAACATACATAAGCCAGATCAACAGAAGAATATCGGCATGGCTAAAATAATATAAATTCAGCATAAAAACAAACAGACAACATGGACCCTTCTCCAAAATTAATTTTGGCAACTGCCAGCAAATCGCCAACATGGAATATTACAATGCAAGATTGAGTGGCGAATCCATCGAAATTAAACGTCGCTCGAAAAGGGGTCGGAGCCAAAGTTGATTAAGCTGTACGATCTACGATCGTGTATAAAGCCCGCTGCACATTGAATTTCTCTTAGTTTATCTACAACCAGCAAGCACAGAAGATGAGATTTTGGCGAAACGTCTCCAAATTTCTACAAGAAACCGAACGATCAACCGAATGTATTCCCGAATTAATACTGAATCACTTGTTCCTATTCGCTTTTTAAAATCTCATGATCGCAGTTGGAAAAATCAAAGTCGATTATGGCACAGCTTTTTTTGAGTCGTCCTTAATGATTCAATATATTGAAATAAAATTCGTACTGAAGAAACAAAGCCGATGTATCGGTGCGATTTTTCAAAAAAACCTATTCCAGCATTTACATACTTGAGGTACATGTATATAATGTGATACACATTTAATTTACAAGTTAAACAGAGTTTCATTTATTAATTTAACTAAAAACAACTATCGCATGATTAAAATGTATGTTGTGAATTGACAAAAATATCTATTGTTCATGAATATCTAGAAATATAACAATTCCAGAATACAAAAACAAATTTCATAATTTTTATGCATAATTTAAATTTTATTCTATAGACGGCGTCTTCTAACATAGTACTTTCTTCTTCTTCTTTCTCAGCCCATTGACGTCCATTCCTAGACATAAGCCTCTCCGATGGTACTCCACTGGGATCTGTCTCTCGCCTTCAGGAGCCAGTCTCTTCCAGCAAACTGTCTTATATCATCTACCCATCTGCGCTGTGGCCTGCCACGATTTCGCTTCGTTTCTTGCGGTCGCCATTGCAGTAATTTAGTCGTCCACCTATCGGGCTATTGTCTAGCTATGTGCCCCACCCATTGCCACTTTAGTCGTGATATGCATTCAATGACGTCAACTACTTTGGTTCTTGATCTTATTCCTTGATTTCGTATTTTCTCCCGTAGCTAGATTCCTAACATTTGTCTCTCCATGAAGCGCTGAGTGATTCGGAGACTATTTGCGTTTTGTTTGGTTAGTGTTATCGTTTCCATGCTGTAAGTAGCAACAGGCAAGACACACGTGTTATACACTTTCCGTTTAAGGTTGATTGGTGTGTTTCTATCTCTTAATACGTAATGCAATTTTCCAAAGGCAGCCCATGCCAGCCCTATTCTCCTTGTTATTTCCGCCGTTTGATTTTCTTCGCCCAGTTTCATAACGTGGCCTAAATAGATGTACTCTTGGACATTCTCTATGATTTCATTTTGAATCACTATTTGTGCATTTGCGTCAGGGCTCATTAACTTAGTTTTCCCCAAGTTCATCTTAAGTCCCACTTTTCTCGCCTCTTCATTGAAATCTTGAAGCATTTGTTTTAGCTCGTCTGGGTTACTAGACATGACAACAACATCGTCGGCGAAACGAAGATGACTAAGATAAGAACCATCGACCCTCAAACCTTTCTCATCCCAATTTAGTTTTCTAAAGACATCCTCCAAAGCTAACCTAAATAGTTTCGGAGAGATGACGTCTCCCTGACGTACACCTCTCATAACGTTTATTTTTTTCAGTTTTTGTGTCTTCGTCGATTTTAACCTGTATAGTTCCGTTTTTATATATGTTCTGTATGATAGTGGTATACCTGGAGTCAATTCTAGCATTATTAAGTGATTTCAAGATCGCCCATGTTTCTATAGAGTCAAAAGCCTTGTGAAAATCTACAAATACCAGGTGAATGGGAATGTTATATTCCTCGGTTTTTTCTAGGACTATGCGTAGGATTTGGATATCATCTATCGTATTAAATCCACGTCGAAAGCCGGCTTGCTCCACAGGCTGGTAATAGTCAAGCTTTTCAGTCAGGCGATTTGTCAATATGCGGGTGAATAGTTTATATAGGTGGTTTAATAAACTGACGGTAATTTTCTATATGTGTTGTGTCCCCTTTTTGAAGAGAAAGACATCTTGTGCGTTATACCATTGTTCTGGTACTCTACCTTCGTATAAGCATCAGTGGTTGTATCGCTTTTTCAAGACTGTCTCCACCCATATTTAATATCTCAGTTGTAATTTGATCCTCGCCCGGGCATTTTCCATTCTTCATCTGTTTTAGTGCTCTTTTTATTTCATCTAATGATATCTCCGGCAAATCTTCTGATCCTACATTTTTTTATTTGTTTTACTGTTTTTGTTGGATCTGGATCCGTATTGATCGAGGAGTATAAGTCCGCATAGAAGGCTTCCACAGCCTTGATGATGTCATCTACATGTGTTACTGTCACCGCTTCTCTGTTCTTTAATTTTATTATTTTGGTTCATCCTCTTGAGAGACCTGACCTCAAAACTTTCATATTCTCGTTTCTTTCTATTGTTTCGTGTATTAATTTGGTTTTGAACGTTCTAATGTCTTTCCTTACTTCTTTCTTGATATTTTTATTCAGTTGTTTAAAATCCTCTGTGTTTCTCTCAGTTAACCGTCTTTCCATCATCTGTAATGTATTTGCACTAGGTTTCTTATTTGTAGTTTTCCTTAATCTTCCACATACTTTTTTCATTGATGTTTTTATAGTAGTTTGGATTTTATCTATCATTTCATTGATGTTATGTTGTTCCAGAGTATTAGTCGATTTCAAACTTTTCGCTATTTCGTATTGGTATTCGCTTTGTCGTGTGTATAGTTCTTTAGCTGCGGGAGTTGAATGTGAACGGATCAGCTTATATCTTTCCTGTTTGAGGTTTATGAGGAGTCTTGCCCTAACCAGTCTATGTTCACTGCCGGTATTAAATGTGTTTAAGACTATACTAACATAGTACATAAGAAATAAATTTAAATATGACGCCTACTGCAGTACAGAAACACTTAAGAGATGGCGCTTCTTTTATTGCAAATTTTTAATCCTACTGTTCCCTTGCTACCAATTTATCTATATTTGGCATAAATTATTTAGTTATTTTTAAGTTCTGGTTCCACTTCGACCGCTTATATTTTCCGACCCCCGTAAAAATTTAAGGGTTACTAAGCCGTACTGTTGTCGCTGTCTTATTAAAATGCCGGAAGTAAAAAATATCAGCTTGATACAAAACAGAATTTTGACGTTTATTTAGTGTATTCATTCGCGTTCGCATAAAGCAACACATTAATCAGTTGAGCAGTAAATTAACAGTATTATTTGTGGTAGCTGGGCTATTATAAAAGTAGGTCAGAGCATAAAAAATTAGTACATTAATAAGCGTTGTTGGGAATAACGGCACTTGTGTTACCCTTATAAAGATGAGTCGACAGATTTTAATTATGTACTTGGGAAAATCACTGCATTCAATAATTTTTCAGATTTATAGTGGTTTGAAGATTTGTAAAATAATATTAATATATTATTAAATAAAATTTTCTTGAGAAAATTGAACTGACTTTTAAAAAAGCGCTGAACAGCGAGAAATAATGATATAAATTTTTATATGAAAATGAAATTTTTGAAGTTGGCGTCAAACTAATACCTAATGCGATTCGCATAAAGATTGAGAAATAGTTTAATTGTAAGATTGGAACGTAATAAGAAATAGGAAAAAAGAAGTCAACGAAGAAGTGGTAATCAACTCTATAACAGCAGAAAACTGGAAAGAATACATGCAGAGCCTTTACAATAACCAGGAGTATAATAATGAGGACATACAAATAGATTTAGATAAGGTAAAACCGATGATGGAAGACGAGAACATAAAAATAGAAGACGTACACGAAATGCTGACCAAACTTAAAAATAGAAAAGCTCCGAGACCCGACGATATTTCCAATGAAATTCTTAAATATGGGGGTCTTGGACTAGAAAAAGCACTAAAAATACTATTCGACAAAATTCTATCAACCTGCAGTATTCCAGAACAGTGGAGGAACAGCCTGACTATACCCATTTTCAAAAAGGTAAATAAGAATGACTCCAACAATTATAGAACAATAACACTACTAAACAGTATAAGCAAATTATTAAGAAAAATCATGACTTCAAAACTAACGAGTAAAATTGCAATAAGTGAAGAACAACACGGCTTAGACAGAACAGATCGACAGTTGATGCGATTTTCATTATCCGACAGACTATTGAAAAATCGATAGAATACAATAAACCTCTTTTCATCTGCCTAGTGGATCTTAAAAAAGCGTTTGATAGAGTTCGACTTAAAGACGTCTTGCAAATACTTCAGGAAAATGACGTTAACCACAACTTTATTACGGTAATTGAAGAGCTAAATAAAAACAAGGAGACACGCATAAAGACACAACAAGGAGTAACAGAGGAAATACCTATCATGACGGGAATACGACAAGGTGACAGTATGAGTCCATTTCTCTTTATGTCCATTAATTATGGACAAGATAATTCAAAATGTAAAAGGAGTCAATGGAGGATACAAAATGGGACGAAAATCTTTAAAAATCTCATGTTTTGCCGACGACGCCTTACTGTTAGCAGAAAATGAAGACGATCTGCAACGACTACTATACCGATTCCAGACCACATCAAAAAATTTAAATATGGAAATATCTACAGAAAAGACCGAAACGATGGTAATTTCAAAAGATCCTGTCAGATGCAAGTTGGTGGTGAAGAACCATCCTATCAGACAAAGGATGTCTTGCAAATACTTGGAAGTTGATGTATTAAGCAATAAAAATCTATACCAGGAAGTCAGAGCACAAGCTAACAAGGCTTCAAGGATATCAAGATGCCTGAGGGACATAATCTGGAAAAATAAGTATATGTCCACAGAGAGCAAAGTACGTATCTACAGAACTGTGATAAGACCAGTACTAACTTATGCATCGAAAACTCGAGCCGAAACATCTATAACAAAAAGTATGCTACGAACGGTTGAAATGAAAACGTTAAGAACAATCAAAGGAGTAACTCTAAGAGATCAAAAAAGAAGTTCCGAAATAAGGAAAGAGCTCAAGGTGCCTGATGTGGTACGGTTCATAAGTTAAGGCGCAGATATTGGAGGGACCATGTGGACAGAATGGGCGACGATCGATGGGCAAAATGGGCTAAGAACGAGATACCAAACACTAGAAGACCCACTGGTCGACCTCCAAAACGATGTTGGACGTCAATATCACAGGAGGCTTAATATAGCAGAAAAACAAGACGTCGTCTTAAATAAAAGAGGAAGAAGAAGAAGAAGAAGAAGGCTTTCTGACCGTAGCTTGCATGTATCTCGTATTAGTAGTTATTTGTTTCATTTAATATTACCGCCAATTTGATATAAAAATTTGTATTGTTATTTTTTTCTTTTTATCCAAAGTTTTAGACCACACTAAAATAAACAACAAAAAATTCTTTGATTCTGAGAATTCTCAACATAACAGTTTCGCATGAAATTCCATCACACATATATTTAATATGGTCTGCTATATTAAATCCGCTATCTTGAATTTTAAGAAACTTGAAACATGTAAAATTTTTAGTTCGAAATGTTTTTTCCAAAATATTGAGTTTGATTAAATTAATTTAAGATCGTCCCAAGAACCCCCAATATTAATATCTACAAAAACGGACAAATGTAAAATCTACAGTCTTCCATGATTTATCTGCCATATTGCAAACTTCAGATTCATAATCTACGATTCCAAAATCCACCTAATACGAGTTTTGAAAAAATGTGAATGAATTAAAATGTTTAACCCACCATAATGAATTCGCCATATCAAATTAAAAAATTTTTTTTAACTCTTAATGTAATCTTAATCTACACCCCCGAAAACCCACAGTACCAAATTTGGACCTAATCCGAAAACATAAAATTTTTAGACCCTCCATATTGCATCTACCACATTGAATTTTTTAAAAAGAATTTTTAATTTGCTATTTACACTCTCAGAAACTACCAATTTTAAATAAAATCGAGAGATGTCAAATTTTTAGTTCGCCATATTCGATCTACCATATTGAATTTTTTTAAAACAATTTTAAATTTATATTTTACCCATCAAAAACCCCTAGAATCAATTTTCGACAAAATCGAGAGATGTTCAATTTTTAGTCTGCCATATTGAATTTTTTAGAAATAATTTTAAATTCGTAACTACACCTTCATTTTTGACAAAATCGAGAGATGTAAAATTTCTAATTACCCATATTGAATTTTTTAAAAATAATTCGTTGTATACGACCCCGAAACCTCACACCTACAAATTTGAGAAAAAATCAACAAAATTAATTTCTTGGTTCGCCATTTTATCAGCGCCATCTTGGGTTTACTGAATCAATTTCAGACAAAATAATATGGAACCACTGCAGCAACTTCAAAAAAATTTATTTTAAATCAGTACCACCGTTTCGGAATAACATAAAAAAAATTCGTAGCAGTCTAATTTCCTTCCTTCAAAAGTCCTTTAAAAATGGAGACAAAGCTTCGGTCATACCAGTAGATTTAAAAACAAGTTCGTTTGGTCCTTGTTTATGGTTGGGAGGGGGGGGGGGGAAGTTATGATGGTTGACGTACATAAATATTTTTATTTAATTTTGCTGTAAATTTTCTTGCTTTTCGTGACTCCTTTGAGTTTTTTTTAATTCCTAAAAATTACTTCAAATGCAAAGTTATTAATATCAACAAAAAGAGGATTTAAAAAGTTAATTTTGTCGATCAGTGTTGGTAGCTATTATTTACATATTGAAAGTAATATCAGTTATGCAACCAGATATTCATACCTTATTCACCAGTGGAAGTACTGATTAACATGTTATACTAGTTTAAATAGTGCAACTGGAAACGGATTGCAGAAAATCGGGGGATGCGCCAAGAAGTTAAGAACTAACACAACTTATTAATACTTTACCAAATGTAAATCAAAATATTATTAGGTGATTCAGAGACCAAACAACAGACCCTAGTTATATATAGATATTTTATTTCTACGGAAGAATACGAGGAGAGACAGCTATATTGAAATATTTGATTATGTTGACAGCAAAAGGAATCGGGACAGGTACCCTTGTCTTTACACTGTAAAACTTTTGAACATATATCAATATTTATTAATATTTTCCTACCTACAGTAAACCTCATCGAAATTCATAGTTCTGTAGCAAGCCTTAGTCTGATGATAAAAGGCATAACGCGGAGACGCGCGTTGCACGGCACTTTGTACGAGACCTAATGAAGAACGTCAACGGTGTCTGTTGTTACAATGTGAGTTGGTTCACCAGATTTTGGCTTCATCTATCAAAAACACGTTAATAAAATAGTAAAAATTAATTTTACGGAAAATAGAAAAAAATTGGGAACCTCTGGTTTACACAAAGAATTGTGTTTCTTTACCAGTTAAAAACAGCCTTCTTGCATTTGTCATTCCTAACTTTAAGCTAGCCATTTATAAATTTATTCTACAACAAAAAATACACATAAATCTAAAGCATTTTTAATTGTAAGGAAAAGAATATAAATACGTACGTTTAAATTAAGCTTTGAATAATGGAGCTGAAATAACACAACTGCAATATGATATTTAATTCGCAGTAAATTAGCTCTATGCATGACAATCTGCAGACTCAAAGATAATAAATTTTCACTGAAAATAAAATTGCTTCTAGGAAAATACAAATGAATATGGAGGCGCAATATATTTCTAACGTCGCAGATACTTTAGATGATATACAAGCAACCGTGATGATCATTTTAAATATAAGACTAGATACGGCAAGTATGGCCACCACAATTTATACTATAAAATTATCTTAGTAAATTCCTGAATATACCGGGTGTCCAGTAGATATTGTTCAAACTCTCGGCAGTCAAATAACCTTAGTGTTTCTTTTCCCACTATGCATATATATATATATATATATATATATATAATAAAATAGAATAAAATATTGGCGAAGCGGGCGTGAAAATTTGTCAATCTACATGATTCTCGTATTAAAAAGTGCGGAGCACTCCAAAGTATGGAATAACTCCGGGTCCGACAGATGGCGACAGCGCTGTTTCGTCCTAATATGGACTCGTCAGGCCACCGCAGTCGGTACAAACCATCATCTCGCCTTTGCATCGTATAAGCCATACTTATAATCAAATACGGCAAATAAGACGACAAAGGCGACATCTCGATGGTCCACTTGATAATACAAGAACCATACAGATTAACAAAGTTTGTAAGAGAACCGTCATATGGTGGCGCGACGGTGAATTAAAACAGAAATATGTAAAATCGAGTACACGAAACGCGCTGCCCAAAAGATAGGGGTCGCATTTTTTCGGTACTGGCAAGCAAGCATACCGCTATTTAAGCAGCCAAAGCCACGTGCCGCACCAAACGATCCCACCATGAGAGCATCGTTTAGCGTGTTTCAAAGCCAAACAAGTAAATAAATATGTAGATAAGTTTTTGTCCGTGTAATTTAAAATAAAATAGAATAAAATATTGGCGAAGCGGACGTGAAAATTTGTCAATCTACATGATTCTCGTATTAAAAGTGCGGAGCACTCCAAAGTATGGAATAACTCCGGGTCCGACAGATGGCGACAGCGCTGTTTCGTCCTATATGGGACTCGTCAGGCCACCGCAGTCGGTACAAACCATCATCTCGCCTTTGCATCGTATAAGCCATACTTATAATCAAAATACGATCGAGATGTCGCCTTTGTCGTCTTATTTGCCGTATTTTGATTATAAGTATGGCTTATACGATGCAAAGGCGAGATGATGGTTTGTACCGACTGCGGTGGCCTGACGAGTCCCATATTAGGACGAAACAGCGCTGTCGCCATCTGTCGGACCCGGAGTTATTCCATACTTGGAGTGCTCCGCACTTTTTAATACGAGAATCATGTAGATTGACAAATTTTCACGTCCGCTTCGCCAATATTTTATTCTATTTTATTTTAAATTACACGGACAAAAACTTATCTACATATTTATTTACTTGTTTGGCTTTGAAACACGCTAAACGATGCTCTCATGGTGGGATCGTTTGGTGCGGCACGTGGCTTTGGCTGCTTAAATAGCGGTATGCTTGCTTGCCAGTACCGAAAAATGCGACCCCCTATCTTTTGGGCAGCGCGTTTCGTGTACTCGATTTTACATATTTCTGTTTTAATTCACCGTCGCGCCACCATATGACGGTTCTCTTACAAACTTTTTTAATCTGTATGGTTCTTGTATTATCAAGTGGACCATCGAGATGTCGCCCTTTGTCGTCTTATTTGCCGTATTTTGATTATAAGTATGGCTTATACGATGCAAAGGCGAGATGATGGTTTGTACCGACTGCGGTGGCCTGACGAGTCCCATATTAGGACGAAACAGCGCTGTCGCCATCTGTCGGACCGGAGTTATTCCATACTTTGGAGTGCTCCGCACTTTTTAATACGAGAATCATGTAGATTGACAAATTTTCACGTCCGCTTCGCCAATATTTTATTCTATTTTATTTTAAATTACACGGACAAAAACTTATCTACATATATATATATATATATATATATATATATATATATATATATATATATATATATATATATATATATATATATGTGATTCAGTATTAATCCGGGAATATATCCGTGCGTTCGTTTTGATTTCTTGTAGAAGTTTGGAGAAGTTTCCCCAAAGTCTCATTTGGCATTTTCTGTGCTTGCTGGTTGTAGATAAAAAAAAAACAGTGCTGCGATACGTCAACGTCGATTCACATCACCACCTCACACAATTATTTGCAGTAGTGGAATCACTTGCGTTTCGATTGCAGTCCCTTACAGATCAATAAAATTATCACAAAGAGATGAACATACTGCAAGACGCCCTAACAAAAAACGGTTATAAAAAAAGGACATATAGACAATGGCTGTATGCTGACAAGCAAGAGGCTATAGGAAACCTTTCGAACAGAACAGAACATATAGACAAGGTTCTAAAAAAACAAACACTTGGCCCAAAAAATCGCGAAAACCAAGAGAATAGCTCCAAAGCTTTTGTTCCTTATGTAAGAGGCACCACAGACAAGATCGTAAAAATTCTCAGGAGACACAACATTGAAACCATTTTCATCACAGACCGTAAAGTAAAAGATCTCTTGCCATCACCTAAAGAAAGAATCCCTTTAGAAAACCAAGGAGTGCACGAAATTCTATGCGGAGAATGCAGCTCATCTACGTAGGCCAAACCAACCTTAAAATAAGCGCCAGAAGAGACGAACATATAAACGCTGTCAGGCAAAAAACAACTTCTTCTGCTCTGGCCCAATACTGGTTAAACACAGGATATAAGATAAATTTCTCGGGAACAAAAATGCTATCGAGATGTGAAAACCTGTCCACAAGAGTTATAAGGGAAGCCATTGAAATTGCAAAGTGGCCCAACAACTTAAATAGTCGAGATGATAGCCAGCGAGTGCTTAATACTGGGTAAAATCTGATTACAAAACATCAACCAGTACCACTTAGTAACGAAACAGATTACAACTCGGTAACGTAACCCAAAACACTAGCACCAGGGCCGATGACGCGCAGCTGATCTCGCAACCTGATTGTCCAGAACCACTTGGAAAACTAAGGCGTCCGACGTACACACGGGACCGATAGCACCCGAGTCGCAGTCAGTTCGCTCGTAGACGCCATACAGTGAGCTATGAAAATGATGAATGAGATTTCACCAAAATGTCAGCTGCCTTACAGTCCTGAGAGGGACTGACAGTAGAAAAATCTTCACGGCGTTTCGCCAACACCTCAGCTGGCATTTTCAAGTGATGCTTCCTTGACGGCTGCTCGGAATGCATTCTTTTAATAACTATCTAGAAATACCGCCGTTAGCTTCTAAATATTTCCTGCTTCGTCTGCGAAGGGTTCCCTTAGCGTTAATAATTGATTCATGTCTTTCTTTAATAACGGCTGCAGCATTTTTAGTACGTCAAATTAGTGCATCCTGAGTGTTGACTTTTACTTTTTATACCTTGTTTTTGAACCAGCCCCACAAACAAAAATCTAGCGGTGTGGGTCTGAAGATCTTGGAGGCCAACTAATAGGACTGCACCGCGACCAATCCAAAGCTAGACTTGACTGTTTACTGTTAAGACGTTTTGCAAAAAAATTTAATAGTTCTATCTTGTAAGGCTATATGTTCCAAAATCTAATTGCCAATTCTTGGACGCGAATAAATTAATTTTTCTTAAAAAAGGTTGATTTTTTCGAAATAAATCTAGATTACCTTTTTTAGAGATCTAAATCATTTAAGAAATGGTTTTTTACCTCTGAAAATTTACACTAGTCTAAATTTTGGGCCTATGTGTTTAGTAGAATCTGCGTTCCTAATAATCTTGGTAATATTAAAGGTTGTCATGGCCTAGATTGGTGAATCCCATGTCAGCGATATATAGCCTTCTTGGAGAAAAACTATATCAAACCCTAGCTATATTTTCACGTTCTCTATATATTACCGGGAGTTTAATATATGGAAACCCTGTAAAGTTTGTTAGTTTATTTTACGAAAATGAATAAAATTATTATTTATAATAAGATTAGATTTATTGCCGATTAAATTAACTAACTTTTATCCGTTGCTCGTGTAAGACTGCAACCAACAATTAAACGACAAATAATCTGAGCATGGAATGAACCATGCTGAAGATAGATTAGTATGCCACAAAAAGCTTGGTAGAGAAGATGCTGGCCAGATGGTTTTAAACAAAAGCCACGAAACGCAACAGACAGCGTGGTAAAGTGGAACATTGACGATAATGGCAAGCTGCAATAATTTCTAAACTCTTTGAAATATTAAGACAAAGCATGATAGGGATTACTCTCCGAGGCAAAAACCTTAATATACCCAAGTTTTCTTGAAATAGCGCCAGTAATTTTTGCGTTAACTTTTTGCAAATACACAAAGTAAATTTTTAAAAATTGTTTATCTTGGAATGGCATCTATTATCACTCTTTCCAATATCAGGAATGATAAATGAATGGACAGACATATACTTTATTATCATTATTTTACTGTGGATTAGTGCAGGTGGTCAATATTCGAAAATATGTTCAAAATTAATGTTATTTGTAATATACCTTCTGTCAGGAAATAAACGAAATTTTAAATTTGAACCTCGCTTATGTAAAATCGCATATGTTATTTTTTTAAGTTGGTATAACTGTAAGTGTCAATCATGTAAAATTTCATGACGCTACGCAAATTAGTAAACAAATCACAATAGTTTTGAACCTTATTTATGCTTCGGAGCAATTTAACCCCATTAACATAGGAAATTTAAAATTAAAAATTGAACTAGTCAGGAGAGAGTGCCAATTTCTCTAAATGAAAAACAGTTTTTTTATATCTACTTATTAGTACAACGAAAACTTCATTGATTTATTGTTACTTTTATCAATTTATTTTTTGAGCAGGTTCACATTTTTAGGGGCTCACCAACTGTTAAGTTGATGTCAGCGATTTGTCATTAGGATCAAAAATGTAAGTCATCTCGTTTTACAAGAGATATAGAGACGTTCTCTATATTGGGGACTTTTTGAAAGAAAAAAAAAACAAACTACATATTATAATGTTACGTTGAGAAAATTGGTTAACCATATTTTTCAAGTATATTTTTATTCAAATTGAACCTATATAAGACCAATATGTGTTTCCGTGTTCAACAAATATAAATATAGTCTCACACCCCATTCGATAAAGTTACAGACTTACTGCAATTTTACCAATAAAAGAAAATTGAATTCCCTACACGAACTAAAATAATATTTTCGATTAAATAAAATTTCCTCGTATTAAGGAAATGTTAACTTTATATTTACGTGCTTGAAAACATTCCTGTTTCAATATATTACTGACTTGTTCTCTTATAAGAGAGATGTTGACTATATTCAAATAAATATATAATTTTGCTACGAAACGGTAGTTTTCATAATAAAAAACTTATTTTTAAGGAATTTAATTTTTTTTATAATCAAAATGTAATTAAATCATTCTCAAGTCATGTGATAATGAACACCAATGAAAGTGCATGACCTCACTTGCTGACAGACATCATCGCTATTAAAGCCTACGTTGTTAGGTTAACATTATTTTATAGGGATATATGTGCAATTTCTTCGAAATTTGCTTATTACTCTCTTTGAAAAAGTTTTCCCATGATGGAAAGTGGATTTATTAAGGCAAATAGTTCGAACTCGCCGAGAATTGATTGTTTTATGGTGGCCAATTGTTTGCAACAAACAGTAACTTCTGCTTCGCTGAATTTAAAAATGTGAAACGTCCACGTAAGTAATATATCAAGAATTGTTATTTCTGCAACCGATAATGAATACACAACAGTAATCATAGGTATTTATGAGCTCAAAACTAAAATAAAAAAAGTACAAAACATTGTTACCTAACGTTGATTACTTCATTTCTAACCTCAAAATTCCAATTTTCATCTTTGAAAACTTGAAAAATAATAACTTTTAATATAAGAAAAATAAAGAAATATTATCAAAACTTGTACACACAATACTTAAAAAACTTAGAACTCATTTTTTATTACAAAAATTTCGAAAAAACTTTATATATTCTTGTCAATTTACCAGCCTTTGGCAACATGTGACGTAACGGCGACCAAGGACAAGTATTAGAATGTAAAATATATGGTTTTAAAGTATTAGTTGCATTATAAAACTAATATTAAATATTTTAAGCTACATTAGGTATTTATGCCAGGTTTCAAACAATTTCCCATAAATAGTTAATAGATATTATAGACTGTGTGATATGGAAAATTCCGTTATTAAGAGTATTTCAATTTTGATAATAATTTTTCATTATCATGGTCTGTCGATGAGTAAAAATTGACTAAAGTTTGGCCAACTTCAAAAATATCAATTTCAATAAAAATTTATAGTTATTGTTTACTTTTTAGCATACTTTTATAAATTGGTTCAATCTTTTTATAAAAATTTTATTTTTCGATTTTTAGTTTTGAATTCTTTATGATATCCAAAAATTATTTGAACTAAGTTAGTTCAAATAATTTACTAGTACAATCGAGATTAGTGTACCTCGCAATGATTCCAAGGTGGCAAAAAAGAATTGTGTCAAACAAATATTTAGTCTGTCATAATAAATCCACTACCTTAAATTTCAAATTAATTTTAGATTGGTAATATAGGCCTTAAAACCAATATGGATATTTAAAGAAATTGAGACGTAAATTTCTTAGCTCGAAATATTTTATATTGCATATTGAATTTGTATACGCCTCAAGAACCGCGCAGTATCAGTTTTAGACAAAATCAGAAAATGTAAAATTTTCTGTCTTTCATATTGTATCTTATCAACCTAATAGTTGTAAAAAATTAACTTCATATTCGTAATAGACGACCCCGAAAATCTCCTAATACCAAATCTGAAAAAATGCGAATATGATAAAATTTTCAAACCACCATATTGGATCCTCCATATTGAATTTCAAAAAAATAATTTTAACGTCTTAATCTAATCTAAATCTAAACCTTTCAAAGCCCCCTAGTACCAATTTTGGGTGAAATTCGAAAACTTAAAATTTCTAGACCGTCATATTACATCTGACATATTAGATTTTCTTAAAATAATTTTATATTCGCTATTTACATCCTCAAAAACGATTCAGTCCCACCTTTGAACAAAATCGAAAATTATAAAATTTTTAGTTTGCTATATTATATCCGCCATATTGAATCCTGAAAAAATACTTTTCAATTCATAATTTACACACTCAAGAACCCTCTATATCAGATTTGGAGAAAATTGAAAAATGTTAAATTTTTAGGACGTTATATTAAATCCGCCATATTGAGTTTTTCAAAAAATATTTTAAATTCGTAATTAACACTTACAAAAATCCCCCAACACTGATTTTAGAGAAAATCGAAAAATGTAGCAACTTTAATCCACCATCTTGGATCCGCCATACTTAATTTTTTTTAAATATTTTAAGATTCGTAATTTGCGATCTCAAAAACTCGCTTATATCAATTTTGATAAAAATGGGACAAAATTAATTTACGACATATTGAATTTTTTAAAAATAATTTTAGATTCGTCATGTGCGACCCCGTAAACTCCCCCATGCCAATTTTGGAGAAATTGGGACAAAATTGATTTTTTTTCCGCCATATTGGATCCGTCATATTGAATTTTTCAAAAATAATTTCAGATTCTTTATGTGCGACCCCGAAAACTCCCCCATACCAATTTTGGAGAAAATCGGACAAAATTGATTTTTTTGGCCGCCTTATTGTTAGCGCCATCTTGGATCTTACTGTACTAATTTCGTCCAAAAAAATATGGGACCACCGCAGCAACTTCCTGAACGTAACGTAAAAAATTTCATTCAAATCGGTGCCGCCGTTCCGGAGTAATCGATGTACATACATAATAAAAAATACATAGTCGACGAATTGAGAACCTCCTTCTTTTGGAAGTCGATTAATAAGCCCTTAGGAGTTAAATCTGGGAAGTTTATAATTAACTTAAACCAAAATAGGATTTAAAGAATTTTTTTCATCGGTTTTTGAAAAAAACATAATAATATAGATAATCAAAAATTCATACTTTTATTTTATTGCCCAGGTACTTTATTTATCAGTTCATGTATCGATTAGAAGGTTTTCCTGAAATAGCGGCATTTATTGGTGTATGTACCAAAAAAATTGTTTGTTCTTAAATTAGTGTTGGGATAAATAGTTAAAAACTCTTTTACTATGAATTATGCCTGAAAAATGAGGAACTTAAAGATTTTTCGGAAAAATCTAGTAAAAGAAAAAAGATTGCTCTGTTGAATATACATATTGTAAAGAAAATAGGGTAGTTGGAAACAAATATGGTGTTTATAAATCCACAACTGGTAAAATTTTACAAGAATTTGTATATATGTACTGTAAATATAAATTTAGCTACAATATTTATTATAAACAGCCAGATCAACGGCAAGATATAGCAGTATTGTTCACATTAAATTTCTATAAGAAAATCTATAGAATTATGCCAGAAGTGAGTTGTAGACTCGAAGCTTTCCTTGTGAAAATAGCATATTTCTATATTGACCCACTCTCCGTCTCCAGCAGTTTCTACACTGTATCTTAACTCCTACGGATTGTTTACAGTTCTTATAGGGTGAGTTATTTTCTTCAATAGAGTAGTCGTTTTCGAGAAATATTTCCAAGTTGTAGACTCAAAGCTTTTCTTGTGAAAATTGTATATTTCTTTATTAACCCACTATCGGTTGCTGGCACATTTTATATCTTAACTGGTACGTATTTTTTGATTGGAATTAGTTATCTATAATTTATGCTTTACAGCTTTTAATTTTCCCACTAGGTACAACATCGTAGTGAAATATTTTAGAATACCACGAAATTAAGCAAGCACTTAATCTTGTCTAATTTGTTGTTCAGATGGTAGGCGCAATTAATAAGTTCCCTTCTAAAAAGTTGTCATTGGTAGAAACGTTTCTGAAAACGTCACTAACTTTGCACAAAAGACATAGTGAAGTCGCAGCCGTAGCGAAATTTGAAACGGAATTTAAAATATATGATTTCTAACGTAGTAGCTATATTTTGGGCTACATTAGGTACTTATGCATTAATTAAAATGTAGTTGTCGGACTTGCATTGTCTTTATTTTTGTTTGTTTTTACGACGTTTCGATTAAGTTGTATCTCTAATCGCTATCAAGTATAAACTGAATGTTTTGTCTTAAGGCTACGACTTAATATAGGGACTATGTTCATTGAAGCGCAAAGTTTCGCTTCACTGTACACACCGCAATGATTTGATGTTACAAAGTAATGGTTGCCAAAGATTATGTATCTCAACACTGTTACTGAAGATTCCATTATTATTTTTAATGTAAGCTACTCCTATAAATTTTCTTTTTTTCATGTTGGGTTCCGTATATATTGCCGCAGCTTCAGACCATTTTATATGATGTTGTTCATCCCAAGAGTGTTCTGCAATACCTGATCTCGAGGTTTCCCCTTTTAATGTATAAGTTATATGTTCCTAAATTCTAACTTCTAGTGGTCCTTTGGTTTCTCCAATATACATTTCACCACACTCACATTGAATTTTGTAAACACATTCTTTCTTATCGGTACTTTTTGGTTTTGTTTTTGAGCTCTAAGTGCATTTCCTGATTTAAAGGCTGTTTTTATATTATAACTTCTGGCAATTCGTCTTATTTTCTCCGAAGTTCCTTTAATGTACGGGATTGTGAAGAAGGAATGTGTTTCTTGCTGTTCAGTGTTTGTTGTTCCAAAGTTATTTATAACATCGTCAACTAATTTTAAAGGATAACCATTCTGTTGTAAATCGGATTTAATATTTGCAATGTCTTTTTCCAATGCATCGGCATTATTGGATATATATATATATATATATATATATATATATATATATAGAGAGAGAGAGAGAGAGAGAGAGAGAGAGCGATTATAGAGGTTGCCTATAATTCTCCCTTTTTTTGTTATAACAGAATGATTAGGAGTATGGTTAAGATATTGGCCAGTATGAGTTGGCTTCCTGTAAACTGAAGTTTTAATAGTTTCGTTTGAACGATTCACCATGACATCTGGGAAGGGCAATTAATCATTTACTTCTATTTCCATGGTAAACTTAATTGTAGGTCGAATGTTGTTTAGACGTTTCAAGAAATCATGAAGAACTTAATGTTCTTGATCATTGCCCTTCCATATGGTGAAAGTATCATCGACATATCTCAATCAGACTTTCGGTTTCACTGTTGCACTTTCTATGGCATGACTTTCGAACCATTCCATATATATATATATATATATATATATATATATATATATATATATATATATATATATACCTTGTAACAGTGCATTTATTCCCCCTCTGTGAAACATCATATTTACAAACTGATGATGCTGTCCTGTAGAAAAAGAAAAGCGATAAGAAGAATGTGTAATGTATTTCAAAATATAACTTCTAAGAAAATCAGAAAACAAATAAAAAAGAAATCGTTGAGTTTGGTTTTTTACGGATATGTAATCGCGAAAATCTATATTCTTTAGTGGCATCAAATAATTTTTTTAAATTTAAGCAACTTACGGTAAGTTTACTTTCTTTAATCTACTAAAATAAATGTATACCATCATTTCAAAAATAAAACACTAATATAAAGTCTACAAAGCACTCGTCAACAGGAAATTAAAAAAATAATCTCCCAAGCCACCCTTATCGTATCGTAGGTGGCAATTATCCAGAAGGCTAAGAAAGTGGTGGAAAACAAATGCGTGTTGATAGTTTACCTTCATTCCGAGTGTGTGTTTCATTGTTTCAATTAGCTTAACCTGTACTACAAAATGCTCTCCGTGTAGTTTTTATTATTCGTTTATTGCGTGACGAATTAATGAAATAATTTTTTGCAACTGGCCTTAGGTAAGTTTTCTTAATTTTATTATCATATATTTTAAATATATTCATACGTGTCCGTACCTTAACTAATAATTCTTTTAGATAATTTTTAATAAGCCAATCACAGATTAAAAATTTTTTGGATTAGAAAATGTACAAAACAGAGTTTTTTCTATAACTACTCAATTTAAATGTATAGGTATTATTTAGACATTTTTAATTACGAAATTTATTTCGCAGACATGACATGTTGAATTTTGTGTTTAACATATTTGAACTAATCAAAACTCAAACAAATTTAATAACAAGCGTGCCGTGAAAAATTTATGATACTGCCTAGATATTTTTGGTGATCGATTAGTTGTAAACTCACCAAGTAGGCTTGTTCTGACGTTAGTAAAAAAATTCGAAATATAAACAAAATAATCAAACATTGTCAGAGAGCTGATGGCAGTAATTTTTAAATCATTTGTGGCATCCCAAAAATTTTAAAGTAGTAAAAATTTAATAATAAAATACTGTAATTATAATTTCTAGTATTCCGTTTGTTATTGAGTTATCAATTAAAAGCTCATTAAAAATGTTAAAAAGGGGAATCATAAATCATTTGCTCGCGTCTTGAACTTGTTTTAACATACGTTCTCTAACACAACATTAATTTAAATCTAATTGCCAGACTTGTTTGTTTAAATTTGAATGAATTGTTCTTTGATTATTTCATTTCATTTTTCATTAGATCATAAAAATGCATCTTTATCCTGCCGCGTTTCGGAAAAGCAAAATTTCAAAGTTGCAAAAAAAAACAGAACATTAATTTATTGTTTTTAAGACAGGCGTTACCGTAACTGATTTTGAAAGGCCAGAAAGTTTTAAATTATTATTTTCAAAAAAGCCTTTATACAGTAAATTTTTTATTGAAAAATATATTTCAGATTATAATTATTTGAATTCTATCTGCTCTTTCCAAGATATCAAATGCGCTCGACTGCTTTAAATGTAATATCCAGTGCATTTCTTTTAACGCTGAACATAGCGTTTTTATATTTTAAACACATATTTACAAAAGCCCTAGATATAGAAAACATAAGAATGTGCGTCACCAATACGGTCCCGTGCGAGGAAGAAAGAAGAGTGAAAGCGCTATTCTCATATCTTTCTAATGGATGAAGCATAGAATTACGTGATTTCAAAATGAACTTCTTCTCTTAAGCAAAATTTATATATATATATATATATATATATATATATATATATATATATATATATATATATATATATATATATATATATACTTACGTACAATACCGTGGATTGGCTAGGTGACAGAGTTTTTATTGCTAGCAGGGCTCTTATCTTCGAAAACGTTAAGTGAACAGTGATATGAATGAAAGATCTGAACTTTCGTTTCACACTTTGACAGTGATGGCACTATTGTTGAATTAGCAATGTTGTCAGATATTGAGCGTGCTTATAATCAATCTTTTATAGCTTTATACAGTCGCGTCTGCATAAAGCAGCATTTTGTGGGATATTTACAGGTTTTCTTTAATTTGAATTTTGCCAAAGAATTATTGGGGTAAAAAAATTTAAAATTCTTCCTGCCATCTAAATTCATTATCATTACAGATAAAAAATATAGTTTACCAAAAAAGACGACGCTTTATAAACTTAACTAGAGACAAGTTCTAAAGAATACCAATCGGCAAACATTTCATTTTTGCATATTTCGGCAACTTCTTTTCCAGTTCGCTTCTTTTTCACGAGGCGAAGAAGGATTTGAATGATGACTGCAAGGATAATACCAAATTCGTTGTTTTTCATGGCATATGGCTGTTCACTACATATTTCCCATTTCGAGGATGGAGCCCATGATCGCTGCTCAAATCGTGGTTTCGGCTAAATATGCTGCTCTCCATGGAGGATTTCTTTCTCTTTCTCTCTCTCTCTCTCTCTATATATATATATATATATATATATATATATATATATATATATATATATATATATATATATATATATACTTGTGTGTGTGTGTGGTCGAAGGTTTTCAGTATCCCGTGTATGTGTTGAGTCCTTCTCAGCACTGTAAGGCAGTTGACGTTTCGGTAAAATCTCTATCACTTATTTAAAGCTAACTGTACGGCGTCTGTGGGCGAACTGATGCTTGAGATTAGGATGTTGTTGGTCTCGTGTGAATGTGGGGCGCATTCGTTGTCCGGATGGTTCTGGTCAATCAGGTTGCGAGCCTTGTTGCGGGTCATCGGCTCTGTTGCCAGGGTTAGGAATCTTATTGCCGAGTTATGATTCATTTATTTACTACTTACTACTGGTTGATGTTTCGTAAGCAGATTTTTCTAAGAATTAGGCAATCGCTGGCTATCATCTCTGCAATTTAAGTTGTTGGGCCTCTTTGCAATTTCGAATGCTTCCCTCATAACTCTGGTGGACAGGTTTTGACATCTCGATGGCATTTTCATTCCTGAGAAGTTCACCTGATGTAATGTGTTAAACAAGTGTTGGGCCAGTGCAGAAGAAATTGTCTCTTGCTTGACAGCGTTTATATGTTCGTCTCTTCTGGCTATTATTTTACGGTTGGTTTGACCTACGTAAGATGAGCTGCATTATCCGCATGGAATTTCGTACACTCCTTGGGTTTACAGAGAGATTTTCTTTAGGTGTTGGCAGAAGATCTTTTACTTTGCGATCTGTGGTAAAAATGGTTTCAATGTGGTGTCTATTGAAAATTTTTACGATTTTGTCTGTGGTGCCTTTAAAATAAGGAATAAAAACTTTGGAGCGGTTCTAATGGTTTTCGCAGTTTTAAGGGGCCAAGCGTTTGGTTTTTAGAGCCTTATCTATATGTTCTTTTTTATAACCATTTTTTGTTAGGGCGTCTTGTAGTATGTTCATTTCTTTGTGGTTATTTTCTTGATCTGTAAGGGACTGCGATCCAAATGCAAGTGACTTCACTACGGCAAATAATTGGGCGGAGTGGTAATGTGAATCGGCATTGAGGTATCTGTTGGTGTGAGTGGGTTTTCTGTAGACAGTGTGTGAAAGTAAGCCATCCTCTATTCTTTTCAGTAGGACATCTAGAAAAGGTAGTTTAATTTCTTGCTCTGTCTCCATAATTAATTTGAATTGTTTATGTGATTTAGGATATTTTTGATATTTTCTTCTCTATGTTGCCACATAACGAATGTCAACCTTATGTCAGAGGCATCACTGACAAAATCGTAAAAATTCTTAAGAGACAGAAAATTGAATCCATTTTCACTACAGACCGTAAAGTAAAAGACCTCCTGCCAACACCTAAAGAAAAAATCCCTCTAGAAAACCTGAGTATACCAAACTCCATCGTGAAGCCATCAAAATTGCAGAGGCCCAACAACTTAAATACCAGAGATAATAGCCAGCGATTGCCTAATACTTGGAAAAATCTGCTTATGAAACATCAATCAGTAGTAGGTAATAAAGAAACGGATCACAACTCGGCAACATGACCCTTAATACTGGTAACAGGGCCGATGACACGCAGCTACCTTACAGTCCTGAGAAGGACTCAGCACATACACGGGATATCTAAAAACCTTCGATTACACATCACACCCCATATATATATATATATATATATATATATATATATATATATATATATCTTGACATTTTGTATATATGTATATAAATATAATTGTAGTAATCAAAAAAATTTTTAATTGAAATGGCTTCGTGAGTGAACGTTCGACGGTACGATTTTTTATTACTTTTTTAACATCTAATGATAAATGTGTTCTTTTATGATTAATATCTGTAAAGATATATATATATATATATATATATATATATATATATATATATATATATATATATGCAAAATGAAATGTAAATTATATTTTACAAAATTGTGATACTATATGTAACGAAATTATATTGTCAAGCAATTTTGAATTTAAGCTATTTTATTATGAATATAAACTACTACAGTTCGTGTTGTACGTATAAGTTACCTAAAGTATACTTTGTTGAGAATTACACTACTTAGGAGAAACGTGTTAAATTTACTATATTTCTTGATACATTCATTTCATTAAAATTTTAAAGCATTTAAATTTAGGTATTTTGCGAAACGGAAATAATTTCAAATTTCCTGAAGGCTAAGACGCAAATATTTTCGATACATATTCATAGGGCAAATTACGGAATAGAAATGTTTTTTTTTTCTAATTGACCAGAATCATTATGTCCTCTAATGATTGCACTAGGAACTTGAAAATAATTTCCAGGACCACTATTAATATAAATATTTTTTTTCCGAAACTCTGAGATTAACTAATTCCGAGATATACTCAATGATCTCTCTTATTTAGCTACACGATACAACTTCAACTATTCTCAAACAAAATTAAAGTTTGCGATTTATATAAAAATAAAATACATTTTGTGTATCTTTATGTATGTGAGTGCTAGTGCAAGTTCTGGCACTAATACTGTGTCATTATTTTTAATAATGCTTTTAGACTACATCTTCTTGATGCCTGCACAGACACCCAAAAGTAACTATAGATATATACCTACAATATTACTTCTGATACACAAATTATAAATATTAAAATATTGCGTGATGGAAAACTTCTCCATGTTTGACGTCAACGAAATATGGAAAAACAAAAATATATTACTGTCGCATGATAGAGAACTATTTTTTATGGCTCTTAATCTTTGTCTTTTTCTTGTAAGATTGGTGATATTTCTTAGCTGTCATGGAAGCGCTATTCGATCTATAAAACATGATTATTTTTGGTAAAACATTGAAAAATTTTTATTAATTAAACTGGGTGTCCTCGCCTTTACTCACAAGAAGTAATTAAATTCTATCTTACAAATAATTTGGATGCTTAACAGCAGCATTGTCATTTTAAAAACTTTCCTTCCTTTTTCAATCATTGATTTATATTATATTAATCAATTATTAAAGAAAACATTATTACCTAAATAAAAATTATTGCTTATTGAAAATCATCACACATATTATTGAAACTATTGAATATTGCAATATAATAAATATTTGTTTCATTAAGAAAATAATTTTTTTTATTACTTTTAAAAATCAGTCCGTATAAAAATAAAACAAAAGAGCCACCTTTCGATTATTCCTGCAGATGAAAGATTCCAGAATTCTATTAAAAATTTGCCACATTTTGGAAAATTGATAACTGTAGAGTAAATTTAGACCGACGAGAAGCTTAAAAAATGGGCGTGTATAATGTAAATTTCCAATGCTTATGAAATCCGTATTCGCCATTATCCCTAATAAACTTTGAAAATCCTTATAAAACAACGGGATGATCATACTTTCTCTATCATCGAAAAAATTAAAATAAATTCTAGTGAAAAGAAAGTGTCTTTTTTTTTTAAATTTGGCAATAGGGGCGAGTACCGGTTATGTTCTTATCGACTTTAAGAACTTTACAATCATGTTGCTTATTATTGACATGTGAATGATTTACCTTGAATATTCGACCAAAATGAAAAGTTACTTCTTCAAATTCTCATATTTTTGCTTTCAAATATCAAATTTACGGTCCAAAATGTAACGAGGAGGACGAAACAGCCTCACGCATTATGTTCAGATGCGAAACTCGTATCTACTGGAGACACCTTCAAGGATCTATGGATCCTGAAGAGATCAAATGAGCGAACAGGCTTCAAAACCGTCTAACCTGATCACATAGAACAAGTATAACAGGTAACACAATAAGCATTCTTGTTGCTTTTAACCTTAGTGTGCTATATCTTAATCCTAATGAAGAAATTTATACCACAGCGTTTTTAATGGTCTTTTTGTGATAGTTTAGAAAACATCAACTTAGACCATTACGGAAAGTATTTATATACTCCAAAATATGTTTGAAATCAATTTCCTATAATTAATAATCAAAAATAATAGTAAAAAAGCATAGAAGAAAGGACATTAAATTGTAAATTCTATCCGAAGGCAAACCGGGTAAACTCTTTTTAATAGCAAGATCTTGGTTTTTCGGTTCCTATGCAGATTCAGGTATTTTGGTATTGTTATCCATTTGGAAAAGCAGACGTTACTAAGTATATTTCATTAAAACTTTACGAAAAATCGATCCACTTCGGACTTCTTAGTTATTCTGGAAATGAATATATAAGTAAAAAGCATATTTTTACATCCTTTCTAGATTTGTCTAAAGCGGCTATCCCGGCGATACAACATTTTAAAAACTATTCATACCTGAGAAATTCGGGGAAAGCTTCTTCTATCTATTAATAGTTTTCTTACAAATCTCACTTGAAAGGATTAAATTCAATATTCATTTAATTTTTGATAATTTTTAATAGCAATAACCATAAGCAAATTCATTCCCATACCTTTGAACATAACCTAAATAAGTTGTTATTCGTCCTCTAAAAGGCATCCGTGTGTTTTTCTTTTCTGATGAGAAATTGTCATAAACTGAATAACCGTACAACAGGTAATTATTCTCTCACTTTGCATTATTCCATTAAATTTATAGGACTATACTTTGACTTTAACTTGGAAGAGTCACTTCAATTATATCACAACCAAATATAATAAATATTTGGGCTTCAAAATCTCTGTCCAGTAAGTGCCAAACTCGATTGTAATGTATAATATTTGATCCCTTAAGACTAGATTTACCTATGACCTAACATTTAGCTGAAACGAGCGTTCTTAGAATATACAACAGGAAATGGCCTTCGACTTCCCGATCCTCGCCCATTTTCTATCAATTTTTCTCCTACTAGATAAGACCTCTGAACTGACGTTTTTCCATCATAAACAATATGGCTCAAATTAATACAACACCATTTATATATATATATATATATATATATATATATATATATATATATATATATATATATATATATATATATAATAGGAAGGTTATGCGGACGTAAAGACCGGATCTC
The DNA here is from genome assembly GCA_034092305.1 of Diaprepes abbreviatus. Lineage (NCBI taxonomy): Eukaryota > Metazoa > Arthropoda > Insecta > Coleoptera > Curculionidae > Diaprepes > Diaprepes abbreviatus. Next base: position 3,865,056 of record JASJET010000087.1, read on the forward strand.
CAAGATAATGGAAAAGCTTCGGGTTCGAAAAATTACGACAGCGCTGTTTCGTCCTAGTATGGGGCTCATCAGGCCATTGTGTTCAGTACAAACCATCATCTAGCATCCCTTAAACAGATTTCGCAGTTGAAAAATAGTAAATAAGATACATCTCGATGGATTATACAATAAGACTACTCTTGTGTCCGATCAGCTTAATATTCTGTTTACAGCTTAAGATCCTCGATCCACACTCTTAGAAACAGCTTCAATTTTTAATGTATCATCTTGTAGTATGCATAAAATACTGAAAAAGACGAAGGATCACCCCTACAAGCTGACGAAATCAACAATTGCAACAATTATGCAATTGTAACAACAATTTTGAAAAAATAATTATTTTTTCTGACGGGGCAACATTAATTTTAAATAACCATGTCAACAGAGAAAATTATCACTATTAAGCAACTGAAAATCCTCATTGGTTTACAGTAGTTAATAATCAAAATCCTCAAAAAGTGAATGTGGAGTGCGCTATAGCTGACGGAAGGGTACTAGGTCCTTAGTTCTTTAATGATACCCTCACGGGTGCTAGATATTTGGAGCTTCTTCATAATGACCTCATGCTTGTACTAATAACTTTATATCCAGACTCACAAGAACCTGATATGTTTCAGCGTAATCTTTTTTCCAACAAGTAGGAGTGCCGCTACACTACTCTGCTCCTGTCCTTGCTTATTTGGATTTCCGAATTGTTGGATAGGCATAAGAGGGACAATTGAGTGGCCAGCTACATTACCAGATTTGACCCCACCTGATTATTTCTTATAGGGATACTTAAAAACTAAATATACCTACCCAGTCCGATAATTTAGATATCCTAAAAGTTCGAATATGCCAAGAAGTACGAAACATAACCACAGGTGTCATCGACAATGTTTATAGACTTGTCAGAGGCTCAATTTGAACAGTTTAGATGGTACCAAATTTTTTTTGTTTGAAAGTTTTACAGTAAACTTTCTTGACAATTTTTTTATGTAACCAATATCGATATTTACCTTGAACTATGTAAAAATGTGCCTTTTCTGATCATGAAATATATATTTATATATATGAAACTGTATATATATATATATATATATATATATATATATATATATATATATATATATATATGTTAGTAATTAGTATATAAGAATCTGTTCTAACATTTACGATAAGTTACCAAATAATCGAAATATTGAGAATATCTAAAAAAGCACATTTTTAATTGCGCCCTGTATATCAGATACCAAATAAGCTATGAAAAGTTGGTTTATGGTAATGAAAATTTTACAAAAAATATGACTATAAACTGCAAACCGCATCTTTGCATGTTTTTAAATAAGGTATCTAGAATAGGAAAACTAAAAGTCACAGAAAACTTACCAAAAATAAAAGAAATGCATTATTATATTGTGTTGCATAAATTATGAATTAATGCCCATCTCATTTAAGTTTTTATTTTTAAATCCACAATTAATTTTTATTTAACATGAAAGAGAGAGTCGCGTGTTGACAATAAAATAAAATAGCATATGTTATAAATGAACAAGCTTCACTTCGAAATATTAATTAATGCATGTTATTTAATACTTGTAGAAAATGTTAGCCTACAAAGCAAACATGTTTTGTTCGAAAAAGCTAACAAGAAAAGAAAACCATAACACACAATTCATTGTCATTTAGCAACGTGTGTTCTACCTTTACAAATTTGAAACATCACACTTTTTCTGTTATTCGAATATTGCGTGATAATAGCCAAACTTATGTTACTATTATTAAAATCTGGAGCTTTTATTAACCCGGATCGATGGCTTATTATAGTACGCTTAGATTTTATCGTTATGAGAAAAGGTGTTTTTAAAGAATAAATCTCATAAAAAATTAGAAAAATTGGATATCTCAGATTTGCTCATCACGTATACAAAAATGTCAAACTTCTTTCACTTTTTCCTGCATTTAAAGCAAAATTATACAGGGCGGTTCTGGAAGTACGTACCAAACTTCGGGAGTGTATTGTACACGTAAAAATATTATTAAAAAATTCATATGTTCTTATTTGGTTCTCACTTGTTTTAAATTTATACTGTAATAGGGATCTTGACTATTTTTGGGAAAGTGTTTAAAACCATGCATAAATACCTAATGTGGCTCAAAATATTTAACATTATTTTTATAATACAACTAATACTTTAAAAATCATATCTTTTAAGTTTCGTTTAAAATATCGCCAATACTGGTCACTTGACCGTTGTGCCGTGGCAAACTGACAAGGAGATATAAAGTTTTTTCATAATTTTTGTTATTAGAAATTAGTTCTAAGTTTTGTAAGTATTGTGCGGTATCCCATTGTACAAGTACTACAATTTAAATACCTGAAAAGTTATGTATTCACGTTTCACGTTCGTAAAATGTAGCTTCAGCTAGTTCGCAGAGATCCGACACTTGTGTGTATCCGACACAATGTATTATTGTGAAGATCATTTTGATGTAAATTTTGATAATATTTGTTTATTTTTCCTATAATAAAAGTTATTATTTTCAAGTTTTCAAAGATAAAAATTTGAATTTTGAGGTTAGAAATAAAGTAATCAAAATTAGGTAACAATGTTTTGTATTTATTTTATCTTAGTTGCCGAATAATATGGAGAACTATTCAGAATATTATTATGTATTCATTAATAGTTGCAGAAATAACAGTTCTTTAGTACATTACTTCCATGGAAGTCTTCACATTTTTAAATCAGAGCAGAAGTTGCTGTTTGTTGCAAATAAATTGGCCACAGTAAAACAATCAATTTTTGGCAAATTCGAACTTTTGCCATAATAAATCCACTTTCCATCATGAGGAGATTTCTTAAAATCGTTTCATAGTAATCAAATTTCGAAGAAATTGCACGGAAATCACTATAAAATAATGTTAACCAAGCAACGTAGCTTTTGACAGTAATAATGTTTTCCAATAAGTGACGTCATACATTTTGATTGGTTTTCGTTGTCACGTGACTTAAGAATCATTTGGTTATTTTTTTCTAAACTATTATTTAAAATTTAAGAATGAAGTCGAATTATTAGTCATCTTTAAACAAGTATATTGCAATTGCAATTTATTCTTATTCGAATTTTTATTTTTCCATCCTTAACTGTATTAAAAAAATGATTTAATCTTTTGTTCCAGATTCCCAGAAAGAGGAAGAAAAAGTTGATGAAAACAATAATGTTGTCGTGGTAAGTGATTCAAATTTTTCGTTTTTTGGAATAAGATAAGCGCTGATCATCACCAAAATCACAAATATTTTTTAAGTCCATATCAACACAAAGTTGCGATTCAGAGAAATATTATGAGTAATTAAAATTACTTATTTGAAGTATAAATGGTGAAAATAAGCAAATATAATTGAATATTAAATCCTACTGTATCAGTTAATTTGAATTGATATTAGTATAAAATACTAACAACAATAAATCTATTCGTCGAGAAATCACAAACCAATTAGCGCCAAACAGAATTCACAGGAGCAGTCAGGTGTCAGTTTATTAACTATTTTTGGCGAGCTGATGGGTGCTGACTAATTTCTTGTTATTAAAACTCCTTCCAAATGAGTAATATTTGGAGACAAGTCAATTCAGTCGTCGTCAAGTACACTCCCCTTCACATGTTTTTGCCATACCTAGATAAAAATCTGAAAACACAAAAAGTTTTGTAACTTCCAAAAAAGTGGTCGCAGCGTAAAAATTCCAACGACATCTTAAAATTTAGGTAACAAACTTCAAAAAACCTTTGTCTTTACAACCCATAAGCATATTTTTAAGCAGTATCATAAAAAAATAAAAAAATGAAAAAATTTTGGTGATTTTTTTACTGTTATAATTTTAAGTGGCAACATTGGAGAATAAAAGAACAAAAACAGTTTGAAAGAGTATTACTTCACCTTTAAAATGAGCGGTAAAACGTCAAATTTGGTCTATTTGGACCAAAGTTAGATCAATTTTTATAAGAAAGTATGTTTTTTTTTCCAAACGGGTATGTTTAAAAAAATAAAAAAAAATAGAAAAAAGGTGTAAATAGAAAAAAGATGGGGTTTTGTATAAAGAACAGAGTTATATAGTTTTAAAAAAATCAGAGAATAAAAATATGTCCTATTTTTCATGACACAAAAAATTTCAGAATTGTAAATGTTAATGAAGATAAAGAAAAACAAACTGCAGAAAAGTTGAATATAAGTAGACGCACTGTTGATTATGACGTTAGAAAATATAAGGAAACTGTCTCTACTAATAGTAGATGTAATAGAGAATATCTGTAGAAAATAACTCTTAAACAAGACGAGATATATTGTTCACACTGCTTTACATAATAGGCGTTTGGTTTTTTAAAAATTCAAAATTTCATTAAGAAATAAAGAAATCTTTCTACTATATTTAAATAGTTTCTTACTGAAATTTTGATTTTTTAAAAAATTTCACGTCACTTCAATGATTCATAGATGTCGTTCGACTGGCGATATTTTTCAATTTGCCATCGAAGTTGGTAGATGGGAGGTGCAATATCCTGCCGACATAGCTTGAAATTTATGGTTCATATATCAGTTATTTCCTGCTAATGTTACTCTCGGTCCGATACAGCTCTACTGACGAGATCATGAGGTGATCGAAACGCGTATGGAGAGAGGACCAGAGCGATATTTGCAGGAAATAAACTGTTTATATATATATATATATATATATATATATATATATATATATATATATATATATATATATATATTCATATTCTCTGCCTGAAAGGAGAATTACATATCTAACAAGACGTTCCTAATATTACTGTGCAAATAAAAAAAATTTGAAAATTATAATTAAGATATTTTAATTTGAAAGTATAATTACGCCGGAGACTTCATGAAAATGGAATTTTTTTGTCATAAAAATAGGAAATTTTTTTTATCTGAATTATTTTAAACTATATATTTCTGTGTTCTTTGCATAAAAACACGTCTTTTTTCTATCTACACTTTTTTCTATTTTGTTTAGTTTTTAAACATACGCGTTTCGAAAAAAAAAACATATTTTCTTTAATTTAAAATTAATCTAACTTTGGTCCAAATGGACGAAATTGGACAATTTACCGCTTATTTTAAAGGTGAAGCAATACTCTTTCAAACTGTTTTAGTTTTTTTTTCTGCAGTATTTGCACTTGAAATTATAACAGTACAAAAATCATCAAAATTTTTTAATTTTTTAAAATTTTTAATGATAACTAAATTTTAAGATACCGATGGAATTTTTACGCTGCGACAATTTCTTTTGAAGGTATAAAACTATTTATGTTTTTAGATTTTCACCTAGGTATGCCAAACAAAAACATGTGCACGGGAGGGTATAATGTAATTTTCCAATTTTTTATTTTATTCGTTAATTCAAACATAGCTTTAGTGTGTTCACATAGCAATGTATTTCTCCTTTCATTGAAAATTTTAGCGACCTATTGCAACCTCATCTATAATATTATTAATGACAACACTCTAATTTACCAAAAAGGATTTAAGCTTAATTAGGTTACCGTATATTTATGTTCGTTTGCGACAATGGTCAAAAGATTCTATGCGTATTGCTGTTCTCTCCAGCAAACTAAAAATTCTAATTAAATTCTTTAATTGATAGTTAAAATTCATCATTATCTATTTGTGCCTTTATCTAAAACACACGTGAGTAAATCTAATCTAGTAAGTTAAAATAATTACTTTAAACAAACGCCCGCATCATTTACAAACCAAAAGGGTTCAAATAAAATAGGCTCGCTGCGAAGTAGTATAATAGTTTACATACCAGAAACTTGTAACTAACATCAGCGAAAATTTATGTGGTTACCTTTCCGTTATTTAACCCCGTTTAACTGAAAGGGCTGAAACATAAGTGTAAGTTTTTATCGCCTGGTAATAAATTCTGCTAAATTAAAAGAACATTAAAAAAAGCTCTCAGCAAATAAGTTCGTGTAAAAGGAAATTAAAATTAATTTTTTTGTGGTCGAAGGAAGAGATTGGTGTTCAGGATAATAAAATTATCTCCCGTAAATCTAAGAAAAAATGAATTCTAGTAATTTTCTTTAATGGTTTTTTTATATTTTGATTAACACACGCTGTAAAAAATTTTGAGTAATTCAGCACTCATTACTCCTTAATGAACAAATATTTTATCTCTACAACTCATTGAGATCTTTATAAAAGGATTTTAGATGATCATTTTCAGATTAAATGTATAAGGATAACACTGTGCATTAATAACTGCTATGCTCATTCCATTGATATTGAGCTAAAGAATATCAAGTTTGTTTTCTTTTCTCTCTAGAACTTAGACTCTGCATAATTAAACGCTATCTATTCTCTGTTCTGCTTCACATTTGCAAAAGTTGGACACTTGATCCAAATACTGAAAGAAAGATAGACGCTTTTGAATGTACTTTTACCGATGACTACTGCGCATTCCATGGGTTTAAAAACTAACCAGTATCGAAGATCTCCGACGTTTAAATGAGACAAAAGAATTAATTGTCACAGTTGAGGAACGAAAACCCGTTATATAGGACATGTCATTAGAGGAGAGAGGTATTAACTACTGAGGCTGATCATAGAGGAAAAATACGTGGAAAAAGATCGGTCGGAAAACTTCAGAAAACAAGGTTAGGCTTAAGAAGATGGTATAGTTGCGCTTCCACAGATATTATCAAATCGACAGTTTCTAATACAACCCTAGGCATGTTTGATCTCCAACCTTTGAAAGGAGAGGATGGTTATATATAAACAACATTAAACAATAAAGTACACCAGAAACAAAAATTTAAATAATAAGTTGTGTTTACACTGGTAAACATTACGTATCTAATTCCCAATCAAAGTCAGGGAAGCAGCTATCTTCGCTCAAATTAAGACCGAGTTTCCATATTTTGTTTTATTCTATTATTATATGGATTTTTCCCAATTTTCCGCAGTAACTTTTTTCAAAAAAATCTTTCAAAAGTTTAACTAAATTACTAATTTTGTAAGTTGTGTTATTTCTAGCAACTCTACCTTTTACTTAAGAGGGATATTTCCTTCTCCAATGGACAGTTTCCGGATGATCTATAAGAATAGATTTTCTATCTGGTTTTTCCCAGCAAAAATTAAGTTCTCTGAGCAATTTCCAAAGTTCAATTCTTTTAATTTCAGGTAAATCGCGATCTTGATTGATTTTAGTTAGAATTTTCTCGAAGGTTGGGATCTGCTTCTCATAATAAAATGTATGTACCACTCCATTTATTGTAGTTTTCATCTTTTCTTCCAACGAGGATTTTTCGTCTGCCTGTGATCGAATGTGGCTTGGGAGTACTAACAATTCCTTCAGTATTCGGTACATAGTAGATTTTCCAACTCCTGTCATGTTGGAACACATCTCAACAGAGCCTGATATCTTAAGGCATCATAACCATTCATCGTAATAAGTTTTTCGTTGAGGAAAAAATGCCCTGGTTTAACGATTTTGGAATAAATATAGAGGTGGAAGCCATATCTTTTGGGTATCTCACTAATCTCAAATAATATATAAAAACTAGGGCAAACAAGATAAATTACTAAGGACACACTGTAAGGTGTACTTTGCTCACTGACAGAAATTAAATTGAACTGTCAGAAATTTTATTGTTGCAGTAAATTTATATAAGCTTATAATATTTAAATATAATTAAATATAATTAGATTTACGGCAGTCGTCAATTACCTGCGACACTAGAGTACATATGTTGGAGGTTTCGGTAACAGTTTTATTACTCTCTCTAGTTCTTGAATAGAGTTTATGAATGCGTATGCTTGCGATCGCCCCTCCCCCCCTCACAAGAGCTTTGAGTTCAGGATAGTAGAACCGATTCTGCCTTTTATATTAGGAATGTGTATGCTGCTGGCACTTACCCCCGTTGACATCTTGTTTTTCTTGTGATAGCCCTCCACCCCAAGAGCTTTGAGTTCAGGAAAATAGACCCAATTCTGCCTCTTATACTAGGAATATGTATGTTGCTGTCATCCCCCTCTGTCGGCAACTTGTTTTTTCTGGTGATCGCCCCCCCCCCTCTCTCCAAGGACTTCAAATTCCGAAAAATAGACTCGACCCTGCCTTTTACACTACAAAGGGGAATATTGCTGGTGTCTCCCTCCGCCCGTCGACAACTTGTTTTCGCTTGCCAAACTGCACTTTTGTGATATCACCCCCCCTCAAAAGAGAAAGGCTGGATCCGCCTCTGCACACACTAATTGACATATGGCGCTCAAACTTCACAGGAATGTCAAAAAAGGTTGTACCAATCAAAGAAAAAAAATCCCGATTCGGTTTGCGCGCGCGATTTAAATCGACCAGTCCGGGCCAAATTTGATCACATGGTATGTCTTGTTACGCCACTTTTACCCTTCGCAGTTTTCTCTAATTAATTTTGAATTAGTTCAGATGAGTATTATTGATGTCCCATGGGTATTCTCTCGTTGTACCAACTATATTTACTTAGACTACTGTAAATATTTTCAAATATTGTAATAAGTTTGTAATATATGAATATGAATAGGTACTTCAAAGTTTTAGTAGATTAATTTTAAAATATTAGATTGCCCTTCTTCGATTTTATTCTCATTTAAAAAATCAAAGACTTTATGTTTTAAATGAAATTTTTCTTAAACAAGTTTTTTTACTATACCATCTATTCAGATTGAAAACTTTTGAAATCAACTTATTTCAAAAAAAAAGGGATGCTGATGAATGACTTAAGAACTTATTATATTTCTGTCGTTTTTCAACATTAAAGTTCGTTGAAAATCTCGACAAAAATAATCGATCACTTAAAAGCTGAAAGACAGTTTTGTTTAGTCTTGAGATCGATTTTGTAGCGTGCCGTTGGGCCTATTTGTTTGATATATCACGACAGCTATAATGCGGTAACTAACCGGGTGATTCACTTTACCCATGGCGTGTTCTTCAGACAATAGATTTCGTAATAAAACTTTGTACTGTGGTTGAAAATTTGCTGATAACGGAGCGTCGATATTTTACAAAATAGGGTAAATTATTATTACAGTCATTTAAGACGCCGAATTACATGTGTAATTAATGTTGACGTATTGTTAAGTTTGAATAGATCCAAAAAGGTTATAGTAGGTATTTGTATATCCGCATATTGATCTTAAAGTAAAAAATCAGGAAAGAAAAAACAAAACTTACGAATTAAAATGTGAGAAATTTGGATCGATGAATCGCATTCAGAAGATTTATGAGAAATGTGTCAAAATTCTTCTCTACAGTTCAACACTAAAGAATATTATTAACAGAATACAGCCCGTCGTACAAAGTTAACTATATCAGGAAATAAAAAGTTATGATAACCAAACAAAATAGGAGTTTACAGTGAAAAATATTATTTTCTAACAATATGAAGAATGAAAGATCATTAAGTATTATAGAGAAGGACCTTAAGATTACCAAAGAGCCCTGATCCACTAATATTTATTCCAAAATAGAACATTGTAACGATCTAACGGCTGCTGGTCATCAAACGTCGGTTCGATGTCGAGTAAAGAAGTTACCATGGTCGTAATCACCAAAAATCAAAAACTTCTGAGCTCTAGTGGGGCTAACGCATCAAAAGTCAACTTCTACCTTGTAACTACGGCCTATGATTTGAGAGTGATATGGGACTAAAAATAGAATTTCTTCAGAAAATATAAGGGTTATCATAAATTGATAATCTGGGATATAATATGAGTTATCGTGTGATAATATGGAGTAATATGAGCTAATATTGGGCAAAGTGGAAGATCAAGTTCAGTTTAAGCTAGAAAATCGTAGCTAAAAGCACAATAGTAAGAACTCTATAATTTTGTTGTAATTATCTATAATAGTGTAATTTTTTATGCATAAGCGCCCAAAATATGTTTGATATTTGAAGTAACCTTCAAAATGCAAGACAAATTCTAATATAACTCTAAGGATCAGAACAAAGCCCATCGATCGGATTTATGAATATTATGATTGAAATTCTCTTTCATAAATGACGGAGATTTTTAAAAAAATCCAATTTTTAATAAGATATAGAGAAATCTATCTGTCGTATTTAAACAGTTGTTATGTATGTAATTCTCCTTTCAGGCAAAGAAAAGGAAAAAATATACACAAACAATTTATTTTCTGCAAATACGGCTCTGGTCTTCTCTCCATACGCGTTTTGACCACTTTATGATCTCGTCAGTGGAGCTGTATCGGAGCGAGAGCAACATTCGTAGGAAATAACTGATATATGATATATAATTCCAAGGTATGTCAGTAGGATATTGCCTGAAAGGATAATTAAATATATAACAACTATTTAAATACGTCAGATAGATTTCTTTATTTCTTACTGAAATTTTGATTTTTTTTCTCACTATAGGCATCTATTAATCAGTCTGACATCGAGGTCTGTAGGAAGCAGGTTGCAATAACCTACTGACGTACCTTGGAATTTATATTTCATATATCAGTTGTTTCCTGTGAATGTTGCTATCGGTCCATATTATATTAGAGTAAAAAATTAGAAAAGAGGAAACAAAACTTCAGAATTAAAGTGTGAGAAATTTGAATCGGTGAATCGCATCCAGAAGATTTATGAGGAATGTGTCAAAGTTACTCTCTACAATTCAACACTATTTATTTATTTTATTTATTTATTCAATTGTACATTACAGGATTACCCAAATACCACAGCAATTAAAAAATATAGCATTTAAATAATTTAACAAAATAAAACTCTTATTATCATAATAGTGAATTAGAATTAGCTAAATAGGAGTACCTACTTAAAAGTAAAAAAACATTCATAGTCAACAGTCAGGTACGTTATTCAAGACCAATCTTACTCTCCTTTTGAAGGGCACAGAAGAACTGCAAAGTCACAAGGCAGGAATGTATTGTAGTGGTCTATAAGTCTATTCCTGCCAATATCAATCCAGCTAGGATACAGCAAGGATCCATTTTGCTGCCTGGTTAGTCGAGCAGGGACACGAAAATTAAGCAATGCCAACAGATCAGGGTAATCAACCACACCCGCCAACAATCTATGACCAAGCATCATAGTGAGCTGAGTTCTATGAGTCTCCAAGGAATCCAAGCTGAGCAAACTTAGTCGCTGGTGGTACTGCTACAATGTTCGATCGATTCTTAACTTATAGAGCAAGAAATTAACAAATTTGCTTTGCACCCGCTCAATTTGGGCAATGTGGACCCTGCATAGAGGTGACCAGATCATGTAACAGTACTCCAAGTTGCTTCTAACTAGGCTAAAATAAACAGCCTTAAGAGTTTCAGTATCATTAAAATCGTGACATTGCCTCCTGACAAATCCACACATTTTAAATGATTTTACGATCATAATGTCGATGAGTGCAGTAAAACGCAACTCACTGTTAAATATGACTTCCAAATCGTTAATAAGAGTTACTTTAGTGACCTCAGTGTCACCCAGTCGATAAGCTGAAAGGATGCATTTTCTCTTGCTAGAAAAGGAAATCATCTTGCATTTCGATGTATTGAGAAATATTACATTGTCTCTGCACCAGAAAACCAATTTGGAAATTTTATTCTGCACTATAGAACAATCCTTGAGACACGCCACTCGGCTGAAAATCTTTAAGTCATCCGCAAAGAAAAGGTAGGAGCACTCATGTAAAATGTAGGTAAGGTCATTGATGAAAAGCAAGAACAGGACAGGGCCCAGATAGAACCCCTGCGAAACCCCAGAATGCACCCTTATTTCTCACGATAATCTACCGCAGAACTCGATCACTTGCTTTCGAGTTAGAGCTGACAATCCAGAAAATTAAAGAATATTATTAAGAGAATACACACCATCGTACAAAAACCATTATATCAGGAAATAAAAAGCGATGATAGCCAAACAAAACAAGAATTTACAGTACAAAATGTTATTTCTTAAATGAAGAATGAAAGATCAGCAGGTTAGACAAAACCTCCCTAAATTTGTTAAGTATGGTAGAGACGCACTCTAAGAGTTCCAAAAAACCCTGATCAACTAATGTTTATTCAAAAATAGAACATCGTAAAGATCTAACGGCTGCTGGCCATCAAATATCAGAGTGGTTTTAGTAAAAAAAAATCAAAATAGCTACTACTATAGAGGGTTTAAATGTAATCTTACCATAAACAATATAGGAAATACCCCTACATTTGTAGTAAGGGTAAGGGAAGAAGTGCTACATTACACTAAGCACACCAGGCTTAACAAATCTAGTAAGAAACTGGAGGGTATTGAATGAACCTTCTCTTTCTGATCATACAATAATCACATTCAGTTTAGAAACCGATCCTCTTGAGCCAGTCCTCAGAAAAAATATCAGGAAAACAGATTGGGAAAAATACAGCACCAATCTGAAAGCAAATTTAGCACGCATTCGGACCAGAGGACCCGCTAAGCACCATCTGGAGTTGGAGAGCGACCTGAAACAAGTAAACGAAGCAATACTCGAAGCTTATGAATCGAGCTTCCTTTTACAAAGAAGCAAAAGCTGTAGGGATGCAACTTTGTGAAATGACCATCTGTAAGATCCGAAACTCGCAGACTTTTTTATAGGGCTAAGCGCGACGGAGGACTCTAGCAGAGCTACACCGACAAAATTACAACTTACAAGGAAAGACATTCAAACTACACCTGTCGCAGCTAGACTTCACAAAGTTATAGCGATGGGTAGGGTTGACACAACAATGACACTCAGAAAGCCAGACGACAGCTTCACGGAGAGCGAGGAGGAAAGAGCATTACCCTTACTCAACACTCACTTTCCGGGGAGCAAGCCTAGTAACGCGAATTATGTGGTGGAACATTGTGAAAGGCCCACCAAAGAAGCTACTGCTGTGGTAAGACACATATGTAGTATTACTTGGTTAAAATGGACAATGAACACCTTTCAACCATTTAAAACCCTAGAAGTTGATGGAATAATCTCGGCCCTGCTCTGACGAGGACAAGAAGAGATTTTATCACACATAGTCCGCATCAGTCAAAGCAGCCTGAAACTGGCTATATACCAGAAATATGGAGAAAGCGGGGAAAAAGGACACTGCACGCCCTAAATCTCTGCGACCCATCAGTCCTACATCGTTTATTTTAAAAACGATGGAGAAAGCAGTAGATAATTATATCAGAACAACAATTCTTGAATTGCCGCCACTGCATCCTCTTCAACATGAGTATCAACACTCCACATGAGGCAGTCAAAAGAGCACTCGACGACAGGGGAGTGGACGGAATGACATCCAAATAGATAGCAGGACTTCTCTGCATTAGAATAGCAGATACAAAGATAGGACAGGACATTATCGTCCTCTGTACCACCAGGTGAGAGTAGCACTTATGTGGAGCTTAATTGTAGACGGGCATCCCTGTGATGTGATTGACCTGGGTATATATTGTCAGGGCATGCCGATGACGTGGTCGTGATCGCAAGAGGCAAATTCGAGATTATCTTCTATGACATAGTTCAAAGAGGGTTTGAATACATTAAAAAATGGTGCCAGATGATGGGACTAAACATCAACTCCACCAAAACCACCCTAGTAGCCATCCCACAGAAAAGGAACCTCAATCTGAAGACCATCAAAATTGACGGGAATGTTATTGAGTGGAAGCCAGAGGTCAAATATCTGAGACTGACCCAAGAAAATAAAATTTTCTGGAATAAGCATGAAAAAGAAGTAATCAACAAGGCTACAAAAGCCTTGATGGTCTGTAGAAACTTTGCGAGAAAAAGATGGGGTACAAACCTAAAATCCTGCAGTGGATGTACACTGCAATAGTGATACCAATCATCACATATGGGGCAGTAATCTGGAGCAAAAGAACCAGTCTAGCTAATATCAGAGCTAACCTTTCGAAAGTTGCAAGACTGTTCTGTGCATGTGTGACCGGGGCAATGAAACCCGGCCCAACGGCCGCCATGAAAGTAATCCTAAACCTCACACCCCTACATAAATTTTTAGAGAACATGGCGAAGAAGCCGATTTATAGGATGATGAAAGCTGAGGCCATAAAACGAAGGCCCAATCTCTCATCCAGAAATCAACAAATCTGGGGCATGCCCCAAGATGAAATGACAGAGAAATTCAACTTTGTGAAAAACTTCAGCACAAAGTTGAGTCAAAAAAAAATAATAATAGTCACGTGATTAGCATTACCTGTCAAATTTTAATTTTTTTCTCAAAAAAAAATCAAAAGTGGGGTTATGTCTTAAAATATCGAAAAAGTTATTAGAAAAAGTTTTTTTAAATGCAATTTTTTTGTCCATATGCAACATGTCAGCTGTATAAGATAATTTACTGTTGCAAAATAAGACTCATCGCAACCTACATAAAACTTCTTAGTTTTGACAATGCTTCATTCCAGACGTATTTTGTTTAAAGTAGCGCCATATTAAATGTGTGTTTTTCTGCAAAATCCAAATAAGGCTATTAAAATTTGGTCACATGTGATGCAAAGTTTAAGGTAAAGTTAGTATAAGGTAACTTCATTAAATAACTATTTTTGAAAACGTAGTTTGTTTCTAGAAGTAATACACATTAATATTAAGAAAACGGTTTAATTGAAAAGACTCATTGAAACTAGATATACTTTACGTAAAGTTAAATAAAAAATTATTTTCCATCTAATGCAGACTTTACTGATGACACTGTGTACTTGTTAATCGACTCGAAAAGAAGGAGGTTCTCAATTCGTCGATCCAATATGGAGAACAAAAAAATTTAATTTTGTCCGATTTTCTCCAAAATTAGTGTGGGGAAGTTTCTGGGGTTGCACATAACGAATCCAAAATATTTTTTTAAAATTCATTATGACGGATCTAATATGGCGGACAAAATAATCGATTTTGTCCGATTTTCTCCAAAATTGGTACAGGGGAGTTTTTGGTGTCGCACATGACGAATTTAAAATTATTTTTTAGAAATTCAATATAGTATACAACATGGCGAATAAAAAATTAATTTTGTCCGATTTTTTTCAAAATTGATATGGGGGAGTTTTTGAGATCTCACATTACGAATCTGAAATTATTTTTAAAAAAAATCAAATATGACGGATCCAAGATGGCGGATTAAAAATTCTACACCTCTGGATTTTGTCTAAAATCAGTATTGGGGGATTTTTGTTGGTGTTAATTACGAATTTAAAATATTTTTTGAAAAACAATCTGGCAGATTCAATATGGCGTCTTGAAATTTTTACATTTTTCGATTTTCTCCAAAACTGGTGTAGGGGTTTTTGAGGGTATAAATTATTAGTTTAAAAGTATTTTTTTCAGGATTCTATATGACGAATCCAATATAGCAGATTAAAATTTTACATTTTCCGATTTTGTTCAAAGGTGGGACGGAATCGTTTTAGGGGTCTTTTAGGGTATTGTATTACGAATATGAAGTTAGCTTTTTAAATCCATTAAGTTGATAAGATACAATATGAGGGACTGGAAATTTTACATTTTCCGATTTTGTCTAAATTTGATATTGCGGGGTTCTTGGGCGTATACAAACTCAACATGCAGTATGAAATATATCGGGCTAAGAAATTTACGTCCTAAGTACTTTAAATATCGATATTGAAAGGTTTTGGGATCTAGATTACCAATCTAAAATTAATTTGAAATTTAAGCAGTGGATTTACCATGACAGACTAATTGTTTGACACAATTTCACTGGTATTTGGAGAACTCTAAGAATCACCATTTTATGGTGATTTACAACTTTGGATAAAATGGGTCATTATTTGCCACCTTGAAATCATTGCGAGGTAAACTAATCCTAATCTCGATTAGTACTTAGTTTAAATAATTTATGAATATCATAAAGAATTCAAAATTAAAAATCGAAAAACAAAATTTTTATAAAAAAAATTGCACCGACTTCTAAGAGTGCGCTAAAAAGTGAAAAATAACTATAAATTTTTATATGAAATTGAAATTTTTGAAGTAGGCGCCAAATTATTTCTAAATGAAATAAATAACTACTAATATATACAAATTATGGTACGAAAGTTCACATTTTATCAGGTATTAGTTTGGCGCCAATTTCAAAAATGTCAATTTCATATTAAAATTTATAGTTATTTTATACTTTTTAGAAGTCGGTTCAATTTTTTTTTTAAGAATTTTATTTTTCTTAATTATAATGTGTATTACTTTTAGACACAAACTGCGTTTTCAGAAATAGTTATTTTATGAAGTTACCCTATACAGGGTCAAAAACAAATAAATTTTGCATCATATGTGACCAAATTTTATTAGC
Source organism: Diaprepes abbreviatus (assembly GCA_034092305.1). Classification (NCBI taxonomy): domain Eukaryota; kingdom Metazoa; phylum Arthropoda; class Insecta; order Coleoptera; family Curculionidae; genus Diaprepes; species Diaprepes abbreviatus. The sequence goes on from JASJET010000087.1 coordinate 3,881,409, forward strand.
CCTATTTGGATTTTGTAGAAAAACACACATTCAGTATGGCGCTACTTTAAACAAAATATAGGTTGCGTTGAGTCTTTTTTGCAACAGTGGTACAATTTACAATTTTAATAGACATAACCCAACTTTTGAATTTTTTTTGGAAAAAAATTAAAATTTGACAGATAATGATAATTACGTGACTACTATTTTTTTAGTTAATTTTCATTTTGAGCGAAGCAGAAATTCATGCCATAGTCAAATTTCGAATAAAGCTATAAATAAAAAAATCCCATATGATGTGGACTTTACTGGTCACACTATATATATATATATATATATATATATATATATATATATATATATATATATATATATATATATATATATATATATATATATATATATATATTTATATTTATATATAATAGTCATACCCAATTTTGTTGATGTTTAACAGTAGGTAACGGTTATTTTTTACATTATCCCTCGAAATGTAAACAATAAGAATAATTTCTGCTTCATACGACATAATGTAATGAAATAATTGAAATAAAATTTGACACACAGTTAGAAAAAGATTGTACTATTGAACGTTACTAGGCAACGCACAATCAGTTGTTGCTATCATGGCAACTTAGATTTTTCCACTATTTCCCGTATTAAATTTCACTTACCTCCAATTATTTTTATATAGATTTCACTCATGTCTCATCACCTGTCACTACCTTAGAGAATGAGTTCAATTTTACAAAAATAATATTTTGTACCAAAACACTTCATAAAACATAATATAATGAAATAATTGAAATAAAATTTGATACACAATTAGAAAAAGATTGTACTATTAAACGTTATTGGGCAACGCAGAATCAGTTGTTTCTATCATGGCAAATTAGATTTTTCCACTATTCCCCGTATTAAATTTCACTTACCTCCAATTATTTTTATATAGATTTCACTTATGTCTCATCACCTGTCACTACCTTAGAGAATGAGTCCAATTTTACAAAAATAATATTTTGTACTAAAACACTTCATAATGAAATAATTGAAATAAAATTTGAAACACAGTTAGAAAAAGATTGTACTATTGAACGTTACTAGGCAACGCAGAATCAGTTGTTTCTATCATGGCAACTTAGATTTTTCCACTATTCCCCGTATTAAATTTCACTTACCTCCAATTATTTTTATGTCAAGTTATGAATATCAACAATTCCTTTTTATATTCGAAGAGGAAAAATAGAATTGAAGGGTAGGAAATAAGGAAACGATCAAGGAAGCTATTTAGTCTGACTCTCCTTTGGGGAATTTAGGATTCCGCTTCTCTGTTCATATAATTTTATTGACAAAGCAAATATTTCAAAATGCTAAATTTGACCCCGAGATATGCTCTTGGATGATTTTTATGAAAATATAGTCGTCAAAAAATATAACTTATTTTATTAAATTTGTTTGTTTATTTTCTTTGTGTATAAACAGAGGGATATAAGATTTCGTATGGGAAAACATTTCGTAAAAAATAATTTGTTTTTGTCTTTAGTTGGCAAGTATCAAGCTTTACCTGTTAATATACGGGTATTGTAGTGCTCAATCTTGCCACCCATTTTTTCAGTCTCGTTCCACCCTAGGGAAATAAGACAAGATAAGGGCGAGACAAGAATTGATAAAAATGCTTTTCTCAAGATGAAAGGAAAAACATGCGAGACCAAGAATTTTTGAAACGAGTAACAGTTTGTATTAAATGCATTTTCGTTAAAAATATTTGAGATTGAGTTTGAAGGTAATAAAATTAATGTTATAGTAATATATATATATATATATATATATATATATATATATATATATATATATATATTACATGTGTTACAGTTTTGTTATTTTACGAAAAAAACTAAAAATAATTTTACCAATAATACCAACAATAAAGCTAATACTCACTATAACTGAATCCTTTATTTTCATCGAAAAGTCTCTTTAATAAATATAAAAAAAAGCTAAAAGTTTATTCATTTGTCACATCAAAAACCTGTATTGGATGCCTAGAAATGCAACAAACACTCCACTTTTGCCACTTTCATCAAGGGTGTAGTTAATATTTTGTTTTTTTCTTTTGTTTTTGGCGCTCTGGAAATTTTCTAGAAGCGTTAGTAGAGAGTCTGTGCCAAGCCTTGGTTGTGAAAACTGGCAAAAACCCGGCAAACAGATTTTTTTGCTGATTTGCTAGGAGTACAATATACTTTTATTCCTATTTGCAGCTAGAATCATAGTTTATTGTGTTAAGGCTTCATTTGCTAGATAGTAAGGATAAACAAAGTTTTTATTGTATTCATTTTTTGATAAGTACACCGTAGTGAAAGTGATTACACCTAAGAAATCAACTCTCCATCTTTGTGACTTTTAATACTTGATGCACCCTTAAAGACATTCAGATATATGCCACAAACAGCTTTTATTATAATGGGACTTTGCATTCGTGTCTAAGATGGGATTTGCATGCCATTGCCGGTAGATAACACACAACTGCTCCCATAGAGACCATCGGATATCCAACTTGCCGAAATTGTATCGATTTAATGACAAAACAGTGATATTATCGATTTTAAAGTATACTTTCATTTTTACCCTGTGATTGGGAACTAATAAGACTTTCTGCGAGCAATTGCAGGATACTTTATTTAATTTCATTTAAAATACCTGGTAAACCAAAGATATACGTATACACATTAATTGGCCTACAAGATAGTTTATTCTTTGAAAATAAATATAAACATTTGAACGAAAAAAAAGTAAGGTTATTCAAGCCGCTATTAAAGATCAGCTGACAGTCTAAAGCTGGACCTAAAGCTAACCGACTTGGCATTTGGCGCAGATGACGTCATACTTTCAATAGGGATATTATTCATTGTTTCTTGTTTTTTTTTTTTGTAATTCACCTAGCAAATAGTCACATATTTCTTTTAGATTGAGTTAAATTATACCTAATTTTCGGCTTTAGATTAAGTTAAATTACACATAATTTATAATTCAGAATCTTTTTTTTTATTTATTGTCAAATATAGATTTTAATTGTTTTTGGAATCGGGGTGTTTTATTTTGGAATCTGGTCGTTTCCTGTTTTCGCTAACATCATCGCTTCCTCTTACCGACGAGCCTAATACAGGTGGCGCTGTATATATATATATATATATATATATATATATATATATATATATATATATATATATATATATATATATTTATATATATATATTTATTTATATACATATATATATATATATATATATATATATATATATATATATATATATATATATATATATATATATATAACCCCCCCCCCAATCTCCGGCATGCTGCCCTAAAAGAAGGACCGATTAACACAAAAAAAAATATTTTTAATTTTAGCATTCATTTCATTTTAATTCTCTCTTTCTCGCACCATAGCACTTGTTGTAGACCATTGTTCCCAAAGAGGTCCAATTGGACCCTCAAGAGTCGATTGCAACCTGCAGGGTGCATCTGAACGGAAAAAAAGTTAGGAAGTAAATGGGTGTCCACAAAAGTGTATCTAATTTGGGTAGATCATCACTAAAATTTAGACGTTTCATAAATGTGATAACGTATCTAACAAAGATTGTATTTATGCACGTATAATTGAACAGACAACAAAATTGCTTATTTATATATTAATTAAGTATATTTCATGAAATTATTTTATAAGTAGCTATTCACCTTGTGATCACACTACTAGTTCCTTATAAAAACTCTCGCATTTGAAAGCGAAACATTGTGTTCATATGTGCGATAACAGACACGTCTAGACTTGAACTAAAGTTGCTAAAAAAGCGACGCAGACTTGCTTAATTCATCTGATATCAAAACGAATATCAGAAGCAAACACTGTTCATCCATTTTCTGAATTTGGCAAAGGTAAGTGATAATTAAATGACGAAAGGAAGTAAAAGGAGTTTTGGTTATGTTTCCAAATTTTTTAATAACAAATAAGCTGTCGGTTCCGCAACAACATATGTTGCACAATCAGGCAGAAAAGGACTAAAAAGGACAGAAATAATATGTGTCAACTCAAACATAGTAGTAGTACATGTTAAAATACAATGAAAATTATTAACTTAATAATTCACCATGCTTAAAAGTAATGAAATAAAAAAAATTATCATAGTTCAGACAGGGCTTGAATATACTAAGGAATGGTGAGAGATGATGGGACTAAACATCAACCTCATCGAAACCACCTTAGTAGCCTTCACAAGGAAAAGAATACGCAATCTGAAAACCATTAAAATGGATGGGAACGTTATTTTGTGGAAGTAAGAGGTTAAATATCTAGGCCTGACCAAAGATCATAAACTTCTCTAGAACAAGCACGAAAAAGAAGTAATTAACAAGGCTAGAAAAGCCTTGCTAGTATGTAGAAATTGTGCTGGAAAAATCTGAGACATAAACCCAAAAATCATGCAATATTGAGACCAATCATCACATGATCTAGAGTAAAGGAACGAGTCTGGCCAATACGAGAGCCATTCTTTCAAAAGTTCAAAAACTGGCCTGTTCGTGTATAACTAGAGCAGTGAAAATCTGCCTAATGGCCGCTATGGAAGTAATTCTAAACCTTGGAAAGTATGGCGAAGAGGACAATATATAGGATTATGAGAGATGAGGTGAGAAAACGAAGGGCCAATCCCTCATCCAGAAATGTGGAACATGCCTCAAGATGAAATGAAAGAGAAGTTCAACTTTGTGAAAAACTTCAACACAAAGTTAAGTCGTAAAAGTGAATGGGACAGAAACACCATTGAAAAACTTAACAATAAATTCATGAAATTGTGTACAGATGACTGCAAAACAACAGAGGGAAGTGAAATAGCAGTGTATCAGACACTACTAAACCGGAAATACCATTAGTATATGTATTCGCTTCAACAAAGGAAATCTATCGCGGACATGAGATTATCATCTTGTCAGATAGTCAAACAGCCATCAGTGTGCTGAGTACTCAGGTAATCAGCTCCAACGTGGTCTAGGAATGCCTGGAGAAATTAAATGAATTGAGTAATAATAATAAGGTCATCTTCATGTAGATACCGGGACACACCGGGGTAGATGGGAATGAAATGGTAGATAGCCTAGCGAGAAAAGGGATTGAGACACCCTTTTTGTAGCCCGAGTCTTTCTGTGGAATCAGTAGCAGTGTAATGCCGGAAAAAACTAAAAAGAGATAAAGATAGCGGGATATCCAATTATTGGACGGAGCTGCAAGGCTTGAGACAAGTGAAGATACTTCTTGGGAACTACGACCAGAAGAGATTCAAGGAATGCATAAATAAAAACCAACTTAGAATTCTGACAGGAATCTTGACGTGGCACTGTCACTTGAAGAGACACCTCAAGAAACTTGGTTTGGCAGAAAGAAAGTAGGGCATATTCTACGAGGAGAAGAACGAAACCTCTATTCACATCCTTTTAGAGTGCAGTGCTTTAGAAAATCCTGGCATGCGGTTCTTGAGAGGACACCAAAGTTCACCTAAGGTTCCTGAGGAAATTAGGACTGGAGGGCCGGCTCTAGCCTATAAAGTATCCCTTACGACTTTGCAGCAGTAGAGGAGCACAATAGATCTATTAAGTTGCAGTGTACAAATTTCCAATTTTACGCACATACAATTAGGAAAGAAAAAAATATTTTAAGGTAACACACTAACCATCTTACATAAATGAGATTCGTCGGTTATTACAAGAGAAATCCTGAGGTTCAGTTCTGAGGTCAAAATAAGCAGAGAAATCCAAATTAAAATCAAAATAATTTCTTTGAAAACAATAGTGTCGTTATAAACATTTTAATAAATTTAATAAAACTGTCTGTCAAAAAAGAGGATAAAACAGGCTTGGATGCAACTGCCAAACGAAGGTGCGCCCTCATCTTCAAACAAAAATCAGACTATAATTTAAAAATTTCTAAACAAAATTATATATTTAAAACAATTTATAAGAAACTACCACGAGCCCGAAGCACACCATCATCAGAGAGCTATAGAAACTAAACGGTATTGTTGACTCTAAAAAAATTGTTATGCACCGTTAATCAAAATCAAAATATTATAAGTAAAATGAATTGTAATATGAAATGCATGGGCATAAACAACTTAGTAATAAATAAAAATTCATTAATTATTAAAAACCAATTTTAAGAGTCTATTAGTGTTCGGACCAGTTAGCAAATTGAGAATTTTATTGGGACTCTTCTTAAACAATCTCATGATTTCTAAGCTTGTAAAATTATTTAATAAATTACAATTATTCTCCATATATCTTGACGGCGATAACAGTGACTGCCTGACAAAGAACAACCGTTCATTTAAATGCCTGGAATATAGGCTCTAAAACCAGATTTGCGGCTGTGTTGACCATAGAATACTATAATTAAGAACTCAAGATGCAGTTTAAAAAAAAATCAGAAATTTTGGCTTCGGAGAAACATAGCTGCTATTTATTTTTTACTATGAATGATCAAAATCTTTATATTACGAGGAAAAGAGTTTCAAGGCCGTTGCCAATCTTCTCACAAAAAAAAGAAACAGATTGAAAATCACTGGCCGAGAGGATTTAAGATTAAATCTAACTAATTCGAAGAAGTATTGAAAATTTACTATCAAAACATCAACCTCATCCCTCTCATTAAAAGTAATTTATAACTCTTGCCAGAGTTTATGGCAGATGGGGAATGATGCACCAAAAAAATTAACGAGTCGAATAAAGGTTTTGATATTTTTTGTGTATTTAATCTGCACTATGTAAGAATTTTACAAAATTTGATTTTGTGTAGTTTTAATTAATAAAGGTATCAGATATATATTTTTTTTATTTTAACATTTTCCACTCTACAAAAAACCCTATCAAATCAAGTAGGATAGTGTCAAACCTTTGTAATAAAACGCAACACGCGGCGGTGTGCGTTGTGAGGTACCGTGTTGAAGATACTGTGAAAAACGTCAACAGTGACATATTGACATTTTTCCTACTATTTCGAACTTACCGTGTTGTGTGGCGACACTTCATAACATAGTTTTCTTTTATAGTTTGTTGTTTATCCAATGTCGCAAATAGTCATGCCCCTGATGGAAAGGACATATGACTAGCGATCTAATTTTCGACCACCGAAAATGTATGGATGTTTCGTCCCGATACCGGTGGTGGACTCATCAGTGAGATCCACCGGTATCTTTCCCAGACATCCTGTTTGTCATGCTTTCTACAAAACTTGGATTCTTATTTAGCCAAGTTTTGTCGGCAAATAATGGTGAGATGTTAGGTTTCACAATGTGCCCCCGCCAAGGCATCTGCTTATCTGACTTTGACTACGATAGGAAGTCTAAGCCATAGGAAAGCATATGCCTGAGAAAGAATGTGAAATGAACATCCTCGGTGGTCTTCCAAAGGTCAGGCCGGGCTTAATCAAAGCCCTTGAGCGGTTTTTAACGTTTGTCCTATATCCGCATCATGAGCAGTGTTGGACGTTTGTCGTATGTCCGCTGTCCTGTCACAGTCGCCATGTCGCAAATAGTCATGCCCCTGATGGAAAGGACATATGACTAGCGATCTAATTTTCGACCACCGAAAATGTATGGATGTTTCGTTCCGATACCGGTGGTGGACTCATCAATGGGATCCACCGGTATCCTTCCCAGACATCCTGTTTGTCATGCTTTCTACAAAACTTGGATTCCTATTTAGCCAAGTTTTGTCGGCAAATAATGGTGAGATGTTAGGTTTCACAATACCATCAAGGTATAAATATTATATAGGACATATTTTATGAAAAATATCTAGAATTTATTGTAGAATATAACAATAAAATAATATATTATGTGTTTCGTCCAAATTTGAATTGATACAGGTAGCACCCTTTTAATTAACCATGTATAACATATTTTTGTGAAAAAAATCATTTAAAAATAATAAAATGGAAGGTTCCGAGTGATTTTTTTTAATCAATAAGCGTTCGATATAAAATGCTGATCTATTTTTTTTTTATCAGAACTCTGTAGATTAAAACAGAAAAATCATTATGACCACCTAGTTTCACTTGCATTTTTGCACCATCATTTTACTTTTTAATCAATCTAAAATCCAGCTTAGTTTAGAATTAGGGAAAGCAAATTTTTGATAATATATCTTATTATTTGTGAAGATATTTAGAACGTGCCATTCATTTTTCCCACATTTTACATGCATGCTAATTTTACTTTATATATCATTTTTATAGAAAATTTTTACTCATTGTACATTGTAATAGTAACATTATTTATTATGAATAATATACATTTTTAAATTATTCATATTATGTTCTCATTATCTAAATATTTAAAATCTCCCTACGCATCATAAAATACACACCGTGCTATGCTGGTTTTGTCTTCATTAATATTTATTAATTGTTTTTTTTTTCATAAAAAAAGTATTATTCAGCTGTGAAATGTTAATCTTCAAATAAAACAATGTGTATTGTCCATAATAATAAAAAATACATCCACAACTTTTTAACATTTGATAAAAATATTGTAGTCACTTCCCACAATGGTCAAAACCTAAATTAATAAAATGAAAGTGTTATTTTAATGCCTGTTTAATAAAATCTCAACAAATACATTATATGAAAAAGGGGGCCAAATTTTCTGGTATTCTAACTTACCTCGGAAACAAAAGAATTGAGATCTAGATGGATAACCAATTCTATTCCAAAAGAGTAATATACCTTTTTGATTTTTACAAGTTGAAATCATACGTCGTTAGATTCATTTTTCCTGGATTTTCGGTTAATTTTTAGTAAAATTATTAATCAAATATCTTAAATTGTTTAAGTTTCGGTTTATTATAGGTTAAACCACCTTCCGAATCCGTTCTTTAATTTCATTTCTTGTAAAAATTGTTAGATGTTTCGCCAAAATCTCATTTAACATCAATAAACTCTATAACAACTTTAAAAGGCATAAAATAGAATGCGGTTACCTGATTACATAATAACAAAAGTAAAAATATATATTTCTCATAAGATGCAGACTTTTTCAGGAATACTCAAAAGCTATATTTTTAATTCTTCTGTTGAACTCAAACCAAATAATACCATGTTTAAAAAAATATAACTTATGATACCTGGGAATCTCCCGTAACCGACGAGGATGATGGGTTTTTCTTGTTGTATTAATTAGCGTTTCTTGTTAACTAGTTGATTTATTGTAAATAAATAAATTACATCCCCAATATTTTTTTGCATGTCTGTCTTACGAGGGACAGACAATATATACCTAGCCAGGATAAAAACATTTCGCTGTGCAATGGTGACAACCTCTTTCTAATATGACAAATTTGATTTCAATTTATTCATTATTTTGAATTTGCAACAAAAAATTAGTATTGTGAAATTAGAACATTACCGTGTCATTACAGTTTGAACAAAGGATCATAATTACCTTAGAAGTAAATACGAAGATGTGATTGCCAGGATAAGTCTCCGTCACATATTAAATTAAACATGTTGTTAAAAACAGTTTCGATAGGATCCTAAATGTTTTATATGTAACACACAAAGACATAATCTGTCCTGATATTTGCAGGAATGTGGAAACATAGGTTCTGGAAGATCGACATTTCATAATGTTTCCTATTATTAATATATAAAATTCATCTAAACAAAGCATTTTGATAATTCTATATAATAAATTAAACATACACTGTTAAAAATAACCTTAAATTTAATGCAAATTTAATGTACATTTCACATTAAATTTAATGATTTTGTACTTTGAATCCTGAATAATTTACATTTACTTTGAATTTAAAGCAAATTTATTGAAATATCAGTTAATTGTACATTAAATTTGATTAAATGGTTTCTTAAATTTCGATAAAGTAACTGAAAAGATATTTCTGTACATTAAAATTAATTCTAATTTACTTTAACATTAGAGGAATTTACATTAATATTCATAGTATATTCCAAGAGATTCCGAGAGATGGCGCAACTTGTATTGAACATGTTATTTAATATGATATATGATAAGTTGCTTAAAGGACTCAATTTTCTTATGATGAGGTGTACGTGTCTGCCGGTACTGATGGAAAACAATGAGTTCGAAGCCAGTGTACCATGACGGTACACTACCTATGAGCAAAATTTTCACCTTTTCCTGGTAGTAGAATTTTTTGACCTCATATTGATGTTGGTGCATTAAATATGTGATAACATATCTTAAATTCCATGGACACTAGCTGTATATTTAATGTACATAGTCACCTTAAAAAGTAATGATTATATAGTAAATTTAATGATTACATTGAATTTAATGGATTACATTAATTTAGATTAATGTAAAAATTATTAAATTTAATGCAATACATTAATTGAATTTAAGAAACGGTTTATGAAACTTGCTTCCATTTACCTTAAATTTGACTTCCAAAAAGGATCAAACACAATGTTAAGGTGGGAAGCCCAAGTCTATCGTTTTTGGGACCATGCAGGAGTTAATCTTGCTAAATACTTAGCGGAAAGCCTCATAATAACAGCAATTACTCATGGCAATATATTAATCAAAATTATATACTGCTATTGATTAAAAACGTCAGTTGCTTTAAATCGTGGACAGGCTTTCCGGCGAGATGGGTTTCCATAATTTACCACAACTTTTTGATGGGATTGACATCTGGGAACTGGTAAAGCCAATCTATTTTCTTGAGGCCATTTTCTTATTTCTAGGATTTGAAGAGTTGCCTTCCATGTTTCGATGTGTGTCTCAGAGAGGAGAGGTTTTGGCGTTGTGAGCTACTAACACTTGTTTGACTCCTTCAAATGCCGTTCAATAATTTTGGTGCAGATATCTATTCCCCTCTTAGCGAAAAGAATGCAAGCAGTCGCAGAGAAAGCTGGAGAATCACCTTGTCCTGCTTGCCCGTAGTCGCTCCTTTCAAGTCCCGATTAGGAAAGTCATCGACATTTTTGTTTAGTTCAGACTCCACTTTACAAGGATTTTTTAATCACTTTTACAGCCACTGAGCATGATAGTTTTGGCTCTTTGCATACTCTCTTATTTTGGTTTAGTTAGGTAAGTACGAGGTTTCGAACATATTGAAATTAATTTACGCTGGCGTCGTAACTCTCTAGTGGGACAAACACAGAGCAAAATACAAACAAACGTTTTCCTTTATCTGACACAAACTGTGGGGGAAGGTGGGGTAATTGCGAACACTTAAGGAAGAACTGAAATACAATAAAACCAAATGAAGTTACAAGGCTTATTTATTGCTCAATATTTACTTAAACTAATCATTCTTATGTTCTCATAATCAACTTAGATAAATTTTCGAAAATAAAATCAAATTTCAACAAAAAAGGAAACCTCTGGTGTCCGGGATTACCCCACAGCTTGGGAGGTAATTACGGATGGTGTATGGGGTAATCACAGACATAGTCTAATTGGCACAGAAATCACAGATAAATCCCCTTGATGTGCTTGCACCACTCGTGCAATTTTCGTAGGTCCACAATTTACATTTGATGCACATTATCCAATCTTCTGTTATTGGTTCTTCATACTTTTCGTTACAAATAAGATAATAATACCTTTCATCAACCTTTGTAGCACTTTTATTGACTTTCTTTTTCTTACGCTGTACGTTCCTATCTTTAGCCTTCATATAATCTTCAAATGCTTTAAGATTTTTCATACCTTTCTTTCTTTCAGTGGTTCGTACAGACTTATCATTTTCTTCTGTCTCTTCTTTATTTTTCTTCCTTTGTTCCTTTTCTTCTAAAGCGTCTTTCATAGGGGTTCTAGTGATTATAATTGAATGTTTCTTTCTGGAACATTGCCTACTTTTCTGTTGTGGCAGTTGGGGAACATTAACAACATCTTGAAGTGGAATTGATTTGTCCAACACAGGTAAAGATGTTACTGATCGCTGCTGCACAACCGATAACTTGTGTATTATGTGACACTGCTCTCTGTATAGATAATGTCGGTGGAATCTGGGTATCAGGTGTTACTGTTCGTTGCACAGATCGTGTCGGTGCTATCTGGGCGTTAGGTGTTACTGCTCTTTGCATATTTGATGTCGATGCTGTCTGCACATCAGGTGATGTCGAATCAAAGAAATGTTCGTCAAATTTTGTTGTATCTAATGACCAAATACCAGTTGCCCGAAAACCATTTGCAGCTTTTTCTATATTGCTGATTCGATTGAAAACTTTAGTAAAAAGCTCGACAACTTCATACTGTGTAATTTTTCGGCCTATATTTGAAGCCATGTATAAGTTACATTCTCTGTTGTATGCAGTTTTGAGCGGTCCAAAATATGTTAAGTCCAGCGGTTGCATACGATGTGACGTATGTGGTGGAAGAGATAACAGTATTATTATTATTCCATTCTGGTGACAAAGCAGGTAGTAAGCCAGGCTAATATGACTTTCATGGTTGTCTAAAATAAGAAGAATAGGTTCTTCAACAGTTGGTTTAGCGTAAGAGATAAAATGATGTAACCAATCTATGCATAGGTTTTCATTAATCCAACCTGATTCGCTCACGGCTGCAACTATATCAGCATTACCACCATGCAATAGATGAGCATTCATTCGCTTCCTCTTGAAAATAGAAATGGAGGGACACACTTTCCTGAAGCACTGAATGCGCAAAAAATTGTTGTTGTTCCTCTTTCACCACTTGTAGCCATACCAACTTGTTTCTGGCCTTTCGGAGCTAGAATTCTAGATTTTTTCTGGACGTTAAAAATGCCGGTCTCGTCAACATTGTAAATGTGATTGGCATCAAACTGATATTTCCTTTGTAAGGCTTCCAAGTTTTTGAAAAAGATTCTCACTTCTGTTTCATTATACGCTGTAATTTTATTAATAGAAGTGGATTCAGATTTGCGGAGAGAAATGTTGGGATGCCTTTTTCGAAATCCATAAAACCAGTCCTTTCCCGCCATTTGTGATGTTTGGTCAAAATTATGCTTTAACTGATTTACTTCAGCAAATTTGAAAGCTATTTTCCTCACCATCTCTAAAGTTAAGCCATAAAATAGTTTACTGCATTTTAAAATGTGTTCTTCTAATTATTTTTCTTGGTCTTCAGAAAATATAACCTTTTTTCCACTTTTTGAGGTCTTTATAATTTCTTTATTAAGATGGTCGTGTATAGTGCTTTTTGGTATAAAGTAAATGATAGCTGCTTTTCGTAATGAAAGTTTTTTGTAAATCTTCTAATTTGTATTTGGTCTCCGTCTTTCTTTGGTAATTTCGAGGCATCTGAAATATAAAAAGGTTTAGGTAGGTTTATAAAAAAATATTTGAGTAGGTTTATAAAAAGTCTATATAACTGGGTATTCGACCTATAATAACCCATATAGTGGTAATTACGGATGTCTGTGATTACCCCACACAAATCGTCTGCCATTACCCGACTTATAAAAAAACGAAAAACTACATATTTATTTGAGGTTAGAATATCGTAATGCACTTGGCGATTACTTACAAACGTTGCTTAATTAGACGTTAGTTCACTTTAAAAAAAAACGTGAATCGTATGTTTAGCTTGAAATAACATAAACGTATTCAATTTTACTAAAAAATAAGATGAAAATGTTGAAAAATAATCGACTTAACTTACCTTGTACGGCGAACGCGACCTCACCTCACCATTCACTGTTCGGCACTGCATTCGGGCGCGACTCGCGATTGTGGCGGTTAAAATATCTGCTATCTTTTTCTAACATAGCTATACTGGCGTGTCCACCATTACCCGCCGTCCGGGATTCACCCACTCTCCCCTAAATAGGACTAATACTAGTTAGGCTAACAAATAATCTTAGCAGCACTAATTTCATTTACTTCTTTTACATTTTATGAGAATATTGGATTCTTTATGAGAGCAAAATAACGTTGTCTTAAGTTGCTTTTAATTAATGGGCAAAAATCCCAGAAGATTAACATTAAAACCCAATATTCCGACAATAATATGATGGTGACCACATTTAATAACCAATTAAGCCAACGAGCTTATCGGGCGTTTACGTGGAAGGTATTTTCACAAATCTCTCTCTGCTTAACAATTTTCCAACAGTATTTGGAAAAGTATCTGAATTGAAAACGAGATGCATTATTGAGAACAAAGTTTTATTTTTATGGGAAAATTGCCCCATGTCCAATTTTCATTCTCGTCTCTTGTTTCACGAGCTGTATTTAAAACTGTTTGTATTCATGGCCATGACCGAGTGAAACTACTAGTTCTTCTCGTTCTACTGTGTTCTGAACTTACGACTGAATAATTTAAAATGAGATTTCAAGACCTTTAAGGAAATATATATTTGCAAACACTTATAATTATTTAATTTTATGATATTTAGTGCTAATAATATTGATTGGCGTTGACACATTTTCTGTCCAATCTGATTTATTCTTTTTCATTTGGCAAATGAAGCGATTATAAGCTGTTCAGTTATGGATAAATTATTAAACTATGTAGAAATTAAGGTATTTAGCATGATGATAAGTGATTCAACCATTTTCCCCATTTTGGAATTTGTAATTCATAATTTGTTTTGTCTACATACTTGATAATAAATGACATATCAGGGGCTCCCAAACTTTTTCAGTTAGCGGTGCACTTACAGGTATATTATTTTGTCACGGCGTCTTAGCCGAAATATGAATACAGTCGTGGTCAGCAAAGTATCGTATAAGCTCAATCTAATGCTCATATATAGGTTTATATTGAACTGATACCCAAAAATATATTATTATTAAAGAAAAATAGGAAAAAAAGTCAATGACCGGGTAAGCTTGGTAATCTCCATACATTTTTTCAACGTGAGTGATAAGGTTGACACTGCCACTCTAATCTTGCTCTACGTTGATCTTGAAACCACATTTGCTCTTTACTACAGCTACAGCTGCAAATCGAGTTTCGCATGAACAGGATTGTTTGGGTTTCATTACTTTTTAGTTCAATTTTACTCGCTTTTACACGTGACACATTTTACTGGCCCTCGCGCATTTGGACAAATGTAAAAAGGGACATAGTAGTAGTACCATGGTCGTGTAATAGTACAGTAATTGTCGTATAGTATAGTACTCAACGTATTGCATGTCCTCCGCTTTATCGAAAAGGCTTATCGTTTTGCTCTCAAATATATGGACTCTCGCCTCAAAACTACTCCAAAATATAGTGACAGTGTCCCCGATTCCTGGTTCCTGTATTGTGAAGCATGGGATTATCCTGGTGGCCACCAAGAAGAAATTAGTGAAGTGATTTCGACTACAAGATAGGCCATTTTAGTATTTGTGTCACGCTGTCGCCGTATTTTGTATTTGCTCATTATTCGTATAATTTCTCATCTCCGCAACCAACCTATATACAGTCCACTAATTACTCTTTGTCTCAATCCCCTACAAGGATGTTGCAAAGGGAATGAGAATCCTTATAGCTTTTAAACTTAGAGTTGGTTATTCAAAACTCCACCATATCGGAAGATGTGAATTTTGTTTTAAGGCTATTGCCGTAAGATAGTTCAATGGTACTCTCTTTTTCTGGTAAAGTGAATATTTTACGACTGTCCCTAAAAAGAAAGAAGTGCTTTCTTTAAAAGCCAAGAAACAAGTAGGTCTTATTTCTTCTGCTGAAACGGGCCCTTTGACCACCGCTGTTTTGTATGTATCAGCTGCTGGTATTTATTTTCTACTACTCTTAATTCTGAATGGACACTGAATTGTTGGTGCACCTCCTGGAACTGTCGCGATATGTCATCCCAGTGGATATATATAAAGTGATATTTGTTCACTAACTAAATAATTTCATTGCAAACGTCAAACCTACTCACAATGATTCTGTACTACTTTTTCTAGATGAACACGCAAAGCACACTAAAAATCTTTCCTTGACAGATAAAGCACAAGAGAAAGAAGTCATCATAGTCAGCTTTCCTCCCTACTGCACACATCGTTTACAACCCCTTTATAAGAGTATGATGGGCCCATTAAACACCTATTACAGCTAAGAAGTATTGTTAACCAGTTTCAACTTGGAAAGCTTCTTGAGATTGAGTACTTTAAAGCAGCAACTCAACAGAACGCTATGAGTGGTCTTTCAAAAACAGGAATTTACCCACTGAATCCCATATATATTTTCTGATCATGATTTTGTATCTGCTACTACGACAGACAATGACATCACATCTACTGATCCCACGACGAATCCTTTCGGTCAAACTAGAGTTAGAGCTCAGGATGAAAACATTGTTATTAGCTCAACCGTTGAAAAGGATAATCCTCTGCTGACACTACAGCTGCAAACAGCAGAATCGTCACTAATAAATTCACAGCCAATCACTTTAAAGAGAGCAGTCAGTCCACAACTTCGCTATATTCGGCATCATCGTCTTTAGCTTTTTCTCCGGGTGTTTACCTAAATCTCATGTTGCAAGAAAAATAATTTCAAATGCTCGTCGAGGCAAAAGTGCTGTTATTACTTCATCACCCTATAAATTAGAACTTGAAGAAAATAATGAAAAAAAAATAACAAGAAAAAGTTCCAATACGAAGTGCAATACTAATCCGAAAAAGAAAAAAAAAGAGGGGTCATGTAGGCTGTACTGCTTGGGAACCAGAAGAACTTGATGGGTTCCAATGCTTCCGTTGTTAAGGGGTAAAGTCGGGTATAAGTTGGGGTATACTCGGTTTTGTACTAAGCATGGCGTAAAATCGTAAAAACTTAAGTTTTGAAAATCGATTATTTTTTGTTACTTACTATGAAGAAAACCGTGATCACGTTGATCAGATATGTAACTAAATAAGTAAACTAAACGATGGTTAATAAAGTTGATTCATATTCTTTAAAATATTTTTTTTATTTAATATTTTCCTTAGCGTCCCGATTTTACCCCACATTCCCCTATATTTTCTGACACCCTGTATTTCTGAAATTATGTACTAGCGTTTGTACTAAGGTAAATTGGTTTAGATTTTTGTATTTTAGCCTCACGCTATCGTTTTGAGACACCCTATATAACAAAAAAAATGGATTTTTTAAAGGTTACAAGGCATGATTCCCTGTAAAATGTACTTAAATCAGTTATATCAGTAGATGCCTAAGTGACGATTTAATTTTTAAAAGATCACTGGAATGGTTCCTTTTTGTTATTCCTGTTCAAATATTTGATCTAAAGAACGGGTTTCCTAATCGTGCGTCGCGACGTCCCGAGGCGTCGCAGCACTATCCTAGGGGAGTCGCGAAACGATACGCACGGATCTCCTGCACGTGACGCAATGAGCGAATTCGTAGCGCGATTTGAGAAATGCTCAGAAAAGCAAACTCATCTTTATCATTAATTGTTTTATTTGTTCTTTCTTATGTGGCCTAATAAATATTAATTAAGATGCTATATTCTTTGGAGTTTCCTTCCAATAATAAAGCTATATGCAGGTATCTTCTTCTAGAAGGGCGTCGCAAAAAAAATTACTACCTGTAAACGAAATCGTAGTAAAAAAAAGATTGGGAACCCCTGGTCTAAAGTGTAATCATATTGTAAAATAAATATTTTAATGACGAAACCTAATTTATTATCAATAGAAATTTGATTATTCGACATGATGATAGTTAGTGATCTAGTTTTATTTACAGAATTAGGTATAATTAGGGTTAAGATAAGAATTATAAGATCATATTATAATAGGTGCATATTTTTCATCATAGACGACAATAGGTCTCGCTCTATTCATTCATTCATTGATCATGATCATTGCCAATCTCACTCAGTCAGAGAAAAAAAAATCTAAAAAAAAAACTTGCAGCAAAAAATGAAAACATTCCACCGATCCCACCTTTTCGAACGACACAGCACGTTAAACGAATTGCGTTTTTTATCCTTGTCACATGTGGAGTGTTTAACGATATCAATAGTCTATACGACTTGTTAGTGTTTTAAAATCGCGGAAAGTAAAAACGTCTCGCGTTTCGTGGGAATTTCGCGGTTATTTCGAACTTTTACCGCCGGCATTTATAATCTCTCTCTCGTTCGTGTTTTGATTGTTAAGTTTATAAAAATAAATGAAAATGTTTAGTAATTATTTGTGAATATTGTTAATTTTTGTGGTGGTAATTAAGTGTGTGTTTTAAGTTTGTTATGCCTATTTTGGATTACTTTTTTGTTGGATATTTAAAACATACAATCTTTTTATGTAAGTTATTACAGATGCAGCAATCTGTCTTTCTAATTTTATAGATGTCATTATTATTAAAATTTGCTACATCATTTTACAATTTATAAACAGCAATAATATCAACACACTATGTTATTTTACCATCTTGGTAATTAATTTGTATAATTATGAATTATGAGAAATAGATATTTTGTTTAAAGACGTTAAATCATGGATTGAATTAAACCAAGAATGAATTAATTACTTGGGAAAAAGGCTATTTACTTCTTTAGTAAACCTAGTCACAGTTAGCACTCAAATAATTTTCGTAATTATTTCTTTAAGAAAATCTAGAAAAATAACGTTTTTTAACAAAATTCTGCACATACCCTTATTCGAGGTTGCAGAATATAATTGTATTCTGATCTTTATTTCCCGCAATGTTTTTTAGACTTTTTTGTTCAATATTAAATCGCTATTTTTACGCAGAAAGAAAACAGCTCATGAATGTTTACCTCCGAGTCGGAGAAGTGCACCATTTTGGTCAGTCATAATCCATAAAAATGAAAATCCTGTTAGGCTCAATGATTTTTTCCTTGTTTCTTCTGCATTCAAATTTGGGGGTAGTTTCTCGCAACCTTTGAAGGTAGTTGTCAAGTATAAATTCAAATCTACCGTAGTTTCGTCTAAACTTCTCCAAAATTCATTCATCTCGAGCTTTTTCAGCAGTCACTGTTGCTTTTTTTTTTTTGAATTGCAGATCGCAGGGTAATAGTTATTATCCCCTCTGGGGAGTCATTAATAACCTTGGTGTTACGAAAAGATTTACCTCCGGGTTATGACAGTGTACTATTTGGGCTAATGTTAGCATCCATAAAAACAGTAAACCGTTACCAGCTTTTTTTGCGGTCCTTATTGTTTCAGTTTGCTAAAATGTGAGGTTAGTTTTCACTTCCTGAGGCGATGCATTTCAAATCTGATGAATGGACGATAGCTTTTACTTTTAAAGCTTTTGCACAGTATTTCAATTCGGTGTTTGAGTTGTCACCAGTGTCCAACGGCGACCCTATAGATATTAATACCTGGGGAAATTTGGAATTTTCGTTAATATTAGAGGAAACTGTAAAGAAAACTATAAAAAAAAATAAAACCTAAAAAAGCACAGGAGAGGATAATATTCCTTTATCGCTCATATTTTTTAAGTTGCCCTAAAAACAAAAATTTCTTCCAATAAACTAAAGACAGCACTTATTTCTCACATATTTAAAGATGGTAAACAAACAAATGTTGAAAATTATAGACCAATTAGTATACTTAATTCACTTGCTAAGATATTTGAGTTGATCCTTTCAGATGACATTGTAACCAACATCACTCATAAAATAGTAGAACAACAACATGGCTTTGTATGTGGAAAGTCTACAATAACAAATTTATGTGTGTTTACAAATCAAGCCGCGGAAGTTATTGATGGCGGGAAGCAACTGGATACAGTGTATATTGATTGTGCAAAGGCATTTGATAAGGTAGACCATCGGGTGTTGCTGACTAAGCTTGTTGCGTTTGGTTTTTCTAGGAATGCTTACCTCTTTATGAAAAGTTATCTTTCGTGTAGGCCGTACATGGTTAAGGTGTGAGGGTCATTTTCTCAGGCATTTATGGCAACATCTGGTGTACCGCAGGGTAGCAACCTGGGCCCACTGTTATTTTTAATGTTTATAAATGATTTACCTTATAGAGTTAAACATTCTGATGATCTCTTATTTGCGGATGACTTTAAAATATTTAAGAAAGTAACAAAGAGTAACGATTATAGTACACTGCAAGCAGTCCTAAATTCAGTAACGGAATGGATTCGGTTAAATAAAATGTTTTTAAATACTAATAAATGCTTCTTAATGTCTCATACAAATAAAATATATCCTATTAATTTTAATTACTTTATTGCAGGGATTTGGGGGTGCACTTCCAGTCTAATTTGAAATTTAATATCCACTATCGCAATATTATTAATAAGGCTTTTAGGGTGCTTGGTTTTATAATTATAAATACGAGTCAGTTTAATAACCATAATATGATAATAAAATTGTATAATGCATTTGTTCGTCTTTATCTAGAATATGCATCTAATATATGGTCACCTAGTGCAAATGAGCATTGTGATACTTAGAGCGTGTTCAAAAAAGGTTATTGAGATATAGCAGTATGTTAGAAAGCTTTGAATTTCAAACCTTTCAGACAAGAAGGCAAATTTAATCTGTGATGTTTGTTTATTGTATTATCAATAATATAAAGTTTAACAATTGTTCTTTGATTAATTATATATCTCTCCATGTACCTAAAAAAGGAAAAATTCTTTCATGTCTCCATTGGTAGTCGTTTTCCAATGAATTTAATGTTAACTGAATGCAACTTAATATATAAGAATAATGAAATTGACTTTTAAATTGTACTAAGAAATTGCTATTGCAGCAATAAATAAATAAATTAATTAATTTATACGTGATGCAACTTAATATTCATATAATTCGAATTGTTAATATCAAAGGACTATTCTAGGATTTAAATCTCATTTTCATCCTATTTAGACGGTGTCTGTGGCGCTAGAAAATTATTTTGGGGATGTACGATTTTTTTTACCTCGAACATTTTAAGAAAAACTCACTGAACTACGATTTTTGACATTTACACTCGAACGCCAAATATTTCCCTCGGGATTTCCCGACAAGAAATCTGTATTTTCTCGCTCTATGGTGATCTAGAAAAGGACAAAGATCGGCGATATTTCACATTGTCTTTTGCACTTTTTAAATCGGAAAACCCCGGAAAAACGACCAACAAATTTTAAAAACAAAATGGCAGGTTATATCCATCAGCGACACCACTCGTCATGAAAGGGAAATAATTTGCGCTGTTGCCATAGCATAAATATATAATATTTGCAGCATATTCGCTTCCCTACTAATTCAGCCCTTTCCCAATGTCCTTCCCTGCAGGGAGTCTTCCGCCTTTACGTAGTTTGCCGGACAATAACATTTATAATTATTATATCTAGGTCAGTTTCGGTTAGTTCAAGTTTTACGATTTTGAAATAGTCGGTATGTAATGAAATTTTTTGAAAAAAAAAAAAATTGTGTTCCTAGATTTCACTTAACCGAAATAATTACCATAATTTTTTAACTATTTAAAAACAATTTGATACCTGCAGCTCTCTAACCTCAAATTTTTTATCCTGTCAACATATTTCCAGAGTCACATTCATGGGTTAGGGTGCATCGGCATAACGATCTAATGTTCTTTTAAATTAGGGAATTAGTATCGAGGTCCTGTCGTGAATATGAAAAGTTTATATTTCTTTTCTTGCCATACTCATCGTATGAGTTCAACTGTGTTTTAAAATGACTAATTATTCGTTCATTTCTTGGTTAAATTATAGGATGATTCAGGAATAACACATACACGTTATAATCTGTGAAAGTAAATAAACATATTTGCTTATTATATGGGTATACGGAGTGTGTCTGATTTAACTTGTCGCGGCAATTTATTTGGAGAATCTTACATCAAAGTTATTTGATATAATTTCGTTGTTCATTATATGCAATACTAATTTCTGCGCGAAACATTTTTTTGTTATAGAATAATAGTTTAAATAGTTATTAGGACATTTTTTAAAATTTAACGAAATTCAGAACTAAGGAATTAAACTTGTAATAAGAATTAAAAATGGATTGCGTTGTATATAATTTGTAACATCACTACAAGTATTGCAAAATATTTTTAATGTAATTATTCGCAATATAGGGAACCCCGAATTTTAAGCAGATTTTTTTGCATACCGTCGTACAGCATAAAACTGAAATTTTTATTTGACGGTTGCACAGTTTTCTCAAGAAAAATTGTTTCATTATCACACAGTCTTTTCCGACATAATCCTTTAAATTTTATCACATTCACTAAAAAAACATTTGCACATTTTGAAATATAATATGTTTTTAAAAAAAAATGTACTGCAGAAGACATTACAATCAAGCCAAAGAAATGTAATGAAATTTAAACATGACGGAAAAATTCGTGCTTTTTACTAGATGTTTAACGGCAATAAAATGATAATTATTCTAATAGCAATTCAATGTTTTTGTGGTGAAAATATTCTATTCCTAAATAAATGTTTGAATAAATGGCGAGCAAATTTCAGACCACACCTATCAATTTCACCCTGTGTTCTATGTCATTTTATTGTTTTATAGAAGATGTTAATTAATCCAGATAATACGTAAACCAGAAGGAAACAAATGAATGAAGATCTGAAAAAAAAAGAATGAAAAATTATAGTCTAGAATCGTAACCTAAACCTCATGAAACCTAAACTTGAGAAGAGAAAAATCACCTTGCATCAAGAATAATGATCCTATAGAACGAAACATTGGAGAATTTTACAGAAACTTATATACATGTAAGAAAACTCCATCGTCAAACTTTAATTCAGAAGATCTGCCAGAAATTGGCGAAGAGGAAATATGAAAAATTATAGATAACTTGAATACACATAGAGTTACAGGTTAGTTCAGGTTAGTTCATAGAGTTACAGGGAAGATACATTGACGACACCGATAAATAGGTCCTATTAATTTATTCTCAAAATTCATTTTGTCATTTATACAGAATTTTAGGGGGCAAAAAGAAAAACAGAAGTGGATTATTGAATTGACATTGAAACAAATTGAAATTTTTGATGGTTTATAACAACCGACAACAATGGGCGGACTTTTAAACATGACTGATGTTTGTTTATGTTTCTTTTTCAATTCGATAATTAATGATTTTCACTATATTTTTACAAAATGTTTTGTACAGTTTAAGGTAACATGTACTATATTTCAAAATATGCAAATGTGTTTTAGTGGAAGTTACAAAATTTGAATTAATAGGTCAGAAAATACGGCGTATAAGTGAAAATAATTTGTTTTGGAAAAGTATGTGCGACTGCCAAAAAAAAATCTTAGATACTTGTTCTACGAGTCCAAAATAGGAGGTATGCAAAAACTCGGCAAAACATTCTGTGGTTTCTCGATTAGTAATGTCATAGAATGTGATCTTAAAATTATGAATTCTGATACGTTTATATCTATGTTTGTCTAATTGGCATGTAAATTTGAATGAATTGACAGCCATGCTGTACTCTTATGCTGATAATAATAACTCGCATTACAGACTGAAAAAACCAGAACGTCTGTATGATTCCAAAGAATTTGATGATTTATTTATTTATTTATTTGAATAAGCACAGATTTAAAGAATCCTATTACAAAGTATTTTCAGTAGTAATTTTAAAAATTATATAATTAAAAAAATGTATTATACTTTTTTCTTTTATAAAAGGCTTGTAAAGTTGATTTAAAAGCACTAAAACAGTCCATAAATAAATCACATTCAGACTGCACTGTATTATATAAGCAACAAGTTCTATATAAGGGTGAATTAAGGGCAATATTTGAGTTTACATGTGGCCAATTGGATTTCTAGTACTATAAGTTGGGATATTAAAGTTTAATGACTCCAATATCTCCCTATTTTCAGTAAAACCTCTTAATACTTTAAATAAATATAGCATATCTGCCATTTTTCTGCTTTTTTCTAATGTGTTCATATTATATTTTTCCCCCAAGAAGCCCTTCGAAATGTTAAAGTCATATAGGTCTGATTCTTTCAAATACATATATCTTAACACTTTGTTTTGTACTTTTTCAATGCTATATTTATGGCACTGATAATATCGATTCCATACCTGACTACCATACTCTAAAATGCTGCGAGCAAATGTCTCGAATAATATCCCTATACATTGATAGCTGTTGAAGTCTCTAGCGCTTCTAACAATAAAGCCGTAAGTCAGAGACGCCCTCTTACAAATAGATTCTATATGTGCTTTAAATGACAACTGCTCATCAAAAGTGATTTCCAAATCCTTAATCTGACTTTGCTCAGTGTTGTGCTTCGCATGTTGTACACATAATTAATAGATTTCTTTTTTCCAGTATATAATAGTACTGAACATTTGTCTATATTAAAATAAAGCTTATTTTTTATTGACCAATTAACTAATTTGTCTATATCAGATTAAATTAAAAAATAATCATCATCAAAACTTAAATCTTCGGCAAATAGTTTAATTTTTGGATCATTTGCACTAAATGTGATAGTGAAATTAGTTGATAAAGATAAGAAAAAGCAGCGGATCGAGGTTGAAACCTTGAGGAACCCCTGATGATGGTACAAAAGAGCGAGAAATATGGCCTCTAAGAACAATACGTTGCTCTCTATTAATTAAATACGACGACATTAGCTGTAACAAATTTAGATGGAACCCATATTGCAATTCCAACTTCTGCAAAATTAGAGAACACAACAAAGCCCTTGGCAAAGTCAGTGTAGATAACATCCATTTGACCATGTTTGTTCAAGACTCCCGATATGATGTGAATTATATGCAGTAAGTATATTCCTTAATTCAAATTCTCAGTTTAGTTTGTGAACTCAGACCCATCCAAGATATCTTCTAAACGACTAAGTTTAAGTTCTTTCTTCTTTGAAGTTTAGATGGTTTTATCAATCTATCCACAAAATTTCACGTATTTTTATTCAGCTAAGCCGGTTATTTTTCAGTGTCTCTTTTTTAGTCTTAGAGCAACTCTTCTAGATAAATTATACAATTTCATTCCGGATAGTCGTCAAAATTGTATCCTAAAATTTTCAATCAGTATTTAATACAAATGTTTAAATTTTATAAAATTTAACCTTGTATCAAATGCATAAAACTACCGAATGCAGAAAGAAGCACCTCTTATAGCTATAGTTTTATTTTTTAATGCCAAGGTACAGTTTGTACTGAAAAAAATCCCATCTTGCCTATAGAGCGCGTAACAACGCTCATTATCCCTGTCTCCAAGACAATATTTCACTTTTAATTTTACACAGCCAGTCTGGAGTCTTGCATTGGTTCCCAAAGATCTATGTCTTTTTCCCACTTTTAGTAAGAATGCATCCACGCTTGTGTGCTCTTTCAGCCACGTAAACAAACTCTTAAATTTAGCATACTACTTGTTCTTAATACTATTATGAAAAATAACATTGATTATTTAAATATCTGGAGCCGTTATGTTTACCACTATTTTAGGGGACCAAGTATAAAATGTTTTTAATAGGCATCTGCTACAACAGAAATGGTCAACGGGGATATTTTTTGTTATCCAAATAAATATTTAGTTCATCAGTAATACCATAATATTTTAATTATTGATTATGTAAGGATCCCTGCAGGCCTTCTTAAATAGGTCTTTGTTGGATGCAAGCGTGACCTCGTTAAAATTTAAACTAGTTTTAAACTTTCATGCTCTTAAGCCAGCATTTACCCACTTTTATTTCGGGTATAGAATGAATGAACACATTAATTAAGACTGACTACACGAAAATTATACACCATCTAACTAAAAGGTATTTTAAACTTCACCATCACATAATCGATTAGAAAATATTTTCTTCCATAATAAGAGATTTTTGGTATTATATGCACCGATCTGTGTAAATTCTACACATATAATTGAACTTTTGTAAGTAGACAATTATTTAAAATTAATATTTGTCGTCAATTTCCGAAAATCTAAAATAGAACCAATAAGCTGCTCTAGCGATATTCTTAAACTTAACAAGAAAGTACATAGTTTAGATAGTTTTTACTTTATTCCGACAAATTCTTTTGAAGTATTGGATATAGCGAATAATCTGGAATATAAGGAAACAAATAACTTTCTAATAATTGCTTTGAAGTTATAAGTAAAATTGTAAATGATTCATTCCAGTAAGATTGTTTTCCGGAAGGTTTAAAAATATCATCAGTCATTACTTCTGATTTTATCTAAGGTAATAGAAAAATTTCTTAAATCAAGATTGATAACATTTATTGAAAACGATAAATTCATTCTTCAAAGACTTAATTAGATTTTGAAGCTGGCAAAGCAACAAACGATGCAGATAATAATATTGATAAAAAGTTTACTGTAGTGATATTTTGTGATTTGGCAAAAGCCCTTGATTATGCAAGACATGCAACATTGCTTGAAACACTATAACTTAATAGATTTTGTGGAAAAAAATACGGAAAATTTACCGCCATTTTTGGTGGGAAGAAAGTAAATAATTGGAGTATATGATTCATTTAAAAACATAGTTTAATCTGCAGTGGAACCAATAAATAATGATATACACCAGGGATCAGCTTATGATCTCTTAGTTATTGAAGATTTATTGGTTGGTAACAATGCAAATTCACTGAATTGTTGTTTAACAGAAACTTGGTTTGATTCTAACAGCCTTGTCTTAAATTATAATAAAACAGATTATTTGATCTTAAAAAATAAAGATAGTATGCATATAGGAAATAACAAAATTATTAAGGTATCGGAAATGAAACTTTTGGGAATTATAGTTGGTAGTAAATTATGTTGTGATGTTTACATTGATAACGTGACAAAAAAATTGGCTTCGGGGCTGTTTGCAATAAAAACAACAAGAAACATTTAAAATAAAATAAATGTTATACAAGTATACCATGCTCTATTTGACGCCTACTTTCGGTATTGTTTGTCTTTCCTGGGTTATATAAACCTGATGGTTCTTAAGCACAAGAAGGTCATTAGATTAATTGAAAATGTTTAAAGTTCCGATCATTATTTAATGTCATGTAGACTACCATTAAAAAAATGTAACATATTGTTTAACTTTCATTGATCTCTTATTCTTGACATAATTATAAATTAAGTGGAAAGAGACATGATATGCATAACTCTTTTACTAGATCAAATATTAAAATCTTAATATCACAATCTACTACTTCCCTACTTTTCATTCCTTTGCTTAGTCGGGGAAAAAAACCTTTATAATGTATGAAGGATTTACTCATGAATAAATTGTGCACTAAATGAATTCGATAATAACTTAATCCTTCTTGTTTGTTTCTTTAAAATTTTATTTATTATGTAAGTCAGGTACTACTTTTTTAATTACACTACTTTACAACCAATTTACGACTGAAACCTCAAAGGCAGAAATTTTTAGTCTCTAAAAGCGAAAATGATGCTAAAAACTTCCTAACCCGTAAAATTTTTGAGTTATGATTTTTTCAGCAAAAATGAATGAGTATTTTAATTACATTATTTAAAAAAGTAATTTGTAATATATCGAAGTGCGACGTTGTCACATTTACGTTTTTGTATAAGTGAAGAAAATTGTGCACAATCTGGCAACACCATGTGGGGGTGTCTAGAGGTGACAAGTCAACCACGAAGTCTCAGCCTCCTAGGGCTTAAAATAACAGAAGTACCCATTTAAACCAGTATAATTGCAAATTTCACTCTGCCCCGTAGCTGAATCTATTTATAGATTGCCCCTGTATACGAGAAGAACGCCGTCGCTTTTCAAACTTCCTATACCCGATGTTTCTAGAAAATACCAGAAGTACGGAACGGCTATAAAAGCAGCTAGCCGGCAGTCGTATCATCAGTATTGGTTTACCACCATTATTCGATAGAGAAGCGAAGTGCGCAAACAAGCCAATAGTAAGAGTTGTATTAGGGTTCTATTTGTGTTGAGTAAGGTTAGTTGATGCCTGTAAACGTATTATCACTTCTCTTCACCGACGTCCGCGACAGTGCAAAAATGTCTAAAGTGTTAAACCCGCGGATAGTTTTTGCTACATATGAGGTCAGTTTATCCTTAAATCACAGAAAAGGGCAATTAACAAAATAACCAAAGTAGCTTATCATAAGTATTTTGGATGTATTGTTGACGATCAAGATCGGGACTGGGCTCCTCACATATGTTGCTAAACCTGTGCAGCAAATCCAAGTAACTATAAAAGGCAAAAACTCTTCTATGTCTTTTGCAGTTCTAATGGTTTGGCGAGAACCAACAAATAATTTTAACGACTGTTACTTTTGCATGACAAAAGTGTCTCTAATAATGAATATCCGGATATTCTCTCAGCAATAAAACCGGTTCTTCATGGAGAAGGTTTACCAGTTCCAGCACCCCCGGTAAAATGGGAGGAAGATTTAGAAATGTATGATGATAAGGCAGAACCCAAAAAGGACGATTCTTATTTTCCCGAAATAGAAGGAAAAGCACCCCATTTAATGGAACAACCTGAATTACATGATCTGGTTCGGGATTTCCACTTGTCCAAAGAGCATGCTGAAGTGTTAGGGTCTAGATTATAACAATAGAATTTACTAGCCACTGGAACCAAAGTTACAATATTTATGCACCGTAACCAGGAGCTATCCTCGTTTTTTACTCTGAACGATAAAATGTGCGTTTGTGTTAATCCAAACCATGTTATGGAATAATTGGGATTTGCACATAACCCAGATGAATGGCGCTTATTTATAAATTTTTCTAAAATAAGTTTGAAAGCAGTTCTGCTCTACAATGGCAACAAAAGATCCCTATATTCCTCTTCCACATGCAGATAACATGAAGGAAAGGAAAATATGTCACTTAATATAAATACAATAAGCTATGATACGTATAAGGGGCAAATATGTGGTGACCTAAACCTCATAGGACTATTACTAAGGCTTCAGGGTGGATTTACGAAATATTTCTGTTTTCTTTGTCTTCGGAACGGTAGAACAATAAAGAGCCATTACCAAGTAAAAGAATGGCTTTCGAGAGATCAATATATTCCAGGTCAAGCTAACGTAAAGAATATATCTCTCGTTAATCCCAAAAAAGTACTGTTACCCCCATTACACAATAAACTGGGATTGATTAAAAATTTCATTAAATCATTAGATAACGAAGGAAATGCGTTTAAATACATTAAACAAATTTTTCCATAACTAAGTAATGATAGGCTTAAGGAAGGAATATTTGATGGACCACAAATTAGAAAAATACTAAGTGATCAACAGTCTAATCAAAAATTAAGTGATGTTGAATTAGCTGCGTGGAGTTCTTTTAAAACAATTGTTTCGGAGTTTTGAGGAAACAAAAAAGTAGAAAACTACGAAAAAATTGGAAAAGAACTACGTGAAAGCTACTGCAAAATGGGCCATCGCATGTCTCTTAAAATACATTTCTTCCACTTCCATTTAAATTTTTTCCCAAATTTGGGTGTGGTTAGTGACGAGCAAGGAGAAAACTTCATGATGGGGGATTATTGTTGGTTTCCTATGAGAAAATTCGATCAGGATTATAAACGAAGGTCAACATTTGCAAAAATGTTATTTACAAAAGACTTACTATAAATGTATTTTCATGTGTGTTTTTGTATATAAATCTTGCTATTTTTGTTTTGAACTTATGTATAAATATTATATAAAAATGTTGCTATTAAATAAAAATAACTAGTACATTTTATAACTCAAAATCAAAATTTTCGTTGTTGAAATCGCAATTAGGATGCTTTAAACTCCCACGGACAGCCATTAGAACATCAGTCACAATTTTTTTTCTGTATTGACTAGTGTTATTCTTTGAAATTGCATTCTATGTTAAAATATGCAAATATTGCACATTGTTTTAGTATTTTTCAATAAATGATTTGCATTTATTTATTTTCGCTTAAAATCAATTAATTAAAGTCAACATATTTATAGTTTTTGTAAGTTCAGTTTGATTTAAAAAAAGTATATATCAACATGTTTTTTCATATTAATTTTATACTTAGAGTTTAACCAAAATAACGAGTGGGCTGTCTCTACAATCATTCATACATTGCCTAGGATTTCAGTGACCTTGACAGGTGTTATAATAAATGGACTTCAATAGGAGTTGTATATACTATTACGTCTTAGGATTACGTTTTCTGTTAGGTCTTGTTAGATAATATCATCTTAATACTATAACTATTTTTATTTACAATCGTCACAGTTAAACTTTCTTTTTCAAATTAAATGTTTCTTGTGATGTTCAGATATTTCTTTAAACTCTTAAAGTCATAAAAATTATCCTTCTTCTGCTTGTAATATTAAACATTTTAGACAATTACGTTGATTATGGGATTATTGTTTTTAAATTTCGCGAGTAAACCTACTGGTAACTGTTTTCTACTTTGCTTAAGTTAGGTGCAGATGTTTTTATGGATTTAATCAAAAAGACGATGAGTTCGCGTCATCGTGGTCTGAATGCATTCCTGATTTCGGCGGGAGAATGCTTTTGGGGTGTGAATATTAGGAGTGAATTTCGGTTGCCGTCTGTGGAGAGATCTACGGAATCCAAGAGAGTAAGCGAAGAGCCCCAAAATCTCTGTTCGCATTGCTTTTTCTTTTGGGCTAGGAAAGCATGTTTGGCCATGTTTGTCACGGGGAAAAGGGTAGCGTGAAAATGTGGCTGAAAGAAAAAACAAGGCGCAATAGACTTTACCAGATGAAGGGAAATCCATATTCTCCAGACGGACCTTTTAGATTCAGATAATTGTAAAAATCATCAATAATTGACAACATTATTTCACGAATTTTCGAGGGTACATACCCGTTTATCCAGGAATTCCTACCCAAATCGTGCTGGAGTACGACGCTGAAAGCAAAAAAGTTGCAATCAACTCCCAAAAATTGAAGAATAAGAATAAAAAAAATTGCTCCATGCTGCATTTAATGACTATGATTGTGTAATTAACACAGATGATTTTTTAGGAATTCGTAAATGATAATTTTTTGTAACATACTTGTAAAGCATGCCTAGTCATTCTAATAAGTTTCCAAATTTACTAAACAAGTTTGAAATTATGTAAAGCAAACACTTTGCTGGTTATAAACTATCTTATCAATAAAAACGAACGAATGATATACATTTTATCATATATATATATATATATATATATATATATATATATATATATATATATATATATATATATACAGGGTGTCCAAGATAAGGATCCTAACCATGGGGATCTCGGAAACAGTTGGAGATACGAGGTCGGTTAAATTAGAGAAAAGTTGCGCAATTTAGTGCTAAATTAAACGCAATTTAAAAATTTTAAAAATTCAAAATACTTCCTGAGATTTCCGGAAAAAACCGAATTTTGGCAAAATCGTTTTTAATTTTTGTAGGCTTTATTTAAAGAGATATCAAAAAATAAAAGGTAGATTCTTCTTGCCACTTTTTATTTTTTATAATTTGGTCTAAACAAAATTTAAATCCGACGTTTCGTTTCTGAGATACCATCATGAACTTTCATTTTTTATATGGAACAAAAAAAAGTATCCCATGTATTTGATAGCATTTTTTATTACAAATTCAACGGTGTATCACACTTGCATATCAAGTGTGTAGTTCATGGGCTTTTATAAAACTGATATACCTTTCTCTCTCGCTCTCATGGAGCTCTTATGGAAAGTACTTGAACTACGTATTCGATATGCAAGGGTGATACATCGTTGAATTTGTAATAAAAAATGCTATCAAATACATGGGATACTTTTTTTTGTTCCATATAAAAAATGAAAGTTCATGATGGTATCTCAGAAACGAAACGTCGGATTTAAATTTTGTTTAGACCATATTATAAAAAATAAAAAGTGGCAATGAGAATCTACCTTTTATTTTCTGATATCTCTTTAAATAAAGCCTGCAAAAATTAAAAACGATTTTGCCAAATTTCGTTTTTTTCCGGAAATCTCCGGAAGTGTTTGAAATTTTTAAATTTTTTTAACTGCGTTTAATTTAGCACTAAATTGCGCAACTTTTCTCTAATTTAACCGACCTCGTATCTCCAACTGTTTCCGAGATCCCCATGCTTAGGATCCTTATCTTGGACACCCTGTATATATATATATATATATATATATATATATATATATATATATATATATATATATATATATATATATATATATATATATACATATATCTTTTTTAATGATGCGCGGCATCACTTTTTGAAAAACAAATAAATAAGGAATGGTTAAAAACAACATATCCAATAGTATGTGTTACTTATTTAAAATATCATTCGAAAATCTGGAACGATCTGAGATTCTGTTTTTCCAAAATCCAACTTCACTGTGTATTTATGTCGAGAATCCAGTTATTTTTAATTTCTAATTTTTTTCAAGTTTTTCTTCAATTTTCCATTTTCTCTGCCTGCTAAATATTTGTTTACAACTTATTTCACGATAAATATATAAAAGAGTTTCATTGTGTCCAAAATACAATTGGTTCTCGTGTGGCCTGGCACCTACTTCAGAGTTACACTGTTGTTTCTTGCCATCAGCTTTCGGGCTTAGCAACTGTGCCAAGGTAATTTAGACTCATGAGTGTCTAAGCTAGGAGTTTTTTGTTAGAGACATATAAACAATATTTACATCTGCCAGTGCAACAGTCAACGCCTAAATACGTCCTTTTATTAATTCAGGTGTTTTTCTTCCAACTCTATGTATTTCTTCTTCTTCAAGCTATTTCAAATGCTTCAATGCGATTCAGAGTTCTTTCTTTTAATGATTATGGCATAATATTTAATAACTCTCATACGTAGCTCATATGGTAGTTTCCTATGTAGTAGTAGATTTTATAAATGTACTTTTCCTATGCCAGTTCTTACTTTTACTTCCTCTTTACAGTTTTTTTACCATTCATAGAGAGAATGGTGTTTTCATGGGTTTATCTGTCATTATTATGGTTCATCATATCAACTTCGTTCAATGTCTTAATCATAAATTGCTTTCAAATTATTCGCCAATATAGTAGTATCATCCACATCGTGGATACTGTTGAATCTTCTTTTCCTAGTTTTACCTTTTAGAGTCAATTGAAAGGCTTTTTCTTCATTAATGTTAAACAAAATGGGGAACAATATGTACCCTTGCCTGATTCCTTTTGAGACCTTAAAAGTTTCTGATAGTATTTCATTCTTACTTTAAGGGGAAAGTACGTGTAGAATGATGAAAAATATCGATTTTTTTATTTTCTTAAAACGTTCTAAATGGAATGTAGAATAAGCCTGAAAAAAATCCACCCAACACTGTTATTTTTGAATATAGTAATACTATATTCTATAGTATACCAAACCCTTACGATTTGAAAAAACCCTTCCGTATATATATATATATATATATATATATATATATATATATATATATATATATATATATATATATATATTGGTATTTGACGGAACATGAATGTAAATGTTCTGTAAAAATTGACTTAAAAACTCGAAAAAAAAAAGTTCCAAGTCCGAAATTTTCTCGGTAAATGTTTTTTTTTCGTAATATCAAAATCACTATACCTTTTTCATTATTTTTTATTTGCATACATTCATATTCTTTAAAAATCACTTCTAAACGATGTTTTTTTTTTCTAAAATGTTGCAGCTTCAATTCCAAGGTCGCTACAATGCACTCCAGTTAAAAATCAAGTTTTTAAACAAAATGAATATTTCCGCCATTTTGTTTTGAAGAAATACAAAAAAAAAATATTTTCAAGCACCTAAATACTTGCAATTTCAAACCTATATGGTGAAAATGTGTTTTTCATTAAATCTATTTGAAAAACTGAATGGTGAAAATTATCTTTTTTTTTTCCTTTTATACGTATTGCCCCCCTTATTTTCAACTTTTGTATAGACGATCCGATTTTAATTTTGTAGAAAATTTTAAAAGTATAAGTATTATTCTGCAGGTGTATATTTTTCTGCATCAAAAATCTGTGAAAAACTTAAAAAATGCTAGCAAATATGATCAAAAAAGCTGAAACGCGTGAAAATATCGATCCACCAATCCCTCAAAAGTCGCTTCTTCAGCCGCACTACATCGATTATTCGGCTACTTTGACACACTTGGGCATTTTTGGTTATGTTTGTTAGCATTTTTTACTTATTTTGCAAACTTTTTGATGCAAAATGGAAATATAGGCTAGTAGAATACTTTCAAAATATTTACAAAATTAAAATCGAACGTATTTAGCCTAGCAATTGTGTAAAAACAAATGAACCAATAGCGCCAAATTTTGGCAAGTGTAAAGTACATATAAATTAATATTATTTTACGAAAAGCCAGCGCTGCTACTTTAAAAATGGCAAATATATGAATTTTTGGAAAAACCCTCGATTTTAGTTTTTCTCCGTTACTAATGATCCAATTGAGTCGATCCAGGGCTCATTTTGTTACTATTTTTATTCTCTACAATTCACTTCTCATCATCCATAAGTTTTAATTTTATAAGCAAGAAACAAAAATGGATGCAATTTTTAATTGTTTATAAAAAATTAAAGGATCATGGTAGAGAGTGGAAAACATAACAAAATATCACTATGGATTGTTTTAGTGTGATGATACATACAGTCAGTATCTTGATAGTATTTTTGTCACGCAAAAATCGCTTTTGATTGGTCTAATTCTAGTATAAATAAATCTGATATCTTCACATCTTTGGTAGTTTGACCTTTTCGAGATGTTGATAAAAGTTGACTTTAGTCAATCTTGAGAAATTTTCCATGGATTATGTTAAAGAGTTCAGTTAATTGCTTAGTATCAACTCGCTTTAAAACTTTTGCGCTAAGCTTTGGTTAATTTATTCTCTCTGTCGTGATACCAAAATTATTTTCTTTCTTATCTTTGACGGGTTATTTTAATTAATTTGCTAATTAATTAACTGCTAATTTACATTCCGTATCAGAAATATAATTACTGAAATTCAAATAGAGGTTATTTTTCTGTGAATAATATTTGAAGTTTTTTTAGAACATCACATACAGCCTAAAATGCACGTTTTATATATGTGTATATTATGTCCAAATGCATAAAATGCAAATTTTGGATGTCTTTTATGATATTTAACTACATTTTACTTTTAGTAGATTTCTCTTTTTAATTGGCAATGACAGTGGAGTGATAATATTCCTGATAATTTTTAACGGAAACTCTTTCCAAGAGTGAAGTTTTAATACATTTATGTTGATTTTGTAAGTGATACTTATTAGGTTTTTGAATAAGAATAAGAATTTTTTATTTTACGTCATATCGAATGGGATATCAAACTAAGCAGATTTAAATATGATCACAAAAGGATAAAACTGACTTTCTTGTGTAAGACCATCCTTACGCAAAAACAACTTTAATTGGTTTTTAGCTTGGTTGGATTTATTTTTTTTTATATTTGATGAGGCAATCTACAAACGGAATTCATGTCTAATAGTAGATTCCGACAAAGCAAATAACCCTTCTATGTTAATTTTTTATAAGTATTGATATTATATACTATATTGTTTCCTAAGTGCTTATTAATGGAGTTTTTAATTATGTTTAAGATCTTATCAGATAAATATACATATGGAGCAAGTAGACCGACTTTTGTTTGTGGGTCACGTTCACCTTTTTTTCATTTTAATATTTCAGTTTTTATTTACTTAATTTATAGTACAAGAAATATTCAAACTTCTAATGACGATTCTCTATCTAAAAGTCCCAAATCCTTAGAAAGTTAAAACTTTTTATATGCTTTGTTTTCTAGAAAAAAGGTCCTATCTAAGCATATGTCTTCCCTAATGTAAATACTATTTTATATCTCTAAAAGAAAAATATTTAGAGCTTACATTTATATTACTTTTTTGTTCCTTTTTGGATGGAAGCAAATATTATTTGATTAAGGCAAAATAGGCAATATTTATATATTGTAATTTTTTTCATATTTAGTTGACTACGTCTATTTTAATTAAATTCTGTCCTGATGCAAGGTTTTCTAGGATAAGAGGATCTAAATGATAAACTAACTGTCTTTTACTATATCCAAAATAGTCACCTACCGTTAAAATAAAAGTAGATGTATTTAAAGAATATAATTTTAATTTTTCTCGTAACTGCGCCCTGTACTTATATTAAATATAATGAATTTTTATTTAATGTGACTACTATACCAGAAATAGCACACGGGCTACTAAAATTATACATGAATAACAGAATTAGTAATGTCAGGGCCCTATCCTCGAAAGTGTGATGTGAAAGGTGATGTGAATGGCGATGGGAACGGCGATGTGAACTTTTTGACAGTAAAAGCCGTATCCTTGAAATGCCAATGTTGCCAGATATGAACGTGCTAAAACCCCAGAATTTCAAAAAATAAAATGGATGACAGATTGAATTGAGCTGTCAGACGGAAAATGTCCGTAGCATATTTTGTTGCCATTTCAGACAACAAGTAGTTTTGGTACTTTAAATTAATCGTCAAAAGTAAAAAAAAATAGTGCTGTCATTATTTTTGTGAAGTTATTAATTGCCATTACAATATTTCTACTTTGCCTAGATCAAATTTATCTTAAATTGACACTCTAGAACTGTTAAACAAAAATGCATACAAAGAGCCAAGTACTTTCAGATTCTAATATATAATGAAAAAGGGATATCAAGAAAAATAGCCATCATATATACAAAGTAATATACTGACAGTAATTGTAGAAAACCAGCACTGATAAACCTTGAAACAGTGGAAATTACAACTCCACGTAGTATGACTTAAAGCCATCATCTCTATGCACTATGGAAACTATCCAATCAGTTATTTATTGTATGAATTCACAAAGTGGCCAGCCTCTTACTGCAAGATGTTCTGTCCTGACAAGTAAATTTGAAAGAAAACCTGAAACTTGAACAATGATAGTGAAATTGTTTATGACCAGGGACCGAAACCAAAGGCCAGACAGAAGACGTGCATTAAAGATACTGGCGGATCTCACATTCAACTTTAAATATATATATTTGCGAGTTATTTTGAAGAACCAAAAATAAAATAAAAATTTTTAATTCTATATTATTTTTTGAAATCCGTGCGTAAAATATGTCATTTGGCTGCTGACATTTCATTTGCGCATGTTTCACCGTTCGCTTGCCTTCCACCGGGCGAACGAGGATATGAGTGATGAACATTTCAAGAATACGCATTCATCACCTTTTCACCGTTCACTTCACGTTCCCCGGTTCGAGGATAGGGCCCCAGGACCTTTAGAGAAGGTCAAAATTCTCACTCCCGTAGCAAACACTCAAAATGCAGACATTTAAAAGCCATTTTGAAGGCTTATAGTTTGCAAATCAAGTGACCAACAAAGAATGTGATAGAAACATTTATTTCTATTTCTAAAAATCTATATAAAATTCACTGGGATGAACGAAATTTTTTTTTTCATTTTTAGCTTCCACAAAGGAAAAAGTACCCTAAACATTCTTTTTCATTTTCGCCTCAGATCTGTTTTAAGGTTATATTCAAACAGTTGAAGTTTTTAGGCTGCTATATACAGACGCACGAACGGACATAATGAATCCATAGTGTTCCAGCGGAACTTTGAAAATCTATTTTTGTAACCTAAATAAAAAAGTATGTTGAGACGGTTAATTAACATTATAATTTACAAAAGCGAAATATAGAAAAAGTTTACGTTTTTACAATTTAATCAAAAATCATTCCAGTTATTTTGGTTTCAAAATGTATTATTAGTTGACAATTTTACGACATTAATTCACCCTCCTCTGGCAACAATAATTTTTGACTTTTAAATATTTATTAAGTTTTGGATAACATCCAAAATTTCGATTCGCTCTGTATA
Source organism: Diaprepes abbreviatus (assembly GCA_034092305.1). NCBI lineage: Eukaryota > Metazoa > Arthropoda > Insecta > Coleoptera > Curculionidae > Diaprepes > Diaprepes abbreviatus. The sequence goes on from JASJET010000087.1 coordinate 3,919,187, forward strand.
AAATACACATTTCTATTTTTGCTCAGATGCAATTAAATATAAAACCAATTTTCGAAAAATAATTTATTTTAAAATATATGTGATCAAAATCTAGGCAACAACAAAATAATTATTACTTGATATTTTTCATTTAATAAATAATATTTTTCGACAATTTTGTATGAATTATGCTTGTGTTAGTTTGTTTGATATAATAAATTTTCAGAAAAACTATTAATTTGTCAAAATTTATCTCTTTTTAAATAAATAGTAAGTTCAAAGCCATGTGAAATATTGATAACGCTAATTTTGCGTATCTACGGATTAGTATTTTTAAATTTATTTTCGTTGAAAATTGATAAAATTTAACTATAATAAAGTTTATTTAAAAATTAGGATATAATTTCGATAACACGACCTTGTAATCTTTTTGCATTTTTATGTGTATTATTAGAAATATTTAAAATGAAAATATTTTCAAAATTATGCTGTTTTAAGAAGTTATAGAGAATTATTATTTAGGTGTAGGATAGTTAATTGAAACTTAAATACTCATATCAGTTCCTGGATTTCCTGGATTTCTGTTATAATTTGTCAAAAGGGGGCTTAAAAATGTATCTCCATTTATGTAGGAGGCTTCAAAAATGCTCTACAGATTAGGGTTAGGGTATGAATGAATGAATAAAACAAAGGTAGTTATACTTAATCATCGATACGTAGATCTTATTGGGCCCTTTACATTCCACCATAGCTGCAGGTCATTCGAGGCCGATCACCTTTACGAATCCAAGCAGCCTCGTTAACTGAACTTGCCTAACTGCTTCCGATAACAAAAGTATATCTCTGAAATATCTCTGTCTCATTCCGTCGAGTGCTGGTCATTCTCTGAGGATATGGTCAACAGTTTCATCCCCCTCCAAACATGATCTGCACGTTGGGTCATCCACGACCCCAATCTTGTGAAGATGGTCCCTCAGGTGATAATGTTCTGTCAAGAGTCCCGCCACATTTCGCTGCTCCCTAGTAGACCGTGCACTAGGTCCACTTTTATGTCCCTAGGTACACGTCATTCCAGGAGCTCTTCTCCACGATTCAATAAACTTACTGTCCAGTAACAATTTTAGTTCCCTATTGCCAAAGATAATTGGGACCTGTAGAATTGGTTGGGGTCCATATGGTTCAATTGTTGACCCCATCTTTGCCAGACGGTCCGTTTATTTATTTATCCGGGACCCACACGAGTCGGAATGTGCAGCCAGACTAGTCAGTACGTCCTTGCACTTAGACACCAGTCGCGATGTTACGACACTGGACAGTACCATTATCGCAGCCGTACTGTCTGAGCATATATTTATTACACTATTCCTGCTTATATTTATTTATTTATTGGGTATACCTTACAAACACAGCAGTAATTACATGTAACCGAAAAAACAAAAAAAAATATAATAAAAGTAAGGAATACTAAATTAGTTACAAACTACATAGTAAATAAACTCTCACATACATATACATACATAGATACACGCAAAAGCAACTGTTAACACAAATATCACTCAATAAAGTATCACATATATTTAAATTAAAATTCAATATATATTTTCTTAATTTGATTTATTGATGTATTAAACATGTCAATGCCTTCCCCCGCCAATAATAACATTCTATTTAGAGGAGAGGAACTTCTAGGATTAGTTGTAAATAAATTGTGCTGCCTCTACATTAAATTAATTTTTTAGGACATTAAATTTAATAAAGTTTATTAAAAAGGATCCTTTGGACTTTATGCTGTTCATAATAAAATATATAAATAATGCAGACTGTATTGAGCTCTGTGTATACAAATATTGCATATATTGAAAGTCCCTAGAAATATCAGGAATTGTTTTTGAATTTTCTCTATGGAATAGGTGCTGATTTTCGCTGTGAGTGACCAAACTACTGAGGCATACTGTAGGTGCGGTCTTACTAAAGCATTATATAGTGTTTCTAATGTAGCGATATTCTTAAATTTCTTGGTATATCTAATTAAAAAATCGAACGTCTAGTATGATTTACAAGATGATCATAATGCAGATTAAAGCTAAGATTCGACTATAGCACAACTCCAAGATCCTTGCAGTGGTCTCTGCTGTCCAATTTTATACTGTTAATATTATATTCAAAATCAAATACATTTTCACGTCTAGAAAACATTTGTCAATATTTAAAAACATTCCATTCTTCGAAAACCATGAGACTAGGCTATTAAAATCCTTCTGTAGTTTTACACAGTCCAAGATAGAAGAAACCATTTAAAGATCTTAAAGTCATCCGCAAACAATAGACATTCAGAGCCTTCACTCAGACAATTAGACAGATCATTTATAAATATTGAAAAAAGTAATGGCGAAACATTACTACCTTGCGGAACTCCACAAGTTGCCAAATATCTCACTGAAAATTCCCCTCCTACACGAATGTTGAGGGCCTTGAAGAAAGGTAAGCTGTCATCAATTTGTAAGAGCGTTGGGAAAAACCAAAGTTGACAAGTTTCTGTAGTAAAATATTATGATTGAGTTTATCAAAAGCTTTCACTGCATATATGATAATAACATTTGTTTGCACCCCGCTGCCAATAGCTAGAGCAATAGAATTTGTGAAAACGCAAAGGTTCACAACATCCAAAGAAAATCAGTAGGGAAATTTTAACCTGATCATTCATGTACAATTTTTTTGGGACATTCTCATCCAAGCACTCATATATTTTGTTGCAGAAACATGATATTGCCTCGTTTGGATCTGACACAAGCCCCTTTCATCGTTTTTAAGTAGGTTATAAAATTTATAAAAATCGCCATTCGCAGAATCATATAGGTTTTATTAGTTTTATTTGGGTATCTTACTTACCTATTATTTTTGCACATAGCGAGGGATGATATCAATCCTCATTTACTAAGGGTATATTACATCTACTTACTGAAATGGTTAACTATGTTATCAGATCCAGTTTTCTATACATAAAATTTTCCATATTGTTAAATTAGCGAAGATCATTCAGACTTAAAAAATCATTTAGCAAGGTACTTTTATCACAGAAGTTATCATTTAAATTGGATTAGTTAAAATCACCCAATATTAATATATTTATATCTTCTTTTAAAAGGGAGTCCGGAAAGTTAACATAAGTTGCATATGTATCCCTAATTGTATTAAGCGGGATATAAACACATGATAAATATAAGATTAAGTTGCGATATCTTATTTTTAACATTCACAGAGATGGCCACACTGTAGAATAGCATAACTTCCGCTGTAAAGATCATCGCACGTTGTTCGAGAGAGTAGAACTCTCAAACTCCCGTGCTTCTGCCGAACACTCCGGCTCCAGCTCTTTCATCCTGTTGACATCTGTAAACTACCAGGATTCATTTCTCGGAAGATTTTGCTTCTTCTCCTAATTCTCCCTACTCGAAAAAAGTGTTTCTCATAAATTCCAAAAAAAAAATCGGAGAAGCTTCTCTGGGGTAAATTCGTGTAAGCAGACGTTAGTAAAGTTAACGTAATTGGTATAAATCTGTAATTTCCGAAAATAAAAAGTGAAGTTCTCTATAGGGAAAATTAATAAAAAAAAATTATGACTGATAAGAAATGATCAAACTTCTCTTTTACTAATTGGTCAATTTCATTAAGACATTGATAACCGAGAAGGGAACTTAGGAGTCCATTCAAAGGAAATTGTAGAGATATTTTTGTGCGTTATAGTATAAAAGCGGCCCACTTCGGCCTTGCACAGGAGTAGTTATTATGTTACTGCTTAACCCATAAATTATACACCTAAACCTTCCACGTTAAATACTATATCCATTAGTGAAAACCGGAATAAGATCAATTCAGTAGTTAATGAGAAAATCGTGTACAAACAGATAGACAGACGCGACTGCGGACCGTTCAACTGTAGATGATCACTTAGATCATCACATTAGTCTTGGTATTTCTATCATCATCGATGGATTTATTTTAACAAAAGTAGATAAAAAATACATTATTCAATTGTATAAATAATGTACCACTTGACGCGATAATATGTATACGTGCATTTAAGCTTTTTAGGAATAATTTAAAATAAATCTACATTGTTTTAAACGAATTGTGTAAATATTATGTTTTGGAAATAGATTACCTTGATGCAGAACACACGAGAAATATACAAAGGAAATATATATGTCCTTTAGTACAACGGCTTTTAAATTTATTGCATCATTGTAGTCGGGAAACCTAGTGGGTTTTCTTAGCCGATGGAGAGATATGGCTTCACCAAATATTGAGGGTAGGTAATTTATTATAAATAAAAAAATCTTTTAATAACCAAAAATTGTTTTTTGTAAAATAAAAAATATTTTCGTATTCTTTAACAGATTCGAAGCAAAAAGTGTCAACTCCCTAAACCAGAAATTGGACTGTACTTTTCCGCAGGCTTTTTGACGCGCTAAATTCAAATCCGGAACCCGATTTGCTACAACTCGTCAGATTTCCGAGATAATTTAACTTAAAACTGCAAAAACTGCTTTTAGGCCATATTTGATGTTACTTTTTAACGATAGATCCCATTCTTTCACAAAACCCAATATAACGTCTTAAAGTACTACTCCTCCCATCCAACATCGTGTTCCAATGGCCCTGATAGCTCTTTTTTTAGCCGAGATATCTACTGTTGAAAATATCAAATTTAGTGTTTTCGTCATTACATGAAAATTAAATAGCATTCAGCAGACAAGCTAACGAAACGAATATGCTCAAAAACCAAAGGGCCTAAACGTACATAACCTGAGCGCAGCGATAGCCACATTTCAGGTGCAACAGACAAGCAAGGAAAGCGAGTTTGCTCACAAACGCAGGCTCCCAGACACACATCTTGGGCCTAACGAAAACACTCAATTTTATATTTTCAACAATAGATATCTCAGCAAGAAAAAAGGATTTTGAAGAAGGAGAGTGGTACTTTAAGATGTACTATTGAGTTTTGTGAAGGAACGTCACCTAACGTTAAAAAGCAACCCCAAATATGAAAATCTGACATGCTGAAGCAATTTGGCTTTCGGATTTGGATTTAGCGAATCAAAAACCTTCAGAAAAGTACATTTAGATTTCTGGTTAAAAACTTTGTGGGTCTGTGTAATTAATAAGGTTTCATCAATTACAACGTACGTACCGACGTGTGTGAAGGAAAATGGAAGTCTGCTCCAGGCGTTCACCTAGTGCACATAATCCATCATAGCTTCTGCTGATCGTTGCAATAATACTTTAAACACATTTATATATATATATATATATATATATATATATATATATATATATATATATATATATATATATATATATATATATATATATAGTGTGACCAGTAACGTGCGCATCATATGGGATTTTTTTTATTAACAGCTTTATTCCAAATTTGGCAACAATTTCTGCTTCGATTGGGATGAAAATTAACCAAAAAAATAGCGGTCACGTGATTAGCTTTATCTGTCAAATTTAATTTTTTTTCAATGGTGCAATTTACAAAAAATGGGCAAAAAATCTAAATTATCTTATACAGCTGAAATTTTGCATATGGACTAAAAATTTTTTCTAATAACTTTCTTTGATATTTTGACATCTAACCCCACTTTTGAATTTTTTTTGGGAAAAAAATAAAATTTGACAGGTAATGCTAATCACGTGACTACCATTTTCCTGGTTAATTTTCATTTCGATCGAAGCAGAAATTGATGCAAAAGTCAAATTTCGAATAAGGCTATTAATAAAAAAAAATCCCATATGATTTCGACTTAATTTACCGTCGAGCCACCACATGGCGGTTTTGTACAACATTGTTGATTTGTGTTACTCTTATGTTATTGAGTAAGCCATCAAGATGTCACCACTGTGTCTTATTTACTATTTTTCAACCGTGAAATCTGTTTATGGGACGCAGATGCGAGATGATGGTTTGTACCGAATGCAATGGCCTGATGGGTCCCATACTAGGACAAAACAGCGCTGTCGTCATTTTTCGGACCCGGAGTATTTCCATGTTCTTTGGAGTTCTCCGCACTTTTTAGCATGAGAGTAATATTTATCAGCGGTCTTTATCCGCATAGCCGAGAATTTCTTATTTATTTATATATATATATATATATATATATATATATATATATATATATATATATATATATATATATGTAATCGAAGATTTTCGGGTATCCCGTGTATGTGCTGAGTCCCTCTTAGGACTGTAAGGCAGCTGACCTTTCGGTGATATCTCATTCATATTTTCAAAGCTTGAAAGTTCAAGTACCACAGTTATGTGGTACTTAAATAAATATAAAATTTGCATCAAGCGCATTCAACAGTCACATGCTATATTAAATTCATGTTCATTGTTTGAAACTAAATAAAATGAATGAGGTGTAGAATTATTCACATAAATTTTGTTACAAAGTAATTTCACTTTGTTTGGCTGCTACATTCAAACGACAAACACAATGTCCCGATGCAAACCGGCAACATCGCGTATTCGATATCTATCTTGGTCATTACTCATAAAATTTTTACCTTTTTTATTTTCTGGACAAATTATGCAAAAATCAATGTTAAAAAATAAATGTATTTAGATTTACTCATACTGCTACCCTCAATAAATTGTAATGTAATTATGAGAAGTCTCCTTATAGTACCACCTCGTCTTTATCCGGGTTTATTCCGAGCCCTTCCTTGTGGCACCTTCGCTCCGTGATCCGGAAGGACCTTATCATTAGTCCCGCAAGAAATTTTATGATTTTAATTATTTATAAGAATTTAATGGATAATGGTAGAAAGTAAAAAATGTCTCAAAATATCACTACTGATTGTTTTTAGTGTGATTGTACAGTTAGTATTTTTGTCACAGAATCACTTATTTTCTTTTCTGTTAATTGACCTAGAAGTGTCCTAAATCTTATAAAACCCCACTAAATAGTACACTAACTTAGTTTAGTGACTAACTCAGTTAGGATTCCGGAATATTGAATGGTTTAATAGGCGTTTTATTATTTTGTATTAGTATTTTTAAATACAGTATTTTCCAGTTACGAATACTGCTAAATTAACCTGAGCATAACAACTAACTACTTACTTTGTGTTTGTTTTCACCATGAGCGCAATTCTTAAACTTTGTGGTCTTGATATATGTTATGTCTAATAATATGTTGAGCAAAATGAACGAAGAAAACAGTGATTCAATGTTGGGTTCATATAAATTAACTTGTGAATAGAAATTTTTCGCCCATAAGTCTATTGGGTGTTTTAAAAAGAAAAGTGGAAAATCTAAATATAATTAGAAAAATAATGATGGAAAAGTTAGGAGGCCCTAAAGTAAAAACGGTTGGATTATCGGACATTGAGACCTAACCTGAATATTATTTATTCGTTTTTTTAGCAATATATACCGATACCGTCTGAGTAAAAAGTACCTGGAATTTCTCATTCAAACAAACCGCGCTTGAGATATTGTCAAAATCTTTTTTTGTTCTGAGTTGGTATCTTGAGCGCGATCTGTCGGGAGTTTGTGCGTGATAACTTTGTAAATAAATCACCGTTTGTTGAGTTTTGCGAATTTCGCATTGTCAAATTTAGTTGAGTAAAGAGTTGATCTGAGATTTTGTGTTTCTAACAAAATATCATGTGCGGAAGCGTTGAAAATGTTAACGGTAATCTACGGGAACTTGACAATGATGATGTGCCTCGTTCCGGTCGTCCATGCAATAGTGTAAGTGACGTGCCATGGCGTGATTCACTCCGAATTTCTTCCGCTAAGCCAGACAGTAAATAAGGATTATTACGCGAGGGTATTAAAGGGACTTGGCACTAGAGAGGCCTTGTTTTCCATGCAGGTTCTGATTCAAAGAGCACGTGACATCAATGCCGACGTCTTTGCATGCTTCATAGATTTTGAAAAGGCATTTGACAAAGTGCAGCACAGTAAACTGATTTCAATCCTACAAGAGACAGGAATCGACGACAGAGACAGAGAGATAATACCAAAGCTATATTCACAACAAAAGACTATTGTACGAATTGAGAATGAGACAACAGAAGAATTTAATATAAAAAGAGGAGTACGCCAGGGCTGTATACTGTCGCCACTTCTATTCAACGTATACTCAGAACATCTCTTTTAAGAAGCACTGGGCAACATAGAAGATGGAATTATTGTAAATGGAGAAGTAATAAACAACCTAAGATACGCGGATGATACCGTTCTTATAGCCGATACTGCAGAGGGACTTCAAAGAATTATCGACCGAATAGTGACAGCTTGCAACAGATATGGTATGAAGATAAACTGCAAGAAGACGCAAACGATTATTGTCAGTAAAAACGACGTCGGCAATATACAGTTTACTGCCAACAACGTAACTCTCACAATGGCCGAGACGATCACATATCTAGGTTGCACGTTGAATAAGGACTGGGACCACTCTCGAGAAATAAGAAGCCGAATCGAGAAAGCAAGAGGTACTTTTAATAAGCTGCGCAACATACTCTGCAACCTATCCCTCAATATACATACGCGGATTAGGATTTTGAAATGCTATGTACTCTCAACTCTCTTATATGGAGCAGAAGCCTGGACCCTTACCGATGCTTCATGTAAACGTATAGATGCGTTTGAGATCTGGTGCTACCGCCGCATGCTTAGGGTTCCTTGGATACACCACGTATCAAACGAAAACATTTTACAACGTATCGGTGGAGAACTGGAATACCTTACAAATGTCAAACGCAGAAAATTGGAGTACTTGGGACATATCATGCGGAATGAGATATATCGCCTGCTCCAACTTATCCTGCAGGGGAAGATGGAAGGCCAGAGATCAACTGGACGAAGACGAATATCATGGCTGCGCAACTTACGAACGTGGACTGGAATGACATCAACAGGTCTGTTCAGAGCAGCAGTGAATAAAGTAATATGGACCAATGTGATAGCCAACATCCAAAGAGGATAGGCACTTTAAGAAGAAGAAGAATTAAAGCATTTGGGGGACAATGTCATATCATTCCATAAGCTTCGTATTTACCCGACATACTTCCTTGTGACTTTTTCCTATTCCTACGACTCAAGTTATCACTTCGCGGGAAGCGTTTTGTGACGATTGAGGCGATAAAGGAAAATTCGCAGAATTCGAAGGCAATAAAATGAATATCGATGAATAATTGAACCGTCTTCGTTTTATTGAAGAATTCCGGATACTTTTTAATCAGAAGGTACAACAGAAAAAAGCCTAATTACAAGGAATCCGAATTCATAAATTGAACATTTCATTTTAAATTGTAAACCCCAACTAATTCTAACGCATTCAAGATAATACCACACTATATTAATGAGATACAAATCACTAAACCAACATTACGTAGATGCCATAAAATTGTGAGGATATTGTCAAAATTAATGCTATAAGGTACGGAAATTTTATTAAAAGTTTGATACATATCATAAAATGGGTTTTGACAAGGTGCTTTTGGTCTCGGGCGCATAAAAAACGATGCCTAATACCTATACTGGGCACCTGAATCAATATTTTCTGCAGAAAAAATACACAATAAATTTTTACAACAAGGATATGGGAGTCACGGCGAAAGGTTAAAGGAAGCTCTCCAAATTTAGTCAGAATCATTATTTGCTCAACATCCTGCTCAAGATACATGCCATCCTCTCTAAACATTAAATATTTCAAAAATTTCCTTTGAATAGATTTTACAGAGTGCTTGTTGCAGTTATATATAGGAGACCATATAAGTGAACCCTAATCTAATTTGTAACTAAAGTAGATGCAATTCAATAAGTTAAATGTAGATAAATCAGAAAAGTGTTTACAGTTCTTTAATATAAATCTCAATGATCAAGATGCACTGTTCACTAGCTGATCAATATATTTGAAATAAAGGAGAGTTTATCATCAAAAATAACTCCCACACAACACAAATGAGGCTACTCAAGGTGGAAGCATCAATTGAATAATTGTATAGGACTCTTCGTGCAACTGAAAGGTACTACTGTTTGACCAACTGTTTTGATGCTGACCAGATGGGACGCATAGTCAACGACTGCATCGATGTGGTTAAAAATTTTGAAATCGTCAGTGTAGGTCATTTTTTGGCAATCCACCTCAACAAGAACACCATTTACATATGTAAAGGGTGTTTTTTTTATAGAGATATAGAACTTTAAGTTGGCAACATTTTTTTAATTGGCGGCCATTTTGTCAGCTGTCAAGTGATTTATGTTTAATTTGATTTGGCATTTCAACATGAATAGACTGGCGCCTGAACAACGCTTCCAAATTGTGCAAATTTATTTTGAAAATCATGGTTCTGTTCGAAATACGTATCGCGCACTACGTCCATTTTACGGTCAACATAATCGTCCATCAGAGCAATTAATTCGATTAACTATGGAACGTTTTCGCACCACCTTTACTCTAAATGATAATACGCATCCACAGAGACGTCGTACAGTGCGTACAGAAGAAGTCATTGCTGCTGTAGAGCGTAGCGTAGAGGAAGACCCGTAACAGTCTATCCGCCATCGTGCACAGGAATTGGATATGTGTCCATTCACTTTATGGAAGATTTTGCGAAAAGATCTTGGTTTGCGTGCTTACAAAATTCAATTCGTGCAAGAAATAAAGCCACACGATCACCTAGCAAGGCGTAGATTCGGTGAATGGGCCCAAAACAAGATTGCCGTTGATCCCGATTTTCATAAGCGAATTTTGTTTAGCGATGAAGCTCACTTTTGTTTGAATGGATACGTCAATAAACAAAACTGCCGTATTTGGAGTGATGATAATCCTCAAGTGTATGTTGAGACACCGTTACATCCAGAAAAACTGACACAGCTCGTGCTACAATTGATTTATTGAAGGAAACGTTTGGTAACCGCATAGTTTCAGGTTTCGGACCCATGAATTGGCCTCCAAGATCGTGCGACTTAACGCCGCTAGACTATTTTCTGTGGGAATATGTGAAGTCGCTAGTCTACGCCGATAAGCCCGAAACGATTGATCACTTGGCGGACAATATTGGCCGCGTTATTGCCGATATACGACCACAAATGTTGGAACAAATCATCGAAAATTGGACCTCCAGATTAGACTACGTTCGAGCCAGCAGTGGCGGTCATATGCCAGAAGTCATATTTAAATTATAATGCCAGAAGGTTATCTTTCGAATAAAGTAAATTTCATGTCAATTTAAGAAATTGATCTTTATTTTATTCCATTTAAAAGTTCTATACCTCTATAAAAAAAATACCCTTTATTAAATAGGAGTAGCCCCAAATTGGAAACCTGAGGTACAACCGACTTTGGCCCTAACCAATCTGACTTAAAACCCTCAATCTCTACGAACTGCCGATGATCTAGGAGGTAGCATTTCAGTATTCTGAGAAGTGCATCAGAGAAACTATACTGATCAGATGCTTTGCTCAGTAGAATGCATTGATCAACCTGATCGAAAGCCTTTCGAAAATCAGTATAGATGCCAGCGATCTGACTCCTGTCGTTAAGAGCGTCGCAGGTATAAGAGGAGAAACTGCAAAAATTAATTATGCATGATCTTTTAGAAAAGAAACCGAGTTGATAAATTGATAGCCTGTTCTGGATTTTGGAAAATAAAAATTTGTAATATAATTTCTAAAATTTTTGAAAACTTAACAATGACTTAAACAATGAAAAAACTTGGAATTCTGTTAGAGCCGGGTGTAAATTTGTTTTTAAGTTTTTTTCCAGGCGATCGTCATCGGGAAAAAGTGTGAGAATGTCGATTGGCTTCGAAAGATATGTTGAATAAAAAAGATTCCTTTCGGGTTGCTGCTAGAATTAAACAAATTATGTTAAATGTTTGTCCAAAATGAAGCTAATTATCAAGATAATATTTAGAAACATAATTAATTTCACCACAATTTAACAAAAAAAAGTGGTTAGTTGATATAATAAAAGAGAAGCAGTTTTACTTATAACACAATTATGTAAATACATATACCAGATTATGTTGTGTCATATTTCCGATGAAACTAAAATTAATATTCAGTTGTTTCATTGGCATGTCAAAATTCCCCATACACGTGCGTTTAAGATTTTTAGGAATATGGAAATTAAAATAAAGCTGTATTGTTTTAGATGAATTGTGTTTTCGAAATAGATGGGAATTTTTCTTCTCAATAGCATCTTTTATTTATAGAGAGAAAACTACATATTTGTCATAAACATAATTTTAATCCACATGTTATTTTATAACACGGTTGAAAGCTAAGATTTAAATTCTTCAACAATATACAAATCAAAATGCTGAATCTTTAACTCTCCAGGATTAAACTCTGGTCAATATAATTAAATCAAGATATGCAAACCCACAAAAATGTAAAAGTAAAAGTAAAACATGGCTTCTAAGGTAATAAAATAGCTTAAAGGTCATCGCACGATTATCTTTTTGTGTATATTATAATCCACTAGAGTAGACTGTGTTATAATTATTCATTGGAGAATTCACTCACAGTTTTTCTAGATATATATATTTTTTGTAACCATTTAAAAAACAAATTTACAATAATATTACTAATTTTGTTATATTCTCATCATGAAATTATAAGGGTCTTGCCAATTTATAATTAAAGTTTAGTTAAGCAAACCTTTTGTTACCAATAACTAAACGACAAATGATTGACAGATTTTATATAAAATCTAACTTGCTAAAAAAAATTAAATATATGTTTAAAACATTAGGTAATTACATATTTTTTCATTGTGGTATCATTTTCAGCAACTAAAAGTAAAGTCTTTTTATGGTGGTCTCCAAACAAATATCAGAATAGACGTAAAACGATGAAGTAAGCTCGAAGTTTTATTTTTGAGATAGAAGATCAGTCTGGACCGAGACAACCAAAATGAATTACGCAAGCTTGGGTTGAATTTGGCGAATTAAATGCCACATTTCGAAGTCTAATACCAAATAATATAAATAATATCGTTTTTGAACAATGTGTTCTACCAGTATTCACATACAGGGTGGCACAGTAGTGTGACAAAATACCCTATCACCCTTATTTTCCAAAATTTTGAATAAAAGTTTTATTAAAATTTTTTTCAATGATGTATGGTGTCTCACGACAGCGTGGCGCTAAAAAATTTTTATAAGGGAATACTCTATATACCTTTGCATATTTGGATACCCTCGAGAACCATCCATATGATAGCAAATCTGATTTTGAATTGTATTGCCAACTTTTTGAAAAAATTCACCAAATTTTGAAAAGGACATGGTCCTCTATAAAATAGAGATCTTATACACAAAATTATAGTACACAAAATTGAGACTGAAAAAGATAAATGTACCATTAAAGGTACAAAATAGCGTTTAAGCAATTATCTCATACAGGGTGTGTACAAGAATTTTGCCCATTATATGAAATGTAAATTAATTTTTCTTTGGTTTTTTAAATGGAACACCTTGTATATAACTACTTTATTTAAAGTTTTCCTATACATATCAGGGCTAGTTTTTCCGATATATTCGTTTTTATTAATAGGGATGTTGACTGTATTCAAATAAAAATATAATTTTGCCGCGAAACAGTGGTTTCCATAATAGAAATCCTAAAAAGCGCAATATTTTTTATTTTTATTTTTAGGGAATTTAATTTTTATTTAATAGCCAAAATATAATTAAATCACTTTCAAGTCACGTGACAATGAACATCAATCAAGGTGTATGACGTCACTTCTTCATCGCTGTCAAAGGCTACGTTGTTAGATTAGCATTATTTTATAGTGATTTTCGTGCAATTTCTTCGAAATTGGCTTTCTACTGCCTTTAAAAATGATTCTAAGAAGTTTTCTCATGATGGAAAGTAGATTTATTAAGGCAAATAGTTCGAATTTGCTGAGAATTGATTGTCATATATTGGTCATTTTCTTCGTTACAAACAGTAAGTTCGGCTTTGCTGAATTTAGCAATGTGACCTCTATGTAAGTAATATACCAAGAATTGTTATTTCCGCAACCGATAATGAATACATAATAGTAATCATAGGTATTTATAAGCTCAAAACTAAAATAAAACAACTACAAAAAAATTGTTATTCATCTTTGATTACTTTATTTCTAGCCTCAAAATTCCAATTTTCGCCTTTGGAAACCTGAAAAATAATAACTTTTAATATAAGAAAAATAAACAAATATTATCAAAACTTACAATAAAATGATCTTCACAAAAATACATGTTGGATTGTGTAGACACAAGTGCCGGATCCCTGAGAGCTAGCTGAAGCCACATTTTCCTGTTATTTTCTGAACGTAAAACATGAAACTTTTCAGATGTTTTAGTTGTGTAGCTCTTGTACACTGAGGAATCGTATAACATTTATTAAACATTTTTTATTATCAAAATGACGAAAAAACTTTATATCTCCTTATCGGTTTCCAACATTGTCCAACTTTCTTACATGTGTTGAAAATTGTCCAAATGTTTGATTTTCGGAGCAATCTGGCAATCCTGTCGGTTGTTCCGTGTATGTAAGGTAAGACAACATTGTTCATAGGAGGTACATTTACGACATTTTGTTGAGGAGTTGGGTTTTTATATTTATTAATAGAATGTCTTATATCTTCAAAGGATATTGCGCAGGAGGCAACGGATATTGCGCTGAAGATATAAGACGTTCTATTAATAAGTATAAAAACCCAACTTTTCAACAAAATGTCATAAATGTACCTCATATGGACAGTGTTGTTTTACCTTACATACACGGAACCACCGACAAGATTGCCAGATTGCTCCGAAAATCAAATATTCGGACAATTTTCAGCATATGTAAGAAAGTTGAACAATATTTGAAGTCTCCAAAGGACGCAATTTCATTTCAAACAAAGGCGTTTACAAGATACCTTGCTCTTGTGGTAAAGTGTATGTAGGTGAAACAGGACGGTTTATATCCACTAGGCTTAAGGAAGATGAAAGATGTTTAAATAGAAATAAATTGTACACTCTGCAGTAGCTGAACACCAGCATTGCTCAAGTCACACTTTTAATGTAAAAAAAAACTAAGATGCTACAGTATCTGGTTTCTTTAAACGTAAAATTAGAGAATCAATCGAAATTTGTAAATATCCAAATAATATGAATAGTGAGTGGGTACTGGGTAGAAAAAGGGAAAGGAACGAGCATATCAGTAGAATGGACGACAGAAGAATAGTCAGAATTGCACGCGACAAGTCATCGTTAGGTCGCAGGAGTTTAGGATGCCCCCGTAAACGATGGAGTGACAACTTAGCATTGCAATCGGCAGAGAGACGACGAACGAAAACAGGCGGTTCGCCTATATTAAAGAAGAAAGAAGAAGAAGCAGAATATTAATACTGATGCAGGTTACGGTCTACATCACACGTGGACATCGATTGTAACGCTGGATCACGGTTCGCCGAACACCAGTCGGGTATAATTATTGGGCTGTTGCTCCTAGATAGTCATTCAGTGTTCTAATCTCGTGGAGTAAAAATCCCCGAAGATGATTCGTGCAATCGTAGGCAAAACGTCGGATAATAATTCCAATTTGACACGATCTAAACCCAAAAACCATGATTTTCAACTTGACCAAAGCCGTGAAAGCTTTCGTTCTTTATGATTGGTATATCTTGTACCTGATCATATCTCAAATCTCCTGGCCAGAACTTATTACATTATTTTCGAAGGATGAAAACAAAATCACAAAGTATTTTATTCCTTTATGTAAGATGAGTTGAGATTGATATATATATATATATATACAGGGTGTCCAAGATAAGGATCCTAAGCATGGGGATCTCAGTACCTGTTGGAGTTACAGCTTAGGTTAAATTAGAAAAAAGTTGCGTACTTTGAAGCGTATTTACATGCCGTTGAGAAACTTTAAAAATTTTCATGGCCAGCTGAGATATTGGGGAAAAACGAAAATTTGATGAAATAGATTTTTTTTTTGTGACTTTATTTTAAAAGATATTAAAAAACTAATAAAACTTTTTCATTAGCAGTTTTTAGGTACTACGTGATGGAGTTTTTAAATTTTATATCCGACGTTTCGTTTTCGAGAAACCATCATCAACTTTACTTTTTTATAAGGGCCAAAAAAAAAGTATACCCTGTATCTGATTCCCTTTTTTATTACAAATTCAACGATGTATCACATGTCACATTTTTTTTGTTAGATAAAAGAATAAATGCGATTTTTCTATTTTTTTAAACATATTTTTAAGTAGGCTTTGCAAACATATAATGCTTTGACACTTTGACGTAAATACCTGTTATGAGTTATTGATCTCACATATTAGTTAATATCTATTTACAGAGCAATGAAGCTGAATGGAGCATAGTACTACTTAGAAACAAGAAAATTTAATCTACCATAAATTTAACCATAAGATAATCATTATTTTAATGATATACAAAGAATGATAAATTATTTAAAAATAACTAAAACAACAAATAAATTAACAACTTTTTTTATTCAATTTAAAGCAGGTGTTCAAACAGATTTCCGTTATTTTCCAGACATAAATATGATCTTCTTATGGTAGAATTTAAAACATCACGCAACATGTCAGGTGTAATACTGTTGAATGCATTAGTTACACATTCTCGTAACTGCTGCTCAGTCTCAAAAGAATGATGGTATATTTGGCTTTTAAGAAACCCCCAAAGAAAGAAGTCCATAGGGGTTAAGTCCGGAGATCGCGCTGGCCAAGGCACTTCACTGGAGGTTCCAATCCACTTTCCAGAAAATCGCTGCGTAAGATACTCGCGAACCTGCCTAGAATTATGTGCAGGAGCACCGTCTTGTTGAAACCAACAGGTATTAACCTGTGCCAGAGGTAAATCCTCCAAGCAGTCTTCTAAATTATTTTGTAATAATTGAAGGTATCGTTCTCCAGTTAACGAACTATGGTAGATAAATGGACCTAGTATTTTGGTACCGAAAATTCCACACCACATATTAAACCCAAAACGCTCCTGATGTCTTGAAATTTTTTGAACAGGCGGATTCTGTTGCGCCCAGTAATGAGTATTCCGGCGGTTAAAGACACCATTATTAGTGACTAGACTTTCGTCAGACCATATTATTTTTGCAGGGAAATTGATATCATCTTCACATGCGCGTGTATACCACTCACAGAAATGCCGGCGTCGTTCAAGATCCCTTGGTTTAAGTGCTTGGCAAATCCTAAATTTATAGGGGTGATATCTATTTTTACGCAAAATAAATTGAGCAGTGGATTTGGCTACTCCTATATTTTTTTCAATTTGCCTGCAAGAGATGTCAGGGTTCTCAACAACTGCTTGTAATACGTTATTTTGGGTTTCTTCGGAAGAATCCTTTTTTCGGGATAAAACTGGCTTTTTAAATGATCCATATTGTTTTAAATTTCGCGCCAACTGTAAGAAAATGGACTTACATGGTTGCTTTCTATCTGGAAATTTATTTAGATACATTGCTGCAGTATTTATAGTATTCTTCTGGCACAAAATGTAGCAGGTCAGCATGTCAAACTTTTCTTCATGACTATAATGGCCACCCGGCATATTCGACGATAATAACACAATAATAATTATTCAACAATAAACAATAACAACAGTAACAACAACGACAAGAACTCTACAAACAACTTAATAACTCTAAATCAACTTAACAATTATTATTTTATCTTACCATAAACATTAAATTAAGTCATACGTGACAGAATAACAGGTATTTACGTCAAAGTGTCAAAGCATTATTTGTTTGCAAAGCCTACTTAAAAATATGTTTAAAAAAATAGAAAAATCGCATTTTTTTTTGTCTAACAAAAAAAATATGACATGTGATACATCGTTGAATTTGTAATAAAAAATGGAATCAGATACAGGGTATACTTTTTTTTGGGCCATATAAAAAAATAAAGTTGATGATGGTTTCTCGAAAACAAAACGTCGGATATAAAATTTAAAAACGCCATCACGTATTATCTAAAAAGTGCCAATGAAAAAGTTTTATTAGTTTTTTAATATCTTTTAAAATAAAATCACAAAAAAATAAAATCTATTTCGTCAAATTTTCGTTTTTCCCCAATATCTCAGCTGGCCATGAAAATTTTTAAAGTTTCTCAACGGCATGTAAATACGCTTCAAAGTACGCAACTTTTTTCTAATTTAACCTAAGCTGTAACTCCAACAGGTACTGAGATCCCCATGCTTAGGATCCTTATCTTGGACACCCTGTATATATATATATATATATATATATATATATATATATATATATATATATATATATATATATATATATATATATAACTATGTCTACAGTTATAATTATTTTCTTCTTATTAGTGCCAAATTTCTATATAAATGACATCAGACATTTTTTAAGCTAGCATTTAAATATAATACAGCAATTCGATTTATACCTATTAAAGAAATAAAATGCTTTACTGAAAAATTATTACCGATATGTTCTCTAAACCTGTGCATCTGTTCGTTTAATTAGAATTGTTATGAAACGATTCATTCCGCGAATCAATTTCGCAAACATGTTCATCTCTTCTTTGTCAAATTAAAGAAACTAATAGAATTAAAATAACAGACAGATTATCTGTTGGGTGTTCAGGTTCTGATAATATGTTATTATGTTATTTGCATTAAGATGCTTCAAATAAATAAATCAGTAATTATGAATCACTAATTTGTATTAATAATTTACTTTCAGATTTTCATTTAGCTATTATTAACGTCAATATTTTAAATGGCATACATTTATAACTTTAAAATTTCCTTTAATCTATAATATATTTAAATTGAATCTTTTTTGAGATAATGATATGCAAAATTAAAATTTTTTACGCTTGCATAGGCAAAATTAAATGCCCGTAAAATATTTTGGTTTTTAATTTTCTACTACCTAGATATACTACTGGTATGTTTACTGCTTATTAAATAATGCTATCTAAATATCATGATAGTATTTAGCAACCAAAAATGGGGAGCGAAGTCAAATATTTGTTATTGTTTTCTAGGACTTATGTAAGATCGATAATAGAATATGCTAATAAAATATATGGATATGCTGCAAAAGTAGAACTGCAAAAAATTTAAATAATCAAAATCAATTATTTAAAACTAAATTTAGCACTCTTAGCGAGTTTTTTAACCAATATTATGAAAATTGAAGCCGTTAAACCTTTCTTAATCCTCAGAAAAAAGTTTTAAGTGATAAATTTCTACTAAAATCAATAACAAAATATAGTAGTCTTATTACCAACTAAAAGTTTCCTGTTCCCACATAGCAATGCAGTAAAGACTCCCGGGTATTTAAAAAAAAAGTCCATGAAATTTTATTGAACCCCAGTCTTATGTTCCTTTTTGAGCATATGTTTCATTGAAATACCCTTACTTTAATAGCTTATTGCATTATTGATATATTCCACTGGTGCATTCATGGTGTTACCAACCTTTAATAGTTTGTATAGATATAAATATTTATTTATTTATTTATTGATACTCTTACAAACTCCTAAATATAACATGCTATAGAAAAATTTTAACAGACTTAACTAACACAGAAACAGAGAGAGCACAGACAAGAACCTGAATTAAGCTAAAGGTCACTGCATAAGCTGCAATAGCAATTCCTTAGTACAATTAAAAAAGTCAATTTCATTATTCTTATATAGTACGTTGCACTCAATCAACATTAAATTTATTGGAGAACAACTACTAATGGAAACATGAAAGAATTTTTTCTTTGTATCCTTAATCCTATCTTAGGTACATGAAGAGATATATAATTAATTAAAGAACAATTGTTTAACTTTGTATTATTGATAATACAATAAACAAATATGACATTGACTTCTTTTCTGAAGAGCTTGAAATTTACAGCTTTCTCACATACTGCTATAAGAGGTCAGATATGGATATAAGTTATTTTTCCTAGCATATAAATATCTCAAAAACCTTTTTTGAACACACAATAACCTCATAATACACCATATATCAGATGCATATTCTAGATGCGGACGAACAAGTGCATTATACAATTTTATTATTATATTATGATTATTAAACTGACTTGTGTTAATATTGCGATAGTGGGTATTAAATTTCAAATTAGACTGGAAGTTCACCCCATGCACTCAATCTTTTGTTGTAGTTTTGTTCCACCAATAAAGTCATTAATATTATTAGGATATATTTTATTTGTACAAGACATAAAGAAGCATTTATTAGTATTTAAAAATATTTTATTTAACCGAGACCATTCCGTTACTGAATTGAGGTCTGCTTGCAGTGCACTAAAATCATTCATTACTGTTTGTTACTTTCTTAAATATTTTAAAGTCATCCGCAAATAAAAGACCATCAGAATATTTGGCGCTATTAGGTAAATGATTTATAAACACTAAAAACAACAGTGAGTCCAGGTTGCTACCACCACATGTTGCCATAAAAGCTTGAGAAATGACTTTCCCACCCTCACCATGTGCTGGCTATACATAAAGATGTAAGCTTTCCTAGAAAAGCCAAACTCAGCAAGCTTAGCCAGCAACACCCGATGGTCCTCCTTATCAAATGCCTTTGCACAATCAATATACACTATATCAAGCTGCTTCCCGCCATCAATAGCCTCCGAGGCATGATTTGTAAATACACATAAATTTGTTACTGTGGACTTTTCACTTACAAATCCATGTTATTCTGCTATTTTATGAGTGATGTATCAAATATCTTAGCAAGTGAATTAAGTATACTAATTGGTCTATAATTTTCAACATTTATTTGTTTATCATCTTTAAATATGGGAGAAACAATTATTGTCTTTAGTTTACTGAGAAAAATTTTTATTTTCAAGGCAACATGAAAAATATGATTGATAGGGGCTGCTGAAATGTCCGAGCAATCTTTATAGATACATGAGGGAATATTATCCTCTCCTGTACGTTCTTTAGGTTTTAGTTTTTTTATATATTTTTACATTATCCTCTGATATTAAAGAAAATTCCAAATTTCCTCAGCTATTAATATCTATAAGGTCGCCGTTGGACATTGATGACAACTCAAACACCGAACTGAAATACTGTGCAAAAGCATTGGCACTATGTTCATGCTCTTCCAATGATATTCCGTTATAAGACATAACCCTTGGCATACCATACCTTTTACGCTTAAAACCAACATACATCCAAAGACTACTAGGATCAAAATTAACATTATTCTCTATATTTCTTAAATACAAAGAGGACTTATTATCAATCTATTGTTTAATATTATACCTTAAGTTACGGCATTCTTCATATTGAAAAACACTAGTTTTGTCACCTCCTTTTCTCTAATTTTATTTTTCATACTAAATCATTTGAAAACCAAAGAGAACATTTAGAATTATTTACTTCACTATTACCAACAGATTGAGCTTTTCTCGGAATTGCATTATTTAAGTAGTTAAGTAATTTGTCATAAAATACGGCAACACATTCATTTGGATCTGTAAATTTTTCCATTTCGGACCAATTCGTTTCTTTTATTAGGTTTTTTTTAATAATTGTTAAGCTTGGATCACAAAAAATCATTTATTCATCAAAAATGTCTTCGTTCTATCAACTTGATTGTGATAGTACAAATAATTCACCTAAAAATTATTCCTAAAGCACTAAAATTATACACAGCCTGAGAAAAATATATTTCTTGAAGAACTTAACAACAAATGGATTGGATAAGAACACATTTTCACCCATGATCTGTCTATTATACGCTTTATTATGTTATTTATTTATAAGACCCGACTGCTCATCTCAGAATTCTGATGTTAATCAGTACCGACATTTTGACCACACTTCGGGACTCATTGCCTTTAATGCGGGATTTCCAAAATTCTTCTAAGGTGGTTATACAGTATCACCAAAATATTAGTGAAGAAATGCCACAAAGGACTCACTCATTTGGTATTTAGACTGTTCTAAGATAGAGAAAAGAATCGGCGCCCATGTCTTCGGAACTAGTTGTTAACTTTCATTAGCCTAAAATTTATACGAGAGTAAAAGATTTTTTTTAAAACCTTTGTTAACCAAAAAAAAAAATAAAATGAATAAAATTCAAAATTCTATTAAGGAAAGCCTAATAGTGAGAAAACTACTAGCACCTAAAACTCTTGTATATTAAGTTATTATTAATGTGGCCAAAGGTTGATAAGAATTATGAGAATGGGCACGCATGTTTCATTACGGAGCTTTCTACTGTACAAATGATGTCACTTGGGTGAGGAGAAAGGTAACATGCAACTTGTTTTACTATCATGTGATGGAATGTTTCACGGTTATGCAGATATGCAGTCGCCTGACACTACTGGGGATAGATATATCCTGCAGGTCATTGTTCAACGATGCTTAACCGTGAAGCATTCCATCACAACAATGTCTTCAGTAGGAAAATAAGAACTCTCTCCTCGCAAACGGTTGACAAGACACCACGTCACCGGTCTGATGAGCCCAATCATCAAGGGGCGAAACGCGGTCCAGTACGCTCTATTCAGGGATGTATATCTATGAGGTAGAGTTGTGTGTGACATGGGCGCGCATGTAGGGTCGAATAATCTGAAGTGAATGCTTCACAATCATGCCGGGGGGATTGTGAATCTCCAAGAACCGGAGCGAATTTAACAGTAATCACCAAGAACCCGTACTGAGTAAACAAAAGCGCGCTGCGCTACCGGGAGAGGATTGGGGCATTGTATTAAAAAACAAAAACAATACGTTGCTCCGATCCTACCTGGGGATGGTAAAGTAAAGCTTTGCACAGGCGCACTGGAATATGGAGCTTGGGTATTGGATGTCCTCTATATCGGTGTTATCATCTACAGCAGTATCGTCGAGGGTTCGTTAATCTTTCTTCAGTAGCCCTACAACCCGGGGTGGGTCTTGGCTGACTGCACAACTTGCTTCCATCTCACATGGTCGTCCATAATAGTTGGGTCAGTGGATAACCCCATTGTTCTTAAATCTGACCATATGTTATCTCTCCATCGCATTCTTGGGCGTCCTAAGGGTCTTTTCCCTGTCGGAGCCTCCTCCCAAATTAACTTGGTAAGGCGGTTATTAGAGAGCCTATGAACATGTCCAGCCCATCTTATGCGTTGGGATTTAATTTCTTGTACGATGTCGCTAGCGTTATATATCTGTTTGATCTCGGCATTTGTTCTTATTCGGTATTGATTAGTATTGGAGTCGTTATAGAGTTCGAAAATTATTCTAAGGATTTTCCTCTCAAAACATCTAAGTTTCATTTCCATTGCTTTTGTCAGCGTCCACGTCTCTTATCTCCTCTGTGATATCGTTATCTGCGGTGATTGTCGCTCCGAGATATTTAAAACGCTCCACTCTTTCAAAGTTATATGTGTCTATTGTTACATTTTGTCCTATTCTGTCTCGATTCTTTTGTCTGTTTATGCACATGTATTTGGTTTTCTCCTCATTGACCATTAGACCGGGTTTCCTTGCCTCTATCTCTATTTTGTTGAAAGTTTCCTTTACATTGGTGACGGTATTTCCAACAACACCAATGTCGTCCGCGTATGCTACTAGTAATTTTGGTCCATTTACTGTTATTAGTTCTGTTCTAATTTGTGTTGTTCTCACTACTTTTTCCAGAATTGTATTAAAGAAGAGGGGTGACAGTGCGTATCCTTTTTTTAGGCCACTGTTTATTTCAAACGATTCTGAGAGTTGGTTACCTATTCGTACCCTGGATCTACAGCCATTTACGCATACCTTGGCGAGGTGGATCAGTTTTTTTTGGAATCGAAAGTTCTGCCATTGCATTCCACAGTTGACCCATGTTAATGCTGTCGTTTGCTTATCGGAAGTTGATGAAAAGATTGTAGATAGTTCTATTGAATTCCCATCCTTTTTCAAGTAGCTGCCTTATAGTAAAGATCTAATCTATAGTCGATCTATTTTTCCTGAATCCGGCTTGGTATTCCCCTAGGAAATTTTCTACAAAAGCGTTAGTCTACTTAATAGGATATTCGATAAGATTTTGTATGCCGTGTTAAGTAGGGAGATTCCTCTATAGTTGGAGCACTTGGTTTTGTTTCCCTTTTTATGGATAGGGATTATTATGCTTTCGTGCCATTTTGCTGGCATTTTCTCTTCTTTCCTTATAAGTGTGATTAGTGTGTGTAATTGTCTATGTAAAACCTCCCCTCCGTACTTGAGAAATTCGGTCGATATATTGTAGTATATTTGACACCGATTTGTAGAATGCTCGACCGTCTGAGTCTTGTCTATTCCTTTCCATTTCCTCATACTGCTGTTTTTCATATTCCCTTTCTTTTGTCTAATTAGTTTTCTTGTTTCTCGTCGAGATGCTGTATAGCTTTCTTTGTTTTTTGTTGTTTCTTGTTGAATCATAATGTTTCGTTTCTTCTGTCTGTCTTGTAGTTTTTCTTGGCATTCTTTATCAAAACATTTTCTTGTTCTCTTCCTGCTTTTTCCGATCATTAGCTCTGCTTTATCTGTAATTGTTTCTTCCATTTGTTTCCATAGTCTTTCAATATCATTACTCTGGTCTATTTTTCGATGTTCCATTGTCCCAGTGCTTCGTTCGTTTTAAGATTCTGTGACGATATTCTCATCCTGATTTTTGCTCTCACTAGATAATGGTCTGTATCTCCATCTAATCTCCTGAGGCTTCTTACATCCAGCACATTGCTTCCATGTCTAGCATCGACAACTACGTGGTCAATTTGGTTCCGTGTGGTGTTGTCGTTGGAGACCCAAGTCTGTTTGTGAATGTCTTTATGTTGAAACATAGTAGACTTTACTAGCATATTGTTAGCCTATGCTAGCTCCATGAGCCTCTGTCTATTGTCGTTTGAGATATTGTGGAGGCTGTGTTGTCCTATTGTCGGTCTTAGGTTTGGTTCTTTGCCAGTTTTTGCGTTGAAGTCTCCACAGATTATTTGCATGTCTTGATTCTCTCTAGCGTTCTTTCGAGTTGTTCATAAAAGTCGTCTTTTAATGTTTCGTCTTTATTTTCTGTCGGGGCATGTGCAGATATGATTGAGATATTGTACCATTTTCCTTTCAGTAGAGTTCGTTAATCAACTCGCAAAACTCAACGGAGCTACTCTAATATGGATACTGGGTCAAAGAGTAATGTAAGAACGGACTAAAACTAGTAAACGATTTTCTAACAAGCTTTGGAGATATTACCTTGTAATATCAGTTTTGTCACAAATTGAAAGCAACTACGTAACATATTCTTTGTAAATTCAAAGAATTGATCCAATACCGACTAAAACATCTTAAGTCTAAAATATTATGAAACTCATTTTCCGAAATATCATAAACTTTGCTAAAGGTTTCGGAATTGCAGAGTAATAAACTACGAAGGATATTTCACAATAGATCGTTTTAGGACGAAGGTACATTGAGCCGATTTGGGACCGAGCGACCCTTATTCTAAAAATACATTTTAGTTTAATTTGATCATATAAAGGACAACAATCGATTACATATTTTCGTTTTTAAATAAATGCCGTCCCTTCTATCAACACGAGGCCGTCCAATTCATTAATCCAAAATTGACACAAAATTGATGTTACATGTTTTAAATATAAACCAAAAAAAAAATGGCGCCAATAATTTCATTAGTAAGCCATAACAATGTCGCGAAAATATAAAAATATCCTGGTACAGAAATAAAGTTGTTGGGATAATGTGAAAATATTGGATGGAAATGTTATTTTAGATTTTTTGTTGACAGCGGTACTTTGTTCGGAAGCTAAAGGTAATAGGGAGCTCTTGTCGTATATGAAAAATTAAAATTTATATGAAAAAATAAATTATTTGATTAAAATTAAGGATCAATTATTTTTTTTTTTATAATTTAGTTTTAAAATTTTCATATATAGTATGTCCGCAGATTGAGTTAATAAGAGAAAATCTTTTTTTTTTATTTCCCGAAAAAAAAAACGCTTGTAAAAAGAATAAGATTAGCATCAAGTATTTTTGCCTGAGGTGTACAGATTAGCCAGAAAATATGAAATTACACAAGACCAGCAAACATCGAATATGTCGAATGAGATTTTGGCGCAACGTTTACAAATTGCCACAAGAAATCAGCCTGATGAACAAATGTACTCACGGATTAATATAGAATCAAATGATCCTATTTATGAAACAATTCGCTCTAATATCATCTAAAATCTTATACAGAATAGCTTAGAACAGTACAATTACGTATATGTATATCATAAAACTTTTGTTTCCTACAATAAATTTTATACCCTTTTCATAAAATATTCTCCATACCTATTTTTAAAATTTCGAAATATTTACAATTTTGGTTTTTAAATCAAAATATACAAACAACAAACTATGAAAAAAAATCATTCTATCAGATATTAAAAGTGTTTTCCAGTAATTGTTCCATGATACTACATGTAATAGAATTTTTCATTTTATTCGTTCCTTAGATTCTCTAAGCATATATACCTAGCCGGGTTTAAATTCATATATTTATTTTTTGACGAGGTCGAAAGAAAAGTCCAGCGGGTTAAGATCGAATGATCTGGGTTGCCACTCTATGGCTAACCTGAACTATTAGGTTAAACTTTGTAAAATAAAGTTGCTAGATCTAAAAGCAGATCATTTTAAAGAAGGTGAGGTTTTCATCAGGCAGATGGTCCGATTATTCTATTTTCAACAATGTCTGTCTAGACAATAACTTTTCATAAAACAAAGTCTGATTTTCTTTGATTCAGTGAGGACTTTCTATTGAATTGACCAATTTAAAAAAGAATAACATCTGGAAAATAAACTTTTTCGACAAATCTTGCATTATTATCTGTCAGCTTCATCATTATTTGGCAAAAGTACTGCAGCCTATCACGGATCTTCTTGTAATGATTGATTGAATTATATAGCAGACTAGGATTGAAAAGTCCTTACTTAGCAGCCTAGTGACTTATTGTGTCACCTGTTATACCATGTGAAGAGGTTGGATTTCTTAATTAGATTAAGCAGTCTTTTCACTAGTCCGTCCTCTGGGTATAAGCTTTTTGGCTTGAATGATCTTTGAAGGTGTCACTAGGTCAGAGTTTCCAATTTGACGATGATGTATGAATCTTTTCATCCTCTTCATCACATAGTCTACATATCGATTCTTCACTACCCGTCTGATATCGTCCACCCATTGCTTTTGTGATCATCTTACAGTTCTTTATGTCTATCTATATCTTCTTTCTGTTATGTCCTGCCCATCCCTACTTCATCTTCTTTGCTTCTTACATTATTTCTATAATGTTTGCTTTCTTCTTGATTTCTTCATATCATATCCTGTCTTGTAACGAAATATCAAGTGATTTTGTGGGACTTATTGTTTCTAATTCGTAAGTATAGACTGGCAGGACGGCAGTTTTCCAAACATTGTCCATGAAAATCTGATTCGCCTGGTTATTTCTGTGTGTAGGTTTTCTTTTTCTAGCCTAATAGTATATATATATATATATATATATATATATATATATATATATATATATATATATAATAAACAAGAATCAGCGCTGATAGAGGTCACTTACATCACAGGCTTGAAATATTTCTTACTTTTGTGTTACTCTTAATAATAAACCTTAGAGAAAAACGATTTTTACCAAAATATTGTATTTTTTTTCTATAAAATTACCTTAAAAAGTGTTCTCTAAATAATTTAATCCTAGAGTAATCAAAATCTATTTAATTTCTGTCACGGACTTAAATTTTTCTTTTTTTTTTTGTAATAATTTCTATCTCAGCAGCAATGTATCGTCACTGGCTTTAATATACAACATCAAAACGTCGAAAAAATCATCTAATAATGAATATGATCAGACAAAAGAATGTTTCAAAAAATAGAGCGAAAAACACAGGATTATAGGAAACATATTCCTTTAAAGTTAGAAATTAACGAAATACTTAAAAACACATTTTTTAAATTTTCTCCTATATCTCCGAGATTATGAAAATTTTGCGACTCTCGTAACGTATCTTGTATGTACCCAAAAAAAAAGAGAAACTTTTTTCCAATGTTGCAGTATCACAATAGTGGTATCACTTAAAATCACTACCTCTATATTTTTTTTATCTATACTTTATCATTATGTTACGAGAGTGTTTTGATAAGTCCGTAACTTCTTACAAGGTGACTCTCCAATCATAAATTTTACTGAGCCCAAGTCTCCTTATACAGGGTGTTTCAAAAGAAAGTTCACATTTAAAAAATCGATTTAAAAAAAAGTCAGGACTTTATTGAAAAAATGTTTATTACATATTA
Source organism: Diaprepes abbreviatus (assembly GCA_034092305.1). Classification (NCBI taxonomy): domain Eukaryota; kingdom Metazoa; phylum Arthropoda; class Insecta; order Coleoptera; family Curculionidae; genus Diaprepes; species Diaprepes abbreviatus. Next base: position 3,947,546 of record JASJET010000087.1, read on the forward strand.
AAATACATTGTTTGGGAATTTATTTTTTAAAAATGATATCGTCCAAATGTAATCCGTTGCGCTCACGGCATTCATTTAATCGAGCACTAAAATTGCCCATGACGGCTCGGCAGGTATTCTCCGTGATGTCTGCCATTTCGTTGCGGATATTTTCTTTTAATTGTGCCAGGGAAGTCGGTTTGTTGGCGTAAACTTTTGATTTGACATAACCCCATAGGAAAAAGTCCATAGGTGATAAATCAGGACTGCGTGGAGGCCAACTTATGTCACCTTTCTTTGAGATCAATTTGCCGGGAATAAATTTCACGCACTCGTGGCAGAGACATGTTGGACGTGTGTGAAGTTGCTCCGTCTTGCTGGAACCATGTTCTTTGGTTATAGCCAGGAAAATTTTGCAGTTTAGGTACGAAGAAGTCGTCTAACATCTTCACATACCGCTTTGAAGTCACTGTTACTGTGCGTTCCCTTTCATCTTCAAAAAAGTACGGGCCGATAATTCCTCGCGCCGACATTGCAGCCCATACAGTCACTTTCGGCGAATGTAGAGGTTTCTGATGTTTGTGTTTTGGATTGTTTGCACTCCAATTGCGGCAATTTTGCTTGTTTACATGACCATTAAGATGAAAATGGGCTTCATCCGAAAAGAAGATGTTGGTAAACGTTGAAAAGCGTTCAGTCATCTGGTTTACGAAGTCAAGCCTCTGACCAGCATCTTGAGGCTTCAATTCTTGCATCAACTGAATTTTATAGGGGTTCAGCTTTAAATTTTTTTGTAAAATGCGGAATAATGATGACCTATGTACATTTAAAGCAATAGCACGCTTACGAATCGAAACGTTTGGGTCGTCACGAACAGACTGAGTAACACTCTCTACGTTTTCGACCGTTCTCGAAGACCTCGGACGCCCGGATTTTAGTTTATCTAGTGTTGAACCGGTCTCTTCAAACTTCTAGACCCATTTTCCAATAAGCCGAGTGCTTGGCGCATCATTTAAGTGACGAATATGTCGAAAATTGCAGAATTTTCTACGCGCTACAGTCGCCGAATTACCGTTTTTGTAAAACTCACGTACGCACAAAGCACGGTCCGCTCCCGAGAAAGCGACTAAATTCCCAAGAGCCAGGCTACCGATTGACATACCCCCCGCGCCGCTCGGAATAGTTGCGTTCACGCAATAAGCAAAACAAATGTGTACTTTCTTTTGAGACACCCTGTACTAGAAGGTACATATATGAAGTTATAAGTCAATTTGATGCATAGAAAATTTTGAGCAGTCTCTTATGTCGATGTGGAAGTGTATCTTCAAGATCATGGGAAAACATGAGTTTGGTGTGCTTGATAAGTACTACTTTTTGCGAACTAGGAAAAACTATCAGACTGAAAAAAAGTTTAAAAAATATAGTGCTACTTTTTGCGAGGAAAAACTATAAAAAGAAACGAAGAAAAGTTTAAGAAATATTATAGGGATTGTGCTTCATCGTATGGAATAGTTCACAAGTGGTTTACTGAATTCCGTTGTCGCTGTACGAGCATACATAATACTGAGCCTTCTGGACATTCAAAAGATGTCACTTCTGAAAAAATGATTGACAAAATCCATGACATAATGCTTGAAGATCACCAAATCAAGATACGGGAGATCAGTTACATTGGGAAAATCTCGACTGAACTTGTTTTGTATGAACGTTTCGTTATGAGGAAGCGCTCAGCAAGATGGGTGCCACGTTTACTAACAGTCGATCAAAAATGATATCAAGTGACCATATCTCGGCAGTAAGCATGTATCAGGGTAATCTCAACGAATTTTTGTGATATAACGTGGATAAATTACTACATGCCGAAAACAAAAAAATAATCAAAAATGTGGAATGACTGAAAAAGACAGAGACAGTTCCATCATCCGATAGTCAAGATTTTATGGGAGTTACACGGCATAATAGTAATAATCGATTACCTTCAGAACGGAAAGACGATCACATTAGAATATTACGTTTCACTTGTGGATCAATTTGGAATTTAGCAAAAAAAAAACTCTTTCATCACCATAATGCGCCAGTTCATTCAAAGACAAAATTGCAAGAATTATTTTACGAATTACTTCCCCATCCACCTTGTTCGCCAGATGTAGCACCTACTGACAATTTTCTATTCAGCATGAAGATTGACTCGAAGAAAAAAAATTCTCGAACGAGTAGATTATTACTCAGGTAAATGAGTATTTTGAAATGTTTGACAGGCTTATTTTTCAGAAAGAATTAATAAGTTTGAATATCGTTTCAATAAGTGTATATATATATATATATATATATATATATATATATATATATATATATATATATTATCATAAAATTATTTATTTTATTCAAAAGTCCCTGACTTTTCAAACCGCTTTCGTACATATTTGTAGTTATAAATATTGAAAAAGTGATAGTTTGCTATGAATAAAATCTTCGACAACGCTCCTGCTCGATAATTCAGTAATTATGAGTCAGAATATACGGGTTAAACCAACCAACCAAAAAAGTAAAAAATATTTCAAGCCTGTGATGTAGGTGACCCCTATCAGCGCTGATTCCATGTTTATTTTTCATTAATTAGATGACAGACGTAAAAATGTAACAAAGAGATACCGAAATAGATAGTGTTTTTTCTCAGACTTAATTACCATATATTCACATCAAAGATATAAAAAGGCAATAAAGTCAATTGTCTTTATTTTTTAAATCGAGGCGTTAAGGTATCTTGGCTAACACAATACAGAGTGAAATTTAAGTGTTTTAAAGTTTATTTGCTACTTACTAATGAATTAGATTAATCATCGATACAATAAAATTATTATGTCAAGGCAATAAGCAGTCCGTAATTTTCTAAAATTTCTCACACACAGTATCTGCTTGAGAAAATATTTTGGAAACATAAGAAATATTCTTATCTTTTTCAAATGTTTGCGTGATTCAGGAACTATTCTGCAGAGCCCCATTATTTTTGTGTTTTCTTTATATTTGCTAAACTGGAAAACGCTGACAGCTCAAAATAGTGTTTTTTCTTTTTAATTAGAACTCCTCATGTATGAATCATTTTTATATTAAATATATAATCTAAAACATTTTTATTAAAGATTTAATCTATTTTGACGTTCTAGTGTCGGAAATAATTGTGTTTAAGAAAAAAGTTCTTAGTTTTACGGTGATTCTGCATAAGCAAAATTTTCTATCGAAATAACAATATAGCCGTAATCGAATGACGAAGTACTAAATGGACACCCCGTATATTCAGATGCAGCTCAAAATTTTTTTAAAACTTTTATTTTATTTAATAAATCAACTTATTTTAGTTTTGTAAGCAGGTCTTCATAATTCTCATGCTTGTTTACTCTATCTCTGCATTCAACGGATTGACCTTCTGGGCAAACTTGTGTATAAGTTGGTGAATTCTAATATCAATATTTCTACTAACTAACGAAAGTCGGATACATTTGTATGATAGTATAGGTCGTAATAATTTTTTTCTCGCTAGCTCCCATAGAATAAGGTTCAGGCACCCTCGTGCTCTGCGCTACTGACAAAATGGCCATCCTTCAGAACCCATGAGCTCACATACTTCATGTGCTGATCGGAATTCCAATATAAGTTTTTGTTCATATACCTAAGGTTTATAACAATTTTACTCAACGGTTAACATTATCGAGGATGTACGAAATATATGGAGCTCTTTACTAACATCAGTTTTAACATCTGACAGACAGTTTAAGGTTTCATTTTACTACTTTAAATACAGTTACAAAATGTAACAAACAGTTATTTCCTTAAAAAAAAGTTATTCTAAGTTTTTTGTTGAGTCACACCGATTCACCTTGCTTGATGGTTAATTAACAAAACGGTAAAAATTAAAACTAAATTTAAGAAAATCAAACGTGACTATGCTAAAACCAAATAGAACAATGTAAAAGTATTAAACACAGTTAATTTATAGTTAAAGTTTCTCAAGATAGATAGGTGTTTTCTTAACTATCTGCCTCAACTAAGAATTTACCTTTTATAAGAAAGTAAGCTTAATAGTGGACGCATAGTTACTTGTTCCGAATATAGTATTTGATTTTCCCTGACCGTTTATTGCATATTTTATGTTTTGTTTCCTCTGAGCGATGAATAGGGTGAAAAAAAGACTCATTTTCAAGTAATTCTGATGCACCTATTTTATTATGTCTACCATCAAATCGTCAGAAGTGCCACTCAGTATCAAAAAGAAGATGCACTTGCCACTTAGTTTAAGCATTAAGGAACGTTCACACTAGGACAATATTCAAGTCAAGGCACTGCGTGAACAGCTCTACACCTTATATTGTAAGAAGACAATACTCATTTGCACCTTTTTCGATACTCTAACCGGTCAGAAATGGATCTGTGACGGAATTTGATCTTGGACTTTTGTAAAAGGATTATTTTGGTAGCGTTTTGCCGTTTTGCCCATGATATTGTTGCTATCCTATATTATTTAGTAGCTATTCTATAAATCTATAAATAAAATTCGTATAACAAAGATATTTTGGAAATCTGGTCGATCTTCTAAGACTCTTGCAGTTTTAGTGCTAAATGATTTCAGGTTATTAGAGCTAAATAGTACCACAAACCAAACTTAAAGATTTAGGGAAAGCTGCTATTTAACTGGTTAGGTCAGGCCTTTTTTTTTGTGTGAATCCACGAGACGAATCGCATGGCGGTTTTTATCATAGGAAAAAAGAAGTCAACGAAGAAGTGGTAATCAACTCTATAACAGCAGAAAACTGGAAAGAATACATGCAGAGTCTTTTCAATAACCAGGAGTATAATAATGAGGACATCCAAATAGATTTAGATAAGGTAAAATCGATGATGGAAGACGAGAACATAAAAATAGAAGACGTACACGAAATGCTGACCAAACTGAAAAATAGAAAAGCTCCGGGAACCGACGATATTTCCAATGAAATGCTTAAATATGGGGGCCTTGAACTAGAAAGAATACTAACAATACTATTCGACAAAATTCTATCAACCTACAGTATTCCAGAACAGTGGAGGAACAACCTGAGTATACCCATCTTCAAAAGGGGAAATAAGAATGATCCCAACAATTATAGAACAATAACACTATTAAATAGTAGAAGCAAATTATTAACAAAAATCATGACTTCAAAACTAACGAGTAAAATTGCAATAAGTGAAGAACAACACGGGTTTAGACAGAACAGATCGACAGTTGATGCGATTTTCATTATCCGACAGACTATTGAAAAATCGATAGAATACAATAAACCTCTTTTCATCTGCCTAGTGGATCTTAAAAAAGCGTTTTATAGAGTTCGACTTAAAGACGTCTTGCAAATAGTTCAGGAAAATGGCGTTAACCATAACTATATTACGGTAATTGAAGAGCTAAATAAAAACAATAAAACATGCATAAAGACACAACAAGGAGTAACAGATTAAATACCTATCATGACGGGAATACGACAAGGCGACAGTATCAGTCCATTTCTTTTTAATTATGGACAAGATAATACAAAATGTAAAAGAAGTCAATGGAGGATACAAAATGGGACGAAAATCATTAAAAATCTCATGTTTTGCCGACGACGCCTTACTGTTAGCAGAAAATGAAGACGATCTGCAACGACTACTATACCGATTCCAGACCACATCAAAAAATTTAAATATGGAAATATCTACAGAAAAGACCAAAACGATGGTAATTTCAAAAGATCCTGTCAGATGCAAATTGGTGGTGAAGAATCATCCTATCAGACAAAGCATGTCTTGCAGATACTTAGGAGTTGATGTATCAAGCAATAAAAATCTATACCAGGAAGTCAGAGCACAGGCTAACAAAGCCTCAAGGATATCAGGATGCCTGAGAGACATAATCTGGAAAAATAAGTATATATCCACAGAGAGCAAAGTACGCATCTACAGAACTGTGACAAGACCAGTACCAACTTATGCGTCGGAAAGTCGAGCCGAAACATCTAAAAAAAAGTATGCTACGAACGGCTGAAATGAAAACGTTAAGAACAATCAAAGGAGCAACCCTAAGAGATCAAATAAGAAGTTCCGAAATAAGGGAAGAGCTCAAGGTACCTGATGTGGTACGGTTCATAAGGTCAATGCTCAGATATTGAAGGGACCATGTGGACAGAATGGGCGACGATCGACGGGCAAAATGGGTTAAGAACGAGATACCAAACACTAGAAGACCCACTGGTCGACCTCCAAAACGATGGCACGAATGTTGGACATCAACATCACAGGAGGCTTAATATAGCAGAAAAACAAGATGTCATCTTAAATAAAAGAGGAAGAAGAAAGAAGAAGGTTTTTATCATATTAAACATTCTCTATTAATAAAACGAAAGTATTACCACAGAGAAACTTAAATTCAATCTTTAAAACAATTTCAGTGTAATTAAAATAAACGTTCTTATCGTCCATTATTTTAAATCCAATTGGTGTAAGGAACCCAATTTTAAAAATATTATATTTCAATACAGTTGGTCCAGTGAGAGAACACTTAAGACTGACACAATTATTTTTAGAGAGTAAGCATTGCCCTTAAAATTTAAAGGAAAACACTCTATGCCGTGTAAAAAAGAAAAGACAACAATCCAATTTTTTTCTTTCCTAGAAAAAAGAGACCTTATCGAAAACGAAAAACCACGGATGTTCTCGAAGATCCAAAATTCGTTCGAAATATACTCTCCAATATGTACTAAGAAACTTCTGCTCTGCTGAGCGGGAGCACCTGAATAACGTCTATCCAAACCGTTGGATGGGTAGAGAAGGAGGTATTGCCTGGCCTCCTCAATATCCCGACTCGATGCCTTAGCAGTTAGGTTAACTTTTTATTGAAACTATTGTTACAGGGGAAAATTCCTCTTTTTAACCGACTTCTAAATTCGTCGACTATGTATTTTTTTTTTCTATGTATGTATACCGATTACTCCGGAACGGCGGCACCGATTTGAATGAAATTTTTCATGTAATATTCAGAAAGTTGCTGAGGTGGTCCCGTATTTTTTTTGGACGAAATTGGTGCAGTAAAATCAAAGATGGCGCTGATAATATGGCGGCCAAAAAAATTAATTTTGTCCGATTTTCTCCAAAATTGGTATATGTAGTCGTACGCAATGAATCTGAAACTATTTTTAAAAAATTCAATATGGCGAATTCAATATGGCGGACAAAAAAATTTAATTTTGTCCGACTTTGTCCAAAATTGGTGTGGAGAAGTTTTCGGGGTCGCACATAGTGAATCCAAAATATTTTTAAAAAATTCATAATGGGGATCCAATATGGCGGACAAAAAAATAAATTTTGTCTGATTTTCTCCAAAATTGGTATAGGGGAGTTTTCGGGGTTGCACATAACGAATATAAAATTATTTTTTAAATATTCAATATGGCAGATCCAATATGGCGGACGAAAAAATCAATTTTGTCCGATTTTTTCCAAAATTGGTATAGGGAAGTTTTTGGGACCGCACATGACTAATTTAAAATTATTTTTAAAAAATTCAATACGGCGGATAAAAAATTATCTTTGTCCGATTTTTTTCAAAACTGGTATGAGGAGTTTTTGGGATCACACATTACGAATCTAAAACTATTTAAATAAAATTAAATATGGTGGATCCAAGATGGCGGATCTCTCGATTTTGTCTAAAATCAGTATTGGGGGATTTTGGTTAGTGTTAATTATGAATTTAAAATATTTTTTGAAAAACTCAATCTGGCGTCCTAAAATTTTACATTTTCGATTTTCTCCAAAACTGATATATTGGGTTCTTGAGGATGTAAACTATAAATTTAAAAGTATTTTTTCAGGATTCAGTATGGCGCATCCAATATAATGGAATAAAAATTTTACATTTTTCGATTTTATTCAAAGGTAATAGCGAATATAAAATTATTTTAAGAAAATCTAATATGACGATCTAGAAATTTTAAATTTCCTGATCATCCAAAATTGGTGTTATGGGGCTTTGAAGGGTTTAGATTTAGATTAGATTAAGACGTTAAAATATTTTTTTTTTTGAAATGCTAAAGTGCGGATCTAATATGGTGAGTTGAAAATTTTACCTTATTCACATTTTTTCAAATTTGGTATTAGTGGGTTTCCGGGGTCGTGTATTACGAATATGAAGTTAATTTTTCACAACTATTAGGTTGATAAGATGCAATATGAGAAACTTAGAATTTTAAACTTTCCTGTTTTGTCTAATATTATTAATTCTGGGTTCTTGGGGCGTATACAAACTCAGTTTGCAGTATAAAATATATCGGCCCAAGAAATTTACGTCTCAAGTTCTTTAAATATCGATAAGATTTTGAGGCCAATATTACCAATCTAAAATTTAAGATAATGGATTAACTATGACAGACTAAATATTTGTTTGACACAATTTCACTGGTATTTGGAGAACTCTAAGAATCAAAGAATTTGTAGTACTTAGTTCAAATAATTTATGGATATCATAATGAATTCAAAACTAAAGATCGAAAAATAAAATTGTTATAAAAAAATTGAACAGACTTATAAAAGTAAAAAATAACTTTAAATTTTTATATGAATTGAAAATTTTGAAGTAGGCGTCAAATTATTTCCAAATAAACTCTTTTTAATCTGTTTATGCAAATCACATTTTTGTCAGGTATTAGTTTGGCGTTGACTTCAAAAACTTCAATTTTCAAATGAAAATGTATAGTTATTTTTCACTTTTTAGCGCACTTGTAGAAGTCGGTTCAATTTCTTCATAAAAATTTTCTTCATATTCAATCCGACAAAGGTTAGAGGACTAACAGGGAAAATAAAATGACGTTTTTTCGAAAATTGTTAGGATTAACGACATGTATAAAGGGCACTTAATTTTTAGTCAATAGTTCGAGGTATGTAAGAAACGTTGTCCAAAGTTTTTATCATACAGGGCGTAAAAAATGGGGGTTATGAGTATCACAGCTAGTCCTTTCCTGCAGCTGTGAGTAATTCACATTTTCTTGGATAGTAATTTGAAGCGTCTTACCTGGTATACATCATATTAAAAAAAATGTTAAAAGTTTTGTAGTTCTTAGAGAGTGGTTTGATGTACAATACTCCAAAACGTAAAAATTTCCATTTTTCATTAAAAATTATACTAGAAAATAACCGAAAATCGAAAAGTGACAGGTTGCGTAGTGTGCTTTATGTCTATGCGTATACAATATTTATTTATTTGTTTATTTATTTAAATAAGCACTTAACAGATTTAAAATCCAGTTACAAAGTACTTTCAGTAGTAATTTTAAAAATTGTATGATAAAAAACATGTATTATTCTTTTATAAGAGTCGATGTAAAGTTGCTTTAAAAGCACTAAGACTGTTCATAAACAAATCACATTCAGGCTGCACTGTATTATGATTGTATAAGCTACAGGTTTTATATAGGGGTGAATTAAAGGCAATATTGAAGTTTACATGGGGCAAATTAAATTTGGATTTCTCGTACCATACTTTGGTACATTAAAGTTTAATGACCCAATATCTCCTTATTTTCATTCAGTAAAACCCCTTAATACTGTAAATAAATGTAGCAAATCAACAATTTTTCTTCTTTTTTCTAATGTGTTCATATTATATTTTTCCCGCATGAATTCCTTCGAAATGTTAAAGTCATATATGCCTGATTCCTTAAAATACATATATCTTGACATTTTGTTTTGTACTTTTTCGATACTATATTTATGGCACCGATAATATGGATTCCATACCTCACTATCACACTCTAAAATGCTGCGGACAAATGTCTCGAACAATACTCTTGCACACTGATAGCTGTTGAAGTCTTTAGCACTTCTAACAATAAGGCCAATTAACTAATTTGTTTAGATCAGTTTGAAGTACAATACATGCATTCAAAGAGTTTCCAACTCTGTAAAGCTTTAAATCGTCAGCAAATAGCTTAATTTTTGAATCATTTGCACCAAATATGACAGTGATATCTTTGATACACATAAGGTAAAGCAGCGGACCGAGTTTCGAACCTTGAGGAATCCCTGATGATGGTACAAAAGAGCGAAAAATATGACTTCTAAGAACAGTAATTTGCTGTCTATTAATTAAATAAGACGACATTAGCCGTAACAAATTTGGATGGAACCCATATTGCAATTTCAACTTCTGCAAAAGTATAGAATGGGACACCACATCGAAGGCCTTGGGAAAGGCAGTGTAAATAACATCCACCTGACCATGCTTATCCAAAGATCCCGATAAGGTGTTCACTACACACAATAAATTACCCACGCATGACTTTCTCCTCATGAACGTATGATGATCGGATGAAATTAAAGGCGAGACCGTGGTTGTATATTGATTTAAACAAGATTGTCTCAAATATTTTCGCCATTGCAGAGCAACTAGTCTATAGGTTTTTATATCAGTTCTCAAGGCCTTCTTAAAAACAGGGAAAATTTTAACTTTTTTCCACTCAGTAGGAAAAATATTGCATTTTAGGCTTATATTAAATATGGTTTTTAGCGGAAATCTAAATGCGTCTATGAAACCTTTAATTTTAGAAGGCAGGATACCATCAGGACCAATTGCCTCGCCCATCTTAAGTACCGCAATAGCGTCAACCACATCGCTGTCACTAACGGAATCAATCATAATCATGTCAGAATACATATTTTCTATCGGTTCATCATTTAGAGATACATTGGCAGAATACCTCTTTACCAGTGCCACATTACCTTCCATCAAGGGACATCCTGCTTGGTATATGTTTTATTTCTTTTTCATTATTAATGTAATTCCAAAAAGACTTGAGATCATTACATATATTTTATTGAACTTTATTAATATAATTTTTATATGCCCCTGTTATATTTTTCTTAATTTTTCTTCTAAGATGTGACAACTCTAGGTTTTGAACATAATTATATTAAAACTTTATTACTATAAAATTAATCCTTATTTGAATTAACTGAATAAAGAATACCCTCAAAGGGCCTCTGATATAAAACAGACTCTCGTTTAACAACTTTTGGTTGTTTTGATTGCATAGTTTTAGTATCGAGTTTTAGTTTTTGTAAACTTTTTTTGTACATAACCATAAAAGCTGCCAGATTATTTTTATAGGACTACTTTTAACTTAACTGTATTTGTATGAAGTACGTGTTTGCATCAATATTATATTGATTGAGGTAACGTAAAACCGTATTTCAAAAGATTTATTTACGTAGGTTATATCACTGACGTAACGCGGCTTTAAAGTTTTAAGTACCTAAAATAAATTTTTATTTTTTAATAATATTTACTGCCGATAAAAAATGTATATTAATATGCTTAATCAAAACTCGAATTTTGTAGACGTTATAAAATAAATAAAGTATGTGTTAGACTTTAGCAAGCTCGTAAAATAAGACGTTTACAAAAATTACTTTTTGCTGTGTTATTGAAAACCTATGTGGAAAAGCAAGTTAGGATGGTCGTTTCGATGACAATTTATTTTTAGGTTTTTTGGGCTAAAATTTCGCAATGCAAAGTCAGATTTATGAATAACATTTATATGCTAATATTTGAATAAAAACAATTCTATGTGTCGGGTAAAGTCATAGTCCGACAACCCATTGGGTTTTCGTAGCCGATGAAGAGATATAGCTCCACTAAAATTTTGATATGTATTTTGACCCTTTGATTACGAATATCGAGGGAGATTCCCGAAAAATGGTCAGTTAATTTGTTATAAACAAAAAACTTATTAATTTAAAAATAGTGTTTTTGTAAAATAAAAAATATTTTCGTGATTCTCGGCTAATTCTAAGCAAAAAGTGTCTCTGATGTTTTTTCCATGCGACGCGTAATATTTGAGTTAAGAATTGTTGAAAAATGGTTTTTTTTGCCACTTTTCAACAAGAATAACTTTCATAGTTGCTTATACGAGTGCGGTCCGATAAGTAATTAGCCCACATAAGAAAAACAAAAATTTTGGAAAAGTGGCGATTTATTTCTCAACATAGTCTCCTTTTAGCTCGATACACTTGACCCAGCGATGCTCCAACTTCTTTAACCCGTCTGAAAAATACGTTTTCCGGAGGTCTGCAAAGTAGGCCTCAGAGGTGGCGATAATTTCCTCATTCGACTCAAATTCCTGCTTGGCGAGTGACTTTTTCAAGTTTGGAAACAAAAAGAAGTCGCACGGGGCCAAATCTGGAGACTCCGGTGGATGGGGCAGCAGTTCGTAGCCCAATTCGACCAATTTGGCCGTGGCGTGGGGCTGTTTTTTCTGCAATTCGGTGTCAAATCGGCCCAATAATTCGGCATAGTAGAGCCCTGTGATGGTTCTGTCCTTCTCCAGGTAGTCGATGTAGATCACACCGTGTGAATCTCAGAAAACGGTGGCCATCACCTTTCCGGTTAATAGGGCAGTTTTCGCCTTCTTCTGCGCACGTTCGCCGGGTGAAGTCCACTGTTTCGACTGTTTCTTGGTCTCTGGTGTGTACCATTGGATCCATGTTTCGTCGACGGTCACAAAACGACGCAGAAACTCCTTCGGATTTCACTTAAACAGCATCAAATACTGCTCTGAAGTGGTTTCATGGTTGCGCTTGTTGTCCGGAGTGTGCAAACGCAGCACTCATCGCGCCGACAGCTTTTCGTGGCCAAAATTTCATACAGCATATGACCCACGCGGTCTTTTGAGATGCCTACTGTCTCAGCTATCTCGCGCACCTTCAATCGGCGGTCTGCCAATACGAGAGCGTGGATTTTTGTCACGTTATCCTCCGTAGTAGCCGTTTTCAGGGCACCTGGGCGTGGCTCATCAAAAACCGACGTTCGACTACGTTGAAACTCGTTAAACCAATTTTTGACGGTCGCCATCGAAGGAGAAGAGTCACCGTATACCGCATCCAAGCGCTCTTTGATTTCGCTGCGCGATTCCCTTCCAAAAACAAGAATCGAATCACCGACCGATATTGCTCTTTTTCCATTTTTCTAAAATCCGCAGACACGCCCGCTTCCACACGCGGCCAAAATAAACTGCGAGTCCGATTCGGCTGAAATTTTGACAGTAGCCATCTACGAGATTGTACTACACGATAGTAAATTTCTTTTGCGATAGTGGCGCCATCGGGCGGTGAGACTAAGTACTTATCGGACCTCCCTCGTATGTCATTCTCCTTTCAGGCAGAGAAAAAAAAGGAAAGAATATATAGAAACATTATATTTCTTGCAAATACAACTCTGGTCCTCTCTCCATACGCGATCCGACCACCTCATGGCAGGTTTTTAATAACTTGCCAACATGTATCGGAATTTGCATATATATATATATATAGGGAAGTAGTCGCGACTGACTAGTTAAGAAACAATATTCCACACTAAGGTTATTAGGTATACAGTCTGTTTAAATTTGTAGGCCTTGTTAAGGAGAAAAACCCTTTTTTGATTCTGTCAAGCTTTCAAAAATTTATTTTTCTCTTCTTTAGGACAATTCTACATACACACTTCAACTTAAAGCTAACAAATTAGTTAAATCTCTGTATGACAAGGACGCGATTGATAAGGATGGTAAATCTAAATTAACAACTTATGATATAGTTTGTCCTAGATTTTACACCTTGCCTAAAATTGATAAGCCAACCTTATCAATGCGACCCATTGTCTCATCAATTAATTGTCCAACTGGTTCTATAGCTAAGTATCTCACTAACATTCTAACATTACTTAATAACAATATAATTGTTAGGTTTGATGTAGTCTCTCTGTTTACCAATTTACCTTTAGAGACTATCCTCAAGAGTCTTCGTGAGAAATGGGATGACATATCACAGTACCGTGGGATCGATTATGACTTTTTTGAGCAAATGGAATTTGTCTTGGATTCCAACGTATTAGTGTTCAATGATAACTATTACAAACAGATTTTTGGAACACCAATGGGTTTTAAAATTTCTCCCATTTTGGTGAACTATGCGCTGGATGATCTGCTTAAGGATTGTCTTCAATACATGCCTTTTCACATTCCATTTGTCAAGCGATATGTGAATGACATATTGCTTGCTGTACCTGCGGGTAGAATTGAGATAGCTCTTGAACTCTTTAACTCCTTTAATTCTCATATTCAATTCACAGTTGAGAAAGAAACTACCAATAGTATCTCATTTTTGGATACGTTAGTTATACTTACGAATGAAAAAACTCTAAAAACTAAATAGTATAGAAAACCATACTCTTCTAAATTATTCATCAGTTACCATTCGTACCATCGTATGAGATCGAAAATCAATCTCATCTTAGGCATGAAAAATAGAGGTGTCAAACTGACACACCTGAATTTTAGAGCAGAGGCATTGCGCCAACTTAATAATATACTATTGGAGAATTCGTACCTTGACAACATTATTAAAAAATTTCTTTATAATACTAAACATAATATTTCTGAAAACATCTTTGAAATATCTTCTCAACCGTCTTTTTTACAGACTCATTCTTTAAGCTCAATTAACACTCTTTCAAATGTAACAGTACAAATTCAGTTTTTCTACACACTACCACATATGTAAAATCTTACTGACAAATTGATGAATATTTTTTAAAATACAGGTATTAAAATAGCTAGAAAACAATTACTCTTCTTAAAATTTATTCCAAGACCAAAAGGCCGTTACAGCGGAATAAGACGTCCTGCATAGTTAATAAGATTCCCTGTTTTAACTGTCAATTGGTTTATATAGGCCAGACTTTCAGAAGCCTCAAAGGCAGACTCACTTCCCATCGTAGTTATATGAATAGAGGTTTGTCTTTTTATGCTCTGGCTGAATATGTTTTCCATCAGAATCACAATATTAACTGGGATGGCACTGAGGTTCTGGAAAGAGGTCCTGCTTATCACAAAAGGCCCTTCCTTAAAATGGTGCCCATTCTCCAAGATAGTAACACCATGAATTCTTTTATTCATGACACCGAGAGTCTGAGTGCCATTACAGTTATATTTTAAAGTTGGAAAAAGAAAAGTATTTGAGCCTCCTGGACAGTCCATCTCCCGATGAATAGTTTTTTTTCCATTAAATTCTCTTATATTATGTAAAAAATATCAAACAAGTAATAATTTTTTAAATTTATATTCTGTTTTTACTAAATCTCATGCTTGACTATGCCACTGTTTACAGATCAGGATTTTCTCCCACTACTTATACCACCCACGACATTTCTTGATTGACACATTACATGTATCACTACAAAATGGTGGTATTGTCAAGTAAAATGTTTGGCTGTTTTCGAGTTTTCTAGAATTTAAACGAATTTTTACAATTCTATCAAAATATGCCTCTAAATATAGTTACACAGTGCTAATGTTGGGTTTTTCAAACATGTACTTGTTTCATATTCAAACCATATTGGTAAGTTACTTAATAAGTATTGTAAGTTACGTTAATACTCTAACCTGAACTAATAATTGTAGAGATGTCCTGAAGAAAAAATAAATAAATTGTCGAAAGCTTGACAAAATTAAAAAAGGGTTTTTCTCCTTACCAAAGCCTACAAATTTAAACAGACTGCGTCCCCAATAACCCTAATATATATATATATATATATATATATATATATATATATATATATATATATATATATATATATGTTATGTCGGATATTCTCACGGGTGTGATGTGTAATCGAAGGTTTTCGGGCATCCCGTGTATGGGGCATTCGAAACTGTTTCTTTGTACAAGAAACAATGTCTATTTAAAAATATTTTTCCATTAAGATATTTGAAAGTCATTTTACTTTCTTGAAAACTTTTTATAATAATTTCTTCTAAATGACTTAACCAATTTTGAGGGCATTTGACGCGGTTTTTTAAGTACTAGTTAAAATAGATACAAAATTCAAATGCAACGAACATTTAAGGTAGGAAGCCGCTTGTTTGAACCCGAGAGTTGCGTGAGTTTGTGAATTGCTGACAAAAGAATTAGAACCTTTTGGAACAAGTTTTAATGAACTGTCTAAAATTCCATAGTATGAACACGTTCCACCTAGGCAGCAAGACATGAATGGTTCAGATTTTCAGAGTGAGGAAGAAGACAACGAACATAACGAAGATGTCTTAAACCAAACGGCAAAGGACGCCATTTGCTTTTCTCGAAGCGGTTCGGACTCCTGCCAAAGTTGCATTCCATGTGTATCTAACTTTGGTCATAATATAACATCAGTAGGTACTTCAACTTATATGTTGCTTATTCTGTAATCCTCACAATTTCGTTCACGCAAGTGACTTAAAAGAGACGATATTCTGCAATAAAACGCATTAAGACGAGACTTCGATATTTACTGGGGCAAAAACTGTTAGATTCGTTGATTATCTTAAACACAGAATCGGATCTAATCAAGGACGACGAGAAGCAGGTTTTTACTAACCAGTTATTGACAGATTAGCTGAAACTTCTCCTCTTTTAAAATATATGTTGTTTGGCTAGCTTCAGATTTGTTATATTATAAGTAACTGGAACTATATTTATCTCATAATATATATCATTGAAAATTATTAATATGTATATTTCATTATTATTCAATAGTATCCCATTTATCCTTTTCCCAGGCTTGTGGAGAGTCACCCGGATCTTTCTGGCCCAGTTCGACCCTGCTACTGCCTGTACTTTCATTCAAGCTTACTGATGAGTTTTATAATCGAAATAAGCATATTGTTGAACATAGCAATATGAGTAAATTCAAAAAAAAGATAATGTTCTTTACATTAATTTGTGCATTGTTTATCAAGAAAATAAAAAATTCATAAATTTAACGAGTATTGACCAAGGGAGGTATTGACTACAAAGCGCTGCGAATTATATCGGGGCATTGTGTTTTTTATTTTGGATGTAGCAGTGAATGAAGCTAAAATTACTTCATAGCAAACTTTGTGCATATGATTCTACACTTCAATCATTTTATTTGGTTTCAAATAACTTTAAATAAACAATAATTCAATATAAGATGTGCACATTAAAATTAATTCACATATACCCTAAAACTAAAAAAATTACATTAATATTCAATTCCGAGAGATGGCGCAACTTGTATTGAACTTCTTGTTTAATATGATATAAGTTGCTTAAAGGACTCAATTTTCTTATAGTGAGGTGTATATGTCTGCCTCGTACTGACGGGAACCAACGAGTTAGAAACTGGTCTAGATGGGAAAAATATCCACTTTTCCTGGTAGTTTCAGAATTTCTTGAACTCATATTAATGTTGGTGCATTAAATATGTGATAACATATCTCAAATTCAATGAACACGTGCTGTATATTTAATGTACATAGTCACCTTAAAAAGTAATGATCAAACTTTAAGTTTGATGTATGATTACATTAAATTTAATGGAAAAAAATTAATTTAGATTAATGAAAAATTATTAAATTTAATGCATTACATTAAATGCATTTAAGAAACGTTTATGAAATTTGCTTCCAGCACATTTATCTTAAATTTAAAGCATTTCCTTTTTACAGTGTATAAAATAAAATAAATGGAAAAAACTACAATTTAAAAAAACTGAAGCAGCACACTAACACAGGCAAAGATAGCAATGTTTATTTTATTTTATAATCATTAAATAATAAAAAATTTTGTTCATATCGCAATTTTCCACTAACAAAATATTAAGTATAAACTATCTTTTAGAGTAAAATTCAAGGTGATATCTCTATTAGATTAAGATAAATTCATTAAGACAATTTACCCTTTTCACCCCTTTATTTCAAAACTTTGATAGTTTGAATGGTACGATGATTTCTCAGTCAGGACAACGCCACTTATAAGTATGGATGAAAGGTAGCTTAAAAAACTTAATGATAAATATATACTAACATTATGATGCCCTCGTAGAATATTTTCGTAAAGCGTATTGCAAGTAAGTTTTTAAATGCATTTTTCCTGAACCTTGGATTTGTTCCTTTAAAAATACAGAGTTGTTGTTTTATGCATAATTTTTCAATTTGTAAATGTCCCTCTAAACGAAGAACAAGGAAAAAGTTAAATGAAGTTAAACTTAGAGCGAAATAAACGGTATATTCTTTCAAATTACTTATGTCCGTCTTTCTTTGTAACACAAGACAACTGGGAAAGTTTAAGTGTATTTTTAATTTCGTGTTAAAGTTTCTTTAATTTATATTTTGTATTTTCCCATTAAAAAATATTTTAATGGAATTTTATTCATATTTTCTGGGAGAATTTTGATAAGAATAAGACATGTAATATCAAGATAAAATTTGTAAAAAGTACATAGATGCTCTTTTCAAGTAAGCAATTCTTGTATTGCTTCCATGGACCGCATACCGTTAAGTCCTAGAACAGTGAGTGCAACTTTTTCTTTACGCAAAATTTCAATTTCACTATTATTATATTATGTTAGCAATCCATAAATCATTTGTTGTAACTTTATAAATCCTAGTTTATTAAAAAAAAATTAATTAAAATCATTAATTTTGGTCACTCAAGTGATTTTAATTTTTAAAAACCCCATTGCACTTTACTGTGAAGGTGCCCTATATTATCGGCCTTAGAACAAAATATATATTTGATTTTCCTTGAATTTTTCCGGCGCATTCACGAAAAGCCTCACTCCTAAAATAGGGCAATAATTGTATACATTCTTCCTCGTTCATTTCTTATGTAATCGATTCTCTAGATTCTAGCCGATCAATGCCAGAAATCTATTTCTATAGCTTGAAGCTTTTTCTTATGTTGTTCATTTAGTTGCCATATCTCTGAACCAAACAGCATTATATTCTCCAATCTTGTGTTATAAATTTGAAGATTCTTTCTGTGGGTTTGTCAACCTTTTCCCTTTTTCACAGCTTACTCCTAGGTACGTATATTCTTCACGGGTCTCTATTTAATAAAATATCTTGTTTATTCTCTGCAATACAAATTTATTTGATCTTGCTGTGGTTGCCTTCTAGGCCCCATCTCCCATATTTTTTTTATCAATTTTCTTGCCAAGTACTCCAAGTCCTCTTTGTCCTGTGCAATTACTACTTGATGGCCTGCAAAGTGAAACATGTATCATGATAGGTGGTCAGTTATTAATATGTCCATATTATTATATTTTTTACTCCACTGTTCAAGTACATATGAGAGATATATCTTTAAGAGTATCGAAGAGAGACGACATTATGGCCATAAGCCCTTGGGAATGGAAAATTCTTCAAAAAACACCAAATTTTTACGCTCGCAATACAGTTATTATATAGTTGTTTCGCAGCTTTTATCATTGTCATTTTTATTAAGGGTTTTTAAGAGAACTTCAAAAAGTTTTTAACAGGAACATTATCATACGCTTTTGTTAGATCCATAAATAACAGGTTAACTGATCATTACATGTTGCCAGCTTTTTCTCAGTTATCTGTATAATAGGAAACTTGTTATCGAGGCTTGACCAACCTGCTCCAAAAGCTGACTATTCATCAATTTTGTATGGACTGAGTTTATCTTCAATTTTAAAATTTGCCGTTGGAAATTTAGAGAGAGAGACACATTCAGAAAGTTAATTTGGAAGTTTATATTTCGACAATAAAGAGACTAAATACAAAAGGAGATATAAAATATTTGAATTTTTACTTTTAACACTAAATTTCTTTTTCAAATTTCGCCTCAATCTGTGGCACGGAAATCATTTTTATTTATTTATTTAAATAAGCACTTAACAAATTTAAAGAATCCAATTACAAAATACTTAGTGGTAATTTTTAAAATTATATGATAAAAAATGTATGCCTTAATATTTTAAATAACTATAGCAAATCTGCAATTTTTCTTATTTTTCTAATGTGTTCATATTATATTTTTCCCGCAAGAATTCCTTCGAAATGTTAAAATCATATAGGTCTGATTCCTTAAAATACATATATCTTAACACGTTGTTTTGTGTTTTTTCGATGCTATATTTATGGCACTGATAATATGGCCTCCATACCTGACTACCATACTCTAAAATCCTGCGAACAAATGTCTCAAATAATACCTTTATACACTGATAACTGTTGAAGTCTCTAGCGCTGCTAACAATGAAGCCGTAAGTCTGAGATACCCTTCTACAAATAGATTCTATATGTGTTTTAAATGTCAACTGCTCATCAAAAGCAATCCCAAATCCTTAATATCGCTGACTTCGTTTAGTGTTGTGATTCGCACGTTATGCACATAATTAATAGATTTCTTTTTCCTGGTATATGATAGTACTGAACACTTGTCTATGTTAAAACGAAGCTTATTTTTTTTTGACCAAATAACTAATTTATCTATATCAGATTGAAGTAAAATACAATCATCAAAGAGGTTACGTTTGTAAAGCTGGTATATGATAGTACTGAACACTTGTCTATGTTAAAACGAAGCTTATTTTTTTTCGACCAAATAACTAATTTATCTATATCAGATTGAAGTAAAATACAATCATCAAAGAGGTTACGTTTGTAAAGCTTTAAATCGTCAGCAAATAGTTTAATTTTTGAATCATTTGCATCAAATGTGATAGTGATATCGCTGATAAACATAAGAAAAAGCAGCTGGCCGAGAGAGAGAGAACAACATATTGCTCTCTATTAATTAGATGTCGATATTAGCTGTAAGAAATTTGGATGGAACCCATATTGTGATTCCTACTTCTGCAAAAGTATAGAATGGGACACTACATCAAAGGCCTTGTCAAAGTCAGTGTAGATAACATCTACCTGACCATGTTTGTTCAAGGCTCGCTATAGGGTGTTCACCAGATTAAGTTACTCACGCAAGACTTTCTCCTCATGAACGCATATATAAATATATATATATATATATATATATATATATATATATATATATATATATATATATATATATATATATATATATATATTTTCTACCTGCTCGTCATTTATAGAAACATCTGTAGAATACACCCCGCCAAAGTACTCAGCAATGACGTCGCACACCTCTTTACGAGTGCCACATTGCCTTCCATCAAGGGACATCCTGTTTGGTAAATGTTTTGTTTCTTTTTTATTATTAATGTAATTCCAAAAAGACTTGTGATCATCAGGTATATTTTGTTCAACTTTGTTTATATAATTTTTATGTGTCTGTGTTATACTTTGTTTAATTTTTCTTCTAAGACGTGACAACTCTAAGTTCTGGGCAGTTATATATTTTTTTAGTTTGTTTCTTGGTCGCGTCTTTCTTTTCAGGTCATTTATTATTGTTTTGTTGTACCAAACAGGATATGATCTATTACATACACCGGCCTTAGGTACGCATATTTCAAATATATTATATATTTCAGTACAAAACAGTTCAACTGCTTTATTGACATCCACAAAATTTTCCAGAAAAGATCAGTTCACATAAAGAAACATGTCTTACAACAATCCAAAGTCAGCCCTTCTAAAGTTGCAGTTACTCGTCATACTTTGCTTAAGTTCATATTTCCTCAAATAACCAAGCCCAATTTTAATTTCTAAGGTCGAATGATGACTGTCCTCGGGAACAGACTGTACTCAGCTCTCGAAACTGTAGTGTATCTTACTTATTATAACATCCAATATATGTGCCAAAGAATTAAGGTTTTCATTGTGCTAAGAGTAGTCATAAAAATCCAAAATTGAGCTGGCAAAGTTTCATGGAAAAAATTTTAAACTAATGAAGTTACAAGGCTATAATATACAGATAAACAGACATGAGGAAACTGTAAAGGTTCCTACGGAGTCCTAAAAGTCAACCCTCTCTCTAAGTCCATGGTTCTTTTTCCAAAAATCGACAATTATTTTAAAAAACAACAAATATTTGTGTTAAGGGTATTTGTTATTTACAGA
This sequence comes from Diaprepes abbreviatus, assembly GCA_034092305.1. Classification (NCBI taxonomy): domain Eukaryota; kingdom Metazoa; phylum Arthropoda; class Insecta; order Coleoptera; family Curculionidae; genus Diaprepes; species Diaprepes abbreviatus. The sequence goes on from JASJET010000087.1 coordinate 3,969,406, forward strand.
AATATATTGTGATTGATTTGTAATTTCTCATACGCCCACACGCTAGGGTATTCTCAAGCAATAAACCTACTTCTTTTCTTCGCAATTTCGTTTTCAGCTAGCTGCACTTTTAATTTGAAAATCTGGGCCAAGCAATGTCACCCTCTATAAGTAATAGCAATCTTGCGATAGGTCGCCTCTTTTATTAAAGCGCTGTAAAGTGACTTTTCTCTTTAAACATGTAATAGGTAAATAAAATCGTTCGTATACGAGTATTTACCCCATATGAAACACATTTTTCTTCATCCAACTGACTTAGGGAAGTCAATTAATTAAATTTTTTTTGAGACATCGTTACTTTCATCAACTGCTCTTTTAGGTTTACACTTTTTTAAAAATATTATTTTGTAAATTATTTTGAACAGCTCTTTAGCTATTGTTAAAATATACAACGTAATATTAAATAATAAAAGTGAGAAATTCTTTTTTGTATTCTAATTCTCCAAACGAAATGTTTAGTTTAGTATTCAACAATTAAAAAAACAACTGTTTTGAAAATTTTATAAATTACATATTTTATTTATATTTAATTTTAGAACTTCTCGTGTTTAAAGTAAAATGCATTACCTATTGTCGAATCTTATTCTTTTCCAAATTGTTCAACACAGTTCAAAATAAAGTTTTTTAACGAAAGGCAGTTCTTGGTGATAGAACGTAGTGTTTTAAGGCTGGGAATATATGGTTTTATGTTTTCAATTTCAATGAATTTCAAAATTAATTTTGTGTCTTATCTCTGTTACGAATTTTGTTTCTATTTGTTGACCGTGTAGTTATTAATTAGTTTTTACTTTTTTGGGTTTCGGTCATATTATTACTTTATAAAAAAATTAACACATGTTTTTTTCTGACGTTTCGGTTTATTTTATTAATTAAACCATCTTCAGAGAATTACTGTAAATATGAAAAGGAATATGTAAATTTATGCTATATAAACTGAAAATTTTACTTTCTTACCTAATGTTAACAGGTGGTTCACTTGAATAACTTACATTTAACTATTTTATTACTTGAATTCATTATAATTAAAAACTTCTTTTTTAATATAAATATAAATATAGAAAACTATTATTTTTTGAATGCATTTTTTTTTCACATCTGGTTTGTTTTGCTTTTGACAGAGTACTACCAAAGGGTTTGAAAGTTTCTGGACCATCTGCAATTTTATTGCCCTATTAGATTCGTATATACATTACTCAGGTCATTTGTGTCCGTTCTGAAATTCATTGTACAGGGTGTTCTTTTAATATCGATAATTTCTTTAATTGTTCTTTTTTTTGTAATTAATTTCTTTGTCTAAAATCTCCACGTTGTTAAAATCGATGTTGTGCATGTTATCAATTGCATGTTTGGCTAAGGCGGTTTTATTATCGTTATTGTGATGTCTAATGCTGTATTTGTGATTTTGTATTCTATTTTTTAAATACTGCTTGTTTTGACCGACATATGTTTGGTTGCAATCTAAGCAATTGATCTTGTAAATGATATTTGTTTGTTCGTCTTTAGGGATATCAGGTTTAAGTTTTGTGTAAAGGTTTTTGAAATTATTCGAAGGTTTTTCAGCTATTTGGATATCATATGGTTTTAGCACATTTTTAATGGGATTAGTAATTTCTATACGGCAATGATATGTATTTTTGGGTTGGTGGAACATTGCTTTTTGTTGGTTGATTGTTGTTATAGAGTTTATCTACTCGGCTTTTTATTATGGGTTCAACAAATTTCTTTGGGTAATTGTTTTTTGCTAAAGTGTCTTTAACTTTTTTTAAATTTTGCGGTCTAAATTGTGGATGGGAAAATTTTATAGCTCTATCGGTTAGTGCTGTGACCACACTCTTTTTGTATTTTATAGGTGCTACAGAATTGTAATTTAGGTATCTCCCTGACCATACCGGTTTTGTGTACCAGTTTGTTTTTATTTTACCATTGTGATCATATTGAATAGTAATGTCGAGGAAATTAATGGCTTTATTATTTTCTTTTTCTAATGTAAATTGTATTTTATTATGATAACTATTAAATTTATTAAGGGTGTAGTGAACTTTGTCTTCCGGTATGCATAATATACAGTCGTCAACGTATCTTTTAAAGAAAAAAGGTTTGTAATTTAGTTGTTTAATTACACTTTCTTCTAGAAGTTCCATGACAAGGTTTGCTATTGTTGCAGATATTGGTGAACCCATGGCAACACCGCAGATTTGTGAAAAGAAAGAATCTTGAAAGCGAAAAAAGGTTTGCGTTAAACATAATTTGGTAGCTTCAGTAAAATCATTTTTTGTTAATGGTGTGAAGTTTTTTATTTTTTCCCAATAATTTTCTATGTTTTGAATAGCTAAGTTAATGGGGATATTAGTGTATAGGGATACCACATCAAAAGATACTAATATGTGACCTTGAGGGATTTTTCATATTTACAGTAATTCTCTGAAGATGGTTTAATTAATAAAATAAACCGAAATGTCAGAAAAAAACATGTGTTAATTTTTTTATAAAGTAATAATACGACCGAAACCCAAAAAAGTAAAATCTGTTACGAATGCCAGTTTTTACAAGAAACCAAATCAATGAACGACTATGAACAGTCTGTCAGAAACCAATGACCGTAAATGAAAAAAATGAATATTTAGTTATGGGATCTCTGATCAAAAATCCTCATACAAGTCACAAATTGATAAAACTACAAGAAAAAGTAGCCGTAACATTTAGAGAAAAATAAAAAACACATATTTGACCCATATCTCATTTAACTACATCAGGAACTTTTGAAAGCAGATTTCTATCAACGACTCAAATTTTGTTTTTGGGTTCTAGAAATAGGAGATAATGAAATTGTCTTTGTTTTTGTCCTTTTTTCGGATGAATCCACTTTCCATATAACATATTAGTCAACAGGCATAATTTCCATTATTACAGTGATGAAAATCAAAATTTAAGGATCCACATTTTTGAACCTATAAAGAACTAAAGGGTGTTTTTTATAGAGGTATAGAACTTTAAGTTGGCAACACTTTTTTAACTGGCTGCCATTTTGTCAGCTGTCAAGTGATTTATGTTTAGTTTGGTTTGGCATTTCAACATTAATAGACTGACGCCTGAACAACGCTTCCAAATTGTGAAAATTTATTTTGAAAATCATGGTTCTGTTCGAAATACGTATCGCGCACTACGTCCATTTTACGGTCAACATAATCGTCCATCAGAGCAATTAATTCAATTAACTATGGAACGTTTTCGCACCACGTTTACTCTAAATGATAATACGCATCCACAGAGACGTCGTACAGTGCGTACAGAAGAAGTCATTGCTGCTGTCGAGCGTAGCGTAGGGGAAGGCCCGAATCAGTCTATCCGCCATCGTGCACAGGAATTGGATATTTGTCCATTCACTTTATGGAAGATTTTGAGGAAAGATCTTGGTTTGCGTGCTTACAAAATCCAACTCGTGCAAGAATTGAAGCCACACGATCACCTAGCAAGGCGTACATTCGGTGAATGGGCCCAGAACAAGATTACCGTTGATCCCGATTTTTGTTTAGCGATGAAGCTCACTTTTGTTTGAATGGATACGTCAATAAACCAAACTGCCGTATTTGGAGTGATGATAATCCTCAAGTGTATGTTGAGACACCGTTACATCCAGAAAAACTGACTGTTTGGTGTGCTTTATGGGCTTCTTTAAAAACAATGCTGGTCAGAACGTTACAGTCAATGGTGACCGCTATAGAGCCATGATTACTGACTTTTTCGTTCATCAATTGAACAACCATGATTTGCAGGAGCTGTGGTTTCAACAAGACGGCGCAACATGTTACACAGCTGTGCCACAATTGATTTATTGAAGGAAACGTTTGGTAACCGCATAGTTTTACGTTTCGGACCTGTGAATTGGCCTCCAATATCGAGCGACTTAACGCCGCTAGACTATTTTCTGTGGGGATATGTGAAGTCGCTAGTCTACGCCGATAAGCCCGAAACGATTGATCACTTGGAGGACAACATTCGCCGCGTTATTGCCGATATACGGCCACAAATGTTGGAAAAAGTCATCGAAAATTGGACCTCCAGATTAGACTACGTCCGAGCCAACCGTGGCGGTCATATGCGAGAAGTCATATTTAAATTATAATGCCAGAAGGTTATCTTTCGAATAAAGTAAATTTCATGTCAATTTAAAAAATTCATCTTTGTTTTATTCCATTTAAAAGTTCTATACCTCTATAAAAAACACCCTTTATGTTTTTTGCACAGTGATAATTCATAACAAAATGGCTTTTAATGGTATATATTTACCTTTCGAAGCGTCATAGATATCGTTAGTATATACCAACAAAGATATTAGTTATGCCATATCTTAGTAAAATCGATATTATTAACCGAAACACCTATAACAAAAAAAATTGTCGAATATTATTATTAATATTCATTCCGTTCTCTATCTTCTTGCAACTATTATTTTTATTATTATTCTTATTTTCCTCTTAATTAATTACACAAGACCGCAAATTGACAAAAGAAATGTCTAGAACAAACTCATGTCTCTTATATTTAATTTTGATAGTTGAATCCGAAACCGTTGAGAATTTACCTCCAGCAGGTCAGGATTTTCCGTCAATTGCAAAAAAAGATTGGGAATGGATTTTCTCATACGTAAAATTCTAATATCGTTAAAATCAATAAAATTGCCATTCCCTAAATTCAGAAATCAACAAACCATATAACCACAAACCCCAAACTTGCAAGCCCAAAACCCATAAACCCAAAACCTACAACGTGAAATTTGAATGTCAAGTTCAGTTTGCCAAACTCTCTTTATGACTAACTCCTGCTCACCTCCAAAGGGAGGAGGTATAGAAAGGTACGTTGACCTACTTCTAAGTTATTCTTCAGGACTAGATGAGAATTTTGAGGTGTCATTTATTAGGATTAAGTTCGGACATTGATTACTTGTGACTAACATAACAGGAAAATTCGATTGATATATTGAATAATTTGAAAATATATAAACGTGTAAAAATCACAAACGACACCGCGGGATTAAGTTATGAAATATCAAAACTTTATTTTAACGCGTAGCGAATCTAAAATCCTTGAAAATTATTTTCGGTTGCTGCTTATAAATGCAGGTTCTTTTGCATCTTTACGTACAAAAACAACGTGATGTTTTGATTAATTTTTTATCTAATTTTTCAAAAAAATTGTAAAAATTTCTTAATTGCTTTCTAAAGCTATCCAAATAATTAAACTGTGAAGGTTAATGTTTGTTATTGTTACTTGCTGACAATACCGAATGGTTGTTGCCAAAAAGATGTTACAGCTTGGCTAATTTTAAATAAATAGCTGTTCTTGTTTTATTTCCTAAATTTTTGCAATGAAATTTAAAATGTCCTTAGAATTGATTTTGAGTTGGTTATAATTATACAGGGTGTCCGGTAAGTACCTCCTAATTTCTCGGGAGCATACTGGGGAGGTCAAAATAACCCTACTTTGCCATAGAAAAAAAAATTCCTGAAATGCCCCTTAACGGAGATACAGAGCAATAAAGTAGCACCCAGCGATTCACCCTATCGGCTCTAAGTTCTGAAACTAGTATAATTTAATGAAATTCATTATTTTATAGAGGCCATAATGACTCATTAAACCAGACTATAGTAGATGTTTTACATCATCAGAGAAGTTAGGAACGGACTTGCAGGTATACTTGTTGGGCCTAATTTTTGACAGGTGTCATTTTACAAAGCTAAAAACTAATATTTTAAATACTTTGATTATTTCTCTTCAAAAAAGGTACTCTTAATTTATTTCGATAAATCTGGCGGTTTTCGAGATAAATCGATTTTAATGCGAGAAACTCAAAAGTTACACACAAACAGGTAAAAAGAAAATACACAGGGTGTTCTGATATGCTTTAATTTATGGGAAAGCGTTGTGTAACTCTTCGAAGGCAAGATGTTGTGCTGAAAGATTTTCAACTAATGATAAGCGGTAATTAAGTATTTTTTAGCATAAGTTATTGACCTACTCCCATAAGGCCGCGTTAAATTTTGCATCATACTATAAGCTTCATCAGTCACTATCACTTGAGGCAACACTATTGTTCTATTTTGTATTAATAGTAGCATATGGGGGATTATAGTAGCCCCAGTAGATTTTCCAATCAAATAGTTGTAGTATGTATCTCCAAGTGAACATTTACTTCCCAAGTAGCTGAAAAAAAAAACAACTAATTTATCATTTATTTTTGAGCATCAAGTTTACAAAAAAAGATGGGAGAGTTTACGAGGTAATTAGATGAGAGGTGAAGAAAATGAAAAATGTTAAGTCTGGTTCAGGACCTTTAAAAAAAGTACATATATTCATTTCAACATGCCCTACCATTGACTCTCGATGTCATGATTCACAGATTGAAGGGAGAGTAACAAATTCCATTTATTTGTTTCCTACTGATTCTAATGAAATATTGAAGGTTATAAAGGGTTTAAAAAACAAGAAGTCGGTTGGAGATGATCAGATACCTGATTCTATTTTAAAAGATGTAGGTGACTTTATTTCTGAGCCTTTATCTTTTATTGTAAATATGTGTTTTACTACAGGTATTTTTCCGGGTAAGCTGAAAAATGCCCATATTAGAGCAATCTATAAGAAGGAGGAGAAATCTGAAGAAAAGAATTATAGACCAATCTCGCTATTGCCTAATATAAGCAAGATTTTTGAAAAAAATTTATTTCAGAGAATTGTAACATTTCTAGATAAGTTCTCTGTAATATCAGATAAACAAAATGGCTTTAGAAAAGGGAAATCCACAGTAAGAGCTTTGTACCAAACACTTATACAAATTATAGATTCTCTAAATAAAAAAAAGCAAACATTGGCCATGTGCCTGGATCTCTCTAAAGCATTTGATGCTGTGGATCATGAAACATTATTATTAAAACTAGAAATGTATGGTATAAGGGGTAACGCGCTGCAATTAATAAGATCGTATTTGACGGATAGGACTCATTGTGTTGTGGAGTCTGATCTCCATGGTAGGGCTATAGTGTCTCAGAGGATTAAAATGAAGAGGGGCGTCCCTCAAAGATCAATACTTGGACCTCTTTTGTATATTCTTTACACAAATGATTTACCCGAAATCTCTGGAGAGCAGACTGCACTATATGCTGATGATACATCGCTTATATTCAGTGAAAGCACGGCGGAGTTGCTATCGATGAAGGTTCAATCTGTGATGGACACTCTCGATGGGTACTTTCGGTCCAACAGCCTGTCGCTAAATGTTTCCAAGACACAGTGCATTGTGTTTGGTAACAGATTGAATAATCAATTTACAGTAACGTTTAAGGATACAACAATAATATCAGTTGAGAGCGCTGTTGTTTTGGGACTAAATGTCGATAGAAGGTTGGACTGGAGGGCGCATATCGAGAGAATTGCCACTAGAATATCTCAGTATTGTTTCGCATTAAGAATTATTTCGGAGAGAGTTGGAATCGATGCAGCTCTGTCAGCTTACCATGCATTTGTACAGTCCAGACTCAGATATGGTTTGATATTTTGAGGCAATTCCTGTGATATCAATAGAACTTTGATTCTGCAAAAAAGATGTTTACGATGTATTTTTGCAATGAAACAACAAGACAGTTGTAGGACTATGTTTAGTAGTAACAATATTTTGACAGTTATAGGTATGTACATTTTGGATTCGGTGATGTTTATTGTTGATAACAGGGATCTTTTTGAAGGCGCATCTATTAAACATGACTACATTACTAGAAATAAAACAAATCTGCTTTCTGATAAATATAACTTTAGTTTTTTTGCAGAAAAATGTCGAGTTTTCTATAATAAAAGTTTTTAATTCTTTACCTGAAAATGTACATTTACTACCGAGAAATAGATTAAAGGGTGTCCTGAAAATCTTTTTATGTAAAAAAGCCTTCTATACATTGAAGGAGTTTTATGAGTGTGATAAAGGCAGTATTGTCTCGAATTAGAATTTTTGTTATTGGCTGTATTATTGAATATTGAATGTATGTAAGTGTACTTGTAATTTAATTTTTGTATATTGCACTTCATCTTGAGTTTTAGTTGTTCTGTTTTTACTACATTAACTTGATAGAATTATTCAAGAAAGATATTTAGAACTGTATAATTATTGTTGAGGTTTTTTCTTTTTCATTTTTTTTTCTTTTTTTATCTACGGCTGAGAGTGAACTATAATTTTTATTATGATGTTTATTACAGTAGTGATATTTTTTGACATTGTTCCATGCCCTTATGGGTTTTTTGTAAGTAATATTTATTGGAATAAATAAAGACTTATCTATCTATCCATCTATCTATCTATCTATCTATCTATCATACAAGCATCTATAGGAAGCAAAGATACGGAAGGTAACTTCAATGAAGATATTGAAGGTATTCCATCAGAAATAGCTGAAATTAGTTCTACTTTCAAGAGTCTTGACAAAGTATTTTGTTTGTCACTTTATAAAGAAATTTATAAAAACCGCTGAGTCTAGACGACTAAAAACTAAAATTGACATTTATAATTTAATCCTATAAAGTCGAAATACCCATCCAAAACCACATCATCACCCGTATAAAGTAATCACAGCCCGTTGCCACAATAAACAAATTATTTCTTAGAGCAGCGTAGTCAAACATCCATCAGAGATTTTCGATACCATGATTACAGATTACACTAATTTAGTATGCCAAACGATTTAGCACATTACGGTTATACCACAACAACGGGTACTCCATCGCCACAACTTCAACACACATCCCATCTCCAACACCAACTAATGCAAGCAATGAATTGGAATTACAACTTGCTGTTAATTAACTCAATAATAGACGTGTAATAAATATATGCACAATATACTAACAACGCCAACAACTGCTACAGAATCGTAGTATAACGCGTGTCCGACCAGTTTTTTTTATTGGAACGGATCATTCCTTAACATATTAAATAATTTCATAACATCCTGTACGAATTAATTGCTCATCTTTTCAGTCTAAACCACCTTGAATATTTTATCTCATAAATTATTGCATCATTGAAAGCACACCACTCTATTAACTCAAATGTATTTTTAGACTATGCGACGTATGTGAATTTGATGGATTTCCTGTGTAATTCGTTTTCTACTGTAAGTGAAAATTGAAGAACCATTAAATTACCTTTCATTGTAAACAAATTAAACGTGGATATTGGTTGAATATCAGAAAGTGTAAAAAAAAGCAATTAAATTTTTCCCAACAAAATTGCATTATGATTATTTTGCTGATTTTTATATTCTTATTTATAAATAAATCTATTTGGTTTTAAAATATTAAGCAGGTAAATTTAACTATAAAAGCAATTTAATACCATTTGTAAAAAATCATCAAAATGATTTTGACAGGTTCCACTGTCAATGGTATTATAATGTTAGTTTTCATAATCTCTTAACAGTACAAACATATTTTCATGAGAATGAAAATATATACTTTAAAGGTAAAAAATCGCCGCTTGGAACCCACAATTACATTTAGACCTGGAGTTTGTCGTCTGGTATTCAGTTTTTTAATTGGCTATATACAGGGTTTCCTACTACAAATTGCCGGAAAAATTTTCAAAATTTAGCTGTTTATCAAAGTGGATGGGGGCAATTCGGCTAAAATATTCTCAATATGGTGGCACAATACTCTATATGTTATTTAATTTTTGGATTCTACGCAAAAATATTAACACATTTCATGCATAATGTCCTATACCTAAATCTAACTGTTTTCCACCTATTTTATGTCAAAGATGACGTTTAAGGCCTAAACATAACTATTAATTTCACCTATATGAAAGCCTTTGTTATTTAATTGGGGTTGGTTTTCTGCTAGAAGAGGATCTACTTTAGTGGACTGTATTGATATTTTGGTAATAAACAAATACAGGGTGATCAAAAACCAACATTTAATATTGACTTGAAGAAATCGTTAAAAATCAATTTTTTTAAATGTAAATCCCCTATTTTTATAATGTTATCTTATTTAGCATTAAAAATAAGGGTGACTTTGTATAAGATTCCAAAAATGTACAGTTTCTAAAATATTGGCAAGACATTTTTGTATTGTAAAAATTTTAAACGGCTTACCTACACAAGAAAACAAAAATAATTAATAATTAATAAATGTTCAGATCAACTTTCCAATGCGTCCCTTATCCTTGCCCTGCAGTCCTCCATCGTTGCCACTGGATTACAATAAACGATGTTTTTTAACGTTCCTCGTATATAATAATCTAAAACAGTCAAATCAGGAGAACGAGGAGGCTATAGAAAAAGTCCATTGCTGGCAATCAACTTGCCATAAAATGTTGCTTGTAACAAGTTAGTAACTGGAATAGTCCTGATTGGTGGGGCGCCATCGGATTGGTAAAAAATTTGTTTGTGTTCCGTCAGAGGCAAATACGTTAAATTACCAGGTTTCTTGAATATTTCGTAAATCGAGGGTCGTCTTCAACGTTAATATAATTCGCAAAATTGCACTCCTTTTGGCAAATCATTATCTCTTAGATGTTGAACAAAGACATTGAATAAGGGTGGAAATTGTGTTTTAACAGAATTTTATGTATTGAATTTTTCGAGATTTCTGTTTGTATAGCCACTTGTCTTAACGATGTCATGGGATATGGTCATTGAGAATAGATTTCCTTTTATACATTTTTGCCTTAACGGTGCGAAAAACTTTGAAATTTCCCAATTTTCATTGTTCCGTTTCTGGTTATCTGGATATCTATCAGCAAATGTTCTTGATATAAATTTGTTACATTCCTCATAGATAGTTAACAAATTTAAAGAATCTTCGTGCATATAATTGAATCGCTCTGGCGTGTTTTTCATTAATAATTGTCAAATGTCAAGAAATAAGTGATATTTCTGTAGTGCTCTGTTATCTTCTTTCGCCGCGTTTTGCTGTCTTGGTCAACTAATAACAAAAATATCAACACCATACCTGCATTAAATGAGATCCCTTTCTAGAAGGAAACTAACTCCAATTAAATAATAAAGGCTTTCATATAGGAGAAATTGACAGTTATGTTTAGACCTGCAAACGCCATTTTTGACATAAAATTAAAAATATGTCAAAAACAGTTAAAGTTAGGTATGGGATATTATATATGAAATATCTCTATAATTTTGCGTAGAATCTAAAAATAAAATAACATATAGGTTGTTCCGTTTAAAATAAACAAGAAGGCATCCACTTCCGGTATAACCGGAAGTGGCACCGTTTTGAAAATATTTTAGCTGAATCGATGTCAGTAAACCGCCAAATTTTAAAAATTCGTCGTGGGACACACTGTACTTTTATACTTTACTTTAGCATGGCAATTAAAGACCTATTTCTCTGAGCAGCTTCATTCATAGTGGTGGTAGTATATTCCAACATGAGCTTTTAAAGTAAAGCTGTGGTTAGGATGTCGTTGCGGGTCCAACTTCTATTTTCAAGTGATGTCATTTACGTTTGTGATCTGTTATTATGTTTGTGTGGAGAAATCACAAACCAGGCTGCGCCAACCAGAATTTAAAAACGTCAGGTGAGTTTTCAAAGTGTTTTTGGATGATCTGAATTTCGCTGACTAGTTTCTGATTGTTCTGCAAACGAAGATATTATGTATAAAGGATACTTGGTCGCTGCACTAGGTAACATAATTTAGTTATTAATAAATATTTCACTATGAATTCAGAAAATCCGAAACTATCAGTTAAGACCGCTATTATCTCCGTTTGCAGATCAACCAGAAATTAGCCACCGCCAATCAGATTATCAAAAACAATAGGCAAACTGTCATCTGACTGTTTTTTTAAATCCTGCTTGACGTTGGCGGATTTGTAATTTTTCTATTTATCTCTGCTTATCAAAAGAAAAATCTAATATGTAATTATATATGAATAGCCTGTCGTTAAGGAGGTCCATTCGCTGCCCATCTTGAATAAACAATATCAGATCGTAATTAAAATCATTTTTTTATAATAGTTTAAACGTAATCTATACTATCGCGGGATTTCGAATAACTATACGATATAAATTTTTCAGACTTTAATTTTCAAAAAAGTAAAAAATATGTACAGAGTATTATCGGAAATCAGAATCTTAGCACTTTTCTTTGAATTATACTATCATTTGTCGATTAGATAAGGTTGAAAAAAATTAAAAATTAGCTTTTTGAAATATTCAGATTTCGTTTTTTGCGATAAAATATTTAGATTATCGTGGAGTTTACTGAGAAATCAATAAAAAATATAATATTAACAGATTAACCTGCATTAAAATGAAGTCGAAACGTTTGATAACGTTGCATGAGCGAACATTTCATATCTTTGAATACATTGATTATGAAAACTTTCAGTTGATATTTTAAAATAATTCAATTTGTTCAATTATTTTTTTAAAACAATTTTCATAAAATCATGAATAATTTACATTTACTTTAAATTTAAAGTAGTTCATTCAAATATTAGTTCGTTCGACATTAAATTTGATTAAATGGTATCTTATATTTTAATAAAGTAACTGGAAAGATATTTCAACTTCTGTACATTAAAATTAATTCACATATATCCTAATATTACAGAAATATCCATTATAATTCAATATACATTACATGAGATTCCGGGAGATGGCGTAACTTGTATTGAACTTTTTGTTTAGGATGATATAACTTGCGTAAAGGAATGAATTTTCTTATAGTGAGGTGTACATGTCTGCCCCATACTGATGGGAGCCAGTGAGTTTGAAACCGGTCTAGATGGCTGACACAACCTATGGGAAAAATGTCCACCTTTTTCTGGTAGTTTTAGAATTTTTTGAACCCATATTAATGTTGGTGCATTAAATATGTGATAACATATCTCAACTTCAATGAACACTGGCTGTATATTTAATATACATGGTCACCTTAAGAAGTAATAATTAAACTTTAAATTTTATGGAATAAATCAATTTAAATTAATGTAAATTATTAAATTTAATTCATTATATTGAATACATTTAATAAACGTTTGTAAAATTTGCTTTCAGTACATTTACATTAAATTTAATGCATTATCTTTTTACAGTGAATGCAAGTCAAATATTTTGAAATATACAGGTTTTAAATTAAATATGATAATAAATCATCAGTAAAATTATTAATTTTTTTCCTCTAAAACAGATTTTAGTTTTTTATAATAAATTTTATTAAATTTTTTGGAGTACTTGTTACAAGTGTTTTTTTACCAGCATTTTCAAACAATAGTGATTTTACTTCGACTTCACCACGGGTAATAAATATTTTTTCTAGTATTTCTAATGAAATATCTGGTTTAGTTAATTTTATAATAGAAATAGCAAACACTTCAGTTTGTTTTCAAGAATATTTATAGTTGTTTATCAAATTTATACTTACCAAAAGCTAATATGAAGTCAGTATCGTAATATTTATGATGTGCATTATCTTCTGTATAACTGGGGGAATGAACAAAATTTATATTATTACATTTTATACATTTTACATAAAAAATACTTACTAACCCAAAAATTTATACTTTAACGATATGGCTTAAGAATATTGCTATATCACAAAAATCATCATCATCAATACATTTCATTTCTATCAGTTAGTTATTGATATGAACATACACACTTTGTGGAATGAAATGTTATTTTAATTTACGTTTTTTTTGCATTCAGTATATTCTGACGCCATTATTTACGTTTGAGACTTATAAATTTACCAGCATCTTTGCCATGAGATATTTGAACATTATGAGTAAACATTTTACTATTTTGTAAACTTAGAGTAAGGTTAGACTCTCTCGGAAATAAATATAAACAGTTAAACATAATGTTGCCAAATTACACACTAGTTACGATCAGCTGATTTAAATGAATTAAGTGAAGTTCCGTATTAAATTACACAGCTGCACAAAAACAATTTTTTTCTGGCTTGGAGTGCTAATAATGTCTATTACATGGGGATCGCTGAATGCGAATCTGGGGTCCATTAAACCCCATCACGTCAGGGTTTTGCAATATCCTCAAAAAACCTCAGAATTAAAACTATTATGCATTATCGAATGCTTTTAACCTAAAAAAAATGCCGTTAAAACTCTAATAACCCCATGACCCAAACACCCCATGACTTAAAGACTCCATAACCCAATAGCACCATAACTCAGTGACTCCATAACCCCATGACTCTATAACCCCCTAATCCTGATACTGAAATCATTACACTCAATCTCTCATTGAAGCTCCATGACTTTATAATCCCATAACCCAATGACCCCATGAACCCACGGCTCTATAACCCTATACCAATGTTACTAAAATCATTGCACTCATTCTCCCATAGCAGAAAAGCTTGTCGTGACCTCAGTTCCTTTAATATATTGCTGTTGAATCCCATGACCCAGTAACCCATCATTTTATAACCCTATAACTATGTTACTGAAGTCATTACACTCAGTCTTCTATAGCGGAACAACTTGTCGTGTCCTTAATATCTTCAAACCAAAGCTGTTAAACTATATGAGCTTATAACCCTAATGATTTTAGTACCATGTGTATGGAATTATAGAGTCATGGAGTCATGGTGATATGGGGTTATCGGATTATAAAGTCTTTAAGTCATGGTGTTATTATGGGTTTAACAGTATTGGTTTAGGGTTAATAGCGTTTAATTATATTTAATAGTTTGAGTTTTTGGGTTTTTTTGAAGTTATGGCTACTCAGCGCTGTGTATAGCCATACAAAAAAAATTCTGGCTTGGGGTTTTGACTAGTCTACTATATGTTTTCGGGGTCGCCGAATCCGAATCTGCAGTTTATTAAACCCTATCACGTCAGTTTGTTGCCATAACTTCAAAAAATCCCAAAATTCAGACTATTAAGTATTATTGAACGCTATTAACCTAAAACCAATGCTGTTAAACTCCTAATAACCCTATGACCCAAAGATCTCAAACCCGATAATCTCATGATCCCATGGCTTCATAACTCCATGACTTTATAACTCCATAACCAAGTTACTGAAATCATTGGAGTTATGAGGTCATGGGGTACAACACTCATGGTTTGAAGAAATTAAGGTCACGATAGATTCTTCCGCTATGGGAGGTTGAGTGTAAGGACTTCAGTAACATGCTTACGGGATTATAAAATCATAGGGTTATGGGATTATTGGGTCGTAGAATTCAACACCCATAGCTTAAAGGAATTGGTGCCACGACAAGCTCTTTCGCTATGGGAGAATGAGTGTAATGATTTCAGTAACATGGTTATGGGGTTCGTGGGGTCATAGGGTTATTGGGTCATGGAGCTCAATAGCTGTAGTTTAAAGAAATAGATGTAACTACAAGTTCTTCCGCCATGAGAGATTGAGAATAACGATTGTAGTATCATAATTATGAGATTATAGATTTATAGGGTTATCAAGTTTTGGAATTATGAGGTTATTGGGTCATGGGGTCTTTGGATCATGGGGTTATTAGGGGGTCTAACAACATTGGTTTTGGGTTAAAAACTTTTAATAATGCTTAATAGTCTTATTTTCGAGGTTTTTTTAAGGTTATGATAAAATCCTGACGTGATGGGGTTCAATGGACCCCGGATTGGGATTCAGTGCTCCCGAAAACATATTGTAGATATAGTAAAAACCCAAAGCCAGAATTTTTTTTTTTTGCGTGGCTGTGTTATTTTGTTATATTTTCTATTTCAGTGCACTGCTAATTATTTATTTTAAAATTATATAATTTTTTATTGCCATTTTCATTTGTCAAATATTGAGTACTACACTTCATTTGAATCATGTGCAGCGCATGAACCTCCTTCATTTTAAAATATTTAGGTGTCATATTTAGTCTTCAATTTTTTCTTAGATAAAAGAAACCTTTTAATTAACAACTGGTTATTTTTATGATTTTTTTTTTCATTTTTGTCCAACTTAATCTACACAAAATTGATATTAATATTTTTTAGAAAAGTAGCATTTTAAAATTAGTATATTCACAAGTTATAATAGCTGCTGACGATAACAGACACCTGTAGCATTTGGTGTTTCTCAATATTAACATGACGTTCCGTAATCTTAGCTTCCTGAGAAGATCCCCTGACATATGTTAATATATAATACTAAAGTGTTTCACTAATTTTTAATTTTGTAAAAATAACATTAATCTTAAAAGTCTAAATATGCACCACTGTAAAATTACCCTACCTACTTATGACTTTTTTAACATAAATGTGTAAAATAGACTAGAACATTCTGGACACCTTATCTGGATGGAATTTTGACAGATTGAAAACCAAAGCAGGTACTGGAATCAGGCGCGGATCCAGGGGGGCGGTGGGTGCGATTGCCCCCCCCCCCCAAGAGCTTTGAGCTTAGGAAAATAAACCCGACTTTGCCTCTTATACTATAGTTTATTCAAGAACTAGAAAGAGTAATAAATCATTTTTTGCCCTTTTTTTCTTCGCAAACTACTTGTGTTCTTTAGTCCGGTGTTTTTGACAAAATCTGTTAGACACATATATTTTTCATAGAAATGGGTTAGAAATTTTATAATCAAAATTACCGGTCTATAATTATGGACTATTTGGGTTGGATAACAATAAATATTTGGAAGTGTGAAGTGTTTTAATTCTTGTCATAGGCGTCGGAAGGAGGTTTATTTCATCACTAAGTATTTATGGCGTAGAATATTATTTCGGTAATAAACTTAAAATAGAAAGTTTTTATAATATTATTTTATTACTTATGATTTCTTGATGATTCACATACATTAGAAAATATAGATAATTTTGACATATTTAACACAAATCACAACTGTATTTTTATTATTTTTAATTTTGGCATAGAAACCGTTTTAGGCTTATTCAGACTAAAACGTAAACTTTTTCTCTCAAAAAATTCTAAGTTATAATTTAAATACATACAAAATACCCATTGTCAAAAATACAAGAAGTTAAACATATATAAAAAAATAAATTCGTTCATAAAATATTAAAATATTTTTGGGACTATCGGTCATTTTATTATTAATTAAAAACATTTTTAGGGCATTTGAAGTTTCAGTTTTATATGTTACAGAAAATTTAAATAATATATTGTGTTTACGCTGGTAAACGTTACGTATCTAATTCGTAATCAAAGTCAGTGTGAAGCTATCTTCGCTCAAATTAATTATAATTGGTTCCTCTATCTCACCGATCATGAGATCGAGTTTCCACATTTTTTTATTCTTTAATTATATGGATTTTTCTCAATTTGCTGTAGTAACTTCATTCAAAAAAATCTTTCAAAAGTTCAGTTAAATTACTAATTTTGTAAGTTGTGTTATGTCCAGCAACTCTACCTTTTACTTGAGAGAGATATTCCCTTTTCCGATGGACATTTTCCGGACGATCAATAAGAACGGATTTCCTATCTGGTTTTTCCCAACAAAAATTAAGTTCCTCGAGTAATTTCCAGAGCTCAGTTCCTTTAATTTCAGGAAAATACCAATCTGCATTGATTTTAGTTAGAATATTGTCGACGGTTGGGATCTGCCTCTCATAATAAAATGTATGTACAACTCCTTTTATTGCAGTGTACATCTCTTTTTCCAACGAGGTTTTTCGTCTGCTTGTGATCGAATGTGGCTTGGTAGTACTAACAATTCCAGTCGTTTTTTTCTCCTTCAGTATTCGGTACATAGTAGATTTTCCAACTTGATATCTTAAGGCGTCATAAACGTTCATCGTAATGAGTTTTTCATTGAGGAAAAAATGCCCTGGTTTAACGATTTGGAAATAAATATAGATGTGGAAGCCACATCTTTCGGGTATCTCACTAATCTCAAATAATATATAAAAACAAGCACAAACAAGATAAATAACTAAGGACACACTGTAAGGTGTACTTTGCTCACCGACAGAAATTAAATTGAATCAGAAATTTTATTGTTGCAATATCAGTTATCTGCGGCACTGAAGCAGGTACGTTGGAGGTTTCGGTAACAGTTTTTTTACTCTCTCTAGTTCTTGAATAGAGTATAGGAATGTTTACACTAGAAATGGGAAAGTTGCTGGTGTCCCCCCCCCCCCCGCTGAATAGACGCGTTGCTTCTTACCGACAGTATTCCGGACGTCAATAAACGCAATCCTGTAATGCGGATCTATATGAGTTCGAATAGTCAAGCGGGGTAACCTCTTAAGGGTCGCAAAGTATCATTTAGAAAAAGGCTCGCTAACCATTTTTGGTGAAGGGTCAAAATCATATAATATGTGTGCAGAAAGAAGACATTTAGGGTCAGTGGTATTTTAATTTATTTAAATTTTGAAACAGTCTTTTTTAGTAAATAATAAGATTAACGTTATTAAAAAAAATAATTACAATACGCTTGAAACTTTAAACATAAAAATGAATAAGAAATTTAAAAACTTCTTGCCATGTACGTTCGTTTTTAAATTTTAGAACTAAATGAAAGTGTTTATCTGTTTGTATACCATGAAGGATGAAGTTGAATGTGACAATAGTAAATAATTTTTTCTACAAGGATATGTAGGCGTTAATAATAAAAACCACAATAATGAATATGATGTTATTCTATGCAAACAAATAGGTAATTTACCTAGAAAAATCACTTTCTTCATAGTATTCTTGGAATCTCATGACCAGACTGTGTTAAAAATAAATGTTACAATTCAAAATAATGTGCAAATATCAAGGTTATAAGCTGGAACCCACTTCGAAATTTTATTAACCTTATAATTTTATCAAATGCATTAGCAGTAGTGCCAGATGTTGGAAGTTTATTAAGCGTAATGCATTTAAATTAAAATAGCTCGAAATGTATTTAATAAAAAATCTAAATTATATACAGGGTGTTAATTACCTGTTAAATATTAAGTTAAAAACGACGTTCATATTAATTATGTTTTTACGAGATATGAGAATTCATACAGGGTGTCCGGAAACTTAAAAAGACTTAAGAAAGTGATTCTATAAGACAAAATAAAGGTCCTTAAAATAATTGTAAAGTCTAAATGTTTCTATAGTTCTTCTTCTTCTTCTTCTTTAGTAGCCCTACAACCCGGGGTTGTCTTGGCTGACTGCACAACTTGCTTCCATCTCACACGGTCGTCCATGATAGCTGGGTCAGTGGGTAACCCCATTGTTCTTAAATCTGACCATATGTTATCTCTCCATCGCATTCTTGGGCATCCTAAGGGTCTTTTCCCTGTTGGGGCCTCCTCCCAAATTAACTTGGTAAGGCGGTTATTAGGGAGCCTGTGGACATGGCCAGCCCATCTTAGGCGTTGGGATTTAATTTCTTGTACGATGTCGCTAGCGTTACATATCTGTTTGACTTCGGCATTTGTTCTTATTCGGTATTGATTAGTATTGGGGTCGTGATAGAGTCCGAAATTCCTTCTAAGGATTTCTATAGTTACAGGTACTAATAATAATTATTCATGTTACCAGTTCGGAAATGATTTATTGTGTATAACGTGTGGAATATTTTTTGCTAAACGAGCTAAACGACCTCTCGCAAAATTACACAAGTTATACAAAATTGCAATTCCTTACGTAATTCATATACAGGTTTTTCTAACTTAGAAACAATTTTAAATAAATAAAATTTTAAATCTTTTAAATTTTCAATACGCCAACTGGCTAGGAAAAGTAAAGAGTTTTAATTCTGAAAATTAGAAAGAGGTACGTTACCTGAGCATGGTCCTGCAATTTTTTCAAAAAGTTATATCGATCTCCCCACAACTACGAGACTTTGATCATTTACTCTCTACACTCTATTAAAATTCACGCGGCTTCTTAGTTAACAGGAACTTATTCTAAATTTTTCATCCACTATTTATTTCAACACTTCACCCCTTATACCGATGCTTATTTATGAATAATTACTTAATTAATAGGAAACAAAGATTGAAATTGAATGACGTATCTGACGAGATTGAGAGCAGCATGGGTGTTCCACAGGGTAGTGTGCTAGGTCCATTATTATTTCTTATATTTATGTATTGACGATATAGTGAATTCATCTGGTGATTGTTGTATACATCTTTTTGCAGATGATGTTCTTTTATATTTTGCATGTTCTGATGGTATTCAATTGGTCGACACACTTAACTCTACATTACAAAATTTATATTGGTGGTGTTCTTGTAACCAATTAAAAATAAATGTGGAAAAAACCAAATTTATGATAATCTGCAATGAGAGTGATTACAGAACATTTCCTCGTGGAGATCCTATTATTAAAGTAGGCAATGAAACAATTGAAATGATGGAAAAGTTTAAATATTTAGGAGTAATCATAGATAGACAACTTAAATTTAAAGAACATGCGAATAACGAATAAAAATAATCTCTTTTAAAATTAGCTATATTCAAAGATGTTAAAATTTTTTGACAAGTTGGACTAAAACAATCCTGCAATACTCTAGTATTGCCGCACTTTGTTTATTGCTCAACAATTTTGTTCCTTCTTAATAGAAATGAAAGGGCAAGATTTCAAAAATTGCAAAATAGAGCCATGAGAGTTATACTCTCAGGTACAAGAAGAACATCAATTAACTAGATATTGAGGGAAATGCAATGGTTGTCGGTGGAGGACTTCTTTCACTATCAAACATTGATCTTTATTTTTAAAATCAGATCGGGTAGTTCTCCTATATATTTACAAAATCATATTAATTATAACAGAAATATACATGCATATGACACTAGATCGAAGGAAGACTTTTATATTCCTCCAGTATTAAAGAGACAAACACAAACTTCTGTATTCTTTAAGGGTCTAAACAGTTTTAATCAATTGTCCACAAATATTAAATGTTTAAAATTTCTAAATAAGTTTAAACGGTATCTGAAGCAGTATTTTTTTTTAATAGGGTCTATCCTTAAGACATGAACTTTCTTTGTTTCTTTTTTTTAGATTTGTGTCAGTATAGTTTAGTATGTCATTGTTCTGCAAAGCTTGACGATGTTTGATTGTTGTTTTTAATTTTAAAATATGAATTTAGTTGTCAAGATTGGTGTGTAATTATATTAGTCTCTAACTAAATAAAGGATTTATATATATATATATATATATATATATATATATATATATATATATATATAAAGGGTTTTCCAATAAGAGGTGTTATTTTGATATTCAAAGAAAAATGCCATTTTTTAAGATAAATGATCGGATATTTATTACATTATAAAGAGGAAGGTATGCCGTTAATGATGGAAAATAACATCAGCTAAATGACCACCACGACCATGCCTACAGGACCATATCCTTTTCATGAAATTTTCCATAACCAAATCGCAAAGTGGCTGCCCTATGTCCTCGATAGCCTCACGAATTCCATCTTTGAGGTCTTGAATCAACGCTGGACTGTTGGCGTAGACCTTGTCTTTCACAAGGCCCCAAAGGAAGAAATCGTAAGGTGTCACATCACAAGATCTCGGTGGCCAATTGTGATCACCTCTTCGAGAGATAACACGGCCCGGAAACTTTTCCCGTAAAAGATCAATGGTTTCGTTGCTTGTGTGGCACGTAGCGCCGTCTTGTTGAAAGTAAACGTGGTCCAGATAAATACCATCCAATTCCGGCCATAAAAAATCATTAATCATCTCTCGATAGCGCAATCCATTCACCGTAACTGTTGCTCCAGCCTCATTTTCGAAAAAGTAAGGTCCAATGACCCCGCCGGACCATAAACCGCACCAAACAGTCACACGTTCAGGATAGAGAGGCTTTTCAACAATAACTCTTGGGTTTTCCGAGCCCCAGATGCGACAATTTTGTTTGTTGACGAAGCCACCGAGGTGGAAATGGGCCTCATCACTGAAGATGATTTTTCGATGGAATTCCGGATCATTTTCATGCATTTCAAGAACCCAATCAGCAAAGGCACGACGTTGTTGATGATCGGCCGGCTTGAGTTCTTGCGTTAACTGAACTTTATAAGCCTTAAGACCCAAATCTTTATGCAAAATACGGTGTAATGACGTTTGTGGAATCCCTAATTCCAAAGAACGACGAGGAATGGACAAACCTGGGTTTTCTTCAACACTTTCGGCTACAGCAGCAATATTCTCGGCTGTTCTTGAGCGACGTGCACGGGTTTTCTTCTTCACATAACTAACTTGTCCCAACAGCTCGAATTTTTTCACCAATTTCTTTATTGCGCTCCGACAAGGTGCTTCATGACGACCCAAAAATGTTCGAGTTTTACGAACCGTCTCTGCCAAATTTTCACCATTTTTATAGTGAATTTTAATAATTTCAGTGCGTTGTTGAAGCGTGTATCGTTCCATCTTTATTTATGGCGTAGTTTCTACTTGTCAAACGTCAAAAACTTACAGCTTCAAAAGTGACATCTACCGAAATAGCGGGCTTTTCAAAATGACACCTCTTATTGGAAAACCCTTTACATATCTACTATTTATACCGTTATTACAATACTTTTGGACATGAGCGCTGGGAAAGGAGTGCAAAGAGGTGAACTCGCACCGTATTAGTTCCGGGAAAAACTTGAATGAACAGAAAATTTTATGGAAAAATCTTAGGTTTTTGCATCCCCTTACATTTTTTCTGTCGGCTTCCATACTTTTGGAACTTTTTGGTTGACAGCATAGCCTGATTTTTATAGTTTTTATTGTCAGAGTCTTTTCAACCTCTTGTTAGCAAACAGACTTGCATGCTGTATATATGTATGTGTGTGAAATTTGGGATTTGTATACACTGCCACCTTGCCTACTAGAGCAGGTCCTCCAGACTTAGTTCCCTTAAGAAACGTAAAATCTTGGACGGCTTTAAAGTGAGTAGCTCCCCTTATTCTGCTTGGTATGCTTCCAAGAACCGCATTCTAGGGTTTGTTAAAGCGCTGTATTGTGAAAGGATGTGGTATTTCTCATACAAGTCTAATCAGTTTAAATTGTCAACCTCTTTTTGATGACCGAAAAACTTATCCCAAAAAAGTTCAAGTCCTTGCAAAAGCATTGGCAGCTCTGCACAATCTAGAAATAGGACTATTCATACCATAGTTAGTTCTAGATTAAAAAAATTATTTTGGCGTGTAACACTGTTGGGAATATAAAAATTTACTAACTGCCAAAGTTCTGAGTTGTCAATAATTCCACTGACTATTAAAAAAATACATATATCATATTGTAGTATTCTAGTCTTCAAGGTATGCATCTTCAGCGACTTATACAAACTATTATAATCAATATCTTCAGATCTGATTCCTAATTTAAAATTGACAAATTAGACTTTCTCTAGACTATCATTATAAATACTATATTTTGGGCACCAAAATGAACAATTATACTCCAAACCTGAATGTACAAAATCTCAATAAAGAGATTTAAAACAATTTAGGTCACCGAAATTGCTCAGTGTTAGAATAACAAAACCCAACAGTTTTGAGAGCCTTTGCTCTAATAAAACTTATACGATAGTCAAATCTTAGTTCGCTATCTACAAAAACTCCCAGATCCTTAATAATAATAACTCTTTCAAGCAGTTCGTTGCCGATAACATTTTATATTTAGAGGTTTAATAACACCACCTTATCATTTTGTTACGCGGACGTCGTTGAAATGCCATTTTAAATTCATAAATGATCTTGACAATTTGACAGTTAACGCCAAAAGCCCTTTTTAATAGGTAGTAACATTCAGAACAGTGACTAAAAAGTATCTGACCGAGAAAATTGAACAGTGAGGGATCGATTTTCGTTGATTTCTGGTTGTAGTAAGTAATTATATATCATACTAAGGTTTTCTATGTCTCCTCTTTTGTTCATGGAAAGTGATTCATTGTTTATGTGAACCATTTCTAGGAAAATTCTTTTATGAAAATTAATTTCTTTCGCTAGGATTTTCGGTCTCTCAAAGTTCATCATATAACCCTTATTTAGCACATGTTCTGCAAGAGCAAAAGAAAACAGTCCTCTGTTACAACGGCTTTTATGGGAACTTTTTCTATTTGGAAGATTTCTAGAAGTTTGGCCTACATAAACTTGGTCACAATTTAAGAATGTGATCTTATAATGTTCCAGTTTTTTGGAACCAGAAATCTTTCAGATAGAATAAGTTCCCATAACAGCGATTGTAACAGAGGAGTGTTTTCTTGTGCTCTTGCAGAGCATGTGCTAAATAAGGGCCATATGATGAACTTTGAGAGACCGAAAATCCTAACAAAAGAAAATAATTTTCATAAAAGAGTTTTCCTAGGAATGGTTCACACAAACAACGAACCACTTTCCATGAACAAAAGAGGAGACATAGAAAACCTTAGCATATTATATAATTATTTACTACAATTAGAAATCAACGAAAATCGGTCACCCACTGTTCAATTTTCTCAGTCAGATACTTTTTAGTCACTGTCCTGAATGTTACTATCACACTTGTACAACTGGGTGCGGAGATTGCCTTTCTTGATATCTAAACTGCATTACGGTTTGATGGTTATGATTAATTTGAGTCATAATTTTCATTTTTCATCGTTTTTCCGCTTAATAATATAATATTTTTCAAGAACTCTTACCTCCACTCCTAGAACGATTAGCTGTTCTTGGGCAGTGTAAACTTTACCTATTAAAACGGGCTTTGGCGTCAACTGTCAAATTGTCAATTTCACTCATGAATTTAAAATGGGGTTTCAACGACGTCTACGTGTTAAAAATCAGTTTCTTAATTAAATTAGAGAATTTCTTTTCATATTATGTGATCTTAGTGTTAACTGCTAATGACAGTATCTGTTGAACAAAACCTGGCTTTACATACATACTCACTTTGGTAGGTCACTTTTATTTTATAAGAATAGAATTAAGGAAGGTTATTTTCTCTTTTGTAGAAGTCCTGATGAAGGGAATAAAATTTCTCGAACGCTAGACTAACGAAAAAGAGTTTTCTTTTCTGGCCAATCATCCATCTGGCTGTAGCCCCACAAAAGTGCCTTAAACCTCTCGGTTTAGTTGGCTTTTCTTAAGTAGTCCGGTCACGAGACTTCCTCCTTTTAAATAAATAAACAAATATATATATATATATATATATATATATATACATATATATATATATGTATATATATGTATATATA
Organism: Diaprepes abbreviatus; assembly: GCA_034092305.1. NCBI lineage: Eukaryota > Metazoa > Arthropoda > Insecta > Coleoptera > Curculionidae > Diaprepes > Diaprepes abbreviatus. The sequence continues at coordinate 3,994,574 of JASJET010000087.1, forward strand.
TATATATATATATATATATATATATATATATATGTATATATATATATATATATATATATATATATATATATATATATGTATATATATATATATATATATGTATATATATATATATATATATATATATATGTATATATATATATATATATATATATATATATATATATATATATATATATATATATATATATATATATATATATTGTCGCAATTAGCAATGGCCCCTGGTAGTAAGGACATGTAGCTAGCGATCTATTTTCGACCACCGTAGTAAATGTATGGATGTGTCGTCCCGATACCGGTGGTGGACTCATCAGTGGGATCCACCGGTATCTTTCCCATACTTTCCACAAACTTGGACCTCTATTTAAGTCCAGTTTTGCCGGAAAGTGGTGGTAGGATGTTAAGTTCCACAATATGCCCCCCCTAAGGCATTTGCTTACCGGCTTTAACTGTCGAACAGTCCAAGCCGTTAGAAAGCACAGGCCTGAAAAGGAAATGGAACGGACATTCTCGGTGGTCTTTTAATGGCCGGATCAGGCTTAATCAAAGCCAACGGCGGTTAAGACCCTCGTCTGCCACCGTCCCTGCTCGGGCGCTATGTCGCAATTAGCAATGCCCCTGATAGTAAAGACATGTAGCTAGCGATCTATTTTCGACCACCGTAGTAAATGTATGGATGTTTCATCCCGATACCTATGGGGGACTCATCAGTGGGATCTACCAGTATCTTTCCCAGACATCATTGTACTTTCCACAAACTTGGACCTCTATTTAAGTCCAGTTTTGCCGGAAAGCGGTGGTAGGATGTTAAGTTCCACAACAATATATATATATATATATATATATATATATATATATATATATATATGTTGTAACGTACATTTTCACGCATGGTGAAATGTGTACTGGTGTTTTTTCGATTTTCAAAACGCTCGTAAATAGAAAAATCTTCACGACATTTCGCCATCATCTCAGCTGGCATTTTCATGTGATGCTTGGCGAGACGATGTGAAGATTTTTCTATTGACGAACGGATTGAAAACCGGAAAAACACCAGTGCATATATATATATATATATATATATATATATATATATATATATATATATATATATATATATATATATATATATATATATATATATATATATATATATATATATATATATATATGCACTGGTGAGAGTGAGTGAGAGAGAGAGAGAGAGATTAATATCGAGAAATAAAGACAATTATTTATTTATATTTAGAATCCAAATTACCAGATTAATATAAGCAAGATTAATCTGGCGACTAGACAATTTAATTTCCATCACAACTATATATAGTTTAAAACTATAAACCGCCTGTTAATCTTAACTTTTTTGTTCGGTTGAATCTAACAAAGATGTATTTTTTAGAAAATATCAGTCGCTAGAACTATAAAAATTTGTGTATTTCATTTTAGAAACTACTACTGACCAAAATCCAAGATTTTTCCATGGTATACCATTAATATTATATTTTACAATTCCATTAAGTAAATCAGATCATATAAGAAAGACCTACCGTAGATAATATTAAGGCTTCATAACTTTTAATCAAGAAAATACCGCACTAAGAATTCAAGATTTATATTATCCACCTCTGTAATATCAGCAAAAATGTCTGATATAATTTTAATGCGAATATTTCATCCAAAATATCTCATTATCCATAAAATTGGAAACCCTTGAATCAATATTATATTAAATTTGTATAATAACTCATCCCTGCTCAAGTCAACTCTTTAGGGATAAACTTGAAAAATATTTTTAAAGATTTTAGACAGAGCATGTTTAGAAAATGTCGCGTTTTTAATGCAATAAATGTCAGAGTAAATTACCACAAATCCAAATTTTATCCCCTTTAAGGTTGATAAGGGAAAGTCCGGAAATACGTTTTCAGACATTTGTAAGTTTAATCCTGTGAATAAAAAATCAAGTAGATCTTATCGAGATTAACAGATATTGTGAAATCAGTAAAAATACTTCTATTTACAGAAAGATACCGCAAAATGGAACATTTAATATTTGAGGTTGCAGCGTCACGTAGTCGACTTAGTTTAACTTTACAAAATATTGGTTTATCGCCAAAAATCTACTTCTTTAAACTATATGGTTAATTTTGCCAAAAGTTAAATATTGTAATGAAGTAATAAGGTCCAAATATTTAAATTTAATCAATTAAAGGTTCAAAGCCATGCACAAGAAAATCCCTTATCTATTAGCCCTCTAGGTAATCGAAAGGAAAACTTTGTTTAGTGTACTAAGCAAGCGATTAAAAATATTGACAATACCCATCAGGCTTAACGAACAGACACACTCACGTACATGTTTTGCTATAACTAGGTACTTAGCTGAGTCACTTCCAAGCTGATGTGGTTTAGCAAGGCCTGTGAAGCAGACAGCTTCACCAGAGAGGACGTTGACTTTGTTTATTAAGGAGATTGTCCCAGTCAGAGGCTCAAAATTCCAAAAGTGCAGTCCAATTCCCAAAACTTCATAGTGTCGTGATACATAAATGTATTCCAAAATATTACTGCAAAAACGTATACCAAGACGTATACGGAAGATATCCACAAGAAAGAAAGAGCCTCGAACAAAAAGGTGGCATCTGAGAAAATTTCAAGCCGTTGTTTCTAGGTTGTCTGAAGAAAATTTATTGCCAAATTGGCTGCAGGGTGAAACGACCAAATCAAACAATGTTTGCACCCAGGCTTCGGTTTCAGTTAACTTAATCGGTCATTTATAGTCAAATCCCTGAATTTGGGAAAGAAGTAACACAAAACACCTCTTCACGCTCTTGCACCAGATAGCCAAAAGAGAGCCATTTTTCTAAAATCATTTTCACATTTCTTCACCGGAAGTTACCAAAAACAAATTTAACCTAGACCTTATAATCTAGAAACCTTTATAAAGGGTGTTTTTTTATGGAAGTATAGAACTTTTAAATGGAATAAAACAAAGATGAATTTTTTAAATTGACATGAAATTTACTTTATTCGAAAGATAACCTTCTGGAATTATAATTTAAATATGACTTCTGGCATATGACCGCCACGGCTGGCTCAGTCGTAGTCTAATCTGGAGGTCCAATTTTCGATGACATTTTCCAACATTTGTGACCGTATATCGGCAATAACATGGCGAATGTTGTCCTCCAAGTGATCAGTCGTTTCGGGCTTATCGGCGTAGACTAGCGACTTTACATATCTCCACAGAAAATAGTCTAGCGGCGTTAAGTCGCACGATCTTGGAGGCCAATTCACGGGTCCGAAACGTGAAACTATGCGGTTACCAAACGTTTCCTTCAATAAATCAATTGTGGCACGAGCTGTGTGACATGTTGCGCCGTCTTGTTGAAACCACAGCTCCTGCACATCATGGTTGTTCAATTGATGAACGAAAAAGTCAGTAATCATGGCTCTATCGCGGTCACCATTGACTGTAACGTTCTGACCAGCATCGTTTTTAAAGAAGTACGGACCAATGATTCCACCAGTCCATAAAGCACACCAAACAGTCAGTTTTTCTGGATGTAACGGAGTCTCAACATACACTTGAGGATTATCATCACTCCAAATACGGCAGTTTTGTTTATTGACGTATCGATTCAAACAGAAGTGAGCTTCATCGCTAAACAAAATTCGCTTATGAAAATCGGGATCAACGGCAATCTTGTTTAGGGCCCATTCACCGAATCTACGCCTTGCTAGGTGATCGTGTGGCTTCAATTCTTGCACGAGTTGGATTTTGTAAGCTCGCAAACCAAGATCTTTCCGCAAAATCCTTCATAAAGTGAATGGACACATATCCAATTCCTGTGCACGATGGCGGATAGACTGATTCGGGTGTTCCTCTACGCTACGCTCTACAGCAGCAATGACTTCTTCTGTTCGCACTGTACGACGTCTCTGTGGATGCGTATTATCATTTAGAGTAAACGTGGTGCGAAAACGTTCCATAGTTAATCGAATTAATTGCTCTGATGGACGATTATATTGACCGTAAAATGGTCGTAGTGCGCGATACGTATTTCGAATAGAACCATGATTTTCAAAATAAATGTGCACAATTTGGAAGCGTTGTTCAGGCGTCAGTCTATTCATGTTGAAATGCCAAACCAAACTAAACATAAATCACTTGACAGCTGACAAAATGGTCGTCAGTTAAAAAAGTGTTGCCAACTTAAAGTTCTATACCTCTATAAAAAAAACACCCTTTATTTATCATAAAATTTCAACTACTTCAAGAAAATATATACAAAAATACTTCTATTTCAATTAATTGCCCAAGTCGGATAGAGACAGACAATATCCTAATGTTCTAAACTGTCTCGTCCTGCACGAATTCCGATTAACAAAGTACTTTCGCGTTCAAAATATTCAAAATGAAATCCAATTAGTTCAAATTGGTTCGAGTATCTAATCTTAAATATAATAACTACCAAAAATTCTAATTAGAAAAATAAAAAGAAATAAACTAAAAACAACATAATCAAAAAGTCGATTTTTGCCTTATTTCGAATTTAGCATTTCGATATATTCAACAGTTGTGCCGTATAGGCAACCATAAAAACTTTCTAGGCTTTCGAACCATTGACGAAGATATATTTCTCCTATGATTCAAACGGACCTGATTATTTCTCTGACACAGCTGATATGTGAAAATAAATATTTCTGAGAAAAGAAAATCAACAAGAAAACAAACACTGTTTATATTTATCAAATCATGAAGAAAACACTTTTCTCAATCTGTGATACATTGTCTCGAGAAACCCAACGAAATTTACAAATTACAGAAATAGGTTAAGTTTCGATATTAATCAGTATTTCAAAATGTAAACAAAAGGAATAATCCAAATATAGATGAAACCAATATTAATGAATGAAAAACAAAAGGTAATCATTAGTTTTATAGTAGAAAACATCGTTTATAATAAATTTTAAATTTCAAGTTATGCATGTCATTGACAACCCTGAAAGAAAATCGTACAAAATAAAAATCTATTTATGATTTTAGTAATCTGAACCTGTAATTTAATCTAGAAAAATGTAAACAAAAATATCTATTATTTAAGACCAATTTTTAACCCTAACGTGTTTCTAAATAACAAATAAATATTTTAATTTATAATTATTTGCATTCTTTTTTAAATTATAATAGTTATTTTTTGGTATAACTACATATTAAATAAAGAAATGTCTGTCATTTTCCTAAAATGTCCAGCTTTTTTTACTGACGACTTCCGCTAATTGCTAAATAAGACTTGGCAACCGTAATTGATCCATTATTGCACTTGTTAATTTAGACTGTTTATTACCAACTTAGGCCCATTTTAAATGTTATATGGTGTCAATTAGGGGTACATTTATTGAATTACATTGAATTTTTGGTAAAAACAAGATATGTGTAATTATGTTAAATTTTAAAAAATCTTAATATCAGAGAAGCATTTCTTGGTTACAGTTTAAATCTTATGCCCTTTTTTAAATTATCTTATCTTAGCGTTTTTTTTTTAAAATTTTGAATTAATAGAGATAAAAAGCCATACGACATTTTTAGTGGATTTCCCAAAATTTTTAATAAGTGGTACTTGATTTATCTTCTTTAATAGATCATAATTGACATTAATTATTTTTTGGTATAAATTACAACTAGCTAATAGGCATATAGATGTAAAGGATTTAATAGTATTTTCTAGATTGGAGATATATAAAATTATTATGTGAAAGGCAGAAAGTAAAAGTTCAAATGTCGAATATAATCACGGACAAATCAGCTGAGTGCAATATTATATTCTAACGGAAATATTTTAATTATGCTATGCATATTTTATTTAAGTCATACGATGACCCAAAAATTCCTTTAACATATTTCTGTCTACTCTCACTTCTTTATTGCCTAAAATTTAAGATTAGCGTGTACAGAAAATTTTTTTAGACTCATGGAGAGAGGATTTTAAAATGTTATGAGGCGGTTTTGAAAAATCGGTTTGATAGCTTTTAACAAAAGACTGATGGAGTAATAAGGCGGTAAAAAGACCTCCATATATTGAAAAGCCGGGGCCCTATTCTCGAACTGGGGAACGTGAAGTAAACGGTGAAAAGGTGGCGAACGCGTATTTTTGAAATGTTCATCACTCATATTCTCGTTCGCCCGATGGAAGGTAAGCGAACGGTGGAACATGCGCAAATAAAATGTCAGCCGCTAAATGACATATTTAACGGATTTCAAAAAATATTCTTAGTATTAAAAATTTTTATTTTATTTTTGGTTCTTCAAAATAACTATTCATTAAAAAAATAATATGTTGACGAACCGTTTCTATAGGACGTTTTATTTTTTTGAATAGACAGTTGAAACGTTAATCAGGTTTTTAAATTTTTTAATAAAATATCCTTAGAAAGTTGAATATGTCTCGCAAATATTAAGTAAATTTGAGATTACAGACATATAAAATTATTACTAGAGATTCTGTTCATAACTCAATTGTATGAGCGTGCTATTTAAAAATGTCTCCAACTCTGCTTATGGATTTAACGTAAATACTTGTGTCCATAACAGCCAAGTATCTTAGTTTTAAACAGTTAAATCTAACAAAAATTCTTTTCACGACACAACATAATAAATTTGAGAAATCACGATTTGTAAGCTATCTGAAACTTTTATTTAAATAAGTAACAAATTTTATATTTAAATTATGTTAACTACAGCACTTAACTTAATTAGACTGTGTTAAATACTATACGACACCACAATTAAATAAATATTATGATTATAATTTATCGGGACATATAAATATGAATCCTACAGACCAACGAATGAGGTCCTTCAGCATAAACACCTTATTTATGGTAAATAAATAAAAATATATTAAAAGTTGAATGTGAGATCCGTCTCAGTATCTAATGGACGTCTTCTATCTGACATTTGGTTTTGGTCCCTGGTCATAAACAGTTTCTCTATCATTGTTGAAGTTTCAGGTTTTTCTCTCAAATTTAGTTGTCAGGACAGAACATCTTGAAGTAAGAGGCTGGACATTTTGTGAATTCATACAATAAATAACTGATTGGATAGTTTCCGTAGTGGATTGGGATGATGGCTTTTAGTCATACTACGTAGAGTTGTAATTTCCATCGTTTCAAGTTTTATCAGTGCTGGCTTTCTGCAATTACTGTCAGTATATTACTTTGTATATATGATTGCTGTTTTTCTTGATATCTCTTTTTCTTTATATATTAGAATCTTAAAGTACTTGGCTCTTTGTATGCATTTTTGCTTAACAGTTCTAGAGTGTCAATTTAAGATAAATTGAATTCAGGCAAAGTACAAATATTGTAATTTTATTTTTTGAAAATCTCGGGTTTTACCACGTTCATATCTGGTAACATTGCCTTTTCCAGAATACGGCTTTTACTGTCAAAAAGTTCACATCGTCATTCCCATCGCCATTCACATCACTTTTCACATCACACTTTCGAGGAAAAGGTCCCCAATTGCAAACGTGAAATATCAAATGGTGTAAGGTAATTATATTGTTCGAAATTTCGATTCTCTGTCAAAAATTACGCTAATTATGCGGAATACCAGAGGCAAAAAATTTTTTGACGATTTTTTGTTACTATTTTTGGGTCGTAAAATACGATGTCCAAGTTTGTTTGATATAGAAATCGTATCTCCAATCTTCACTTTTAAAATTTGCCACTTCTAGTAAAGTGCACAAAGGCCACACGACAACTAAATTTTTCTTAACAAAATTAACATTAAAAAACTGCGGAAAAACGTGAATTTTCAATAGAAACAAAAGAATATTGTTAGTTTGTCAATTGCTCATTTGCCTCCAACTTTGACAAGAACGTCAGTTACAATCATTAAGTTTTGATTAATTGTATCCATTCCAATACCAATTTAATTTACGTTGAAATTTTAGAAAACTGTTTTGTTCTTCTTATTTAACACTTTTTAATAATATATTATTGTTTATCCACCATTTCATTCCTCTGTATTTTATGATACAATTAAATAATATTTCTATATTTTTGTAGTGGATATTAAGACTAAAATTATTTTTAATTAAAAAATGTTGCTTTCAAGCATAAACTACTAGGAGGCGGAATATCCTCTGCCGATATGGGAAACAGGAAAGTTTCTAAATGTTATTCTAGGAAATTGTTACTATTAGTTCTTGTTAGTTTTTTAATGTTTTTAATTTTTATGTGTTCTTTATTTTTTCTACTTTACAAGCTATTCTACATACTGTGTACCCTAGAAGTAAATTAACAATTTACCTGGACTACCTAGACTCGTGCCATGTATTGAAAAGATACATGGCAAATTTCTATGGTGTTAAGATATTTCCTTTCAAATAAATGGTCCACTAAATAGCTGGGAAAATGAGATTCTCGTCGATTAAATTTCGGAACATCTCCACGTAAATCTCTTCAAACTCTCTCAATATTTTGAGTGTGAGCTTCACAAAATTCTTCTAGTGGTTTAACCTTTTGATGCTAAAAACCTTAATCTGCTAAGCAGTTATAAGTTTTCCCATAATCCGAGATAATGGTAGTACCCGGTAGTATCCATTTCTTATTGACGTTAAACTAGAAATCTTTTGAACGTTCCTCAACTGGAAGGAAAAAGAGCTTTTTTGAAATATGTTTCATGCTCTCAAAAATCCATCGACCTTTGATTATTGTACCCCTGGTAAAGTTTCTTTTCCTCCTTCACCACATTCTTTCTCAGAACTGTCAATTAAGCAAACTAAGCATATTTCTTTGCTACAATTTGTCCAATTATTATTTAAATTAAATTAAGTTCTGAGCCTATGCATAAGCAATTTGTCTTTGGGTTTCATGACGATCCAATAAAATACAAACTACAAATTGTGGTTAATAGCAAACCTGAATTAACACTTTTGACATTACCGACATTTTGTTTCTGTTGCTGCCATCTCAAAAATCATTCTATTCTTTATTTAACTAAGGATTGCGGAACAAAATGAGCAAAAATTCGATAGAACATTGAAACAAGTTCAATATTATGATCATAAAACATACGGCAACAGTGTACGTTTGTTTTCCTCTGGTCTAGGTTAGTCTAGTTTGTTCTTTTCAGGTGTTTTTCGCTATATTTGGTCAAAAAACAAAATACGTTGTAATTCAGAATGTTCAAATGTGCTTTAATGAAAGTGGCAAATTGTGAAAATATTGGTCAAAAAATACGAAAAAACAGCAAAAAAGTCGGTGTTTCCAGTATACCGAATATTTCACAAAATTACTTTTGTAAGGCGAATATTTTTGCATTTCTTCCACTGGTTGTCCACACACAAAATTAAATAACTTATCCCATTGAGAATTATTTATGTAATGTCTGTCTGAACCTATAATATTGGTGTCAAATCTCAGTTGATTAAAATCCGATTGACCATCTAAGATTATTATTATCATTATTTAACGTAGCCAAAAGTCTTTCATACTCCCTTTGGGGAGTATCCATTTAGATATGAACAAGATTAAGCTCTATGGAGGCCATTGCTATGTTTTCAGATCCTGGTAACTTTATGGTCTGCTGTTTTACCTACATATTAAGTAGAAGACTTAATGGTATTACGCCAGTTGTTGATAGAGATAGATCAACCAGAGTAAGTCAGTCTCCATTGTCTGAGTATTCGTACCTCTACGTCTCCTTAGTTAACGACTTTTTCCTTATGCTTGTTCCTTAGATAGTTGTTATTGGGGATGGCGACTTCTATCAGTGTTGCTAGGGTGGATATTTTACCAACTACAGCAAAGCTATATTATGAGCAACTGTATTATCTATTAATGCAGTTCGAGTTCTATGTAGCTCAATCTCCTTGTTTTCCAGTTTAGGTCCCTGGCGAAATTTGCAGCTTGGTTTTAACTTATCAATCAACTCGTAAGGGATGATTTTGGTGTTTGAATGCTTGGCATGCACATGCTGAATTATCTCTAATATTCGACATCAGTATCTACATTGCATGTTTTATTGATATATTTCAGATATTTTTTTTTGGAATAAGCTCGCCAAGTTAATAAGCTTCTATGGAGCCTTCGGTTTCTGGAAACATTTGTTCTAATGGCAATCGGTAATTCGACAATAATTTGTCGACACTTTTTTAGTCGATCTTATTTGGGTATCGTTAATGAAAGGGCTACTGGACCTTCTCTTGGCCTGCTTGGTGATAAAAAGCTAGCTCATGTTTCTTCAGTGTTGAGTCGCCTGTTTAGTATATTGCCCAATGTAGTACAGAAAAATCTGCTAACCTGTGGAAAAATGAACGTAACTTCCTTATTTGTTTGTCCAGTTGCTTCCTAATAATCATAAATCTTCTTTCTATATCTTGGTAGCATTGTCCGTTCAGTAACACTACGAGGATGATGTTTGTGAGCCTTTCTGACTTTTCTCTACAGACTTTCTATATTGAATTCTAAACTAGCTAAGGGCGGCAGAGTGTATACCTTAAATATATTTTTACTGTTGAGGTTAGTCTGAAATACCTTTCTTACCTTTCTTATGAACTCGTTTATTAATTTGATTGTTATAGTTCGCTGGACAGTTCTTTTTGATTGTTTTATGCTCAAATAATTATCCATTTTAGTAACAGTTTGGTCGTTTAGCATTTCAAATCCTCGTAGTTGGTTTCTTCTTTGGTGGTGATTAACATGCGGTAATAATTAAGGGCGTAATTCACAATTTTGAACATTTGTTCCAACGGATTTTTGGTGGCATCCATCAGTTTAAGATTATCCATATGCTGTAGAAGATTTAGTCGTACCGCCTCTTCATAACCACTTCACTATTGATTCTAATATTGAAGTCGCATCTGGTGGACTTTCAACGTCTTTTTATTACAAGGCGGAATCACAATCGGCTTAATGAATCGCCTTGAAATATTTCTCGTGGAATTGTGATTGTATTTGTCTCGATGTTGTCGCTGAAAGGCATTTGTATTTAGATTCAAGTTGTTTACGTTGACTTAAGGTGTTCTAAAAAAGAAACTATATATTCTCACAATAGCTGCTAAACAGTCAAGAGGCGCTGAGTCGAAGGACTTTTGGAAAGGGTTTCTTCGGATGGTATAGACATAATTGTAAATGATGGAGTGCATAATAAGTTGCTCCTGGCAATCTGTTGCGATTCTGGAATATTATTTTTACTGAATCATTACGCTCACATACATTGTGTGAAGCAAGATGTGATCACGGTGGAAAAGCATGTGCTTGACTTAAATTTAACTGGATTTTGTGAATTGTGCCGATCTTTTGGCAAGAGATGTATGACTTCTTTTATTAAAAACAATAACATTATCTATAAATCAACAAAACAAATATTATTGATCAGAATGTTAGTCGTTGATGCTTATTCCAGAATTGGTTTGCCCTTAAAACCAGACAACCTATCCTCATTTTTTAAAAATTAGATTTTAAAAAAATATGTATCTATTTCTAATATGTTACGTGCAATAGAATTTGTTTTACCAATAAAAATTTATACATTTAAAAATAATCCTGTGTTCAATGCAATTAATTTTATAAGATATTTATGTTTATTCAAATGTTATAGATAAATCTATATAAAATCTTTGCCCTTGAAATTTTAAAAGTATTTAGATTTATCGTCAGTGATCCATTAAAACATGAAGTTACCCAACGAAAACCTAAACAAATCCGAGTAGGTGAAAGGTACTTAAACTTTAAAACAATTAACGTCGTGGGTTCGGTAACAGCAATTTTATTTCGTCAGACTTTTATTACATTTGCCAAGTTAATTAGTTTTTTCACTTAATAAACAGCTTAGTTTTTTTTTCTGTTGTTTTGGTCGGTTGTTTATGCATTTTTTTGCAATACTTAATTCTTTATGACATTCTATTACCAGGACTTTTATGATGCGGAAGTTTTTATGCTGCCTAAATTAAGTGAAATTTTGATTTGAAAAGATAGCTTATAACAATATCCAAAAACTGATTTCTTAAATTTTCGATATTGGCATTTTAAAAGGGAGAAAAGGGACAAGAAGCCGATTTAAGGGTTGTTCATTTTCTCTCCGAAAAATCACGATCATTTAAAAAGTAATTTTTCGAAATTCTATTGAGTAAAGTGAAAAAGGTGCAATATGTTCTTACTATTTTGCCAGATAATGCTAAGACTATTCGTAGATTTAGATTAGATTAGCTCCAAAAACTGCTTCTTATTATCCTCTTTCCTCTCCTTTTCTCTTTCCTATGAGGCTAAAGCTAGCGGCCAGGCAACGGCCGACTCGAGATATAGTGTGCTTAATATAGATTAAAACTTTATATTTAAAACATCCTATAACACACATTTATTAATATTTTTATGTGATTTTTGGTACTAACTTTTATTATAACATCCTTTAAGTACGTAAAAGCAATATATAGTTTGTTCTCCAGAGTTAATTAATTAGATTTAATTATATCATAATTATTATATTTATTAAAATTTCTCAACGATTTTTTGTAACTAAACTTCTAATCATGTCCTCTAGACACCTATATGGATTCCTTAATTTATTCCCCTAAGACAACCCCAGCGGCCGGGTTCAGCCCTTAATTAAATTAAGGATAATAAAATCCTCATTTTTCAGAATGAGATGTTTAGAGGACTTTACTATAACCTTAGCTACCAAAAATCACCTGTCAATTTTGAAAAATGTGGAAATTAGGACAATTTTAAAATAAGAGTTGCATTTAAGCCACTAAGGTTGTCTTAGCGGGACAAATTATGGTATATATAGGTGTTTAAAGGACTTTGTAAGTTTAGTTACCAAAAATCACAGAAAAATTTTGAAAAATATGGAATTTATAACCCTTAAGGCTGAACCCCGGCCGCTGGAGTTATCTTAGGGGAACAAATTAGGTGATCTATATAGATGTTGAGAGAAAACGGTATTATAAGCTTAGTTACCAAAACACACGGAAAAATTTTGAAAAATATGGAAATTATGACAATTTTAAAATAAGGGTTGAACCTTGACCGCTGGGGTTGTCTTAATGGAACAAATTATGCGACTCACATATGTGTTTTGAGGACATTATTAAAATTACCGAAAATTTTTTGAAAAATGCTGAATTTACGACCATATAACAAATAATATGACCCATATAAGTGTTTAGAGGACATTATTGTAAGCTTATTTACTAAAAATCACTAGGCCCTGGGATTAGCCTAACCGTTTAAGACGCTAGGACTGATAGGGACGACCACGGGTAAGCGCGGATTCAAGCCCCGTGCACGGCAACTTACTTATTTAAGTTGTCAGACTATTAGAGGATAGTCCCACTAGTCGGTAGACACTTGACTGACAAAGGGTGTAAAAACTCGGGGTTAGTTGAGTGTCGAGGACCGTGATTCGGAACCCACGTTAAAATGTAGGTCCAGTCGCTAAATGGTCTCCGCTTCCGACGCAACTTTAAGCCCCAAATCTTTGACTTTTTGAACTAAAAATCACTGAAAATTTTTGAAAAATGTGGAAATTATGACAATTTTAAAATAAGGGATGAACCTTGGTAGAACAAATTAAGAAACCAATATGGGTGTTTAAGAGAACTTGATTAGAAGCCTATTTACCAAAAATCTTTAAACCTTTTTTAATAAATATGGATTGTATGATATAATTAACTAACTCTGATCAATGGGTTTTTTTTGGGGAGCAAATTATATAATCTTAGAGAAAGTTGTAACAAACGTAAATACCAAAATATTATTAAAATGTTGATTTTATGATGTTTTAAATATATAATTTTAATCTATACTTAGCGCGCTGTATCTCGATTTGGCCGTTAGCCGCTAGCTTCAGCTTCACTCTTTCCTTAGGCAGCCGAGCACAAAAATGTCAGCTATTTCGGATATATAGCGTAAACTGTGTAAGATCATGTATATACACCCCCGGGGGTCTAAGAACGAATTAGTTTTATTCACCAGATATAGTGCGATTTTTCAATAATCTGAAAAAATATAATAATGAATATTTGAAAAGCAAATTAATTAACGACTAAATTTCAAATAACGTTAATTCTTGCGTAATTACTGATTTATTCTTTTTAGATATTTAAAAACACATGTTAAAGTCTTAAGGCTTCAGACAAATATACAACATAAAGTTAATTAATATGTGGTTATTTAATAATGATAAAAAACTAAACTAATTCATCATAAGACTTATTTTTGAAAAGCGCATTAATTGACAAAAATATTCGTAAAAATCCGACTGTATTTGTTTGTTACTCACCATAACGCTAAAACGATCCGATTTCCACGATTAAAGATGCATTATTTTTGCCAATTCCTGCTCTTTGAAATATTCATACTGTAATGGATAACTTTGATTTTATTGCATTTTGATAAATGGCATGAGCACCTGAACTATAGGTTATTTCCCTGGAACGTATGCACGAAAAGGCATGTAAGAATGGAGTTTAGTAAAATTCCATTGCCCTTTCTTAAAATCGCCGAAGATTTTGAGTGCGGGCGAAGCCCCGACGGGTAACTGCTAGTATTGGGATATAAATGAGATAAAGGAATTATATATAAATATACTTTTCTGATCCACCAAAACTGACCTTAAGTTCTTTTGTACACGTCCAGCTAGCATCAGTTTTGTTGCCGTTCCATCAAAAATGTTCTGACAAAAATAGTGTCCGCCGTTTCAATTCGTAATGCAACCAATATGAATAAATTTATCCATTCAGCGATATAAGAACATTTATATGCATCACTGGGAATGGTCATGACAGGTGAATCTATGCATGATAAAATACACTCACGGACAAAAATATTGCATATTTTATTTTTAAGAATTTTTTATATTTATTTCTTTTCCTTTAAATCGTTCATTGTTAAATTTCTTATTTGACGACTTTTTACTTTTATTAAAATTTATTACAGATAAAATAATATTTAGACATAGTCTTTAGAGCAGAAGAAGCAATAATGTTACAAATTACAAATATTGTGTAGGATGCTTTGGCGATTAAAAATCTCTGCTGTTTTGTTTGTCGCTCTCAAAATGACATTTCCATTGCTTTATCTCTCGGTTCTCTAGTTTTATTGCTAAGATGCCACATTTAAACGATCTAATATGTATTAAAATCGTTACTTTAGCCAACGAAGGTTGCAGACAAGAAGATATTGCGCGGAAAGTGCGTATCCATCAATTGACTGTTTCTCTTATAGTAAAGCAGTACAGGGAAACTAGAGAATATAAAAGGCGATTTGGTCAAGGACGAAAAAGATGTACAACGCCAAAAGAAGTCCAATCTTTGAGAATTCAATTGCACACTTACAGTTCCGCATCTTAAAAATGAATTACTAATCACAAGACAAGTTAATGTAAATATCAAAACAGTAACATGACGACTTAAAGAAGTTGGTTTAACTCCAAAATATTCTGTCAGAGTTCCTTGACTTCTCCCACATCACAAACTGAACGGTTACATTTTGCAAGAGCTCAAGCTAACTGACTGAAGACCAATGGGGAAAAGTTCTTTTCATAAATGAAACCGGGAAACCAATATGGAAGCCATATGGACGTGGTGAAGTATACAGAAGGTTTAGAGAACGTTTTGCAAAATATAATCTTGAACAAACAATTAGCTTAGGTGGCGGTTCCATTATGCTATGAGGTGGTATTAGTTGGGAGAAGTGTACGGAACTTATTAAGGTGAATTTAGGAATGAATGCTGACGGGTACATACACAACTTCCTTGAGGAGCATGTTTTACCGTCTGCCGGCTTCATTGGGTACGATGAATTCATGCTAATGCCCGTGAACATACCGCAAGAACAGTAATCCAGTATCTTGAGGCTGTTGGGATTATGACTCTAGGTTGGCCACCAATGAGTGCTGATGCAAATCCCATAGAGCATTTATGGAACAGCACAAAACCCAGCTCCTAACTCAGTTGCATAATTAAATCTTGCTGCACAGGAAGAATGGAATCGTATTCCGCAAGAAACTATCAAAAACCTTCTGCGTAGCATACCTAGGAGGATGCAGGCTATCACTGGAGCTAGAGGAGGAAATACTAACAACTAAACTGTTTGATGTGTTGAAAAATTGTTATATTTCCAATTAAATGTTATAAACAAAATCAGGCTATTTCATTAATTCCTCTTTAAATCTATTGTGAAGCTTCAATATGTAAATTAATTTCGATTAATATACGTATAACACTCTGGTATAAGACATTTAACAATAAAAAATACATAATGTTGTAAAGGAAAACCAATCAATATAAAAAATACTTAAAAACTAAATATGCAATATTTTTGTCTGTGAGTATTTTAATGCAAATTATTCTTCTTATTCAACTTAGCATTTTTTTAGGGAAAAATTGTCTCGAACGGTGGTTCAAAATCATCTGCACAATTTCTCAGATTAATTGCAAGTCGTCGTTTAATTATTCTATAAATTGAAGCCGTTCAGTATTATTTTTCTCTTGTTCCATGGATATGAGTTCATCAAGGTTTCCATAAAAATATATCTTAACGCTTCGCCCATATTTAGAAATAATTTTTGCTGACGTTGCCCTAATTATTTTGTCTTTTTTCCTAAATATTTTCACGTCTTTCTGAAACATTATTAGCCGACAAGTTCTCGGTTTTTCTTTGTGTCTCTCAAAAATGCCTTGTCGTTCTTCTTAGCTAACATTATGAATCTATACATCTAAATTATATAAATTGCTGTTTAAATAAATAATCTAGACATATCTACAAATTGATTGCTTTCTCGCAGAAATATTAGTATTACCAGACATCGACAAATAGCTTGATGTATAATTTCTTTAACATTTTTAATATTTCTTTAGCATTGCCGATTACGTACTTTTTTAACAGATTATAGAAAATGTAAAAATAGCCTTATTGTATATGATATTATAGTTGTCTTGATATTATTGCTGTTATTTTGTAAAATATAATTTTTTTATGCAGTAAGAATTCATTTGCTTCTCGTTAATACAAAAAGTGTTCGTTTTATACAGTGCCCGCGGAAGTTCCGCACCTTTTCTTTTAAAAAAATTTATTTAGTCATTTGTTTTTACATTACTATAAATCAAAAAGTTACCTAAAATATTTGACGTATCGGATTCACTTCAATCCGCAAATGTCATTTAAAACTTTTAGTCGTCCGAAAATGTCATTATTTGTCCAAATGTCAACAAATGTTCCAAATACAAAATTTGGTACAAAAATTATTACTTTTTTTCCCATATGGGAGTAATTCTGGACTCACGACTGAGCTGGAATGATCATATTGAGACTCGAATCAAGAAGGCACTATATGTTGTCTGGACTCGTAAATCAGCCTTTGGGTGCACAGGAGTGCTGACACCGAGAGTGCTATTTTGGATATACACTATGGTGATCCGCCCCATGATCACGTATGCCACTATTGTATAGTGGTTTAAGACAAAAAAGCGCAAACACCGTGTTCTCTTCTTCTCCATGTATACATAGAGAACGAGGTCCTAAAGGCTCCTTACTGTCTTAGTTGCCTAAGACTTTTAATAACTGAGACGGGTGGTTACTCGGGTGTCTGGAACAGCGAGGTGGAGAGATGTTCATCACTCCCATGCAAACAGATTACATAACGCCTCTTTTGAAACCCAACTACTCTCTTGAGATATTTTGTTAGTTACAGAGGATTGAGAGGAGAAGCAAAATCTTTCAAGAAATGGATCCAGGTGGTTTACAGATGGATCTTGACCAGATGAAAAATCTGGTGCTGGAATGGTTAGCAAAAGCACGGGAATCAGAAAGTTTTAGTCTCTCAGATAACGTGCGATGATCTTTACAGTAGATCTTTATGTAATTATGCAGAGTGGCCATCTCTACGAGAGACACATAAACAGTAACTTTGCGATTGATATCTGAGTGTAAGAATATACTGGACAGTCTGACAAGGAACGGCTGTACAGATCCATATATATCCCGGATGACTTCGGTATAGACAGAAATAAAAAAGAGGCCGTCTGGCAAAGATGGAATCCACAAATTAATTACAATTTTACCTGTTCAAATTACTGTTGGTAAAAGCAAATTAAAATTGTTGGTTATTGGACAGTAAATTTATCGAATCGTGGAGAGGAACTCCTGGAATGAAGTGTACCAAGGAACTAGCGTATGGCTTACTAGGGAGTTTCTCTTCTTAGGAAGGAAAGAGCTGCAAATTCTGCTAGGACTGTTAGGCCGTATATGTTCCGACGTATAGGTGGTATCTGGAGGAGGATGAAACTGTCTAGTACAATAAAGTGCAAAACACCCTCTTCAAATTGATAGTTCAAAGAATGGATTGCTCGGAAATAATGAATGCAATGAAAACTACTCTCACCAGGGCCCTGAAGCTTCCACTTCCTGTCCATTTACTCATAAAGAACGAGTCCTTAAAGGCTGCTTATCATCTCAGTTGCATAAGGTGTTTCGGAACTGGACGGGAGGGAGTGGTGCTTGGGAAAGCTCGGTGGAGATTTTTCCATCATTCCCCACGCAAATAGATTACATAACGCCGTTCTTGAAACCCAAACACTCTCTTGAGATACTTTGGCCAAGTAGAGTGGATTGAGAGAAGGAGCAAAATAATCTGAGAAATGAATCCTGGTAGTTTATAGATGGAACTCGACAAGATGAAAGAGTTGGAGCTGGAAAGTTCACCAGGAGCACGGGAGTAAGAAAGTTTTACACGCTTGAGCAACGTGTGACGATCTTTACAGCAGAAATTTATGCTATTCTGTTGAGTGGCCATCTGTGTGAGAGGGCATAAACAGAAATAAGATAATAAACATATACTTATGCAGTAGGGCTGCGATATTGGCACTGAAGTTTAGTGTTGTAACTATTGACAGGACATTTTTATCTGAGTGGCCACCTTCACAAGACTGATGTTGTAAATGACCCGATGTATAGATGATCTCTGGAGGAGGATAAAATATCTCCAGCACTCAACAAATTGAGGCAGAGATATTTATGAGATACGATTTTATCATTGGAAGCCGTTAGGCACGTTCAATCAACGAGGCTGCTTGGATTTGCAACCATGGTGAAATGTAAAGGGCCTAATGAGGTGACCTTTTATTTATTTATTCATTCATTCATTAAATCCAACAAAAGTTTTGGGTTCACCGCGTGGCTAAAACGGAGATATAAAATTTTTTTATAACTGCATTTGTCGTCTGCATCACTATACCGTTTATATCAAGAGAAAAATATCAATTAGTAATAATAACTTGTACTTCATAATAGCAGGCAAACAGCTGTTTTAGTGGTGCGCGAAGCGCCGAAAAAGGTCGACTGTACAAGTTTATACCTAGATGACGTTTTTTACGTCAAAATATTCAATAGAAAAATGGCTACAATAAACTCGACAAAAGAATATGATAGCCATCCCTTTGCTCCCACGCCAGTGGTTGCAATACAAATCAACGAATATTTTTAAATGTCTTCCAGTAACAACACTTTACAGTTAATTTCTGTATTGTGAAATAAACATTCCTTTTATGATATGATCTTTAAGGACTTGTAACATTTGCGCATCTATATTCATCTGAACTTTTTTTTGTATTTTGTTTATATAAAATTCTACATCGATAACTGGTTGTGGTCGTTGGACGCAAGCCTCGACTTTTCCCCATTAAATCATGTTGAAAAATAAAATTATCATAAAAGTCTATTGCTTCATTGTAGGATTGATATATTTTTTAATTTCCCGTAGAATAAGTAAAGGAAAAACACAACCACACATCTTTCGTGTTCGCTAAATGGCAACCCCTCTGGGTTTTAATGGAATTTTTTTGATGTAGGTGATCAACATGCCCCTCCCATCCCACCCTATCCGTTAGGTAAAAAATAGAATTTTCCAGTTATTATTATTTTTCTGTAGAACAACATTAGCTAGATTACTTTAGCAAAAGTATAAATATAGAAACTGCTTAATTTAATTACAAGTTGTGAAATTTTATTCCAAGAATAAAGATATGTCAGAGACAATTAATCACACTTATATTAAACCCGTTCACATTTTTCAATTTAACAACTTAAAACAATATTTGTGCATTATATAGTACCACCCAAAGATTTGGCAACAATGGGTGGCATTAAAAATCTGAAACTGAACATGAAACCAAGTGTGTTTTGTACATTTTCTTTAAGCTTAACGAAGGTGTCTCGTTCATATACTTTTATGGCTTTGGGTCATTTTAATGAGCTTCAATGGGATGTTACTCACCTAATATTGCTGGATCCATAAAACAGTGAGTTGTAAATAGAATAGAATACGTTGTTTTGCCATTGATTTAACTTCGTGCGATACACGAAAAGGGAAAGCAGAGCTGTACTAGCATTATCTTATTTATTGTTACTTTTCCACTTCCCTGTATTTAAAATGTCATTTAACGACAATTCGTTATCGAGGCCAATAATATCTAAAGCCACAACCGGAATTTCGAGTTTCACTATTTTATTTATTCAATTTTAGGCAGTTAAAGTTCAAAATTTAGAAAAAAATAATTTCCTCAAAAACGGCTAGAGTAGAGTAAAAAAACTTTGAGTAAAAGTTATCGAAAATGAAGAAAGTAATACAAAAAATAAATATAACTTAGAGGGTGAAGAGAGCGTCACCGAAAACTGCATTATACAAATTTGCAAGATTCAAATCGCATTATTTCCCAAGGTATTCTAATGGTCGGTTACTGTGAAACACCTTGATCAAAACGTTCTCATAATTCATTCAGAAAATTCAAAATACAAGTTTATTCATCAAAATTAATATTTTCTCTTTTAAATACCCCCATCGACTGCAATGCACTAATGCCAGAGCTTGATTCAGCTCTCGATACATTTCTGGAACTTGATTTTCGGTATGACCATCAGATCCATCCTCAATTATTCTATTACCTCTTTTCAACTACTAATATGCGTTCCCCATTGTAGTTTGTTGACTCAATAGAACAGAAAAAAGTCACAGGGAGCCCTATCAGGTGAATTCGATGGCTGTTGGCTGGTATTCATTTGGTTCTTGGTCAAAAATTCACAGATAATGATGGCATTATGCGACGGTGTGTTGTCATCGTGCAAAATTCATGAGTTGCACAGTACCATTATAATCCATGAAAACTTTAACCATCGCAACGACGTGTTTTTTTTTTGGTCTTGGCTCATTTGGAGCTATTTACTCGCCTGATGTCTGGATTGCATGTCGTAATCATTAACCCACTTCTCTGTTGGATCGGATTCAGCCTTGAAAATCATATCTTTGGCGATGTCAGCGCTGTTCTTTTTTTGCATGAAATTTAGATCTTTTGGAACCAACTTTGCAGCAACAGAACGGAAACCCAAATAATTAACTACAATGTCCTAAATGAATTCATAAGCAATGTCCAAGTCCTCTGTCACCTCTTTGATGATTAATTTGAAGTTATTCTCACTTTATTGATGTTGTCGTCGGTTTTCGATGTCGACAGTCTGCCACTGCTTTCGTCTTTTGATGGATTCACGACCGCTGCTGCAGCTTTTATGCCACTGGTAAACGACTGTTTTCTTTATAGTATCATTTCCGAAACACTTTCCCAACATTTTTAAGGTTTTCGCACGACTGAACCCATTTTTCACGCAAAATTTAATACAAACTCGTTGTCGCAACTTAAACTCCATTTTTGAAACTGTAAAAAATCGAAACACATGCAGATGTAGATATAGTCAAGATGTCGTAACTTTTACAAATTCAAGCTATCACGATAAAATTTGGTGAGAATGTCAATGATAGATGTGGCAACCTTACCAAAAAACAGAACTAAAATCAACTGACTCAGAGCGCCACCTGGTGTCAATTCCGGGAACTTTTTAATAAAGGTTGTACGCCAGTCCCGAACACATGATATAAGGAAATTTCTTTCGTAATTCTGAACATAATTGTTTTTGAAAAGTTAGGAATTTTCAATCCCGTAATCTTGGTTTCTTAATTTCCATTTTCAGATACTGATACCTATTATTTTCAACGACGAACAAATCATTTACTTAATTAAAGAACAATCACTTTCGTAATTATACTAGAACTTCCAGAATTACGTTAAATAATTAAATCGACCTATTATTATTTTGCTGCAAAAATTCTTTATACAAAAATATACCAAAAATTCCTGCTCGTACATTGGACAAGCGATTCTTATGGTTAAATACCATAGAATATTTTAAAAAATAAATATTTTTTAATATTAAATGAACTTACTGCATAAAACAAATTTAAACCGGCTATTTTTATTAATTTTTCTTTCTTTATAAACAGAACTTTGGAATCAAGTTTATTAACAAAAATCAACATAAGCAGCTGCATACTATGTAAAATGGTTTCAGAAGAATCATGTAACGCAGAAGACGAACTTTATACGGATCTGGCCATCATTAACAACAAATACTGGGAATTAAGTGAGATTAAGAACATGTCATTAGAAGATAAATTAAACGAAAATTCTAATGATATCAATTTGCAATTAGAAAATAATCAAAATGCCAACAAAAATAATTTAATAGTTAATATATTAAACGATATCATAAATGCTGCTGTTAGTACGGCTGAAGGTGAAACTGTAATGACAAGAGACAAACATTTTAGCAACGATGAAAAAGAAGTTCGCGATTTTAATCGAACTACCTCCATAGTGGTACAGGATTGGGACATCGAAAGTCCCGTCGAGTGTAAAAACAGTTTTGTCAGTGTAAATGCTTTGCAACGGAGTGCTAGTGAAAGGGTAATTCGAACTCCGAGACTTCGTGATGAAAACACGAACGGCCACACCATCAAAAACGCATCAGATTTTAGCGCATTAAAAAATACTAAGGAAAAGAAGAAGAAAAAACTTTCTTTTAACTCTATTTTTCAT
The DNA here is from genome assembly GCA_034092305.1 of Diaprepes abbreviatus. Lineage (NCBI taxonomy): Eukaryota > Metazoa > Arthropoda > Insecta > Coleoptera > Curculionidae > Diaprepes > Diaprepes abbreviatus. The sequence goes on from JASJET010000087.1 coordinate 4,017,505, forward strand.
ATTAACAAACATAAAAGTAAAGATCATCACAAAAACGACGAAGAAGCTGAAAAATATGATAACTTCTCGCATCAACTTCCGGTGTTTAAGGGAGGTTCCCTCGGAAAGTCGAAAAAGTATGCTTCAGCCTTAGAATTGAGCAACCAAAAATCGTCAAAAGTTGAGAAACCTTCCTTCTTTAAAAAATTAGTCAATATCGGGGATGATTCATCGAACTTCCTTAGACGTTCGTTAAGCTTTAGGGATGTAAGGAAGAAAGATAAAGTGCCATCTAGAGAAAAAATGAGTGAAATAAAGAAACAGGAATGGCGGCAGTCACTTCAGTCTTTAGTAGAGAGTGATACTAGTGTTAGTTATAAGGATTTAAGTTTTATTAATTATGACGCACTTGACGAGTTTAGTTACAAGGAGCCAGTGTTCTTGAGACCAGGAGTTAGAGAAAGTAAATATGTTGGAAGAAGTCAGAGTATGAGAGAAAAGGTAAGCAATTTTTGTCTAATAACGTAAAGTATTTCTGGTGTTAATAAAAGAAAGCTTTCACTCCTTTGGTCAAGTTGAAAATTTGTTTCTTGGGTTTAGGCCGTGACAAATTTGAATTATTATCCGACATTTCGTTTATGATTGCACGAGGCAACTTCAGGGATCTTTACTCCACGAGATTAGAACACTGATTCATTCAGTGTTCTAATCTCGTGAAGTAAAGATTCCTGAAGATGCCTCGTGCAATCGTAGGCAAAACGTCGGATAATAATCCCAATTTGACACGGTCTAAGACCAAGCAACATGATTTTCAACCTTTTCTGGTGTTATATTTAGCTGGGCACTACATGTATTGAGTAATAGGTGGTTCTGATGACAGATCGTCTAATGTCAACAAAAATGCGAGACTTATTCTTATTAAACGGAAGAAAAACCTGATTATCATATTGAAAATTTACCCATAAAATTAAAAAGCCTTAGAAAATATCTAATCTTAATTATTAACAATATTACCTTACTTTCAACATTTAATTGTTACTGTCAAAATAAAAATCTAATTCAAATATACATTTATTAATTTTTCATATACAGGGTGATTCAGAAAAGTGGGAAATTTCTCGGCGATGTGAAGTTTCGCTTAAGAAAATGTAATAAAATTTTGGTTAAAGTTTCAACAGTTAAATATAGTTTAGCAATTTTTTTATTACGTATCAGGTGAGCTGCGAGTGCTATACCCTTGTTCATTTATTTGCTAAATTTTAAAGCGGGACAGATTTTTAAGATGTAACATACATTTTTTAATAACATGGTTCTGTATTTTGATTTTTTTTGTAGCTCCTGTTATTTTTTTGGGTTTTTTGTATTTTTTGTAATGTGCTGCATTCAAATATGAGCTCGATTTTTACCTATCACTCGTAAATTTTTAGAGAAAAAAAGAATAATATGAAATATGAGAAACCAAAACCATAAATAATCTAGTGAATTTTCAAAAATTTATGAAAAAAAAAACAAAATTACTTTTTTTACGAAACATACATACATAAAACATTTTGTATTAAAAAAAGCATAATACAATCAAATAAATTATTTTGTTGTCTTTTTTCGCTTGTATTCGCTGGGATTGAACAATTTGCTGATGAAATCTTTCGCTGTGTTTGTCTGAAACTGCACTTAAATTGTTAGGAAAGAATTCCAAATGGGAATGAAGAGTTTAAGTGACATATTGCAACCTAACGTCTTTTAAGATTGGATAAACTCTTCAACTAAGTCTTTGTAGTTTTCCGATTTCTTGTATCATTTTTGAAGCTAGTCTACGGACTATTTTCTTTTCTCGAAAGTATAGTTTCAAAATTTTAGCTTTTAAAAAGTTCTCGTATTTGCGGCCTAACGAACATTCCTTTTTTAACCTTGGCTTTGCCTCACTTATACATATGAATTTCCGTCTCAAATAATAATCACCTGATACCGATCAAATTACGAATGAGATGCTAAAGTACGGAGGCCCCAGCCTTGTCACAGAGCTCACTGTTCTATTTCAAAAAATACTTTTCACAACGTTAGTACCCAACGAATGGCGAAAAAGCATTACAATTCCGATCCACAAAAGAGGATCAAAGAAACAATCCGAAAACTACAGGGGAATCAGTCTACTGAACAGTTCAGCCAAATTATTAACCAAAATACTGTCACAACGGATCGTAGACAAGTTAGGGACGTGCGAAGAACAGCAGGGCTTCCAGAATAACCGCTCTACTATCGACGGTATATTTATTATCAGACAGCTGTTTGAAAAATCTATCGAATACGATAAACCGCTGTTCATTTGTTTTGTGGACTTTACACAAGCGTTCGATCGAGTCAAACTGGAACACATAACAGAACTACTGCGAAGAAAACAAGTAGACGAAGCAATCATACGCACAATATACGAACTGAATTTCAAAAACACCATGGTAATTAAAACAAATGACACTCTAACAGAGGAAATCCCACTATCCATAGGAATAAGACACGGTGATAGCCTAAGTCCAACACTTTTCAATATAATCATGGACGAAATCATTGATGAGGTAAAAAGCACAAATATTGGGTACCCAATGGGACACAACACCGTTCAGATTATATGCTTTGCAGACGATATTGCCTTGACAGCAGATAGCGAGGACAACTTACAAAGAATGCTTTTCCATCTCAATCGAACAGCTAAACAGTATAATATGAAAATATCTGTGGAGAAAACCAAAGCAATGGTAATAGCAAAAGAACCAGTAAGATGCAAACTAATGGTTGATGACAAACGTATCGAACAGGTTGGGATGTTTAAATACCTGGGAGCACATATAACAAGTAACAGGGCAGTAACGGAAGAAGTACGCACACAAGCCAACAAAGCGGCCATGATATCAGGCCAACTAAGAGACATAATCTGGAACAATAAACATATGACGGTTGAGAACAAAGCAAGAATTTACAAGGTCTGTGTAAGACCGATACTGACCTACGGCGCAAAAAACAAGAAATGAAACAACAAAGACAAAGCAAATTATGAGAACTACAGAAATGAAAACGCTGGGAATGATCACGGGAACAAGTTTAAGAGATAGAATAAGAAACGCAAAAATACGCGGAGACAGCGGAGTGGGGGATGTTGTGAAGTGGGTTCGAAACCGTCGTGGGCAGTGAAGAGATCACGTGGAACGAATGGACGATGACAGACTAGCAAAAACCGTGATGAGAGAGAAACCAAACACCAAACGGCCGCCTGGACGCCCCCCCCCCCAAAAGATGGGGAGACAGCTGGATTTCGACCTCAAACGAGGATCGATGAGGCATTGTGTAGATAACAGAACTACCTAGAAGAAGAAGAAGAAGAAATAATAAACACATTTATTTCTATATCTAAAGCTTTAACAAAATATAAGACCTAGTTTTATGTAGAGAGGAGGTAAATAAATCTTTTATTGCTCTACTAAGGGTTCACTAAGGACGTTTTTCAGACCGTGCACAATGTTTTCACTAAAAACCATTCTTTAACGACATAATGTTGGTTTCTAGATCTACTGTTCCATTCGCTTACAAATCAACAATATTTGGTGCAGTCCTGCAACTAGTGCAATAACTTTGAAGTAATATACTCAAGTTCTCGTACCTTTCTTTCATATTTTCAGCATGACCCACGGTAAAAGATGATTGTTACTTTCCTAAATAATAAAACTGCCTTTGGACCTGTCTTAATGAGTCAATAAACAGGTAGCCACTAGGTAGGTTTACAGGCATGACCAAGTTTGTTGACTAAACCCGAAATATCATGCCTGTAAACTAAGCCATTTGCTATTGAGTAAAATACTACCAGCAATATCAACCTTTTCCGAAACGTAGAAATTTTCACTCCTTTTTGTAAGAGATTCCATTGCTGTAAACGAGACCTAAGCAGCTGTAACTGTTTTGGGAAGATCTAAACGGTTTACTGCTGCTACATTCATAATCGTATTTTTCTTGAAAGCTTGGATCGGCTTTTGGTTCAAAATCAGTATATTTTTCTAGAAGCTTAGGGACAGGTATGCTAGAAGCGTGAGGTATAGGTCTCACGGCTGAGGAGATATTAGGCTGCTTTTACTAGAAAACCTCAGGATTTTTGTTAAGCAAAAGTAGCAATCATCAACATGATTCTGAAGTTCCCGCGAAATTATTGGCTTTACAAACTTCATAGACTTGTGAGTACTTAGTAGCTATTCTATTAAGGTTCTTGAGTAAGAATAGCAGCAACGTTTGGTAGCCAAATTTTTGTCTTTGGCGTGGTATATTCAATACTCAAATAGTGGGATGATATTTCTTTCGGGAAAATTGAAATGCCGCTAGATATTTAGCATTTTTTCGCAATAAATTTAGAGATTTTCTGAATGATTTGCCCTTAAATTTAAGAGAAAATCTTTACTTTCAACAAGTTAGCAATTCCCGTACTTGTAAGGATCTATGAATAGAAGCACTAAGTAAGCAATTTTCCAACAAATAAATCGGACGATTTTCAGAAAATTTTTGGCCTTCAAGATCACCGGACATTACCCCAATAGATTTTTTACGAGGTTACTCAAAAAGTCAACTGTATAAATATCAACCTTTCGGAAAATGTTATCAGACACTGTATCGCTTGAAACAATCCTGTATTTTAAGGAATATAACAAGATAATTCAACACAAGAATTATAAAATGAACAGAAAATGGACGAAGACTCGTTGAAATATAAAGTTATAATTGTTGATGTAAATATATTTTTTTAATAGTCTTGTCCATTGTCCAATTATAGTTATCAATTAAATTATCCCCAAAATTAATTTGCTAAATAAAAATTATAATAGCTATATTGTTTATGAGATGATATAAAGATAAACTGGTATGTACTTTTGATAAAAATATGCATTTTTATTTTGTCCAAAACTATATTGAGCTGTATTTTAGTGGCAAGTAGATTACGTAATAAAATTTTTATAAAAAAAAATTGAAATGACTTCTAAAAATGCACTAAAAAGTGAAAAATAACTATAAATTTTAATGTGAAATTGATATATTTGAAGTCGGCGCCAAACTCAAACCTGACCAAATGTGATTCAGATAAACAGATTAAAAATACTCTATTTGTAATTGCTTTCTTACCATAATTTGTATATATTAGTAGTTATTTATTTAATTTAGAAATAATTTGGCCACAAGTTCAGAAATTTCAATTTCATATAAAAATATTTATGGTTATTTTTCACTTTTCAGCGTACTTTTGGAAGTCAGTTCATTTTTTTTTCATAAAAATTTTATTTTTCGATTTTGAGCTTTGAATTTATTTTGATATCCATAAATTATTTGAACTAAGTATTAATTGAGATTAGTGTATCTTGCAATGACTCCAAGGTGGCAAAAAATACCCATTTTATCGAAAGTTGTAAATCACCCTAAAATGAAGCACTAAAACTTCTTTGATTCGTAGAGTTCTCCAGATATCAGTGAAATTGTGTCAAACAAATATTTAGTCTGTCATAGTAAATTAACTATATTAAATTTTAAATTAATTTTAGATTGGTAATATAGGCCCCAAAACCTTCCAATATCGATATTTAAAGAAGTTGAGACGTCTTAATCTTAACTAAATCTAAACTCTTGGAAGAGCCCTAGTACCAATTTTGGAGGAAATATGGAAATTTAAAATGTTTAGACCGTCATATTACATCTGACATATTAGATTTTCTTAAAATAATTGTATATTCACTATTTACATCGTCAAAAGCGATGCAGTCCCACCTTTGAACAAAATCAAAAAATGTAAAATTTTTAGTTTTCACCATATTGAATCTTGAAAAAATTATTTTAAATTTACAATTTACACCTTCAAAACCCCTTATATCAGTTTTGGAGAAAATCGAAAGATGTAAAATTTGTAGAATGCCATATTGGATCACCATACTGAGTTTTTCAAAAATTATTTTAAATTCGTAATTAACACTAAAAAAATCCCCCAGTACTGATTTTAGACAAAATCGAGAGAAAGAGAAATCCGCCATCTTAGATCCGTCATATTTAATTTTTTTTTAAATAATTTCAGATTCTTAATGCGAGATCCCAAAAACTCCCCCATATCAATTTTGAAAAAAATAGGACAAAATTAATTTTTTATTCGCCATATTGGATACGCTATATTAAGCTTTTTAAAAATAATTTCAGATTCGTTATGTGCTACCCGAAATACTCCCCCATACAAAATTTGAAGAAAATCGAACAAAATTGATTTTTTCGTCCATCATATTGGATCCACTATATTGAATTTTTTTAAAATATTTTGGATTCGTTATGTGGACCCGGAAAACTCTTCCACTCCAATTGTGTAGAAAATTGGACAAAACTAAATTTTTTTGTCCGGCATATTGGTCCATCATACTGAATTTTTTAAAAACAATTTCAGATTCGTTGTGCACGACCCCGAAAATTCCCCCATACTAATTTTGGAGAAAATTGGACAAAATTAATTTTTTTGGCCGCCATATTGTCAGCGCCATCTTGGATTTTACTGCACCAATTTCGTCCGAAAAAATACTAGACCACCGCAGCCACTTCCTGAACATAACGTAAAAAATGGCATTCAAATCGGTGCCGCCGTTCCTAAGTAATCGGTGTACTTACACAAAAAAAATACATAGTCGACGAGTTGAGAACCTCCTCCTTTTTGAAGTCGGTTGAAAAATATTTTTAATTTTTCAGTTTTTTGTGCCTATCGCGATTAAGACCTGAATAAAAAAAATTGAAGTTTAAGAAATAAATACACATTCGAATGACAGTTTGAGTTAAAGTGTATTACAAAATTATAGTTATATTAAATTTTTTTGATTCTCAACAAATAAAATACTTGCTGCAGCAAAAATATTTAGTTCTTTTCTGTCTTTCTGAAACTGGTTAATCTGACATAATATTCACACTTTTGGCTCCCTCGTATATTATAACTTTCACCAGATTTGATGGGTCCTTTTTTAATTTGGAGACATGCATAACCTTTTCGAAATAAATAAATTTATAAAATTCAAAGACATTTTTCCTATGTATATATACATATATATATATATATATATATATATATATATATATATATATATATATATATACATATATATATATATATATATATATATATATATATATATATATATATATATATATATATATATATATATATATGAAGTAAAATACGAACGTTTGCTGAATGTGATTTCAGCACTACAACGGCATAATGTGGATATATCCACTGTTGTTGCATCTCACACGGAGGAGTCCGTGAAAGCCGCATAAACATATATATGTATATGTATATATATATATATATATATATATATATATATATATATATATTTCATGTTTGATGCCTCAATTAATTATTTTTATTTATATTCTTATTATTGTAGTCAGAGATAAATTTGAGTTTAAACACCCGTAAGTTAAAAAGATGTTTTATTAATCTATTTTAAAGAATAGCTTTTTGGAATATTGCAATAAAAACCATAATAAAATTTTAGAAAATGTGGCCTCTGCATTTAATAATCTTTTTAAAGTTATTAAATCATTCTTAGCTGTAATAAACTCGGGAATATTCCAAGTAAGAAACCCGTCCAAAAGATCTTAAAAAGAATTAAACTGCAATAATTTTAAGACACATTTTAGATGGAAAAATTTTAAGTAATTACATTTACCTTAGTTTATGTTCTCAAAGTAAGGTTAGATAAAATTTATCACATTTATGCCAAGTAGATAGGATAGTTTTGCAGCGCAATATAGGTATTTACAGGACGGCACAAAAGTCCCAATAGATTTCAAATACTTTTATCTATTGATGTTGGCTTCTGTATTTCATAATGGCGAACACTGCGAAATTTGGGGGTATTGTTGATAAGAAAAAAACATATTTTAAATATATTTCACATTTACACGAAGCAAAACTTTTTAACAAGGTTTTAGATATGATTTCTCCGAATTTAATTTTCATTGAAATACAAAAAAGTGAACCGTCATCAAACATGATCCGCCAGATTATAAAGAAATCCAATTACAAAGTACTTTCAGTTGTAATTTCCAAAATTATATAATAAAAAAGTATTATTTTTTTTTTTAATAAAATTCTAAGTAGAGTTGTTTTACTATCATTGAGACAGTTCATAAATCACATTCAGATTATACTGTATTATACAAGCTATATGTTCTGTCTATACCGGGTGTCAACGAATCTATTAGACAAGTCATAATTTCTAGAGTTTAATGTGTATCAAAATGAAAATTGGTACAGGTAAATGGTATGTGAAGGGGAGAGTTTTCGCATATTTTCCACTTTCCAGATACTGCCGGTTTTACCGGAAATGGCCCTGGTTTTGAATTTTTAAATGTATATTTTAACATTTTTGGATTTCTGAGACAATTCTAGATCAGAATGTGACATTTTAAAAACTTTTTACGTCTACTTCATTTTTTTAGAGCCACTTTTAAAATTGCATCTAGGTGGCCATGATCGAACGCAAACTAATCTAAGGGCCTTAGGTGATGTCAAAAAAATACAATCGCAAAGTTTTAGTTACTAGTATGAAAGACAGGAATAAGACAAGTAGACAAAATTACGTTTTCATTTCTAATTATTAATTTTCAAATGGCGACCCCTCTTTGACAACTACTTTTCGAAAAAAGCATTCTTTGATGAATCTAACGGTACTAATTTATTTGCGATTCGATTACACATAAGAACAGAAATTAAATATTATTAAGCAAAATACTGGATAATTTATTTACTTATGACAAGTGCGCCATGGACAGCCATGATGCATAATAATTTGCAACTGTTTTTATCAAGTCTTCTTTGGAAAACAAAGCACTCCCTTAAGTAGATAATGACAGTGACATACGCTCTAAGAACAGAAGTTTCTTAATTTTCGTTAAGTTTAGTTGAAATTTTCGTTAAAATAATGTATACTCAAAGTGAAAAAGTGGATATGTTATTAATATTTGGAGAGTGTCATAGAAATTCAAGGAATGCTGCCGAGTTGTATGCTCATAGATATCCGAATCGGCAACATCCAGCCCATCAGTATTTTCCGTATGTCGAGACTCGTTTTAGGCAAATAGGAAATCAAGAGGTGGAACAGAGGTTTATCATAAATGAAGAGACTGAGATTAACGTACTTGCTATGGTTGAGGTTGATAAAACAGTTTCGTTAAGAAAAATTAGTCAAGAACTGCAGATAAGTTATGAATCAGCAAGAAAAATACTGAAAAAGCATGGATATCGAGCATTTAAATATCAGTTACATCAACATTTGTATACTGAGGATGGCGATAGACGGGTAGTGTTTTGTGATTGGCTGCTTCAAAATCATAGAGTTAACCCAAGTTTTATCGATTTTATTCTATTTTCCGACGAATCCCGATTTACAAATAATGGTATATTCAATAAGCAAAATACTCGGTACTGGGCCCAACAAAATCAACATGAAATGAGAGAGGGCAATTTTCAAGAAAAATTTGGCGTCAATGTCTGGGCTAGTATCGTTGGAAACAAAATAATTCTGCCAATATTGTTTCAAGGTCAGTTAACAGAGGTTAGATACTTAGGTTTTCTTCAAAATGAAATCGAAAATCATCTCAATGTATACCTTTAGCAGTTTTACGGCGAATTTACTTTCAACAAGATGGAGCACCGCCTCACAATACTAGAGAAGTTCTTAATTATTTAATAGAGCATTTTAATAATCGAATTATTGCAACCAATGGTCCGGGACGGTGGCCAGCCCGCTCACCGGATCTTACTGTGCTCGATTTCTTTGTCTGGGGATATGTTAAAGAAAGGGTTTACTATGGAGCAGCCCCAGCTACTCTTGAAATATTAGAAGAAAGAATTTTATGGGCATTTAGAAGTATAACGCCCCAAATGCTACAAAACGTGTTGAGAGAAACAATTGAACGAGCTGAAATGTGTCGTGAAAAAGAAGGAATGCACTTTGAACATTTACTACACTAAACTTTTTAACAAATTCAGCTACTGTACTTTCAAATATTTTAAGTGCGTCGTCTAAGTTATTAGTTTATTTTGTTAGTTTTTTGTTAATTTTGTTAAATTTTTAATCCAATTCCTGTCTTTCATACTAGTCACTAAAACTTTGCGATGGTATTTTTTTGACATCACCTAAGGCCCTTAGATTAGTTTGTGTCCGATCATGGCCACCTAGATGCAATTTTAAAAGTGGCTCTAAAAAAATGAAGTAGACGTAAAAAGTTTTTAAAATGTGACATTCTGATCTAGAATTATCTGAGAAATCCAAAGATGTTAAAATATACAGGGTGTTCTATTTAAGAATTCAAAACCGGGGCCATTTCCGGTCAAACCGGAAGTGACCGGAAAGTGGAAAATATGCGAAAACTCTCCTGTTCACATAACATTTACCTGTACCAAGTCTCATTTTGATACACATAATACTCTAGAAATTATGACTTGTCTAATAGATTCGTTGACACCCGGTATAAGCGTGAATTAACAATGGCAACATTGGAATTTACATGGGGCAAATTAAATAAATTTGGATTTCTCGTATTATACATTGGCACATTAAAGTTTAATGACTTCTACTATCTTCCTGTTTTCAATAAAACCTCCAAATGCTTTAAATAAATATAGCAAATCCGCAATTTGTCTTCTTCTTTCTAATGTGTTGATATTATATTTTTCCCGCAAAAGTTCCTTAGATGTTAAAATTGTATAGGCCTGATTCCTTAAAATTAATATATCTAAACACGTTGATTTTTTTCAAAGCTATATTTATGGCACTGATAAAATAGACTGCATACCTGACTACCATACTCTAAAATACTGGGAACAAATATTTCGAATAATACCTTCTTATACTGCATGATTTTGGGAAATTGATAAAGTAGAATGCCTCCTTACTTCAGTGTACGCGTTGTAAAATAATCTGCTAGCATTCACAAAAAAGAATAAGTTTCCAAATAAGTGCGAATTTTAAGCATATAAGTTCTTATAAACATTTTTCCGATAATGCTTAGTTTTTAAGATACAGGGTGTTAAATTTTATTATTATTTTTAGTTTCTTAAATTTATATCATTTGTTTTTAAAGATAATATGGAACACATTTTTTACAGTTCTCATAAAAAATTATTATTATGTGAAATAATATACAGAGTGGTACTTTTTTCCGAGTCTGTAAAATGTTACCCTCTCGAATTTTTTATTTCGGACGCCACTGACTATTTCATTACTCACTTAGCTTTCCCATCTTATTGTAAAACTTTTTTGTCTCTTGAGTTTTTCTCTAAAAGTGAATAATTTTTCCGCAAAAAAATAAAATATGTTCAGATGCATCTCCAATTCAGATCTGTAGGGATGGTTTATTACGTGACTAAAAGATATAGTAGGCTGTCGTCAAATAAGTTCACGCCTAATTTGTGATATTGTTTTCTTGTTGTAATCACTACATAGTATAAAACAAAGTCGCTTTCTCTGTCCCTATGTCCCTTTGTATGCTTAAATCTTTAAAACTACGCACCGGATTTTGATGCGGTTTTTTTCAATAGATAGAGTGATTCAAGAGGAAGGTTTATATGTATAATAACATCCATTAAATAGTGGAGAAATACTGTTATTTTTGAGGTTTCTAATGTGATGTCGTTAATTATCATATTTTTTTCCGCTTACATTGCAAACGCAGGCTGAACCCTACGAGATTTATCAAAATAATGTACTAATTATTTGTACACATTGAAAAGGTCTACAGAAAACTCCGCGATGGTATATGTCTGTCTCTCATGGATATCCCACAATAACATTTTTTTGTCATTTACTTTTTACGACAAATAATGGCAAATTTTGAAGCGATTTTAACCAATACAGCATTAATCCTTATCCAATTAAATAGCTTAAATACATTGTTGATTTAATATAGATCTATATGGTCCTTTACAGCACAAGATTTAAATGAATATTTTCGAAGATATTACAGATTTAAAATTGCGGGAAGTAGCGCTTGCGGCGGTACTGGCCGACCGGGGCGGCGGCAGCGTGCCTATAAATAGCGCGTCGGAGGCCGATGTAATAATTGTTGTAAAAATAAAATAAATAGTCACAGTTTTTCTGTAGTGTATTTAGTATCAGCATTGCGCCCGTGCGAAGCCGGGGCGGGTCGCTAGTGTGTTATAATTTCTGTGGGGTAAGTGTGATTTTATGTACTCTTAATGTAAAGTAAGTAAAAAAAAATAGTCATAATGGCAGAGTTTACAAATGTTGAAATATCAGATATACATTTTGTTTATGGTAGTGCTAAAGGAAATGCACTAGAAGCTCAACGGATTTATGCTGAATTATATCCACAACGTAGGTTACCTCCTCATAACCAATTTGCTCGTCTTCATCAGCGTTTACGAGAAAATGGTATATTTCTAAAACAAACTTCTGATTGTGGACGTTCTCGGAAGATAAGAATCCTTGCGCTGGAGGTAGCTCTTCTTAATTTAATAGAAAAATCTCCTAAAACAAGTACTAGAAAAATTGCAAATATATTAAATATAAGCAATTCCACAGTATTCCTAATTTTAAAAGAACACCAATTGTATCCCTATCATATCCAGCGAATGCAGGCGGTTTTACCTCTAGACTTTTTGCCAGCGTATAGTTTTTTGCCAGTGAATACTGCAAATGATCGCCCAATCTCCCCTTTTTTTTTATCTCGTATTTTATTTACTGATGAGGCGAACTTTTTCAGGGAATCCATGAGAACTTTTTGCAATAATCACATTTGAGCTGAAGAAAATCCACATGTATTTCTTGAAGCCAATTATCGACATTAGTTTTCATTAAATATATGAATTAGTGTCATAGATTATCTAATTGGCCCATGTTTCCTTCCATTAAGATTAAAGGTCGCTCAGTGCTGTAACTTTCTCTGGGAAGAGTTACTTGCCCTTCTTGAATCGGTTCCTCTTAAGGTTAGATAAGAATTATGGTTTATGCATGATGGCGCTCCAACACATTTCAGTATCAATGTACAGCGTCACTTAGAGGCAGTGTATCTAAATCATTGGATAGATCGAGGAGGCACTCAACACTGGCCTGCCTGATCTCCAAATTTAAATCCTTTGGATTTTTGCATCTGGAGTTTCCTTAAATCTTTAGTTTATTCATCTCCTGTTGAAAATATTGAAGGTTTGGATAATCGCATTATTGCGTCTTGCGCAAGGATAAAAAATATTCCAAGGTTATTTAAACAAATATGCTCTTCAATGAGACGAAGATCGGATTCTTGCATTATGGCTGAGGGTGGTCATTTTCCACAGCCGTTATTAATATTTTGTTGCTGTTGTTCAAATTCTGTTATTATTATGTTGTATTTTTTTCTTAGTCCCTGTCGGTTAAAACCAATACGAATGAAAATTGATTAAAACAAATACATTATGATTTTTTACTTATGTATTTTCTTTTTTTGTAGAAAATCTATTGACTTTTTGAGGAAAACTTAAGAGACAAAACAGTTTCATAATGAGATGGAACACTTAACTGAGTAATCAAATAAAATGAATGGCGCACGGAAAAAAGTAAGGGGAGGGGGTAAAATTTTACAGACTAGGAAAAAGTACCGCTCCATATATTATTTCACATAATAATATTTTTTTTATGAGAACTGCAAAAAAGTGTTATGTGTTCCAAATTTGATTTAATTATATTTCAAAACAAATGATATAAATTTAAAAAACTAAAAATAATTATAAATTTTAACACCTTGTATCTTAAAAACTAAGCATCATCAGACGTATATTTATATGAACGTTTATGCTTAAAATTAGCTCAAAAATATTTCTTTAAAATTTTTTGCACTTATTGGAAAACACCCTGTATACAGTAGAGTGGAATATGGACTTTATCTTCGTTATTTATGGGTCATTCTACGATAAGAGGTTTTGAGTCCATATAGAGGATGCGGCAAAGGGGAAAATTTGGAGTTTTTTTTTAATTAAACATACAATTACGATTTTAGTCCCTTATATGGGCACATTTACGTACATATTTAGTTACTTTTTAAAAACCAGGGTAAATACATTGGGCAGGGTGGAGACGTCAAGATCAGGGTAGATACTTTTTTGACCAAAGGAGAGGCTTTGACGAAATAAAACAATGAATATCGTCAACTTTTTTTAAACATTGTGCTTAACTTATAATCAGAGTATCATTTTTGTACTACAGACTTTCTTAAAATCTGAAACTAGATAAAGTATTCTATTATTAATACTAATTAAGTAGACTAGCGCTATTTAAATGATAACTAGCCTTGTGATAGTCAGACTTGTGATAATTAGAATAATCGAAGGTGTAGAACATATGATATAGACTAAGAAAAATAGGATATCAAATTAAAAGGCACTCTCTTACCTACATGAACAAAAAATAAAATAAAAAAATATGTTTGACCTTCTTCAAACACATCTATCGACTTTTTGAAGGAATAGAAAATTCTCTGCCCTTTTGAAATAATATTTGGTGTAGGGAGTCTCCCGACAATCTGGTCCTGTGAGAAAAATGAAATATCTTGTTCATCAAGTTAAATAATTTTCCAGTTTTGTCTCCTACTTTACAGAAAACAACCTGTATCTCGTCATCTTCTTCCAAACCCGTAAACATAGCCACGTAAAGGTACTATGTTTTTTTTATGATAGTTTGATCTCACTGAAGTCGCCGTTCTTCAATGTTTTCTTGAATGTCGACGGCTGTTGTTTATCTTCTGTCTGATGCCTGAAACTTTTTAGTGTAATAATTTGTTTACTGTCTGATTTCTCTTTTTCACTCTCGGACTCTGAATTCGGTCCGTTAACATCCTCAACTCGGAGACGAGATGTTATGAGATGAGTATATCATGACACCAAGTTTGAAGTGATCACAATTTATATTTTCATTGCAAAAGCAGCTTAAAAACTTCATTTTCAATTTCTATGGATCATCAATGTTTTATGACACCTGATGGACATGCAAAGTACCAGGAAAAGTCTTTATGAGTTCTTTTACACGCTTTTGTAAACTTTGTAACGCGCTAATTTAACCTTTAGATATTTTATTGCTTCATTTTTTTTATTAATTAAATATCTTTGTCTTCTAGCTCGGTCTGACTCAATGTTATCATCCGAAATGGATGGCATTACCGGGACATTAGTAACGTCTGGAAGGACAAGTCGTTGCCTACGCTTTCTTGCTTTCTTCTTCCATAATTTTCGTGCCTTGCTCTCTGGGAGTCATTTGGTCGACAGTCTTTATTATTCCTTTCTCCTTTTTTAAATATTTTTCCTTATCTTTTTGTTTTTGCAACTCATATTTTTCTGGATCATTTTTAATCCTTTGGCAACGTAATATCTCTGCTTGAAGCTTCTTCTCTAATAGTTTTTCTCGTGTTAACTTTTTGCGTGGTGCCATAATCTGTAACAATGTTATGAGGGAAACCTATTAAATAAAAAAAATCTTAAAATGGGATCATCAACAAAAAAATTATGTGTATAAATAAATAAATAAACGCTACACTCATAACCCCAAACTAACTCATATCTCGTGATATGGGTGCTAGAGAAACACACACATAAACACATCACAAACATCGGATACCCCGGAAAAATACCCGCTTACACAAATATTTAACCCAACCGGGATTCGAACCTGAAACCTCCGCGTAGCAAGCAGGTTGTTAACCATTATTTCACCGTATAGATATAAGTTAGCTATATTATCTGGATTAGTTCGCACAAACATCTTATGATCTACAATATCTTCCCTGGACAGTAAATATCGCCCCTGGAAGTTATCTTACCAGGGGAAATATGACAGGGGAGAGAAGTTTTCGTGACAAATTAAAAATTTTCAACTGACATAAGTTAATAATGGGTTAATAATATATCGCACCTCAACTGTTACAGTATTATTGAATTTAGGCAGTAAATGCAAATAAATTAGGTGAATTTTAGAAATTGTACGATTTACCAGTAAACACAATGACCCAGCAAAACCACTGCACCGCACAGTTGCGTCGCGCCATGTAACCAATGACAGTGATCTAACGGCTCGTGTGTTTAGTGTTACTAACTTCACGTTAATATGCGTCTTTGAGCACCGTTTTGAATATGGCCGTTCAATATTTCTGTTTCTATTAACGGACCAAAATACACCAGGGTAGATACGCCAGAAAAAGCAGGACAAAAATGAAATTCCAAAATTATTGAAAATAAACAAATATTGTTGTATTTTGCCTTGATAATACTTAAATATACTTGTTTAAATTCGTGCTGAATATACGTTAATTGGCAACTGCGACAAACAAGCTATGTAGTGTCTGCATGTTTAACTAAAAACGCCAAAGGGACAGGCCACGGTAGAGACTTTTTCAGACTTAAATATGGAATTTCAGGAAAATGTACTTTAATTGGGTATTTACGCGTAATGCTATTTATGAAATATATTTGTGTTTTAATGCACCAGTAGAATAAAAAAGGTATTTTATAATGATTGCCGGACACGTTACCTCTTATCATAGAATCACTCTTATAAAACTATTCATAGTTTTTAAAAAAGTAGAAATATAAGAAAAATAAATCACATCACGATTCTTAGTTAGAAAAACGTGTTTCAATGTTATTTAATAACATATATCTCTAGTATCAAAACAGAGACTTCAAAACAATTTTTATGTATTTTTTATTGATCCATTTTTAAATTACTATTACTTAAAAATGTTGACAGTTCAATGCAAACTATTACTTTCAAGCTGATTAAGTGCCAAAAATAAAAAAATAAATTGGTTTTCACTGTTAGGAAATTAAATTGTTGCGTGTTTCCCGAGAATTTTCAATGCTATTGCATGTTTTTATTTACGCCAGTAGTTGCCAAAGCGATTTATTAGTCAAATAGTAGGTGGTTTAGGAACTAGATATAAAGAATAATTCATCTCATTAAGATAAATATTTTGGCATCCTTTTTTATTTATTTTTTAAATGTAGAGATACGAACTCAACTTAGTTATAGCTTTTTAACTTTCCTGAGAGTGCGCCGTGCTAAGAGCCTTTGTACGTTGCCAAAAATTTCTAATATTAGAAAATTTAATTTAGCTTTTTACTGCTAATTGCGTGGATAATAAAACAAAAATAGCTGTCAAGTTTATAGTGAAACAATTTAGAAAACAAATTTGACGATCGTTTAGAGAATAAATAAAAGTAGATTGTAACCCTCTAATGGCTCAATGATCATTAAAGTGTAGAGTGTGTATGGCAACTTATTCTTGCGTAAACCAAAAGATTGAAGTTCTATTCTTATCTGTTCAAACTATTTTTCTGCTTTTTTTTTCTATAGTTTAGTTTAGTTTATTCATAAATAAATACATACAAATGCATTTTTACAAGTCAGACTGTATAATAAATACATGTATGTAAATAATAAAATGTAGATTAACATAAATACAAAAAATTTAAACTTTACAACACTTATACAAAAATTAAGTATTTAACTCTAGATATAAAAACCTTTATTATTATTAAATATGGTAAATACCAATTCACTTTGATTATTTCTTAATTTATATGAAGATCGCAAAAGTCATTCTGCAAATAATCATCAAAAGAGAAAAACTCTTTTAAGATTAAATATTTTTTAATTCTAATCTTGAGTGATTTTAAATTAACATTTCTAAAAGAAGTAGAGCGGACATTAAAGAATTTAATACCATAATACTCTGTATCTCTGATTCTTGCGGGTCTATGGTATCCAGGAACTATGCATTATTTCTAGTTGGGTATTTGTGGAAATCCGAATGGGTTTAAGAAGATGATAAGTTCTCCTTTGACCAAGCATTGACATATATATATATATATATATATATATATATATATATATATATATATATATATATATATATATATATATATATGCATGGAAGTGTAAGTATGCCCAGCCTTCGGAAACAACGCCTACAGTTTTCTCTGTAATTCAAATTAAGAATTATCGTAACGCACTTACGTTGGAGCGCAAAGATCTTATTTACGTGGGCATAGTGCCCTCAGACAATAATTGAATAGCCCATATTTGATCTAAATAACCCATAGTAAGCCAGCATAAGTATCCTCAACGAAACGGTTGAGGATAAGTTTCTAATTAATTAAGGAAAAGTTTAATCCGAGATGCTTTTTTATATTTCCATGATACCAGAGTCCTCGATTTGTGAGGAGTGATAAGTTCTAAAGAACGTAGTGTCATCTGCAAAGAGTATCATATTTTGCTGATCGATCGCCATGGTTTATCAAATCATTAATGTACACAAGAAAGAGGATTGGGCCAAGTACGGAGCCCTGAGGGACTCCGTATTTGATTGTCTGCTATTTAGAGAAACCATTAAAAGAAACAAATTATTTCGATCAAATAAGTAAGATTTAACCATGTCAATGCTAGATAATTCAAATTTATAAAACTTAAGTTTGGAAATCAAAATGTCATGTGATACACAGTCTAAAGCCTTGGTCAAATCGAGGCAAGAGACAAAGGAATCGAAAACCGTCTCAAAACCTTCGCATATATGGTCTACCAAGCAGTTTATAGCCAGGGCAGTTGACTTCTTGTGTCTAAACACAAACTGATTTTGGAAGAAAAGAGCATTTGACTCAAAATATTCACAGATCTGGGATTCTAATACAGATTAATAATGTTTGATGTGACAGGTAGCACCGAAATCTGTCGGTAGTTGGAGAGGTCCTCAACAGAGCCTTTTTTTAAAGATTGGCGTTACTTTAGCTATTTTTAGGAAATTAGGAAAGCTACTTTGTGCGATAGCTTGATTTATCAGATTAGTTAAAGGATAGACAATTACATTTTTGCTGTTTTGACTATTTTCGTATTGATTTTTAAATAGGCTTTGCTGTTGCTATTTTTTAGAGAAGATAACAGATCTCTTATATAATTAAATGAAACAGAATGGAAATCAAAGTTACCATTTTCATTTGGGTTAGATAGGTAGTGGCTGTAAGATTTTGTAGAGTTAGGTAGCTTGTTAACAACCTATCCAACTACAGAAGTAAATAAGTTGTTTAAAGAAGTGGAATTAAGGATCTATAGATGTCGTCACTGCGTTTTTTTATATAGGTAATACTAAGAAGACCTAAGCGTATAACTGAGGGTTGAAAATCTCAATAAAACTCAAAGGCTCGAAGGTAAACTCGATTTTCTTTAGGGAGAGCTATTTTTAGCTCTGGAACTTCCTGATTTGGTGGATTCCATCTCTGGAATGTGTGATATTCATAAAATCGGAAATGTTCCCAAATAAAAATCTAAACTAACATGTTTTTGGATTTTTCGATCAAATAATTTGTCTTTTTGTTTTTGAATTTATTCCAGTTATCTTTTGCACCTCGTATATGAATTAAAGCCTGAACTTAATTTCTCTGAAACCTATTTACCATAAATGGGGCAAATAATACTAAACTAAGGAAGTAAAAATACACATACACTTACTACCAAAAACAATTAGGAAGTTTGAGATAATTACTTCATTTCCATATTTCGGTAATGACAAGACTGTTTTGCTTAACGCTTCAGCGACTAGAAAAAAATCTGTACACCTTGGGTTAACCATATGTCGTTTTATTTACTTATAGTCTTAAACACATATAATATGCAAATCCTCTGTATTTTGTATGCATTAAAATAAATTTGTGCTTATTTTCACGTTTAAAAAACCCTCTTTTACTCCATGTTTATGTATTGATTGGCCAGTTTAGGAAAAAATATTTTTATTAAATTTCGTCAAATTGTAGGTATAAATTTTCACATTTCGGAACATTTTTTGACCATAATACAGTTACGACATATTTTATATTTTTTAAAAATATTTTTAAGAATCTATAAGATTTTCTTTTTTTCTTTCTCTTAAAAAATTTTCAAAACTCTTCTTAACGAAGTAACTTTTCTAGTATTTTAAAATTTGAAGAAATGAAATTATTTTTTATCTCAACAAGAACTTCGCTCGCCATTTTCGTCTATTAATCGTTAAATCAGCAATATTTAGTAATTTTTAACTGAAACATATACATTGCGAAAATGCCCCGTTAAATTTCAGCAGACGTTTTCATTGAAATATTAAAAACACCTTACCTGTCATCATCCTAAAAGATCTGCTGAAAATATCGCGGCTATGAGTGCCATTGTCGCAACCGAACAATTCCGTCCTGAATTGTTTCTAAGAATTAAACCGCCACCACAAAACTCTCCAGCTAAACCAAGAACTGCAACTTACTGACTCTGGATAGCGCGGAAACATTATAATCTAGGCTCTGGCTGCAAAATTATGCACTGATCTGTTTTTTGATCCAATATAAATTAAATTAAAGAATATTAACACAATGATATATTACAACCGGGTTGCCTATCATAATCTTGCTGGAATTACCCCATGAAAAATTTCAACATTCCTCCGATTTACGGGAAAAAAGAAAAACGAACACAGGGAACTAAATATACTACTGAAAGTTCAAGAAAATCCAAACATTTCCATTAGTATTATATCGAAAGAATTTAAAAAAAGACCTAAAGGATTTAAAAAATGT
The DNA here is from genome assembly GCA_034092305.1 of Diaprepes abbreviatus. Classification (NCBI taxonomy): domain Eukaryota; kingdom Metazoa; phylum Arthropoda; class Insecta; order Coleoptera; family Curculionidae; genus Diaprepes; species Diaprepes abbreviatus. The sequence continues at coordinate 4,038,119 of JASJET010000087.1, forward strand.
TTGTTATTTTAAGATTCAAGACGCACATAAAAGCAGAATATAAACCTTTTAAAATTACACTTACACCAAAACTAACGCCTAGACAAAGAGGAAAAAATATTGAATTTTTTCAAAGAATATTAAAAAAAAGTCAACCTGAACAATAATTTTGTGAAGCTGTATCGAACCCAGAGCAACATTCTCAAGAAACAATTGTCTTGGAATTTATATTTTATATGGACAAACGTTTCCTGCAAATGTTTCTCTCGAATCTCTTCAGCTCTACTAACGATACCGTCAGGTAACTGAAGTGCGTATGGAGACAGAACCAGAGCTGTATTTGCAGGTAATGAACTGTTGGTATATATTTTGACCTTTTTTCTGCCTAAAAGGAGAATACTTATATGTTTTTGGAGCAAAAGGAGCATTTTTGCTTCAGATATGACCAATTCGATTGCAATTTGTAGTTTTTCTTATATGAAGGAGAATCAAATATGAACCGAACTTTTGTTTTAGAACATTCGTTGGTACAGTAAATAAAATTTTGAATACACCTTATTTTTCAATATAATCTTCATTTTTATTCACACATTTTCCCACCGAATCGGAAATGTTTTAATTCCGTCATCGAAGAATGAATTTGGCGCCTCTGTAACCAGTTGTGCACGAACGTTTCTAAACTTTCGTGGTCATCAAAGTGATAACCTCCCAGTTTTTCTTTGCGTGGCCCAAACATGTGGTAGTCGCACGGCGACAGATCGGGACTCTAAGGCGAATGTTCCAGTGTTTTCTAATGAATTTTGCCCAATTTTTCGTGGGTTAATGCAGCTATGTGGCCGAGCGTTGTCATGGAGCAGAATCGCATTTCGAATAGGCATATGTCGCATTTTTCGTCGATAGGCTAGTTTCACTTCATTAAGTAGTTGGTAGTAGTACGGTAGCATTAACTACAAGCCTTTCATGAAGAAAATCAACGAGCAATATGCCTCTGCAATCCCAAAAAATCATTGCAAGAACTTTCGCAGCAGAAAGACGGGCCTTGGCTTTCCGCGGTGGTGCTTCTCCAGGCTTTCGCCACTCCATGCTTACCTCTTTAGACTCCGGGGTATAATAATGCACCCACCTCTCATCACAGGTGACAATGTGCCTCAAGAAATCATCCCCCTCTGTTCGATATCGTGCCAAAAGTCTTTCACACACGTCAAGACGTTTTACTTTCTGATCTTCCGTCATGAGGTGAGAAACCCACCTTGCCGACACTTTTCGGTAACTCAAATCGTCTTAAATAATTGAATGGGCACGCCCATATGATATTTCCCATATTGTAAGCTGGCTGTCTTCTTCCATCATCTCACGGATCGCAAGAATATTTCTCTCACTGGTGCTTGTCCGCGGTCGACGTGCATGGGTCTCATTTTGCACTTACTCTCGGCCATCGGAAAATTTTTTGTGCCATTCGTAGACTTTGGTCCTAGAAAGCGTTTTTTTCAGCGAACTGTGCAGTTAGTCGACGCAAAATTCCTGCAGGTTTTACGCCTTCCCGCTACAGAAATTTAATAATAATGTGTTGCTCAACAGACGTATGCACCTCTTGCTCAGACATGATGCTATTAATAGCCAATCGGGCTCTGGCGAGCCGAATCGATATACTCCCTCTTACTTTACATCCTCACCCAACAGATTTTAAGACGTCACGTTACTCACTTCACTTAGGGAGCTTTAAAAAGAAAATTCCTGTTAATATTTGATTCGCCCTCGTATAAGACTTCCGTTTCCTGCCCATTTTGTTGTTTTTCTCTTATAATTCATTGATATTTTCTTAACCACATATAGTAAAGTATTTTATAACCTAATTATCTATACCTGTAATATTATAGCTGCTTTAGTTAGGTATGTAATTTAATTTACTGTAACGCTTATTCAATTTTTTAATATTCTCTATAGGGTGACGGCACCAATTATGGACATGTTACCTTTTTCCGTTTTATAAAATAAAATTCGTGTTTTTATGTGTACAGATACCGTATAGTGGTAAATGAATTTAGAGATAATATGAGAAGACGAATCTTTAAGTTGAACTTTAAATAGTTGGATATAAACATGTTATTTTACTTAAAAATGTAGAAAGTTCAAAATCACCATTAATGGACACCTAAATCCCAGTAATGATCAACCAGTTATCGACAAGTTCAATGAAAAAAAACCCAGTCATTGGCAGTAACCTGGCTTTTTCTAAAAAGCATTCAATTACAAATTTAGGTAGGTACGTAAATGATAGGTATATTTAAAAAGAATAGGCACTTATTAATAATAAATTAGCTTTTATTTGAGTTTTATTTGAACTCACATTATTTGCGATAATCATCCCCAATTAAAATATTTCTGAAAAAAAAACACTTATTCTCATATAAACTATGGCATCGAAGTAATAGTCTCACAAATTTATCATTTACAGTCTCAGTATCATTAAAGTATTTATCCATTTAATATAAAAAAACATTATAAAACTAAAAACAAAATTAGCAAAGTAACAAAACTAAGTAAATTCTTATAAAATTAAATTGCTTTTCCTTACGAACGAAATATTAGGTATTAATAAGATCTTCAGAGATCTGTGAATTAAAAATACTAAAAATCACAAAAGGAAGTGTGCCTACGTAATTAAATACTGTATAAATCAGGTAAGTATTTCTCCATTTCCTTAACTTTATAGAAACCTCTTTTATTCAGAAGCAAAGGTTCACTTATAACTTCTATTAGATCGTGTTTTTATACCATATTTTATCAGGTTTGTCAGGCCATCTAAAAGAATTGCTTGTTGATAGTACCATAGTGCTAATTTCATACTGGTCTTTATCAACGGCTTCGGTTCTGCCCGGGAAAAACTCGTCTTCATATTTTACTATGACAAACTGTCCGGGTCGAACAATGGCTTTATATTTTGAAGGTAACGTTTTGATTTGCAGCATGTTTAGCGATTCATCTTCAGAATTTTCTTCACTTTTGTTTTCGCGACGTCTTTGATCTCCCTTTTTTCATGCGCGAGTCCAGCTCTTTTCCGCTGTTTACACTCATCTACTCTTGCCCTTTCTCCGTTATCTTCGGTAATGCCATCCTCTTTTTCATTATAACTACTGTTTTCACTCTCAGCATATGTTATTTCTAAATCTGTATCTTCGGAAGTTGTGTCATCCTGGTCTATTGTTTTTTTTTCTAGATTTAGAACATCGTTGGTCCATCATTGGTAATTTGGTCTGTACTCGATCCAGTAATAAACATTGTAAAAAACAGAGATTTTAGGTTAGGTTTCTATTTAATATTATGACAAAATATATTCTTAGTTCCTAGTATTCAATATAAAATAATATCAAACTTAATTATCAAATAACATAATGAAGTAATTCACGAAAATATATACTTACTCTCTTAACGATTTTCATAATAAAACCGGATTTTTCGGACGTAGCTCATACTTCACTTATATTTAGGCTGCTATCTTGAAGAAAGTGGCCGATCTTGACATTTTAATTTGTTAGTGAGACAACTGACCCCCTACTACTTATAATCCAGTGTTACCATCCCCAAAATTCTTTTGCGTTTGGTTATTATTTCGGTTTATTTAGAAAAAATGTCCATCATTGGTCCTTGTTCATAATTGGTGCTATCACCCTAGTAACATTTTCTTTTTGAGAATTTTCATTACCACATTAGCTCTAGTAATAATGCCCCAGGCATTATTACTTTTATTCCAAGTTTAGAAAATTACAGAGGTAAAGATGGTGACCGTTTTCATATCTTAAAAAAAAAATTTTAATTTTATTTTCCTTAAAACTTTCGCACAACAGCTATTCTAAACAATAAATCTAACACCACTGAATTAAACATTGGGTATATATTTTGTAAATACCTGATTCTTAAATACACTATTTTTACAGACTGAAAATGCACATTTCGGATCCTGCTACTGACACAGGCATTTGATAAATTCGTAAAATAGAAATATATTTTAATATATCGGGCGAAAACTTCAATGAACTTCTACTGGTCTTTAAATATTTACTGTTATCACTTTTACCCCGAATCACACTTACTCCATATATTAATTATCATCGCATATGTTTTCAAAAACATTACTGTGTTATTAGGTGATACAAGATATTTTTAGTTTAAAATTATTCCAGACAAACAAACCTTTTGTAGGATGCGGCATATTAAATTCTCCCAAAAATGGCAAAATATCTGTGTTATCAACAACAGAAAATTTTTACTCGGAAATAGGAACGTTTTAAGTTTTCAGTGACCCGATGAAATCGCGATAAAAATGACACGACCGACACAACAAAAAAGCTCTTAAGGTAATGGGGACCTCATTCCACCTTTCATTTCTGTTGGAATTTCATTATATTAATGTGTTGGCCAAAAGTTTGAAATCGGATACTGACTGGAGACCTGTCATCCTGCACCTGTTTTTACCGACGATGTTGACAAATAATGATACAAAAACTTATTACATTGGAGTTCTGTTATAATATTATTGCTGTAATGCTATTGAAAGTATAGAAATTTAAAATCAAAAGTGAAAAATTTTTATCTAATGGATGATAGATGGAAAATCTGCTATTAGATTTGTATATCCTTATTTTTATTTTTTCTTCTTATCATTTTTAATTTGAAATAAGTTTTGTTAACTAATTTAAGCATTTGTAAACGTATGCATGTATATCGAATGAGATTCCATCTAACGGGTTATTTCGGATCCGGTTTTATATCATATGTAATGGTCAAATGGTGACGGCAAAGTCAGACGATTTATAGGTATTCTTGTTTTATACCTGCTCAGACAAAAATTTTGTTTACAATTGTTTAGCCCAAAGATTTTTTTGGCCAAATAAAGCCCTTAAATTGTTGACCTTTTTTCATACCATTTAACATGAGATATATTATGATGATGACTACAGTGAACATCTTAACGAATATTTTAAACTCACCGAAGTAGCCACTACCTTTTTGGACATTGGTCTTCATTCAAACTTTTCTTCAGTACCGCTATAAAAAAAAACCATGACTCTCCATATTTTTACCCATGAAATCAAAAAAAAAGTAACAATTATGTAGGTTGAAGCTGAGAAGCTTGCTTATTTAAAAATTCAGTTTAAAAAAAAGTAATGCAAAGCTATATCTAATTCTCTGAACAGCATCAAGTACCAGATTTAAATTTTATGTTTCAAATATCAGGCAGGTGGCGTCTACTATGCTCAATTTACTGTGTTAATCGAACTCGAAAATTTCGTTCAACTCTTTCTCCATATCGACGGGTATGTTGGCGACAATTTGACGAATGTTGTTCTTCAGATAAGCAAGGGTCTTAGTACGATATTTGTAAAAAAAAAGATTTTAAATAGCCTCATAAAAAATAGTCGCAGGGGGCTAATTCAGGCAACCATGGTGACCAGTGCAGATCGTCCCTCAAGAAGGTGAGGCGTCCTGGGAAGTGTGCCGCAAGCAGTCATTGACACACGCGCTGTGTGTGCTGTGGCACTGTCCTGCTGGAACTATATATCTCCTACAGTCATCTCGTTGAGTGTTGGCAGGAAAAACTCCTGAATTATGTGGGTATAATGGTCAGAAGTCACCGTCACTGCTTGTTCATTCTGTCCAAAAAACCAATCAATTATTCCAAGTTGTGATAGTGCACATGAGACAGTTACACGTTGTGAATGTGGGGGACGCTGATGAAGTTGTCTGGGTTATTAGGGCTCCAATAGCATATATTCTGCTTATTTACGAATCCCGAAAGATGGAAGTGAGCCTCATCACTAAAGCAAACAAGTGTGCCGTGAGGCATGTCAAGAAGCGCTTCCCATGCATTTTTTCGAGCAACATATCGCGTGGATTAAGTTCCTGCACCACAGCCCATTTGTTGAGATGACATTTTAGTTCTTCATAAAGGATTTCCTTAATAGAACGAGAATACAACCCCAGCAGCTACATGCGCTAAGGGGATCGCAAAACAAAAAGCCTTACCATGTCAATGTTTTGGGGTAACCTTTGTGTTCGTGGAAGGCCAGGTTTTTTTTTTCATCGCCAGTTTGCCTAAAGTTGTTCGTCCACTTCACGATGATATCTATACCAAGCGAAGCTACCAGTTTACACCCCTTTCTCTCTCAAATGTACCTATCCCCACCCACCTCGGACCAATCATCCCTTCCAGGCAACAAATTCAAATAAATAAGTTGCCCAGCCCCACCCTGTATATAGCAAAACAAATTGCGCAGTTTCTATGACTCTTAAAATTATATCGTAAATATTATTTCTCTTTTTAGTGGAATAGAAAGGATATTCTTTTAAAAATCAGTTCTCCTACTTCAAAAGTTATTTCATCAGATTTAATATTTGAATTTTATAATATTTTTTTAAACAATCATTTAAAATTGTAAAATCAACTTAGCAGCAAAATAGTCATTGACTACAGATTTTTCACTGATTGATGCTAGTGATCGGGTTTGATGTGACCAAATTAGTTCTATGGAAAAAATTCAACTCGGCTAGTAAACGTCTCTGGTCTCAGTTATGTAAATACATATGAAAAAATCTATCTCAGTGGGTCCGAGTTCATAGAGTTATACCACCGTTTGAACACTGTGACTTTACTTAATATTGTCATGTCTCAGGTATTGTAGAAATTGGTCTCGCAACTGTTTAGGATCTGCAGCTGTCAAGTTAGCACAGCACGTTCCAGGAATATTTTATTTGATTAAGAACCGGAGTGGAATTCGCGGAGAATAAAGGCTCTGCTATGTTTTACTTGTTTTCTATTTTCCAAAAATTGATACTTTCATTCTATGCTTTATTTTTGGTCCAAGAAAAAACTCATAAGTGGTTAAATCCGTTAAATGTGCTAGTTGGGGTATCATTAGGGACATTTTTTCACAAATATTCACATATCATTGCGTTATCGAGATGCCATAATTTGTCAGGTAAAAATCATCAGGTTACTTTTGAGCTCCACGCTCAAATCAAAAAAATCTCTGTTGAAGTTGAAAGTTCAAAGATTACTACGCATTTTAGAATAACAATCCATTTAATAGTTTTCAAGAAAATAATTTCCAAAAATTATAAATTTCGTATTTTTTTGCATAACATCGCAAATATCTCGAAAATGAGGCATTTTCCGAAAATTTGTCAAGAGATAAAAAGTGTTTATTTTAACGTATTTTATGTAAAAACTTTCGCGCATTTTTTTTTATTAATAATAATTGAGAGCCTTCTCAGACAAAAAAAAATTATTAAGAAAAATATAACAAATTTGTTTGTGTAAAAAAGTAACATCGATGTATGTTAAAAGTAACACGAAGCTGTGTTAAAATTTTCGGAGAATGAATTATGAATTTTTCTGTGTTTAATTTTAACACGTAGTTCTCTAGGAAACTATCAAAGTTTTTTTACTGTGTATATTTATGTAAATCAATATTTTTCAACAGCAATAAATTCAATAAAATGAATTTTTCGATATTTTTTTCTTATAACGATGAGTGATTAATAAAGAATGGAAATATAAAAAATTATTATTAAAAAAATATAGTTATATTATTAACCATTAATCTTCGTGGTCATTATCGCCAAACTTTGTGATTCATTATCAAGTTTTACATAAATCCTCTGTGTCATTTAAAGTTTTTTTTTTAGGCAGATTTTGTTGCAGTTGCAGATTTAGAAGTACAATATTTTTTGTTAACCCTGTAAATGATTTGTAACATATCTTTGAATTTGTGGTGATATTCTTTTGTAAGTTTGGAAATTTGTTCACACTTTTTTAATGTTCTGCGAAAAACAATATTAAATTCTCATTAGATTTGTTACAAAAAACAATTTAGTTATTCTGCTATGATGAATTTTCAAACACTGCAAATATTTTAATTTTTATTTTACTCACTCACATTATCAACGCAACAGCTGAGCGATCAGAAATTGAAAACACACACACACACACAATCATACACAGATTAGTCCATGGTTATCAAATCGAGAGACCCATGCGTATAGTACATTTCACTCTCACTCGCATAAATAATGCTCTCACGCTTCTGTTCACAGCCAACTTTTTCGTGTCTGGGGGGATGTTGGGTCCTTCCGGTTGGTCTGACAGGTTACAAAGCTCTCAAAATACTCACCCAATTAATGTATATAAAATTCAGGCTTGCACTATAACGTAGATGCCCCAATTTTTTTATCGAACTTTAAAACGTCTGGCGAAAGCCTCTAGCAATAATTAATTTTGGTATTTATTAATATTGTATAAAATATATATAAAAATCGACTATGTTTCTTTAATGTAAAAGAGTAAGATTTTTATGTACCTTTTGTACCTATTGCCTCTAAAAGGTTCTCGTTTTTAAGCTAGCAAGTATGCATACGTTTCTAACTACATACATATTACACATTTATTGAAAAAAGTTTAGCTTACTAAAATGACTTATGCTCTGAGACCGTACTCTATAAGTATATTAAAAAAGCAATGGACAGAGTCTGTCTTCTTCTTGCTAAATGTTACCCATAAATTTATTCTTTTGTTTTATTACCGTGAGTTCTCCTTTAAGAATTTTAACTAACTACTAAAATGGTATTAGTCAAGGCACAATTTTTTTATTTGTCCTAAACTGGCTGTCATTTCAAAATTATTTTGTTTTGAAGTAATTCATCCAAGGTTCATCAAAATTTCCTAAATAACTATTGATATGTCATAAGTTGTAATCCCCTCATGAACATAATGAACCATGCAAAACAATTTATAGAAATAATTGTTAGGGAAATTCTATATTAATATTTTATTGAAGTATTAAAGAAAAAAAATATTGTAATAACAGACGCGGAATTCCACATAAATATAAATGTTTTTTTAATGTCTGTGTTCATAAAATTTTAATTACTTATGGTTGGTGGGCTTGTTGATTTATTTTTAAAATTGCAAAGCAAAGTCTATTCAAAAATTCAAATGAGTCAAGCTTGAAGTGTCGTACTTGACGAGGGTTTCGCATAATATTTACTGAATACATGCATAAAGAAAGACAAACCTAAGTTAACAATGATCATTCAAATCTAAAAATATAAATTTATGACTGACACAATAAAAATGAAGATGGGCCAACTGAATTATTAATTTTAAAATTAAATATTTTTGTTTATTTTTTTTCGTACTTGTTTAGCTTGATTGATAATATATATGTATACATATACAACTCCGAACAAAATTAATTTGAAAGAAGACATTTTAGACTACTACTCTGATTATTTTTCCAGGGATCTCCACATTTAAAAAGACCTGTATATTCACGCCATACCTCAGTCACCCCAGATTATAGGTCAAGTTTAGGATCCATACAAGGTCAGTATAAATAATTATTTAAGATACTAACTAGTACTGGGTGTTCAAAATACATATATGATCAAACTTACTGCATATAATAATTTAACATTTAACATTGGCTTGTGAGACTGTTTCGTTCTCTTCGTCACATAGCCGACATAATGATCATGTCTGTAGATATTTCCTTAAGCTACAGTGGTCAGTTATTAGTCCTGTCATCAGCCTAATCTGTTGTCTGCTTAAACGCAATAGTTTGCTGTGCCTAATGCCCGCAATGTGGTTCTAGTACGTCTGGTGTTGATGGTTTATCCACCAGCGCAATCAGCGGTAAAATAAATGTGGTAGCAGACTCTTGTCTTGCAAGTTGGTCCGCTTTTTCACTGCCCAAGATGGCCTTCTGACTTGGTACCCACCCACCTTGTATTTCTCCAGACCTACAAGGTTTTTAAAGGCAATCCCAGACCTGGTTTGGTATTATCTGATGACATGCAGGCACTTTCAGCACTGTCTGACTGTCGGAGAAAATGAAAACAGCCCTGCCCTGTAACCCCCCGTCAGATTCTCTCGAAGAGAGGTATCTTTATCATGTATTTTTGCATAGAATACCGTGATGTCTGCCCTAGTATCTCACTTATGTTGAGACTGGGTGTAGCTTCTTATATTTCGGCTTCTATGCCATGGTCAGTATTGGAACACGCTGTAAACCAAACAAGGTTTCCTGGCTGACTTAGTGATCTATTGGGTGCCGCCTTTCAAACCATTCTGAATGGTGTAGGGCCCGTCAAAGTTATAGACTCTTAGCATGGTGTCACTGCTGATCTCCAATAATGAATTTGTCACCATGCTAGTGTGTTCGAGGACAGATTCAATTCTCCAGACCATATTTTGTTCCTGCCTGCATGCTCATACTCTCACATTAGCCTTGATATATATATATATATATATATATATATATATATATATATATATATATATATATATATATATATATATATATATATATTAAGAGGGGAGGATTAATACACGGCGAAGAGAGAGGGAGGGCGAATACGGAGTCTTGCTATCTCTCTCGTTCCAACCCCATATTCACCCTCTCTCTCTCCCTCTTCGCCATTTAACACTCCCAATGCTTTGCATGAGGCCTCCAGTAGTTTTTGCTCGAAGTACAGTGTTTTCTTTATAGTTAGTATCATTTCTAGAGGTGTTATTAAAAGAGATGGGAAAAAACTTTAAATACAATAGTTGCAGGATTTCTTCCATTTTATCTTTTAGATTTGTTTATAGAAACAGTGACGCATCGTACAGAAATTTCTTTTGTGTCTTAACTTTACGATATGTCACTGTTTTTTTAAATGAATCTAAAAGATTACAACTTTCGTATTTCAAGTTTTTTTTCATCTCCTATAATAAAGTCTCTAAGGTGCTAAATATAAAAAAAAACTGTACACGCCGCATGCATTCATATCAGGCTCTTGAATTACGTCATCTATTATTGAAATTCGATCTTTAATTATAATAATTAAAAAATGCAAATATATAATTTTTGAATCGTTTTCGCCATAAAAATTTGGATTTATTTTAAAAACATATATGTTTATATGTATATTTTATTATAAATTAAAAAAAAAAAGAACTTCTTTCTTTAAACCATTATCCTCTTTTCTAGATTTTAGAGATACCTCTGCTTATTCCTTACCTTCTCTTTGCCACCTTCCACAAGATAATGGCGAATTATCATCGGATCGCAGCTCCCCATATATTGAGTGAGTATTAAAAATAATTATTTTACATGGTTTGAACAAGGTATTGGGTAAACTTTAACAAACTTAACTCAAAGAGCTTTCGTGAATAGTTGGTTCAGCAGAATTCTATTTCTGAAACAAAAACAGGAGATATTTTTCTAAATCAATATAAAATATAAGGTTGTTTCAGGGACAAAATACCCGTGTATTATCAATAATATTCGTCTGAACTAAATCAAAATTAATTAGACAGTACAACTTTTATGGTTTGAACAAGGTACTGGTAAACTTAAACAAACTTAACTCAAAGAGCTTTCGTGAATAGTTGGTTCAGCAGAATTCTATTTCTGAAACAAAAACAGGAGATATTTTTCTAAATCAATATAAAGTATAAGGTTGTTTCAGGGACAGAATACCCGTGTATTATCAATAATATTCGTCTGAACTAAATCAAAATTAATTAGACAGTACAACTTTTATGGTTTGAACAAGGTATTGGTAAACTTTAACAAACTTAACTCAAAGAGCTTTCGTGAATAGTTGGTTCAGCAGAATTCTATTTCTGAAACAAAAACAGGAGATATTTTTCTAAATCAATATAAAATATAAGGTTGTTTCAGGGACAGAATACCCGTGTATTATCAATAATATTCGTCTGAACTAAATCAAAATTAATTAGACAGTACAACTTTTATGGTTTGAACAAGGTATTGGTAAACTTTAACAAACTTAACTCGAAGAGCTTTCGTGAATAGTTGGTTCAGCAGAATTCTATTTCTGAAACAAAAACAGGAGATATTTTTCTAAATCAATATAAAATATAAGGTTGTTTCAGGGACAGAATACCCGTGTATTATCAATAATATTCGTCTGAACTAAATCAAAATTAATTAGACAGTACAACTTTTATGGTTTGAACAAGGTATTGGTAAACTTTAACAAACTTAACTCAAAGAGCTTTCGTGAATAGTTGGTTCAGCAGAATTCTATTTCTGAAACAAAAACAGGAGATATTTTTCTAAATCAATATAAAATATAAGGTTGTTTCAGGGAAAGAATACCCGTGTATTATCAATAATATTCGTCTGAACTAAATCAAAATTAATTAGACAGTACAACTTTTATGGTATGAACAAGGTATTGGTAAACTTTAACAAACTTAACTCAAAGAGCTTTCGTGAATAGTTGGTTCAGCAGAATTCTATTTCTGAAACAAAAACAGGATATATTTTTCTAAATCAATATAAAATATAAGGTTGTTTCAGGGAAAGAATACCCGTGTATTATCAATAATATTCATCTGAACTAAATCAAAATTAATTAGACAGTACAACTTTTATGGTTTGAATAAGGCATTGATAAACTTTAACAAACTTAACTCAAAGAGCTTTCGTGAATAGTTGGTTCAGCAGAATTCTATTTCTGAAACAAAAACAAGATATATTTTTCGAAATCAGTATAAAATATGAGGTTGTTTCAAGGGAAAGAATACCCGTGTATTATCAATAATATTCGTCTGAACTAAATCAAAATTAATTAGACAGTACAACTTTTATGTTCATAAAGGCGTACCTATTGCATCTACGAATATTAGGCCTCCTCACACTGCAAATATGATGTAATAATGATGCAATAAATACGGTTTACTTAAAGACACTGAGAAAAACTGATTCTTACAGTAGTACAAGCTATAAAAACTTTGTAAATAACTTTTCCTATAGCTCTTTTTGAATTTAACCCTGAATAACATTTAATTCCCACAGGAATTTTATAATAAAGTTTTATTAGAGTCAATCTAAATAACTTAGTAAAACCATTTTCACAAGAAAAAACTTTTAAGCTTGAAAAACAACAACACCAATAGTAATACAAAATTTGAAAAATTGAGGATTAAAGAAAAATCCATAAAAAATAGAAACATTATTTTATAAAATATAATCTCAATTGTTATCATCACTTTCCGAGTCTATGTTATATTCTGCCTGACTTATTAGTGACATATCTATCAAAAGTGTTCTCTAGTGTACCATTCTTTAATTACTGTTCGGAGTGCTTTACATACACTTCCGTCAATATGTTTGATATATAACTTGGATTTTGCCTGTATTAATTCTCTATCGGTATATATATATATATATATATATATATATATATATATATATATATATATATATATATATATATATATATATATATATATATAAAAGAAAGAGAAATTTTCTTCCGTCTAATGTAAAAATAAAATAGGAAATTCTCGGCTATGCGGAAATAAAGACCGTTGATAAATATAACGCTCATGTTAAGAAGTGCGGGGATCTCCAAGATAAACTCTAGATCCCAAAAATGACGACAGCGCTGCTTCCTTTTAGCATGGAACTCATTAGGCTATTGCGTTCGGTACAGACCATCTTTTTTTTTTTCGAGGGAAAATCTTGCATAGACACCAACACGAAGTGTGAAGGTAGTGCCGGATTCCTACCGCCTAAAACCCCCCCTGGACTGAAGGTCCCCACGATCTACTTCGGTTTACTACGGTAAAGCCATAGCCTTCAGAAGTGCTCAGTGAGTGTCCATTGGTTTCCGGGCCTTGACCTTTTTAAACCTCCGGTCATCACTCTTTGGTGTTTCCGCTCCGGATGGCGTTGCACCCATTGCATCGCACCGCCTTACGTATCGCATACAAAATAAGGTTGATCTCTTCTCTTTCATTCAGTGCATCATTCATTCCTGCCTGAAAAACTTTTCTGGGCTCCGTTTGTTCCCGTTGTTATCGGTGCCGCCCTTGAGGTTGTCCTCTTGGCTCTGCATACCGATCTTTCTTCTTACCTCCATTTTTTGCTTTTTCTTCTTCTCGTTTACTTTTCTCTTCTTCTTTTTCGTCTTTTCTTCCTTCTTCTTATTTTTCTTCTATCTTCTACCTGATATTCTGTTTTTCTCCATCTCCTGCATTCTGTGCCTAGAGTTGCACTCTAGGTCTTTTATGTTTTCTTACCTCTTCTGGGTTATAATCCACTTTTTCTGCCTTATGTCTTAGGACCTCTCTTAAATCGGTTCAGCTCAGATCACGACGTATTTGTTCGTTCCTGACGAACCACGGGGCGTCTACGGCTATCCTCAGTACTACGTTTTCCTGAGCTTCCAGCCTCTTGATATGTGAATCAGCGGCGTAGCCCCACTCTGCTGACCCGTAGGTCAATACTGGCCTAAGCACTGTTTTTATTAATGTCAGCGTATTCTTTAAACTCATTTTACTGTTCCTGTTGAGTAAAGAGCAGAGTTGTCTTCTCACGTTTTTAAACTTTTTTATTGTTGCAGAGATGTGTTGTCTTCAACACAATCCTCTGTCTATCGTCACTCCAAGATATTTGGCTTCATTTGTCCATCTGACGTCTTCGCCATCAATATCTATCATCTCGCCCGGTGGTCTCCTTCTCTTCGTCAGGAAGAGCACTTGATTTTTCTCGGCGTTTACTGCTATTTTCCAAGCTATGAACCAGTCATCGACTTTTCTTCTTACAAATATCTACTTATCATCATTGGATGGGTAGATCTTGTCATTATTGCTGTGTCATCTGCGAACAGGGCCATGTTCGTATTTCTGGTCTTGGGGATGTCGTGTGTAAAGATATTATAGAGGTACGGTGAGAGTACGCACCTCTGTGGTACTCCTGCCACTGGTCTTCTCGGTTGTGATGTTTCTTGGTCCACTTTGACTATGAACTCACGCAGACCCTCATCTCGCATCTGTGTCCTATAAACAGATTTTACCGTTGTTGAAAAACAGTAAATAAAACGCAGTGGCGACATCTTGATGGATCACTCAATAACACAATCGAAACACACACCAACAATGTTGTTCAAAACAGCCATGCGATGGCGTGACGGTAATTTAACAAAGGAATATATCAAAACCCGATACACGAAACTTTCTACTCCAAGGATAGAGGTCGCATCTTTCGGCATCGGCAACCAAACTTACCATAATTTTGCAATCCCAGTAAGTTATCGCACCAACGATCTCCCTGTTGGCTTAATAACACGAGCAGCTCTCTTAGAGAGATCGTTGGTGCGATACCGTACTTAGACGGCAAAATTGTGGTTAGTTCGATTGCCGATGCCGAATGATGCGACCTTTATCCTTGGAGCCGCACGTTTCGTATATCGAGTTTTGATGTATTCTTTTTTTCAGATTACCACCGCGCCACCACTTGACGGTTTTGTACAATATTGTTGGTTTGTGTTGCTCTTATATTAATCCATCAAGATGTCGCCACTGTGCCTTATGTCCTGTTTTTCAACCATAAAATCTGTTTATAGGGCACAGATGCGAGATGATGGTTTGTACCGAACACAATGGCCTGATGACTCCCATGCTAAGACGAAACAGCGCAGTCGTCATTTTTTCGACCCGGAGTTTTTCCATTATCTTGGAGATCTTCGCACTTTTTAATATGGGTAATATTTATCAATGGTTGCTATGTGCGCATAGCCAAGAATTTCCTATATATATATATATATATATATATATATATATATATATATATATATATATATTTATTAAAAATAAGGTATATATATTCGGAAAAGTTATTTTATTCTCTTTACGACCGTTAAGAAAGAGGGCAGATAGTATATTTTCTGCGAATTTCACTCTGGTTCTCTCTCGATACTGGTTTAGACCTCCTAATGATATCATCAGTAGAGCTGTGATGAACGGAGAGCAAAATGCACAGATAACAACTTGCTGCCTAAAATCGGCAGGATATTATCCGCAGAACTTGATGCTGGACTGTTATCTTCAATAGCACATCTTCACTGATGAAACCATTGGGTGGTCAAAACTAGTATGGAGAGAGAACCAGAGTGGAATTCGCAAAGAATATACTGTCTACATTCTTTCTCAATGGTCGTAAGGAGAATAAAATAACTTTTCCAAATACATATAACTTGAAATTGTTTAATAATTTCCTACCGCTCCGGGGTATATTCGGATGTTTGTCTCTTTTTCTGGAAATTCGGCGATACTCCTCTCTGACACCATTCGTTACGATTTTCTCTCTTTATTTTCTCACTGGGTTCGAATAAAATATAAGACTTTTTACTACTAAGTAACAACTCTTTAATAACTACTTCCACATTCATATACAAACTAAACTTACTACACCTATTCCTATTTATATACCTATGGAATCTAATAAAATATACCAGAATACCAGTCTAGACATTACAAGAAACAATGATGATCGATATAATATTCCTGTAAGGACTCATCAAATTAATATTTCTACGAGAATACATCAAAATTATCCTAGTTCTTCACATAGGAATATTTCTGCATTTTACCTACTCTCAAACGTCTGATTAATTGATTTTTTGTTGTTCTGATTGTCTTTTAGTTTTTAAAGTTTTCTTTGCTGTCTTGTTTCGGCAAATGAATAAATCAGCCGAAGATGTCACCACATTTTTTTAATCAGACTAGTTCTTTCAAAATAGATTTTATCTGTGTCATCAACTGTAGGTCCCTTTTATTTTTTCTTCCGAGAAAATCAGCAATACTCAGTCAAAGATAATGTGTGACTTGTTAATTCAGAAATGAAATAACTAAATGTACTTTTTCCATCCTGTATAAACGATAATTGACGTAATGACACATCCTGTGTAAACAGTATTACCTGTTAAATGAAGCATTTAACAAACATGTCTGAATATAAAATAAATCAAATTGATTGCAATATAATGAAAGTACCGATTTTTTATTTGCTAAACTGCATAAAATAAATCGATAAAATTGTGACGAAATCAATATCATTTATCAAGAAATAATCAGCTTTGATAAGAAACGTTTTTATTTAGCCTTTGTTTAAACGCGTCAAGTACTGAGCGGTTAATTGCTAGTATACAGGGTGTCCCATTATTGGATATTTAGTTTTTAGCTCCATTGTTTTTGCTACTTATGAGTTCAACTGAAAAAGTCAATAAAATTATTTGAGTTGATCTAGAAGTGAATTGTGTACTTATTGGAAAATGTTACATCATCAAAGTAATGTTCTTCACATGGAAAAATTCAACAGTAAGATGCTGTAGAATAATATTTTTAATTAAAATTGCTATTTTATTTGTCAGTAAGCTGAATATAATTACTGCAAAAAGAAGCTGAAAGTCAGTTTGTAGACGCCAATATCTTGGAACTTATTTAATTTAACAAATTATATTGAGAATCCATTCTAAAATTCAAATATCCTAAATTATTCGGAATATTCCGCCTCTAGCTTGTGGCATGTCGATGGCTTTGCAGAACTTACTTTCTAATATCGTATTATCAGTGGACACGCCTTTTTAAATCTACTTTAATTTTTTTAAATGCAAAAAAAATTTTTAATACAAAATTAAATAACAATTGCAAGCTCACATTTTCCGATCATTGTGATTTTTTTCACTAGTTCAATAGTAAGTAATAATGATAATGCACCTCAAATTCAATTAAGGCTTATAAATGCAACAATACCATCACGTCAGGTTACATAGTGAAAAACATTTACAGCCAGATTCACTAAAAAGATATAAGATTTAAACCCGATTTAAATGCCATGAAATCTAAATCTTATAGTCGGTCAGTTTTGTTTTGCTTATTATATTGTCATAATTTATATTAGATATGTCAACAAATAAACCCTTATATAGGGATATTAAGGATAAGAACCTTGCGATATAGCCTTGAAATATTTAGCAGAAATAGTTGCATCCCGAAAACAAATAAAGTTCTCCATTTTTGCCGGTTCAGTAATAAAACAAAATGATTTTTATGCTTTTACTTTTAGGTTTTAAAATTTGCTTGACTTACTGTTGCATTTGTCAATTTAAGACCTCAACTATTAATTTAGGGCGGTTTTAAAATTAAATCATGTTAGTGAAACCGACTGTTGGTGATTTTTTACCCACTAAATTCAACCGTTCTTTTCTATGTATCTTTAGCTATTCCTTACAGTAATGGTATTAAATCAAATGTGTAAAGCGAATGTGATTTATAATAAATGTAAATATATTCAATTTTTTTTCGATAATAGTACCAAAAGGGTGAAAAAGTCATTCCCAAAATACCTAATACATCACGAGTTCGAATTAAAATTCTTTAATAAAAAAAAAAGAAAATAAGTCTGTATAACTGTAAAAGGAAATAACATTATTCTTTTCAATATACCAGCTTTTCTTAAAAGGGGAAAAACACCCCTAAAATTTACTATTAAAATCTTTTTTGAGACACCTTACCATTTTATGGATATTTTTGAATAAAACCAAGTGTAAAAACATTTATCGTAAGAAGCCTAAAATATAAAATATATTTATGATCTAAATGGTTGCAACCCTTATTTTATATTTTAAAAAAAAAATAATAATTTTTTTTTTGAATATTTCTTTTTATAAATATTCGGAAATGAACTTAAAAAATTACAAAAAGCATTTTCGTTAACACTATCGATTATTACTGTTGGCTTGTTTTGAGATTTTTCAAATCACCACCCCTAAATACTGTTAATTACCCTTTACAGTGATGGACCACATGTGAGTGGCAAATTTTTTTTTAACAGTCATTCCATGTGTAAACCGATTTATAACAAGTGCAAATATATAACAAATTTTTTGCAACAGTAGTATAGAAAGGGGTGAAAAGAGTCACCCATAAAAATAAAAACCTAATGTAATATAAGGTCTAATTACACAGGCATACAAAATAAAAAAGTTGTTTGTGCGGGGGGGTCTTTCTATTCTTTTCTTGTGTATTTTTTTGCGCTCCTAGGCGTACAAAAGTTGACTGATTTACAAACCCGCAAACCCCGAACTCACAAACTCCAAACCCCAGACGTCAAACCTCAAACCCACGATACTCAAATTTGCAAATCTCGAACCCGCAAGCCCGAAATCTTCACACCCTTAAGCCACTGAATTCAAACCTACTACTTTCAAATGGTGGTTTTGAAGTTTATGGGTTTAGGGTTTGTGGGTTTGAGTTTTATAGTTTACACATGGAATAAATCTTTTTTCACCACTTACATGTGATCCATCACTTTAAGGGGTACTTGCTGATATTAAGGAGTGGTTCATTGAAAAATGATAAAACAAGTATAATTTTTTTGAGTTATACTCTCATTTTTATGAAAAAACTCTTAAAAATAATATATTTTTTACAATATAGAATAAGGGTTGCTACCCCTTTGGTCATAAATACACTTTATATTATATTTTGTTTTATTAAACAATTTTAATTAGACCTCATGTTATATTAGGTATTTACTTTTGGGGGTAACTTTTTTCACGCTTTTGGTACTATTATTGAAAAAAAAATTAATATATTTGAATTTATTATAAATTACATTCGTTTTACACTTTGGATGACTGGTATTTAGAATTGGTTATTTGAAAAATCTCTTTTGGCTAAATGCTGCCAAACTAATACCTGACAAAATGTGATTCGCATATACAGATTAAAAATACCTCATTTGTAATTGCTTTCTTACCATAACTTGTATATATTGGTAGTTATTTATTTCATTTAGAAACCGACTTCAAAATTTTCAACTTCATATAAAAATCTATAGTTATTTTTCACTTTTTAGCTCACTTTAAGAAGTCGTTTCAATTTTTTTATTAAAATTTTTCGATTTTTAGTTTTGAATTCATCATGATATCCATAAATTATTTGAACTAAATATTTATCGAGATTAGTGTACCTCGCAATGACTCTAAGGTGGCAAAAAAGTACACATTTTATCCAAAGTTATAAATCAGCCTAAAATGAATCACTAAAAATTCTTTGATTTCTCTAAATACCAGTGAAATTTTGTCAAACACATATTTAGTCTGTCATAGTAAATCCACTACCTTAAATTTCAAATTAATTTTAGGTTGGTAATATATAGGCGCCAAAACCTTCCAATATCGATATCTAAAGAACTTGAGACGTAAATTTCTTAGCCCGATATATTTTATACTGCATATTGAGTTGTTATATGTCCCAAGAACCCCACAATATCAATTTTTGACAAAATCGGAAAATGTAAAATTTTCAGTCCCTCATATGGTATCTTATCAATCTAATAGCTGTAAAAAATTAACTTCATATTCGTAATACACGACCCCGAAAACCCTCTAATACCAAATCTGAGAAAATGCGAATAAGGTAAAATTTTTAACCTACCATATTGGATCTGCCATATTCAATTTCAAAAAATAATTTTAACATCTTCTTCTAATCTAAGTGTAAACCCTTCATACCCTTCTAGTACGAATTTTGGATAAAATCCGGAAATTTATAATTTCTAGGGCGTCATATTGCATCTGACAAATAATTGTATATTCAATGTTTACATCCTTAAAAACAATTCAGTCTCACCTTTAGACAAAATCGCCATATCTAATCCTGAAAAAAATACTTTTAAATTCATGATTTACACCCTCAGGAACCTCCTATATCAGTTTTGGAGAAAATCGAGATGTAAAATTTTCAGGACGTCATATTGAATCCGCCAGATTCAGTTTTTTAAAAATAATTTTAGATTCGTTATGTGCGATCCCGGAAACTCCTCTATACCAATTTTGGAGAAAATCGGACAAAATTGATTTTTTTTCCGCTATATTGAATTTTTTAAAAATATTTTGGATTCGTTATGTGCGATCTCGAAAACTTCCCCACTTCTATTTTGGAGAATATCGGAAAAAATTAAATAATTTTGTCCGGTATATTGGATCTGCCATATTGAATTTTTTAATAATAATTTCAGATTCGTTGAGTACAACCTCGAAAATTCCTCCATACCAATTTTGGAGAAAATTGGACAAAATTAATTTTTTTGCCGCCATATTGTCAGCGCCATCTTGGATTTTACGGCACCAATTGAGTCCAAAAAAATATGGGACCACCGCAGCAACTTCGTGAACATAATGTAAAAAATTTCATTCAAATCGGTGTCACAGTTCCAGAGTAATTGGTGTACATACATAAAAAAATACACAATCGACGAATTGAGAATCTCCTTCTATTAGACGTCGGTTAAAAAAACCTTTTGTCATTTTCAAGCATTCGTAGTTTATTAAACATTACCAAGTGTCGCCAACTATCATAGCTAATCTTGTATTCATCCCCTTTATAACTTCCAATAAATGCTTACCTCATTCCCCAAATTGTCCGAAAATTGTTTTACTGACTATTGTAATATTGTTGAATTATTTAGGGTTTTTTGTATGAATTGGAGGCTCTGTGGAACCTTTGATTTATTACATTAGTGGATGGTTTATTTTCTTTAAGTTGGCCTGCCGACTCACCTTCTGCGTCCGCATACTTGAAAAACACTTGAAATTATTTTAATTGTAGATCATTTTAATGAGTTAAATGAAATGTTACTCATCTAGTGTTACCAGATCCTAGGTAATTATCACGCCCAAAGAAAGCGTTAGTCATGTATAATATTAAAAAGAACAAGTTTTTTCTTATAATATTAAAAATATATATTTAATCGTTATTACTCATGTTTTGCTAAACATAAATATTTGTGATCAAGTGCTGCTAATTTAGGATTAAGCAATTATTGCAGTTTGTAGCCAATTATATCCAGTAATTGATTTAGTGACTAATTACAAAAAATTTTTCTTTGATAATATCATGGACATTAATTAGGGTGCAGTTAGATTACAAAAAACTTTCAGGAGATTGTAATAAGCGTAAACTCGGTTAGTATACTCATGTTATTATATATGCTTATAAAAAATTAATTACATTGATAATTGGTTTGTGTCTAATAATAATAAAATGATGTATAATTAAACGACAGCGTGTTACAACATTGCTTCCTCGTCATATTTACAGAATAAAAGAAACTTTCTAAAAATTTTTAGGGACCAAAAAATTTTTAGTCTTTAATTTTATTACTACTTTGTCTAATTTTAATGGGTAAATCACACTGAAAATAGTAATAATCTAATAGTAAGAAACAGGTCAAGTGCGTGTAATATACACATCATGTTAGGTGACTGTAGCAGTTATTGGCATTGTTAGTTTTTTCCTAAAGATTCGTTGCGTCTCTTTTTGAGTTACTTGATATACCTCCAAAATGTTATAACTAAAAGTGGGCCATTTGTCAAAAAAGGAACTGAAAGATTGGAAATAATATTTAATTTTTTTTTGAATTTATTTAATTAGTAAACCTAAATTAATCGTACCTATTTTGGTTGAAAGAATTTACTAAGTGCTGTAATCTTACTACGTAAAACCTACTGATGAAAAACTTAAAGAGGACCCTGTAAAATTTCTGATTCATGTTTAAAATAAATCAAGACAGGATTTAATAAGACAAAATCGTATTTTTAAATATACGTAAACCGACATCAATATTGTAGTAAATATGTTGTAACTGACAAACAAAATAGTGTAAAAAATTGGGCTAACAAATATTGAAACGTATAATTAGTGCGCAATTGAACCTCCTAGAAGTACACAAATAAATCCGTTGTAACCCCCATATGACCTGCAACTCTTAATGAAATACTCATTTACCTGTCGCATTCACCAAAATCACCACTCATACAATAAGATAAAAATTGAAAATTTTTGTGAAAACAACTGATTATTTTCGCACAAAAACTGATTATTCTCGCCCAAAAACTGATTCTCCCCTTCCCTACAAACGCGCATAAATTAAATAATGAGGTACAAAGACGTTTTAGGCGGATTTGAGCGCTATGTTAGATCCGCCATTTTGAATACTGAGATCCGCTGCTAGAAAAAAAAGGGACCACCTTTCTGAAAGCATTTCAGTACTCAAACAGGTCATATCAAGCGACTTGAGGAGTGAATATAGGTTTTCAACTTTTTTAGGAGTCATATTAGAGTCGCCATCTTTTATTTTTTCAGTTACTGAAAGCTTATCGAATAATATGAGAGCCAATATGTGCATCCATTTTTGGACGCAGGGTAGGTCCAGTTGAATGGAATGTCCCATATATATATATATATATATATATATATATATATATATATATATATATATATATATATATAAGCAGACAGTTGCTTTCTGTGCACTTTGCTACTAGTATGGAGAGGGAACCAGAGTGGAAGTCGCAGTAGATGTACACTTTTTTTAACGGTCCTAAGGAGAATAAAATAACTTTTCCAAATACATAAACGATGAAATTATATATATATATATATATATATATATATATATATATATATATATATATATATATACAGGCAGTCCTCGTACTTACGGCATGTTAGATTCTCGAAATATACGACGTAAATCGAAACGACGTAAGTCGAGATATATTTTTATATGTTAACATGTAAAACTCAAGGGTTAGGTTCCACAAAGACTCAAAATTAAAAAAAAAAACTGCATTTATAACAAAATATATGCTTTATTATCAAAAGTAAGTTCTTAAAATAATTATGTACTTATGATATTTGTAGTTATTTTTGGTATATGTGTGTTATTAACTTTTATAATAATAATAAAACTTTAATAATCAAAATATGTAATGAGAAATAATAAATTAAACTTTCGGCTTAAAGAAACTATCAATTCTAGATTGCTTCGCTTCTTTCTTCTTGTTATACAGGTCTTGGTAATACTGATAGGCCGCACGCATTTTGTTATTAACATCAAAACTTCTCTCAAAATTAGGATCATTTTATTCAAAAATTTTCATGGCTTTCTTCAAATTTGCAAAGGCTGCGGAAAATTTTTTTAGTGTAAGTTCTTTTTCAGTGTTACCAATAGAAGATGCTATTTCTTGTAACTCAATTGCTTCCTCTTGTACTTGTGCTTCTAATTCAATAAGATCTTCATTAGTCAGTTCTTTCGAATATGAGCATAACAGATCATCAATATCATCAGCAGTAACTGGAATGTCAGGCAAACGGTTAGCCAAATAAACAATGTCAGTTGTGATCACATCGACATTTGGTTGATCTGTAGATGAAGAACTTTCAGAGGGCTTGAAAAAATGTGGACATAACTTTTTCCAAACTCTTTTTAAATTGCTGGGTTTTACTTCATCCCATGAAGCAGCAATATTTTTTACGCATTGCAAGATATTATAACTTTTCCAAAAATCTCTCAGCTCTATGCCATCTTTTTCATTAGCCTTTACAGCCTGTGAAATAGTTCTCCTGAGATAATAGGCCTTAAAAAAGCAATAACTCCTTAATCCATGGGCTGCAACAACGAAGTCGTGTTTGGAGGCAGGAACATAAATTTGATTTGAGAATCGATATCGGCAATACGCACAGAATGGCCGGAAGCATTGTCCAAAATAAGTAAAGCTTTATAAGCCAAAATATTGTTTAAACAGTACTGTTCCATTTCAGGTATGAAATGCTTAGTAAACTATTCTTCAAAAAGTACGG
Organism: Diaprepes abbreviatus; assembly: GCA_034092305.1. Lineage (NCBI taxonomy): Eukaryota > Metazoa > Arthropoda > Insecta > Coleoptera > Curculionidae > Diaprepes > Diaprepes abbreviatus. Next base: position 4,062,606 of record JASJET010000087.1, read on the forward strand.
CTGTAACCCATGCCTTTGGATTAGCCTTCCATATGACTGGAAGAGTATCTTGACGTAATTTTTAAGAGCTCGCGGATTTTCAGACCTATAAACCAAAAAGGGTTTCAATTTGAGATCACGTTCAACATTCGTACCCAATAACAACGTCAAACGATCTTTAGCCGCTTTAAATCCAGACATAGACCTCTCTTCCTGCGATATAAAAGTGCGAGAAGGCATTTTTTTTCTAAAATAAACCAGTTTCGTCCACGTTAAAAATTTGTTTACGCGAATAGTCTCCACTTTCGATAATTTTCTTTAATATTCTAAGAAAACTCTGAGCAGCCACATGATCGGCACTAGCAGCTTCTCCTTGCACTCGAATGTTATGCAACGAATATCTCGTTTTAAAGCGCATGAACCATCCACGACTGGTAGAAAAAGATATTGTTTCTTCACTATTATTCTCGCCACGTTTATTTTGCAGTGTGTTGATGATACTGAGTGCCTTATTTTGAATAATAGCCAAACTAAGAGGAACTCATCGCTGAGCTTGATTTTGAATCCAATTGTACAAGAGTTTTTCCATTTCACAAATTAAAGCATTCCTTTTTCGTATAATAGGGCTGTTTAAAGAAACGGAAGGTAGAGCTGTTAGGAGTTTTTCTCTATCTTTCAATATTGTCTGTACAGTCGTGTGTGATAAATTAAGTTCTCGTCCAATGGATGAAGTCGAACAACCGCGATCTTTGAGTTTTAAAATCTTAAATTTAACCTCCATTGTAATTGTCTTTCTTACTCTCTTCTTCACTTTACTATTTACTGTCTTGTTTAGGAGGAAAAGTAAGATTTAAATTCACTTAAATATGTATTAACAAAAACTGTCAAAGATGCAAATCCCCGCCGCGCCCTGCCCGCCCACAGACGTTGGCCTCGCGACAAGTGAATTCTCCAATGCCGGAAATCGAAACAATTGACGTATACGTCAGGAATAGTGTCAAAACATTGTTCGACGTAACTCGAAACGACGTATATATATATATATATATATATATATATATATATATATATATATATATATGATTGACTGACTCCGTAGCACTACAACCCAGGGTGGGTCTTGGCTGCCTCGACTATCTGCCTCCATCTGGAACGGTCTTGTGCCAGCTCCCTCCATTCTTGCTGGTCAACTTCAAGGATAGCTAGATCCTTGTGGATGTTATCTCTCCATCTAAGCCTAGGTCTAGCTATATATATATATATATATATATATATATATATATATATATATATATATATATATATATATATATAGGAGAATAGGGCTCCGAATAAATGAAGGAAAGACCAAATACATACACGTCTCCCGCAACCCCGCCCGAGACAGAATCAGGCAGAACGTTACCATGGATGACTATAATTTTGAGCATGTGCGAGTTTTCAAGTACCTGGGCGCAGTGATAACGGCAAACAATGATATGCAGGAAGAGGTTAAACAGCGCATCACACAAGCAAATAAATGTACATTTGCGATATAAACCTTGCTGAAGTCAAAATTTATCACTAGAAAGGCAAAAACCGAAATTTATCGAACAATAATACGACCAGTAGCAATCTACGCCAGTGAAATATGGATCCTGACAGTCCACGATACGGAGCTGCTAAGAAGGTTTGAGAGAAAAATCCTGCGTATAATATATGGCCCATACCGAGACCTTGAAACAGGCCGTTACAGAATGAGAAGCAACATAGAGCTTGCGCAAATATATCAAAGCCCTGACATCATTCAAGAAATAAAGTCCAGAAGACTACGATGGGCAGGTCATATACAAAGGAGTCAAAACGATCGACTAATAAAACGGGTATGGGAGGAAGCACTACAAGGAAAAAGACCACTGGGAAGACCTAGGCTTAGATGGAGAGATAACATCCACAAGGATCTAGCTATCCTTGAAGTTGACCAGCAAGAATGGAGGGAGCTGGCACAAGACCGTTCCAGATGGAGGCAGATAGTCGAGGCAGCCAAGACCCACCCTGGGTTGTAGTGCTACGGAGTCAGTCAATCATATATATATATATATATATATATATGTATATATATATATATATATATATATATATATATATATTTATATATATATATATATATATATCATATACAATTTCACGGTTTATGTATTTGGAAAAGTTATTTTATTCTCTTTACGACCGTTACAGTACATCTACTGCGAATTCCACTCTGGTTCCCTCTCCATACTAGTAGTAAAATGCACAGAAAGCAACTGTCTGCTTAAAATCCCCATCTCGTAAAATATCGGCAGGATATTACCTGCAGAACTGGATGGCGAACAATTACCTTCAACAGTACTAACGAACATCTGAAAATACCATGGAGCGGTACGTAATTACAGTTATTTTATTCTCTTTATGACTGTTGAGAAAGGAGAGCAGACTAGTTTCGATCACCTACTGGTCTCATCAGTGGAGCTGTAACGAACCGGGAACGAAATGCACAGAAAACAGCTTTCTACCTAAAATTGTTATCTGGTTATATATCGACAGGATATTACGTGCAGAACTTGATGCCGGACTGTTATCTTCTACAGTATAAACGAGCATCTGAATATACCCCGAAACCGTAGGAAATTATTAAAAATAAATAATTTCACGGCCTATGTATTTGGTAAAGTTATTTTATTCTCCTTACAACCGTTACGAAAGGGGACAGTATATTCTCTGCAAATTCCACTCTGGTTTCCTCTCCATATATAATTTCGATCAATGGTCTCATCAGTGGAGAGAACAAAATGCACAGAAAACAACTGCCTACTTAAAACTTCCATCTCGTAAAATGACGGCAGAATATTACCTGCAGAATTTGATGTCGAAGTGTATTCTTCAACAGTACAAATAAACATCTGAATCTGTTTATACTGTGCCATTTTTCAATTAATATTTAGACTAGGAACTAGTATTGTCTTTGCGATAATATCTTTGAATCCGATTTAATATGTATTGTGATTTGTGTATTGGAAAATGAAATTTTGTTATCTGATATCTAGAGAAGCTGCTTGTAGCTTACTGATTCAAGAAATATGTGGATGTAGAAAATTATTGTAAGTTTTTTCATATTACCTTTTTTATTACCGCTGTAGTTTGACTGTTCTGCATCTCAAATGCTCCCTATTGTATTTTTCCTCTAGATGTTTTTAAAATGCGTCTAATACCAAACAGCATTCCTTTTTCCTCGGGCGACTCCTTCATAATCTTGAGCTTTTTCTTTCACCTGATTCCTTTTAGAAGCCATCAACTGTGTATATATTTATTATTATTTTTTAATTATGTCTTAGTTTTTCCCTGAAAATAAAACAATCCTACACAAATGAAAATTTTATTTCCTGATAAGTACCCACCTCCTTTATCGTAAACATTTTACTCACTTTAGTTTTTTTCAGCCGAAAGGCAAAGCTCTACGGTAAAACTGAATTTGTTGATGTTTTTCAATTTACTTTAAGCCCTTTGAGGCCAATAAATATTGCAATGTAACGCAAAATCTTAACATTACTTTAGCAGTATAAGGGCCTTATTTTCCCTTTTAGGATTTTATATTACAAGATGTTTTTCATTCTAAAAGCCCATTATCAAGAAGACTCTGTTGCCATTACGGTTTTAATGGATCATTCTGGCGAACAATAATTTTATTAAGGGTATTTTATTTATATGAGCTTAAAAGCAAAATTTTTAGGTACTTGGATATTTTATATTTTAAAACCGGATACGTATAAGTTTTTTTAACCGACTTCTAAAAGAAGAATGTTCTAAATTACTCGATTACTCCGGAACGGCTGCACCGATTTGAATGAAATTTTTACTTTATATTCAGGAAGTTGCTGCGGTGGCCCCATATCATTTAGTTGAAATTGGTTTAGTAAAATCCAAGATGGCACTTATATTAGCGGAGAAAAAATATATTTTGTCCGATTTTATCTAAAATTGAAATGAGGAAATTTTCGTGGTCGCACATAACGAATTTTTAAAAATTCAATATGTCGGATTAAAAATTTTATATATTTTGATTATACCCAAAATTGATTTTGAGAAATTTTTCGGGAGTATAAATTATGACAAAACCCCCGAGCCAGACCAGATACACGGAGAAGTTCTCAAATTAATTGACTCAGAACAAATAAAACTACTGACCACCCTCTTTAACAAAATTTACATGAACGGTCAAATACCAAAAGACTGGCTACTGTCGACATTCATCCCGATTCCCAAAAAAACGAACGCAACTAAGTGCTCCGATCATAGAATAATCAGCTTGATGAGCCACGCTTTAAAAGCTTTTCTTAACATCATTCAAGCACGAATATATAGAAAACTCGATGAAAACGTAAGTGACACGCAGTTTGGCTTCAGACAGAGACTTGGCACTAGAGAGGCCTTGTTTTCCATGCAGGTTCTGATTCAAAGAGCACGTGACATCAATGCCGACGTCTTTGCATGCTTCATAGATTTTGAAAAGGCATTTGACAAAGTGCAGCACAGTAAACTGATTTCAATCCTACAAGAGACAGGAATCGACGACAGAGACAGAGAGATAATATCAAAGCTATATTCACAACAGAAGGCTATTGTACGAGTTAAGAATGAGACAACAGAAGAATTTAATATAAAGAGAGGAATACGCCAGGGCTGTATACTGTCGCCACTTCTATTCAACGTATACTCAGAACATCTCTTTAAAGAAGCACTGGGCAACATAGAAGATGGAATTATTGTAAATGGAGAAGTAATAAACAACCTAAGATACGCCGATGATACCGTTCTTATAGCCGATACTGCAGAGGGACTTCAAAGAATTATCGACCGAATAGTGACAGCTTGCAACAGATATGATATGAAGATAAACTACAAGAAGACGCAAACGATTATTGTCAGTAAAAACGACGTCGGCAATATACAGTTTACTGCCAACAACGTAACTCTCACAATGGCCGAGACGATCACATATCTAGGCTGCACGTTGAATAAGGACTGGGACCACTCTCGAGAAATAAGAAGCCGAATCGAGAAAGCAAGAGGTACTTTTAATAAGCTGCGCAACATACTCTGCAACCTATCCCTCAATATACATACGCGGATCAGGATTTTGAAATGCTATGTACTATCAACTCTCTTATATGGAGCAGAAGCCTGGACCCTTACCGATGCTTCATGTAAACGTATAGATGCATTTGAGATGTAGTGCTACCGCCGCATGCTTAGGGTTCCTTGGATACACCACGTATCAAACGAGAACATTTTACAACGTATCAGTGGAGAACTGGAATATCTTACAAATTTCAAACGCAGAAAATTGGAGTACTTTGGACATATCATGCGGAATGAGAAATATCACCTGCTCCAACTTATCCTACAGGGGAAAATAGAAGGCCAGAGATCAGCTCGACGAAGACGAATATCATGGCTGCGCAACCTACGAACATGGACTGGAATGACATCAACAGGTCTGTTCAGAGCAGCAGTGAATAAAGTAATATGGACCAATGTGATAGCCAACATCCAAAGAGGATAGGCACTTTAAGAAGATAAATGACGAATTTAAAATTATTTTGCTAAAAATATAATTTGGCGGATCCAATATGGCGGATCCAATATGGCGGATCCAATATTTATATATAACATCTTTCAATTTTGTTGGAAATTGGATTGGGAGTTTCTAAGGATGTAAATAACGAATTTAAAATTATTTTTTGGAGTACCAGTATGGCGAATGCACTTCAATTTTATATAAAATTGATATTGGGGCTTATATTACTGATCTTAAACTGATTTCTTCAAACTCAATATGCAGTAAAACATATGTCGGACTAAAAAAATTACATGTCTTAAATTTGTTATAGGGTATTGGGGAGTTTTGGGGGCCTAATTACGACTATAGATTTCTTTACAATCCGATTTACCACAGAATATTATCGTCTAAAATTTATTGACGATGATAGAAATAACTTTAGAAAAAAGGCCACTAGACAGCAAGAAACACATTCCTTCTTCACAGTGTCGTATATTAAGGGAACTTCTGAGAAAATAAGACAAACTGTCAGCAGTTGCAATATAAAAACAGCCTTCAAATCAGAAAATACATTCAGAACTCATTTAACAAAAACAAGAAAAAAACTCCCGATAAGAAAGAATGTGTTTACAAAGTTCCATACAGTGTGACCGGTAAAGTCCGCATCATATGGGATTTTTTTTGTTAATAGCTTTAATAAAAATTTGACTTTGGCATCAATTTCTGCTTTGATCGAGATGAAAATTAAACAAAAAAAATAGTAGTCACGTGATTAGCATTATCTGCTAAATTTTAATTTTTTTTCCAAAAAATATTCAAAAGTAGGGTTATATCTCAAAATATCGAAAAAAGTTATTAGAAAAAGTATTTTTAAATGCAATTTTTAGCCTACATGAGAAATTTCAGCTGTATAAGGTAATTTAGATTTTTTGTTCATTTTTTGTAAATTGCACCACTGTTGCAAAATAAGACTCAATGCAATCTACAGAAAACTTCTTAGTTTTAACAATGCTTCATTCCAGACATGTTTTGTTTAAAGTAGCGCCATATTAAATCTGTGTTTTTCTACAAAATCCAAATAGGGCGATTAAAATTTGGTCACATATGATGCAAAATTGTTGCCAAAGTCAAATTTCGAATAAAGCTATTAATAGAAAAAAATCCCATATGATGCGGACTTTCCTGGTCGCACTGTGTGAGTGTGTTGAAATGTATATTGGAGAAACCAAGCGACCACTAGAATTAAGGAACATAAAACTCATACACAAAAAGGGGATACGTCGAGATCTGGTATTGCAGTACACTCCTGGTATAAACAACACCATACAAAAAGATCTGATGCTGCATCATTATATATGGAACCCAACATGAAAAAGAAAATATATAGAAGCATCTTATATTAAAAATAATACTGGAATATTCAGTAAACCCAGTGTTGAGATACATAATCTCTGACAATCACTAATTTGTAACATCAGATCATTGAGGTGTGTACAGTGAACGAAACTTTGCGCTTCAAAAATCACGGTCTCTATATAAGCTCGTAGCCTAAAGTGGAAACATTCAGTTTATACTTGATAACGATTAGAGATACAACCTAATCGACACGTCAAAAAAAAAGCACGAACATACAAAAATAAAAACAATGTAAGTCCGATAATCACATTTTAGTCAATCTTCAACATTTTCTACAATCTTCAAAAACAACATCTCATATTACAAAAAAGCAAAATACACTAAGGCGAGTGTTTGGCCAGATAGCTATTCTTACACCTAACCCTCATTGTTCCTAAAATTAGAAAATTCTTTTAGGTGTGAACTAATATATAAAAATATTTAAGTGCTAAACAATTAGTCAAAAATGAGTTATATTTTGAAATCTGTGGTAAATTTAACATTCTTTACAAAATCACCCATATCCAGGAAAGGGAAAAAAAGGAAGGGAAAAAAATAATTATTCTATTTTTTTTTATGAAATTAGTGGGAACATTAAATAGATGACTTTATTTGAGACAGGCGTTTTTATATTTTTAATTTAAAAGTTTGCACATTATATCTTTTATATACAGTTTCGAAACTATTATAAAGTAAAACGACATTATATAAAAATGATTTTTTAAAATATGTTTCTATACGCGTATTTCGTAAACAAGTCCATTTAATCACGATATTATGAAGACTAGACTTAAAAACCCACTTTATACGAATATAAGAAGGTAGTCCCATAATAAGTAATTGGTGTACGAAGATCAGCAAGTATTTTGAAACTATTGTATGCGGTTTCGAGTAATTACATCCAGACCAAGTCCATAAACATAAAATAGTGAAAAACCAGCCCACACAACTTTTTCCTAAGAAGAAAATTTAGAGAGTAATATGATTTCTGAAGGAATTTTTTTGTGACTAATTAACTTTAAATTACTCTCTAGTATAAACCAATAATTTCATTATTAATTATAAGATTTAAATTATTTTCTTTAACCTTTTTTTCTCGCTTTTTGCCACCAAACGACATGAAATTGTTGTTTACTAACTGACAAACCTGAGTATCATCAGCATATTCATGTATACTAAAGGTAACAAGTTTTGAGTAAAGATCAAATGTATATATTATTAATCATAATAAGAGTCCTAGCTCTGAACCCCGAGGTACCCCTTAAGAACTTCAGTGAAGTGACATTAAACCCAATATCTTTAAGTTTAGAAACAAAATTTTTATGATCTACTGTGTCGAAAACTTTAGAGAAGTTCAAAAGTACTTAAGTTGCAATTCTTCATCGACTGCTCTAATTATATCATCAATGACATCTACCAATTCAGTGGTAGTACTGTGTGCCCTCCTAAAATTTGAATGTATTTTTGGCAAATTGTTATTATTAGTTAAAAATCCAGATATTAAAAAAAAACACTATTTTCTTTAAAATTTCAGAAAGAACCAATAATATACTTATAGGTCTCAAATCTGAAAAAGAACGTGGATTTTTTATTTTTGGTAATAGTAGAACTTAAGCTTATAGATAGATATATAGATAGATAGATAGATATTTATTTGTGTCACAATTATTACAATTTTACACACGTCAAAATAAACATATAAAAATAAAAATTCTTACAAGATACAATAACAATCACACTGACAAACTTATGAGTTAAAAGATGCATCAAACCGGTGGTTTTCAATAAACAATAAAATATTAATTCCCTATCACATCAACATATTTCAACAAAACACTAAGTCTGCATTAATAAAATCGTCAAGTGAATAAAAGCTATTTTGCATCAGTATATTTTTAACTTTGTTTTTAAACAGATCAAATGATATGCTCTTTAGATGCAAAGGAAGCTTGTTGTAAAATCGAGGAGCATTATAATTGACAGAATATCGACTCTTAGTTAGACGTACAAAGTCAGGTGCCATGAGTGAAGCATGCCTTGTATTGTAATGGTGAATGTCACTATGCAGTGCAAATTGTTCCCGTCTTTCATGGATTCATAATAAACATTTAAATATATATACTGATGGCAATGTCAAAATGTTTAGATTCTTGAAGTGGTTTTTGACATCTGCGCGAAAGCGCAGCCCCATAATAATTCTAATGGCCTTCCGTTGCAGACTGAAGAGTTTGCCAGAATGCGGTGAATGTCCCCAGATAAGAATTCCATAGATGGGTGTGGATGAGGCTAAAGTAAGCGCTCATACATGTTTCATGATTTGCAACTCGCACCAGATTCCTCAAAAGAAACAAATTCTTTAAAACTTTATTTGACACAATCTGAACGTGTTCATTCCATAACAACTTTTGGTCTATATGTAATCCCAAGAATTTAACAGTCTGCCGATCACCAATCAGCTGTTTTTGAGTAAATATGACATTTTTAGTTTTATTAGCATTGAGACACAACTGATTGACATTAAACCACTGCGAGGCCCCCAACCGCACCTCAAGCATCGCAAGCCGAAGGCTCGTTAAATCAGGGTTCCTATTAGCCAAAGTTGTGTCGTCGGCATACAACACAATCCCGGAAAAAGAAGGGACACTATTTGGTAAGTCGTTTATATATATTATGAACAGGACAGGTCCCAATACCGAGCCCTGCTGCACCCCGACGCTCACTACACCGGTTTCTGAAAGATTATCATTATAATAAACACTTTGAACTCTATTTTTTAAATAAGACATAATTAGAGAGAGACTTGAAGAACCAAAACCATAGTGTTTCAATTTTGTTAGAAGAATATCATGTGAGATGCAATCGAAAGCCTTGCTGAGATCACAAAATGTAATCCCAGCGAAGCCACCACTTTCAAATTCAGACACAATGGTGCGCACCAAATCAAGAACAGCCAATTCAATGCCCTTTCCCGCCCGAAAGCCAAACTGAGAAGGGTCAAAGATATTAAAGGTTTCCATATAAGCGTAAATTTGCTTTGATAGGATAATCTTAAAAACCTTTGAGACCACCGGAATAATGCTTATGGGCCTATAATTCTGACAATCATCAATAGAACCTGTCTTACGAACAGGAATAACTTTAGATTTTTTAAAAGAGTCAGGAAATAAACCAGTCTTGACACATTTATAAATAATATTGTTAGTGGGGATATAATGAGGTTTTTGATAGACTTAACCATTCTGACATTAATGTTATATATATATATATATATATATATATATATATATATATATATATATATATATATATATATATATATCCCTACTGTCCGAACTTTTGAGACTATCTATATCTTCCCTAACCTGATTTAGGGTAATATCGCGGAAATCAAACTGAAATGCACACTCGGAAAGAATGTGAGTAGGTGAAGTTTTTGATTGTTTTGTATTCTTTATAAGCTCAAGTGGTTGATGTAGAAAAAGTTATTCATCTTATCAGCGTCCAATACATCTTCTTGCAACATGCAGGAAAATAACCTCGTTTCAGAGATTTGTTATATGGGTAACTAATGACAAAAGATTTGGCAATATTTAATATGGGAAATATTTATTTCATTTTTGAAAGAGTCTATAATGCTACTAACTTCCTCAAAACTACTAAAAGAAATACTCCTCAGTGTTATCTCACCATTATTAAGATAATTTGAAAAAATATGTAACTATAATCTTTATACATATTCACATGGAAGGAATACAAAAAAATAGATACGTGACCGTAATAGAAAAATTTACTCTGCGTTATAAAATGACGTTCAAGCTTCATTTCAATTCGCACATTATTTTATGGTTTATGAAGTGTGTTTAAAGTAAAATATTAATGAAAACAGTACCAATGGGGGAAGTGAATTTATTAAAGATAACCCAGGAACTGAACGGCCTTTAAATGCATCCAATCTTGATGTTTGCAAAAAAGTGGATACAGTGGTTATTGAAAATTGTCGTTTGAAGGTTTCTACTATTGCTAAAGCAATCAACACAGTATGACCAGTAAAGCACGCTTCATATGAGATTTTCTTTATTAATAACTTTATTCGAAATTTGACTTTGGCAACAATTTCTGCTTCAATCGAGATGAAAATTAACCAATAAAAAAAATTGTAGTCACGTGATTAGCATTATGTGTCAAATTTTAATTTTTTTCCAAAAAAAATTTAAAAGTGGCGTTATATCTCAAAATATCGAAATGAGTTATACTCCAGTCATTTGGTAGTTTTACCTGGAAAGTTTTCCGGGAGTTTTGAAAATTGGTAATTTTATAGATTTTGATGTGTTCTTTTCGAATTTCGACTTTGCCACCTCGTATCTCTGCCGCTTGCGCCGCCAGATTGGAAAAATGGCGGCTAATAACAGTTTTTTAACAATATCTCCTTTCTGACGCATTTTACGACAAAAATATTTATATATAAACTTAAAGTAGAGAAAATTTTATACAATTTATGTATTTACAATTTTTTTTTTGTAAAATCAATAGTTTTTGGCTTATGAGCGCCGCAAAGTACATTTCAATATGCGTTTTGGAAAAAAACTCATTTCCACACCACCTTGAGGTAAAATAAGCGGCGCGTTTTTTTTTTCGTGGTGTCCCCTGTAGGCCTAATCCACATATGATGCACACTTTCGAAATTTAGCGCAATCTCCTTCGCTTTGCTGTTCCTGATGGACCAGGCGTTGCGAGTTCGTCTTGGGCACTGATCGAGGCGTCGCAGACCGAAATTTTATCCGCATCATCTGCAATGGATATAGCCACAATAAATCTGAAACAGATGGCATAACTACTTCCGACTCGCACGAATGCTACCAAGGTTTTGAATCTTTATTGTTTTTAAGTCCTTTTCATTTTTTTTCACAAATGTTTTTAATGCAATGGTACCTAGACTACCAACGACTCTTGCAGACGGCATTTGCTTTAATCGTGGAATAATTTGATCAGGAGCGATAGCAGTTGTAGATGTTACACAATGGATATCGCCCATGGCATGGAAAGTGTTATTATCATCTAATGTCTGCGTATTGAAATCAGCGTTGTTAAAAACAAATTGAGAAAATGCGTTATCATCGATATTCAACGGTGCGCGCATAATAGACGAAACCTCGAACAACATTGCTTCGGTATATGAAGAGCAAAATCCAAGAGATGATAATACATCTATTAATCGCCGAGATCCATACTTATGAAATAGGTAGCTAGTCCGATCTGTAATGATGATATTAAAGATTTCGGCCTTGCTGCTGCAATTATAGAATGGGCGAGAGCAATGTTTTTTTTTCTTCTATTTTTCAAAAGACGCTCGTTTGTTTCTTAAAATCACTCCATCTAGGAAAACGCGTAAAATTTCAGGTATATCTGACTCAGAGTCTTGAAAAAAATTATCTGATGGAGGATAATGTTTTGTCTCATAGACCGTAGAGCGAATATCCTCTATAACAATTTCTGCTGCTGTTTTTACAATACGCCCACGTTCTTCTGCATTGTCATTACTTTCGATTATACCAGGCTTCCGTTAATTGCTTAAACGCTGTATTTCGGAAACAAACCATCGGGGCCTTATTGGCAGTGACGGCAATTGAAATATCACCATATTTTTTGAGGAGTTGTGCTTTCACTATTTTTATGAGTGGACAGTAATCACCTTCAATTTTGGCTATCAATTCGTCCAGAGAAAACTGACACTCATCGGAATTCTGCTCAAGATAAGAATAAATGAACTGCATCGCAGTATCGGTCTCATTTTTTATATCTTTAGTTGGTGGTGCTTGATACAATTTTTTCATGCAGGAATTGTGGTACTGTGCATCGGCTGCGACCAAATCATTCACATACTCAAGACGCTCAACAATTGCTCGACCCCAATCATCCTTACGAGCTTTAGCAAGTTCTGAAATACTATTTTTCATTGATAATTTCCGCACACTATACACAACATTACGCTTGCACAACCGCGCCTGTTTTTGTTTTGCTAAAAACTCTGCTGTTATCTCATCAGCGTATAAAAAGCAATGGTCTTTGAATGAGAATGTTGGGAGCGAGGATCACAGTAGTGGATGAGATATCGTGACATCGCTTCCTCTACGCAATGATGCGGCGATTAACTTTTCATTATGATATCGTTTTCGACATACATCATGAACCACTATCGATTTTAATCTCGCCAAAAGTTCAACTTTATTGTCTTTTCTTTCAACACTTGACTTACGAAAAGTCTCCAATCCTTTTTCCTTCACTTCAATTGTTTTACTTTATAATAATGGATTATTACAAAAAAAAAACAATTTACTTTATCAGAAGCCATGGCTCTATAAACACAAACAACACTGTAAGATGATAGACGTATACTGATGACTCAGACTAAACTAAATACTTCTCTTGAGTTCTACCAACAGATGTTTCGTTTAAGGTCGAGAGAGGAACCCGACACAAAGGCGACGCATTTACCCTTATACCTGTTTTTTTTTAATACCTGCGACAATAGTAAAATATTTTGGAGAAATATACGAAAAAAACGTGGTGGTGTAGATGAATAATACTTTGCGGCGCTCGTACGCCAAAACTATTGATTTTACAAAAAAAATTGTTAATACATAAATTGTAGGAAATTTTCTCCAGTTTTGTATATAAACATTTTTGTCGTAAAATGCGTCGGAAAGGAGATATTGTAAAAAAAATGTTATTAGGCGCCATTTTTCCAATATGGCGACGCGAGCGGCGGAGATACGAGGTGGCAAAGTCGAAATTCAAAAAGAGCACATCGAAATCTATAAAATTACCAATTTCCAAAACTCCCGGAAAACTTTCCAGGTAACCCCCTTTTTTTACACCAAATGACTGGGCTATAATTAGAAAAACTTTTTCTAAATACAAGTTTTCACCCATATGCAAAATTTCAGAATTTTAGAAGATAATTTAGATTTTTTGCTCATCTTTTGTAAATTGCTCCACTGTTGCAAAATAACGCAACCTACATAAAACGTCTTAGTTTTGACAATGCTTCATTCCAGACATGTTTTGTTTAAAGTAGCACCATATTAAATGTGTGTTTTTCTACAAAATCCAAATAAGGCTATTAACATTTGGTCACATGTGATGTAAAGTTTATTTGTTTTTGTTCTGTATAAGGTAACTCCATAAAATAACTAATTTTGAAAACGTAATATGTCCACAACCTACAAATCACATAAAATAATAGGTTCATCTCTAAGGATTCGAAAACTGAAAATTAACCGGGAAAATCAAGGATTGTACAAAATAGCATGACGCACTTGTAGGAAAAACAAACATCTGCCAAACGAACAGAAGGATATTACCAAGGCTAGAAGAACATAAACTCAGCATAAAAATGAACAGCTCAAAACAGGAAATCAAATTAATTTTGACAATTGGCAGCAATTCGCCAGCATAGAATATTCCAAGTTAAAATTGATTCGCGAGTGTGTTGAAATTAAAATAAATGGCACCCAGAATAAAAGAGACACCTGAGCTCAATTGGATACCACCAGCATTTCTCGAAAAGGGAGCGGAGTCAGCGTCCACAAATAAAGTGTAAAGACACATGCACGAAAAATTTCGTTAGTTAATTTTCTGCAGCAAGCATAAAAAATTTCAAATGAGATTTTGGCGAAACGTCTGCCAGTTCCATGAGAAATCCAACCAACAAATAAATACACTCCATATCTTTAAAACTATTAAATTTGGATATAGAAAGTGTTGCATAAACTTAGCCTAAAATGTTATGTAAAATCAAAAATTAAAGCAAAAAATTGGGTATTCTATTTAACAAATTAAATGATATGGGAAATATATGAACTGTTTTTGGTACAAAAAATAATGTTAAGTTAATTTCACTTCAATTAAAGTGTGTAAGAATTAAAAAAAGGAAACAAAAACTATACAAAGTATTGATTTTCTCACGTTAGACTGATTGGGCTCACAAACAAACTTAGAACTTAGTTAACCCGTTTACTTACTTGGCGGTTAATTTCGTTGAGTAACTGCCCAAAGCAGTCAAGTCGTTAATAAGAAGTGGTTTACTGTGTAAATTCAATTTGGAATTAATAGCTTTTGATGAACATTTCCATCGAATAGAAATGAGTAGGCATTTGTTACTTTGGGCTCTATCCGTTATTAAAAACATAGTAATAAAATCATGTCAAATATCGACGAAGAGAATTATTTTCAAATGATTGATTTGATTTCGTGTCAACAGTATTTTTTCTACTCATGTAGAACAAAAAAAATATATTCTTAAAGTTTTTCTCCTTCTGATGTAGGGAATATATTTCTAATAAATTTATTATTTTGGTAATCTTGGCTCTTTAGACCGATATTGTTTGTGATGGTTCGCTTTCTATACTGATAAAGGATTATTTTTCGATTAGAGTCATGCATATGACACCAGGAATTAAAATCTCTATTTAATCATGCCACAATAACTACCATAATATCAAGTCTGGAACATCCCGATAGTAATCCCGATATACAAAAATGAAGACCCGACAGATTTATAAATTATGACAGGCATCAGAAAAGGCTATTGTACAATCGAACATCTCCACACTGTCAGAATACTAATAGAAGAGACAGCAGGGTACAATATCTAAATGTATACCGCATTTGTAAACTTCAGAAAAGCCTTTAGCATGTAGAATTTTTCGTAATATAAAATCTATGAAAAGGGTAAGGATAAACCAGCGATACATTGACATTATTCAGAAATTAAATGAGTGACCCAAAATGAAGATAAGGCTTTATAAAGGCATCTAAGAAATATATATCCACAGAAGCATTAGACTAGGGGATAATATATATCACCTAAATAATTTACTTTGGTCCTGGAGAATATGTTCAAAGATCTCCATATACTGGAAGAATAGACGAATGAATATAGCAGGAGAAAGACTTGGCAACCTCAGATAAGTAATCGATATAGTCGTCTTTGCCACAAACTATGAGGAATTTAGTGACATACTTAAAGAAATACAACTAGAAGCACAAAAGTTCGACCTAGAAATAAACAAAAACCAAATTTATGACAAACTAAGAGACATACACAGAAACGATAAATATAGATGAACACCATGTAGGAAAGGTTAATTCATATATTTATCTTGATCAAGAAATAACAATGGCAAAGAACAACCAAGAGTTCAAAAAAACATAAAAAAAAAATTTGTGAAAAATTTTTTAATTTTTTATATTCAACTCGGCACATCTCAGGCGATTATATCTATTTTAGTTTGAAATTTTGTTCACTTATTTTTCATGATATTACCTAAAAAACAAGTCGTGGTCAGAGTTTTTAAGGAAGCCCTACAAAACAAAGTATTTGGGGTTAAAATCAACGGCGACGTAATAAACACGATTCGTTATGTCGATGATACGGCTATTATAAGTGATAGGCCTTCAAGGTCTCCAACAGATTCTGTCAATAGAGTGGGGTAAGAAATGGGACTCAACACAAATATTGCTAAAACCAAATTTATGATTTTCAACCGTCTTCCATATCCAGACGCTTCGCTGCTAATAAATGGAGATATCGTTGAAAGAGTATCTCACTTCAAGTACCTTGGATGTTATATTACTAAACAGCTTGATCCAGATAAAGAAGTTAAATGCAGAATCGAATCAGCCCGTAGAACTTTCCTAAAAATGAGATCGTTTGTCTGCAATAACAATCTAAATTTAAAACTTCGCCAAAGGATGGTTAAATGTACATCTGGTCAGTGTTGTTGTATGGACCGGAGGTGTAGACACTGAAGGCTGCCACGATCATTCGTTTGGAGGCATTTGAGATGTAGTTGCGTAGGCGAATGCTTCGAATACCGTGGGTATCTATACAGACTAATATAGCGGTTTTAGATCAGGCAGATTCCACTTGTGAATTGCTGACAACTGTAAAATGCAGAAAACTAGCATATATTGGTCATGTTCTTAAAAAAGATCGATACAGAATTCTTAACTGATTATGAAGGGTAAGATCGAGGGTCGTAGAGTTGCTGAAAGGAAACAGATCTCTTGAGTGAGGAACATTCGAGAATGGACAGGAATACACAGTGCTGAACAGATTTTTAGGATAACAGAGAAATGTGATCTACTCGCCATTGTAATTGCCAACGTCAAGAGGACCTGACACGATATCTGAAGAAGAAGAAGGTCAGAGTTCCCAAAGTAATTATTGGCTAAATGGAAAATTTCAATGTTGTGCAGTCAGATTTTAGGCGCCCATACATACTATCGCAAATGTTGATTGATAAAGTTTTGAAATTCGAATTTCCAACTATTGAGTAAATAATTATAGTTAATATAGAAATGCTGTGGCAAATTTCAACTATTCATAAGTAATAGAAAAAAGTTATGCCTTTTAAAAGTTGAGAGTTATGCTCGGGCGCGCGCGTTCGGCGCATATTTATCATTACAATCGCGATAAGTTAATATAGCCGCTTGAAAATTGGAAATTTCTTGACTGATATATTTTAATGATATATTATTTAGATGGTAATGGCGTATTACATGGTCCTAATCATACTAATTAATGAACCTGCAACTCTCAATTAAATGAAAACCTATGGCATACAATGAAAATTATCGTTTATTATATTGAGTTGAGCAACCCTTTTTCCCACCACAGGAACAAAAATATTACTTATAATATTTCTGTGGTCAGGTGCAAATCTTTAGTCAAGTAAAACCAATCTACTGATACATCGAAAGAGAGAGAGAGAGAAAGAAATATTAATTTAGGACACATCAGCCTCTAAGGCTTTTAGTGTCCGATCATTTTAAGAAATATATGAATTTTAGTGACGTTTCAGTAAGCTAGTATATCTTGTAAGGAGCCAGTCAAGCCCAGTGAGGACAGAAGTGGGACATATTGTGGACAGGAATAGAAAATGTGCTTAATAGTCAATTCTGATCTGCAATGTTGACGTATTGGAGGTTTTGATTTTTCTATGAGAAACCCATGCGTAAGCCTAGAATGTCCCACTTTTAATCTAGTTAGAAAAATTAATGTTTTGCTACTAATCTGAGAGAGATCTTTCTTGCCAAAAAAGTTTTTTTTGACCTCCAAAAGTTTGACATTTTCCTCCAATAAGTCCCATTCAAGCTGGATTGTGTTTCTGTTTAGACTGTCCCTAAAATTGTTACTGTCAAGTTGGAAGAATGTCTAGTCGAATGGATTAGAATTTGCTGAGTATGCCTGTTGGGCCAGAGAGTCCACTCTTTCGTTTCGTGATACCTTGATAATATTAAAAAAAAAGTGGATCTAAGGACTTCAACGCAAAAATTGCCCGAAACAATTACATTCTGCTATTTCTTAAGAGACTTTTGAGATGTCTGGATCACCTAAGTGGGCTATCATCAACTACGTCGGATCGTCTAGCTAAGGGGTGAATATGGAACACCTTAAGGTTTTTGAATTTTACCTACATTTTTCAATTGTTATATTAACAATCTGCCCCATAATGGGATTCCTGATACATTATTTGTATAAGAAGCAAACGACACAGACATTTTGGTTGATAAGGATCCGAAAGTGGATCTACCTAAAAAATCTAGCGCTAGTAAAAATAAAGCAAGTGGACGCTTGGTGCAAAAACAACAGCATTAATTTAAATAAAAACAGATTTCACGAAATGCAGGTTGTTTCAAAGAACATTACCATTAACTCTACTTTGCTTTTGAAGGTTGAGGGAAAATCCCTAGAAAATCTGGAATGAACCAGATTTTTATTGGATTGCATATAAACTCGAAATTGACCTGAAATTAACACATAAGACACTTTTCCCAAATTTGAGCTTTAACTCTCTTTTAGTGCGAATTACACTGGATATATTACAACCCATTTATTTCGAGCCTTCTTCAGTTGGTAATTTCATATGTATTATACACTAGTGTTCAACTGCAGACACGGATGGTCTACTAGTAGTACAATTTCAAATAGGGAAACTGAATTTTACATGCCTTCAAGTCATATTTTATAGGTAACAATAGAGACTACAATAACTTTATTTTTCCTTATTATATAAAATCCCATTACCTTTATTACATTTGGATGAGAGTGTTTGATAAGCCTGTGACTTCTCACAAGGTGGCACTCCGGTCATAAATTTGAACTCTCTATACACCAATCTAATCTAATACCAGAGTTTATACGAAGGTTTCAGTTGTGGTGCATACAAAATTTTTGTCTTTAAGTAGATATAGCTGTGAGTTTCGTACGCTTATTAACCACTACTTTTTGCGAGGATGAACTATCAAAGAAATTGTAGAAAAACTTAATAAGTATTATGAGGAATATGTTCCATTCCATGGCATTATTCACAAAAGGTTTACTGAATTACATGATGCTGAGCCTCCTGGAAGCCCTAAAGAGGCTACTTTTCAAGAAATAATTGATAAATCCATGATATTGTACTTGGAATCCATGATATTGAACGTGGAATCATTGATATTGCGAAAATTTTATATGAACATGTATGTTATATTTTGCATGAACGTTTGAGCATGACAAAGCTTTCAGCAAGATGGGTGCTGCGATGGCTAATAGTCGATCAAAATAGTATATCGTGTGATCATGTCTCAGCAGTCTTTGACTGTGACGAATTTGTGTGACGATACGTTAGTCTTGATGAAACGTGGATACATTACTACATGCCGAAAATAAAAGAACAGTCTAAAATATGTATCAGGTCAGAGGAACGCGCTCCAAAAAAAGACAAAGACAGTTCGATCAGCCGGGAAAATCGTGGCCACGGTTTTTTGGGATTCACACAGCATAATTTTAATCGATTACTGACAGAAGGAAAAGAAGATCACAGTTCCATATTATGCTTTTTCTATTGGATCGATTTGATGTTGTGTTGAAGAAAAAGTGGCCACATGTGGCGAAGTAAAATGCTCTTTGACAACGATAACGAACGAGCTCATTCGAATGCAGTTGCGAACTGCTACCCCAATTAACCAGTTACTTGTGGTTATTAATTTCAAACCTTACTCCTACTGATGAAGCTTAGAATCATGTGATTGAAATTATAGTTAAATTTGCATCCCTTAAAAATCATTGAAGTTAAAGCTCAGGGGGTTCCAGTCCCCCTAAATTTAGAAAACGCAGGCTTAAAAACAGCAGTGCGTGTGTGTGTGTGTACAAAATAAAAGCTAGAAAAACAATAGACAATTTATTCACACTATATAAAAATTATAAATTACTGAAATTAATAACAAAACTGATTGTGCAACAAATAAAACATTCGATAGCCGACGGAGTTAGTTTAAACCTCCAACACATTATGTGTTGTAAAAATAAAAGTCACAATTTCTTATTTAAAACAAAACCTTTCGTACCGACCCTGTAAGATGTCAAATAAATTAAATAAGTTTTCGCATTTATAAACAGTATAAATAGTATAAATAGTTAGAATAAAAGAAACTACAGTATTTCATAAAAATATTTTTCAAGCATTAGCAAAAAACAAGACCAATGGTACGTTTATAATATTAGGAAAGATCTTATGAAGTAATGCCTGTCATTTTTAGGTACTCTGTAATAATTTAATAAAATTTGTTTTTTGCTAAGACACGATAACATAAAAGAAAACACTATAAATAGCCAAAAGGAAATCAATGGTACGTTTATAATATTAAAACAGGATCATTTAAAAGAAAATTTGTTTTCTATGAAGACCCTATAAGATAGGCAAGATAGTCGAGCTCTTTGAACTAGGAACAGAGTAACAGGTAGAGACAAATTTTACAGATAGGCCTACAATCAATCGAAGATTAGAAATAAATGCTCAGTTGCAGTCTTTCTGACGAAGTTTTGGCCTCAACTTGTTCTGTGGATTGTTTGAGTGCCCAGTTCTCTCAAATAAGCATCCAACCAGTCTTAGGTTGCACTATGACAAGTATATTTTCCTGGTGGTAGAGGTAAAAAACATCAAACTAGGCAGTAACACTCTTTCCACAACATTAGTTTGCCAAAACGCCCAGCAACAGGTAATTCGGATAATCTAGATAAGATAATAGGTAATTTAAATAAAGAAATAGGTAATTCAAGCCAACAACAGGTCTTGTAAGATAGCCTCATGAACTTTTGCTCAAAATCGCCGACCGTAAATTAAGAAAATTTGCTATAAAACAAATATTGTCTTTAATAACCAAATAAATTTAATCTCTGCAGATACATTGATATATGCTTACGCAGGTAATCTGTACCTCCAGAAAAATGTATCTGCTAAAATTGGTAAACGGTCTTAAGAGGGAAAAATAAGTTGGCAGGCAAAGACCTCGAATTTTCTGCTGCCCACTCCAAAATTGGAAACAATTTTTTTTAAACAAAAACGTTCTACATATTTTTTTCTTGCACGTATGGCGGAGCAACCAATTGAATCAAAATATGACTAAATCAATGAGAATAATATAAAAATCTTCTAATACCAAATAAGACATAAAATTAATTACTTTTTTCTTTCAATATAACCCCTTTTTGAGAACAACCACTGACAGATGTAGAAAAGATGGTTCAAACGAACTACTTTTACGGGCCATCAATAATGATGACGTCATCTCAGCTGATTAATAAGTTTTAAACTAAACAAAACGTTTAAATTACGAGGGTGTCAGAAAAAATTTAGTACGGAATACAAATTTCGTAACAGAATGCAAAATTGCAATAATTACTTTACATACTACTTCTTCATTCACTTTATTCGCCAGATTTAGCATCTAGTGTCTATTTTCTGTTCTCCAAGATGAAGAATTGGTTGGGAGAAAAAGATTTTAGTCGAACCAGCAGATTATTACTCAGATGAATGAGCATTTTGAGCCGTTAAAGATCATTTTTTAGAAGGAATAAAAAAGCAGAAATAGGATCCGATCATAGATTGGTACTATGCAAATTAAGACTTAAAATAAAACATAAAAAGAAAAAGCCACCGAATATTAAAAATAAATTAAACATTGAATCGGTAAGTGATGAATCAACCAAAGACTTGTATAAAAAGAGACTTGCAGAAAAGATCAAAGACAACTCTATTAAAGATTCAGATGATGTTGAAGAAAGCTGGGGAAAAATCAGAGGAAATGTAAATAAATCGGCCGAGGAAGCATTGGGATACAGAGAAGTCAACACAAATTCTAAGCCGTCAGCTAAGCACTGGTATACTCCTGAGGCGAAATCATTGGCAGCAGAGAAACGACAGGCTTACCTCCGATACAGAAATAACAAGTCAGAAACAGAACACAGTCGATACAAAGAAATAAGAAACAGAGTAAACGCCTACATAAGACAAATCAAAAACGAATATTGGCGAAGGTTCACAGTAGATATGGAACATGACTTGTACGGGGCACAAAAGAAGGTATGGAACATGATCAGAAGAAGGAAACAGGATATAAACGAATATACACAATCCCAAAAAATTTCTGAGCACGAATGGGAAGAACACTTTAAAACACTATATAGAAATACAGATCAATTACAACAGAACAACTACCCACCCGAAAATGCATCTGAATATGACGAATACACCAAGGAAATAAGCCTCCAAACGACGAAAGATACGATAGGCAAATTAAAAACGAGAAAAGCCCCAGGAGCCGACAATATTCCCAACGAACTAATTAAATATGGTGGAAATGCATTACACGAAGAACTAACAACACTCTTTAACAAAATAATTAAAGACCAAGAGATACCCCGAGATTGGAAGAAAAGTATAACAGTTCCTATTTTCAAGAAGGGTAATAGGAAGATCACGGAAAACTATAGAGGAATAACTTTATTAAATTCCATAATGAAATTATTCACCAAAATCCTTGAAGGTATAATAACTGACTATTGCAGAATATCAGAAGAACAGCAAGGTTTCCGCAAAAACAGATCTACAGTAGATGCCATATTCATCGTAAGACAGATAGCAGAGAAATCTAGTGAATTTATTAAGCCGGCTTTTATGTGCTTTATAGATCTCATTAAAGCCTTTGATAGGGTGAGACTGGATGATATTCTGCAAATAATGCGAATTAAAGGCATCCCAAACAGTTGAACAGCTAAACTCCAACACCACAACACAAATCTCAGTAAGCGGCAACCTAACTAAGGATGTACCGATAGCGTCGGGGATACCACAGGGGGACTCTCTGAGTCCATTACTGTTTAACATAGTAATGGACCAAATAAATGAGAACGTCAAAAGAGCGGCACCAGGGTACAGAATGAATACCGGGGAAATAACAATAATATGTTACGCTGATGACGCCGTCATAGTCTCGGAAAATGAAGACGACTTCCAAAAACTTCTATTTGCATTCCACACCATAAGCAAGCAATTCAACATGAAAATATCCATCGATAAAACTAAGTCAATTGTAATAAGCAAAATACCCTTAAGATGCAAACTAGTAGTGGACGACAAACCAATAGAACAACTCATGACCTTTAATTACTTAGGAGTTGAGATATCCACAAATCAAGACAGAACAAGAGAAGTAAGAAACCAAGTAAACAAGGCAAATAGAATCTCAGGAAGCATGGCGGATATAATATGGCACAACACATACATGAGCAAGGACGCAAAAACAAAAATCTACAAGACCTGTATTCGACCGATAATGACGTACGCAATAAAGACGAGAGCTGACAACACAAAAACAAAATCAATTCTAAGAACTGCCGAAATGAAAGTACTAAGAAGAATATCGGGATACACATTAAGAGATCACATACGCAATTCAACAATACGCGAGGAACATGGAATGCAGGATATAGTAAGATGGGGACGGAAGCGCAGAAGAGCCTGGAATGAGCACGTAGGAAGAATGGCGTAAAATAGGATATCGAGAATCGCCCGAGATGGACCACCTAAAAGATGGAGAGAGTCCTGGATTTCAACATCAAATGAGATGAATGATTGAGTTGGAAAAAACAGGCTGTAAGCCTATAACAAGAGGAAGAAGAAGAAGAAGAATAAAAAAGCTTGAGTATCATTTCAATAAGCGTGTACGGTTAAAAGGAGATTGTGTTGAGAAATAAAGAGACGTATTATTAAAAAATTGTTAATTTCATTCAAAAGTCATTGATTTATGAAATCGTCCTCGTATATTATGTGTGGATTCTCATCGAAAATTCGTTTTCTGTAAATCCTTATCTTGATAAGAATTAGGTAAGACTATATAAAGGATAGAAGGTTTTAAAGCGTATAACCACAATAAACAGATGCGTATTCTCAGGGTATTTAATATTTTATTTACTAGCAGCGTAGGAGTAGTTGACTCTAATTTGGTTAAAAATAGAAAGTGTGTCTTGTTTGCTTTCTTATATCTTTTAATTAAAGTTAAATATAAATATCGTTATTTCTAACATCAATTATAATAACTTTTAATATGGTTTTGCAAATATTGGCATGATAGATAGATATTTATTTTACTATATTTTGTAAAAAACATACAATTGTAACATGTTACATTTACACAATAAAAATAATAAGGGTAAAAGAAACAACAAATTAATAAAACTTGCTAACCGCACACTTCAAAAGAAATGTTCATATACTCATCCACCGAGTAAAATGTATGCTCTAACAAAAACTCCTTTAGAGTTATATAAGAAAAGCTTAGTTCTCATGTTCTCAACCAACTGAAAAAAACCTTATACTATAAGGACAAACGTACTCTGTTCTAATACAGTTACAATACGCAATTAGAGGCAAAACAGTATCTCAGATTGCAAGAATACCAGGAAAGGGTGGAAGCCTTCCCCATGGTGGTGCACCGCCATCTGTAGACCGGTTTCGAACTTGTTGGTTCTCGACAGTACAGGATAAGCCTTCAGCATCGGAGAAGTAAATCCTTTAAGCAACTTATATTAGACATATTAGGAAATTAAATACAAACACCGCCATCTCTCAGCGTTGCACCCAATCTGAATATATAATCTTATAGAGATCAGTATGTATATCAAAAGTGGAAAATATACTTGCAGTTGTGTGTATACAATACAGTTATAAAGAAAAGTTTAATTCTAACACAGTTTGCGTGGTAGGTTGTGAGATGGCGCTACTTGTATTAGATTTAATATTTTATTTAATATAAGTACTTTAAAGGATTTACTCCTCCGATGCTGAGGTGCGCTGGCCTATTCTATACTAGGGATGCGCGATACTCTTAAAAGTATCGAGATTTGTTATCGATCCGTATCGTAAGAAATGGTATCGATACAGGAAAATATCGTTATAAAAAATCGATATTAAAATGTCGATACCTTTACGATACGGATGTTTGTTTAAAAATCTTATAAAATCGCGTTTGCATTGAAAAAACTACTATTACATGACTCTGTAAATGTTTCTTTAAAGTGGTCGTGTTACGCCTTTTTTATTTCACACTGGCATAGTTTACATTTCCCTCCTAAGAGCCGTTTTACACACACAAGAATTATTCCGTAAATTATAACAAAAATTTTCAGCAAAATTTTGCCGAAAATTCTTTGGAGATAATCTTTACAATAAAATTCTATTCTGTTTGATTCATACAAGAAATCTGAATATAATTATGGTGATAATTTTGTCGTTACTCATGCGCATTTAAAAGGAAGATATAATCTGGGGATAACCTTAAAATATCATAAATATGAAAGTTTCCAAACATATATAATCAAAAAAACCACAAAATAAGGTATATTTTGTGCAAGAAACAATGCGTAAACATTAAGATTAGGTTGATTACCAAACGCGGGTTGCAATTCACAAATTTTATTCTCCGTCGATTTTCGCGCACTTTCCGCATTCTAGTCATAAAAATATAGAACACGTTCTATATTTTTATGCCGAAAATTTTAACAATAATTCTTTGATGTGTAAAACAGCAAATTAGTTTTATGAAAATTTTCAACATAATTATGAGATAAATTTTGGATATAATTCTTGTGTGTGTAAAACGGCTCTAAGCTAGTTTTAACAAAGATTTTCCAAAAATTGGCCCTTATCGGCGGCATAATTTAAATAAAATAACTAATAACATATAAATTCCAACTGTCGAAGAGGATGTATATCAATCGACATTCGAATTTCAAATAGGTTATTCTTTATATTCAAATGTTCTAGCAATTTCTGGAATCCTATTAAATCAGAATTCCCCGCCGCCCCCTTAGCACACGAGCACGTTAAAATCCAGGAACCTAACCTACAAGCTAAGTTACAGCAACCTGTAAATTTATGTAGACAGTTTGCCCTGATAATAATTAGATGCCTCCACTTTCTCAAACCTGGATCGTATGTTTCGATACTCAACTCAATGTATCGATACCAACAATGTATCGTAAAAGAAATATCGATACAAAACATCGGGTATCGGAAGCAAAAGTATCAATACTCTAAAATATCGTATCGTATCGCCCATCCCTATTCTGTACTGACAAGACTAAGTTCGAAACCGGTCTACAGATGGCGGTGCATCACCATGGGAAAGGCTTCCACCCTTTCCTGGTATTCTTGCAATCTGAGATAGTGTTGTGCCTCTAATTGCGTTAGAACAGAGTACGTTTGTTCTTATAGTATAAGATTTTTTTCACTTGGTTGAGAACTAAGTTTTTTTTTATATTACTGTATTTTATACACCCAACTACAAGTATATTATCCACTTTTAGTATACATACAGATCTCTACTAGATTATATATTCAGATTATGTAGAATGCTAGGAGATGGCGTTGCTTGTATTAGATTGCATATTTTCTTTAATATAAGCTGCTTAAAGGATTTATATCTCCGATGCTGAGGTACGCTGGTATACATACAAAAACTCCTTTAGTTTATTTTTAAATATTATAAACGAAAATCCTTAAACAAGTCGTGCAAGATATTGGATTTAGGTTCTTTAGCCAACAAAAAATCTAAACAATTTAACGTTTCGCTCTCTTTCTAAGAGATTTTCAAAATGTTTTGTTTCTTTATTCAGGTTATGGTATATAAATAAAAAAAAATTTTTGAAAATGCCTTAAATAGAGGGCGAAACGTCAAATTGTTTAAATTTTTTCATGGATAAAGAACCTAAACCCATAAACCCAAGAAAAGACAAAATAAAAGGAAAAAGGTTATATATATATATATATATATATATATATATATATATATATATATATATATATATATAAATGATCAGCGAAAGCTATAATGGATTATGTGCACTAGGTGAGCACCTGTAAGTAGACATCCACTTCTCTCAGGGCGGCGCGTATTGTTTATAGCGTTAAAAAGTATTACATTTTCTTATTTCGATTATTCTCGGCTTGCATTTCTAGGCTTGAACTATCAACTGCTAGGCGCAGAATCTGAAAATGTTCTGCACCTACGAAAACTCTCTGGGATTCCCAGATTAACAATTTTCTTTTAATTAATTTATTAAATAAATAAATAATTTGTCCTTCCACAGATAAAATTTCTTTCTTTCCTATTAAACTTTTAAAACTCCAAAAAATTCAAATAATAAGATAACTTCAACAAAAAAAAACAACTTATCGTAATTGCTTCCTCATAAAAAAGATTTTTTTAAAATGGAATTTGGGGGGATACGAGTACTTGAGTATATTTAAGCCATAGAGCAAAAAAAAACAGGAAAAGGTATACAAAAGGGTCAAAAATACGTGCTTATTCAAGGCTATTGGGGTTATTTTTATTACCACAATACAGAACACACGTAAAGCTTAAATACACACGTTTAGCTCTAAACCCCATAACTAAATTTAAAAAGAAATCGTGAGACTTGGCAAGTTAGTTCTCAAAACCTTCTAATAAAAGCGTCGAGAGCAGCTTGGATGAAATACGCTAAAAATGTTTTTTCTTCACCTAAAACTTCTGCGCCAGGGATCGTTAAGATATTATTTATGCCTGAGAGTAAGCACTGCTTCCGTTTCGTTTAAGGATCTCCTTTAGCATATTATGTTTTAAGTACAAATCCATAATGTTCATTGCATTATTCGGAGATTATTTAAAATGTGTTTATAAGATTTTGTAAATGCAATTAATGTTGCAGCTTTTTCTTAAGAAGAGTAATATTATTATCTCATACTTAGCCAGATGGCTTTCGTGCTTCTTTCAGGGGAACATTCACTCATTCCAGATATACTCGAATATCAAAAGGATGGAGCTCTTTTCTTTTCATGTTGTGGGGTGTTAGGTGATGCTACGGTTGTCTGCATTTCCTATTAACTTCCGGACAGTTCGAACGGTTCCAAGTATCATTACATTCTACGTTGCCTTATACGGGGTTCGGTAAGGTCCAGACCCTTGGTATTAAGTAGACTCTTTGGTATTACTCCGGTTGTCGATAGAACTATGGGGATCATCCAGACGTTATTTATTCCCCATCGTGTGCATATTTGTACCTCCAGGTCTCTGTATTAACTCCGCTAGCCTGTGAAAATATAGGCGTAAGTTTTTTGGTTATTGATCTAATTATTTACCAATATGGACCAACCCTCTTCCTCCGTAGTATTTTGGTAGCATTGTCCACTCACTAGCATTATGAGAATAATGTTTATGTGCCTTTGTCAGGAGTTATCTGACTTTCATTTGTTCCAGACTTTTTATATCCGCCCTGCTCCATTTCACATTTTCAAAAGAGAAACTCACTGCATAGCACGCATAGGTGTTAATAATATTTTATTATTATTAAAATTAGGGGTGTAAAACCTTAAGTTCTTACTAACAACGAAAAAGTAGATACAGCATACAAAAGATTATCCCTACAACTTTATTTAGTCAGTCAGTAAATGATAAGTATAATCTTTAAAACCCGAGAGAAAAATCAATTAAATTCTTACCTGGATTGATACTTTAAAATTATAAATTGAGTTAATAACTAATTGGAATATTTATTAGCGGTTTTTCAATTGAAAAAAATAAGAATGGTACAACTTAGGTAAGATATTTTAGTTTAGTTTTTTTTTGATGATTCTGTAAAATTTTTATATTTTGTATATTGTAAATTTAATTATCTTTTTCAAAGTCAAATTTGCGTTTAACCTTATAATAAATAATTTCATTTCATTAACTTTGTTTAAATTCTCATTTCCATTAATCATTACATCATATTATAATTACCTCTTACTCTAACCAAGTTAAAGTTTTTCTTTCCTGATATCTTGTTAATAGGTATTCACCACATAAAACTTTTTTACAATACAATATATATATATATATATATATATATATATATATATATATATATATATATATATATATATATATATATAGTGTGACGATTAAGGTGATGTGGTCGCGCTATAAGCTCGCCGCACGAACCCTTTCTAACATATCACTTAATTTTCTTGTATTTTCCAAAACACTATTTCCCGTACTTGTTGTTATTTGAGAGTTAATTTTTTTATTCGTAGGACGAACTTTGATACTTTTATTTAATATCATTAAATACTGAACTTCTTTTACTTATCAAAACAAACACATAACCTCAATTAAAAATAAAACAAAACAAAATATTTCTCTTTTGTTTTAATGACGTAGGTAAACAAATGAAAATTTGAGGTTATGGTAAAATTTCGGGAGCTCTCAATACGTGATGTTTTTAGCAACAGGATTATTTCAACTTTGACGAAATTCCTACGCTTCGGTTATTTAAAAGAACCCGAAATATCTGAATCGTCTCCAACCTGATTAGTCAGATTTGTGACACTAGATAACTTGATAAATATTATCAACTTGAGAAATTGCGATTTATGACAGATTTTTCATTTGATCAATTTTTACTGGAATTTTATATGTTTTGATGAAAATATGGACCAAAATTCTATCGTTGAGCATTATTGAACATGCCCAAAATAAACTTTAGAGCTTTCTCGACCCTTTAATATACATTAGACCCATTTTGGCATAATATTTATATATTAAAATTGATGCAAATAAACGGTTTGCACATACTAATTTATAATTATTTGACTCTATTTTTGTTCGAAAAAACTCTAAAATATTTATTATTGCCTCGGATATTATTATCTATATATTAAATAACATTTTCTGAATATTTTAATCCTAGATTTGCTTACTAAAAACTTATATCTATCTTATAATCTATATAAATCTGTCTTATATTTTTCACAAATGTACCATACATGGTTTTAATTATCTCATATTTTGTTTAATAAACCTTAAAACTATTACATTATTGTTTCAAACTGAACATTAATGAATGTTTTCACTTATCACAGTGTTTTATTTTCCCGATATCCGCACTGACAGTAAACTTCACGCACTTTTAGTGTCAATGTGATTGTTTATTTAAGAACCAAAATAAATGCGTAACACTTGATTCTTGGTTTCTCTAACGCATTCACTCACTTCTAGTACAAATTAAAAATATATTAATTTGCAATAATGTTTCCTCTTTCTTGTTCAATATATTTTAACACAGCTTTTTATTAAACTTATGTCTCTAAGGAGGAAACTAAATCAAGACTGCTAAAATAAACAGTTCAAATATTATTTGTTTAGACCAGCTTTTTGTACCTATTGAGTTATTCTTAACACTATTACTAATTATATATTCTATATTTTAAATAAAATACCTTAAACTATATTTAATTCTATTTGATATTTTAATCTACACTGTGGTTAATAATTTATTATGTATCACTGTTTGATTTTAATCTTTTTATGTATTGTTTTTATCTTGTATCTGTTTTCCGCTTCAGCAATCCATGTTTTCCCAAGGATTTTTCTGATGTCATTGTATTAATGTAGTATCGGACATCCTGGGTTCCTTTTGTCTCCACACGATTTCCATTCAGTTGTTTTTCTTATCCATCTTGTTCGGTCTATCCTCGCAATGTAACTCACCCAACGACACTGCAGTATTGTTTGCTTTACGTCTTCCATCTATGTGCGTTGTCTTATTCATTCAACTGATTTCTTATCCATTAATCTAATATTTAATATGGCTCTCTTCAGTGACATTGGACGGCTTCTAGCTTGTTCATGATCTTCTCGGTGAGTGCCCATTATACATTGCTTCAATATTTTTTGCTTCCATGTACTCTAACTTCTTTTAATTTTACTTTCAGTTCTTGTATCATTGTTCCCAGTTCTATTGGATTTTCCATTATAAGTGCCACATCGTCCATATATCTGAGGTTATTTAATTTTTGCCCTTCGATATTAATTCCATGACTTTTCCATTGTAATGTCATAAATATGTCTTCCAAAACTAGTATAAACAGCTTTGGTGATATGGAGTCTTCTTGTCTTATGCCTCTTTTCAGTTTAATCTGATTCTGCGTGTAACTTTGTGGTGCTCATTGCCTTTTTGTAAATATTTTTAATAACTCTCTATTATCTCATGTCGATTCTTCAGTTTTCCATGACTATGCATGTACTTACTATTGCTCATATTTCAACTGAATAGAAGACTTTGTTATAGTCAATGAAAGCAAGATATCGATCTTCGATATATTACATTGATTTTGAAAAGTGTCTGGATAATATTCTGCGGGCAATAGTGTTTTTTAAAGCCTGCTTTTTCTGTATCACAATATGAAACTTGTTTGTATTCATTATTTTAATGAATACATTATATAGTAATTTTTTAGTCCTAATTCATCCCTTGTATAGTAGTATTAGCAGATTTAGATTAAACCCAATTCGGATTTAGAAACGCCCTAGGTACTAGAGAGGCTTTATTCGCTCTAAATATACTTCTGCAAAAATGCCGGAACCAACACATGGATGTATTCGTATGTTTTGTCGATTACGAGAAGGCCTTCGACAGAGTACAGCACACAAAACTCATAGACATTTTAAGTAACGTGGGGGTAGACAGCAGAGACGTAAGAATTATTAAAAATCTATATTGGCGGCAGAAAGCAACAGTAAGGCTAAATGGAAAACTCACAGAAGAAAGTAAAATTCTACGAGGCGTCAGACAGGGCTGCATACTATCTCCACAGCTTTTTAATATATATTCGGATAAAATCTTTAAACGGGCTACTCAAGGACAACGAATGGGAGTACAAATCAATGGAGAATATATAAATACAATACGATATGCTGACGACACTGTTATCCTAAGCGACAAACTACAAGACCTGCAACATCTATTAAACTGTGTTAACACTGAGGGTCAAGAAATGGGGCTCAACATAAATATAAAAAAGACAAAATTTATGGTCTTTAGTAGACAACCTTATCTTACCGCTTCAATACAAATAGAAGGAAAAAGTATAGACAGGGTGACTCATTTTAAATATCTTGGATGTTATATCACCGAAAATCTATACCCAGATAAAGAGATAAGGTGTAGAATAGAGACTGCTGGAGCAACTTTTCAAAAAATGAAACCACTTTTCTGCAATGATAATCTCAACCTAAAACTACGACAGAGAATGATAAGATCATACGTCTGGCCAGTGTTACTATATGGGGCAGAGATCTGAACAATTAAGGCTGCCACGATTAATCGGTTGGAGGCTCTCGAAATGTGGTTACACCGGCAAATGCTGAGAATACCTTGGACAGCTAGGCAGACCAACGAAATTGTACTCAATAGGGCCGACACAACTCGTCTACTATTAAACATTGTGAAGTCTAGAAAAATCTCATATCTTGGTTATCTATTCAGAGGGGAGCGATATAGAATTCTTCAATTGATCATGATGAGTAAAGTAGAGGGACGTAGAGGGGTAGGAAGGAGACAGGCTTCCTGGTTGAGGAATATTCGTGAATGGACAGGTATACGTAGCGCGGGGGAACTGTTCCAGCTAGCGCAGGACCGTAAAAGACTTGCCAATGTAATTGCCAACGTCAGGGAGACCTGATATGGCACTTGAAGAAGAGAATAGTAGTATCGTATTGACCCATTATTGTATTTTCCGTTCTTCAAGGTATTTGTGAAACAACACTTTAAGCTTTTCCACTAGAATCTCTCCTCCATATTTCACTAATTCATGTATTAAGATGTCATCTCTTATATTTCTTTTTTTCATATGTTTCTATAGAGAGTATTTCTTCTGATTCGATCTTGATTATTTGTTTTCTTCTTGTCGTGACTATTTTTATCTTCGTAGATTTGTACCGTTTTTCGTTTTTTGTAGTATTTCTTTTCTGTCGTTCGTTGTTCCATTGTGTCTTTTTAGTTGGTTTACCACTATATATATATATATATATATATATATATATATATATATATATATATATATATATATTGGTGTTTACTTTCCTTTTCAGAACTTTTGTTTTCTTCGATTATTCTTTCAATTAGTTTCTCTGTGTTTTCCTTTACGTTTTCTTTTATTTCTCTTCGTATATTTCTGTCGAATTCTGTATATTCGTTCGTTTCTTTTTTAGTTTCACTCGATAGTTATTGTCTTTTCATTGTAAGTTCTTGGGTTTTGTAGTTTATATTTAGTTACCTGGAAATGTGTTTGTTACATTTTCATTTACTTGTGCGAGGGGGTAATTTTCTCTTATTCTGCGATACCATAAATTTATTTGTGAGTTTAATAATCCCGTGATCTTTCTTTAAGTAGATTTCGATCTATTACTTTACTTTTAACTTGTATTAATTTTCTTGTTTTTTTCTTTATGTTTATTTTTATATTCGCTAGCATAGCACTGTGATTGCTTCCTGTAAGGTATTGGTTTATTACTGTCACGTCTGTTACTATGTATTTGTTGATATTATTATGACATCGTTTTTGATTCCATTTGAAACTCTTCATGTGCATTTTTTTCTTTCCCCCTTCTTGAGGTGTATAATATACTTTCATTAAAAATGTGTTATTTTTTAAGTGAACCATACAAATGTTTTCTTACTTTTTTTGCGCACCCTGTATAGTTCCAAAATGTCTTTAAAATTTTGTACTTTTACTAAATATTCATTGTAGTGAATATAATTTATTGATCAATTTTATATAAACCATAAACTTATTCCATTCAACCGTTGATTCACGCTATAGGAGAAAAGTGACCTGACATCTTTTGACGCAAATTTTTTCCTTTTCAGCTTAAAAAAGTTGTAGTAGTAAATCGAAGATTTAAACATATTTCCTTTATTTGTCTTCAAGACATTAATAATTAGAACACTTAAAGTGCCTTATTATTTATAAACTAAAATAGAATAATTTTATTTCTTACAGAAATCGCCGTAATCGACCACGTAGCATCGCATCTGATGATGGCCGAAATGATAACAACAGTTTTAGGTCAATCAGCAGTGGCGGAAGTGTTGGTGCCTATACCAAGTTAAAGAGACACAACGCTACTCGGCAAAAATATCGACATCCGGCAACATTCATCGAGAACAGGCCTAAGGCTACCGATGTAGAACAAAAGGTAGGTAAAAGTAAAACATAGAATTAGCAATCTCGCAATTAACTTATACTAAATTTAAAATGAGAGTTTTTATGACAGAAATATTTATTTTTAGTATCCAACTATTTTAAGTATTTTCAATGGTTACGATATTGAGTCTGTTAACTCGTTTATCGTGACAATTATAAATTGGCAGAGTTTGTTTTGTACTTACTGTAAAAAGCCAAATAGTACTTCCTGAAGTTACTCATTCCGAGAGATCAAATTACAGGCGACATCTCTAGTTCAAAGTTGACAATGTGTATTTCCAGGAAGGTTTACTTTCCACAGACAGACTTTAAAATCAGATTATCGAAATAAACAGCAATAATTGTGTTCTCTACTATAAGCTGTAATTTTAAAAAATGAATTACCTATTGCACAAAAAAAAGGAAAAGTAGTATAGCATCTAGATGAAAACTACAATTCCCTTTACAACTCTTTTATCATGACAATTAGGGTAGTATACCTAGTTCATCATATTCAAGTAAATTATGCTATTATCTTACTTATCTATATTGAGATTGTCGTACATGGATAATAATCACTAATGGATGATCTGGGACAGTCAGCAAAATCTTGAATAGCATCATACTGCGACTCCTAGCAAATATATTGTATTAAATTTCTATAAACCCATTATAAAGTTATGAACTTGTCTAGTAGACAATAAACCTGGAAAACATGGCCCAAGGAAGGGGAAACATAGTCATTAAACCTGAAAACGTAGTTATTATAAGGAAACTGGCCCGTTAAAATAAAAAGAAACGTTTTTTGATCCTGCTGATTTGGAAATTTAGGCATAATTTAAACGAGAATAATTTTTTTTATCTAATTCAGAGAAACATAGAAAATAGAATATTGTTTAGTGTAGACTAATCAGAAGAATAAAGTAGAACACAGATGATTTTTCTGTTTAAAATTTTTACACAACTATAAGCTCAACCAGTTGCTAAAATAATGGATGAATTCCCAAAAATGTCAAGATTAAATTTTTCGACAAGAGATTTTTGAAACCCAAGTCCGAATTATCAAGAAATATTAACCATTACGTATTTCCGAAACTCAACATTATTTACCGAAAAATTGCTACAAAAACTGATAATGAATTTACCGATACAAAAATCGAATATTAATTTAAAAAAAAACACAAAATTGCGACTCTAGTTAAGAATGTTACCAATAGATGGCGAGATGTAGACGACTGCTTGTAAAAATACAGTTTTCAATAAAAGGGGCGTAAGAATCAAAAATGATTGTTACAAGTAAACGAAAATATGAAAATAATCCAAGAATTCCAGTGTTATTAACGGAACTTTTTATTATATCTTTTTATAAAAAAAAAAAAAAACAAATAAAAAATTCTCTTTTTTGCCATCTTATCTGCTTTTATCTGACATTCTAGGCAGATATACAAAAAAAAATACAGTGTCTTTTTGGCAAAGTATGGGAAAATAATAAAAGTTAAACCTTTCTACCTAACTCGGATTTATAGTATTCATCAAAATATAAATATCTGATCAGCTTCTTTATCACAAATCTATATCTGTATATGGATGGGAATGGATGAGATTTGTGAAAGATTTGGTATGTATAGTTCCGATATTAAGCAAGAATTATTTAAGGGAAAAAGCAAGAACTTTTAAAGTTTAGATTTAATCAAAATATTTTTCAGTCGGAAATTTTCCATATAATCTGGGCGCTGCTGACAGTAGACCATTTTTGAGGTTTTTTCGGTAACTTGACTTTATTCGGGTTAATGAAATATTATTTGCTATTTTGTTACTAACAATTTAACTTCATTGTTTTGATTTTTAAAGCGGAAACCAATGATCGATTCTTAATCTGACTTTGATATTCGATTCTATGGAAAATATACATTAAAAACGATTATTACATATAAAATTGAAGAAAAATCTTGTTTATTTATAATCTATAATCGCATCAGGAACCGGAGCCAACCCAGGCGCAGTTTAAGGCCAACGTAGCTTACGTTATGTCATATTTCGAAATTTTGGGTTCTAATTTTGTATATAATAACCAGCTTCATAATAAATATTTATATATAATATTGATTATTATTTGTTATTAATAAAAACTTTTGTTATTAGTGTTATTATATAATAACAAAATTATAAAAAACTGCAAAAAAATTATGCGATTTCAAATATGTTTTGATCAGATGGAATAACAAATGGAATTGTTTCGCCAAAGGTTATTATCAAATGCTTTTTAACGTTCATATTGGTAATGTTAATGCTGCTTTTGAAATATATTAGCTTCATCATGCACACTAGAAAGAGTTAGTGTTTGTCCTTGACGAACTCGAAGACAGAGTCCTAAAAATTGAATTACTGACACAATATTCTGAATTAATAACCTTTAGAAATGTTTATTTTTAATCAATAAGGCAGTTTTTTCATATTCTTATTTTAAAAAATCTAAAGTTTTTATTTTGAACTTGTAGATTTAAATTTCTCAAAATTAAATTAGGAAAAAAAAATCTCGACACAATAATGAAAATTGAAATATCTCAAAAACTGTGACTTACCTAACTTTTTGAAAAAGGCAGAAAAAGATAATGAAATGATTAATTTACTATATAAAATAGGTGGTGTCATCTTCATTGGCATGAGTCAAATAAAAATGGGGGATTAGAAGATAGAATACCTTCCTATTTTTCAATTGGTTTTTAAATAAATTTTTACGAAATCTGTTCTTAACAAAAAAAAAATTTTGGATATGTTGAAGTACTTTAAAAAATACTAGATATGTATTTCTTTTTTATCGGCTGATAACCAC
The DNA here is from genome assembly GCA_034092305.1 of Diaprepes abbreviatus. Classification (NCBI taxonomy): domain Eukaryota; kingdom Metazoa; phylum Arthropoda; class Insecta; order Coleoptera; family Curculionidae; genus Diaprepes; species Diaprepes abbreviatus. The sequence goes on from JASJET010000087.1 coordinate 4,099,759, forward strand.
TTTTATGGGGTGGAATTGACCCCCAAAGTGAACCTTTAAAAATTTTTTTTCTATATATCTCAATATCTAATGAAAATGTTTAAATAAAATTAAGTGGAAAATATTCGTCATAAAAAATCACAAATGTGAAATGTATTTAAGACCAAAGGGGTTGTAACCCCTATTTTATATTTAAAAAAAAACTACATTTTTTATGAATATTTTTGTAATAAATATAGGGAAATGAAATTAAAAAAAAATATAAAAATATTGTCGTTAACTATATCGATCACTAGTGTTGGCGTGTTTCTGGATTTCTCAAATCATTAACTCTAAATACCGTTACCTATCCCTTACAGTGATGGACCTCATATAAGAGGTAAAAATTTTATTTATGACAAATATAAATATAAGTTTTTTTTTTCAATAATAGTATTGAACCTAATGCATCACGAATTAAAATTCATTAATAAAAAAAAAGAAAATAAGTCAGTATAACTAAAAAAGGGAACAACATTATTCTTTTCAATATACCAACATTCCTTTAAGGAGTGAAAACCATCCCTAAAGTTTACCCTTAAAATTCATCTTGATGCACCTGACCATTTAATGGATATTTTTGAATAAAACCAAATGTAAAAGTATTTGTCGTAAGAAGCTTGAAATATAAGGTATATTTATGATCTAAGGGGTTACAACTTTTATTTTATATTTAAAAAAAAACCTGCATTTTTTATGGATATTTTTTATAAAAATCTAGGAATGAACTTAACGAAATTATAAATGGCATTTTCGTTAAGAATATCTATTATCAGTGTTGGCGTTTACAATATAAAATGAGGGTAGCAACCCCTTCGGTCTTAAATACGCTTCATATTTCAATATTCTTATGAAAATTATTTTTCAACTTAATTTTATTAAAAAATCCACATGCTGATTCATATGAAAAAGTAAATTGTAAAGTTCAACTTTAGGGGTGCTTTTCACCCCTTGCAAGTAAATATTAGTATGTTAAAAAAAGTTTTCTCCTTATTAAATGATACAGGACTTATTTTGTATTTTATTTTATTAAAGGATTTTAATTATACCTCATGTTACATTAGGTATTTACTTTGGGGGTAACTTTTTTCACCCTTTTGATACTTCTGTTGAAAAAAAATATATCTGCATTTTTTATAAATCACATTCCCCTTACATTTTGAGTGACTTTAAAAAAAATTCCAGTTATATGTGGTCCATTACTGTAGGGGTTGTTAACGATATTTAGGAGTGCTTATTTGAAAAATCCCTAAATACACCAACACTAATAATCGATATTGTTAACAAAAATGCTTTTTATAATTCTTTGAGTTCATTTCTCGATAGTTATAACAACAATATCTATAAAAAATGTAGTTTTTTATAACATAAAATAGGGGTTGCAACCACTTTGTTCATAAATACACCTCACATTTGTAATTTTTTATGGTGAATATTTCTCACTCGATTTTATTCAAAAATATTCATTAGATGCTGAGATATATTGAAAAAAATAATTTTATGGGTTGATTTTGGGGGTAAATTTCACCCCTTAAAAGTGGAGCTGACAAGTTACGACATATCTAAAAGTGATCAGAATCGGTGAGGTCGGGTTGGGGTGGTTCCCTTTTAAGTTATAAGCGTTAAAATGAACATTTACACCTTTCATTTGAAACAAGAAGCGCCAAAATGTACAATGACCCAATTCAAGATCTTTTTTTCTGACTCAGTGAAAATTAGGTTGACGGGTTGTCTTTCTTTTTCCGGACATCATATATTATAACAATATCAAAACGAAAACAAAATAGACCATTAGAAGGTTTTACTTTCATAGCAACTACACCGGTTTGAAACTTTAAACTTTTTTAGTGAATCTGGCTGAAAATTTATTTTAATTAACAACGTTTTCAATTTAAAAGCCTAATTTCATCCATGGATTCAATAACCACGCCAAAATTTCATATTTTCCTCATCCTATTTACCGCAAAGTAATTTTGATATATCGGAAAATAATGATTCGCAGCTTCTTTTGTTTATACTTTACAATACATATATTTTGGACCCTAATTCCCCAAACCGGAATTCATATAGAAATTCCATTTGACCCATAGACTACTAGCATTTCGTTCACACTAATTAGAAGGTGGCTGTCAGAAAAAGCCAAAAACCTGCTATCGGTTTCTCTTTAAGTGCTCTTTTGTTAGGAGAGATAAATGAAACCCACGCATTTCATAAGGCCAAAGCGGAAGTAAGCGTAATGAAATTTAGCAGTTCCATTTTGATTGTGGGATTAGTGAAATCCTAATTTTTGTTTAGGTAATATAAAATCATTCAGGTGTAAAGTTTCTTCCACCCGAGGCTTTGCGCAATATTTATTTGATACGCACGTAAACACGAATGATTGTAGGAAATGAAGACAGTATAAAATATAAAAAGGAAACGTCGATTTAAATGGCATTTATTTACACTTGTAGCGTTATAGATTACTTATTAGACTTTTAATTGGTATTTTCGTAGTCTAAATAAATTTTAGAATACATTTAAAAGACAACAGCATTCTTAAAAAACTGTTTATTATTTTTTCTTGTCTGTTAATTTAATTTAAAATTAATCTTATGTTATTATCTGTACATTATTTAAATAACTAAAAAATTGATCCTGATGGGATTCCTTTTTTTTTATTATATTCCCGGGTCCGTCCTAAAGCCGGATGCACTGCGACCAGAGTAGGCCTATTATGCTCACCCTAGACATTACAGCCACTCTGTCAACCTAGCCCCCTGGCTCAATCTGTACAGTCCCGCTAAGGAGTGAGTGAGTATTTCTCTCGGTTACAATCTTACTGACCCGAAAGTTTGTTGTCCAAATCTCACCAGTGACTCACAGTCACATATGATATGCTTCACCGTTTCCTCGGCTTGTCCACATAGTCTGCAGCCGAGGTTTCCGTTATATAGATTAATTCTATTCAGATGTACTTTGACGGCCATGTGTCCCGTCATTATACCCGTAATAGTCCTTAATTGGTTTCTACTCATTTGTAGTAGTTTCCTAGCCAGTTTCGGGTCCGGATTCCCAATAAATAGCTTGCTGTGGTTTAAACCCTGTCTGGTCATTCAGTGGTTTTTATGTTTTCTTTCGATCCATTCTTTGACTGCTTTTCGGGCCGCGCACCGCGGCATCCCAAAGGCCGGTTCTGGACCAATGTATTAAGATGCTGACCCTGCTCTAGCTAGCTCGTCAGCTTTTTCATTTCCATGTACGCCTTCGTGTCCTGGTACCCATTTTAACATAACTCTGTTGTCTTTTGCCAGAATTTCCAGCTCACTCAGACATTCTCAAACCAGCCTCGATGATACCTTTTGGCCCTTGAGGGCCCTTAGGGCTGCCTGGCTGTCAGAGTAAATGAGGATTTGCTTCCCTTTGGAATTCCTTACTTTCCTTATGGAAAATGACTTTCTATCAAACTCTTTGAAACCGATAGTCCCTGATGAGTCTTACTGGGCACTAAGTTCTGAAAATTGTTTGAAAGATATAGCCTTTCACGCTTGTGTTTAACGTTCTGCAGTAGAGTAAAGGTCCTGTAAGTTTGTAAGTCACCTTGGAGCTCATTGCACGATCTATGTGTTTTTTGTCGAAAAAATGGCGACCTTCATTCCGAAATTACCTTTAAGGTGAAACTCAAGGCCAAAGCAATGGTCGCCATTGATGAAGCAAAAGCTTTTGTGTATTATGCAGTAGCCTACAGCTACTGGATGACTACATGTATTTCAGTATATTCGGTTGTCCTGTTAAGGCAATCGACAGACTGTATCTCGGGAAATAATTGTTACCGAGCTTTCGAAAAAAATGTGCTGAAGTAAAATGGCCAAGCTGAATTACAAAAAAGTATTTTTAAGTTTATAAATAGGCCGCAAGAGAGCGTATTTTACTATATAAAATTGGCAAACAATAATTTATTAAAAAATATTATGGTAGGTGACCTTTATTTGATATCAACTTCTTATGTTTTAAAATTTTTTTATTTAGCTTTTAAAATAATGAGAGGAGAAGCAAGACATATTATTATTCAAAAGATACTATAACTCGTTATTGCCTCCTCCGATTTTAATAAACTTAACCATAGTGATGAGGTTATGTTTAGCAAAATAAGTTTAATTAAATAAAATATTTTTACGTTTTTAAAGAAGACGCAAGAGTTATATTTGACAGCATAAAATAAAAAAACGATAATTTCTCAAAAAAGAAAAAAAAACGTAAATATAGGTCCCATTTTGTTTTTAATATGTACTAATTATATTTTGAAGGTTTCATATTTTATTGCTTGATCTAACTTTGAAAAGAAAGGGAGGGCGAAGCAAGATATATTGTTATTCAAAAAACACTGAGATAATTCTTATATAGAAAAAGGGCTATAGTTAAGTTTTGATAGAATTTTATCAACGAATCATCATATGGCATTATTGGTCAAACTTAATAATTTTTCAAATTTTTCCAAATATTCTGAATGAAAAGGCAACATTCCAAATAATCTGCTTGCTAACATTTAAGGTGGGGAAAGTAAAGCCGCAAACTAAAACTCACTATTGATTTTAGATCATCAGAGAAGTCAGGAACGGACTTACAACCACACTCGTTAGGCATAATTTTTAGCAGGTGTTTTTACAGAGCTGAAAATTGATTTTTTAATGTCTTGGCCATTCCTCGTCTAAAAAGTACTCTTAATTTATTTCGATAAAACTGACGATTTTCGAGATAAATCGGTTTTTATGCAAAACCTTCGATCATACCCTATAAATTTAATCAACAATAAATTTGTTTAAAGGCTGTTTATGGTCGATAAGGAAGAGGCTTTTTTGATGTTTGACAGACATAAACATGTTTTCTTATCTTTTCTTTCAGTTTAATAGCACGTCGTGACTCTTTTCAGTGTTAAAAATTACAATAAATGCGAAGTTTGTAATTAATATTAACAAAAAGAGGATTTATAAACTTATTTTTGTTGGTAAATATTGTTAGATATTGTTTACAAATTGAAAATAACAATAATAATAATTTAGGCAACCATATATTCATACTTTTATGTATTCAGAATTGACGTACCGATTATCATATGATACTCGTTTAAATAATGCAGTAAATAGGGTTATTTTGGCCTTCCTGTATGGTCCCAAGAAACTAGGAGATACTTACCGAGACCTGCTGCGAGCCGGAACCATCCGGCCAATGAATGCGTTCCACGTACACACGGGACCGACAGCATCCAAGTCGCAAGCGTCAGTTCGTCCGCAGACGCCGTACAGTGAGCTTTGAGATTTCACCGAAACGTCAGCTGCCTTACAGTCCTGGGAGAGGGACCGAGCGCATACACGGGATACCCAAAAACCTTCGTTACATATCACTCCCGTGAGAATATCCAACATAACACACACACACACACACACATATATATATATATATATATATATATATATATATATATATATATATATATATATATATGAAGTAAAATGCGAACAGTAAATGCAAACTTCTCTCCATCATATCCTTTCTGTGTTAGAGATTGCACAGTTAAAATAAATTGTTGTAAAACGCAATTTATCCTATTTCACCACCATCGAGATGATGGCCTACCTGTACCACCATACCGAGAAGAAAGTCAAAACTTACCCTCCCCGCCACAGTGATACGGCAGAGGTACATGTTTCGTCTCTACTAGACTCATCAGGGTACCGACATGCACCTGGCTGTGCAAAGGACAGATCGGAAGGAAGCATGCAAATACTGAATGCGGCTTCGCCGACCTCCCGCCGGATGGCGTATATATGTTTATGCGGCTTCCACGGAATCCTCCGTGTGAGATGCAATAGCAGTGGATATATCCACATTACACAACATATATACGCCATCCGGCGGGAGGTCGGCGAAGCCGCATTCAGTATTTGCATGCTTCCTTCCGATCTGTCCTTTGCACAGCCAGGTGCATGTCGGTACCCTGATGAGTCTAGTAGAGATGAAACATGTACCTCTGCCGTATCACTGTGGCGGGGAGGGTAAGTTTTGACTTTCTTCTCGGTATGGTGGTACAGGTAGGCCATCATCTCGATGGTGGTGAAATAGGATAAATTGCGTTTTATAACAATTTATTTTAACTGTGCAATCTCTAACACAGAAAGGATATGATGGAGAGAAGTTTGCATTTACTGTTCGCATTTTACTTCATTCATACGCGGAGCTGCATATAGTTGTACGTTTGCTGAATGTGATTTCAGCACTACAACGGCATAATGTGGATATATCCACTGCTATTGCATCTCACACGGAGGATTCCGTGGAAGCCGCATAAACATATATATATATATATATATATATATATATATATATATATATATATATATATATATATATTCCCCGGCTTTGCAAACATGGACTGTCAGTGAACATTACTATCGAACTCGAAGACAATGGAGAAGCTCCGGTTCAAAAAAATGCTAATAACGCTGATTTGTCGGGACTCGTCAGACAATCCATTACTAACATATTCCTTAATTAGATATCATTGACTGTTAATGTTCGGTATTTGAGACCGATTCATGGTTATAAAATGGAATAGAACGCCCCTAAAATATTAAAACAAACATGAATAAAACTTGCTGAAAAATCACACTATTATATCCCACTAATTAATGAAAAATATATCCCTTAAAAAACTTTTTATCGCTGACACAACACACGTACCACAGTGACGACGTTCACCGGAATAACGAGATGAAATAGGTGCGATACTAAAGTGAAGAAATGAGATAAAAGATGGCCTTATATTGTGTTGTCAACTGTTTCTTCTAGATAAATGCTGGTGTTTCATATTTGATTATTTTTTTTCTTTTAAAATTATTCTATATATATTATTTTTTATTAATATAAAAACCTATTAATAAAGCTCTCTAGATTCCTTTTCAAATTTAACGTTGTTGTTTTCTTTACGAAAATCAATTTAACCATAAAACTAACAAACCAACTTTAATTGTTATAGGAAATGCACTAGGAAGTAACAGTGAATTTTTAACGACCATGCTGTAAAAACCATTTCGCTTTACCGGCTGTAAATCTGTCAAGTTTGTGCATAAAACTAACGTTATTTATAAGAGAGGATAAACTTTATACAAGCCTTTACCTTTATTTTGCAACACTGGAAGGACAAATTGTATCTTAGTTTTTATATTATGATTAAGTTTTATTTTTTTTTTCGTTAAGAAATTAATAAATTAATGAATCGAACAGGGACATTTGAGGATACAAGGTAACGGAGTTTAATTAGTAAAATTTGAATTGTTTTTTACGAGGGTTTCTCCTTATATTTCGAATCTAACAAATAATAATAAATATTTATCATTGAAAATGGTTTTATTGTTTTTTAAAATATTCTCTGCGATGATCAATATATTTTTGCATGCTTCTGAACCAATCCGAAAGCATTTTTGTCACTGCGAAGATGGTATCCCCAAAGCATAGTTTTTGAATGTATCAACCGCCTCTTTTGGTGTAGAAAATCGTTAACCACGCAGTTTGTGCTTCATGTACGGGGACAAAAAAATCATTGGACACCAAATTAGTTGTTAATAAATTCAAACTTTATTTCGAACACAATAAAACTTATAATGATGTGAAGAACATTATTTTTAAATGTATGTACCCTGTAAATTATTGATAGTAAAGGTCAGGGTGGTTACAATCTAATTTAAGAAAATATGGGGGTTCGGTAGTAAGAGTTTGTGTGCAAAATAAAAGTCAAAAGACAATAAACAATTTATTATCGATAAATATACCTTGTTTATATGTATTATTATTTCAAGCAGAGAAAAGGAAGGAATATATACAAACAGTTTTTTCCGGCAAATACAACTCTGGTCCTCTCTCCAAACGCGTTTCAACCACCTTGTGATCTCGTCAATGGAGCTGTATCGAATCGAGAGCAACATTCGCAGGAAACAGCTGCTGTATAAAACATAAATTCCAAAGTATATCGGTAGGATATTAAAAACCTGCCGACTTTGATGATATACTGAAAAATATCGTATATATATATAGAGTAAACTGTCAAAATTTAAAAATTTTCCAAAGTTTATTTTCCGAGAAATCGATCTCGGTAGTTCGTCGTGAGACACCCTGTATATGTAGTGAGTTAGTTAAAAAAATAAGCTTTACAATAAAACTGCGCCACAGTCAGACCCCGAGATTCAAGAACAACCAAACAACGACATGAGAGGAGACATCGCTGAAGGCCAACAACAAGAACAACCACAACTATATCAGCACGAGGGCCAAAAACTCCAAGAGCTTCATCCACCGGAGATGCTGAGCTGGAACTCCAACCAATTCTTCTTCAAGCGGGACGACGAAGACAGCGCATGAAATAGACTATGCGCATTTTTTATAGGGTGACTCAACTAGGACGAGAGATGATCGGCTACAGACCACAACTTCACGCCGAATTTTGCAGGGAGTGCCCACACATGCAAGTATCACAGTCCGCGAAGAAAACCGGCACTGCCAAAAATTAATTCATCCAAAAATCGAATTTTACTAGCTTATATTTCAGATGCCTACACTCTGGAGTCCTTGCATATGACCATCTACTGTGCCGCGACTGCTATAGCTAGAGCTTTAAAAATTAGAGTTACAATAGAGCGCCGATCAGCAAGAACAGAAACCAACACACCACCACAAATAAGAAAATTGGAAATCTTTGAAAAGGAAATATATAGGACAGCTGACGGAATACATCAGGGGCACAAGAACAAGTAAACTGCAAAGACCAGTTGAAGAAATCATAAATCGTGTCCAATATCAGTCGCAACAAGATCCTGCGAATGCTACTGCTCAGCATTGCCTTGATACGCTGAAACAAAAGCTCTTTGTTATAGCAGGACGACTAAAGAGATACAAGACCAGCAATAACTGAAAACATGAGAATGCGCTGTTCCAACGATTCGAAAAAACTTTCTACCGTAAGCTGAACTCTTCACCTAATATGGCAGATAATAGGTATCCCAATAGAGAGCAGTTAGCAGAGTTCTAGGGAAACACCAGATCTGCCGAGAGTACAGCCAGATGCAGTTTGAGCTATTTACCGCCGAGGGAATGTCAACAATAATTAAGGAATTCCATAACTGGAAAGCTCCAGGTCTCGACGGAATCCAGAACTACTGGCTTTAGAAGTTCTGATGTATGCACCATCAAACTGGCTAATCTTATTAATGGTGTTTTTCTTAACCCAGCAAAAATGCCATTGTTCCTCACCGAAGGTGTTACGTACCTTCTGCCAAAGGACCAACACAACACACATCTCCCAGCTAAGTATAGGAGAATCACCTGCCTACTCACAAGGTGATCACATCCTGCTTGACCCAACGCATCTATACACATTGTGGGCAAAATAACATCACTGCAACTCAACAGAAAGGCTGCACGAGGGGAGAAATGTGATGCAAGGAACAATTGATTGTTGACTTTGTCATTGTAACCAAGTTTGTACCAACCGAAGAAATCTCTTTGCTGTCTACGTGGATTATAAGTAGGCCTTCGACTCAGTACCACATGAGTGGCTCACAACTATATTGAGAATGTACAGGGTCGATAATCATTTTTTTCCTCTTTAGAACTCATTATGTCTAGCTGGAGAACTAGGATCCAATTGCAAGTGTCATCTACTGACATCATCGAAATTAACACAATTCCAGTACGAAAGGTAATATTTCAGGGCGATTTACTTAGCTCATTGTGGTTCTGCCGTGCAATGAAACCACTATCACGCCCTTTAAACTCCACCATACACGGCTTTAGTATTAGAAATAACAACGAAGAGGTAGCAAGAGTGAATCGTCTTCTATACATGGATGATCTTAAACTAATGGCTGCTACCAGAAACCAGCTGGAAGAAATGCTCAACAACAAATTGTAGAGGAGTTCTCCGGGGATATCGGAATGCAATTTGGACTTGACCAGTGCCGTATTTTGAACATCGTAAAAGGTAAGATACAACCAGGAGCTTTTGAAATGCAGAACAGTGAAACTGTAGCTGCAATGAAACCAGAACAAATATACAAATACCTAGATATGAAACAGGCTAAAAGAATTGACTATCGCACTATGAAAGCCGTATTGACAACCGAATTGGTCAGGAGGGTAAGGCGGGTATTACGAACTAACTTAAATAGTAGAAATTTGTTTAGGGCGCTCAACACGTACGCTTCTTTTTGATTTTAAAATGGATCAAGACGGACATCCAAAATCTGCAAAGAAAAATAAGAACACTAATTACAAAAGCACAAAAACATCACCCTCGGAGTGCTATTAAACATAAAATGTTTCTAAGACATCAAGGAGGAAGAGAATTGGTGGATATTGGTAAACAGACCAAGAGACGTTACAAAGCTGGCTACAGAAGCTACTTCATGGACGGCATCCAAATGAAGTCAATCAGGATACCTACTGGTCGATTTCGAGACAGATGTTTCCGGAAACGGAGGGCTTCTTGTTAGCTATACACGACCAGGTTAATCTGACGAAGCACTATCGGAAGTTTATCATTAGAGATCCCTCAATAGAAAACGACCAATGTAGATATGGCTGTCGAACATCAGAGACAACTAAGCACATAACTGGAGGGTGCCAAGCGTTTGCCCTAACGGAGCATAAAGGAAAGACATGACTCAGCCGCTAAGATGCTCCACCAAGAGTGAGCAGATAAGTTAAACCTATTGTAGGTAGGAAAAGTGCCTTATTACAAATACAATCCGGAGCCTATTCTTGAGACCGACCCGTTCAAGTTATATTGGGACCGAACGGTTCTGACAGATCACACAGTTGCTCATAATACTAACAGATAAAATTTCTGGGCCAACTACACTCATCAACCTGTATCTAACCACAACCACCTAAGGCCAAAATACAACGAGAAGATCGCCAAATATAGAGATATGAATATGCAAATCCAAAGACAATGGACAATGAACAGCGTCCAAACGATTCCCATAATACTGCCAACAACTGGAGTGATATCAAAGAACCTCCTGCAGAACATCAAGGGACCGGGCCTTAGTGAGCATCCGATGCAGAAAGCAGTTCTTGCAATCGCGCGAACCGTCCGAAACTTCGTAGGACATACATCAGACCACGTCACCTAGGAACCGATAACATGGAAGGGGTTTGTTTTATATGTAATTCTCCTTTCAGGCAGAGAATATGAAAAATATATATACAAATAGTTTATTTCCTGCAAATATTGCTCTGGTCCTCTCTCCATACGCGTTTCGATCACCTCATGATCTAGTCAGTGTAGCTGTGTCGGACCGAGAGCAACATTAGCAGGAAATAACTGATATATGAATCATAAATTTCAAGGTATGTCGGCAGGATTTTGCACCTGCCATCTACCAACTTCGATGTCAGACAAAAATATCGCCAGTCAAACGACATGAATGAATCATTGGAGTAACGTGAAATTTTTAAAAAATTAAAATTTCAGCTCCACTGATGAGATCATGAGGTGATCGAAACGCGTATGAAAAGAGGACCAGAGCGATATTTTCAGGAAATAAACTGTTTGTACATATATTTTTCATATTCTCTGCCTGAAAGGAGAATTACATGTTTGTGTACCTGGTATGAGTCAATGTTCCATGGAGGGAGTGCGAAGCTGTTTGGCTTGTAAATCATGAACTTTATAAATATACAAATTAGCTACGTATTTATGTATGTAACATATGTACAGGGTGAGTCAACGATTGGATGAAGTAGGTTTGTGCCTTTTCGGTGAAATTAACAAAGAAACTATATTTATTGTTTGATACAGTTTATTTTTACGCAGATTTTAAAAATATTTAGGACTCTATAGGGTGAGCCAAAAAACTAGGACAGCATAAAGTTGTATTTTTTTTAATAGAACACTCTATATACGAATCGTATTTTCGATTTAGCTTATAATTTTAAATCTTTTTTATTAAGGGTTTACTATAACAAAACTTTATAGTTTCTGAGATAATTAAGTTTAAAGAAAAAAAGTCACATTTTCAAGCATCAATTCAATCCTAAATAACGTTTTCAATTTTGTGACAAATATATTCAAATTTGGAATTTAGCAAGGCCAAGGACAAGTTAACATAATTTTTACCTAATATTTGCAATAAAAGCTACAGGATGTTGAACACATCGGCTCAAATTTGAACAAGTTTAAATGAATAAATATCTTTTCTTTTAAATGGTACACCCTGTATATTTTCATGTTATTTAATAGAGTAATAAAAACCCTAAAAGTTTTTTTCAATATATCCTATACCTATTTATAATAGTTTTTGAGATATTTCAGTTTTTCTTATTTTCCATACTTTTTTACTGAAATAGTCTTCATTATCATAGTAGCCATGTAAAATAATAAAAAGAAACTACAGAAACAAACAGAATGTGGTTAAATATGATGAGATACATTATTCGTTATATTACAACGGCAATAGTTTAATTAAACATAATGTGAAAAAATTAACACAACAATAACGACAAGGCAAATACATATTTACTTTTATACTAAATTGAAACAAAAAAATTACCTATTAAATACTGAGATTAATTATTTCTTTTTAATAAGTATTCGAATAAACGACCCTCTTGTGCAATGCACAAATTTAGTCTTTTTTGCAAATTTTCTCGGACCCTGGACAAAATTAGTGGCGTTATTGTTCTACAGGTATCTCTAATCCTGTTTCGCATATCTTCCACTGTTGTTGGTGGATTAACATACACCTTATTTTTAAAATAACCCCATAGGAAGAAATCTAATGGGGTGATGTCGCAAGACCTTGATGGCCACTTAATGAAACCCCCACGTCCAGTCCATTTTTGCGGATATCGTTGGTCCAAAAACGCACGAACTTCACGATGGTAATGCGGAGACGCACCATCGTGCTGGAACTGTCCAGCTCATCCCTATCGAGACCTTGAAGTAGTTGGGGTAGTTCTTCTTGTAGAAAGTTCAGGTAACTATGGCCATTTAGTGGTTCATTAAAAAAGTGGGGTCCAATAATTCAATTATGATGAATACCACACCAAACATTTAATGACCAGTGGTTTTGATGTTGCACCTCTCTAATCCAAAATGGGTTTTGTGGCATAATAATGCATGTTGCGTCTATTTACGGCACCGTTACTTCTAAAAGTAGCTTCATCACTAAACATTACCTTGCATAATAAATTTGGATTTAATTGAATCTCCGCATTTATTGTACGACAAAAGTTGACACGACTTTCAAAATCCTGTCTATGCAATTCTTGGTGTAATTCCATGTGATATGGATGATAGCTATATTTCTTGGTAGTACGATTAGCGGTGGATTGTGATGTTTCACATAATGCTGCTAACTATATAAGGATTTTCCTGAACATTTAACAATAGTTGTAGTTCTTTTTCTTCATTAGTTACTAGTTTGTTGACCACTTTACGTTTTGGATAATCAACAGTACCAGAAGAATCAAATCTTTGCATTAAGTTTTGAAAAGTATGGGTATTAGGCTGGCGTCGATCAGGATACTTCATTTTGTAAATTCTTTGAGCAAGAAGGCAATTTTTTTGAGCCTCTCCTATTGTATAAATCATATATATTAACTCATTCTTTGGAAAATTCATTTTACAATATAAGATGAATCCAAAAAAAAACCAAACTACACTCCATAAAAACCAAAAGAAGCGATTGCGGTTATAAATTTGACACAGAAAAATGTTCTTTTACATTGTTTTTGCCATGGCTACTATGATAATGAAGACTATTTCTGTAAAAAAGTATGGAAAATAAGAAAAACTGAAATATCTCAAAAACTATTATAAATAGGTATAAGATATATTGAACAAAACTTTTAGGGTTTTTGTTACTCTATTAAATTACATGAAAATATACAGGGTGTACCATTTAAAAAAAAAGATATTTATTCATTTAAACTTGTTCAAATTTGAGCCGATGTGTTCAACACCCTGTAGCTTTTACTGCAAATATTAGGTAAAAATTATGTTAACTTATCCTTGGCCTTGCTAAATTCCAAATTTCAATATATTTGTCACAAAATTGAAAACGTTATTTAGAATTGAATTAATGCTTGAAAAAGTGACTTTTTTTCTTTAAACTTAATTATCTCAGAAACTATAAAGTTTTGTTATAGTAAACCCTTAATAAAAAAGATTTAAAATTAAAAGCTAAGTCGAAAATACGATTCGTATATAGGGTGTTCTATTTAAAAAAAATCAACTTTATGCTGTCCTAGTTTTTTGGCTCACCCTATAGAGTCCTAAATATTTTTAAAATCTGCGTAAAAATAAACTGTGTCAAACAATAAATATAGTTTCTTTGTTAATTTCACCGAAAAGGCACAAACCTACTTCATCCAATCGTTGACTCACCCTGTATTTATTTTTTTCCTTTTCCGCTTAATACTCATTCCGGCTGAAAAGGTTTTTTTTGCTAGATTTCTTTAGAATTGTCTTAACGGGGTTTTACTATAGTTTTATAATTTTCTCTATGTCCGAATTTAATGACAATGATTACCTTAAGAAAAATATCGTGGCGAAGCAACATTTTTATTACTAAAATATTATAATCTTAAATAAAAATAGATGAATTGCTTTTCCAGATATATCTTTACGTCTTTCTCAAAGTACTAAACTTATAAGGGAATAAATGAGTCCTTAGCGACACACATAGCTAAATTTAGTTAACCATCAAAAATGTTCGCCCTAAATAAGATTTCGTGTCGACACGCACAGGGTCAATTCTTTATGTTTTCGAGATAAAATTCGGGCTTTCGTGTAGAACATTAAAAGCGACTTTAATATTTTACGAGAAAAGTATTTTTCGATTTAATTTTGTTAATTTTACTTTTTGTTTCCGTTATATTGGTATGTAATAATAGCAGTATGAAATAACGCTTATAATATGAAAATATCAAAATTAAATGTATCTCCTGAAAAATTATTATAATATTATTACAGATTTTTTTTTTTAATTATATATATATATATATATATATATATATATATATATATATATATATATATATATATATATATATATATACACAGGGTGATTCAAAAATCGATCACGAAACTTAAGGGGGTGATTCTACTTGACAAAATAAGGGTTGAGCTTCATATAATTTTTTTTCAAAATGTCATTCGTTTTCGAGTTACAAGCCGTCCAAGTTCAAGTTTTTATTTTTTGTTTTTTGAATTACTCGCTTACAGGAAAACCGATTTGACTAATATTTAAAAGATAGGCTAAGTCTTCTGCGCTTCATCATTTTAGTAACAATTCACATTGATTGTTTGCCGCTAGAGGGCACTTTACCTACATTGAAAATTGTTTTTTTGTCATAATTTTTTAGTGTTGACAGCTACAGTAGTTTTTGGCATAATTTCTGAAAGACTGATGCCAGGCCTTTAAAAAAGGTGCTCTTTATTTACATCGCTAAACCCAACGGTTTAGACGTAAATCACCCTTAAAAATTAAGTGGTAAATTTACTTTTCTCATTTCATTACCACCAGCTACCAGGTAAATAGCTATCAAAGTATACTAGAGCTGTCAGTTTAACATCAAATAAATTCGCTTTTTAAACTATTTAATTTATAATCTTAAAATAACTAATAATGGCTAATCACCAATATTCAAATATCGAATATTGTGATATCCATTTTTGTTATGGAAAAGCAAATGGTAATGCAGAGTTGGCAAGAAGATATTATATGGAGAGTTATCCGGAAAGAAATATCCCTCATGCTCAAACATTTTCCAGTGTGCACAGGAGGCTTGCGGAATGTGGTTCCTTTAAAAGTTATAATGGAAATAGGGGAAGACCTAGAACTGCTAGAAACGTGCAACAAGAAGAAAGAGTGCTTGAAATTATTGAAGATAATCCAGGTATTAGTACTAGAAAAATTGGGAATGAAGTGAGGCTCTGTCAGGCTAGTTCATGGAGGATACTAAGAGAAGAACAACTCTACCCGTTTCATTCAAAAAAGGTGCAGGCTCTTTATGACGATGATCGGCCGAGACGGTTGGAAATGTGCAATCAGATCCTAGCTAAGTATGAACACGATAATCGATTAATTGGCGTCATATTATTCACTGACGAAGCTGGTTTCACTCGTGATGGCATAACAAATCTATACAACATCCACACATATGCGTACGAGAACCCAAACAATGTGGTAGAAACGAAACATCAGCGTAGATTTTCACTAAATGTGTGGGCAGGGATAATAGGAGATTACCTTATTGGTCCTCATTTCTTTGATGGCCCATTAACTGGTGACGTATACTTAGATTTTATCCAAAATCGTCTCCCATTGTATCTGGAAGATGTGCCATTGGAAGTAAGGGCCAACATGTGGATCCTCCAAGACGGAGCTCCGCCCCACTTTAGTATACGTGTCCGACAGTATTTGAATGCAACGTATCCTGAGCGATGGATAGGACGAAGTGGACCATTGGCATGGGCAGCGAGGTCACCAGACCTTAATCCTATGGATTTTTTCTTTTGGGGTCATTTGAAACAATTGGTGTACGATATTCCAGTAATCAACGTCGAGGATCTTCGCTTCAGGATAATCGAAAAGTGCCAAATTATTAAAGAAACACCAGAAATTTTTCATCGAGTTAGGCGACATTTTTTGAAGAGTGTTAGGAAATGTATGGAAGAAAATGGGGGACATTTTGAGAATCTTTTTTAGTTTGTTTAGTACTGTTTCATTAATTTTTATCAATTAAATGTATATCGCAATAATCCATAATATGAATATTTACTGATTAGCCATTATTAGTTATTTTAAGATTATAAATTAAATAGTTTAAAAAGCGAATTTATTTGATGTTAAACTGACAGCTCTAGTATACTTTGATAGCTATTTACCTGGTAGCTGGTGGTAATGAAATGAGAAAAGTAAATTTACCACTTAATTTTTAAGGGTGATTTACGTCTAAACCGTTGGGTTTAGCGATGTAAATAAAGAGCACCTTTTTTAAAGGCCTGGCATCAGTCTTTCAGAAATTATGCCAAAAACTACTGTAGCTGTCAACACTAAAAAATTATGACAAAAAAACAATTTTCAATGTAGGTAAAGTGCCCTCTAGCGGCAAACAATCAATGTGAATTGTTACTAAAATGATGAAGCGTAGAAGACTTAGCCTATCTTTCAAATATTAGTCAAATCGGTTTTCCTGTAAGCGAGTAATTCAAAAAACAAAAAATAAAAACTTGAACTTGGACGGCTTGTAACTCGAAAACGAATGACATTTTGAAAAAAAATTATATGAAGCTCTACCCTTATTTTGTCAAGTAGAATCACCCCCTTAAGTTTCGTGATCGATTTTTGAATCACCCTGTATATATAACTTCCTATTAAAACTACAATAAAGACAATAGCATATCATTAATTCTCCCTTGTTAATATTGGCATTAGAACTATGACAGCTCTTTTCTGAAAAGAAATAGACATATAGTAAATGCTGTAAAGTTTCTTGCAGTTGGTCCGGTGAAAGAATACCCATGCGTCATCAATTTATGAATATATCAAAGACCTGTTCATATTAATTTGTATAAAAATAATTAAAGGACGGAAAACAAAATATTATTTTTCTAATCCCAGCCCTACGTCACAGAAAATCTGACATGGGTAGAGCAAGACAGAAAGAGACAATCGAGACAAACCAGTCATTTCATTTTATGAATACAGTTTCTTTTGACTTCAGTTAAAACATTATTTTATTGACAGTCATCGTTCAGACTTTTATTTATATTGTGGTTCTGAGAAATTTTGACCTTCCAAGCGAATTTAAAACAGAAGATTGTTTTATATAAAAGCTATTAATTATTATTTTATAATTTATTACCGATAAGTATGTTTATTTTTATTAAAACACTGAACCTATATTTATAAATCCTTCTAACCTTCAAATCTGACGTCGGTGTCTAAAAGCCCGACACAAGTATATAATTTTAAAATGTTTTTCGCACTACTTTATTCAGTTGTAATAATCGAGCATAAAAATTAGAATAAATTAATTGAGTTGAATCGAATTAGAGTAATTTCTTGTAGAGTTTGGGCCGCTGAATTCGGTCTCAGAATTGCTGTATCACATAAGGTTTTTTTTAAATATCCTATGCTAAAAGTGCAAAAAACGCGATTTTGGCTTATTTTTGAGATCATATATCATCAAGGTATTTTTTTTTCTCAAAAAACTATACACAGCATCTTAAAGTTTAAGTTCTACTCTTTCAATTGCCGTTGTGTTTGTACAAATATCTTTTTTTTTCTTCGAGATGTTCAATTTTGAATTTTTCAAATTGCATGAATTCTTAAAGTTTTGGAAACATACACCTTTCGTGACCGATAATCCTCTAAGCGACAATTCTGATAAATCATTGGTATTTTTACGCTTTGAAAGCATCGCTCAATCCAAATTTATCATTACTTTTGCATTAATAAATTTGTTTAAACAATTTGTTTCAACAAATTATTGCAAAATTCATTATTTTTTAAATAAATGCTTCCTTTGAATTTATAAAAATAAATACGTTTAATGGAACCGTTATCGGTATTCTGGTATATTTTGATGTAAACAGAGTCATAAACAATTAATTTATCAACTTAAAAATGTCAAAAACGATCATTAGAAAATAATTAAGAATGTATATCCAGAATTCACAAAACCCTATCGCGTTTATGGTACTTTTAGGTTAGGATATTTAAAAAAAAACTGAAACCAAGAAATTACCATGCTCATGGGGTTCCAATCTAATTTAAGAAAATGTGGCGTGAGGAAAATGTATTAATAATTAATTGATAATAAAAAATACTGCAAGGCTAGTCCAAGTTTAAATTCTTAAAGGTTATTAACTACGCAAAAATCCTTTAGAAAAAAAAAATAAAACTTGATATTCTGTCTCCAGATATAACTTTTGTATCAACTTAGCAATATATAAAGCAGAAATAGATTTTTTTAAGTTAACACAAAAAGTCAACTACATAGTTATATACAATCGATTCAAGATTTACAAATCTATACTAGTCAGATTCAATCTGTTCAAAATTTACAGACATTCAGGTGCGAAAAGTATGCAAAAGCGATAAGATGATTTAAGAAAAGTTAGTTAGACGTTATCCGAATACAAAAAACAGCATTACGTTTTCAATTACAGATTAAAACTGGGCTTGCCTTTTTGTTAGTTCTATCTAATATATGCCTTTGTCATTGGCAATCCGAGACGTAAATTCATAATTACCATCTTTCACGATAGAAAAACCTTCAAACAAAACATGTTTGGCAGATTTTTTAATTCGGCAGAACTAACCAACTAAAAAAAGGTGACTTAAATTAACAAAATATTCAAAAACTGTTTTAAACTAAATTAGTTAAGTTAACATAAAATCTTGACAATTATGAACTGACTTTAGTTTGCTATCGATAATCATTCACGTCTAAAGCAGCTTATTGTGGAAACCTGGAACTACTAGAAGTAGGTATATACCCTCGTACGAACTTATAACAGGTGTTAAAACAATAGAGTAACGGAATTGCAAACAATTCCGTAACATTAGACAGCGTGCGATTTTTTTAGTTTCCGCTGCTCAAGTTACTACTGAATGTTTAAAGACATACAAAAAAATTCCGATAGTGAACGTAAGGCTATACCACAAGATGCATAGATGAGGGGATTTGAAGACTGGAAAAAACATTCAAAAAGTTCTGGAACTAATTTAGTTACGAATGAAAACAAGAGTTTAGAAAAAAGATTTTATTTAGATTTCAACATAATACCCTTCTCGTTCGATACAAATTTTGCTGCGCTCGTATAGTCGCTGGAACGACCTGGAAAACTCCTCTTTTGGAATAGCTTTCAGAGACCTGATCACATTCCTTTAAATCGCCCCAACGTATTCAAAACATTCTCCCTTTATCGTTATTTTCAATTTAGGGAATAAAAAAAGTCTGCCAGTGCCAGATCTGGCGAGTAGGGTGGATTATGAATCATGGAGACTGACTTTTGGGTCAAAAATTGTGTGATGAGTATTGAGGAATGGGCTGACGCATTGGTGATTTCGGACATTTTGTAGAATTGCGTGTTCACTGTTTGGCCCGGGGGAACGAATTCGCTACGAATAATTCTGCGAGAATCGAAAAACGAAATGAAGCGAAGCGTTTTGTCGCTCGAACTTTGGTGGACCACCCTTCGCCTTTGCCTCGCCACTCACTAGTTTGATGTTTGGTCGATAGATTGTATTGAAAACACCATAATTCGTGGTCGGTTACAATTTTATTTTTAAAATTTTATTGCGTGTCTGCCCATTTAACAAATCGTGTGAAGCTTCAACGCGGCGCTCTGTCAGCTCTTCCGTTAACAAGTACGGAACAAACTTCGCACACACTTTTTTTTCAGAGAACATCGTGTATAATGTGGTACACGCTTCTTACACTGATGTTGAGTTTCTCTGATAACATGTCAACCGTAATTCGCCGATTATGAAACGGTGCGACTGTGTCATCGGTAGTCGAGGTTAAATGGCGCCCTTACCGTGGATCGTCTTCCCTCGACTGTCGACCATTCTTGAACCGCTCATACCACTCGAAAACCTTGCTGTGGCGTAAAAAACCCTCACCATACTCAGTTTTCAATAATTCGAATATTTCCGAACCACTTTTTCCCAATTTGAAACAAAATTTGATTGCGGCCGGTTGCTCCTTAGCGAAAATTGTGACGCAGTTTACTTCAAAAGAACATAGCTGGCCAATAAATGCAGTTACAGAACTCACATCTACACTGTCGATATCTAAAATATGATAGTATATAGTTCTACTGTCGGATAACAGACAGCGCTTGTTGTAAATTTTATACAAAATTAGTCTCGGGACTTTTGAATGAACTGTGTATGTATCGAATGGGGAATAACTTGAAGAGAACAAAATAAATATTAATGAACCAATAACTTTTTATTTTATTTTTTAATAAATGTTTTATTTATTTCGAAGCGGACATTTATACTAGTTATTTTAGATATATCACAATGAATGAAGTCAAAGTTTGTTTTAAAACTTGCGATTTCAATTTAAGAAAGAAATTAATTTCTGGCGATTTAAAAATATCTTATTAGACAACGTTACCGTATATTTCTGTTTCAGCACTTAAGCTTGCATTAATAAGTCGGTTTTAATTTAATCTACTTCCGAATTTTTCCCCCATCCTGGTTATCTGGATCCTTCTGATTAATATTAAAAAGATTTCCGAGGTATTTATGATTTGAATTCCAAATGAAACGAAAAAGCTATTTGGAAACGGGCAATCGATCACGTACAGTAGACTGCAAGCTTTTTTGTAATTTATTTACATTTTAACAATTTTACTTTTATAGCGATCTATGGAGTTTTCATTTTAGCCATGTCATTTATTATTGTTGTATACAAATACCCCATGAAGTGGGTCTCTGCATGTCAGCTTTTTTTTTTGCTACAGAGGCAGGGAGGTTATAAATAATTCTAATTAATTACCGTGGTAGTTACCCATTTACGAAGCTTCAACTATGTATGCTTCAAGAGACGCATTTTTAAGTACACTGGACAACAGCCAAAACTAAACTTATCTTTTTAATATTTTTAGAGATACATGATGTCATGTCTCCTTATATATTAACAATGTATCTGGAAGAATCCACGTGATATATTTGTATTGTTATAACAATAAAAGGGTGTGACGTTGGCAAATATGCGTTTTCTTCAAGTTAAGGAAATTTTGTACAACTTGGCAATACCACATAGGAGGTCTCCAGGGATGACCTCCCATACGAAGTTCCAACCTCTCAGGGCTTAAAATAAGGGAGATAGCAATTGAAACCCATGTAAATCGACTTTTATGTCCGCTTTGTACTGAACAGCCCCTGTTTGCAAATGACAAACGCCACTATTACGAATATTATGGAATTGAGCGGAAAATTCTCGAATATTCTCTAAAAATGTATAAGCCGTATTTGGTTAGATAAGCAGCTACAAAGCGGAGGGGCAGTTAGTCGAGGTTAGTAAGTCGAATCGAATAGTTAAGACTGAAAATGTCTCGAAAGTATGTAAACAATCCAGATCACATCCGTTATGTTTGTAATGACGTGATTTTTGCGTCTCAGAAGCGGTCTATTACCCCATTTATAAAAAAGGCATATCAGGTTTATTTCGGTTGCAATACTGGGGATCAAGACAAACAAAAGGCGCCATATATTTGCTGTAATGCATGAACTTCAAGTCTAAGAAACTGGTTAAGTAGTAAAAAACGATCTATTCAATTTGCTGTTCCAATGATGAGGAGAGAGCTTTAAAATCATGTTAATGATTGTTATATCTGCATCATACCTCGTATTGGGCAAGGCACAGGAATATCTAAGAAGAAAAAGTCCAACAGTGTCTCATAGTGACGAACTTCCTATTCCAGAACCCCCAAAAACATTCACTTACAAATCAGATAATAACGATACAACGATTTCTCAAGAAGAAGATTTACTAACAACATCCTCCCCTCCTTTTTCGAAACTACAGGTTACACAGATTGTCTTAAAACACAACACTCAATACAGCAAATACTTGTAAAAGCAACCAGATAAGAATTGACCACACTAAGACTACTCCAGAAGGAGTTAAAATATATACAAAGTCCTTAGAAGAACACGAGTCCCTGAGAAATATCCCAGACAAGACGAATCTACCATACCACACTTTTCTTCTGAACAAGGAGAGGCCCATACGGGCTGTTCTCAAAAGGGTACTAGAGACGCACACAAAAGCTAAAATCACAAGCGAACTTCGTGAAAAAAGACTTTCATTCCATCAAAATCATCAAATAGCATTACAGAAACAAGGAACCAATACTTAGTGATGTACACCAAATACGCAACATCAAATTTGTTATGGCAATAAGATCAAAGTCGAAAACCAATACATCAGGACCAAATACAACTACCAAACGTTTGTGCAGATAACGCTAAACTGTAAATCTCGACCAAACTGAAAAACTCGACCAAACTATATGAGTTATGGCGAAGGCCACCACTGATCAGAATGCAGAAAATCAAAAGAAGACCATTAAGATATGCCAACTTTGAGACGAACACCCTGCATCATTCAGAAGTTGCCCCAAAAGACCGCAGTTAACGAGAGAAGCTCTCCATCAGCCTGTGTGACCATACGACCAAGTGACTCGACCAAATCGTGGAATGAAATCTTGCAGAAGTTTATCGGGAAACATGACGACCCAGATCCAATCCTCCTTGGCGATCTTGGTACACAATACAAACCCATGTCATACCCGAGGTCAAGAACATGCAGGAACAAGATACTTAACCGTAGCCACAACCCCCGTAGTCCCTGGCAAAGGGACACATATTACATAGAAATAAGTTATCTTAAATGTTCTTAATATATGGTATTAAGTTTTCAAACATGCCTCGACATGTGTCATATAGTTATAACTTAAAAGGCAATAAAGTAATTAGACCTAGAACTAGTAAGTGCTGTTCTTGGTTTGCTACAGCTCTACTAGGACACCATTAGATGGTTAAAACGCGTATAGAGAAAGAAGTAGAGTGCAATTCACCGAAGACAAATTGTTTTCGTTTTTCTTCAACGTTTGAAGGAGAAAAACGGTACGTTGTTAAAGATGTTCAATGGTATCATAGAGAGGAGAAGGGGCATCATGGAATGAAAGCATAGGAAGATCATTGTATTGCAAATTTTAGAGAAAAAAAATGTCCTTCTCAACGTCTCTAAAATGAATAAAATATCTCAAAGAAATTACATTTTGAGTTGTATTATAAGCATATAAAATATTTTTAACAGAAATATTATATAATTATTTAAAATATTTAATTTATAAATATTGAATGAGGTTTGACAACAGCGCATACATTTTCTAACAGCAATCTTTTGCTTGCGAACTCCGGTTAAGGTTTCAACCTTTCTACATGACATGTAACAACCATAGATAAAATATTTATAGATCCGCAAAGCTTAATCCCAAAAACGGCAAATTTACAACAATAAAATGTAAACATCCTAGAACAGATGTCGGCATGCGCACTACAAAATGATCAGGTGACCATCGACAGGACCGAACTTCGAAAATCTATTTAGTTAGATCAATTAGTCATAAATGGTGTCTAAATGAAGCAAGTTATCAAAGTTGCAATCTTTAGTAAAGAAGTCGGTATCATGTAACTTTCTTGTTCTGGGAGTTATATCATATGGGCACAAATAATATCTGAAGCAGAAGGGAATAATCCGATCAGTGTACCGATGGGAGTTAGTTTAGTCATTTCTTATACTGTGAAAGTAAAATTGTAAAAAAAATGTATCTTACTATTTCTCTAATCTATTGTTTCCGTCTGTGTGTGTTAACTTTCTTGTTGTGAAGTGGGAGTGAATAATTAACATTTTTAAGGTTCGGCAATTTATTCTCTAATTATGAAAAAATAATTACCATCTTTTCCTTATCTTTTTTTGTAAATTTTTTAAGAAAATATTGATACGAAATGGGTTTTTTAACGGATATGCAGGATTTGAAAATAATTTTATATAATAATATTCTTCTGCCGTAATGGTGAACGGAGCATATATTTTCTTATCTCATTAATTTTTTCGACAAAATGATGAAAATGTTATTTCAAATAAAATAAGTCATTGCTGGGGGTGAATAAAAAAAAAGTACCAACAACAGAAATTCACATTTCTCTAACTTATTTCGCAATATTTTGCTTCTGTTAACATATTAATGATTTTTTTATTTGACGATTTCAAAGTGAGGATTTCCATGACAACATGATTCATGACAATGTCATAAAATGATTACGGACATAACTAATCTGAATTTACTTCCAAAATCAGTATTAATAATGAACAACGCTTTTTAACGTCATGTCCTCAATCTTCAGACATACAAAATTATAAATCAGATTGGCTGCAGAACAAAAAAAAAACATTTGAGCTGGTTGGAAACATCGGTTAAATATAAGGTAGATGAACTTATGCAAGAATATGGACATTGTGCAAATTAGTAACTGGAAAAAAAGTCGTTGGCAATTTGGAAAAATAATTCAGAGCTTAGAAATTATAGAGCCAATAGCCGATTCTGGCTAAAATATAAACCTTGTACTGAAATATTTTATGTATATAACAAAATAATAATGCATTATAATTATTGTAAGTTGTATGTTTTAAAATATTCCAACTTCATTTTGAGGATGTATGTTTTTATTTATGTAAGTAATGGAATAGATGGAGAAATTGTACCATTTCTTGACATATTGATGAATGTACTTTTTCATATGCTAGAATAAACTATTCTATGGTTTGGAGCGAATTTTCAGATTTTTTTTTTAAGAATTGATTGCTTAAAAGTTCAGTTTATCTTTTGGTAATCTTTTGGAAAGTGCTAAAAATATATCATACTACACGTTTTAGAAATTTAATGTTATACGAAAACACTATCAATCTAAAAACGTTGTAAAGCAACACTATTTTTTACCCTATAGAGAAAAAGGAAAATAAAACAAATAAAATATGTACACATTCCATTATATTAAATAAAAACACAAAAACAAATAAAATAATTCACTTAAAACGCTATAAATCCGTTTAAATCGCACCTAACTTACAAAGCAAAAATAAACACAAAAATGGCGTTAAGCCGATACTGTGCTCTTTACGGATGGCACTACGAAACAACCGATCGATAACAGGAAGTCGCTTATGCGCATGCCCTTATCTGGTCAGCATCCAAAAATATGACTGCCGCCCGATGTGCAGAAACGCATTTTTTCGCCCATGATTTGCCATTTTTTGGCTTTAGCAGCCGACAAGAGTAGGGATCTATAGTAGAGATCAGTGGTAACAACACGTTGTTTATCAGTGGTACTTGCTTCTTCGTTGTCGAATCCGATCAAACCCCGCATATAATGCGAGTTGTTTTTCACACAATACCTAATCATATTTTTAAGTTTTAGTGGTATCCATATACAAATGTATAACCACGTAACATCCTTAAACTTATTCTGTGACTGACATTTTCAAAACGCCTAAAAATGCCTAATAAAATCTTTTACTTATTACAAGAATAATCGCTAAAAAAAGAAGAACAATTCTTTTAATGTTAAAGAAGCTTATATTTAGAATAGCTCTGATTTTTTTCAAGAAAATTATGTAAAAAAAAATATTTAAAAAAGGGGACAAATTAAACAAAACAGACTAGAAAAGCTTTTACAATTATTAAAAAAATTATTAATTACCTATCCGTTATTAGAAGGCTCGCTTTACAAAAATTATTTTAGGAAGTTGCCTTTGATGATTAAATTTATCTGATAAAATGGCCTGATGAAAATCCCGCTGCTGAACATAAAAAAAAACGAACAAATTTTTTTAAATATTTCTTATAGCCGTATTTCCCATAAGCATTTAGTCTTGTTTAAGAAATAAACTAGTTTCAATTTTTGGGGTTTAACTAATTAAACGGTTTGACTGGGGAGAGAACATAACCTGTTTATAGCCTTTTCATGCTTTTGAAAAAGAAAAATGGACTTAAAAATAAATACTTAGAAATGCTACTGATTTTATCAGTATAATTAATTTCCGTTTACCGACAAGGTTTGATGATTTTCGTACATGATATGACACTTTCGCTTTCACGAAGCCAATTTTTTCCGAATTTGCGGCTTTAGGCCGTATATTCTTATATTTCTATCGTTAACCAACTATAAAAAATGTGATGTATTTATAAAATAATATAAAGATTGTCCGGAAACTACATATATAACGTTTAATGACATACTCTTGACGTCAAAAGGTCGATTTAAGCCAACTTGGTTATAATAAATAATTGTAAAACTGTACCTAAACCAAAGTGCGTCTGTCCGTGTCCAATCTGAACTAACGAATGCAGTGGAGATCAAGCGAGGGGTGAGACAAGGATGTGTTCTCTCACCACTCCTTTTTAACCTCTACTCAGAGGAAATCTTCTCCAAAGCCCTCGAAAATGACACCGGTGGAATACGAGTTAACGGCATTCCACTGAACAATTTGCGCTACGCGGACAACACAGTACTTCTCGCCGAAAACATGCAAGACCTTCAGAATATGTTAAATAATGTCACCACAACTAGTCGAGAATATGGTCTGACACTTAATGTTAAGAAGACCAAATACATGATTGTCACCAAAACTGAAGTACCCAATGAACATCTGTATGTCGAAGGCGAAAGGTTGAAAAGAGTCGAGAGATATGACTATTTGGGTACAAGTGTCGTCTGTTCCGTGGACTATTGTTCAGAAATAAAGATTCGCATTGAGAAGGCCCGTGCATCCTTTGTGAAGATCAAGAAGCTGCTCTTTAGTCGCGATCTGAGCCTGGACCTAAGAATTCGGATGCTTAAATGTTATGTATTCCCAGTCCTATTGTATTGTGTAGAAGCTTGGACCCTCAACTTACATTGCGAGCAGAAACTAAAAGCCTTCGAGATGTGGACCTACCGTAGGATGCTGCGAATATCATGGACAGAACATGTGAGCAACTTGGAGGTTCTGAGAAGAATGAAGAAGGACGTAGAGATCCTATATGAAGTAAAAAAGAGAAAATTGCAATATCTCGGCCACATCATGAGAGGTCCAAGGTATAAGATTCTGCAACTCATAATTCAGGGAGAGATTGTGGAAAAAAGATCTGTTGGAAGAAGAAGAATATCCTGGCTTAGGAATTTGCGAGAATGGTTCAACGTCAAGTCATCTGATCTATTCAAGGCCGCAGCTTCCAAGGTCAGAATAGCAATGATGATAGGCAACCTCCGAAATGGAGAAGGTACATGAAGGAGAAGATGAAGAAGGTTATATCTGACACTGCTTCGTTTAGGCGGTAGAATACGTCAACTCAAGATAGGTAAGAGTAAAAATATATAAACGTACAATTAAAATACAGTCTAACATCAAGATTTATTTTAATATAAGATAAAATTAAATATTTACTAGACAAAATATTTAATTACTCTCACATAATTGGAAATAATAATAAAATAAAATAGATAATAATTAGGATTTGAGACCACTGGATAACACCAAATGTTAGTTTTATTAATATTAGTTACTAATAAACAAATCAGCTTAAACCTGGCAAAAATAAATGAAACTGTAATTAAGCTCCAAGGCAAAAAGAATAAATCAGATATAATCAAATATTCACTATAACACTATGTGAAAAGCCAGGATATACATTTTGGCGTTACCTTTTATTTTAAACTAAAATAAATAAACTTTTTGCTATTAATTTTCTGAATTTTAGCTTACTTTGACTCGAGTCTCACGTATCTAAACATTTTATCAAACAAGAAAAAAAATCATACTGAAGTCAACTGAAAGTAATCGAACCACCAGATATATCACGATGTTTTTATTTTATTTTCATTCAAGAGATTGATTACTTTACTGATATATCTTAAAATATATAAGATAAATTAATTCTTTGATAAATTGGACCCCTCGTGATACACCCAGAGAGCAAATAATACCAAAATATAGAAATTTTTACGATAAATAGGAAAGTCATACTGAAAATTAACTCCCCGTAAAAATCAATTTATGAAAGATTGTTTTATTAATTTTTAATTAATTGGTCTTACCCTAAGTTGTTATTGGAGTTTAAAAGTATTTCTTCATTGAAACGTGCAGGACTGCTAAAATTACTGTCTCCAAATTTATTTCGGTAAAGATAACTCAAAAACACCAAACAGATAAAAGATAAGGTAATTCCTCAACTAAACTCAATTACCGGCAAAATTTAAACGATTTTTCAACCCAAGATCCCAAAAAAATAGTTTGTATAAAGTAAGATGGAAAAATCTACAGTTTTTTTCATCCTTCCAAACAGGGAAAAATATAGTCAAGGCAAAATAGCCTCGATTTTAGAACCACGATCCCTGCGTACGCACCACACATTTTCCCTAGGGTGCGGTCACAATTTTTACACGTTGGAAGGAAATACCAGCTCAAAAATGACCCTGAATAATGACAGTCGGCTGAAATAATTTGTCTAATAAACCAATAATTAATCATTACATTTCCGGCTTAAAATTAAATAAAAATATTTTAAGTAAAGAAATAAATTTACTGAAAGTTCGGAGACCCCGTATACTAAATGTCACCTCGACGCGTTTACTACAAATTACAAAACAGAAATTTATGTAACCCAAAAAACATAAAAATAACTAACGAAAATACTCACTAAGTGATGTAAAATAACCTGTTAGTGCAATTTCGACAGTGACATATGACCTAACCTAAAAAGCCATAAAATAAATAAAGTTTGCAGAATTATTCAAAATAAATTCAATAAAACTGCCATAAGAAAGGTTAAAAGGAAGAAATTTATTCGCATGGTAGATAGGAAAGTCGAGATTTAACTGTAAGAAAGTAACAGTAAATTCAGCATCAAATAACCACCCAGTCTAGTAAATGCCAAGCAAACTAACATAAATCGGTATCAAACTGATATGTACTGTTACAAATGTAACTTAAAACCATATATTGTAGTGTAAAAATGTGGACAAAATTCAGGAAGATAAAATAATCGAACTGGGAAAGAAATTAGGAAGGAAATAGAACTTCGAGATTTGTAGTTATATTTCTGCGTTGTACAAAAAAACTGCAATTTAACTGACAAAGTTGTTTTTATTCAAGGAATTTATGAGAAATATTTAAAGAAAAAGGTATTGTGTTTGCCCATAACATGAGTATATGCAACAAAAAGGTAAAATTAATCGAACTAGCCATGGTAATCTTAAGCTGAAATTTGGATCGTGACAGTACCTACAGCTTAAAAACTTCTACATTTTACAATATGACATCCCGTGTCATCGGTATTTAAATGTTTAATTGTTAAACAATATAACTTTATGGCGATAAGTTATGGTCATAAAATAAGACAAGTCTTAACTTATCACGCAAATCTATACTTATAAGTGGCATTGTCCTGGCTGACTGGCATATCAATGCACAGCCCAAATTATTAAGGATAGAATCATGAAATTTTGGGAAATGATTAACAATACAATGTAGACACGCACAAAGAAAGGATTACTCAAAATTCGCTCTCCAAAAAGTGAAAAGGGGTAAATTGTCATTTGATAAATTTATCGATATCTCTTGTTCAAATTGTAGCATTTAAATTTACCAGTTTCAGTGCTACATGTTCTTTAGTAATATAGTATAATTCGCATATTTTTACCTGATTAAAAGTTAATTATTTGTCCTGTAATTCAAAGCCTGTAAACATTGAATTCATTTTTCATTTTCAACTTTTTATGGCTTTATAGTTAATCACTACTTCTTCTTAAGAAAGTCTGTAAAATGCTGTAGTTTATATTCCACAGTATTTGGTTTGAATTAGAAGGTAATAACTGAACGAAACATTTTATTTTTAATAAATTCTCATTTATTTACCTTTCATGTGATTGTTAAAAATGTAAGGTTATAGTCAGTAATATAGTTCAGTTAGGATTGGGTGTGGATGTATATCCGATTCGTTTGATACGAGCGCGGCATGTAGAGTCTGATTATTTATGATTGAGTATGCAGTATGGAATTTGTAACATTTTTCGAACATTTTAATCATCATTAGTAACTTCGGGCTGTTTTGATCATAATTTTCTTCTTGACAATTTTCCATGGCTTATCGATATTTAATTTATTACCCGCTAATCTGTGTAAGTTCAGAGCTAGGTAAGAATGCTCCATGTTGATAACAAGATTGGCAAAAATGAATATCAAATATCCCTTAAATTTGTAATATGGTGCTACGATGAGAATTTTCAGTTTCGTTTCTTTTACAACTGAACCGTCGAAAGCAGCAAACAGATTTTTCCATTGGTTCTGAAAGGGCAGACTGCCATGTGAAAATCCGTTTTCTGAATAGTCCACTAATCAATGAGGGCTTCTTTTCTGGCTTTGCTGGTTTTTCTGATTTTTCTGTTTTCTGACTTTCTTGGTTTAATTTTTCTTGTTTCCTGACCCGTATTTCTACATCGATTTTTGACCTTTATGATCGGGTTTAATTTTCATTTGGTCAGCGAGTTGAGATCAACCTTATGAGGCTCCACTTGAGTACAAATAATCACCATCAAGGATCCAGTCGTCAGTATTAGATCAGATATAGAAACACAAGATAGGAAAAAAAGTTTAATTTAAGGAATAGGACCTGGACATGAGATATTTTTTGAATACATTCACATATAATATGATATAAATTATAATAACATCTTGGTAATTTATTTTCTTGTAAAGATTACTTTCCATATTTATGGCAATTAAAAAGGTTCTAGAACGTTTTGCAGCAAATTTACTACAAAACCTTTAAAAATTAAATAACATCTAAAGTATAGTTAACAAGAAGGATATTAAAAAAAATTGTAGGCACCATTCTTCTTTATGTATATATCTTTTTTACTCAGAATAAAATGGAAGACTCATTGTGTTATAGTCATTTTATCATGGAGTGTTGTAGAATTCTATCTACAAGAACTTAACAAAAATCATAAAAATAAAATAAACATCTAAAGACCATTGAAATTCCGAGAAATAAAGTGCACGTTGTCGGCGGTAACGGCGCATAGACACCGACACAGATGGGGCGCAGACATAATGCTTTGGCGGACCGCGCTAAGCGCTGATCGGTTCTTTTCGGAAGACCCGACCGAGTGCTGAGAAAGTATAAATAGCACCCGATGTCACGTTGCGTAAGCAGAATCTGATTGTCTTTTAAAGGGCGCAGATCTCTCCAAGTATCTAAGTCTTTTCGAAGCATTTACTCAGGCTACAGTTAAATAAAAACCGTGACACTCAAATTTTAGTAAAATTCCAACGCTTAAGCTTCTCTAAAAACTTTTCCACGTCGATTTTTTTTAATTCTTGCGGAAACTGTTGAAAATAAAAAATATACGAAGTATTTATGCGCCTGCTTCTACGAATAAATAATTTGCGGGAATAAAATTGCATAAAGGAAACCTGATAGCGACATACCCGATTTAAACAACTTAGATAATTTTCTATTAAGAGAAAATTAGTGATAACCTAATAGTGACATCGTTAACGGATCTAAGAACACTAACCGTGCCTTAGTTTGCGCTTAACACCAAAACAAAAATTTTTGAGAAATTTGAATTTCAGAAATTTTATTGAGAGTCCCAACACTACATTTATTTTCGACACAAAACTTAAGAGTCCCAGTCAAAAAAAGTTCTACTGCAAAAAATCCTATAAGAGCTCACGTCTAATAAAAAAAAACAAATTAAAGTAAATATTCGCCAAGTTCTCATTCAACCCAAATTCCATATACTTCATTTTTCCCATATATTAAGTATATTAAAGCCTCCGTGATTTTTGTATTTTTATACAAAATATTTCAATTTAAGAGGAAAAATAATTTATTTAAAAAATGTCCAATCCTTTTTCTCACAGTTCCTTCCGGTCTGATGAGGCGGGTGGCATTTCAGGCTGTCCGGGTGGTTTTAGTGGGACCTCCGCGGCCCCTCGTGGTGTCGCGCCAGACCTAACAGGATTCTATACTCATAATGAATCTGATATGACCCAAATAAATCAAAATGCTCAATTATATCCCAACACTTCAATTTCTCCAATGGAACAATTTTTAAATGACATCCAAGCTTCACTTTAAGGTGGGGACCATTTAATGCAGGGACAAACGCATACCAAGTCATTTACAGCTCGTATACGTCATTCGCGTCCGATCGAAACGTACCTCGTGGCGTTCTCGCGGAAAATCCGATTTCCCTTAATAATTTTCCAAAAACGACGGACGTGCATATACGACAGGAGCTATACACCAGCGAGCAGTAAACTAACATCATTCCTGAAACCTATGTGTTTTCCTGTTTTATCACTAGGTAAGTACGACAGGCAATGTAAAACAGATGGCGCCTATTAGGTAATCAAAGCAAAGCACAACTATCTCTAAAGGAGTTACAGACCTAGTCTCCGACATATTGAGCTACTGTACGCATCCGTTGTTGTACCCAATAAGGTAACACGTGACAAAATAAAGTTCTGGACTCGATTTTCACTTCAAAAAATAGGTCATAACGATATCTAAAAATGCGTTTCTTGATTTTTCGATATTTGCATTTTAAAAGAAGAAAACGGGGTAAGATGTTAATTTTACAATTGCTCATTAAAATTTTATTTTCTCTGCGTAAAACCACGATACGAACATGACTTCTGTTTTCAGTTATTTCGCATAAGATTATCTAAAAAGCAATTTCTGCATTGTTCGAAATTCTTTTTTGTAGAGCTGAAAAGGGTTAAAATATGTCTTGACTATTTTGCCAAACAACGCTATGACTATTGCATATAGTTTATTTCAATTTCATTAATATGTAGTGGCTCGGAAAATAGACTATCGGAGGATTTTTAAAATTTGGCGTTTTACTAAAGTCGATGGGAGGTCAGGCGCGGATCCAAGGGGGGGAGCGGTGGGTGCGATCGCCTCCCCCCCCCCCAAGAGCTTTGAGTTCAGGAAAATATACCCGATTTCGTCTCTTATACTATAGTTTATTCAAGAACTAGAGAGAGTAATAAATCATTTTTTCCCTTTTTTTTTCCAAACTACCTGTGTTCTTTAGTCCGGTGTCTTTGGCAAAGTCTGTTAGACACATATATTTTTCATAGGAATGGGTTAGAAATTTTATAATCAAAAATACCGGTCTATAATAATGAACTATTTGGGTTAGATAACCATAGATATTTGGAAGTGTGAAGTGTTAAAAAGGATTTTAATTCTTTTCATAGGCGTCGGAAGGAGGTGTATTTTGTCACTAAGTATTTATGGCATAGAATATTATTTCGGTCATAAACTTTAAATAAAGTTTTTTAATATTATTTTATTTCTTATAATTTGTAAATAATTCACATACATTACAAAATGTAGATAAT
This sequence comes from Diaprepes abbreviatus, assembly GCA_034092305.1. Classification (NCBI taxonomy): domain Eukaryota; kingdom Metazoa; phylum Arthropoda; class Insecta; order Coleoptera; family Curculionidae; genus Diaprepes; species Diaprepes abbreviatus. Next base: position 4,133,809 of record JASJET010000087.1, read on the forward strand.
TTTGACATATTTAACACAAGTCACAACTGTATTTTTATTATTTTTAATTTTGTCATAGAAATCGTTTTAGGCACATTCAGACTTAAATGTAGCCTTATTCTCTCAAAAAATTCTAAGTTATAATTTAAATACTTACAAAATACCCATTCTGAAAAATACAAAAGTTAAACATATATAAAAAAAATAAAGTCGTCCATATAATATTAAAATATTTTTGGGGCTATCGGTCATTTTATTATTAATTAAAAACATTTTTAGGACGTTTGCCCTTTCATTTCATTTATTTCTGAAACCATCTGGAGAATTACAATTAAACACTAAAAAGGGATTCAAATGTAATTAGTATTTATATTTTACAGTTAAAATTAGACCTACTTATTTTATTTCTATTGTACCGATATCTTAATTTAATTTACTTTATTATATGAAAATCCGATAGCCAAAAAAAAATAACCATATTAATTCTACACGCTTAAGAAAAAGACACAAATACAATAATAAAATAATAAAAAAACTTACGGCTAATTGGAATTAAATACACATAAAATTAAAAAGTGGGATACACTAAAATAAAAATATATAAAAAAATATATAAACAACATTAAACAATAAAATTCAACAAAGATAAATAAAAAAGTGTATTTACACTGGTAAACATTACGTGTCTAATTCCTAATCAAAGTCAGTGAAGCTATCTTCGCTCAAATTAATTATAATTGGTTTCTCTATCTCGCTGATCATGAGATCAAGTTTCCACATATTGTTTTATTCTTTTATTATATGGATTTTTCGCGGTAACTTTCTTTAAAAGATGTTTCAAAAGTTCAGTTAAATTACTAATTTTATAAGTTGTGTTATTTCTAGCAACTCTACTTTTTACTTGAGAGATTCTCCAACGGACAGTTTCCGGACGATCTATAAGAACAGATTTTCTATTTGATTTTTTCCAGCAAAAATTAAGTTCTTTGAGCAATTTCCAGAATTCAGTTCTTTTAATTTCAGGTAAATCGCGATCTTCATTGATTTTAGTTAGAATTTTGTCGACGGTTGGGATCTGCTTCTCATAATAAAATTTATGTACAACTTCTTTTATTGCAGTTTTCATCTCTTCTTCCAACGAGGTTTTTCGTCTACCTGTGATCAGGCGCGGATCCAAGGGGGGGGGGGGCGATCGCCCCCCCCAAGAGCTTTGAGTTCAGGAAAATAGACCCTCTTATACTATAGTTTATTCAAGAACCAGAGAGAGTAATAAATCATTTTTTACCCTTTTTTTTTTCTTCGCAAACTACCTGTGTTCTTTGTTCCGATGTCTTTGGCAAAATCTGTTAGACACATATATTTTTCATAGGAATGGGTTAGAAATTTTATAATCAAAAATACCGGTCTATAATAATGGACTATTTGGATTGGATAACAATAGATATTTGGAAGTGTGAAGTGTTAAAAAGGAAAGAGGATTATTTTATCACTAAGTATTTATAGCATAGAATATTATTTCGGTTAAAAACTTAAAATAAAAAGTTTTTATATTATTTTCTTTCTTATAATTTCTTAATAATTCACATACATTAGAAAATATAGATAATTTTGACATATTTAACACAAATCACAATAGTATTTTTATTATTTTTAATTTTGGCATAGAAACCGTTTTAGGTACATTCAGACTAAAACGTAGCCTTTTTCTATCAAAAAATTCTATAATTTAAATACTTACAAAATACCCATTGTCAAAAATACAAGAAGTTAAACATATATAAAAAAATAAATTCGTCCATATAATATTAAAATTTTTTTGGAGCTATCGGTCATTTTATTATTAATTAAAAACATGTTTAGGATATTTGACGTTTCAGTTTATTTATTTCTTAAACCATCTGCAAAATTAAAATTACACACTAAAAAGGGATTCAAATCTAATTAATTTTTATGACTTACATAAAATTTAAATAATAAATTTTTACGCTGGTAAACATTACGTATCTAAGTTGTAATCAAAGTCAGTGAAGCTATCTTCGCTCAAATTAATTATAATTGGTTCCTCTATCTCACCTATCATGAGATCGAGTTTCCCCATTTTCTTTTATTCTTTTATTATCTGGATTCTTCCCAATTTTCTGCATTAATTTTGTTCAAAAAATCTTTAAAAAGTTCAGTTAAATTACTAATTTTGTAAGTTGTGTTATTTCTAGCAACTCTACCTTTTACTTGAGAGAGATATTTCCTTCTCCAACGGACATTTTCTGGACGATCTATAAGAACAGATTTCCTATCTGGTTCTTGCCAGCAAAAATTAAGTTCTCTGAGCAATTTCCAAAGCTCAGTTCTTTTAATTTCAGGTAAATCCCGATCTTCATTGATTTTAGTTAGAATTTTGTCGACGGTCGGGATCTGCTTGTCATAATAAAATGTATGTACAACTCCTTTTATTGCAGTTTACATCTCAATTCCAGTCGTTATTTTCTCCTTCAGTATTCGGTACATTGTAGATTTTCTAACTCCTGTCATGTTGGAACACATCTCAACAAAGCTTTTAACATTATTAACTAGATATTGATATCTTAAGGTATCATAATCATTCTTCTCCAACGAACATTTTCCGGACGATCTATGAGAACAGATTTCCTATCTGGTTTTTCCCAGCAAAAATCAAGTTCTTTGATAAATTTCTAGAGCCTAGTTCTTTGATAAATTTCTAGAGCCTAGTTCTTTTAATTTCAGGTAAATCCCGATCTTCATTGATAGAGTATAGGAATGTGTATGCGATCGCTCCTTCCCTTCCCAAGAGCTTTGAGTTCAGGAAAATAGAACCGATTCTACATTTTATATTAGGAATATGTATGCTGCTGATACTCCCCCCCCCCCCGTTGAGAACCTTGTTTTTCTGGCGATAGCCCCCTCACCAAGTGCTTTGAGGGAAAATAGATCCGATTCTGCCTCTTATACTAGGAATGTGTATGCTGCTCGCATCCTCCCTTCGGTCGGCAACTTGTTTTTCTTGTGATCGCCCTCCCCCACTCTTCAAGAGGTTGAAATTCAGAAAAATAGACCCGACCAACCCTGTCTTTTACATTAGAAATGAGAATGTTGCTGGTGTCTCCCCCCCCCGTCGACAACCTGCTTTCGCTTTCGTACTTTTGTGATATCACCGCCCCCCCCCCCCCCAAAGAAAGAGGCTGGATCCGCCCCTGCCTGTGATCGAATGTGACTTGGGAGTACTAACAATTCCAGTCGTTTTTTTTTTCTCCTTCAGTATTCGGTACATAGTAGATTTTTCAACTCCTATCATATTGGAACATTTCTCAACAGAGCTTTTACATTATTATCTAGATATTGTTATCTTAAGGCATCATAAACATTCATTGTAATAACTTTTTCGTTGACGAAAAAATGCCCTGGAAGCCATATTGTTTGAATATCTCACTAATCTCAAATAATATATAAAAACAAGCGCAAATACGATAAATCACTAAGGACACATTGTAAAGTGTACTTTGCTCACTGACAGAAATTAAATTGAACTATCAGAAATTTTATTGTTATAGTAAATTTATAAAAGCTTATAATATTTAAATAAAGGGTGTTTTTATAGAGATATAAAACTTTAAGTTGGCAACACTTTTTTAACTGGCGGCCATTTTGTTAGCTGTCAAGTGATTTATGTTTAGTATGGTTTGGCATTTCAACATGAATAGACTGACGCCTCAACAACGCTTCCAAATTGTGCAAATTTATTTTGAAAATCATGGTTCTGTTCGAAATACGTATCGCGCACTACGTCCATTTTACGGTCAACATAATCGTCCATCAGAGCAATTAATTCGATTAACTATGGAACGTTTTCGCACCACGTTTACTCTAAATGATAATACGCATCCACAGAGACGTCGTACAGTGCGTACAGAAGAAGTCATTGCTGCTGTAGAGCGTAGCGTAGAGGAAGATCCGAATCAGTCTATCCGTTATCGTGCACAGGAATTGGATATGTGTCCATTCACTTTATGGAAGATTTTGCGGAAAGATCTTGGTTTGCGTGCTTACAAAATCCAACTCGTGCAAGAATTGAAGCCACACGATCACCTAGCAAGGCGTAGATTCGGTGAATGGGCCCAAAACAAAATTGCCGTTGATCCCGATTTTCATAAGCGCCTTTTGTTTAGCGATGAAGCTCACTTTTGTTTGAATGGATATGTCAATAAACAAAACTGCCGTATTTGGAGTGATGATAATCCTCAAGTGTATGTTGAGACACCGTTAAATCCAGAAAAACTGACTGTTTGATGTGCCTTATGGGCTGGTGGAATCATTGATCCGTACTTCTTTAAAAACGATGCTGGTCAGAACGTTACAGTCAATGGTGACTGCTATAGAGCCATGATTACTGACTTTTTCGTTCATCAGTTGAACAACCATGATGTGCAGGAGCTGTGGTTTCAACAAGACGGCGCAACATGTCACACAGCTCGTGCCACAATTGATTTATTGAAGGAGACGTTTGGTAACCGCATAGTTTCACGTTTCGGACCCGTAAATTGGCCTCCAAGATCGTGCGACTTAACGCCGCTAGACTATTTGCTGTGGGGATATGTGAAGTTGCTAGTCTACGCCAATAAGCCCGAAACGATTGATCACTTGGAGGACAACATTCGCCGCGTTATTGCCGATATACGGCCACAAATGTTGGAAAAAGTCATCGAAAATTGGACCTTCAGATTAGACTACGTCCGAACCAGCCGTGGCGGTCATATGCCAGAAGTCAATTTAATTATAATGCCAGAAGGTTATCTTTCGAATAAAGTAAATTTCATGTCAATTTAAAAAATTCATCTTTGTTTTATTCCATTTAAAAGTTCTATACCTCTATAAAAAACACCCTTTATCTGGAGGTCTGGCAATACGTTGGAAAACTCTCGGCATATTTCCATTGTGAGCGGAAGTAGAAAAAATATTTTGTCGCTAATAATTTTCATCCTGAATTTCAAGTTTTCTCGTAATCCCAAAAGAAAAAATCCAAAGAATTGCTGAATTTATTTTTGGTCTTAAAACAGAAAAAAAAATACAAATTCAAAATAACAATTCAATATATCCGTTTTCTAAAAAAACACATAATACTTTTCTGAAAGCAAAGAAACAAGAAACTAAAATATTTAACTAGTTCACTTTAACGTGGACGTTACCAAATCACTGTCAGTTTATTGGATAACAAAGAAATCATCACGAGTTTAATTTGCTGAAAGAAAATTATAATTTTCATTGAATTGTTCCGCAGCCCAGACCCACTCACTTAATGTCGGCATTAACATGTACAAACAAGCCGCTTTTACATCGTATTTGATTTATAGTCTTTGGAAATTAGACTTCTGTCGCGAAAAAAATGTAATCTGCGGTCTTACTATTTCAAAGTATATATTTTGGCATTCTTAAAAAGATATCTTGAAGTGAACATTGACAACCCTGTGCTAATAAAATGACGGACCAAAAATGATCACCTTTTTCGGTTTTTTTCAGTTTATCTCAAAAACTAAAGGTTGTATAAAAAAAAGTTTCAAACAAAAGTTGTAGATAATTGAATTACGTATTAATATATAAAAGTCTTAAGTGGCATCACTAGTTATCGAGATATAATTTTAAAAAATTACATTATTCTTTATTTAAAATAAAACTATATTTATTTACAAACTATTGTCTCAAAATTCATGGTATATATATATATATATATATATATATATATATATATATATATATATATATATATATATATATGTTAGGTCGTGGTCGAGGGGTAAGGGTTTTTAAAAAACACTTTATTTTGCAGTCACGCGACTAACAATAATTTTTATTTGATTTGGACTGATTTGATTTTTATTATGTTTTAGAAAGATTAACTTTAAATTAAGATTTAAAATAACAAAGTAACGGGTAATAAGCTCAACTGACTTAATTATTTAGAATAACTTTTAGTTTACAATTTACGCGACTGACTTATAGCTTATGCTCGACTGACTGACGAGCGCAGGGCGAGGGCAGATATTTATAGTATCATTCGCTTTTCCCATGATGCACTAGTTTCTTTGTCTATTTTCGAACAATAGAAACTATAAGTCATTATTCATAGTCTAGACTTGTTGATGATATTATTCTTTATTGTTTATTTAGTTAGTTCAGCGTCTAGGTTTATTTATGATATCTGAA